>JARKIF010000016.1:0-1304583 GCA_029378245.1 Roridomyces roridus
GCTCGAGGATCGCTTTCCGCCCAGGAGCGTGCGGGTCGTTCTATTGGAGTTTTTTCCGGGGAGACTCTCCGAGCTCTGCACCGCGCCCTCATGACGAGCACTGCGACTCGGAGCGGGATCTACACTTCATTTGTCTGTGACGAGCACAAGAACGCATTTGGACACAGTGCGTTTGGCGGATCCTCATCTTCATTCTCATTCTTACCGGCGTCGCGCATACCGACCTCATGGACAGAAATGTCCTCCCGAAGGAGGCCCAGCCGTCGCGCACGTCATTCTGTAATTCTACGGAGTGCGCGCTCCAACATAGTCTCTCCACCGAGTCATTGATCACTCAGGTCGCTACAGTCCGGCGGCGAGCCTGTCGACTATTCGAAGCTGACCCGGCAGCAAATCGATTCGCTCCCCATCGCAGTGATCGATTTCGGATGTATTCGTTTGGTGGAAAACGAGGTCAAGAGGATGAATGCGACGCTACATGCACTTGCCAAGCATTTTGGAACGGACGAGACTGTTGGGGAACACGAAATCACCGCAGAGCAACTCGAGAATGATTCAAGGCCAGATTCGGTCGCACGCAAGGACGAATTTCACGCATCCTGGCACTGGTCTAAATGGCTTCCCAGCACTTACCATTATCTGCTGTTGAGGCGCAGGAAATTGCAGACACGTGTCGTCACTGATTCACTCCTTCCATTTTCATGGGGATTATTTGACGACGGAAGATCGGGAGCCCTCGATGGACGAGACTTTGATACTTACTTTGCTTAGATGCGTCAATACAACTTGAAGCGCTTGCACAGATCACGGACTACGAGGGAGAACAGTGAAATATGCCAGGTATACATGCCTCGGCTCTTGACTATCCGCACGACGATCTCAGACTCCGGTTCAAATCATGATTGTATTGCTGAGTATACTGGCAACCACTACCCGCTCACGTCTCGCACGCTCTGCGGCTCTCCTACGTCGACTAAACCCCCACATGCGGCAAAAACGGACCTGGCATTGCACTCTTGATCTTTCCGTCCAATCTCTTCACTGCCTGCAAGAATGCCGCTATCACCATCTTGTGGAAAGTGAGCGCATCGGAACCGGCCGCGCTCCCGGCTGTATACAGAACTTCCGGGAAACTATTTTCATCGACATCGTCGTCGTTCCATGGAAGACCGTTGGGCTCCATATCGAGGCACATCATATTTCCCCAATCGCATGCCAGCACGTAAGGTGTGTCGTAGGCGCTGTGGTATTTGACAAGCTGTTTCAGGAGAACTGTGGCGTTTTCACCCAATTGGACGCCGTCCGCAATTTTCTGTTCAATCGCCGCCTCCAACGCATCCTCTGGGGAAGAAATTGGCAGTATCGCCGGGTCCCAGTCGGTGTCAATGCGTATAGCACCCCTGGAATATGATCAGTACGGCGTGTTTCATTATAAAGTGCCAAACTCACCAGTTCTTCAACTCCAGCGCGAGAACATCAACACTTTTGACCTTCCATAGAACATCCACAACGGAGGAGTGCTCTTTGGAGCGAGTGAAGCAGAAGAACTGCGAGTCGTCCTGGATCAGCCGCTTCCGCACCAGATAGCGGGCCAAAATCTGGTTGACAGTGTGTAGAAGGTAGAGGCTGATAGCTCTCTCGACATCTCCCTCTCTTTCTATCTCATGAGACGCCTCCACCATGATCGGGTCGACCTTTTGGTCTAGGACCTGCTGAAGGTTCGGGTCATCAAGAACCCGGAGGAAGGAATCGTCGTCCATGCGGATCAAGAAATCTGGCGCAGTTTGCTCTGCTGTAGAACTGCTACTGGGCTGGAGCGGCCAATACGGCGGTGATTTTCTAGGCAAGATCGGCATTGCTGATTCAAGTAGTTCCCGTGGATCGTCTGGGAGAAGCATGTGTCGCGATTGGGAGGTCATCGTATAGGCAGTTGCAAATGGAAGATGGGAGTGTTGAACACCGAGTCGTTCAGTCACGTATCGCAGGCTTTAATAGCTAACAGAGACAAAAGCCAACCAGTTTGGGAACAATTGGATACGAAGAACAATAGCGGTTTCTTTGATGTGCATACTTGTTGCATTTGTGCGCGCCACCCGGCGACTCGGTGTAATGAGAATCATTGGTCGCTATCCGATTGTTGCGATGAGCATCTCGTACAACCTCACTTTTGTGTAGGGAGGCACAAATCCCCGATTGGTTCGCTACCTTGTATTTTTCTCCGCCGTGCGGTGACATCGCGCGACTCCTTGTAACTCCTTGCCACGGAGCGGCGACTTGCTATTGTTGATCATGAGTGCTGAGTCCGAATGAACAACATGCCTAATACGTGAGAACCCTGGGGAAGCCAGCTGGCGGGAGTTGAGTGTGCGATGTGAATGGTGCGTTGCAAGGTGCGCTGACACTAAAATTGTGATTTAATTCGGTCATCTAAACACGTGATCGTATCAATCTCTCTCTTCTCCCACCTCGTCAAACCAGCTCAGCACGAGCATCAGACTCTCAAACTCGACCAGGTACGTCAAAGGACATGTCTCTCAACTGAACATTGTTCTGATTCAGTTCATCCAGCCATGCCGCCGGTCCCTCTCCCCGATCCGTCGACACAATATCACGAAGGCGCTGCCTTCGAGCTATATCCTGATGTGGCACCCAATCCCACGGCTGGCAAACCGGGAAACCTCAAATTTACACAAGCTGACCGTGAAATCGAGGCTCAGCCCAACGGTCGTCTCAAACACTGTGCTCAATACACTGTGCCACCTCATGCACAATATCCGAGTCACCGCATCACTTTGCGGAAGGGCCTGTCTGTCGGCCTCTCGCACTTGCGATTCGCCCAAGTCTGGATGGTCGAATGCGAGGGGCGGATCATGGTGGCTCGCTTCTACGATCCCTTGTATGTCTCCGACGACACGGGAGCATACGATATCTTCAGGCAGAGTAACGAGCGTGTGGGTACCGAGGTGGCTGCGTATACAGCTTTAACAAAGCTCCAAGGCACCCTCGTCCCTCGCTTCGTTGGCTATTTCTTAGCCATGGTCCCAGCTCTCGGGCTCGAGGATCACTTTCCGCCAAGGAGCGCACAGGTCGTCCTCTTGGAGTTTCTCCCCGGGGATACTCTTCGCGCTCTTGGGCCTGGACCTCATGATGGGCAGGAGGAGGACGAGAACGAGGACTGGAACCCGAAGTGGAACACACGCTTCACTTTCGTCTGCGACGAACACAAGAACGCCATTTTGGACGCAGTGCTTCTGGCGAATCACCTTCTCATTCTTCGTGGTATTCAACATAGCGACCTCATGGACAGAAATGTTCTCCTTAAGGAGACCCCACCGTCATCCTCGGCATTCTGTTCTTCCCCGGAGTGCGCGCTGCAACACAGTCTCTCCACCGAATCACTCATCCAAAAGCTCGAATCCCAGTCTGACGGCCAGCCCGTTGACTATTCGAAGCTAACACCGCAGCAAATCGATTCGCTCCCCATTGCAGTTATCGATTTCGGATCTGTCCGTCTGGTGGAATACGAGGTCAAGAGGTTGAGCAAATCCCTAAATGCACTCTCCAAGCGTTACGGAGCCGGCCGTGATCACACACTCACCGCAAAGCATTTCGAGAACGCTTCCAGGCCAGATTCAGTTTCCTGGAAGGACAAATTTTATGAATCCTGGCGCTGGTCTAAATGGCTTCCTAGTACTCACGACTATTTATCTTGACCCAAGGGAGTGGCGAGATCCTGCGATACATCCTGGCTGGGATAGTACTTTTAATCATATTATGGATGCACGATCTTCACTGAACGATTGAATCGAATACTAGGGAGTACTTAGTAGGGCAAATTCTATCGCCTGAGATCCACTCTGTGTGTGGCTTTTTTGATCGCTGTCTCATCGTTTCAAACTTCAAAAGTCGAAAGCTCCGAGAGCGATCCGATTTTGAACTGCAGTGATTTCGGAAACATTTATTAGACAAATGTGCGAACATACAGGCCACTAGGGCTACGAGAACCAATACTTAGAGAACCACCCGGGTCCATTCTCGAGGAGGTCATAATCGCCGTCGGCATTTGGCGGCAAATACCACTTGGGACCAATGTCCACATGTTCAAAGTCGATGATGGCGATAGGTGAGGGTATGGTCGGGTGAAGCTCCCGTAAAAGCGTCGCCGGCGTCTGCCAGCGTAGCTTGCACGATAAATCGTGGCAAAAGGGCTCCTTTGAAGGTGGCCCCACCTTGAGAATTGTGTTCCTCTCGGCGAGGTCCTGGTGCCAAATCTGACGGCGTGCCAACTCGCGATCCGCGATGCAACCGCTGCGTCGTACGGCCGCCCTGTGAGAAGCGCAGATAGACCACTCGGAGCTGTGGCGGAGATCTTCGCCCGGAATGTACTGCAAGAGTGTGACGAACACGCTTCTCTTCTCGGGGATGGGAACCGAGGGCGGCTGTGGTGTGGGGTGTGCCCAACGGGTGGGGGGATAGTCCTCCGGAATGGTGTCGATAATGGTTAGGAAGCACCCGATGTACCGCGGGACGAGGTTGCCTTGCAAATCTTTAAGCAACTCGTATGACTTGTACTCCTTGACCAGTGACCTCGCGCAAAAGAGGAAGATGTCATAGAACCCGTCGTCCTCGACATACAACGGGTCGTAGATGCGCGCGACGTACGTTTGGTCTCCGGATTGCACTTTCCACACTTCAGGAAAGGGCGGGTCCTTCTCCCGACTGGCCGCGGTCAGTGGCTCTATGAGCTTTATCTGGAGAGTAGCGGATCCGGGCAGCGGTGTGACAAAGTGGTTTCCGCAATTGCTCAAGCGACCATAGAGGTTTCGTTCGAGAGCCATGCCTTTGGCATCGAGCATGTTTTCTCTGTGCTCTGCGAGAGTGGCGCTTTCGAGAGGAGGCGGGTGCTCGTGCAGTGTTAATATCCTATCTTTCTGGTAGGTGTTGGACGCTGGTGGCACCGGTGGCACCCGCATGAACATCGTATCAGGGTCCGCTCTTTCGAAGTCCATATCTTCCTCGCAAGCGCGTCAGATGGCAGGTTTCCTCTCCAAGGCTGAAGAACTTACGGGTGAGAATCGTCTGAATCTCAGTTGTTCGGCGTGGCGTCTGTGTGGATGTTGTTGTGTACAGACGTGCGTCGTGCGAAGATGATCACTGTACTACATACGTGCCGTAAAGCATTCCCTTGAATCAACCTTCGAACAATAGAGCACTCAACTTGGAACAATTGTGTCTTCTTCTCGATAAGCGACAAGTTCGGCGTTTCAGTTTTTCTGCATGGCTTGTTCTCAATCCAACCTTACAATAACGTCCAATCCTGTTAGTTCCAGGTTATCGTGCGGCGGTGAAGGCTGGAGATCCGTACTCTTTCGTGGGCGACCAAGAGCATGTATAAAAGGTGCTGCACACGGTGAGGCTCCCAGTAGAGGCACCTCCTCAGATGAAGACCATCACCGGCAGAGACCTCCTCAAACCTGATCCGCGCATACGCCCGGACGCACGACTGCCTGGGAAGGGCACCGGGGAGGACATCGGCTACAGCAGCAGCTCAACAGCACTCGAGCCCATTCCTGTCGGCCTTTTGCGGCTCGATATGAGTCGTTTCGGGGCCCTGCTCGACAAGGAAGCTATGCAAACCGTGCTCGACAAAAGTTACCCTGATATCACCCTCGAGCGGACGCACCACCTCAATCTCGAAGGCGACATAGAACGTGCCTTAAACCTCTATATAGTCCACCCCGTGAACCTCATGTTTGAGGACTATCTTGACCGTGAGGGTGCGCCCAAACGGCGCATCTTGACTTGCAAATCTCAAGTGACGGACAAACACAAGGGCTCTGTGCGGGTGGATATGGTCTGGTTCGTCGACAAGAAGGCAATCCTTGCGATGGAGGTCAAAAGAAGGTATGCATGTTTTCTGACCTCACGGCGGGGCGCTCACCCATGCGAACAGTCGTGCCATCCGCATGCATGAGTGGAGGGCTGCTCTGCCACCGGGCTATACCTTGCAACAGCAAGAACAACGGCTACATGCCTTGGTGCAAACTGAGCGAGCGTCGGCTGCGCAGCGGGGAATCCATGATTTCAAATCTCTGATTTGTGGAAACGCGGAGAAAATCATGAGGCAAGTTCACAAGTATTTCAGACGTTACGATGCTCCGAATGCCCTCGTCTTTGACTGGAGCCACATGATTCTCCTGGATTTGAAACCGGGGGACACGACCATTCCACAGATTCACCCAGCAGATGGCGACGTGGACTGGACTTTCCGCAAGCTCCTCTTGGTTGCGCTGCTTGACGGACTGACCAGAGTCTGGAAGGATGAGGACGAGGCCTGATAATCGCAGAAAGCAATGGCGGTCAATTGTCAGCAGCGGATTGGGCTCGGGAAATGCACAAGAAATATAACAGAATTTTTTTTGTAGAAAATGCAACGAAAATGTCGACGAACGGGGAATTTGATTTGTCAGCTTGTGAAAATCGAGAGGGAAAACGCGAGAAGAATGAATCAAATCTGCGATGATCGTGTGTCCGTGCTGTTCAAGCAGGTGACCGCTTTTATCACGCATAGATTATGCAACTACAAGCACGTGATCGTCATCCAACTCGCTCTCTCTCCTTCTCTCTCTCTTCAACTCGTTGTAGTCACTTGTCAACTCTCTCTCTCTCGTGTCAGAGCAACTCAGACTCAGACTCTCAAAGTGGACCAGGTCGGAGGAACCACAAACTTCTGGCCGTGTTTGAGCCAGTTGTCTAGGTTGCAGGCACCGATGTCCGAACTCATTCCTCTCCCCGATCCGTCGACACAATATGGCGTAGGCGCCGCATTCGAGCTATTCGCACATGTGGCACCCCCTCCTAAAGAGGACGGCTCTGGACGCGTGAAGTTCACAAAGGCTGACTGTGTGGCAGTTGAGTCTCAGCCTGACGGTCGTCTCCAACACTGTTCTCAATACACGGTGCAACCCCACTCAAAATATCCTTCACACCAAATCATTCTGCGGAAGGGCCTTTCTATTGGCCTGTCGCACCTGCGATTTGCTCAAGTGTGGATGGTCGAATGCGACGGGCGGACTATGGTCGCTCGGTTCTACGATCCATTGTATGTCTTCGACGACACGGGAGCATACGACATCTTTCTGCAGACTAGGGAGCGGGTGGGCACCGAGGTGGCGGCCTATACAGCTCTCTCCAGGTTCCAGGGCTCCCTCATCCCTCGCTTCGTCGGCTGTTTCCTGGCCATGGTCTCGGCTCCACCCGGGCTCGAGGATCGCTTTCCGCCCAGGAGCGTAGAGATCGTTCTATTGGAGTTTTTCCCTGGGGAGAGTCTTCGCGCTCTTGGGGCGGGTCAAGATGAGAAGGACGAGGACGAGGACTGCGACCCGCAGCGGGACATACACTTTACTTTCGTCTGCGACGAACACAAGACCGCAATTTTGGACGCAGTGCGTCTAGCGGATCACCTTTTCATTCTCAGTGGTGTTCATCATATCGACCTCAAGGACAGAAATGTCCTCCTCAAGGAGACTCTCCCTTCGCACACGGCATTTTGTTCCTCTGCGGAGTGCGCGCTGCAACACAGGCTTTCCGCCGAATCGTTGATCACTCAGCTCGCATCCCAGTCCGGCGGCGAGCCCGTCGAGTCGTCGACTATTCGGTGTTGACTCGGCAGCAAATTGATTCGATCCCCGTCGCAGTCATTGATTTTGGATCTGTTCATCTGGTGGAACACGAGATCAAGAGGCTGAACAAAATGGTAACTGCGTTTGTCGAACGTTTTGCCAGCGATGGTGAACACGCGCCCCTTGAACCCACAATCACTGCAGCGCGTCTCGAGAATAATTCCAGGCCAGATTCAGAGGCGTGCCAGGAGAAGTTTCACAGATCCTGGCGATGGTCGAAATGGCTCCCTAGCACTCACGACTATCTTATGTCGAACAGGTGAGGAGCCTTTGATGGGAGTGGCACCATTTTTTTTTTTGCAATATGTGCTTTGTACTTCACCAGTAATAATGATCCGATCCAAATCTATAGCGGGAGTGCTCCGTACCTTCTACCCTATTCCACATTTTTGTCGCTCTCATTCTCATGTTGAATCTCGCTGATTCGATTTTGGAAAGTGTTTAAGTCGCCCAAAAAAAAATGCAAACAAACGACGTGGCACTACGAGAACCAGTACTTGGACAACCACCGTGGTCCTTTCTCGTTGAGATCATAATCGCCGTCGGCGTTTGGCGGCGGACAATTTTTGCCTATGTCTGTATCCTCCATGTCTATGATGGTGATTGGGGAGGGTATGCTCGGATGAAGTTCGCGTAAAAGCGTCGTGGGCGTCTGCCAGCGTAGCTTGCACGATACATCGTCGCAGAAAGGCTCCTGCGAAGGTGACCCGGCCTTGAGAATCGTGTTCCTCTCGGCGAGGTCGTAGTGCCAAATGCGGCGGCGAAGAAACTCGCGCCCCGCGATACAGGCACTGCGCCGTATGACCGCTTTGTGAGGAGCGCAGATAGACCACTCGGAGCTGTGGCGAAGATCTTCGCCCGGGATGTACTGCAAGAGAGTGACGAAGACGCTTCGCTTCTCGGGGATGGGTACGGAGGGCGGCAGTGGCGTGCGATGCATCCAACGGATGGAAGGATAGTCCTCCGGAACGGTGTCGATAATGCTCAAGAAGCATCCGATGTACCGCGGGACGAGATTGCCTTGCACATCTTTGAGCAACTCGTATGCCTTGTACTCGTTGACCAGAGACCGTGCGCAAAAGAGGAAAATATCATAGAATCCCTCGTCGTCCTCGACATACAAGGGGTCGTAGATGCGCGCGACGTACGTTTGCTCTCCGCATTGCACTTTCCACACTTCAGGAAAGGGCGGGTCCTTGTGGCGACTGGCAGTGGACAGCGGCTCGACGAGCTTTATTTGGAGAGTAGTGGATCCGGGCAGCGGAGCGACAAAATGGTTGCCGCAATTGCTGAGGCGACCGTGGAGCTTTCGTTCGAGAATCATGCCCTTGGCATCGAGCATGTTTTCTCTTTGCTCTGCGAGGGCAGCGCTGTCGAAAGGAGGCGGGTGTTCATGGAGTGTAAAAATCCTATTTTCCCGGTACGTATTGGACGCCGGTGGCACCGGTGGCACCGGCAGGAACATTGTAGTGAGATCTGCTCTGTCGTAGTCCATACCTGCCTCGCAAGTATGTCAGGGTGGTTGCTTATTCAAGGCTGAAGAAATTACTACAGATAAATAATCTTCTGGAATCGTTCGTGGCGTCTTGTGCGGATGGTGGTCAAGCTCAAGTGCGTTGTTATGTAAAGACGCAACGAACATGATCTGATGTTCCCGATTTCCGTTTGGGTGCCACGATCCCTTGAATCTGGAACAATGGAGGGATCAATTTGGAACAGCTAGGCTGTTCTTCTCGATGCGCAAAGAAGTTCGCGGCGCTTCGGTTTTTCTGTTTGACTTGTTCTTTATCCGGACTACAATAACATTGATGTTGGTTGAACGTCTATTGTGCGGCGGCGGAAGACCGAGATCCGTACTCTGTCATCCGTGGCAGCGAACCTTTGTAACCTGTGCACGGAATCGGACATAGCTCGTTGCCTATAAAAGTGCTGCCCCGTGTTCCTCAGTAAACACCCACTGCCAAGATGGCCCTGGCTTCGAACTTTATCCGCGCAGACGTGCTTCTCACTCCTAATCTAGACATACGCCCGGACGCAATCCTGCGGGGGGTGGGGAATGACCCCCCCATCACCTACAGCGGCTTTTCGACCTCGAGGCAGCGCATCGCTGAGGGCCTTTTAAACCTCGATATGAATCGTTTGGCGGCCTTGTTCAACAATGGATCTGTGACAACTTTTCTGCAGTCCTCTGAATCCTCCTACCCTGTGCCCACTGTCGAGCGCACGCACAAAATCGACATCGAAGGGGACGTGGAGCGTGCACTGCACCTCTATCTGGTCAACCCCGTGAACCTCATCTTTGAGGACTATCTTCGCCGCCCAAGTGTACGACCTGGGCAGTCCTTGACTTGCAAATGTCAAGTCACGCAGGAGAAAGGCATGCCCTGGTCGCGCGTGGATATGCTCTGGTATGTCGCCAATAAAGTTATCCTCGCTATGGAAGTCAAAAGAAAGTCAGCATTTCTCTATTGTATGTCACGCTGGGGCACTCATCCATTGAAAAAGTGATGCGATTCGCCCGTATGAGTGGAACGATGCTCTTCCACCGAACTCTGCAGGCCTCACTCTGCAGCAGCAAGTGCAACAGCTGCAACAGGTGGTGAACTTGGAAAAACAGCAGGGGGATTTTGTTTCTCTGATTTTCGGAAAAGCGGAGAAAATTATGAGGCAGGTTACCAAGTATTTCACGGCGTTCAAGCCGCCCAACATCCTCATCTTTGACTGGAACAACATGATTCTCCTCGATATCAAGTCGGCGCCCAGCTCTGGTGATTTTCCACACATGTCCCAGACGGATGGGAGTGGTTACTGGACTTTCCGCCGAATGCTCTTAGCTGCGTTGATCGACGGGCTCAACAGAGCATGAAGAGATTTTCGGAACGTGTCGGAGGATGCAATGGGAGTACTTGTAGTACTTGGGCTATGTAGGAAATGACGACAGTTAATATCTTGACTTTTACTACATACCGTCGCGAAATTACTTGTGTCTGTCAGTGTTTGCCGAGCAGGTGACCGCTTTCACGTCATTGATGATGATTGACTGTCGATACCCAAGCAGTGCGTGGATATGGTCTGGTTCGTCGACAAGAAGGCAATCCTTGCGATGGAGGTCAAAAGAAGGTATGCATGTTTTCTGACCTCACGGCGGGGCGCTCACCCATGCGAACAGTCGTGCCATCCGCATGCATGATGTCGGAAAAAGCCGTTTTTGATTATAATCCAATTATAATCAATTATACACCGATTATAAACAAATAATATCATAATCAAAACAGCCTTTTATAATTGAATTATAATTGAGGAGAATCTACGAACAAGTGGGCTGGATTTCCCAATCTCGGTGGTAATCTGGTTCACTGAGGCTGCTGTGTGACCTGTGCACTTCCTGGATACAGCGTGACGTGACCAGCATGTCCCCAGCGCAGTTTGATTGATTGTTGGCTTTCTCGCATGTTGATCAAAATTGATCACAATCTATTACAATCGCTTATCATCCCATAATAGCCACGTCCAATTATAATTCGGATCACGTTTTTCCGACAGAGTGGAGGGCTGCTCTGCCACCGGGCTATACCTTGCACACAGGGGGGAACCTCACTGTTCCGCACAGCGGGAATTTTATATTTCCGCAGTATTTCCGCATGATTTCCGCAACATTTCCGCGTGGCGGAAATGTGTTGATTTCATTACATAATCATAAGATTCTCTGCTAAATTGGCAGATTTTGATTTTTATCACCTATTTTCGGAGCTGGCGGAAATGTTGCGGAAATACTGCGGAAATGTTGCGTAAATAAAGTATTTCCGCGGTGCGGAAAAGATGCCTTCCCCCCTGTGGCAACAGCAAGAACAACGGCTACATGCCTTGGTGCAAACTGAGCGAGCGTCGGCTGCGCAGCGGGGAATCCATGATTTCAAATCTCTGATTTGTGGAAATGCGGAGAAAATCATGAGGCAAGTTCACAAGTATTTCAGACGTTACGATGCTCCGAATGCCCTCGTCTTTGACTGGAGCCACATGATTCTCCTGGATTTGAAACCGGGGGACACGACCATTCCACAGATTCACCCAGCGGATGGCGACGTGGACTGGACTTTCCGCAAGCTCCTCTTGGTTGCGCTGCTTGACGGACTGACCAGAGTCTGGAAGGATGAGGCCGAGGCCTGATAATCGCAGAAAGCAATGGCGGTCAATTGTCAGCAGCGGATTGGGCTCGGGAAATGCACAAGAAATATAACAGAATTTTTTTTGTAGAAAATGCAACGAAAATGTCGACGAACGGGGAATTTGATTTGCCAGCTTCTGATAATCGAGAGGGGAAAACGCGAGAAGGATGAATCAGATCTGCGATGATCGTGTGTCCGTGTTGTTCAAGCAGGTGACCGCTTTTACCACGCATGGATGATTCAGATTATGCACGTGATCGTCATCCAACTCTCTCTCTCGCTTTTCAACTGCAAAACATGTTATTACCGCCGACATCCGTTGAATCAGCGCGAGCTCAGAGGGCGTTGAATTGACCCAACTTTTTCGGAGACTCAAAGAGTTGAATTCCCCCTACTTTTCCCCATCACGAATATTGGTTTGCCTCAAGTTTGCCTCCATCTACTTGTTGAATCTGTATATTGTTCACATTGAAATGCCTCAACTTTTTATTTCGGCCAAATTTCATTCCCATTGAATTAGCTTCTCAGTGTGTTGACTTGCCGATACCAATCCGATGAAGTGGCCAAGACTTCCTTCTTGAAATTGCGTCCAGTCTCTCAACAAATGTATTGAAGTATCCCTTGTTCACGAGCGAACACATCTTGTTGAATCACCACCATTTCCTTCCCGCCTACCTAACTTGTTGAAATGGCACCTGTTTTTCGTTAGAGGATCCTCTTGAATTACCATATCTTTTCCACCGGTATCTAATTGAACTGACCTACCTTTCAGGTCCACAATCACAGACCAGCATCTCCTCGTCCTCAAGTAGATGGACAACAGAGAAGTGCAGAGTGTTGCCTTTGTCCTTTCTTGTTTAAGTTATCAACCCCCAACAAATCGTCTCGGGTGGGGGCTTGGCCATGGCAAGATACGCAGGGTGGAGCTCGGATTGTAGGCAGGAAAAGTGAGGGTGTTTCAATAAGATTCCGCGGAGGAAGAAAACCTGGGTTGATTCAATAGGTAGTATACCTGCCCGAATGTGAGGGTAATTCAGCACAGTTCCTCAGGACTGCATGTCTGTTTCAATTGCAACCCGTGAGGAAAAGTTGGGGTAAATCAACAGGTATACCGCAGAAAGTTGGGACAATCCAATAGGCGCCAAATTTTGCCAGGCGGCAATTCAACAGCGGTGAATTGGCAATTCAACCGACCTTGAACCGGCCTGTCAAAGGGTCCCGAGAGACGTGCAGAAAAACCTAGGTTCATTCAACAGATGTGCCGCGAGGGTTCAACAAGGATGCGAAGCGAAGGCAAGGTGTTTCAACAGATTGATGTCGGTGTTTCAATCACTTCCTTCCACCGAAAGTTGGGGTCCATTCAACAGAAAAAGTCGGGGTGATTCAGAACTTTCGGAATGCGGTCTGATTCAACAGATGGCGGCGGTAATAACATATTTTCGTTTTCAACTCGTTGTCAACTCTCTCTCTCTCTCGTGTCAGAGCAACTCAGACTCAGACCCTCAAAGTGGACCAGGTCGGAGGAACCACAAACTTCTGGCCGTGTTTGAGCCAGTTGTCTAGGTTGCAGGCACCGATGTCCGAACTCATTCCTCTCCCCGATCCGTCGACACAATATGGCGTAGGCGCCACATTCGAGCTATTCGCACATGTGGCACCCCCTCCTAAAGAGGACGGCTCTGGACGCGTGAAGTTCACAAAGGCTGACTGTGCAGTTGAGTCTCAGCCTGACGGTCGTCTCCAACACTGTTCTCAATACACGGTGCAACCCCACTCAAAATATCCTTCACACCAAATCATTCTGCGGAAGGGCCTTTCTATTGGCCTGTCGCACCTGCGATTTGCTCAAGTGTGGATGGTCGAATGCGACGGGCGGACTATGCTCGCTCGTTTCTACGATCCACTGTATGTCCTCGACGACACAGGAGCATACAACATCTTCCTGCAGACTAACGAGCGCGTGGAAACCGAGGTGGCAGCGTATACAGCTCTGTCCCGGTTCCAGGGATCCCTCATCCCTCGCTTCTTCGGTTACTTCTTAGCCATGGTCCCAGCTCCCCCCGGGCTCGAGGATCGCTTTCCGCCCAGGAGTGTGCAGGTCGTGCTCTTGGAGTTTTTCCCTGGGGAGAGTCTTCGCGCTCTTGGGGCGGGTCAAGATGAGAAGGACGAGGACGAGGACTGCGACCCGCAGCGGGACATACACTTTACTTTCGTCTGCGACGAACACAAGACCGCAATTTTGGACGCAGTGCGCCTAGCGAATCACCTTTTCATTCTCAGCGGTGTTCAGCATATCGACCTCTTGGACAGAAATGTGCTCCTCAAGGAGACTCGCCCGTCGCATACAGCATTCTGCTCTTCTGCGGAATGTGCGCTGCAACACAGGCTCTGCACCGAGTCGTTGATCACTCAGCTCGCATCCCAGTCCGGCGCCGAGCCCGTCGACTATTCGGTGCTGACTCTGCAGCAAATTGATTCGCTCCCCATCTAGTGATGGGTGGGTCCGGTTCAAAGAAACAGTTCGAACGTGAACCGAACTGAACCGAACGCCCGTTCAGCGTTCAGGTTCGGTAAATTGCTGAACCTGAACGCAAAGTTCGGTTCGGCGTTCGGGCGGGAGTGGGCGCGTTCGAACGCAAACGCAAAATTGAACCGAAAGTCGCCATTCTTGAGACTTGGACTGCAATTTCAAGCTGATTACCAGCTGGAGACTCAACAGATTAGTGAAACCACTCGCACAGTCACCTTTAATGCAACCAAAACCCAGGTCAGAGACTGGTGGGTCGGCGCTGGCTGTCTGATCAGTATTGATGGTGCATCAGAGCGGTGCGAGTCGGATTGCACAGACGTTGTGCATGTATAATTGCACTGGGTGACTAGTCCGTGTTAGTTAGTGCTTCCATAACCACATTTGAAGCTCATCTTACCCCGAAGTTGGCGTAGATTATCACCGGGAAAATCCGGGGTTCGAACGCGTTCGAACGCCGAACTGAACGCGAACGCGCGTTCAGGTTCAAGGTTCGGGAGTTCACTGAACCGAACGCTGCGTTCACGTTCGGCGTTCAGCAAAAAGGTGTCCGAACGCGAACCGAACCGGACCGACCCATCACTATCCCCATCGCAGTCATTGATTTTGGGTCTGTTCATCTGGTGGAACACGAGATGAAGAGGTTGAACCAAATGGTAAATACGTTCGTTGCGTTACAGTGTTGCTACCGACGGTGAACACGTGCCCCTTGAACTCGCATTCACTGCAACGCATTTCGATCACAAATCCTGGCCAGATTCAGAGGAGTGCAAGGACCAGTTTTACAGATCCTGGCGATGGTCTAAATGGCTTCCTAGCACTCACGACTATTTACTGTCGACGCGCAGGTGAGCATACTATACCACTTTGAAATGGACCATCATGCACGAGTTGAGCGCCTTCCGGCCCACCAGCCCCGAAGATCCTAAATACATATAGATTTCCAGCAGATACATAACGGTACACATGTAGTACATCCGCGGTGCTCAAGTACAAAACAAGATACAGCAAAAAGTCCCTCAGAGACCCATCCTCAGAAACTCGGTAGCTTCCTCGCCTTGAGGACAGCTACGTCAAGTCCCGGACATTCCTCGACGACCCTCTTCAGCTCCTCCTCGGAAACACGCTCGTGATCCCGCGAGACGAAACGCAAAACTCGCAGCTGTCCGTGGCGGGAGCGTAGCATCACGGCGAGCATGGAGTCGATCCTTTCGTGCCATCTACAGGTAAACGATTGGAGATTGGGACACAGGGTGGCTTGCGAGTCGGTCCCAGAGATCGTCATCACATCCCAAATGTGGGAGAGGGACGGATTGCCCACGGGGACGATGGCAAGATGCTCGAGGTTTGGGAGGGCCCGAAGGAGATCTGCAAAGGCAGACGAAGAGTCGAATTGACACCCCTGGCAGAGGATCAGGCTCCTCAACCTGCACGAGGACCGGCTAATCAAGGGAAGCACCGCAGGAAAATTCGCTTCCATTAGTAGCTCCTCGAGACGTGGCGCTACGATGTGGCTGAGCAAACCACAGCTATCCTCGACCCGAAGTCGACGTAGACGCGGTAATGAGATGGGTACGTCGGAAGGGGGGATTCTAGGTGCAGTAGAAAGGAGAGAGCAATCGACGAGGTTGGAACAAGTCGAAAGGATGTGCAGTTGATCCAGCGCCCTGAATGATCCACGGTAGCGAGTTATCTGCGCCCATGGGATTTGGAAACGAGGCGCAAGGCCCAGGAAGGTCGAGTCTGTAAAGATCACCTCCCGCAAGCTCGGAGCCTGCGAAAGGAAAGACACTTCGTGGTCGACGGAATAGATGTTCGTTGTATCCTCGAATGTGAACCTCGTGAGCTGAGGCACCCGACCGTAAATGTCTCGAAGTCGCATGAGTATCTTGGTGTTCTTGGAGGCGACCTTGACGTGTAACGCTCTCCACCGTAGGCAGTGTGTAACCAGCAAGCTCAATAGCGCCATCTCGTGCGCGTTCCCCTCCCAACGGAGAGTGATGTCGAGAGGGATGTGTGCAGAACGGAGGAGCTGGGACTGCAGCATGGACATGGGATGGACGTCCGGGATGATTTCGATTGAACGCCAAAGGAGTGGGCTGGAGAGCACCAGAGATCTCCAAGATTGGCAAATGTGGCCCAGAATCCAGGGAGGAGAGTCCCTCTCCGTTCCGCGGACACGGCGCGTAAACGAGGTCCAGGAGAAGATCTCGGACAACACGTCGATGGGAACGCGCCGAATTGGCGCCAAAATCGCGGAATGCCTCTGTACCAAGTCTGCTACTTCGTCGCGCTCCGACAGCAGTTGCCCCAATGCAGCCTGGAGCTCGTCTATCTTGGCATTTAGGTCATCCAACCGACTCTGTTTCTCGCCGAGGAAGTGGCGGATGGGCAGGACGTCTGTGTCGAGAGGAGGGTCGTTACTCTCAAGCAGATGCGTCACCTCCAGCGAGGAGAGACGTGAAGGCCCCATCCTAGTCTGTGTCTGACCGCGATTTCCGACTAGCCGCAGTTGAGTCGCAAGCGTAGGGCGGGTTTCCGCGCGAAAGACGCGGCGGGGACGAGCGAGCGAGGTTGGATGATGACAGTCAAGAACAAAGAGCCAACGCGATCTCATCGCCTCGTGGCTCCATATCTTACTTGATAACAAAACGCGACTGACGCGCTGCCTTTTGCGAATGGTTTTGCGTACATACGATAAATTGACTTGACAAAACTAGACACAGACACCACCCAATTCCTCCGCAAAAACAACTGCAGCCTTCTCTCCGATCGCAATGGCACACGAATATGTGTTCTACGCGAAACAGGTCAATGAGAACCCTCCGAGCAACACAAGCACGTACGCAATTCACATTGCCCGGCGCGATGGACAAGTCGGCCACTTTGAGGTTCTTGACGCCGTACACATTGAGCTTGTTATCGACCACACCACCTTGATCCCGCGGCTTCATGGCACACGTCCCGAGCTACAGTCGGCTTATAAGCAGGATGCCAGTTTGAGACTTGTCCCACGTACCGAATGCCAGGCAGTCTGCACAGCACCGCGCAAAAACTCGTCGATCGCAGCGTCGTCCTCCTTGGAGTACTCCATCTTTGGTGCGCCGAGTGGAACGGGCTGGGTCTCGGTCTCCCTCGCTGCGCTTCCCTGCGGGTATTTCGGATGCGCCGGCTCGAATGATCCACGGAAAGAAGGGAGCCGACGGGCGATTTCACGGCCTTTCTTGTAACCCCAGCGGAGCGCGGCGACTTCACCTGGGCTATGGGGAACGCCGTGAGTCTTAGATTCTCGATTCAGGTGAAATGCTTACCTGGAGAGGAATCCGGACTTGAAGTCAGGAGTGGCGCACGGGTTCGAGGAAGATATGTGGAAATGGCCGCGCGAGATGGGATAGCACTTCATGAATGGATGAATGGGAAAATATGGGAAACCATAGAATGACTCACCAGGAAAGTCGCGATAGATACCGCTTTGAGGGAGGCGAGGGATGGGTCTCTGTATATGATGAATGGGAAGAAGGGATCACGGTGCCAGTGTCCACCCACGACGAATTGAGGCCCATGGCGAGCGGACCAACGGACAGCACCGGTTTATCGGGCTTATCAGCAAACCCTTCGGTGTCCCAGTACTCCATAAACTCGGGGCCTAGTTCGGGGAGCTCGTTGAGACGAGGACGGAGCTTGAGCCCACCCTCTACACCACTACACATAAATCAGAAAAGGACACTTGAGCGAAATGAGGGTAGCATACTTGGTGCTCATCAACCCCGATCCGTCTGCTTCCCACTGCTCCTGCGCAGCCTTCAGTGTCGCGGGTTCTCCGCGGAAGAGGGCGTCCATCGTCTTCTCTCTGGAGTCTATAAGATAGAGCGGGCACAACAGGATGTGGTCTGCACAATCGTTCAGGCATGAACGATCCCGGAAACGGAGGCATAACGGACCTTGGTAGCCTTCCCCAACGCCGGGCAAATCAACAACGAGAGGGATATCTGCCCGCTGAAGGATGTCCTTGCGCCCGATGCCAGACCGTTCGAGGATGAGTGGGGAACCCATGGTGCCACCGGATACGATGACTAGCTCACGGGCTTTGGCGGTGAGGATGGTCTGAGGGGCAGAATCGTGGACCTGGTTATTGAAAAGGTACTCGACGCCCGTGGCAACACCATCCCTGGGACAGATTAGGTTAAGGGAAAGGAAAGAGGGTGTGGATACTCACTTGATCACGATACGATTGACGATACAACCGTCGCAGACTGTGAGGTTTGGCAAGTTCTTGTTGTACAGATAGTGGTGCTGGAACAACGCCGTGAGTATCAAGTCAATAACAAGCTGAATAGCGACTTGCAGCTACATCAGAGCGACGTCCTTCGCTCGAGATCCATTTCGGGGTCCTCTGATAGACAAGTTAGCTGCGTGGAGACGATGAGGTACCTAACCATATACAAAGAACACATTCACTGATCCTTCGTAGAATCCGTTCCCTTCATGGGCGGCTGGGCGGTCTACCTCGATCTGGGATCCGACATCGACGAATTCTTTCCAGACACCCAATCCACTACCACCAGGGCCGCCGCCGTAAGAGACCTTGAGCGGCCCGTTCGAGCCATGCGTAGGCATATCAGGACCAAGTTCATATGTTTCACTCTGGCCGAAAAGTCAGAGCAGTACTAACAGCCGAGAGTCTGCGTACCTTTTGAAACAACGGGATTAGTTTCTCGGCATTCCAGCCTTCGTTTCCGAAAGTCTTCTCCCACTCATCGAGATCAGAGGCAGCAGGGCGGTTGTACACCATGAAGTTGATGGACGAGCTACCGCCCACGCACCGCCCGATAGGCACGCCCACAGCGCGCCCACCCACATCCTCCGAGGGAGGGGCCACATGAAGAACTGTAGTCTTGCTTCCAGGTGCGAGGTGTGACATGTACATCCCGGGCTGGATATGCTCCTTCTTGTCCTTGGTGGTCGGGCCGCATTCGAGCACCAAGATTGTGCGTTCAGGGAAGGTCTCTGCGAGTCGGGTGGCGGCGATACAAGCAGCAGTCCCGCCCCCGGCGAAGATCAAGTCGTATTCAGGTTGGATGGTGTGGGGGATTGACATGACGTCTGGATGCGGGGTAAGTTCTTCTGTCGACGATTTATAGAAGTGAATCGGTACCGAGGCGGCGCCCTTGCAATGATGAATGTAGTTCCGTTGAACCTAGACCTCGATAGGCAGGAGACGCCGTGTCGTTTCCACGGCCGTGGGTGTCGACATTGCTGAGGACGGAGCAGAAGTATTTCGGGATGCAGTTACTCTTGAATTCAGCAAGTACACGAGCCCGGATTGAGACGTGGGGCTGCGTGAAGAACCAGGCAGTTGGACGCCACAAGGTGGCTCACGAGACTTGTCCTGTGAAATAGCTATTCATTCTCGAGATCGCGCGCGGGCGCCGAAGGTGGAGTGTCTCTCGTCACTGAAGGGCCATCTATTATTCAAATGGAATGGAGGTTGGATGAAGGGATTGTGAGGATCAGATCAGTCATCAAATGTCATTGCTTCAAACCAGGCCGCGTCCTCAACGCATCCTCCCTATTCGTTCCGAAATTTCCTCAGTCTTGAGTGGGATGCGACCAAATGCCGCGGACAATCCATTTTGACACACCTGGAATACTGCTTACAGATCCCATTCTTCTTGGATCGACATTGGTTTCCATTGCCCAGGAGCATAACTGCACGAGCACTTGCCATATGGTTCTCATCTAGGCAGTGGATAGCACAGTCCAGTCTTCCCGCCTCTCTGGTGGGCATTTACGAGCAAACGACGCGCCGTACCCCGGAAGAGCTGGGATTCTCGCGGGAAGAAAGGACGTGAGTGGTGCGTAAGGGTTGAAGTTGAGGTTTCGTTGGTGCTTACCGTGTTTAGTGTATATCACCCGAGCTTGGCCGGTGGTCGGATGTCTGCTTGCGACAACTTTCGTCGCCGCTCTCGATCTACGCCTGCTATTCAGTTTTCTTGGGGTGCAGAAGCCGTGCGCCTAGCTCAACAAGATACGAAGCATTGTACGTTGGCTTCCTACTGAATCATCTCGTATCCCGCAGACTGAATGATCGCTTCGTGCGCAGCGAATAATCGCCAGTATGCATGGACATACCAGTCTTCCCCACGACGCACCTACGCTGATTTACTCTCTGCACCACTTCGTCTGCTTGACGCATTCAGCACGACCATCTGCAGACCAAGCACTCTCATGGGCTCGTACACGGCATGGCGTGGTCGCTACCATCGACTACGGATCTACCCCTCCCTATACGGCGCTTCTGCCTGTATCGTGCATGGGGTTTTCACCGGCTGCGTTAGAAGGGATTTCAATGGGTCATGGCAGCACGACTGTTTGACGCCTAAAGAAAGACCAAGGGCCTTTCCGAATCCCGTTCTGTACGAGGATCTCGTTGCCGCCTGCGGTGACGATTACGCTCGAGCCTTGTGGGCGTATATACAACCTCTCGATTGGAACGACAGGGAACGACGAGTTGAGGTACGTCACGTTCTCATTCAATGTACATGTTACCCGTGGGCTCAAATACTCGTCCCATCTAGAGCTCGGTCGGCTGTCCTACTCTGCAGCTCCGCGACGGCGGCTCTCTTGTGGACTCTGCAACGGCCCCGCCGTCTTCAACGACAGCGTTCCCACCAGTCTTTCCCTGGCACTATACTTCCTTTCAGTCTCTGCCTTTTCCAAGACGGCAGTATAATCTACGCCCTCCCTTATCTTATCTCGTGTCTTATGGCGATCTCGGGCAGTCTCAGAAATACACCCGGCGCTCCATCCCAGACCTCTGCGGCCCGCGCGGGTGTCACCCCACCCGCTTTGCTTCCGCCGATCCATTTTCGATTAAAATGGAGGCAGAACGTATAAAATGCGGGGGTTTCTCCAGCTGAACCCATCTCTCCACCCACCCACTCACACTCCATACACATATACAATGCTCTTCTCCGCATCCTTCATCTCTACTCTCATGCTTGCCTCCGTCGTCCAGGCCGCCCCATCGTACGCACTTGCTGTCCGTTTTGGGCCGTTGTGCTAACTTCCTTCCTTAGGGGCCCAGACAATGCTTTGGAGGCGCGGGCGCCGTGCAAGTTCGGCTACTATCCCAACTACAGCAAGAACGGTGTCTGTACTCTTTGCCCTGTTGGTCAGTTTACTCTCTTCTTTGTCTTGCGTCGCGGTCTGACCATTCTATCCAGGCCACTACTGTCCCGATGGGCAAAGCCTGTCTAACTGCGGCACTGGTCAACATAATCCTAGTACGTTCTCTTTGAATGTACACATCACTCTCGCTGACGCATGACACAGACACCGGTACCATCAAGGGTCCTTGTCCCGACTGTCCCTCTGGTCAATATCAGCCCAACGAGGGTCAAGCAAACTGCATTCCCGCACCCAAAGGTGGATATGTCCCGTGTGAGTCTTGTCGACGTCGCATCGCCTCCGATCCTCATTGCCTCTTTCAGACCCGGGTGCGCACTCCTTCATCGCTGCTCCTGGTGGCTCGTTCCAGGGCGTGTATGTCTCACCTACCTATACATGCTATTCCTCATCTGACGCCCCTGATTCAGTATGGGCCAAAACCTCACCTGCACGACCTGCTGCGGATACTCCGCCGTCGGCAACAACAACACCGTCGCGACCCGTTGTCCCAGTGGTACCTACGCGTCCGCCGGTTCTGGTAGCGCGTGCACGAAGACCAAGGCCACTTGTGTTGTTCCTGCGACTTGCACACAGCTTGCGAATGGTACTTGCCGTGAGTATCTCTTGTCTTTTGTCTTGGACTGGGGCTTACTACATCGCTTTAGCTGCTGGGACGCAGAATCATTCTTGATTCAAAGGATGGTGTCGGGGTGTTTGATCATTATTTCAGTCTGCTTTCCATGTCTACTTTGTATCCATTTACCATCTGTTCCTCGTGCATCTCCAGAGCTACATAGTCCGAGTTTGTAAGCGACATCCTTCGACAGCGTGATCGTGTGCCTGTTTCTTACCACCCATGCCAACTTCTGGCCTCTCGTTTTCTTCAACCACTGCAACAAAAACCCGCGCGAGACAAGCATGAAAACGACAACTCCATGCTCTTGGTCCTTTTTTCTCCGGTAGACTTGGGTCAGCTTTAGTTTTGGTGAGTGAGCACCTATGTTTTGCTGCGCCTGCCAACCTTCTATACGGGCAGCCATCCCACCAAATCCTTGGACCATCGCTGTCTATGTGCATGCGGTACCCAGTCGTACAGGCGACGGTACTGGACTACATCGTCAGCCCAATGGTCACCTGAGACGCTCAAGAGTCAAGATTCAAGAACTTGAAGAGTGCATCCTGGCGCAAAATATCGGACCACCGAATCCCAGGGCGGACCGTGCTCGCTCGTTCTACGGTTCATTACACGTCTTCGACGACCGACATCTTCGCGCCCACCGGCGAGCTTGTGGTCATCGAGGTCGCTCCGAGTCTTCCAAAGCTCCAGGGCACCGCTCTGAGGAGGTTTCGGAATGCATATTGGCTGGGATACATTTGGAAATGACGTGAACGGTCCGGTGACCGTACCCAGCTCTTTCTGTTTCTCCCATCCTCATGGTGTCCATACCCCAGCTCCGCGAGGACCTCGAGTCGCTGGAAAGAGAGATTGAACGCCAGAAAGAGGTCCTCAGCGACCTCGAAAAGCAGCGTAGCGACGTCCAGAGCGAATTAAACTCCCTTATCGACCCCATCGCTCGGCTGCCGCCAGAGATTTTCTCTGACATCCTACTCAAGTCCCTTCCGATTCCTCCCACTTGGAGTTCCCTGGTCACTCTCCTGCTCGTGTGTCGTGCATGGAGCGCGCTTGCTCTCGCCACTCCCTCTTTGTGGAGCACCATCACCGACGAAGGGACGCCGAGAAATCAATTTGCAGGATTGGCACAGAAGTGGCTCAGTCGCGCGCCGGGCGTCCCGATCTCGGTGATCTTTCGTCGCGACAACCTTTCGAGGTTCGCGCTCGAAGAATTCGAGGCTCTCGAAGTATATGCACCTCGAATTCAAAATATGTACCTCCACACCCTGTACAATGACAGTCTGGAAGGCATTGCCCGCTTTGGTGCTTTGCGCTCTTTAACTGTCCGGTTCGCTGAAGAAGTTCCACCGGATCTCATCCTCGATTTCCTGCATGCTGCACCAAACCTTGTGAAACTCGAAATGCAAACCGTCGACTCTGAGCCGGTGCATGAGCCGGTGCCGGGGACAAGGCGCTTGACCCATAGCAGCCTGGAGCACCTGTGTTTCGGACGATGGGAAGAATATTATGCCCATTTTTCCGAGACCTCGATTCTGCCGCTTTTCACATTGCCCGCCCTCCGATCCCTGCTCATCTCTCTGGATCGAATCAGCGAGACCGACCTGCATGAATTTCTGTGGCGGTCTTCTCCACCCTTGCGTCATCTAGGCATACAGTTCAGGGTGGAGGATCTCCAGAGCCCAACGATTATATCGTGCCTCCAGCTCGTCCCTACCCTTACGGACCTCCAGATTCTTCTAGCTTTCACATCGAGTGGCTGGGGCCCGCCAGAGTCTTCCTTCGACCTATTGACTGCCACCCCGAATCTTCTTCCGGCCCTACGAAATGTCGCAATCGAAGAAATGTTCAATCACGGGCCGGACCTATGTGGGCGCGTCGTCAGTTTCCTCGAAAACCGAACCTCGTCATTCCAATCCCTTGAGCTCATTGTTCCGGCAGTGGACGAGGATTTGTTTGACGATGCCACGTTAGCGGCTTTACGGGTGTTCGTAGGCAGAGGGGTATACGTGCACATTGGACCGCTGTCGACGAACTTCTTGAGCGCATCTACCTAGACCCAGGGTACACTCTAAAATATGTTCCGTACCGTCTACGTATGCTTTGTGGAATCCATTTGCTACATATCCATTCGAAAATTTCAAGTATGGGCTCGCCTCCGACCACATCATGATCTTCTTTCAAGTTCTTGCTTGTTTCCTGCATCTGCATCCACTCTGGCGGCTATGCCTCTTCTCGATTTGCCTCTTGAACTTGAGCTTCGACCGCAACAAGACCTGAGTGGGCAGCGTCGGAGTTCATGCCTTTGATTTTCTCCGGTACACTAATTGTCAGTGAGATCTGAGAGACCGTGAGGCTCGGCACTACACGACGCACCAATGCAGAACAGCCCACTCTCCCACTTACGATTCACTCCAGTTCTGGTCCACCGCCAGGGCATATTGGCTGGGATACTTCTGGAGATGACGTTACGGTCCGGTGACCGTCGTTCTCCCGCTCTTCCTGTATCTCTCATACTCATGGCCTCCATGCCCGAGCTCTACGAACGCCTCGAGTCGCTCGAGAGAGAGATTGAACGCCAGGAAGAGGTTCTCAGAGACCTCGAGAAGCAGCGCAGCGATGTCCAGAGCCAATTAAATTCCCATAGGGACCCAATGGCTCGACTTCCCCCAGAAATATCCTCTGACATCCTGCTCAAGTCCCTTCCGATGCCTCCCACCTGGAGGCCGCTGGTCCGTCTCCTGCTCGTGTGCCGTGCCTGGAGCGCGCTTGCTCTCGCCACTCCCTTTTTGTGGAGCACTATCACGGACGAAGGGATGCCGAGGAGTAATTTTGCGGGAGTAGTGCAGAGATGGCTCGGTCGCGCGCCTGGCCTCCCCATCTCGGTGCTCCTTCGCGATACCTCTTGGGCGGGGCTAGCCCTCCAGAAATTTCAGGCTCTCGAGGCATATGCGCCTCAAATTCAAAATCTGTACCTGCCTACCTTGCACGATACCAGTCTCGAAGGCATTGCCCGCTTTGGGGCTTTGAGATCTTTGACCATCCAGTACGCAGACCCACTTTCCCCCAACCTCCTCCTCGATCTACTACGTGGTCTGCCAAGCCTCGTAAAGCTCGAGACGTACAACATCAAATACAGTCCGATGCAAGCGACGGCGAGGCAGTTGACCCATCCTAACTTGGAACACCTGCACTTCGGACGCTTGGAAGTTGCCCAGTTTTCCGAGACCTCCATCTTGCCGCTTCTCACATTGCCCGCCCTTCATTCACTGCTCATATCTCGGGATTTGATCAGCGACACCGACCTGCACCGCTTCCTCGTGCGGTCTTCCCCGCCCTTGCGCTATCTACGCGTACAATTCAGTGGGGAAGATTTCCGGAGCGAGACAATTGTCGCATGTCTCCAGCTCGTCCCCACCCTTACAGATTTCCACATTCTTCCACCGTATTCTTCGGGTGGTTCGGACACTTCCCCGTCGCCCTTCGACTTATGGGCTATTGCTCCCCACCTTCTTCCAGCCTTGGAAAATCTCCTGATTCAAGACGACTTTTCATCTGCTACAGAGACATGTCGGCTTGCAGTCGAATTTTTGGGGAATCGGCCCCCGTCGTTCCAGTCCCTTCGACTGATGGTTTCCTCGAATGCAGAGTACTGGCTTGAAGAGGATGTGGTAGCAGCTTTACGGAGGTTCCGGGACGAAGGGGTGCGTGTCCATCTTGGAACCGGGAAAAGGAATTTTTTGTGAGCAGTAGTACCTCCTATGTAAAATTCAGCCCCATCTCTTCTTTTTTGTTCGCAGCTTCCCGCGAAAGCAGCGAGGAGAGGTTAAAGGCGATTAGAAGGTCAGAAGACTGCTTGCAGGTAAAGAAGCAGCAATTTATTACGAATTGGCAGACCGGAACCTTGTCGATCTGTCCGCGGAAGCAAAATATTTGGTAGGAGAATGTAGAGACCCGACTGAGACACCACTTGTCTCCTTCTCTCATCCCCTCCCGCGTTACAATGTACCCTACCAACAACAGCTATTCCTACCCCACGTCGAGAAGCGAGCCCGCCATGTCCTTCCAGTCCCCGCAAAGAGCCTTTCCAGACAGGTTTGCTCCAGAAGAATGGGTGCCGCCGCCTCCCGGCGTCGCCATCCAGGGCAGCCTCGACCCGACCACAGGAATCTTCTTCCCAGAGCCTCCCAAAGTCAGGACCGCGCTGGCATGCGACAAATGTCGGTCTCGCAAGGCCAAGGTAGCTTTCGCTCAGTGGATTACGACTTCATTCTAAATACTCGCCCCTAGTGCTCTGGGGAGCAGCCAACCTGCGGACGCTGTTCTTCCCGAGGCCTGGTCTGCGAATACACGAAAGAAAGGAGGACCCAGGGATTGTACGGGAGGCCGCGAGCCGCATCATCTGCGAACTACCCGCCCTCTCGCGAGTCGCCCTCGAGAGAACCAGACAGTAGAAGGCTACGTCGCAATACCACTGCCGCCAGACCACTCTCCTCAGTCCCATATCTTCCGTTCCCGGCACATCTCAGCGCGTCCAACGCAGACAAACGCCTCTCGCTCCCCGCGTCGCTCACCAAGGACAGTGCCGAAGTATACCCTATGGACACGACGGACGACAACGGATACGAGGCGAGCAACGCCAACGACTCGGAGACCAGCTCGCGTCGCAGCAGCTACAGCACGCTGTTACGCAGCCCGCTCGACTGCTTTGAGCCTCATCGTCGGTACGGCGACGGCAAGTCTGTCCCTCTGGAATCTAGCTATGCTCTGGAGGGCATCCACAACGTCGTCCCGAATCTGATGTCCATGGATCATACGCTGCATCCGCTTGGAGCGTCTCAGACGGCGTTTCCTGAGGCCCCACTTGGCCTAGGTATGGAGTTGCTGCTTGCGCCCGACTTGCACGCAGACAGCGGTAGCGGCTCAAGTGCGAGCGGATCGAGTTTTGACGGCGACAGCTCGGGGTGAGTATTTGTTTTCAGATCCTCTGCGGCTCGAAGCTGATTCTTGATAGGCCGAACAGCGCAGTTGAGGGCGGCTTCCCTCTCTTCCAGCAGGCACCAGCTGAAGAATCGCAGCCCTACTCCGACTCGCTGCAACAGTATCATCTGTCACCGCAACCCAAAGGGCAATTCTCCGCCCACTCGACCTCTGCTCTCCCTCCGTTCGATCCACGCGGCCAATACGACGTCCAGCAACACGACGCAGCGGGAGAGTACACCGAATCCGGGCAGCAGTTACCCTATGCCGGGACTACCGGTGGCGGGCAGTGGAAACAGGATGAGGCACCGGAGCCGCTCTTCTCCTCTTATCCGTCGTGGAGGTATCAAAGCAGCTACGAGCGCGGCAAGGGTCCGTCGGGCCTGAATGTTCTGCGCGGATGGGTCGAGCCGCCGAGCATGCCTCTGGTGTCGCCTGGGCAGACTACGGACGTCAAAATGGATCTCGCAATGCCGGTGCCGAGTAGGATGATATCACAGCGTGGCGTGAGCGGGTTGAGTGTGGTTATCCCGGAATCCGAGTCGGCTTCGTCGTTGATGAGTGCGGGAGGGAGCGTGCCTTCGAGCGCAGTGAGCGCCAACTCGAGCGCTCTGTCGTCTCCGTTCCGTCCGGCGGGTGAGCTGATGGCTCGGACGCAGCCCACGATGAGGACACTGGCGGATTGCATACCGACCAGATCCGTGTCGAGCAGCCAGTCGCCGTCGGGTGCTGCTGCTTCTCCAGGCACGACCACGGGCGGTCGGAGAAGGGGCTGGACTGTAACTGGCGTCGCAGGGCAACCTGGTGCTCTTTTCGGTCGTCCTCCTGCTGCTCAGTGAGCGGAGCATCCTCGTTACTGCAGCCTCGACACACCTTTTCCGACCCATTCGCATCCATCTACGATATCTCATGTCCCCATTCCTTTTGAAATAGTTTTGGACTGTAGCCGCACGAACAAAGGACTTGTACCTACCCAGTGTATCTTGATTCTTGCAAATCCTCATACAGCCTGAATTGGTGAGATGGTGGATTTGGGCATTGTTTCTTCCGTTTTCAGTGAAATATTGAGCTCAAGGACGTTGCTAAAGAGCGAAAGGAGTCGAAAATCGCCGAGATAAACCAGACGAGGTCTTGAGTGTACGGCATTGTTTTGTTATGATGGCCGTCAGCTCTTGGCAAGAACGTTGATGTTACCCCTGGTCCTGTCCGCAGCCCGGTCGACTTTGACCGTTTGACGATACCGCTGCTTCTGGAAGACTTACTAGGAATTTCGCGGTCTTTCATCCCCGCGTCTCGGGCGACTTGTATGGCAGCCTGGAACTGGAAGACCCTCCCTGACGCCCAAATCCACGCGCTGGCGACTGTAGGCTCCCTGTACTTCTTTGGAGACTCTGGGCGCAGCTCCAATGGACTCTCGCGTATATTTCCTCTGCATTCACCCCCGAAATCGACGGCATTTTACAGGCTAGAAGATCACTTGTGCTGCGGACTGGCGGCTCGTGTTTATCGCGGCGAATTATTTAGTACTGCGGATTGTTCTCCACTGACATATCGTGGCAATAGTGTGCAGATATCGACCGGCAGGCACTTTTTAAAGGAGCTGTGTGGCGGTTTATCTTCGATCCTTTGGACCTCCGCTATCGACTCCCCTCATAGTCATGTCGCCTGTTCCGATGACCATGGCACTGGTAGGCGTTCTCTGCCTTGTCGTCAATAGGCTCATGATGGTCACAGAAACCAAGATCCATATTCTGGGCGGACGGCCAAGTCAACGTCTTCATAGGCATCGGCGTCGCCAGTTTCATCGGCTTGCTCATCGTCCTCGGGGTCATTTTCCTCCTGGTCCGCCGCCGTCGTAGGATTGCGGCACAGCGGTTGAACGCGAATGACAAGATCGTCGCTGCGCCCCCTTCGAATCTCGAGGCTGTCCTTGCGAGGAACGAGAAACTGGAGGCTCAGATAGTCACGTTGCGTGAACGCGTGGAGCAGCTCGAGAGAGAGCAGGGATGCCCTGTGTATGTGAAGGAAGATCCGTTCACGGATCCCGATAGCAAAGGGAAGTGATACGTTTGACGACCAGATGCATCTACGGATGGAGGTGAGTGCTATATACACTTGCCAGTGTACCCAACTCAACGTTCAACGATCAGGAACCTTTTACCTCGTCGTAGGTTACCAAGACCGCAGTAACTGTAATGAACTTTCAATGAACTTTGAGAATCACTTTCCACATGCGACGTTGACTGCTTCCCAACCTGATTCCTTTCGTCTCTCTGGCCTTGCTCCTGAAAATTCCGCGCATATTTACAAGTACCTTTCACACGCGTACGATACGGACCTGGGCGAATGCCATCAACTCCGCGGCTGCATGCGATATAATGCGTACTCCACCGTGCGACTGGCGATCCGCGTCAATCATTTATTCAATTTTACAAGCCATCTTTCGGTTGCAAGCCGTCATCACAGCTGGAGCCTAAAAACATGCTAGTTTGAACTTGGATCTGCGGTCGGGCCGACTGCGAAGAAGAAAATCTTATATCAAGAGTTCAACGATCTTGTAGTGATCAAGGTATACATCACACTGTGTTACATACGATAATGTACATTCTGGGGCCCCGCTCTTCCCTCGCAGCCTCTCATCGGAAAGCGACCTTGAAATCCTCGCGACCCCGCATCTCGGCGATCATATCCTGGAAGAAGACATCCCCCGCATCCGCCGAGGCCTGGAACTTGGGCAACATGGAGCGCATCCATTCCGCATCTTTTCCAGCCTCCGGAGCCATGAACCCCTGCTCGTAAGCAGCCGTCATTGATCCGTGCACAATAGCCGCCGTGAAGTGGGCCTTTGGGTCGTTCTGCACTGTGTCCTCGCCGACGCAGGCGCCCCATGCGCTCTCGACCTGGCGGCAGACCTCCTCCCATTGCGAATGCGACCGCGAGGGACCGGCGCGGACGTAGGCTTGGATGACGTTGGTTTTGCCCCGAATGCTACTTGCCGCCCATGTAGTGGTCGATGTCCGGAGCTCGGGATGAAGCGGACGTTGACGAAGACGGCGGGGACGATGAACATTTTGGTGTGGATGGCCGTAATGCGCTGTGCGAGGTCGGCGCGCTGGTCCTCGGTGAGAGGGTAGCTGTGTTGCACTTCGTACATAGGCATGGTGGATAAGATACAAATCGAGTTGGTTACCCTGGCTTTTTATACTCTTCACAGGCTGACGGCAGAGAGGCTCCAAATTGAACCGGTACCCGGCCGCGTTTACTTTTTTTGATTCGAGAAGCCCTGGCAAATCTTGCCGATTCAATACATTTGTCGCATCCCTACCTTCGGAAAGGTGACCAGCTCAAGTATTGGAACAGACAGACCTGGAAAAAAATCGCCAACGAGTGGAAACTATTCTGTGTCTCCACTACCCGTTCCTTGGTCGTCGGAGCTCGGGAGAAATGCACAACGAAGGGTGTATGGGTGGTATCCCATTCCATTTGATACGCGGCCATCTAAAATGGCGCAAGAAGCGGTATCAAGTTCCGTATCAAGGAAGAGATGCGTCTGCGTATGTTCAACCATCATGCCGAAGGCGGCGGCAAGTTTGATCACCTCCCATGTGAGTTCAAGAACCCAATTTTGAGAAGACAATCCGGATCTCCACGAGTTTCTCACCAAAGATTAACACTGTTGTCGCCAAGGCCTATGTAAGGTTGAGAGGTTGCCAATGTCAGGAATTCGGTCCCGGGTATGGGTAGATAAAGGAACATAGATCTCTGCGCCAATGCGCATACTAGCACCGGCTTTTCAACAATAGCTAATACTATCAGCCCCAGATAATCATAATGAAAATCCAGAGTCATCTAGATTTTCCACTCGGAGTGTGCCGAACGAACCCATTCAAAGCTTTTGTTGCTCTCAATGTTCTCGGTTCGATTGTTGGTGTTCGAAATAAATGTCAGACCAACGTGGTCGCACTCTCTCCAGTAAATATAGCTTCATCCAGAGGTTTAAACCTGCATTACAATCGGGCCCTTGATAACCATTCCATTTTTCTCGGCGACACGCAGACCCCCATTTCTTCCTCGTCCGACATCGGATTTCGGATTGGAAGGACATGGACTGATGCCAATAAATACACCCGACTCTCTGCATGTTGCACTGCCAGCTCCGAGTAATCGTGTGGGATGTCAACGCGGTTCGAAGATGCGGTTTGTTGCGGGAAAATCGGCAAGACACACAAGCCGCTCGACCCCGCTCAAGCCTGATTTGGGTTACCGCCGAGCACGCGGCGATCAAATGTTGGTGTAATCACGCGCTAGCGCTTCGTCCACTCACTCATCTCAGTGTTCGTTCAACTTCTCTCTTCTTCGCTGCCGCGGGGACACGGCGAAGAATCACCTTCCGAATGATCGTTGCGGAGTCGGCACCGACGACTAACGGCGGTGCATGACGGTGAAACACCATCGCAAACGTTTTCCACATGATGTAGCATCACAGGTCTTCCTCCCTCACAAAGCCTCGGACTGAGTTATCCTGGCCTTGTTCAAGCCGAGGCGAAGGCCTTGTTTCATTCAAATTTAGCATCTTGTCCCTTCTAGACGGCGGTCTTAGGCCTGGGGAGAACAGGACCGAGAGATGGAACTCCCGAGGTTGTCACTAGTGACATGCGGTATATAAAGCCCTTCAAAATTTCAAAATCGTTGTCCAGTTCCACGCGTTATGCCCCCTTCCTTAATATCCTTGACTCTCCTCGCCATCGCTTCGGCGGCGGCTGCTGGACCCAACCTCGAAAAGCGTGTCTCGGGGGTCACCACCTCCTCGAACGGCATAAATGGCAGCACATTCGACTACATTGTCGTCGGCGGAGGTCTTGCTGGTGCGCATTCTTCATTTGCTTTCGTATTCAAGACCCTGACCTTTTATCTGTCGCCAGGAATGACCGTCGCCTCAAGGCTGTCGGAGGACCCCGATATCACTGTCCTGCTCATCGAGGCGGGCGAAGACGACCGCACGAACCCTGAAATTTACGACATTTACGAGTACAGTCAAGCGTTTGACACCTCGATGAATTGGGCTTGGCCGACGAAGGAAGGGAAGACGATTAACGGGTGGGTCCATTCAGTAGTACGGCAATGTCCTTCTGACATTCATCCATAGCGGAAAGACGCTGGGTGAGCCCTGACTTTCTTTTCCATCTTTTTTTTCTGGAATTTTTCTCAGGTGGAAGTTCGGTGAGTGATTTTTGTATCGTTCAGCAGACCGTGACTGAAGACCATACCAGTCAATAAACGGTGCTCATTGGACCCGCGGATTGAACGCACAATACGACGCCTGGTCCACTTTGCTCGAGGATGATGAGGCAAGTGTCGGTTGGAACTGGGATGGCATGTTCGAATACATGAAAAAGGTGTGTTGGTCCACTTCAATTCTCAGTCAAGCTTATACTCTTCAGGCCGAGACTTTTTCTGCTCCTAATTCTCAACAGGCTGCCAAAGGCGCCCAGTCCATCGCATCGTATCACGGAACCAGTGGGCCGGTTCAAGTAACTTACCCCGATCTGATGTACGGCGGCCCACAACAATCTGCCTTTGTCAACACCATCGTCAATCTCACCGGAATCAGCCATTTCAAGGACCTCAACGGCGGCACGCCGAATTGCGTTTCGATTACCCCGCTTGTACGTTTCCTTGTTCTGCTCTAGTCTGCAACTACCTCTAACCCGACAAACCCGTAGAGCCTTGACTGGCATCGAGACGATCACCGTTCTTCCTCCGTCGAGGCGTACCTTACCCCAGTTGAGACCGAACGTACTAACTGGGTCACATTGGCACGTCATATCGTGAGTTCTCCGCTGAATCCCACCCAAACATCGCTTACAAACGTTGAACCAAGGTCACCAAGATCCAATGGTCCAATCCCGGAAGCGTTCCCCTCAAAGCTTCCGGTGTCGAATACGCGTACTGGACCAACAGCACGACGCGCTACACCGCTCACGCGCGCAGGGAAGTCATCGTCGCCGCTGGCGCCATCCAAACCCCCGCTATCCTCCAACTTTCCGGCATCGGCGACTCTGCCGTCCTCGGACCTCTTGGTATCACCACGCAAATCGACCTCAAGACCGTCGGCCGCAACCTGCAGGAGCAGACGATGAACTCACTCGGCGCCTGGGGGGAATTTTGATTATGGCGGAAGTGGTCCTTCGGATGCGATCGCGTACCCGAATATCTACCAGCTGTTCGGGTCGCAGGCGAGTACCAAGGTTGCGCAGATTCAGGGGAATTTGTCCAACTGGGCGGCGTCGCAAGCGGGTTCGGCGCTTTCCGGCTGACGCGTTGGAGCAAATTTATCAGGTTCAGGCGGATCTTATTATCAATCAGAATGGTAGGTTCGATATCTTGTTCAACGAGATTTACCTAATTGGTGTTTCAGCGCCGGTGGCCGAACTGTTCTACGACACTGGATTCCCAGAGTGCGGTTCTCGCCTTTTCTTCGGTTTTTCGCTAAGTATGTTTCTAGTGACATTGGTATCGACCTGTGGGGACTTCTTGTCTGGTCCAGGGGGAATGTGGAAATCCACGTACGTGGTTTCAAAGTTGAAGCTCTTCCAGTATTGACATACAACCTACAGTCCACGGACCCTTTCACATACCCCAATATCCAAGTCAACTATTTCAGCGTACCGATGGATCTCGACATCCAGGTTGCAGCCACGCGCTTGGCTCGTAGGATTATCAGCAGCCCGCCTCTCAGGTTTGTATTCCTCGAATTCAATGCAGTTTACATAATTAATCGCTCAACAGCTCGCTCTCCACTGGGGAAACTATCCCGGGCAGCGCCGTACCCGACAACTCGCAGCGCGGTACGGACGCGGCCTGGCAAAAATGGATCAAGAACGGCTTCGCATCTGTTCACCACCCGATCGGGACGGCGGCGATGATGCGACGGGATCTTGGCGGCGTCGTGGACGCGCAGCTGACGATTTACGACACGGCGAATGTGAGGGTCGTCGATGCATCGGTGGTACCGCTTCAACTTAGCGCGCACTTGAGCTCGACGTTGTATGGTGTTGCGGAGAAGGCGGCGGACTTGATCAAGGCGGCGCAATAGAGTTTTTTGATTCGAGGACAGTTTACTGACGCGAACGGACGGACTTTGGTAGATTACAAGTGTAATATACAGCCGAGTAATGCATACACCTTTTGCCGATGACCCGGTCATTGATCCAGTGTGGTGAAATGACGGACACCAACGCTTTCTGACTTCTACTCTCATCACCACGGACTTGAACCGCCGTTTCACAACACCCGATCTCTTGAACGGATCTTTGCCTTGAAACATCGGATCTGATGTAAAGATGTCGGCCACTGGATTGTCCAACTAAATTTGTTAAAAGGCTATGACCGGCTTCTCGAGCTCCTCGTCTCACTTGACGCAGACAGACGCCCACTTTCTCGTCCGACGTCGTGTGGTGTCACAAATCTCATGCGTGCGACGCCGTCTCGCTCAAGGTTCAAGAATCACCTCAGTTAAAACCACTGTTCCCGAAAGTCACCTTGTGTCGACCTTGTGCTTATCTCGAATTCCCTTCCATCCTGTGCGTTTAATTTCTGTTCGAACTTTGTTCCGAACAATTCTACATGTTGTGGCTGCCCATCGCATCTGCTGTCTTGTCCTTGCAGTGCCGCATCTGAATGATATCAGCCCTCTCACGCTGCGGGTTTTCATCACGTTGATCATTCTCATATCGGGTTATTTCCAGGCTTCCCGGATTACGGCCGGGCCTCTTCCCTCTTGCTTTCATCACCTCCACCGTCCCACCCCGAGGCGCAGTCATGCATCGCTCACCGTCGGAAATGGTCATACAACAGCGGGAAACTATCGGCGAGGTGCCCCCACAGCTAGAGGTGCGTCTACCGGGAAAATATTCAAATTATGCCGCTGATCGAGGCTCAGGGCGCGTCAACGACGTTGACCGGCTCCAAGTTGTATATGTTCGTGAGTATACAACTATCTGGACATTCCCTGTTCTTTATGGTATCGTAGGGCGGCTCCTTGGCTTCTGCATCCGAGCCAAGGCTCCTGTCGACTTTGTTCGAACTGGACCTTGACATCTGCAAGTGGGAGAGAATAAAACCTAGTGAGGGAGAGTTCGTCCAACTTCCCGAGGCACGATACTTCCACACGACCGATATCTGTGCGTAATTGCATTCATTTGCGTCTTTACCCTGGCGATATATTTACTTACTGCAACAGGGAGAAACTACCTAGTGGTATTCGGTGGCCTGGGCGACCGCGGGGTTAGCACCAGACCCGATCGTCTGCGGGTCCTGAACGACGTACGGCTCTTTGATCTGTCGACGCGACATTGGTTGCCTCCAATAACACACAATTCAATTCCGTCGCCCGGTAGCACCGACACACCACGTCCTCGTTACGCACACCTCTCGTGCGTGACCTCGGATTATCTCGTCATAATCGGAGGCAAGGACTTTTTCGAAGAGGGGTTGGACGACATTTGCGTATATGACCTCGTCAAGCAGGAGTGGATACGAACACACCCTTGTGTGCCGCCACTCGACACGAATCATGCCTTTGCCGGTACATCCCTCTGGCATGTTCGAAGGGAGTCGGTCGGCCCGGCACACCTTCCACCCCTTCCATATTCCGATCCAACGACAACGGAACATCCCCACGACATTTACTTGTACAATGTACGGCCATCGTGTTCATCGTTGCAAAGATAATTGAACCATGACAGGGCGAGCCTCGGAAACTGGATATATTCTCCCCTTCTTCAACCGGCGAAATACAACCAAAAGACCCCGCGCCTGGCCAACCCCCCGGCCTCCGATGTCCCAGCGGTGGCATCTTGGGCAACACGCTCATCATATCCGGCAACTCCAACGACCACTGCAAACTCTGGGCCTATGATCTCGTTCACAAAACGTGGTCGCATCTTGACACGGGCGATTTTCTCTCTGGCAGCAACGGGCCCTGGGCAAAGGGGTACCTGTGGCACGCACAGAATAAATTCATCCTCTTCAAAGGCGCCTCATCGGATGGCCCGCTCAACCCCAACTGCAAAGTCATCACGTTTGTCGATCTGGAGGCGTTGGGTATTTACCAGCCGCCGACCCGCGAGTTGACCTTCGTCGAAGAGAAGAGAAGACTGGAGGCGCTGGGCACCGGGGAGATGGACTTTGAGTTCATCTGCGATGACGGACGAAAGATTCCTTGTTCCAAGAAGGTTGTCCTCGAGCGCTGGCCGTGGTTCAAGGAGCAGTTGGAAGTCTCCAGCGGATCAACGACAACAAAGCAGTACACGATGACGAAAACCAGCTGCTCCCTGGCATACTCCTACCCCGTTACGATGGCGCTCCTTCAATACTTTACACTCTCACCCTAGGAACGTCCCTCCAACGTGCACCAGCCGTCTTGAGTCATCTGCTGCTCATCTCCAGTGCAGACGCAAATCATCCAGAAAGTCATGGGGGGATAGCCCATCTCCAGTCGCTCGTAAAACACGCGATGCATCTGGCGCTTTCGGAGAGTGCGGTCACGGCGGCAGGAGTGTACGAGATCTCTGCTTCGTGTGGAGGGTGTCGCAGTTTGCAGATTCGGTGAGTCCCTTGTGTTTGGTTCAAGTTGTAATATTGACGATCCACTTTTTAGGGCCTTCAGGATTTCTAGAGTAAGTGAACGCGTTTCCCTGCGAATTCATTTACCAATCTGGGTAGGAGAACAAAAAGAAGAAATCAAGGTCGAAATCACCTGCCGCCGGTATTCGTGGTCGGGCACGCTCAAATTCAGAAGGAAGTGTGCTGGTAGGGAACATACGTAGACCGCCACTGCCGACGCGAGTGACAGAGCCGTCATTGAAGGCTCTCCAAGAGGACGACTCGGGTCTGCCGTCGAGTGCATTCACCCGACCTCTCGCAGCACCCAAAGGGCGGCGACCACTTCCTGCTGTTCGTCCTTCGATCGAAGTTCCGCCAACTGTACCCAGAGCATCGCCTCCACGAGACTCCCCCAGTGGAGCCGCGTTGAAGAAGAAATACCCAGACGTTCCTCCATTACCGGTCTCGGACTCTTCTACGGCCCAACAGCAGAGGAAACGATCACAGTCGGTCGGTTCGCGTATTCCACGACCTTCATCGCGGAACGAGGGTGGTACTGGTACACGATCATTTCGCGTCGTGTCCCCTCGCGTCGGCGCGACAACGCCGCCACCGCCGGCGATAACGGTGACTATTGCGTCACCCAAGTTGTCTCCCCGTTCGCCAAGGGTGAGTCAAGTGGAGGGTCCAAGAGAGAGAAAGAAGTCACACAATCGAGTTAATTCGATAACTGGAGGCAGGATGTGAATGTATTCATAGCAGAGTGGGCATTTCATTTTGAAGCATCTAGCCAAATTATCGCGCGGGCATGCTAGCTAGCGGTCGTAGTATAGAATGATATGGGTCGTTTTCGCGACGGCGTCGAGTGCTGGATTCTGTCTCAGAACTCGGGCCAGGGAAGGAAGAGAAGGGGACACACCGTTTAAGCTGGCACCATAAGCTCTCCCCATGTCCTGACTGCGACTATCCCGCCAATGAAGACGCTGACCCCGGTGAGCAAGCTCAGGTTTCCGGGCAGCTTGTCACGCGCAAAGATTTCGTTTTGGAGGAAGCGGCCAAAGGCGGAGGTGTTTCCGTCATCGAGGGTGCGGCCGTGTGTGGGGCGCTGGGCGACGTAGGCAGGGCCAGAGTTGGGTGGGGCTGAGCGACGGGCCATGACGGGGAGATGCAAAAAGCGTGACTGTCACACCTGCCATTTCGAGCTCTCTTGTGACTCCTACATGACGACACGTGCTCTCTCAGTTCTAACTTCTCCCTCCATCTCTGCGCAATTGTTTTTTAAAGATGAAGAGGAACACAGCCAATTTCATCGCTCATCAAGTAAACTGATCGCTTCAATGAACGATTGGCTCGGTGTACCTCTGTGGCAGTCTCCCTGAATAGTCGGACGGTCCGAGTCCGACCTTGCGCGGTTGAACTGACGAGATCTCTCGAATCAGGACTTGAAGTTCTCGTCTCACTGTGCGGACAGACTTCCTGGAAGCTTACATTCTTCGTATCAATCTGCCTTTGGTCAATCTTCACGGAAGCAAACGCTCTGGGATCGTGATTTATCACAACTGTTCGTTCCACCAGAAAACCAGAAAACGAGCGATATTTTCGTCATTTTCCCTGTCACCGTCTTTTCATAGGTGGACCCACGAGGGATCCGGGAACGCGTCGGTTATTCGTCGCCGCCGGCCAAGTCTGCTGCGCCGCCAATGTCCAATGCCTGTCCCTCGCATATTCCGGGATCGCAATTTTGGAACTCCCCTGCTCCGAGTACCACACACAGAAGCGCAGTCTCACTCTCATGTGAATGTCAGGCGGTTTGAGCCATCGAGGCACTGGCGAAGCTTTTTAGGCGCAGTGTTTTCGTGTACAGGGAAGTCACCCCAGGCAAATGCCGACCAAGAGAGTTTTTGCATCCCCAATCATGGACTTTCTTCCAATTCTCAGTTACTCTCGAGTTTTCTGGTTCTATTCCAGTTCTGACAGAATGCCACAAAAGAGCACAGGGAAAGTCTTTCGGAAAACCGCGGTGACAAAGAAAGCAAGTCGAAAGACTATATTGGTCGCCAGCCAACGTGCGGTCCCCGTTCCTCCAAGTGGGCGCACCGAGGCCATTCTGTCGGTCGGGGTCACAAAGTTCTGGAACACACTTCTCAAACTTCACAATGTAGGCCGTCTTGTCCTCGGGAGTCGTCCCGGGGAACCTTAATCCGCAGCGCACAACTGGCCAGGTTTCGCACCGAGACCCGGCGACCGAGCTTTCCGGCTTGACAAAAGAAGAGCCAGTAGTGGATACCTTGAATGTTGGTCCTGGCTTCTTAGCATTAGCGACTTTGAACAAATAAATGCCTTCGGCATCTCGCTGCGCATGCTGTAAGAAAAAAGCGATCGAGCGGTCCTCTATGGCCTCAAACAGGTAGTCCCACCCACATTACGAGTACGAGTTCAGTGGGGACTTGGACAACCGGTTCTTATGCCCAGTTTGGTTTATTCTGCAGCTTGTGTGTTCAATCTGCGATGGCTGCGAGTTACTTTCCTCAAGTTGTCGTCGCAAAAGTGAAGTGTTATAGGATTCTAAACTTGAATACAACTAAAGCTTCCCCTTGATCATGCTCTTGATACCCTCCGGATCCAACACCGCCTTGGGATACGGGAACACCAGCGTCCTCAAATGCTCCGACCCACCATCAACCGGAAGAACCTGGCCCGTGATATTCAACGCCGCATCGCTGAATAGAAATACAGCGGCATTAGCAACGTCGCCGATAACGCCCATGCGACCGCTGGGGTAGAGCATGTCCCGCTGGGCGCGCTCGTCGGCGGTTCCTTTGCTTTCGAGGCGGTCCATGCCTTCGGTACCGTGGATGGGTCCGGGGGCGATGACGTTCGAGCGGACACCGTGAGGGCCTTCTTCGACGGCAAGGACGGCAGAGAGAGCGTCGATGCCGGCTTTGGCGGCGGAGACGTGGGCTTGGTAGGGTGTTCCTGGTGGACGAATTACAAAGATGCTTCGGTCCAGTGAAAATTACGTGCCTCGATAATGAAGCAGTCGCACTGACGTGAATGTACGCGCCTTTTGCGGCACGAATGTGAGGGAGCGTTGCCTTAATAGTGTTGTATGTGCCGATCTGATGTGGGTGCGGTGAGTTACCTCTGGCGCAAATAGAGACGCCTTACGGTGTCTATCTCGATAACAGTCCTGAAACCGTTCTCAGAGAGCCCCGAAATGGGGACTAGGAAATTGCCCGCAGCACCTACATTACAAAGTTTAGCTCCCGCGTACGCGCCGGAAAGCTGTAGACTCACCGCAAATGACGAAGTCAATGCGACCGAATGCCTCAATAGTTTTCTTCACGGCAGCCGCCAGGGTCTCGGGGTGGCGCACGTCGCCCTGGGCAGCGATGACTTTCCGTCCAGTCGCCTCCGAAAGCTCCTTCGCTGCCTGGGTCAGTCGGTCGACTCTGTGCACAAGGTGAGGATATGTCCATTACGACGAATAGGAAGCGCACTTGCGGCCGACTATGGTTGCATTGGCTCCATGACGAAGCTAAGAATAAGAAGAGGTGAGAACGGGAGAGAGTTTCCGGAAAGCATCCACGCACAATGGTCTCTGTCATCCCACGGCAGATGCCAGAGCCTCCACCGGTGCAGAAGAGCACCTTGCCATTGAAAATTTCCTCCTTGAATACGGAGGTCGAGGGCACGAACGGCACGACGTAGGGAGAGGGCACCATGGTGGGTGTTGGCGTGTCGGACAACGGCTACTTTGGTCCCGAGGCCGGATCATTGTCGCTGATATAAGCTTTGCTTTTGATTCACAACCTCCACCTCAGTGTCGCTCTGGCTTGGTGGTGCGATTCCCGACATCTTGCGGCAACCCTTCTTGTTATCCACATGGATATCCAGGCGATAAATCTTAGAACATCTCAGCAACAACCACGGTACATCGCACCGAGCTGCGCTCCTGTCTCCAGGTTCAAACATCCCGAGTTGGATCCACGTCAATCCACTTCGGCGCATGAACTCCAACCTCAATGGCTTTCGGATGGAACTCCAGACCATCCCATCATTCAACTTCATCTGTTGCCCCAATACCAGAGTTTCCGCCTTCTCAATCCACGCCGTGCATTCCAACTTGGGTCCATCTGATTCATGCTGCCGTCGTTTGAGGCGCTTCATCATCTTGAAATCTGTCATTGCGCTCGGTGATCCGCGTGACCGCGTCTGAGCGAAATTCTTGGTGCATCTTGGTCCGGAGAGCAAGCAAAATTCTTGGAGATGAGACTGACAACCCAGTCCAAGGAGGGCGAGTGTTATGTCTTCTCTGAATATTCGTTCAAGCTGATCACCGTGCATTTCCTAGCTCTAACAGTTAAATACACCTAGAGCTTCCCCTTGATCATGCTCTTGATACCCTCCGGATCCAACACCGCCTTGGGATACGGGAGCACCAGCATCCCCAAATGCACTGACCCACCGTCGACCGGAAGAACCTGGCCCGTAATATTCAACGCCGCATCGCTGAACAGAAACACAGCAGCATTAGCGACGTCGCCGATGACGCCCATGCGACCACTGGGGTAGAGTAGGTCCCACTGGGCGCGCTCGTCGGCGGTTCCTTTGTTTTCGAGGCGGTCCATGCCTTCGGTACCGTGGATGGGTCCGGGGGCGATGACGTTCGAGCGGACACCGTGAGGGCCTTCTTCAACGGCAAGGACGGCAGAGAGAGCGTCGATTCCCGCTTTGGCCGCGGAGACGTGGGCTTGGTAGGGTGTTCCTGGTGGACGAATTGGAAGATGGTTCGTTCCAGTGGAGAATACTTACCTCGATAGTGCAGCGTTGCACTGACGTGGATGTACGCCCCTTTTGCGGCGCGGATATGCGGAAGCGTTGCCTTGATGGTGTTGTATGTTCCGATCTGGTGTCCGTGCGGTGAGTATATCTCTGGCGCAAATAGAGACGCCGTACGGTGTCTATCTCGATAACAGTTCTGAAACCATTCTCAGAGAGCCCCGAAATGGGGGCAAGGAAATTGCCCGCCGCACCTACATTACAAAGTTTAGTTCGCCGCGTACAGTGCTAAAGAAATGCAGACGCACCGCAAATGACGAAATCAATGCGCCCGAATGCCTCAATAGTCTTCTTCACCGCGGCCGCCAGGGTCTCGGGTTGACGCACGTCGCCCTGGGCAGCGATGACTTTCCGTCCAGTCGCCGCCGAAAGCTCCTTTGCTGCCTGTGTCAGTCTGTCGACTCTGTGCAAAAGGGTGAGGATATGTCCATGGCGACGAATAGGAAGCGCACTTGCGGCCGATGATGGTTGCATTGGCTCCATGACGAAGCTAAGAAGGGATGAGAACGGGAGGGAGTTTCCGGAAAGCAGGCACGCACAATGGCTTCTGTCATCCCACGGCAGATGCCAGAGCCTCCACCGGTGCAGAAGAGTACCTTGCCATTGAAAATCTCCTCCTTGAATACGGAGGTCGACGGCACGAATGGGACGACGTAGGGAGAGGGCGCCATGGTGGGTGTCGGGCGGAGAAGCACTGCTAGTTGGCCCGAGAGACCCCGAGGGGTTTGCAGTCATTCTCGTCTCCAAGATGTCAACGCCGTATCGCACTTGGCCGCCGCCGCCCCGTGGCACTTTCGGGAATCGTCGAGAGAATTACCATGCCATCGCACTTTCTACGCTCTATTCGGACTTTTGAACCAGGCGATTTACCTTTGCATAATTCCGGGCTCCTATTCCTCCCTGGTCGCGTGGCCCCTTGGTCCCGCTGAATCTAGAGCTTGCCCAGAACCTCCGATATTTGACTACACCGATAACCTCACTCTTGATCCCAACCGTCAACATGCCAAGCCGCTATTCTCGCTCATGAGCGCCCATTCTGTCCTTGATCCTGGGCACAGACTAATCCTGGTTGCAGTGGAACCTAAATTCTCTGCTCCGTTCTTCCGCGACGACGGAATACTACCGAACGCCAAGTCGCGCCGCCGCCGTATCGACTGGGATCGGGTTTCTTTGCATCCACAAATTTAGTACAGCTCCCACCGACAGTGCCCGTGACTGTGTGTCCGTTTCGTCGCTCCAGAAGAAGGTTCAGAGGACTCTCTTTCCCCTTCGCATCATCTAGTTGGACAGATCTGTTTCAATTTTCCTCTTTTGTCCCTCTCGGTCAATGTTGCGCTGCTGCCTCGTTGCTCATCAACTTCTCGCTTGTTGACCCGAGGCCTTCCGGCATTTACATATCGCCTGAGCGTTTACGGTTTTGGACTCGCCTTGTCGAAAAAAATGCCACATTCTGTCGCGTCGGGTCCGAATCTCACTTCGGCGGTGCGATGGCTATCCATCTCACCACGCACAACTGCCTCCCTGACCGAGGTTGAGACGGCGAACAGAAATGAAATTGCCGCGCCCGACAGCAGTGAGCACCTCCACCACGGGACTCCCCACTTGCACGCCGCACAATCTCCCGTGGTACGAGTCTTTCGGGCCAGGAACCCGCACCGATGCGCCCCAACAAGCAGGCAGCCCGGGAAATTTGCCGCATAAGCACATATCGATATGGAGCGAGTTCGTGCACGATCGTCCCGCTACGCCGCATCCGTCCTCGTCGCCCATCTCATCTCTGATGGTGGTGGTACCATTCCGTGGCTTTCCGTCATGTCACGCACGAGGGGTTTTGCTTGCAGGTAGGAGTACGACGAACGAGGTAAGAGTACTTGGGTGCGGAGGTACATTCCGTGATTCATCCATCTCATCACGGCCACCAGACGCGTACCAGAACCACTACAGGTATGGCACAACACTGAAGCTCCCGCGGTCGAGTCAAAACGAGTCAAACTCGGACTCTGATTCCCAGCCCTGATCATGAGAGTACTTCGGACACAAAGGGCTATTAGGTGGGCAAGTGGGGATCGTCAGTGCTCTCACCCTTCGGAAAACCCGGCGGATGTCATTGCCATTTTGGTGTATTCGGGTGATCGGTGGTGACGTGACCAGTGCTTATTGTTCTCTTTCGTACATGGCCTACTACCTGCCACTACCCCCGCGAGTGCCGACTGCCGTGCGAAGTCGGGTTGGGTGGTGAGAGCGACTCGGATTGCGTTCGGAACATGATTCGTTAATTAACACAAGATGTTGATCAGCGGAGTCCACCAGGCCGGCGGCCAGGGCCTGGGACTAGAACTTCTTTTCAACCAAAGACATCAACTCGACAAGTGGGCAGGAAAACTAGAGACGGCCAGATGGGGTGATGCAATGACATCAAATTTCCGACTTGTCCGTGTCTCATTGCTTGCCGCCCACGGACATCCCCGGATAACTGGTTGCGTTCTGCTGCGTACAGCGTGTTGTGTCAAGAGTGAGGTTCTTCTTGCTTCTTTCCTGCCCGAATACCCGTATTGGCGATTCATCCGAGTTGAAACCTACTTTATATCAGTTGCCGGCGACCTACTCTTCGCCAAGGGATCTTCGTTGTTGACGATTGGTGCATGCTTAACAACTCGCTAACCGCAACTTGTTTTTTTTCAAACCTGAGCTGACCCTAACTGAAAATTTTCGCAACAGAGCCTGTCGTCGCGCCACTGTGGCGGTCGCATCCTGCGGCGGTTGTTACCGTTTCGCATTCGATTTTCTCTGGAAACCTTGTCTCTTTTACGCAACTTGTGCGTCTCTAGGCCCTCAAGCGCGGTCATATTTGGACGTCGCTTGAAAGTACGTCTTCATTCTTGCACATTTTATTCCCTTCGTTCCCCCGCAACGGGTATCACATCAAGAATTTCTGTCTCAAACGGCTAACATGTTTCTGTCCTTTCTCTTTCCTTTTACATTTCGATCTCCGCTATCTGGCGAGACCCGCTGATGAGGCTGATTAATTGGGTACGCCGTGATGGCCTGACGTACATTTTGATGCTGATCTCATACCCGCGGCGTTTACAGCAGCAGCGTCCCCATACGGCAACCCGATCCATTCCTTCTTCCAAAATCTCTCGTACATTTTCCCCACGACAGACGGTTGGCTCCCTTTGGCTCCGTTGTTGTCCGCCACGTGCAAGATGGGTGTTTCCACCGAGTGGCGTTCGCGGGAGCGCCGGGTGCACACTTCGGCATTCACCCCATTTCACCAATGATCTCGAAAGAGCAGGAGACAGGCAGGCAGGCAAGAGAAAACTGCGCACAAAAAAACAAACACAACCTCCCTCGCTTAGCGCCCGATTGATCATCCTTGCATTATGCCATGTGTGAAAATGCCGCCCCCCGGCGGCCGCCTGGCGCACGCGCGTGATATCTTCCTGGAGGGAGCCGACAAAACGAAAATCGCAGTGCTGATGCAAATGAATGAGATTGGCGCGGACTCACGCAAAGGCTAACGAGGTGAATACATTTCGACTCAATTGCAACGCCACGGACGGCATCTTGCAATTCAAAGGAATTTAAATCGAGGAGGGACGGAACGAGTGGCGGTGAGACTTCTTTGAGAAGGCAAGTAGAATTCGAAGTGCTGTTGGTGAGAGTGTCTGCTGACTCCCAAGACCGCACCCTCCCCCCGTGCATACGGGGCATTCGAACCTCCGCTATTTCCGCCCATGTCGGTTTGATCACTCGTGTGATAAATTTCGCCCTTGGGGGTCCAGCGCGGGGATGTATGCCCGTCTAAATCCTCGAGTCTACGCCAATTAAGCGCCGCGATGGCGTGTGATTGAATGCCTCCAAGTATTTACCAAGAGACTTGAAATGAACAGATTGGCAGAATATGCTCAACTTGTTAATTGCGATTGCAAAGTTAGCCCAGCAGACTCGGACAACCGAAAATCCAGTGGTGCGTACCGCGTGATACCATTACCCGTCTTCTCTCGGGTGAACAAACACATCTGCTATCAACGGGGGAAAATGCTTTATGTGGGACCGAGGAAATATAGATTAGATTGGCTCTCGAAGTCGCGAGCATTCAATCCTCTCAGTATTGAATACTGAATGCCCATAAATTGAACACCTGGAAGAAGACATGGTGGCGGTGATACCTCGCCCGGAAGTTGTTCTCAAGTTGCATTGTTCCACCATTCCGATTCGACGAGTCTGTTGGTGGTATTCTTAACCCGGAGCCTGTTTTCCTTGCGGCCCCGCCGATGTCTCGGACCTCCGGATCGCACATGTATGGGAGGGACAACCACCTGCCAAACGCCGCTTCCCCGCCAAGACCCCACTCTGCCATGCGGAGTAGAACGTTATATGTTGTACCCCAGGATTTCAATCTCCGAATCAAAATTCAAACACAGAGTATTACATCAGCTGAGGTTGAAAAACAATGTGGGGCAAATACGTCCGTTCGCGTCTCAGGTAGAGTTTCGAATCGACAAGAAACCTCCGCGGGGACGTCACTGTTCAAGTTCGAGTTTACGCTCAACTGCTTGCCCTTCCTCCTCCTCCCTGAGCTCACCTACCAAGACCAGCGCACAGACGGATAAAGGCGGGCCGCTGACCTATCCCAGATGTGTCGCGTCCGACGAAAAGCGTGAGTTGGTCAGCCCACAAACCCCTGTAAAATCTTCAATTGAACCGACCTGTGATTGGGGGATTTGCGATGACAAAGTCGAGGTTGAATTGCAACGTCGATCCTATTCAATTGCAAATTCGCAAAAGACCGCCCCGGTGGTGGCGGTTACTCAGCTCAAGTCCTCGGAATGATGCGGAATTCAGGAGCAATTGCAACCACTATACTCACCTCCTCCTACTCCTCCTAAAACCAGGTACACTCACCACGGAGCCTAGCTTCCACCGATGTTGTTTCTTATTGTCTCTTGTCGCCTTGTTTTCCTAGATCGATCCAGAGTTTGAAATTTCGGCGGCTCGGGGGCTAATTGCCGGACTGACGTCGGTTGACTCGGGAAGCGGCAGAGGAACGCGTCGTTTTATTGGAGACTTGGAGAGAGGACAATGTACAATCAGGGTGGTATATAATAGTATGGCGTACATGGATAGGTTTAAGGTACAGTAGGCGGTGGGTAGCGTAGAGTGTGTATGATACAGATACTTCTTCGAGCAGTTTTGGTTTTTTTCATCGCAAGAGCGGAAACCCGTCCAAAAAGAGGTCATCATCGGAAGAAACGAAGAGTGAAGAACGAGAAACGGTCAAAGCAACTTGTCTGCCCGCCAGTACGAGTTGTAGTCCTCTCCTCTCGCAGTGCTGCTGCTACTGCCATGCCCATCACTCGTCGGTGGGTCCATGAGATCGAGAAGACCAATCCCGCCGGCACCGACAAGCGCGCGTGGCGCAGCGTACCCGCTCCCAAACCCAGCGCTGATACCAAACCCGCCACCTCCTCCTCCAGAGCCCCCGCCGCCACTGCTTGAAGCCGCATACGAGGGCGAGGCGCTGGAGAATGACGGGGAGGCGGAAGATGCCGAACTGGAACTCGAGCTGTATGCAGAGTGGGAGTAGCCAGCAGACGAGGGAAGGGACGAGGAGGTGGTGTAGGGAGAATACCGGGGAGAGTGGGAGGAACCACGCGCTGGTCCTTCACGTGGAGAGGGCGCAGAGGGATAGGCGTTGCCTCCACTGCCGCCGTTCCCGTACGAAGAGTGGTGAGAGGACGAAAAGAAGCCACCGTTACTCGAGGCTGGGAGGGGCGTCCAGTGCTGAGACGGGGAGAGTGAAAGGGGCATGGTCATGGCGGGGATAGACTGTGCCTTCCTGAGACCAGCGTGGGCATCGTAGGCTGAGCCAGAGGGATAGTACTGGCCACCACGAGGGTTCTCGAAGGGCGGGTAGGGATAGGACGCAGTGCGAGCGTGGCTGTAGCCATAGTCTGACGAGGCGTGCGAGTAGCGTGGATGAGAGTTGTCTGGGAGTTGTGGCGGCTCCTCAGCGTCTGGGCTGCTCTCGGCCTCGTCAGTGTCGCCACGCGCAGCGACGTCGGGCTTGCGACGCTTGCGAGTATTGTTGGGACGTCTGCGGTAAACGTAGTCTGGGTACTTGGCATTGAACGTCTCCTTGAGCTGCTTGGCCTGGGTCTGGTAGAACTGCTTGTCATTCTGTAGGACGCGTCAGACGGGACAAACGCGAGAAAAAAGAGTGGCGCACGGGCAGCATGGCCTTCCACTCCTGGGAGAGGATCTTAGAGATGTCTCCGGTGCGCATGGACTGGTTCTCTGCAGAGACCTGGGGACGGCGGCGACGAGCGAAGATCATAAAGGCGTTCATGGGACGCTTTGGGGTGCCATCTGGGTTAAGAGTCTGGGAAGTGAGCGCGGCGTCGTCGGCGTAGAGGGAGTAGTCTTCGTCGTCCATTGTGGGGTGTATGTCTCATTCCGGGCGGGCCTTTTGAGGGAAAGCGTGACTTGTACGGATCGGGCTAGTTTGTGAAGAACCCCTTTGCCCCTGGCCCCAATCCATGGCAACCCATCAAAGATCTTCGCAAAGATGAGATCTCGCGGCTGTGTCCCCAGAACCTCCGTCCCAGTCGTAACCCATCTAAACCCGCAAGGTAGACATGACGTAAAACACTCCAGCGAACCTCGCCGCGAGGAGGCCTTGGGGGGCAGTAGGACCCACAACTCATCCTTCCATGAGCACGCCATTTTTCACATTCAAAAATATTCAAAAAATTTAAAAAGAATCCCTTCTTCTAGCGTCGCAGAAGCAGCAATCGCATGCAATATTTTTTGGTTCTATTTTCGAGTCCCGGCGGGTGTCGAGACGTGAGATCAATCAGCGACAGAGGCGGCGTGGTTGGTTGCGGGGACCGGCATAGCTCGCGCATCCCGACCCGCCATTGCTACTACCTGCGATCACACGAGGTCGATCCACGGGACTGTGTGAGGCGCGGTGAACTGTGATACACAACTAATCGTGGGGCATGCATGCTTCGCCCAACGTCCACTTCTCCACCACCTGCTACCGCCACAACAACGCAAGGATCTTCGCGCCGCCACGCAAGTTGGTTCACATCTACCACCTTGAACGAGTGTAAATTTTTAGTGTTTCGTCGCCGGAGAACAGCCAAGCAGGACAGATGGACGCAAAACCCCGGTCCCCTTCGCAGTCTGGCAGAACAGCTTTTCGCGGATTTCCACGCAAGTCTGCAACTGGAGGAAAATCCCAGCTCAAAAACATCCATGCAATCTCGATGTTGTACCACACACTTGGACTCCCCCGTTTTGCCGCCAGCAGCTCACGACTGCGGATAGCTGAGACAAGGCTGTACGACGACCAACACCCAACGGTTGCAGTCCGTCGTCGTCCAAGGTTGTAGTTGGCTGTTGCGATCAGCGAGTTACATAGCTCGCCGAATTCCGAGACGTCAGTATAGGCATCAGACTAGCAGAACAAAAATCGACGGAGACTCGGGAGAGCCAATCTTTTCCACTCCGATGACCGCTCGCTCCCCTCTATCGGATGTTGGAGTAGTCTGTCCATGTTGAACTGCAGTTGTGCCGGCACGACATCAAATCAAGTTGAATTCTTCCAACAGTCCAGCCACGCTCTCAGCTTACCCTACTGCTGCGCTGAAAAAAGCAAAGTTCAAGGTTGAACACCGGAAGCTTAAGAACATGACGCACGTCGTAAACGGCGGAGATCGTGTAGATAATCACAAGTTCTGTCGCCTCGCTGTCCGCCGCTGGCACCGCCGGGGCGGGAAGACCGAAGCCAAACCAAAACGCACTAACTGTAAACAAACGCCGCGTCCTCTGTACCCGAGGCCCGACCTGGCTGTCTCTCTGTCTGTCTGTTTGGCTATCCGTCAGTGACCGGCCCGCGGTTGCGGACGGGAGGACGGGAGTGTGCATGGCGCCGGAGCACGATACCAGGTCGGACATCGGAACAACTGGGAGAGCTGAGAGCTTTTTATAAACTCCGACTCACGGACGTCGACGGCGGGCGGCGGGTGGGAGCCAAGTAAACGAGAGTCTGGCTCCACACGGCAAGTTGCTGTTGTTTTCTGAGATGCCGGCTGTACGGGGACTGAGTCGGGCATTCGGGTGTAGTAGCAATTAGGCGGGGTGGGTCGGGGCCCAGAGTATGAGTGCGCCGTTTGAACATTTCCAGGATGAGAATCTTCGGGAGTTTGCAAACGCCTGAGAGCGCCTAGACAAATTTGCGAGAGCCAATGCCCCGGTATCCAACTTGAACAAGTCTGGGGTAATTTTCCAATAAAAAATCGGACATATGATACCTAATACGCGTATACCCCAAAAATCATTGTCGCGATGCATGATCAAAATGCATATCCCTCGAGGATGGCCTTGTGTGGTTTACCGCCAATTTGGAAGCGCAAATAGGACATAGGGTATTAGGGCAGAACAAAAGATGAGGAGGAGGCACGAACGGCAGGAGCTCGAACGAAACGAAACAAAAGAGCATAGGAGAAGTCGAACAGAGCAACCAGTGCACCACCGAGGATCCGCGGATTGTATTGAGTCTCAATTGTAAGACAGGACGAACAAGGTTCGCTCACATCAGATCGAAAACGGACGCAGTTTTTTTAGGGGTTTGCAGGAGAGGAGCCTGAGTAGAAAGGACCGGAACTAGCGTCGGCCGCCGGCGGGAGTCGGATATCGAAGCAGAGATTCAGAGACATCGAGATTCCGGCACCGAGAAGAAAAACAAGACTCGAAACAAACGTAAGAGAGTGGGAATCGAACTGTGCGAGAAAGAACCGTTGAAGCATCAATGATTTTGGTCACCCCGTCAATACGTGCGCCCGCGCGTACATATGTCTGGGACAAGAAAAGAACTGGCAGGACCCAGACCCAAAGATGAGAAGCTCGTAGGATGAAACATGGTGTTTTGTGCCCGTTCGAATGATGAACCTAAAGTCAGACGCACGAGCGCCACGAACGAAGCAGGATGTGGAGAATTCGCTGTCAATCAGTTTCACCGAGCAGGGAGCGGCGGGCGTTGCTGCTCTCGTCGAACCCGCGTTTCGTCGTCGTCCGCTGGTGGTGCGCCCGGCTAGAAGGCAGTACAATCCCAGACAGATGAACAAAATGTAGGCCGCTGTTCATCATGATTTCGAGTGGTGCGGGCCCGGGCATTGACACTTTGGAGGCGGAAGCTAGGGGGAAAGACTGGGACACAGCTGAGAGACTGCAACGGAGAATGCTGGGTAAACGGGAGTTGAACTTGAGAACCCATCCCCATTAGATCAAATTGCGTCTTTTGAGCGAAAGGACCAATCCAACATCTTTACAGCGGAAGTAAAATTTTTGGTCGCTGTGATAGCCGACCTTCCCCATTGGTGCCAGAGAACAAGGATCGCCCACCGAAGAGGCCGTCCGCAATCCCCGCACCCCGAGCCTCGCGAAAGAAGAGGCGAACAGACTCGCCTCGCCCTCGCTAGATTGACTCTTGACGTAAAATGGCGAGGGCACGTTTTTGCTTCGAACGAAGTACAGCTCTTGATGTGACGGACGAGGGCCAAACGTGTTTTGCGAAACAATCGGTCTGCAGATAAGCTTTTAGATGTCTTCGTAGCCTGGCAACGACGGGCGCATATTTATCAATGAGAGAACCACAGCGATGCCTCGCAGCCTCAGAAATTGGCGCTTCACCACTGCTGCGGAAAGCGAAGGGAAACATGACCTCCAGCTGCTTTAATTGCGCTTGAGAGATGGCTGGTCAGATCGAAGCACTACGATGGAATGTACCTCGTACCGAACCGCTTAAGCCCGTGAATACGGCGCGCGTGTCAAGAATTACGACGTAGAAGCGCTCGACTTTCCTTGTAGAAAAATATCGTCGGGTAACGCAGGACAGCACCGACCAAACGAGCATTTAAAGGACAGTCCTCGGCCGAGGAAGATGAACGCTGCGCTTGACAACGACGAAAAAGGAAAGGTGCGGAATGGACTCGGAAAGTCTGAATGTTCCCAAGGACCAGGAGTTCAAAGTGGATCGAACAGGAAGAAAACTGAGCTCCACTGGCTCGAAGGAAAAGTAGCGAGGCCGAAGATTTGCGTGAGGAAGAAGTATTTGAGTTTGAATGCGGTTTTACAAGCTCGAATTCGTGTCCACAGGAGGTAATTTTACGGGTGGAGTCGTCCGAAAACAGATAGTTGATCTCCAGTAGCACAGAAAAATCACCGAAGCACAGTTTGGAACACGCTGCAACGTCGTTTCTGTCCAGACCCGCGTAGCGACACAACACCCGCGGTCAATCTCAGTGGCGTGTGAGAGCAATGCCAGATATCTAGCGGGACGTCCGGATTTTCGTGCGGGATCGTCGAGCGGAGCACAGAATCGTTGGATATGTATTGTCCGGGGTTTACTTGGAACGATGTATGACGATGGTGAGAGAGAGAGAAAGAGTCTAGACCCTAATCACGTGCCGTAACACCCTTTTCTCGGAATATGAAGCAGACTCTGACAGACGCTAGTGCGTAGCTTTCCACGCCCGATAGTACCGTCTCCCACACTGCCTAGACTTCCCCCGTACGGCCGACCTTCGGGTCTACCATCTTGGCCTCCGTCCGGGCGAGGTCGCAAACAGAATCGTACGCCCAAGTACCACATCTACCAGTCATTGTTGTTCACCTCAGATTCCGTCGACCAGGTAACAGTGGGCTCCCCATCTCGAGCACGCGCGATTTCCGCGCACTTTGATGAACAACCCAAGCCCTTTGAGCTCGCGTCCGAACGCGGTTTTTTGACCATCACTGGCCGATACAAGGGAGTCCCAATCTCCGTCATCAGTATCGGGATGGGCCATCCCAATGTAATTTGAACCTCTGGTCTCAAGGAACAGCCTAATTCGACGGCCAGGTCGACTTTTTCGTTCGCGAGGTTCGCGAATGCCTCAGTGGCGACATGCTCATTGTTCGGTCCGTCTTTTCATCCACATCCGCTTCGCACAATCTACGAGCCGCCACCCCCTTCGAGCTTCGCACAAACCGCTCATGCTGATACTATTCCTCAAGCCTAGGCTCCTGTGGAAGCCTCATCGACGTACCAGTGGGCTCCGTCGTGGTCCCTAAATCTTCGGTGGCCGTAGAACGCAATCTTGATTTTGACTTTGTGAATCCTCAAGAATCCACCGAGAAGCCTTATAGAATCAGCAAACCGGCACGCCGTTCTTCCATTCATCTGCGCCCACTTACGTTTCTTTGGAAAGGTCCTGGCAGATCCCGAGTTGCATGCCCAGGTCCGTTCTCTTTTTCGAGGTCCATATCAGCCTGCTGATACTTGATCAGGTACACAAGTCGCTCGCTGCCGCCAAGCCTGTGGACGACGGGAAACCTATAGTCCCCAGCACCACCAATGCGTCCGCTGACAGGCAAGTCGATCTTTAATCCGCCAGTCCTGAACCTCCCTGATGTGTAATCTAGCTTCTATTCTTCTCAAGGGCGACAGACCTCCTTCCCCGATCAAAACGAAAACCTCATCGAACTTCTACAAGAATCGGTCAACGACCTAGCGACATTCGAGGTATTCCTTCTATTAAATAGCCACGCGCTCATTTTCTCGCGGGTAATTACTAATCCGTGCCTATGTAGATGGAGACCTTTTGGCTGTATCACCTGGCTGCCTGCTGGAGCGGACGCAAGGCGTCTTCTATGAACGCCCATGCCCCACCTCTGGCCGCAGCGCCTGTGCAGCCCACGGCGTCCCAGCATTCCCCGGCGGCCAAAGCTCCAGACTCTGGCTCGAACGCCCTCGCAGGCCACGAGACCATCATACGTGCAGCTGCTGCCCAAATGGTGTTTGCCTCCCGCACTTCGCAGGACTTTATCACTCCTGAGGATGTCGCCGTTCTAGAAGAATGGACCGGCAAGGTTCGTCTCTTGTTTCCGTCTATCTACCCCCTGGAAAAAGCTGATGGCGTGGATAGGGCGTGCTCGACGCACTCGCAGAAATGGTCATTGCACCCGACGTAAGTTCTGTTCCGTGCCTCTGAGACCAGAGAAGCCTCACTTTGTTCCTGACAGCGTGTTCACGCCGACCAGGGGACTGTGTGGGAGCTGGCCTGAAAACAACGAATTCGAAATTTTCACCGTCGACCTAGTCCTTCAGGGTTGAACATTAGTTAGACATTCCGACATATCATTACGCTAAATCATTTTTTCCAACTACGTGTGACACACCGTGTACCTGCTGGTGTCTTCACACCGGATACTTCCGCACAACTGGTAAGATCACCAAGAGAGATCTTACCGCGGTCTGCCTGGCGCGAGGCAGAAAAAACACGCAAAGTATTAACGAAATCCATTAGCGAGGGGGATACAAGGGTCGTTTTATATGCCCCATCGAGCAAAAGAAAAGAAAAACTCTACCTAGTCTTCCCGCCAAAAAACATCGGTAACCCCAAGCGATTTCAGCACTTCAACCTCCTCTTTTTCAATGAGCGCACACCCCTCTACTCGGACATAGCTGACACGCGTAGCGGGGCAACTCGCGACTGCCATAGCAGCAGCAATAAGCTGCCCTTGTGACGTATTCTGCGCCAAAACAGCGGCCTCGCCTCCCTGCCGACGGAGTTTCTTCAAAGGCCGGATTGTCCGCCCTGTGCCAACACCCGAACCCGCGCTCGTCTCCGCCGTCTCCGCCCTTGACAGCCCCGCGCTCGATCTCGATCCCGATCCTCCCGCTCCACCGGCTCTTCTCCCATGGTCACTCCCTCCATTCCTCGCGATCACAACACCGACCAGGTCACTCACGGTCACGTCTGCGCAACGCCATAACGTGATCGCCTCGAGACGTGGACACATGCGCGGTTGTCCACCACCGCTGGCGTGCTGCAGCCCTTGAAGTAGCGTCCCCACGCCCATGCACGCGTCAAGCGTGAGCGTCTCCAACGCCGGCATGTATCCGAGCAGCGCCTCAGTCTTGCCGAGTTCCGGCGATACTGAAAAGTGACATAAAGTCAGATGCTTCAGGAGCGGGAGGCGCGGGTCACGGAACATGGATTCGAGGCGCGGGAGGACGGGGAGTTTCCCGCGCGTGGCGACATGCGTGAGCTCCAGGGTCTCGAGGACGGGGAACGTGAATTTACGAAGGACACAGCCGATGGTATCCTCGTGCAGGCATTGGAGGCTCAGGTCGCGGATAGAGCTCAACGAGATGGCGCGATTCCCGAAGAAGGGGCTCGGCGGGCCAGATTCGGGGTAATTGCGCAGCAACATGATGTTCGAGCGCTGGGCAGGAAACTCGTCGACGCTGATATCGAATCTCTCGAGTGATGGGATATTGAGGAAGGCTAGGAAATAATGGATGTCTGTCCTGAAAGGATACGACCACTCCAAGCTCCGCAGATGGACCAAATTGATGATGGTTGACTCGGAAACATATGCATCCACAAAAGGGACTGTGTTCGACAGGACGAGCTCCTCCAATTTCGGGGTGCAACCGAGGAATTGCAAGAGTTGCGATAGACGCAACATGTAACAGTTGGGCCCTTCGGACGAGGATTTTTTCGATGGAAAGGCGAGCTCGAGGGTCGTCAAGTTGGAAAGGAAGTATTTGGGAATGTTGAACAGTGGTAGTTGGTCAAGTCGTAGACACGTCAACTTGGTCATGGCGCTCCCGGAAACGGAGTCTTGCAATTTGGAAGGGAGGAGGGAAGGCGATGAAAGTGCAGAGGGACCGATGGAGGAAATGGAAAGATTGAGAGCCCGCAAGGACGAGAACTCGCTGATAGGAAGGGCCAGGAGACTGACGAGTCTTTGCATGGCTTCCGGTCCATGCGATTGGAGTGTAAGAATACAAATGCGTCCAATGTGGGGGGTTAAGTGAATGAAAAATCTTTCGGAGCGACGATTTTCGTCCTGGTGCGTCAGAGCAGCTGTAGGGATGAACGTAACATCCAACGGTGCCTGTTTCGAACGCGAAAGGAACGCGACGAGAGGGCGGGAGTTCCATACGACACCCTGGGCGCAGGAGACCTTGGACCACATCTGCGACGTTCCGAGGGCAATACTGCGCCATTTGGATGAGACGTGGGAGATGGCCACCGGTGTATGATGATACAACTCCATGTCGGTGGAGTCCATCGCAGTTGCGTGAAGGAAGATCTGGATGAGAAGTTCTGCGGGGAGCCAATGGATAGGTTGCGTTTCGCTGTCGAGTTCTTTCTGTCTGGCCTCGAGTTCCTGTCTCTCGGACGCGACCGAATCCTTCAACCGCTGCATATCATCGAGGATGCGCTGGAACTCGGCCTCGCGGGCGCGAAGGACTTTGAGTTGGGCTTGAACGATGGCGGCTTCCCTTTCTATGACTTCTTTGCTACGTCTGTCGGTCATGGCGGACGATGGACGTGGTGGATGAAAGCAAAGCGAGCTTACCAAATACTCTCGGCTATCAGTCGTAAACAAGGGAGCCGATCGGCCCGGGCCGGAGGCTTACCTTGGTTCAACCTTGGTTCACAACCTTTCGTAGACTCAACTCAGTCCCACTGACATTTTTATTTCTGACAGATAAACAAAAAAGACATTTTGGTATACCGGCGTAATACTGATAATTGGCAGATTCAAGCGTCCATTTTCCCTTTGTTTTCCATCAAGAATGTTGAACCCTGGACAGACATATGAAGCTCCTCATGAAACTGTTTGAACGAAAGTACTCACTGTGCGAACCAAGCCTGGTCTGAGGCCACACAATTGCCACCATGCGCGTTTTGGGTCGACTGGCAGTTGGGGGCGATAAAGCTGATCAAAGAGGCCCAGTCGACACGGCAATATTCCAAATCCGTGGTCAGCTGGTTGACGAAGAAGCTGAGGCAGCTCTGGTATTGCATGACGATGGTGTTGTTTACGCCCGTGCCGAGAACGAAATCAGCAGCTGCCGCAACATGAGCACGAGCGAACGAAATCATATGGATAAAATACTTACCGACGTTCTGGCTGTCGAAAAGCAGAGCGTCGGCGATGACCGTGCAGTCAGGCGGGTTGGGTCCTCCGCCCGAAGGAGTGAAGCAGTTGGTGTTGCAAGTGTTGCCGCAGGTGTCGACGATGGCCTGCCTGCCAAGCACGCGCGACTCGATGGTGGTCCCGGGGCAAGTAACGTGCTGGACCTTGACCTTGTTGTCCTGACCGATGTAGTTCTCGGACTCGACGATCTGTCCGGCACAGACAGAGTCTGTGGAGAATGAGCAGTTGAACCATGTTGCGACGTCGAAGCCTACCTCCTCCAGGGGGGAGAACGGTCACACTGGCACCAGAGATCTGGAAGAACAGAGCAGCAGCTGAGAGGAGGAGAGTAGGCAACATTGTAGTACGAATGGGACCGTGGAGCAATCCTGCAGAACTCCAGTCGCTTTTATACTGCAAGGCCGCGGGGAGGGATGGCCGTTGACATAAGTTGGCCACGGCGTGAAACGGTCAAGGGGAGAGTCAATGGACGGCAACGGTTGCATTCTGATGATATCATGGATTTGAAGCGCTGTTTCGACGGGATTCGAGGCCAGCTGACCCCGTACCCGGCTCCGCACCTTCCTCTGGTTGGTCGGTATACTTTTCCCCCACGCGTATTTGGGTCGATGCAAGGTACCCGTCGTTTGTTGAACAACCCAAGTTGATGCTAAGACCGTGCGCGGCGCGAGTTGGCCGCCCAACTTTAGGCAACAACGTGCGGTCTCAGGTCCCCGTCGATTTCCACGGCTGCCTCGAACTTGTGGACGAGAGAGATTCTGAAATACATATGACGGACACGAACGTCGACTGGCCCTGGATATTCAATACTCGGTCCCGTACATCCAGATGGCCAGGCCTCGAATTTAAAATTAGTGCCGGTGCGGGGAACCAAGTATCTTTAGAAGACATGGGTGAGTCCAGGGCGAGAGAACATTGGAGAATTTCGTGCGAGACCTGTGGAATCCACAAGGAATTCAACTGCCAGCGTCGTCGATGAGGTGGATCAAGTTCAAGGCACGAAAACCAAACATGGCAAAAACAACTCTGATCGTCCGGCTTGATGTCGGCATTTCGGCATACTGACTTAACCTCCACCTTCATGTCTTCTTTGCTCTCCTCCGGTCTTGCCCACACCGCTCTATTGGTAATTGATGTTCAGCAAGGTCTGGATTGACTCATCCAGTCTCTAATGTCTTTGTCCGATAATATGTCCTCAGCGTTCATCTACGAAGCAGCTCTCGCCAAGGAAGAATTGTCGACCCCAAACATGGAATCCAACATCACCGCTCTCCTCGCTGCCTTTCGCGCCAAAGGACTGCCCGTAATCCACGTCCACCACGTGAACACAACCGAGACCGGCGGCTTATGGAACGAGGAATCTCATCCCGAGGGCGTGCGGCCACAGGACTACGTCGCACCCCAGCCAGGAGAGTCTGTCCTGCGCAAATACAACAAAAGCTCGGGATTCACTGCACTCCTCGTCACCGATGGGAGGACGAGTCTCAAGGAGGTTCTGGACGCAAAAGGAATCAATACAATCGTTATTGTGGGCTTGTCTTCGGCGCATTGCGTCAGCTCTACTGCGCGTTCGGGGCACGACGCCGGGTTCTCAGTCGTCGTCGTCGGGGATGCGTCTGGGACGTATGGGGAGACGCCTGTGCCGAAACATAGCAGTATCAAAGGAGATGCCGACGGTGGTAAGGCGTGGAGCGCGCAGACCGCACACGCCTTGGCGTTGGGTCACTTGAGTACCGGCGAATTGGCTCAAGTGGTAAGCACTGAAACGGTTTTAACATTTGTGTAATGGTCTAGCTGAATTCATCGGCGTGTTGCATAGTCTACCTCTCGTCGTACTGCGTGGGCGCAGTTGAAGCCCTGCACGGTATCGCAAACCCCGCTTCTGAGCTCGGGTCGACCTACTTTTAGTTCTCATGAATTCGGCACTCCGATGTCAAGAAGCCCATCTTTGGAACAAATCACAATTAACATCACTGACACCGTCTTGTCCAGTCAGCTGAATCTCCCAGGACTCCCCACACGGACCACGATAACCGATGTCGACCCCCGACCCTAAGCAGCTTCAAGTCGCCCATACCTTCCTGGAGCATCTCAACGCTCTCGATTACGATGCGTTGGGCGCGCTTCTCGCCCCGCATTTCAAGCACCAGTACCTGCCTGGGACGATAAACCCGCCGGACGGGAAGAGGATCGGGGAAAGGACGAGTTTATTGGGGTGTTGAGGTACAACTACGAGCAGGTGTTCGATAAAGTCACGGTGAGAATCGATTCTCTTGCATCTGGTTTACGCCATTGAATGAATGCTCTACCCAGTACGGCCCACCTCTGAACGTCACTCGCGGCTCTGACGCCGTCGTATTCCACGTCCGTTCAGCCCTATGGCAACTTCACTCGTGAACTTATTCGTGCGCAGCTGAAATCCGACGGCATTTCCAAGTCTGGCAAGAAGTACGACAACGAGTATATGATCACCTTTCATTTTGAAGGAGACAAGATCGTCAAGCTGGATGAGTTTGTCGATTCGAGCTACTCCAAGGCGTATTTCGGGGCGCTTATGGCGGAAAAGCAGTGAGTGGCATTTTGATTTTTTCTTGCCTCGATTTGAACCAATTGAATAGGGCGAGCTCTTAGTCTATGATTCAACTCGAATTGATTGAAGTTGCTTTTACATTTCGTGCGGATAAAGTTAGAGCGATTCTCAAGGTTCGACTTGTCTCTCTATTTTTGCCTACCCGTCGGCGCCATCTCGCACATGAACATGCAATCCATTCATTAGTCTCTGTGGCTTTGTTACAATGGACTCGGCGAACAATCCTCCCTCTGACATCCATGTCGTCCCCCGACCCCAAGCAGCTCCAAGTGGCTCATGCAGTTCTAGACCATCTGAACGTCCTGGATTACACAGCACTAGCCGAGTTCCTCGCGCCCGACTTTAAGCACAGATACTTGCCCAGTACGATCCACGCGGCGGACGGCAAGGTGGAGCGGGGGAAGGACGAGTGGCTTGAGGTGGTCAAGTACAACTCTAGCCAATTGTTCGAGAAAGTGACGGTGAGCTCACATGCCTTACTGTCAGTGTTGCTAGTAGCGAACTGTAGCTCTTAGTATGGTCCGCCCTTGGATGTGATCCACGGCGCAAGCTCCGTCGTATTCCATGTTCGTTTGTTTGTCTTGTCATTACGGTTTAAATCTGACGCGCCGCTCAGCTGACGTCCGTTGGCATGTCCAAGTCGGGAAAGCAATACAAAAACGAATATATGGTCACGTTCCATTTCGAAGGCGATAAGATTGTCAAGTTGAACGAGTTTGTCGACTCGAGCTACTCTATCGCCTACTTTGCGGCGCTCAGAGCGGAACTGTGAGTGTTGGCTGTCCTGTAACTAATATTTAAATCAGAACGTAGATCTGCTTGAGAGTGATTACCATTTTGAAATAAACAAAAGGATTCGGCGATTGTGACAAAGCCCGAGGGAAGATCGTGAATTCGACGCTGGGTCAACATTGTCCCCAGAGGCTGCGGGCACAGAAAGACCGAAGCCTATATTGGATACACAGAGCGAGAAAACCTCGATCGAGGTGTGGGGTCCCGGACTCTTTCGGAGAAATGTCAGATCAGAGCCAAAAAGCACTCCTATAAGAGGACAAGAGAGACCTTTGTTCCGGCCACAATGCCCATCTACGACGTCTTCCACAGCTACCCCCTCACCGATGTGCAGTGCGACGACCTCGCCCGCCGGATCACAGACCTCCACACATCCACATTCACCGTGACCTCCGGCTTGGTGCATGTCCGCTTCACCGAGTACGGAGAAAAGAAGCATTATATGGGCGGAAAGAAGATGACGGGACAGATGAACATGGTCGTGGGCAAAGTGCGCACGGGGTCTAACCGCAGTCAAGACCAATGGGAAGCGCTGTGCCGCCAGATCGAGGCCGCGTGGATCGCCAGCGTCGGCGCCGACGTAATCAAGAGCGAGCCAAAGGCCACATTAGCCGCTGTCTTCGTGCACGGTGGGCTGGCGGCGGTGTACGAGCAGGGTTTCATGGCCCCTGTAGCTGGAAAGGACGGGGAGTGGTTGTGCAAGAATTTCTGTGCTTTCGAAAAGTTGGCGGAGGCCGGGAACCCATTCTTCCAGGACATGGTAGCAGAGATAAGGGCGCGCGAGGACTTGAGTTTTGTGTTGAAGGGAGTCGCGTAGTAGTCGTCGAGAACAACCAACCCACTGTACATCAAATTGATCCGCACATGTATCTTTCTCCCTCACCATGTCTCAGACTCTCAACGAATGCTCGAATGCAGAAGAAACCAATATCATACATTTTGTTTCGCACTCCTCATCTCGGGGTCTGAGCTATCTGCGGGTCCGTCTGCTACTAATAGGTCGAATGTTATACAAGAGTGGGGTGCTTGCGGCAAACTAGATGAACAAGATACGGTGAAGGGAGGCAGGAGACGGAGGCAGAAAGATATGAGGTGCGTCAAGCGGAGACGCGCCACCAGAGTAGCTGATGCAAGATAGGTCCAAGGATGAGCTGGAAGAGCCAACTCAAACGTCCCCCGCGCTGCTCACGGTTCTCCCCCTCTTCCGACCGCCTCTGCTGCTCCCGGTCCCTCGTGGAGAAACACCAGACTCGACTTGTCCACTCGACGAGGCCCTTCCAATAGACGGTGGCGCGACTCCCTTATCTGCCTTTGTCTGCCTCCCCGCGCTGGTCTCCTCCTCCCCCGGCACATCAATATCCTCAGGCACCGAACTGAGCGGAGAAGACGCCGCACTGCTTGCGCTCGTACTCGGGCTCGCCGCACTCGAAGGCACGCTCTCGTCCTTACTCGACGACGACGATCCCTCCGACGTTGGTTCCTCCACCTCCAGCCTTTCGGATGACTCGGGAATCACGACACTTAACCCACTCACGCCCCGTTGCATCAGCGCCCTGCTCGGTACAGGCATCACAACCTCTGGCATATCCCGCATAGGCACAGGCCTAGGCAAGGGCATGCTCGGTGGCTCGACCCACCCGATGGTGTCTACTGAGGGCAACGGCTTCAGCGTGTAGTCGTGTGCTTTGGTTCCCCAGGTCGGGTACACCAGGTTGGGGACGGTGGGCGTGAAGGATACGTGCGACGTCACCTGCTGCTGGTACTGCGAGAAGAGAGTGGTATCGCGGGAGTCGACGTAGCCATACTGCCCAGCCAGCAGCTCGTTCGAGACACCTTGCAGACCTTGCATGTCGAATGCCGAGTGGTTAGAGCTCGGGCCAGAGTCAAAGAACGTCGAGGACGGCTCAAAATGCGTTTGGGGACGATATTGTCGATGCGGGGACTGGGGCGATACGGAGTGCGGCGCGTGGTGCCCCTGGTGAAAGAGAGGGAAGCCGCCCTCGATTGCGCTGTCCGGACTATAGTCATGAATATCCAGGCGGCACAAGGGAAGATATGACACACCCTACACTCGAATTGTCGCTCGACCCGCTCGTACTCGAGCTACTTCCGCTACCTGGACGGAAGTAATCCCTTGGTCCAAGGCTTTGTTGCTGCGGAGCAAGCAGCAACTCCATACCGAACCCAAGCGGAGCCGTAGGGTGGGCTGAAGGCACACCAAACGACTGCGGACGCAATGCCAGGTCGATGTGCATCAGCGCTGGGTCGACGTTATGCATACCGCCGCCCTGCAGAGCGTAGCCTGATTCCAGAGGAAGCGGTTTCCCAGCGTCGTCGAAGAACTGCCTATGCGAATCAAAGTCGTCATGCCCGCCGTCAAAGCTGTTGTAGCTGCTGCGGCGCGATCTGGGGTCGGACTTGTCGTACGCGTCGTAGCTTCCGTCGCTCGCATTCATTGAGATGAGATTCATGTCGTCCAGGTCAAGCGGGGTGGGGAGCGAGAAGCGTTTGGCAGAGTTGGTGAGGTGGGCTGGGAAAACGAGGGGAAGAGGGACGCAAGAAGAAAGTGGCTCGCCAAAAGTGCTATTTCGGCGCCGTTTTTTGGCCGCCCTTTCGTGCGAGGGCCTTTGGGAAGGGGAATCGCCTGTCTGACGACCAGGTGGTCGGCCTCTGGGCCTGCCAAAACCCCGATTGGGTGCCCGGGGCTTGATATCTTTTGAGTACTCGCAGAGCAGCCCTCGGGCAACGCAACGTGCGCAGGATGGATGGTCTCCCGAACACTACGTTGATGTTTTAGAGCGTAGACGGAAAGCGAAATGAGCTCGAGCCGACCTTGGCCTTTCTCGACCGGCAGCTGTCGCACGCCTGCGTGGTCCTAATCCGTGGATTCTCTGGCATGTGGTAGAAGATGCCCGTTGTCGGATCGAGGTTTCCTGAAATGCGTGGTACTGGCGGGGGTGGGAGGGTGTCTGGAAAGTCGTCGAGATTGAGAGGAGGCAGCCTGAGGTCGAGGGCGTCGTAGCTGGGGACGCGGTAGGGATAGAGCGAGTCGGAATACATGATGATGGGTGGGGACGAGGTGGGTGTCCCAATCGGGGTTTCTGCAAACGACTAAATAATAAAATAATTGATTCCGCGGACAGAAAATTGACTTGGAGTCCGGGGACTCAGTTGGTAATTTATTGGCCGTGAGCGAACCGAGGATAGAAGCCTTCTTGTGCCTTTAACAGATGCTTCTTTCAACCTTGTGTCAGTCTTCGCGCCTTCTAATCGCCTTTCCAACTGCTCCGCGGACACTCAATCTTTTAACCTCGCCAGCTCTTTTTATGCTCGTCTCGCTCGCGGGAGGCCCCCGGCGTTGAGCTGGGTCGCCGTCTGCCGTACGTGGATCTTTCAAATGAACAGCGTCCAGAAAATTTCCAGTCCCGTCCTCTTTACGTAAATTTCCCGCCACCTCCCCGACTCGAATCCTCGAAATGAACGTTGTAAACCCCAGTCTGGAGCTTACTTACAATATCAACCCTCCAATTCATTGCTACGAGTGCTATGCCTGCTTAAGGCTGTTTCCGCTATCTGCGGCGCAGGAGGCTGCAGATTGACGTCTCGCAGTCTAATTGACTGAACACTCAGCCCACCGTTAACTCGTTCTGTGCCTGGTAGGAATCCCAGGTAGTTGCCGAATGCCTCATTCCCTTTCAGCTCGTTCAGTTCTCAACATGTTTTGATTGTCCTGCTTGTTCAGTTCATCACTCGACACTACGACAATCGTTGACAACGATTCGTTCACCGGCGTTCAGGCCCTCCGATCTAGTCCATGCACTAATCCTCCTCAGGTCATGACCAGTAAGTACTAAGTCTTAGCCACAGCTCGTAGCCTGATGTCGTGCTAACTTCCAATAACCTCTAGCTGCCCTTCAGGCTGGACTCGGCTTCTACGCTATCTAATACCCACTGTGATAATTCAAGAGCTATAGCCATCCCCTCGACTAAACAGGGCCTCCTTGCACGTCATCTACCCCGTGGCGTCCCCTTGAATCCGGCAAGTAAAATAAAATCTAGGTTTTAGCCTCGTCGACTTCTCTGTACATTCTGCCTCCAGCTCGAGAACAAGGACTTGCCAACCCAGCATGCCAACTTGGAGTTCTTTCAGCCTATAGTTAATCTAATTTCTGTGCCAATTCGCCGGTCGGTGTTGAATCACGTACTCAATACGCAACGGTCTTGGTTTGTAGTTCTCTTTGGTCTGTGCGCCGCCAACGTGTATTCGACTCCGCTCTAGGCTGGATGGTAATTGTGGAGCCGCTTTCTGCTCAGCGTCCGACTCTTTAGGGATGGCTTTTCCCGCATCTTCTTCGTTCAATTTTTCAAGCGCGTTCTGTTGTTACATGCACAGCTGCTCTTCTCGTTGCACTTGATTTCTGCAACCTGAAAGTCCTCAATTCTGATTTCTGAATCGAAATTTATTTTCACCAGAAGCCGCGGCGGCAGAGTAATGGAAAAATTGCCACCGTCTGTCCAGTGTCGCGTGGCGAGCAAAATTTATGCTGGCATTCTAATTTATCCCTAGGCCTAATTGCAAACGCCGCCCTCGGGGCCGAGCCTAATTGGCATCGTAGTCGCTTGATTCTTGGAATTCTGGAAAGTGGACGGTCATGTGATTGGAGGTAGGGCGGGAAAACGCGTGTGGAGGGAGAGATTGTTCAGACATTCAACATACATAGAGAGCGAAAGCCGAAAACTCCGAAAATCGTTCGGACGGCTCAGACCGACTGATGGCACCTGACCGCGAACTTGTTTGTCCTTGACCGTGAGTCAACACGCCAAGCCTCGCTTCAGCTCTCGCTTCTCCCTCACCATTTGCTCACCGTCATCATCATGGTCCAATTCTTCGACGAAATCTCGCCCAGCCTGGGTCGATGGATAAACGAGCAGCAAGTCTTCTGGATCGCCACAGCTCCACTCGGCGGCAGCGGCCACATTAATGTCTCTCCCAAGGGCGGCGAAGGTGGGTATCTACACTGCGAGGTGCTCTCCAGTGACATCTGAGATGAGGACAGGGATGTTCCACATTGTGAATCCGCGCCAGGTCTGGTACGAAGACCTCACGGGCAGTGGTGAGTGCGTCGTTTTCACGATCCAACACCCACTCATGCTACAGGCGTCGAAACTATCTCCCATCTGCGCGAAAACGGTCGTATCACGGTCCTTTTCAACGCTTTTGAAGGCCCGCCACGCATTGCACGACTTTACGGCCGCGGCACCGTCTACGAATTCGGCACCCCCGAGTACGAGGCATACGTCCCGGCAGAGTCGCGTAAACCAGGGTCTAGATCCGTCATCCTTATCGACGTGCATAAAGTCAGCACGGTAAGTCCACTCCTCAGCGACGGGTAACATTTATATCTCACCTGCCGTACAACTCCCAGTCATGCGGCTACGCTGTCCCGTTCTTCGACTTCAAGTCTCACCGCACCCGATTGTTGACGTGGGCTGCGAAAAAAGAAATCAATGACAACGAGGACGTCAAGACTCGAGGCGAAGACGGCTTCGTAGACGGCCTCCGGCGTTATTGGACCACGAAGAACGCCCAGAGCCTCGATGGTCTCACCGGTCTCACCTTTGCGCCGTCGACGAAGGGAAAATTCCCGGCGCAGGACGCAGCGGGGTTCAAGCCGGATAATGAGAAGATTCGGAATCGCTCGATGGATGGGGTGGTTCTAGGAGGAATGAATCTCCTGGTTGGGATAGGGCTGGGCGTTGTTGCTACCTCTGTGTATATGAGGATGGTGCGGTGAGCTTTCTGTGTAGTTTGTATCCCTTGTACCACTTGTAACCCTACTCGATAATCGTTGAACCAAGTTCCTCAAAAATCACCGATAAATATATGCGTTTCACACAAACAGGGTACTCAAACATTAATACTCATGCAACCACAGAAAGCCACTTCCGACACTGAGCTGCCCCACACAAGCACCTTGTACGCGTCTTGCTCTGCTTCATGATCGATTTCGACTTTTCCTTGTACCTCTTCGCCTCAAATTCGATCTGATGTGAGGGATTGTAATCGAATGTCAGTTCGGTGTATGCAGGGATCGTTTTGGTCGCTACGAGCGCAATGTAAGGCATATTGTCCTGCGTACTCGGGTAAGGGAGCATAGACCTAGAGGATCAAGAACATAACCTACTTGAGGCATGGTGTCGTAAACGACTGAAATAATCTTGAGGTTTGGGACGCAGGAGTGGCTGGGTGGATTGGTCGAAAACGACTCGGACACCAGTGGAATCACTTACTTGATGAAACGTGTCCAGTTTCCTGGGCAGGGTCAGTATAATAATTGCGTTGAACAAGGTTCGACGCACCACACCCATACGCATCGACACTATACGCATTTTCCGGCGGGTCTTCGTCCGGCGCCTCGTTCACGTCAAGGTCAAAGCAATATGATGCCCTCCTGCCTGACAGCTTGTCTGCATCCTCGCGTCGACTGGAGAAATCATCAAGACATTTCAGTTGGAGTTGACTGAGCATGCACTCACATTAACAGCCTAACACTAGTTCATTTTGCGAATCGGGTAGAAAGGGTGCAGACAGAAACCACGTACCCAGTATAAAGCCCAACCACCCTCCCACGAACCAAGTTGACCGGGATGCGAGCACCCCACCCGCGTTCCTCCGTCTTGAATATTTGAACCGGCAATGGGCGCGGGAATTGGGCGACGCGATTTATGCATTTGGGTGGACATGAACAGTACTGCGGAGGTGGTTCACTCGCAGGTTAGCTGTAAGAAAGGCGAACTGACAGTGTTGCATTCCGTGATCTCCTCATCGGTGTTGAACGCAAAGAGGCCCTGGAAACAAGGTTTCAATCAATGAAGATGTGAAGAGAGAAAAACTGAACCTGGTCTGTATACGCATGCTTACGCTCCGTGCAGCAGCCGCATTTACTCGCTTTCGAACAGCCCGCCACGCCATCGCATTCACACCCGGCCATTGGGCTCGGTTCGGCGATTCCGATATCGCTGCATGCTCGTTAGAAAGGTCAATCGAGCAGAAACCAAACTTACAAAAGGTACTTGCGCTCCAGATACGGGAAAAGCACGCCGATTCCAGGAGGAACCTCCTCCTCGTCGACGTCATTGATGAACTCGATTCTCGCGGCTCCTGCGTCTCGAGCGAGTCTGTTCCATTCGTTTTGGATTATCTCCCGTCTTGTAGTTCCGGATTTCAACGAGAACAGTTTGACTACTGCAGCAGAATCACATACCGACTCATGCGGGTCATTGACGCAGCGATATTTAGCGGGCGAGCAAAGACGACCTCATGGCTGGAAGTTTGGGTGTGAGGAAGAGGCGCTACTGTTTGTTTCTGCTTCAGTGGGCCAGATTGCCGTCGGTTGGGCTGCGGACTCGACCCGATTCCACTAGTAGACTGTGTGTCTTCTTCACGTAGAAATTCCGCCACACCGGCAGCCTCCACGTCCGAGGAGGTTGCTTTATTCAGCGTGATCAGCAAGGTTGAAAAGGAAAGAAAGTGACAAACCAGAGGAAGAAGAAACAGCATGAACCCTCTCCCATCTCCGCTCCAGAATCTCCGGGATACCTTCCCTCTGATTAATGCCCTCCCTGCACTCTCTTAACACACGTGAATCTGAGTTGAGCCCGAGGCCTCCGCACAGGAGCGCCCACCCGCCCGCGAGCTGAGTTTTCCAGGTTGAAATAAGCAGCCCAAGGATGGATATTGTTTTCGCTTCCCTCCGCAGTCGGATGCTTGTATTCTTTTGGATGGCTCGATGAAGTGCGGAGGAGGAGGTAGGTTCACGCGGGGATGGTGGGGAAGATCGATAGGCGTTCCACGTATCGAGTGATTCGGCTTTCCACTGTTGGTGGAGTTGTTCCAAGGTGGTGATCGCATCCAGCTGCGTTGCCAAGAGTTTTCCTGAAGAGTTTAGATGAGATGAGTTTCCCAAACGAAGAATGGTAGTTACCACTGTTTTCTGGTGGAAGACCATGTGGTACGTTGTCGTTGTCATTTTGAACCAAAGGCAGCAAAGAGTCACGCCAGAGCATAAATTCACGGGCGAAATTCCACACAATGTCCGCATCGTCTTGCGAGGCGAGAGGGTGTGGCCAGGTTCGTATGAGGTTTCCCAACCAGCGCACCTCTCCTTTAAGCATATCGTTCCGGAGACGGAGGAGCATTGCCTCAGGCGTTTCTGTGGAAGGTAACGAGGAATTATTAATAATATCTTCGTCCTCTGGCGATGATGCAGCGGGCACCGGCTTGACGCCCTGCATAGCGGTGCTATCATCGACCGGCGTGGCGACGAGGATAAAGCCATCGTCGTTAATGCCCAGCTAAGTCAAGTGTCAATTGAGTGAGGCTTTAATGGACTGTTGGGATAACTCACAGTTTCGACAACCGAGTCTTCTGCTTCGAGTTGTTTTCCATTCAGAGTAAAGTAAAGGAGAGCTGGATCCATATTTGCAGCGTTCTTTCGTCCTTGTCAGCAGGTATCTGCTTTGAAAACGAGACAAACCCACTCCATAAGCGGCGAAAAGGGTCGTAAACTTGAGAGCCACATCGCGGTAATCCACGGTGAAAAATTGAGAGGCTACAAGGATCGGTCAGTGTTGAATTGCAAACATTGACGCAGTCGCACGCATGGTAAAATGTTGAATCGCGATTTTAAGAACCACTGAGCATTTAATTATATCTGCATCGTTCATTCCGAGCTGGTGGCATGAGAGAAGGCTCTACATGAGTAGATTGGAGCCTACCGCCGCAGGGGTATCGCTGTCCTGGAGCAGTTTGTTGTTGTAAGAGAAGACGAGGGATCCTGAGCAAGTAAGTGGCGTGATTCTTTGTTGAGATCGCGTGGCGCACCTTTCTTTTTTCCATAAAGAGTCTACACGGTACATTGAGTTCATTGTTTGGGCAGAAAAAATTGAATCAACCTCAATTTGGCGGAAGGCTTGACCCAGAATTGCCCCAGTTTTCAAAGTGATGGAGTATTCACTTTGACTCGCGCCGGCTACGTGTCAACTATCAATGAGAGTGGAATGGTTAAAATAGATTTAGCCCACTATCTCTGGGAACGGTGTAGGAAAATCTCAAGTTGATATCCCATGACATGAATGACTTTGAGTCGGAGTATGCAGTAACTTGTACAAGTCAACACCAAGGCGTCGGGCGATGCTGAATTCGAGTAATCAGGCCGCTGGCTGGTTCTTTGGTGTGCTGTTACAGAGAGTGCAAGCCCAGAGACCGACTCGTACCAGCCTATCGGCAACGTGTAAGAGAAGTTTGTGGCGTAGCGGAAGAAGACAACAAGGTCCCAAAACGGGAATGATTCCATCACCTCGGAAGCAATTCGCTTCTTGCACTCGACACCAACTCGACACGCGCCCGAGGCTCAGCAGAGGGCGCCGTAAACTTGGAGCACCCGCCAATGGACGCCTCAACCTGTCCACACATTGCCTCCGTGATCTCTACTGCGGATGAGTCAGGAAGTCCCCTCAAGAAATTCCGGGAGGTGGTGGCCTGGGAGGTCCGTCGAGGTCAGGCCGTGAAGAATCCGGCAAAGCGGAGAAAGGCACGTCTCTCTCACTACTTTATGGCCTGGCCTCATCTGCATCTCAAGATATCCGCCCCGACCTGTGGCACTTGCGAGATAGCCCTTCACCGGCCATTTGTCTGTCTCCACTGCTCGTACGCGGGCTGCTGGAAGAGCGGGCATGTGTCGGCGCATTTGAAGCAATCTCGGCACCAATTTTGTGCGTATACTTTTTGTCTGATTATCCGTTTTTTAAACCGCGTTGTGAAGGTGCGGACGTCAAGTCGGGGTCCATCTTCTGCTCCGAATGTCAAGATTTTGTATACCACAGCAAGGTGGACGAGATATATCTCGAATCGACGGTTGCTGTGGAGGAAGAGGAAACTAGATTCCAAGGTCCGTCCTTTCCCATGACTGAATGTTCTCGAAAACTCTCGTAGTCTCCAAGAAACGCAGGGAGCCGTATCAGGTCTGGCATCCGACCGCCGAAGATACCAGGGCTTTGAATAATTCTGTGGCAATTCCGTGTCAAGGTGAGTCGACCAAAGTACAAAACATAGCAATTGACATTTTCCAGGCCGTCGGGGTCTACTCAACCTCGGTCAGACGTGTTTCATGAACGTCGTCCTCCAGTCCTTTGTCCACAATCCACTCCTCCGCAACTACTTCCTCGGCGACAAACACAACCACAAGCAATGCAAAGTCGAGGAAGATTGTACCTGTTGCGAGATGGACAAGCTCTTCACCGAGGTGAGTTGAATTGCTCTTTTGTTTTTACCCTTGACGAATGGTGGCAGATATTCTCCGACGAAACCACAGCATACGGTCCAATCAACTTCCTCGTCAGCACCTGGCGAAAATCCGCCGAGCTCGCAGGCTACGCTCAACAAGACGCGCATGAATTCTTCATTTCCACCCTGAACCACATCCACAGCAACTGCCGCGGTTCCACCAATGTCTCGTGTAACTGTATCATCCACTTGACGTTCGCAGGGCAGCTGCAGAGCGACGTTGTCTGCGAGCGGTGCAGGAATGTGACAAGTACTGTGGACCCAATGCTTGATATTAGTCTTGAGCTGAAGGGAACGGACAACACCATCGCGGCGTGTTTGAAGCGGTAAGTTTGACACCGAGATGCTTTTGACTTGGTTGAGCTGTTCGATAGATATACACAGCCAGAGAAGCTCGGCGCGAAGCAATACAGTTGCGCTAAATGCGGGAAGGGTGCTCAAGTAAGTCCTCTTTGTTTTCATTGACTTTGCTGACTTGCCTACAGGAAGCCTCAAAACGGCTGAGCATCAAGAAACTCCCGCCCGTGTTGAGTTTCCAATTCAAAGTACGCTGTGCTTCTTTTCTCCTTCTTTGTTTATCGACTCTTTTCAGCGCTTCGAACACAAGACAGCAGACAAGAGCTCGGCACGTAAGATCGACTCGCAGATACGGTTCCCAGCGGTGTTGAATATGGCTCCGTTCACGACGCTCGGGATGAAGAGCTCGGAGAAGGAGAATTCGTACGATCGTCCTTTTTTGTGAGCAACCATACTGAATTGAATGGCAGATACCCTGGCCCAGCTGCTATGTACGAATACGATTTGTTTGCTGTTATCAACCACGAGGGGCAGATTAACAACGGGCATTATACGAATTATGCGCGGTTTGAGGATGAGGTTCGTTGTTTCTTGGTTCATTCTAAACTGTTTTTGCTCAGTCATTTAGTGGTACCGCTTCGACGACGACAAGTAAGCGTCCTCATCCCATCCCAATTATATCTCATTTTTCCTTAGAGTCACCCATGCGACCCTCTCGGCGTGCCTCAACTCCAAAGCCTACATGTGCTTTTATGTGAAGCGGCACCTGGACTACAAGCCCTATATGACGCCGACGTATGTGCTCCTACGCGAGAACGAGGCCGTGCGTGAGAAGGAGAAGGAGTTGGAGCGGGAGCGGGAGAGGTTGAAGGAGCAAGCGAGGAGGGATAGGGAGTTGGAGGATTCGTTGTTGGCGATGGTGTAAAGAGCTACCCCGGAATCTCATTTGTGTACCTATATCTATTATACATAGAACTCGCGAGCTTGATCCCGAATGGCAACTCTTCAGCTGGATAAAATATCGTTCCTGGCAACCCAAAATTCATCCTTGATGATATCGCAATGCAACACAACGGTTCGCGTGCGGGGTTTTGTCCTCGAACGCATGTGCTTAGCGGGAGCTGCATCTGAAGCCGTCGATGTTTCTGTCTGCGAATCTTCCGGAATCTGCAAGAGAAAATCCGTCAATTGCAAGGTCTGTCAGAAAAAAAGCCAACCTCTTCGCGGATGATTGTACTTCCTTTGCGGAATCTGGGGTCCAGAGTGTTGTAGTTGATGTTGAAGCGGGAGAAGAGAATTTCATTCTTTTCTTTGGAGACTGTGCCCTACAAAACGATTGGCTCAGGTATTTCGGAATGGTTGAGATAACCTTTAGCGTGGCGTGAGCTTGTGTAGTACTTTCGCCGCCTTGCTGGACCAGTGTCCAGAAGACTGTATTGTATAGATTATTTATGTGGGCTTGAAGGCGGGTCAGACTCTTTTTGTTGGGCTGGTCCAACATGATAACCTACTGTCCGTCTGCCTCCATGAGAAATAATCCCGGATTTCGCGTTCACTGGGGTAAAGAACGATCCTTCCATCGAATGACGGTGGATACTTGAGCGGAGTGTCAGGAAAGTATGTCGTCCATCGGAAAACATATGATGAGGTGAAGAACGAGGTCAGAGTTGAGACGATCTTGGCATTTCGACGATTGTACAACGATGCCGACTTTCGGATGAGAAAACTGGGGTGGAATTTTAGCCATCGAATCAACGCAGCCAAGGACGAGGGCGACCTGAATTCATCAGACTCTCCGAATGCGAGGGTTATGTCGGGATACTGTTCCATGAGATCTTGAGCGGCGTGATCCATGAGTTGAAGAGCTCGAAGATCGTTGGGCTTGTTGAACTCGTGCGCGTCGGAAAAGCTATCTGGCTAGACTGAAGTTCGGGCAAGGGGACCATTGGATGCATACCGATGGAAAGAGTGACCATCGAGACGGAAGACCATGAAGGTTCCCTGCAACAGCGGGTCGGGCAGCTCGAAATTCCGCACGTAGGCATACTTGGAACCCGCCATAGGGTGAAAGTTGAGTTCAAAGAAGATGCCGGGCCCTTATCCGAGCGAGTCGGCTGTCCAAATCCAGCATGACATCAGTGTTCGCTGCCCTCAGGGCAGTGTCTGTATTCCTTTTCTGCTTTCCGCTTCTTCCATCTTGGTCCCTACCTTCCTGGCAACCCTCTCTCCGTCTATTCAGACGACGCCCTGACGCTGGTCCACCATGCTGAAGCATCTCTCCATCAAGGATGCACTCCTTCCCCAACCGCCCAGTTTCTACAAGAAAAAACACTACGAGGTTCATGACGTCCTCGGGAACGGTACCTTTGGCAAGGTCGTGGTACGCAAAGCATAAATCTTCCGCGGTCCAACCGACAGTCTTACAAGTTCTATGCACCCAGCACGCGACATGGAATGTGCCTCTCGAACAAGTGGACTTGGCAGAACACGGCGCGACGCTCGACGTGACAGACAATGCCCCCAAGCTGTCTCGCAAGTCCACAGCTTCCAGCAAGCCGCGATCCAGATCACCGTCACCGTCACCGACCAAAAGCAGCGGCGTCACCAAGGAGGTCGCACTTAAGATCATACCCAAGAAGAAGGTCAAGGGAAACGAGGCGAGCGTCTGGGGCGAGATGGAGGTTCTCAAGGGCCTCGACCACCCCAACATCGTGCGTCGTCGCCGCTCCACTCCCTTATCGCCCAAACCGTTTCCATAGGTCAAATTCTACGAATGGTTCGAGTCCCGGTCAAAGTACTACCTCTCCTTTGAACTGGCCACTGGTGGCGAGCTCTTCTACCGGATACAGGAAAAGGGAAAGTTTACGGAGAAGGACGCGGTCAACGTGGTGACGTAGGAGCCCCCCATATGCCCCGTCTCCATTCGTTCACAACCGGCGCTTAGGTCAATACTAAAGGGCGTCAAATACCTCCACGACCATGACATTGTCCACCGCGATCTCAAGTCAGTTCGCTCGTTTCTCCTCACAACAACACTTTTTGATCGTGCGACCCCAGGCCGGAGAACATCCTCTACCGCACTAAGGATCCCGGGAGCGACGTCGTGATTGCTGATTTTGGAATGTATGTCTACTTGCTACTCTTTCATCTCCCACGTCGATCTTACGTCCCTGCAGCGCAAAGCATCTGCACGCTCCCGATGAGCAGTTGCGTTCCCTTGCAGGCAGCCCGGGGTACGTCGCGCCCGAGGTGCTCGGGAAGCAGGGCCACGGCAAGGCGGTCGATGTGTGGTGTACGGGAATTATAACCTACGTCCTCCTATGCGGTTACTCCCCCTTCCGCGCCGAGGACCCGAAGCAGCTCATGAAGGAGACGCTGGAGGCCAAGATCGAGTTCCATGCCAAGTACTGGAAGAACGTGTCTGAAGAAGGTGTGTATTCTTCTCAATGTTTGGGCAGGAGCCTGACGACGTTCCCAGCGAAAGCCTTCATCAAGCGCCTTCTGCACGTTGATCCCGCAGAGCGCCCTTCCGCCGAGCTCGCACTCGTTGATCCTGTATGGCTTTTTCTTTAACACTCCTCCTTCTACGCTGACAGCTCACTGCACAGTGGCTGACAACTCACGAACCATCCACAGAGCACGACCTCTCCGCCGGCCTGCGGGAAAATTTCGACGCCAAAGCGCGATGGAAAAAGGCCATCGCGGGCGCGCGGGCGCTGGGCCGGCTCAACAGCGGCTTGCGGAAGGCGTCGTCCAGCGCGAGTGGCAGTGCGACGAGCGGGGGCTGGGCGGGAATTAGCGACGACGATTCTGATGACGAGCAAGGGCACGGGGAGAAGGTGCCTTCGCCTGCTTTGAGTGCCCAGTCCGGGCCGGGTGAGAATCAGCACGTGCAGGTTACGGCGCCCGACGGCGTGACTGCGCAAGATGTGAATGGGCAGGAGGTGGCAGAACCCGAGTCGCTGCTCCCACCGGGTAGTCAAAATGAGGATGACGACGATCTGCAGATGCCTGGTTCTTTTGACCTGTCGGGGCCGCCGACGGCGATGGGTGGGGCGCTCTCTGGGTGGGGGGAAATGCTGAGGAAGATGACCATCAGGGAGTAGGGAGGGAATCGCGGTGGATTGTATTTATCGGTATCTAGCGGACGTTTCTTATCTTCTATTCACGCAAATCGAATGTAATAGTATGTTGTGCAGGAGAACAGGCTCAATTCGCTACCCAGTCCAGTGTACTATGATACATTCGAGACAATGGAGAGGGGCCACCGGGAAACGACCGGGCGGTGCACGACTACGAGGCCGTGTGTGGATTTCACGAGGCACAAGTGCAGTAGCACATTAAACCCTCTCCGTGTCAACCTGCCGTCGTATAAGAGCGATGATGCTGGTGGTCGCGATCTTTACACGCGTCTTGAGGTCGGGCGGAAGCAACTCCGCCAGGAGGAGCAACTGCCCAAGGTCCTCGCAGCGCACGAGGCGCGTTTGGCGTACACCTGGCGCACATGCGATTTTCGAGAGTCAAGATCCCTCGATGCCAACGGCTTTGGTGGGAAGGTACTCAGAGCCATGCGGAGTAGGTGAAGGATGCCGCCGAGGTATGTCTGTGTCATCCCGAGCGAAGAATCTTTCTGATTTGGTCTTAGTACAGAAAACTCGATATGCCTGCGAGTAGATATCCGATGACCGATACCGACGTGCGGGTGGATCGCTCGGAGAGATATTCCCATTCCACTGGTGCCAAAGCTTTTGGGCGGTGGACGTGGGATCAGCCCCGACGGCGCAGTATATTCGTAGTTTAGACAGAAAGAGAAAATGAGGTCCTGTGTGTTATTCAGCACCATGAAAATGAGATCGAAAAGTACGAACACAAAATCTCTGCCATTGCCGGGTGCGGCGCATCCACCCCCATGTCATTGTACGTCCACTGGTCCAGGACACTGAGCGCCTCGGAACCTGCCAAGAGAAGATGGCGGAGCCCCTCTTGACGAAGCGCTTCGATCCCAGTGAGGATATGAGCCTTGGGCGCGGGGCCTAACAGGGTCGGTATCCCTGCACGGAGAAGTGCCGCCGATTGCAGCGTGCCGGATCCATGGTTCCATCGAGACTCGAGCATACGTAGATAGAGGTCATGGTCGATTGAGACCCCCTCCATGCATGCGATCAAGAATTCTGAGATTCGTGGTGCCACCATCGCCGCTGCGTCCATCACCGGGTCTGGGATGATGAGACGGGAAATGAATTCGTTGCAACGCTCGAATACTCGTGAGTCATCGAGCTCGAATGCAAGCGTCGTGAATGAGGTATGTTGGTGTAGAACGTCAAAGATCATGGTTGTAGGCCATCCTTTGATGCAGAGCCTGCGAGGTGCACAGGCACAGCGGAGGATGAGTGCTGTGAGCGGATCGAAGACGTCCGGGTTTTCGAATTCCATCAGTTCCAGGGCTATCTCCTGCAATGCGGGAACATCAAAATGACCCAGGAGCTCGGGATGGGTTATGAAGAGCCGTTGGAGATGGGGTAGGGGAATGACAGAGTCATCCAAGTCGGTAGGATAAGATCGTATGGAGATGCGCGCCTCGACGAGATGTGCCGCCGTTTTGAGAATGTCGACGTGGGTGGACCACGTTTCATTCAGGTCATACCGGGTCAGATAGTCGGTAGAAAAGGGCGTTGGGACAAGCCGAAGCCCGTTGGAGATGGAAACACTGCGGAGGGGAGCGGTTTCAAAACAGTCGACGGAGTCGACATTGATGAATGCTTCCCGAGTCCAAGTGAGCTGCAGTGCGCTCAAGGCCCCTACTCGCCCGCGAAGGTCGGGTAGAAGCGGGACCATGTGGGACGACATTCCGAGACAGACATTCTCCCAGCGGGGAGACTGCTCGCATAACAACCTGAAGATCTCCACCTGAGACTCAGTCTCCTCGCCTTGACTCCCGAAGAAGAATATAAAGAGTTTTTTGCTGGCCCGCGAAAGATGGGCTTTGACCATTTCGGGGGGGTATGGGATGAGTGGTAGGTGGTAACTGATAGCGATGAGAGACCACAGGGAAGGAAGTGCGATGGAGATGGCTCTCCAACGGCTGCAGACCCTCGTCAAAAGCCAGGGACTGTCATCCAGGCTGTATGTCTGTGCTGCTATGTTGGGAGTCGGTAGCGTCCAGACGAATATTTGGCCAAGAACTTCTGTCGGCATGCGCCTGAGAGGGGAGATGATTCCCATATTCTGCGCGCGGTATTGAGCAACGGAGTCGCGTTCTGCTTCGAGCGGCGCCAGAAGATCTCGTAGTCTCTGTATCTGGTCGTCTAGCTTGGCCAGACGAATGTCGATTGTGGACACCACCGATTTGACAAAGTTTGCGTCAGATTCGAGAGGCACCTCGTTGGAAGTCAGGAGGGAGCGGTGTCGCGGACTTTGGGGCGCGACGCTGAAATCCTCGGAGGTGGTAGTGGCACCAAAACTGCCGCACTGGGAGCAGCGACCAGTGTTCATGATAGAGCAGCTGTGAATAACAGTGAGGACGGCACAGAAAGATAGGAATGCACCTACTGGTTGCCTGCGGGCGGCGGGTAAGAACAAGTCGTGTGATCCGCCATCAATCCGCGGCAGCAAGTGCGGGCACTGATGCACAGGCACTGATGTGCGGGCGGGCCTGAAATTACTTGTCGGTCATCTGAATACTAATACTAATACTGCCTCGAGTCCCGGCACCAGCTACCGACTGCAAGGTGTTTCGGCGTCGCTCCAGCACATTCAAGCATTTCCACATTCCTTCCAGCCGACTCCAGCATTCGAGTCCGCCGGATAGCCTGCACATCCAGGCCCCGGGTTACAATTATCAGCACCCCAGACCCTTGAAGCAGACCGCATCTGCTTGGGCGGCGCGGCGCTGCTTGTCCAGCTGTTCATGCGCTTCTTGAAAGAAACGCGACACGCTGGCTCAGCTTCCTTTCCGGTCCTCTTCCTCTTTCAAGAGCAACCTCAGGGGCGTCGAGGTGAGTTTTCTACACCAGGGATGCCGCTCGACGACATGGCCCCTGCCGGCGCGTTGTACAAGCTCGCCCTCGATTGGAATAGGGAGGTGGCCATCGTACCCTGGAATGGTGGGACGCGGTGGCTCGATTATCTTGACGATCCGGAGCACAACGGTGGGGGTTGTCTGATGCTGCGGGAGCGTCGAGAGCTCGTAGCGGAGGAGTGCGCGACCTGAAGTGGATGTAAGAATGAAAGCGAATGGAGCGTGTTTGAGTACTGACCAGTGTAAGGGTACACGTATCTATTGGAGCCTTTGCGCTGCTCGTGAAAAACGCGGATATCTGAGCGATATGTCTTTCCTCCAGACACGATCTGAATATAGTGTTGGCCGGTGAAGGAGACAGGGAAGGGCTGGTCGAAGTGCTGGAGTAAAACTCTGGGAGGGCGGCTGTTGGCGTGGGGCATGAGGGTGCCGCACTGTTTGAGCTGCGCCAAAGTTACCAGGCGTTCTCGCAGTAACATCTGCCGTATGAGCGGACGCGACCGCGCAAGACGTGGAAGAGATACTTCCCAAGGAGAACCATCTGGGCCAAGCAGGTCGTTCCCTTGGGAAAAGGTGGTAGGATTCACTGCAGCGACGCGAAACCGGATGGCGCCTGCAGTAAATGGCAGAGATGGTGGCCGGTGGTAGTAGAAAAAACCGGCAGTTCGGGGTGGAAAATTGTGCTGCACGCCTTTCTCCTTGAAATAACGAAAGACGACGGGCGTATAGCGATCCTCATAGTCGTCGTCTCTCAGGATTTCTCGGAGAACAAAGAGCCGAGACTGGGTCAGAGAGGAGATGTCAAGGTGGTCCGAGCTGCGTAGACGAGTTGGGTCTAGTCTGTGCAGAATGGGAGACTTGGGTTTTGGCGCCTTCTGTGAGTAACACCGACGGAATGTCGTGAAGGAGAAGAACGCGTTCATGCACATGATCTAATTCATCTTGCTCTGATCTTTCATTATCTCGTCGGATTGCTTCGACTCACACCTGGACGCGTCGTCCCCTTTCATGTCAAATAAACGCAAAGGGTCCAGCAGCAACGACGCCAGGAAACTCTGGGAACGCTCTCCGTCACCTAAAGCAAACTATGGCTCAGATGAAGACGGAGATTGGGGCATGGAAATTGTAGGAGAAGAGGTCGGTTATGGGGGCGAAATGAAGTGCGTCCATTTGAGAACTATGCTAGGGCTCTACTGACTGCCAATAGGTATGAGGTGAATCGCGAAACGTTTCTATATCTATGCGTCGTTCCAAACCTTTGTAGGTCGCTTGGGCTGGGTGGAAACGCAAGGACGGAAAGCCTGGCAATACTACCTGGGAAGGGACAGACTCAATCGACGTGACACTTCCTACCGAAGAATGGGAGAGCAAGCGGCTTGCTGCTTTGCCAGACACATCAGATATAGAAATCTGGGGCACCACCGACATTGTCAACACTGCGACCCGCGAGCGGAAGCAGGGTTATCGGGAATATACCCCAGCACAGCACGACGCTTTTGCAAAGAGCTACAGGGAAGTGCAGGGCCGCATGGAGAGGCTCATGGTGGACAAGCGACGCCAATTCCCCGAATTGTTTGCGCGAGCAGAGGCGGCGGCGGGCGAGTCGTTCAAGGGGACTCGGGCTACTGCCACTCCATCTCGTCGTCACGTCAATGCAGAGGCAGGCCCATCGCGTCCTCGGCGGCCCTCAGTGGCAGCGCCTGTTGCTTCTCCCCCAACGCGCCACCCCAGGACAACGGAACCACCGAACCCAGCTTCTCATCGATCCCCGTCGCCCGCTCTATCTATTGTGTCGATCTCTGCCGCAGAGTTTGAAAGCCCGCCCAAATCGACGGCCCAGAAACGCAAAGCAACCTCACCACCCAAGGCCACTTCTCCTCCTCCATTCAAGCGTTGGCCACTTCATAGCCATACAGATCTAGGCCCTGCCCGAGTTCTTTTGGTGAAACCCCTTCCCCCGATGCCGGCGAAGATTTTCAGCGGTGTTGCCCGCCTCTCGGCCAGCACCCCTCCCCGACACCCACCTCCTCGTAGGCGCCCACCCAATAAAAACTCCGCCTCGTGCCCCCGCGGCGATTCCACCTCCACGACTGCATCATCCACAGCGTACCCTTCCCATTCCCCCGGCTCTCGACGTTCAACGCCCACCGTAGTCGAGTCTGATGGTGAATCGCCACCTCCCCCTTCCCCGCCTCCCCGTCGAGAGCGTGGGCGGAAACGCAAAGCTCCAGACGACGATCTACCGAAATGCGAATGTGGCACACTCCTTCCACCGCCGGACACCTGCAGCCGACGACGACGGCCTGACCTTTGTGAAACATGTGCGGCGGCCGACACCAATAGGAAGTGGAATGACAAGAAGCTACCGGGGAGCAGGTTGAATACTTCCAGTGTAGCAAAGACCGCCACATCACCCATGAGCAAAGTACGCAAGGGCAAGGCGATGGAGAATCCCAAGTCTGTGTAAGTCCTTTATCAAATACATATGTCGTGCATTGCGTCGAACTAATTGATTCCGAAGACGTCTGCGAATCGAGACAGCCTGGTCGAATGTCGCGCAGGCGTCTGGGAGGAATCAAGGCGGGGCTGCTGGGATCACGTTCGTGAATGATATCGACGAAGAAGAGGTGCCGCCGTTGTTGTTTGGCCATGGATGGGAATTCAAGTATCTCGAGGCTGAGTATGAGCTGACCGAGGTCCTTGATGGGTATCCTACCCTCGATGGCGACCGGTGAGTCGTTCCGCTGTCTTTGTGGGATCCTGACCACAATGGATGTAGATCCTCTCGGCATCCGCTTGCACAGAATTGGCTGTTTTCGAGCTGTGAGTGCGAGGGGGCGGATTGTGTTCGTGCGGAGAGGTGCGACTGCCAGGATGAGGGGACCGAGTACGCGTACACGGATGGACTTTTTAATTTCAAGTACCAGCCGAGTCAGGTGGTCGTTGAGTGTAACCCGGTAAGCAGGTCCTTCGTCCAGGTTTTCGTTTACTGACCTTGGTTATAGTACTGCCGCTGCTCGACGGAGTGCCCCAATCGGGTCATCCAACGACCAAGGAAGATCCCGATCGAGGTATTCAAGACCAAGAAGTGCGGATGGGGCGTAAGGGCACCTGTGGATGTTGAGAGGGGGCGGATGCTGGGGGTGTATACAGGGTATGTTCCCCGTTGGTAGCGAAGCTCAAGCTGACTTTTCATAGGAAATTGATGTATGTCTTGCATTTCCTCTTTAGCGCAAACACTGAATTGTGTCTAGTCCTCGTGGAGAAGCTGTCAAGCTAGGGAAGGAGGCGGGCGCCTACTGCTTTGATCTGGATTATAACGATGCGGACCAGACGGAGGACGTGCTCTTTAGCGTCGACTCTCTACGATATGGTATGTTTCTCTCGTGACCAGTTCCTTTGCTTATCTTTTTTAGGGAACTGGACTCGATTCATCAAGTGCGCGTTTTATGTCGACACTGACTGACTGACTGACTTGGCTTGCAGTCATTCCTGCAAACCTAACCTGCGCATCCAGCCAGTGGTGTATAATACGGACATTAGTGTGCGTCTTGCGCCACATTCCAGTCCGTCCACTGACAGCCCATACAGCAAAACGTCGCCTTTCTCGCGTTTCTGGCCCAGGAGTTCATACCCGCTGGGACGGAGTTTACTTTTGATTACGATCCAGAGGCGCAACGGGACTTTGAGGAAGGAAAGGCGGAAGCTCCGGACGGTGCGCTTGAGTGTAAATGTGGGACCAAGAGCTGTCGGGGGTGGGTGAGGGCGGGATGAGGTGCGATCTGTGTTGTTATTTTGCTGTTTCTCTCTCTGCTGGGTGTACCATGTATTCATTATCATCTGTATCCTATTACACTGCGGAATCGAGCGGTGTCTGGTACCAGTTCGATAGCGGTTTTCCCGACGGCGCGACGAACGGCAACTGGGGTCCATGGTTTGCCATTCGGCGATTGTTGGAGGCCACGGCCGCGGAACGCGTTGCGGAGGATGTTCTCCAACGGTCGTGAAGGCTTTTTCGACTTTGTGGTGTTCGCCTCCAGAAGATGCGCCATCGCTCTCTCGGTGGCCTTTTCCCGCAACTCGATATCCTCCACACTCCCTTCCCGCAACTTGCCGCTCTGAACGTCAAGTCGCCTCTGGTTCACACCCCATCCAGCTGCTTTTGCCTCGTCTGTCCATCGATGGAAGGTCACGTCGGTCGGGAACAGACAGCGCGCGAATGGGCTTGCAGGTGCCTCTGCGAGACGTACTGCAAGAGCGTGCAGTGTCGCATGCCGTGTGCGCTCCGAAACGGGGACGGTCAACGAGTCAAAGACCCGTAGTGCAATGATAGCAGCGACGTAGTCCTCTGTCCGTACAAACGAGAGCAGGGCAGTGGTGAGCAGCGTCTCATCAGACTCTGGTTCAGCCCCGGACGCCTGTTGTTCTGCTGCTTTGGCTCTTGATCTTTTGGATTCGTTGGGGAAGCAGGTTTTGAGCATTTCAGTGTAGAGGGCTCGGTGGGCGCCGCGGCTTTGTAGGTTTGCTGGGAGGGGCACGACGGGCCGTGGATTGGGACGGTAGCCGTCCATGAATTTGCGGTGTGCGAGGGCGCGGAAGAGGATTTTGTAGTCTTTTGGAGCCCGGCTGGCTGATGGCGCTGCTGCGAGGGCGCTGAGGCCGGCGGATGGCAGCAGACGCGCTGCAGCGGACATGGTGTCGAGGACGAAAATTAGATTTCCGCTTTGGGAATCCGATGATGGCATCAACTCTTGCTCTCTTCCATTGAACGATTGTTTCTAGAATCCTGCTCCGCCCGAGTCTCCCGAGCTTGTCGATTGCCGCGAGTCACGATGCCCTTTTTTCTGCCTCTGCCAGCATCCAAAGGACGGAATAAGTTCGCTAGAATAACCTACGGTCCGCCCGACATGGTCACATGCACAGAGACGCGCCCGGTCAACACCCGTACCGTCTACGATAACTTGTTATAAGACCACCTGCCAGCCAAGGCTCTTCCTCGGAATTCTGCTATGGGACGCTCCAAATTCTTGCTCCTGCTTGCCTCCGTTCTCCCGGTCCTGGGGGAAAACCTGGCTGGCGTCCGCCGAGGAATGCACTTTAGCTTGGAGTCGCGAGCCACCAACTTGGATGGTTCCTTGCCGGTATACAAAGATCCCACAGCATCCGTCGAAGCGCGGGTCGCGGATTTGCTTCCGCGTATGACGATTGAAGAGAAAACCTCTCAAATGTAGGTATCATGGACCCTCTTTTTTCCTTGGGTTCAATGGTCGCTAGTATTCAAGGGGACCTCAAGTTCTGGATGGACCTCGATGATCCACTCGACGATACCAAGACGTTCAACCAAACAGGACTGGTACATTATCTTACTCCTCGCAAGACGCATTCTCAACGTGTTTTAGGAAGAAACGGTACAGACGAAAGGAGGTCTGTAAAGTTCTCATTCCACTCTATCAGCACTCATTTCTGTAGGCTCCATTTGGGCCGGCTACCTGGCTCCTTGGGACAAACTCGTACGTCCATTTTCTAACCCCGTCCAACAAACTGAACGCCCTCGAAAGGTTTATGGTATAACTGTCGGTCAAAAATACATGATGGAGAACACCACTCTGGGTATCCCCGCCATGTTCCAGTCTGAAGGTAGATTTTGTACTTTGGCCGAAACTCTCGCTCACTCTTTGCAGGTCTGCACGGGTTCACCGACAACGGAACTACCTTCCCCAGCCCAATCGGGCTATCTGCATCCTTCAACACCGACCTCGTCTCCCAGGTTGCCGGCATCATCGCAACAGAAGCTGAAGGTCTGGGCTACTCGCAGCTGTTTGCCCCCGTCCTCGACCTCTCCCGCGAACTGCGATGGGGCCGCGTCGAGGAAAACTATGGCGAGGATCAGTTCCTGACGGGTGAGATGGGTAATGCCTATGTTACGGGCTTGCAATCCGGCCGCCGCAGAAACGCGAGCCAGAATGCTATTGCCAGGATGGCTGCCACGTGCAAGCATTTCGCGGCTTTTGGGTCACCACAGGGTGGATTGTGTGTATTATCCAATTATTTTCCTCCTGAGCTTGTACTGATTTTTGTATAGGAATATCGCACAGGTGTCTGGCGGAGAGCGCGAGCTGCGGACACAATTCTTGAAGCCCTTTAATCGCGCGTGTCTGGATGCACTTTCTATTATGACGGCTTATTCCAGCTACGATGGCATTCCGGCCGTTTCAAACACACGTGAGTCTTTCATGTTGTAGCAAAGAATTCTGCCTTCATTTTAACAGACCTGTTGACCGATATCGTGCGTACAATCCTTGAACAGGACTGGAAAATATTCACTTCTTGCTACAGCTCCGGAACGAATGGGGCTACAAATATTGGGTTACTTGCGATGCCGGCTCCGTGGACAACCTCATAGGCACACACTTTACGTGCGCCACCCGGGAATGCGCCGCGAAAGTGGCGCTGGAGAACGGAATTCAAGGGGAAATGGGCGGTGGTTCGTATACGTATCTCACTATCCCAGATCAGATTGCAGCTGGGACCATCGACTGAAAAGTTCCTCGACCAAACAGTCACTGCTATGCTCACAACTAAATTTTCGTTGGGGCTGTTTGAAAGTACGCCGTAATTTCTTTTTGCTCTTCTTCAAATAACGTTCGTTTTTGTAGATCCATACCCATACGACGACTACCTCTCCACTCTCCGCACGCCAGAATCCCGGGATGTCCTCCATGCTGTGGAGACCGAGAGCATCGTGTTGCTCGAAAACCGACAGAACACGCTGCCGATTTCAACCAAGGGCGGCTCTATCGCGTTGATTGGGCCGCAGGTTAATCGAGTTACCTTCGGGGACTACGTCTTTTTCAATGCGTCCAACAACGGTATCTCGCCCCTTGATGGATTCAACCAATACCTATCCAACATATCGAGCCCGGTCAAGATCAACTTTGCACAAGGCTGCGAGCTGTGGTCGAACGATGATTCTGGGTTCGGCGAGGCAGTCATGGCAGCGCAGGCTTCCGACGTCGCCATTGTCATGGTGGGAACTTGGAGTTTGGACCAAACGCTACTGTGGACGCCTGGAACGAATGCAACCACCGGCGAGCACGTTGATTTGAGCGACCTCGGACTAGTCGGCGCACAGCTTGATCTCGTCAAGGCAGTCAAAGCTGCGGGCAAGCCGACCGTTGTGGTCTTTGTTTCTGGAAAACCAGTCGCGGAGCCCTGGATTCAAGCAAGTACGGACTTGGTTGAACTTGTTGGCATTTTCATCAATGGCTGAGATTCGTTTAGACGCAGATGCTGTTATCCAGCAATTCTATCCCGGAGAACTTGGTGGTGAGTATCCTATCTGTGCATTCATTCAAGTTTGGATTGTTGAAATCAATTGTCAAGGCCTTGCGCTCGCTGAAGTTGTATTTGGCGCCGTCAACCCTTCAGGTATGGCCAATTATCTTCTATATAAATTATACATACGACTTGATTCCTCAGGAAAATTGCCTGTTTCATTCCCGCAATCCGTCGGGACGACCCCCGTGTTCTACAACTATCTAAAGGCCAGCCGTCCGCTTGATCCTGGCAAAGTTTTGGATGATGGGACGTTGATGTTTGGACACCAGGTTGGATTGAATTTCTATCGTGTGGACTATGGACTAACTATATCGAACAGTACGTCTTGAACACGCCGGTTGCGTTGTGGGGTTTCGGGCATGGATTGAGTTATACGTGAGCCTATTTACTCTGGACTACTTACACACGGCGGTTCTCAACTGAACCCGCAGGACCTTCAACTAGTAAGTCCAAGTCAGACATTTACATAGACACTGTTTAACTGTGTTCAATAGCACGGGATTAATGCTCTCACCATCAACCATCAGCACGTCGCAAGACTTTAAAGTCAGCGTCACGGTACACAACTCTGGCTCTGTGGACGGCAAGGAGGTCGTCCAGGTGTACATGACGGACGCAGGTCAGCTCTGTCGTCACGCCCAACCAACAGCTCATCGGATTCCAAAAAGTCGACATTCCGTGCGTCGTCTTCTTCTTCCTTCTTTCTTTGCTTGCTGGAAAGGCTAATGGAGCTGCAGCGCGGGAGGTTCAGTGACGGTGACCATCCCCGTTCTCTCGTCCCAACTAGCGCTTTGGACTGTGGATAACCAATGGGCAGTGGAGCCTGGGGTGTTCAACATCAAAGTTGGCACCAGCGACCAGGTGTTTGCGCAGGGGAATTTGACGGTGTCTTGAGTTATCTATGTAACTTGTAGGGATTCAGTAGCAAGGGCAATTTACTTTTTTCTTCAAAGAATTGAAGACCTCGATAAACAAATACAGATTTCCTAATACATCCCGACGATAATTGGTCAGTACAGTACATCCACCCCGCCACTTCACCCGCGCGTTCTTCCACCTGCAGCCTTCCGGCGCCCACCGCGCCCTCCACCACCGCGTTTGTTCCGGTGCTTGGGTTTGCACGTATCGCAATACCAAGTACCGTCCGGGGTAATCTCCAATCCGAGGCACGAGAGGTGAAACTGTATGAGCTATCAGCTACAGTCCAAAGACAGAGGAGAATATACTCGCCCACTCAAACGGACATCCATCGTCATCGCATGCAATCATATCACCCGCCGAGGGCCGTTGGCAAATACAATACGGCTTGTCGTTCTCGTTATCCTCTGCGTCGCCATCGACCGCAGTGGTGTTCGAGTCTGGCTCGGGGTCGCCGCCAGGCATACCCGGGCCTTCGAGTGCCTGGGTTTGCGCTTGTGGCGGCTGCTGGGGCCACTCGGGTGGACGGAGGTCGAATGGCGTTGCATGACCGTTTTGATGCTGGTACGCAAGGGAAGGGTGGGCGTGTGCAGAAGATGGAGGGACGTTGAATGGGGGCGGTCCACCGATTGGACCACTGGCAGGAGGACCATCATAATAGTCTACCTGCTCGTTCGCAGCTCGCATAGGACGCGAGGAAGTGCGTCTGGGGCCTGGGCCTGGGCGGGCTGTCGTTTGTATGCCGTTGGGCGGGAGATGGGATGTAACGGAGAGGACGGATTCCGTGGGTGATGGAGGACGCTCAATTCTACGTAAACAGACGCGTGTCAGTACGAGGAGAGAGAAGGAATGAGAGTGCCGCACCGTTTGCGTCCACCACCGCGTGGGCGAGGAGCACTACCATCGACGAATCTGTCGACCTTTCGCGGGGTCTGGTCGTCGTCCCTCGCGTTGACGCGTTTTCGTTTTACAGGCGTGGGATCCGGGGCACTGCTCGTTAGCAGTGACGCAAAGCCCGTGCGCCTCCTCCGGCCAGTCTCGAGTGTGGCTGGAGGCATGAACGACCGCGAGGCGACGTGTGGATATGTCGTGTGCCTGTTGAGCGTAGTGAAGTCGAACCCGGGAATGTGCTCGGCCAAGGAGCCAAGATGTTGGCTGTGGGTTTTGAGATTGTCTGCGGCTTGGTAAGCTACGCGTATCTGTACGAGGGAAGAGGGTCAGTTGAGGCAGTAGACTGCGTGGACGCGTACCTTGTCCTCACCGCCGAGGCGGAGTCGCTGAGCTTCCTCGGCGATCTCGATGAGCAGCCAGAGACGCTCTTCTTGCTGTCCTTTGCCCCGTTCAATCATATCCGTGAGGAGCGTAATTTTTGAGGTCAGAGTGGACATGGCCGTGGAGAGGACGGCGTCCAGTTCGCGTAGTTCAGCAAAGTTCTTGGAAAGGTCGATGGGTAAAGCGTCGAGAGTGTGCGTGTACTCTCGTAGGAGAGACAATGCAAAGGCCGACGAGGAAGAGTTTGGCGCGGACATGAGAGAGAGCCACGGCCCACAAAGCAGAACACCGAAGCTGAGAGAGAGAGAGATCTTCGATCAATCACGGCCACTCTTGCACATCGACGTCAATGCCATTCAACTTACTCGATCTACCCAACGAGCTGCAATACTCCATCGTGGACTTTGTGGCACAGACCCCAGATTTACTTGAATTTTGCTGCACGAATCGCCAGCTATACAACATCTGTATTCGGCGCATCTATGGCCGCCTACGCCTTAAGGATGCAGCACAGATCCTCCAGTGCTGCAGGTCCCTCATTGCCCGTGAAGAGGCCGCGAATTCAGTGCGAGAGTTGACAATGCAAGCATTCCGTTTCTATGGCACCCCTCGTCTGACTGGCTCTGCAGTGCGTGCTATCCTAAATGGGCTTTCGAGGCGTTCCACAGCCTGGTCGGCCGTGCCATCCGAGGACTCAAAAATCTCCGTGTCTTTGCTTCTTACAACTCTCTATCCATCTTCAAGGAGCTCTTGGACACGCGATTTCCCCTCCTCGTCGAATGCGCCCTCCCCTCGGCACCCGAAATCGTCCCGTTTCTCCAAAATAACAGTCATATCAGGAGACTCAGGATAATCCCCTGCGAGGAAATGTCCACAGGTGTCCGACTTTAATCTCGACTGGCTCCTTCGGTTTACAACGCCGATGGAGCCACTCACACTACCCTCCTTGCAATATTTTGTCGGCCCGTACGCGGTGGCCCATGCGGTGGTCCCTGGATCACGGACGTCCAGCTTGTCGATTTACTGGGACTCCAAGGTCTTTTCCGAGGGTCCACCGCCAACGGTGCCAGCGTCCAATGTCGAAATTCTGCAGCTGGAGAACTATATCGCGAGATGGGATCTATCACTCTTATCCATTGTCGCACCCTACGCGCCCCACCTCGAAAATTTGGGCTTTCTGAATGTCGCCGACGACAGGGACAAGGACGTTAGTAGCCCCGTATCTTTCTACTCACACATACTCACCGTTCACTAGGCGTTCATCTCTGCCATCGACAGCATCCTCCCCCAGTTCCTGAATCTCATCAGGCTCGACCTCGACTCGCCCGCCCACGACGACGACAACGACATGGAGGACGAATTCGAGGTCGTGTGCAGATGGTCCACGAACTGCCCCACACTCTCCATCATCAGTTTCACCAACGAGAACCGATGGATCCAAATAGCGGGCGTGTGGTTCCCATGCGAGACGAACGATATCACCGCTCGTATCGACTGGCTATTCAAGAAGGTGTTTACGTGCCCGTCACTGCCGATAGAGTATAGGGCGTTTGCACAGATGTTGGCGGGAGCGGAGGGTATGCGCACGTTGCAGGACGCGTTTGTGAAGAGTGGGTGTATGCCGTCTTTCCGTTTTGAGACTTTGGGAGGGCTTGTTTTGGAGTAGCAATGGGCGACTAACGTTTGACTGTTTACGACTGGTCCAGTTTTGATAAGACTAATGATGAGAACGTTGGGACTCGGCACCACGCGGGTGTCACAGACACGTGAGGTTTGCGTGAGGTTGCTCTCCACGCTTGGTCCACGCACTTGCGCCCTCTTTCGCCAACGTTGCGACTTTCTCGAACACTCTGACTGAATTCAAATTGCACACCATCAAACGGCTCAATATTCATCCACCACCATATGCTGATCAACGTTTGTACCTTGAAGAGATCATGCATTATGCATCAGCGCCCTCCTCCGTTCCCCGACAGCCTCCGACTCGCGTACGATTCTTCCGCCTTTCGATCTCAGGTCCCCGTCCTCACGTGGACCCGTTTCTTCTCCGCCCACCGTCAAGCTTCGTCAAGACATCCTTCTCAAGCCAGTGTCTACCGCTCCAACCGTTCTTCCCTTTGAAAATAGGATGCTACATATGCCAATTGGTGCCATGGATTCCGATTCCAAGTGACCACACGTCGTAGCCGACGCTTATGGTGATGCAAATCCAATCTTTGATCAAATTGGTTTTGTCCACTTGTTGCAGCTTGTTGCCTGGCCTTCTTATCCTTGGACCACGGTCCACACGCATCAAACCCGACCGCTCCTTCCTCTCTCCGCGTCACCTTGGTCGAGGTTTCCCGTCTTCGCACTGCCACCACACACGCTAAACAATGGGATGCGCAAGTAGCAAGACAATGGAGGAGAAGGAAGCCTCGGCCCGTACGTCTCGCGTTACCAAACGCTGTGGAATCTGACGATACTGCTTCTATTCGCGCAGGCAATAACGCCATCGAGGCCGACATCAAGCGGGAGAAGGGACTGCTGAAGAACGAGGTCAAGATGCTGTTGCTTGGCGCGGGCGAGTCGGGCAAGTCGACGGTGCTCAAGCAGTTCAAGCTCATCCACATGGATGGGTACACCACGAGTGAACGGGAGACCTACCGGGAGATTGTATTCTCAAATACGATCCAGAGTATGCGGTGAGTCTGCCATTGTTCGCCGAGACTGATGCTAATGCGTCCCTCCCTCAAGTGCCATCCTCGACGCCATGCCCGTCCTCAACCTCTCCCTCTCGCCGCAATGCGAGACCCCCCGCGCTATCGTCCTCGAGTCCCCCTTGCAAATAGATTACATGCCCTCGGAGCTGTCGAATTCCCTCAGGCAGCTATGGAAAGGCCAGTTGTTGTCGCTGTCCATACCGCTGCTTTTTCTGATGCCTCGCAGATCCCGGCGTGCAAGAGGCTGTCCGAAATTCACGTGAATTCCAGCTGAATGATAGCGCGGTCTATTACTTTGATGCAATCGACCGGATGGCCGAGCAAGACTACATGCCGACGGACCAGGACATCCTGCGGTCCCGGGTGAGGACGACGGGGATTACGGAGACGACGTTCAAGGTGTGTCCGGTTACTTTGTCCTTTGAGACATTGTACTGATTCGCATTACCAGGTCGGCCAGCTCACGTACAAGCTCTTTGACGTCGGTGGCCAGCGGTCAGAGCGAAGGAAGTGGATCCACTGCTTTGAGGACGTCACGGCGCTGGTCTTCCTCGTTAGCATGAGCGAGTATGATCAGAACCTTTTCGAGGACCAGAATGTCGTGCGTATCGTCTGATCCCTTTGCTGTACCCAGGCTCACGGATGGTAGAACCGCATGCAAGAAGCGCTCACACTCTTCGAGTCTATTGTCAACTCTCGATGGTTCTACAAGACGAGCATCATCCTGTTCTTGAACAAGGTAGTTTTAGATTTTCATTTCTTCATTGCAAAACCTCAACGTAAATTCAGATAGATTTGTTTGCGGAGAAGTTGAAACGGAGCCCCCTTGTACGTTCTTACCCTTCATTCACTTGTTCGCCACTGACGCCTGTGCAGGGTAACTACTTTGAAGATTATACGGGCGGCGACAACTACGATGCGGCCTGCAGCTTCTTGCTGCAGCTTTTCGTGTCGCAGAACCACAAAGCGGCGACGAAACAGATCTATGCGCACTACACATGCGCGACAGATACCCAGCAGATCAAGTGTACGTCTTCCGGCTCTCGTGACATCGGCGGAACTGACCACTCTTCCTTCCAGTCGTCCTGGGAGCCGTTCAGAACATTCTACTGCAATTCCACCTAAGGGAGACTGGTCTGATGTAGTCTGGGTCCCTTCTTTTTTTTTGGCTGGAATGTACATGTTATGCAACTTGGGTTGGTCACTCGTTTCTGGTTTGTGGACAGACGCGTGGATACCCATAATAATTGTACACCGTCCTTCACCGTCGTTTTCTCGATTACGATTTCATGATTGTACACAAGTGAGCGCGTCGGCACGTGATCAACGCGTCTCCTGTTTCTCGTTCCCCTGTCGCCTTGTGGACGATGCCTGATCGCTCAGTTTGTCTCTCTTCCACCATGACAGACCCACCACAGCAATCCAGACTTGCAAATGAGCTGCTTTGCAAAATCGCAGACCTTTGCCAAGTGGAGGATTTGTTGGTTCTCTGTCGAAGCAACCGACAAATGTCCAGCATTTGTGTTCGGAGCATTTATCGCTTCATTACTCTGGACAATCCAACCCAGGCAATCGCATGCTGCAAAACACTCTTATCGAGCACAGAAGCTGCAGCTGCGGTGCGAAGATTCGCGATGCAAGTCGTCATCCATCGAACCCACTGATACTTCATTCTGACTCTGTTTGAAGCATCTGCGATCCGAATTTCGCTCTTGAGAGCATCTCCTCGGCTCTTCCCGTCCTGAGGAATCTTCAATCCTTGGACATTCTTAGTTGTCGCAATATCCTCCCGGCAATACCAGAAGCTGTCTTTCCTCGATTGCAGCATTGCTCTCTTCCGTGTACACCAGAAATTGTGCCCTTCCTTCAAAGGCACGACGGTCTTGAAAGGATTGAGGTTTCCCCGTACGGACATCAATCCGGCACGTTTTTTCGTTTCGAATCGTCAATTCCCCCGATTTCGATGCCTAGACTTTTACAGTTCATGGGTCCGGTAAACGTGGCCAACTCGCTCATACCCGGGTCATGCCTCTTCACGCTCGATCTCTTCTGGGACAGCGACCCCACGATAACTGGATTCGAACGTCTGCCTTCGACATACTTTCAGGACAAGATCCCAACTGTCGCTCAGGCAGAGGTCGCAATCTTCCGCAACATCCTCACCGTGTGGGACCATCGCATTCTGCCGCCCATCGCAGAGTATCTGCCGCACCTCAAGGAGCTTGAATTCGCCAATCCTCTTGGCACCGCCTCTTCCGACGCCGAGGTGTGTCTTACAGGACTGCATTCCCTATTTCATAACTAACTCATTTCTTCAGGCGTACGAATTCATATCAGCCGTCGGCGGCATACTGCCCTCTCTTCCCAACCTCTGGGAACTCAAGATTTACAATGGAGCCAAATTCATCGACGACGGGTCCACGAGCTCCAGCTCTCCCGACGACGAGACATTAAACCGTGAATTCGGCATAGCGTGCACGTGTCTTGAGCAGAGTCGCTCCCTCGCTCGGATCCTTCTACCGAGCCGTACTTCTTGGCTACTCGTCAGAGGATCCAAACCAGTCGCATTCCCTTCGTGTCCGAGTCCCAGCGATAGCACGGCCAAGTGGTTTATCAAGCTCATCGTAGCGGACCGAGCGCGGGCGTTATCCACCACGTACACCAAGCTTGTTCGCAGGCTCTTGGGAGATGAAACGGTGCGGACAGTGAGTCGGATGATGAAAGACGGCGACGATAACTTTACGGTCAAGGCGGGAGATCTGCCAAATTCCCGCTGGTCACTCTCCATTGGGTCGAATACATGATGAAGGGGAGGAAGGGGCCATTTAATTCCGCGGCTCCTGGCCCACCTGGAGTGTTTGCAAATGTTCGGTTATATTTCTTGTACATATGTCTCAGGCCGTAGAGAATCCACATTTTCTACTCGGAATTCTATACATTTCAAGTTGCTGCCAAGTCTGTACGCTACATGTCGTTTGGTCCCAAAAAATACAAAGCCACATTCTCAGCTCAGTCCATCAGGCACTGAACCCTTCCTGCACCCCTCCAGCTAGTACTTCCTGGCCACCATATCTGCCTCCTCCTCATCGGCATCATTCATCCTCCGAATCCAGCGCCTCTTCAATTCCTCCTCCCTCGCCTCATCCTGGCTGGCATCCTCCCAGATAACAAACGACATCCGCTTCCGATCCGTGCTCATCACACGAGCGTACTCTAGGAAAAGCCTGCATCCCATGTCATCCACCTATCCGTCTGCTGAGTTTGAAACGCACCGATAATTATACGCCACCAAATCCTCCCTCCTCCAATACTGCCGACTCCACTCCCTCCCCTGCCTCGCAATTCGCTCCGCCATCTCATCGTGCGCGCCTTGGCCCGCTGGATCTCCGCGGAAGAACACGAGCACGTCGAGCAGGTCCGTGTACGAGTTTTGTATCGGGACGTAGTGTACCCAGGGCGCGATGCGGTCCGTGAACCTAGCGAATGCGTAGCGTGAGCAAGTCGAGGAGTAGATATTGTGAAGAAGCTAACCACTCGGGATACCCCGTCGCCTTCAAAATCACCGATCCCGAATTCATGAGGCGCTTGAATCGACTTGACCAACCGTTCCCATCAACCTGGTGGCAAGTCGTCAATATGCTTTCGGTCTGCCCACGAAGCACGCACGTCAAGCACGTATTTGTACCTCCCCGCCTTCTTCAAATCATGCGCCGCCCTCCATTCGAATAGACTCCTCAGTTCATCGCATTGCGCGGGGAGACAATTCATTGGCTTCCCCGTGAAGGCAATATCGAGAAGGGCGGGGATGTACCGGGAACGGGAGACTGGATTGACTGCGATGGCGGGACTGTCTTGACCGGACAACACCTCGACCTTCTCCGACCCCATCCCTGCCCCAAGCGCAGCCAATCTCACCCGATGCGACTCCCTCCACCTCCCATCTGCAGCATGCCATATCCCAGTATTACTGCCCCGCCACTGCACCCTCTCGTCCGTGCGCGCTTGCCAAGTCAAGCCTGAAGGCGGAGGCCGGCCTTCGTGGGGAAAGTCGTCCGGGACCCAATTGAGTGGTAACGCAAAGCGAATATCCGCATTCACGGGCGTCGAGCTGTAGCTAAATTGCGGCACAAGAGAACGCTGTGCCGTCGGGCCTGCTCCATGCGAGAGGTACGCGCCGTGTGAGGTGAAGTGCGTGGGATGAAGGCAGGGGTCCATCGCGGGAAGGTGGGCGTGGATGAATGTTTTGGGTGTGGAGGAGTCGTCTGGTACATTGGGCTGTTCTGTATTCGGATTTGCGTCGTCGAATGGCGGTGGGATGGCGTGAAGATGCGCAGGGGAAGATGGTGGACATGCTGCGAGCCAGCCGTGTTTTGCAGGTAGTGGGTTAGCGAGGTCAATGTCTGTGACGAGGTCAGAGATTGGACCAGAGGGGTAGAGAGTTACACGTACATTCACCCTTGGATGCCGCGTCGAGAGCCCGTTGCTTCAACTCGTACTATACAAAGTCAGTCGGCAGAAAAAACGAGGCTTCAGAAGTACCGACATCGACGAACAGATTTGGACTGTCATGCGGGCTGAAAACAGCCCGAAAGGGCGGAATCTCTCGCTCCACATCCTTCATGAGCTCAATAATCTGAAACCCGCCCAACCCAAGCTCCCTGCGCACATCCTCGTCCGCTGGCAAGGTAAAATTGACCATTCTAATGGGGTCGTCCTGCGCATCCTTTCCAAGGGTATAAGAGTCTCTATGCGCCTCCCAATCCCTTTGGATCTTCTGCAAAGCTACGGGTTCCACGCCGTAGAATGGTGCCAAGTCGCGGTCGATCTGGTCGTACTCATCCGGAAGCTGCACAGCGTTGACGCACGCGTATGCCCACCACATATCGAAGCCTCGGGGAGGCAGGCGCGCGTAGCGGCGAGTATATTCGGCAGCAGCTTGACGCAGAGTGGTAGATGCACGGGCGACCTTCGATGCCCAGGCAGCTTCGGCTCTAGCAGTGAGTTGGTGGATTGGATGAGGGGAAGTGGGGTTGACAATGAGGAGGCCATTCGGATGATAGGTGTGTTGGCTGGCTTTCGCAGGCCGCGACCTCGAACGCTTCTGAGGATGAGAAATGGCGGCCTCGACGCGTGGAATCGTGCGCGTCGCCCAGATCGTGGTGGTCGCTGGCTCCCTCTTACGACCCAGCTTGAACGCGATACTCGTCGAATGCTGCGCGTCAAACACGACGAGGTTGCGCATGAGGAACACGAAGAGGAGGAACCCGGTCAGAATAAGTGCGGGGCGGCGGAGGGAGCGACGGCAGAGAACAGAGTATACTGGTGGTGAGGACATGGTAGAGGGAAGAGAGGTGAAAGGAATTTGCGAGCCAAAGCTGCCGATCGGCATTTCCTAGTGTGCATTGCGTCGAGTTCGAATTGGAGTGAGGACAACATGCGCATTGGCATCAGATCATCAGACCGGATCAGATCCTCTGAACCACCGGTGGTATCACACATCCACGAAAGATTGAGATTTTCATGCGCTCATGACGAAGGCCGATTTCTCTGTAGCCACTTGGGCGAGCTCCAATTGAGTATTATACAGATGCGACGCACACAGCACATTGATGTACGACACATTGGCAGCAGGTTTCCGTCAGATGCGACACATTGATCACGCAGCTGATCAGAGTGTGTCGCACTTGTCAATTGCCGAGACTTTGCACTAAATTCACCAGTCCATTCACTGTGGATTATGCACCCTTCACTCACTGTCGAAAATGGGGGGAAGGAGACTGGTTATTTTGCCAAGGAGTCCCTTTGCCCAACCAAACCTAACAGAGTCTAACCGCCAATTCACGGTGGATTCCGAGTTCTTCATGCACTGACGAAAAAGGGGGAAGAAGACTGATTTGCTGCCCGAAGGTGTGTCTGCACAAACCTAACCTAACAGAGTCTAACCGCCAATTCACAGTGGATTCAGAATCTTGCCAATCAGTGGATGATTCACTGAAGCGAATAAATATGCGACACTTGCCGATCACGGTGTGTCGCAGATTGCGGTGATTTCGCTTGCCATCAATATGCTGTGTGCGTCGCATCTGTTCAAGCCCGGCTCCAATTGGTCTCTTCAACTTCGCTTCACACCCACCTTAGGATGGGATAGGATGGGATTTCCCCCTTCCTTTCATCGTCTTCGAGTCTATTCTGGCGTTCTGGTTCAAGTCCTCCAGTCTCAGGGCTAGGAAGAAGCTCTCGCGGAGCTCTTCGACAACAAATCTTCTGGTTTTGATAATGGACGTACCGAGAGAAACTCGCAAAAGGAAGTCACTCGGCAAGTTTCGAAGTGCGGATTGCTCTGGTTCAAGTTGACTTGGCGTGGTCCATAATGGGAGTAGACCACACGAATTGTCTTCCTGCGAATTCCCTTTGGTTCGTTTCATTCCGTGCTTTCATTCCAAATTCTTGATCATGGCCAGTGCCAATGGAAAGGCGACCGCTCTTCAGGCTTCGATCATCTGCTTTTTGAACCAAGGTGGGCCCTCACCAGATCCAGGGCTCGGTCAGTATTTTGGCTTAGGCATATTGAAGTACCGTCTTACTACATTTTATGTTTGACTATCTTGGCGGCCTTGGCCTTTCTCTGAATCTCAACCGGTTGATTTTCGCCAATCACTCGGATCAATTAGCACTCTCTTTCCTCAACATCGATATCCATGACGAGCTTTGGTGACCTCCTGGACCTGTCCCATCCGAGTTGATACATGCTAGCGAACGCATGGCCCCGTATCTCCTTTCTCTATGCCATATCAGCGACGAGATTTACCGGGTCTGTCTACGGCATATTTTTCGGACTCATCTTGGCTCGGACATGCTACAAATGCTCTGCCCACCCAGAAATTGCCAACACACGGCCAGCAGTGTTCAATTTCGAGCATCTATGCGTCTACGCTTCTCATTTTCTATCTTCCACCTGATCTCGGACACCTCAGAGGAATCTGGACGTCTATAATACTCTTCAAGCAATCATGTGCCACGAAGGTTCGTCGCGCTCCGGCCAGCTTCGAGTCGGTAACACCATTGATTATGCCGCTGGAAAACTTCGGGGAGCCGCTCGTGAAGTCTCAATTTTGTGCTCTTTCGGATCTCCTCGAGTCACTCACTGACCCATGTTTAAGACGAGATCGACATTTGTATCGCCTGGAGCGTTTGGCGTTCCAGAGGGGCTTCTTTTATTCTCGAGTGGACTTGACCAGTTAACGACAGGGCTTTGTTTCAAGCATTGACAAAAAACTCCCCTCATTGTTGTCTTGTTGGCATCGACGTGGTACTTTGACGCTAAGATTCAAGGAGTCTGTCGATTGGGAGTCAGGTTGCTTCTGGTTCGCTGCCGGGGGTACGGATTGCCCCGCGATGAGTATCTGGTGGCTACTGCAGATCAGAGGGTCACCATGAGCTGGTGAGACTTGCGGGCGGGTACAGTCAGACTGAATTATCACATCCACAAATGGGGTAGCCTGTCTCCGAGGAGGAGAACGCACAGTCACTGCTGTCTTGAAGCTGTTGTGCGCTCCTCCGATTTTTTCAGGCTATCGGTGGTTTTGTCTGTACCCTATCCTTAAGGGTCGAAACGCGCCCGTTAATACAATTTGTGGTCGTATAGGCACTATTCATTTCTGGCCTTGTTACTTTATGGGGCACGTGTCTTCACAAATTTGGTCGGACTTTGAAATAGTGGGATCGGTCTAAGTCCCTCTTTCTTCTCTCCTCACTGCACGCCATGAGCCTTTAGTGTGCCTTGTATCCTCTGTATATCATCCCACCACCTGTTGTATTCTCCTCCCCTCGTCCTGTCCCTCCACCATGGCTCAAGTACGTCAATCCACCCCTCCATACTTTCGCCTTGACTAATACGTGTGCGTTAGGATAGTGCCGCCGCCCTCAGCCTGCTCTCGCTGTCCATTGCAGCCTCCACTGCCCAGCCGATAACCCTCCCCGAGGGCCGTCTCCAGCATAACCGCCGATTGTCGTCAAGTGGTCGGCGTAGGCGTCTAAGTGACGCGTTGGATGCAGCAACCCGGCCTTCGTGCGTCCGTTTGTCTCTTTGCCTTGAAACAGGCTCACGACGCTCTTGCAGCTCTTCCAGCATCCTCTCGACCTCCGAGTCTCCTCCTCCAGCCGCAGTTCCTGCCAGCGCCCCGACCAAGAGCAGTACACCTATCCCCATTGCCTCTGCTGGCCGCAAGAAGCGCGGTGTCGACCACAAGTGCGAGACATGCTCCAAGGTATGTCCTTCCCTTCGTTCCGGCTTGTTGTGCTCTTTTGTTGCGCATCTCGCATCTACTTTCGGATCTACCGCACTTTCCTGCCAGCACTTTACCCTTGCCTCCCCTCTTCTTCTCTTCCGGACAACCACCCACCTTCTTCCTTCGCTGTCCTTTTTTCCTTATTCGCATCATGTGGCAATCTGGCACCATGCCAATCCGGATGACTGATCCCGAGATCAGCATTAACGTCGTCGCCACTGGCCCAGATGCTGCTTTCATTCTTCTTTATTCCACCGCCTTCTTTTTTTCTGTGCCATCTTCTTCAATTGGGCTCTGGACCATCATTCCAGGCGGCCCTGTCTCATTTTTCTATGCCCCCTTGTTGGCCCTGTCTTGGGGCTCCATCTATTTTATTTTCTATTTTCTGTGCGCCCTCCTGTGTCCTCCCTTCGTTTCGCGTAATGGGGCAGCTGGACGCGCGTCGTCTGCTTTTTTCGTTGCCACTTTATCTTCACTTCTTCCATTTTACCTCACTCCCTCTTATATCCCCAACTTTTTTCTTGCTCCTACCTTTTACACTATGTGATGCTGATTTTACTCTTCAGATATACCGCCATCCGTCGTGCTTGATCAAGCACCGCTGGGAGCACACCCCTCACTGGCGTACTCTCGCGTCCCTCCCCGCTTTCCCGACGTCCCCCACCGAGTCCCCTTCCTCGCACTCGCATAAGAATGCGAAGCACGCGCCGATGGCCCCGTTGAGTAAGCACGCACAAGTGCAGCTCCTCGAGGCTGCGGCCATCCTGTCGCATTTCAGCCCGGACAGCCAGACTGGCACGAGCCTCCCCGAGGACCGTGGAATGTGGCCGCGGTGGGTGAGCGGCGGCACGCTCGAAGGCGAGCCTGGCTACGACGTTGCCGCCAGCGGAGAGAGCGAGTATGTTGGCAGCGAATATGGGCGCAGCGGGGGGAGCTATGGCCTGCGTAGTGGCAGTGGAGGCCCACGGCTGCATGACTACGAGGTCCCTCGTGGAGCCGAGGTTCGCGCCGGGGTTGTCGAGGTGCCCCATTCCCACCGCTATGGCAGTGCCTGGAGCGTGCCACGCTCGGTCAGCGTTTCTGCGTCTTCAGAGCAGAGCCGTTCGCGCTCGACGCCCAGCGATGACGAGGACGACGAGGACGATGAGCGCCCAATTGGGATAAGCAGGGGTCGGCGCGCGGGTGTCTGGAAGCGTGAAGATGAAGAGTTTGATCTGCACGGTGTGCGCGAGGAGGGCGAGGAGGAGGAAGAGAAGTACGGGAAGAAGGACGAGAGCCTGCGCTGGGGTGTGGTGGAGCAGATGGAGGATATCGACATGGACATGGATTAAAGCGTCCATCCGCACACGCTTTCCGACTCGCTCTCTTGCTCGCTCTCCCCGACGCCAATGCTCCAACTCTCTCGACACGACACACACAACACACACACATATATTCTTCTGCGGTCATATACTTGGCATGACGGACCCAACGGGCTTACCCTTTCTTTTTTTCTTCACATGGCATTGTCTCTCTCTACGTTGCACATCCCCCGCGTCACTCCCCCCCTCCATTCTTCTTCTCATTTCTCTCTCTTTTGCTGGTGGATGGAACGAAACGAACGAAACGAATTGTATATCTCTGTATCATTATATATATTGGGTTTTATGGAAATCCAGCGCTCTGAGCACCGGAAACTGCGGAGCGGTAGAAGCTGCTATAAGTTTTGACGTCACTTGTCTTTGTCTGATCACTCTTTCACCGCGACTTGCAACTCGATGGATCTTTCAACTACCACAATTCTCGCTCGACCTGGCAGCAGCACTGGACAAATGGACGACTTGGAGCGGAGAAGACTGCTCGTCGACCAGGAAGATGCCACGTCCTGCGTATCCACGCCACCCGAGAGCGCCGCCGGCGAAGAACAGTTTCATCTTCCCCCAATGAGGGCTCGCACTCCTAGCAGCGTCGACACATTGGAGGAGACGCCGTCGAAACGCAGGAGACTCGAAGAAGCTGGCCCGCCTTGCGGTGCATCTACATCTGGAACCAAGAGACTTCTCGGGGCCAATCCTGCAGAAACGCTGCAAAGGCAGAGGTCGGCGTTGCAGGTGGCTGTAGTTACGCCGGAGGAAGCCTCTGCTGTCCCCTCATCCTCTCGAGCCGCTACTGGGAGCATAAGCAAGGACGAGAAGTATTACAGAGCTGATGGAGACTGTATTGTTCAGGTTGAGGATACGCTCTTCAAGGTATGTTATTACTCTGGCTTTCGGTCCCTCGTTGTGTCTATTTGGCTCTGCAGATTCACCGTTACCATCTCGCGGATGAGTCTTCCGAGACTTCAGTTTTTCGCGGCATGTTCGATCTCCCGCCGGGCGATGGCATAACGCCCGAAGGCCAGACGGACTCTAATCCGATTATATTATACGGCGATACTGCGGCACAATTCCGCGCTTTTCTATCCTTCTCGTACTCCAAGTGAGTGGATATTAAAATTCTCGGTAAACGCCATGTGACGTCCTCGATGCAGTCCACTCCAGCTGCAAATAAACCGCATGACGGTCGATGATTTGGAAAGACTGTCCAAAATCGTATCGTTTGCGCACAAGTACCTGCTGCAGGACTGCCTAATGTGGGCGCTCGAGTCTATCGAGCATGTCCTTCTTTCGGCGGCTGCTATGGTACCTTCGGCCGAATACCCCGTCGTTCTCGAAGCCACCGCGCTCTGCACCCCACTTCACCGGACAATATGCGAAAACATCTGCGGGCTGCTGCAGCGGCAGTGGCTTTCAGATATCGAGTCCTACTCGCTACCTATCGCTCCTGCGCTCGACATTGCCGAGCGATTAAACCTCCGGGGATTTTTGGTCGAATTATACTGCCTCGTCCTCGACACGCTCGCTTCCACCCCGGCAGCTCGGCGCACCGCAGATGACGGACCATTAGCACAAATCAGCCCCACGCACCGTCTTCGAATATTTTCAGGCCACTGGTTCCTTGCCCGTTCGTGCAGCGACTTTATGGACCGAAAGCCGCCCACGATCTCGCATTCCTCGACGTGTGCGACGCATTTGTGTGGTGCGTTTTGGTACAGTGGATGGGGCGCTTGTGCGAAACGCAGTATGGTGATTGCGGATCATGGGAATCTGAAGCGGATCTTCCAAAAGTTGGATAACTTTCGGGATCTGTTGGTGCTTTCGAGGCGGGGATTTTGTAGCGGGGAGGATGAGATGGATGCTGAGATTAATCGGTTCAAGAGGGATCTTGAGGATTCTTTCTTTTCTGTAGCTCCATGATAGGTAATCTTATCAGATATAATTTCATGTGGAAATTGATGATGGAAAATTTATCTGATAAGCGGCGAAGCTTTGACTCGACCACCATGTTGCCCACTCTTGTGCATTATGCTGCGCACAACGCTCCCCAGTCGCTTTGGAAGAGATCAAGGGCTTCAAGCGCACCAGTTCAAACCGACCCCGAGCTCCTGCTCCCTGGCCTCAAGTCACTGTCCATCATGATTCTGGCCAACGCTTTGCTCCAGGTGCGTAGGTCGTGAGGAGGTGGGGACGGTCCTAACGGCGGTCTTTGGCAGTTTTCCGCATACGTGACGGTTTCTTCAGCTACCGCCTATGCCGATCACCTCGGTGGAACGAGCGTCTTTGCGGGTCTCACCATCGGCGTTCCGAATGTCCTTTCGGGGATCGTGCTTATACCGCTCACGAGGCTCGACGAGGGTATTTTTGGTCTACATTTTTGCCTTGAGTCGAGCTGAGCAATGGTACAGGACGGTACACGCGTCCGCTTAGAGTCGTTTGCGCTGCCTTGATTCTCGGAAACATACTTCATGGGGTGGCTTACCGAGCCAATTTTCTGTACCTCATTCTGATCGGCCGACTCGTTGCTGGAATCGGGTATACGGGGTTCATGTATGTCAAGAGGTATTGTACGGGTAAGTTCAACAGTTGCTGCCCACTTGAGACTCTTTTTTTATATGTTTTCCAAGATCCCCGGATTGTCGGTGTGCGTCGCCGAACTACGCTGGCGAGTTGGCTTGTCGTCGGCCAGGTTTTTGGGATGAGCGCTGGACCCTTCATTTGTGGGGTTTTCTACAAAGTGGGCTTTACGAACGAGGTGTTCAATGGATTCACCAGGTGCATACTGAAATTCTCCGTCGACTCCAAGTTGTTCATTTGTCAACCTAGCCCAGGATGGATTACGTCGTGCATTTGGGTCCTCTTCACTGTCGCGATCGCCGTCTTCTTTCGCGATCTTCCTAAACCAAACTCCGACACCATAGAAATGGAAGCCGTCAACTCGACGTCGACACCACCAGTTAAACCGTCTCTCCGGACGCTGACACGCCCACAATGGGGCGTCATCCTCTGCATGTGCTACGCCTCCGCAACCTTCTTCTTCACCCTTGGATCCTTCGAATCCGCGATTCCCAACTACACCGCAGTCGCATACGGCTACTCACCCTACGCCGCAGGCAACTTTATCGCTCTCGGCGGCATCGCGACATTCCCTTTCCTCCTACTCAACATCCGCTACGCCCCACGCTTCCAAGACCGTGTGACGCTCGTCGCAGGCTCGATGATTGGTTTCTGCGGCCTCTTCATTGCGCTCGTCATGCTTTTGACTATGAGCAAGGTTCCTGTGGGCGCGTTCTACGTGTGTTGGGTTTTGGTTGCGCTTGGGTTCAACCTCGCGACGACGTGTACGTTGAGTCTCTTGTCAAAGCAGATGCCGGGAATCTGGAATGGACGTATGAGTCTGGCTATCCAGTATAGCAACATTCTTGGGCGGCTTACCGGGGCAGTATTTGGTGGCGCGGGTGCGTGGTTCACTTACTTGTAAAGTTGGGCTTGTTGACTGAAATCATCTTTGGCAGCCGTAAATATTGGGATGAAGAATTACATTGGTATTCTTCTCGGCTTGGTTGGCCTGGGCCAGGTGATTTTCATGGTACTGTGGAAGGATTTGAAGTCGAAAAAGGGGTAGATATACTATATCGGGCGGAAGGATAGCCACTGATTGACGTATTTGCTTCCGTTATCGGCCCCTATTCGACACCTTGGAACGGCCCCGATGTATGACTCCGACGGAGGATTTATATGCCAGCCGCCTAACCATCGACCCATGTCCGCAACTCCAATGCTACGATCTGCGACGCTCCAAGATATCCCAGCCCTAGCCGAAGCCATGGTCCCGGCAGCAAACTTTTCCATTCCCGGGCGAAATCTAGGAGACGAGCTATACGATTTGGAAAAAGACGTTCAAGAGGCCCGCGGAAATCAACCTCCCGGAAAGATACGCACGCAGTTTGAAGAGCAGATGAAAATGCATAATGTGTGGCTCGCGGAAGTGGAGGCAGGTGTCGCTGGGGGGATCGCATGGCGAGACACAGTTGGATGCACACCCGGCGAGGTACCTTTCTCCAACTGTAAATCTTCACATTACGTTTGAACCAAGTTGATTTAGATTTTATCGTTATTCGTGCATCCGAGGTTTCATGGGCGCGGGATTGGGACTTTGCTCTTACATCATGCGAAAAAACACGCATTGGGCCATTCGCTCGTCACTGACGGAGAGGTGCTCATGGAAGTACGGTGTTTCGAGAAGAATCCGCGGGCTCTAAAGTTCTATGAGCGCGGGGGTTTTGTGAGGAGGGAGAGCGTCGTGGAGTTGGTTGAAGAAGTGGGGGAGTATCTAGCTCTGTTGGTCTGGTTGAAGTGAGTTTCTGGTACTAGTAGCTGTAATTTCACAGTGGGTTCGTCTGCATCACCTCCTGCAGCATCGCCGTGTCCACATACTCATTCACCTCCACTATTTTCCCCGTCTCACTCGAGAACTTGAAGAACAACGCGAACCTGCAGTCAACTTTTTCAGTCATTATCAAAAAAAAAAATCTGGCTCAAGTTCACCGGTTGTAATACGGTTTTCCGTTCTTCTGCGTCGCCTCACCGACCCCCTCCACGATTGCTTTGTTGTTGACCACCTCCACGGACACAATCTTGGCCTTGTTGTTGTCCAATCTGGCCGCAAGGGCCGCCATCACCTCTGCATACCAGCTTGCCTTGTTCTGCGGAAGACCAGGATTCAGGACCAGTAGACTCTCCAGAAACAAGGCCGACGCACGTAGATCCCAGTAAGACGCATGGGGTCTTTATTCTCGGACGCGACAACCCAGCGAACCTCGGGATCAAGGGCGTCCGCAAAGGCGGCGCGGTTTCCCTCGTTGACGGGATCGAAGATGGCGGCAGCGTGTTCGCGGGTGAGTGTGAACGACATTGGCTGGTAGCTGAAATTTCGAAAGATTTATATTCGCCTGCGTAAGAGTCCTTAGCTGAAGAGAAAGGGCTGCTTACTGGTGCTTAGTCAATAACCCACCACGTTTCAGGTCACTTGCCAAGTCACTTGGCCAAGTGGCTGAAAGGAAAATCAAACATTTCAACCAGTTTGTGGAGCTGCCGGAGGACCCCGGAGTCAACTTCTCCTTTATATGCTCCTCTTCGGGCTCTGCAAACCTTAAATCTGAAGGAATCTGCATGCAGCCAGCACAAAATCGGGCCTGTGTTTACCCAAAACACGTCAAAAAAACGCGTCGACTGGACTGCACATTTGAAAGGCCGGATAATTAGTAGGCTTGATCGGAATCAGCTCTTACCGTCCTCATGAAGGTCAGGAACGCGTCTGACGCGTCTTGAATGGCGTGTATCATACATAGGTCACGACCTTGAGGTGTCCGCGGCTTTTTTTTCTAGCTTATGGAAACTGCTCCAGATAAAAGTTGATATCAAGAGACACGGCGGCGTTGGCACCGCTGAATGCCCGAAAAACTGCCATTTTTCCTTGTGGTAAGTCAGCGAGTAAATTGTCTTCTATCGCACTCCCTCACTCATCTCTCTTGGCTATAGATCCACGGTACTGGGCGTCGCTGTTATTCTGCGGTTTCAAAACCACTCGAACCGTGGCACACCGCAAGCCGGCCGAATGAAGCCTTGCGCGAAGTCTTCATGCTGAAATGAGCGCGTTCAGTCAGATGGCCCGGTCGATTTGTCTGTCCTACGCAATTACAAATGTCGAGACTCGACATCCAATCCACGGTCATCAACTTTCCGAGTCGGACTGCTCCGAGTTTGCCAAAAGTTCCCTAGTCCGCTGCTGGATATCACGGTGTGCATCCTTCCACTTGGCCATGAACTCTGCCCGACGCCAGTTATCGGGCCATCCGCATTCACAATAGAGGCTAAGAAGAGTGTCCTGCTCAGCCTTGATCTGACGAAAGTCAAGTCTCAGCCAGACATCATAACGTCGAGACACACCTCAATCGCGAACCAATTCGGAGAACCAGACCCATGACGTTCTTTCATCCAAGGATCGTTATGATCCGCGCCAATAACGGGCAGTCTTGACAAACTGCGGTAGGCAACTATAAGTTGGGAGAAAAAGTGGGCGGCGCGGACCAGCGGCGCGCGACTCGCTTCACTCGCGTATTGCTCTTCGTCGTCAACCAATGGGCCGTGTCTCCGCCACTCGACGCTCTGCCTGTGTCGAAGGCCTTCGTAGTCGTAGGAACGAACGACTCCCAGCTTGGTATCGATTATGACGTGCCAACCGTCTCGGCCTGGAAGCACAAGGGGCAACAACCAGGGGTCGAGGTCGCCGCTTTGGGGGTAAAATTGGTACGGGTATGGGCGACGACCCTCACGGAGGTCTCTATCGGAAGTATAGTCCGCAAATCGTGTACGCGCAACGATGCCTTCCTCCCTGGAGCCGTTGACCGATTTATTGAAATACGGTAGTTGTTGCATGAGGTGGACCGCGGATTCGGAGTATCCCAACTCCGTAGCCAACTCTACGTTCACCGAGGGTTCGGTATGCGGTGCATATCGCAGACTATTCTCCGGATAGTGCCCCATTTCGATGAGGAGTTCCAAGAATTGTGTTAAGAGGGTGACGACCTCGCCAGGGTCGTAAGCAGCGGCGGCGGCGCGTTCTTCTATAACCAACCGCGTAATCTGCCGGGGGAGGTCGTCGATTTCCTCTTGAGCCTCTTGAAAGTGTGTTGGCCAACGTTGATGACGCCATTCCAGTGGGTAATGCCCGAGGGCAGCGATTTCCGAGTCGCTGATATATTCGTCGTCGCTGTCCGAGTCGTTGCCGGAATCATCGCTGCCTGAATGCTCCTCAGGAATGTAGTCTGACGAATCGTCTTCCTCCGTCCAGTCGGTGTCCAGCCAAGTCGGATCTGGTTTGGCGAGAGTCAAAATGCTCTCATGGGCCCACGGCCAAGGATATGGCTTATAGCCTGGAGGTGGAGAATCTGCGTGCCCAGGCATCGGTGTAAAGGTGATGAGCGAGAAGGGAAGGCAGTGGTCCCCTTGAGGAAATTATCGCCGAGCTCTCAATACCTCTCATAGAACAAGCCCCGAACTCAGCTCGAACTGGCAACGAACTGGCAGAACTAGTCCTCTTCCGCTCGGAGTCGGACTCTGAGCGCAATCAAGCTGGTCAAGAAGGAATATGATCAACCACAGCCAAAAACAACCTTCTCTTGACCTTCTCCCAACCTTCTCCACCAGCTTTCGAAACTAGCGGTAACTCGTCCACCCCCGCTGCTCTCTTTTGGGACCCGTTGTCTTTGGCCTCATCAGCGACTCTGACGGCTTTCTCGTTGATGTTTGTCCATCCTGCCCCCTCGACCCTAATCACGGAGGGTCGGAGCATCCACGGCTATCCATGGGGATAGGCGCTCAAAGTCAACTCATGGCCGCTCCGTGACGTACAATGCACAACCGTCAGGCTCGTGCCGCCCCAAGCGGTCCCTGCATAAATGTCGCCACGTCGAAAGATGAATGTCCGACCTTCAGCCCATGACGCGCTTTCCCTCCGAGTTGGAGGACGCGGTGATCGACTTTTGCCACTCAGATAGGGGGACCCTTGCGACATGCGGCCTCGTCTGCCGCGACTGGCTTCCAGCGAGCCGATACCATAAATTTTCCTCGGTATCCTTGACCGCCAACAATATCACCGGCTTTCTCGAAATAACCTCCGCCTCGGAGGCCATCACGCACCTAGTGCGCGAGGTCGAGCTCTGTTACTGTGGTCCATTTCCACCCGAGGTCGTATCGGTGTTGATGCTTCTCAAGCGGACTGCCCGGCTCAGTCTGCATCCTCTTCGAGATGAAGTAGTCCGTGTTGCCAGCACATCGAGCCTCGCTGTCGCCCTCGCCTCACTTCAGATTGTCCACCTGAAATTCGACTTTCGCTCGCGCTTCGAGTCCCTGGGTCAGGTCATCGGGTGTGTCTGCCTCTGTCCCCAGCTCGAATCGCTCGAGGTCGGCGGAAGTTGGATGCGAGGTGTGGAATTCGAGCCCTGCCTCCCAAAGGGTCTGCACACGCTTACGCTCACCTGCGACCTCGCCAACTTTCTGACCTGGCTTCTCACTCTGGATGAGTTGCCGAACATTCGGAAATTGAATCTCCAGCACATTGTCCGACGCGAGATACCGGCAATCGTTCAATACCTAGAAGCACTCGGAGAAACGCTCGAGTCCCTGACCCTTGCATTCCGAGACCACGGCGCGCTGGCAGGTCGGTCTCTTCACATTATCCGCCTATGTACGGTCTAAGCGATATCTAGATATGTTCGCGTCCCGCGTCGACCTTGCCCAGAATACCAATCTTCGGGAATTCGCACTCGAGGGCAGCGCCCCCGGTGTTTTGAATGCTTTCATCCAGCTTATACCCCAATTATACCTCTGTAAAACAGTCACTGCGACCCTGTGCATCCGCCATGGGAACTACCCGCAGGCGGATCAGGTCGTGCACGCATACCCTTGGGAGACACTCGACGCCATCCTGAGTGATCCCGAGCGATGCGGTCTTGAGCGCCTTTCGCTGGCTGTCATCGAGCCGGTTTCAGTCGCTCCTCAAGCACAAGTTTTGGAGTACATCCTGGACCAGCTGCCCTTGACGCGAGGGAGAGGAATCATCTTTTAGACACAGGCCTGTACAGGTTCTTAGACTACGGCTAATGTACAACATAGCTACAATATATATTCGACAGATTTACTTTACCCATGGACACCCGAAAGCAGCAATACTTTTAAGTACTCTATCTGCACTCAATGCATCCCCTGGCGCCGCCAAAGTGTCAGCGCACTCAATAAATGTCAGCACATTCAATAAATCTCGAGCAACTCCCCTGCAAACTGCTCCATCCCCACAATCTGAAATCGCCCCGTCGTCTCCCCCTCCAAAGGTTTAGTATAGTCCCCAAACTCGCGCATCCACGAGCGGCTGAGACCTTCCTCCCATGCATACAACTCCACGCGCCACCCCTTCTTCAGCGCCGTCCGTACGGGTCCCAAAAACCCGTCCTCGTTAAATTGCCCCACGTTCCCGTCGCCTGTGGCGAGCACGATCGTCGCACCGAGCGGGGGCGGCCCATCGAGGGCTGCGAGTGCTTGATGCAATTTGAGTTGCAGCAGCTCGTCCACGCCCTGTTCGCGGTACTTGATCTTTGGTGGTGTCGCAGTATGCACAGGGGGCGAAATCTGAGCGCTGGGCAGCAAGACGCCACCGTTCATCGGGAGAGAGGAGGAAATCGGTGCATGTGAGGGCGGTGATGCTGAGATGATGTTCATCGCAGCTGTTCCCCCTGCTGCACCGAGACTCCTCACAAACGCCTGGGGAAATCCAGTGGCCACCATCTGCTCGCTCTCTGTCGACGTGCTCCCTGCACTCCCCGAAACTCTCCTCACATGCCCCCTGCGCCCCTTGCGTCCACCACCCTCTGCACCGCCATTCCCATTTCCGCCCCATCGCGGATTCTTCAACATCGGAAAATCACCCGAAACTCCATTCCCACTACCACTGCTGCCAGGAGACCCATTCACCTGGCCCATCAGTCCTCCTGTCCCTGCGCTCAGACTCCTGCTATGTCCTCCAGGCCGCACCCGGTCCTGGCCATCCCCAAGATCCGGAACACGCGCATACACACGGACTTCATACCCAAGCCGCTCAGCAGTGTCCATGGGCTGATATAGCGGACTGGACGTGACAAGTACACGACGCGTGATGGGGCGCCCGCGTTCAAGAATGAGCGCGAGCGCGGCATGGGAGAGATGTTTCGAGCGAGCGTGGGGTTTCGGTGGGAAGGAAAATGCCGTGATTGTGGGCGCGGGGGTCGCAACGTGGGTGTTGGAGCTGGCAGTTATGGTTGCGGTTGTCGAAAATGTCTGTGTGCGCGGGTATCGCTTGAGGTACGTGAGGAGGCCGATGAGAATATTCGAGTGGTCGATGAACACGTGTATCAACGTGTCTTTGTCGCCCGGAGGCGGGCCTCGTGGATCAACAAAGAAATCATCAGCCTTGAGCCGCTGGTGGAATTCCAGATCCGGAGGAATGAGGGTGTCGAGGGCGGGCTTGTCTGCTGGGAAGACTTTGCCCAGTTTCTTCGCGAGGGCACGAAGCTGTACCAGCCGCGGGTAATGTGGATGAGGTTCAAGTATAGAAGGGAGCACCCGCAATTGCGGAGTACTCTTGCTGTGGATAAGTACCCGGTTCGCGCCACCAGAGGTGCTAGCGAGGGCCTGTTGCCGTCGCCGTTCTTTGCGAGAACGCGCTGGAGTTGCGGGTACGGATTTATGGGCGGTAGTATTAGTTGTGGTTGTTGTTGTGTTATCGAAAGAGGACGAAGAATCGTCTGCGTCCTCTGCAATGATAGAATCCCCCTCCTCGATTGGGTCATCTCGCAAGGAATCGTCCGTCTTCGGGGTTCTGGCAGTTCGTTTTCGACGACGCTTGCGGCGAGGTTCTGACGAGCTTGTGAGATCAACGAATACAGGCCCGAAGGTTCCGAGGGGGATATAAAACGAGATATGAATCCGTTCACACACCTACAACGTGCCTCCACGCTTCCTCGTTCGCGGTACCAGCCTCGCGCTGAGCATTCCACCGGGCACGCTCCGCAGCAATGAAGCTGAGCGCTCCGTCCAACAAACCCAGAGAAGGCTGTGGACTAAGGTCCAGGTCTTCGAGGTCCGAGAGCTCATAGCCGACTGGTTCGGTATGAGTAGGGGTGTCGCCTTCGGTGTTCGATCCAGAGCCAGGGCTCGGAGAGCGACCGTCGGTGTCAGGTGTCCCTGAGATACTGTCGAGATAGAGAGCAATCGGGTGGTGAGACCAGACGGTCGAACCTGGCAGTGACGGTTGCTCGTGCACATCGTCCGACTCGGGCTCCATGGAGGAGGGGGTGGAGGTGGTGGTGAACTGCGGCTGGTGGGAAAAGGTGCGAAGAGGAGGCTGGAGATGAGTCCATGCACGCAGAACAGTCGTGAATGCTCCCAGGTCGGGGAGTTCTTGGACAGAGAGTGAATACTCGCTGCTGTGGGGCTGGTGGCATGACGCACCGTCAGAAGTTGGTTCGCTTGGGACGGAGAAGGAAGAGAAAGGACTGATAGGGCTTGTTGAAGCGGTCGTATCCGAACTGGATTGCATCGTGAAATAATAAAAAAGAAATAGAGGGAGTAAAGGAAAGGAACGTTGTGTGTCAAGCGTGTCTGATTAGGAAATGAGTCGACCCCATCATTCGGACTCATCCCCATCCCTGACGATGCTGCGATGTATCTTTGCATTCTTGTTGCTATCTGCTCGAAACTGGGAACGACACCCTCTGAAACCCTTTCATGTCTTGGTACCCGTTCCGATACGAGACACGGCCTTCAGATGCCTCCAAGACCCGCGCTCCACTACCCGCGCCAAGAGACAGCGGTTATCTGAGGCCGTAGGCTAGAAGTATAAAAACCCTCTGTCTCAGGTGTTTTCTCCCCACTGCGGCATGCATTCCTCCTCCAGCCTCAGCGTTCTCCTCTTGGTCTCCTTCTCCGCTCTGCGCGTCTTGGCCGCAGCCACTGTCGCTGCGGACAACATCGTCTATGTCACCGATGCCAACAAGTTTTGCATGATAATGCCGCGAGACCCGCACACGAACATTGGCGACAGCGAACACCCTGGGGGGATGAAGACGTACTGCTCACCTGCTGGCCGCTACGACTCCATCCAAGGCCAGCTCCCAGACGACTTCTGGAGCAACGTCGCCTTCAAATCGGGCAGCGGCAAGAACGGCGGGAGATACGCTCAGCGTACGTGTGCCAGCCAAACTGCGTTAGTCTTCTAAAAGTATTCTAGTCACTGGATGCATCCGCCCGTCACACCTAACCCGCCTCAACCCCGACGACGGTGGAGGACAATACGATTCCAGCGGTGGGGACGGCGGGCTCGGTAACCCTCAAGGCTCCGTTTGTCTTGGCTATAACCACTACGTCGAGCTCGTCGAGCCTTCCGACAACCGCGCCTGCATTAAATGCTGCGACGATCCCGTGGATTGTCCTTTGAACAAGGGTATAGATATCCGCCCACCCCTTCCTCTTGCGTTGCTGATGACTCGACGCAGACACGCAGGGATGCCCCAGCGTCATCTCGGGCAATTACTTCGACTGTGACTGAACCCACTCACGACATAATGGACATTCTAGTTTAGTTAGGGGCTATGGACTACGGACTATGTACTTCTAGCCAGCGGAAATGATGACTTTCGACGACATTCCGCGGACGACGGACGTTGGCAACGACACCGTTTGGACTGATTCTTTCACTCGCGCCATTGCCCTCGACAGCATTTCTCGGTACTTTGACGCAACTTGCCGCCGCGCCCACCAGCCCAAGCTTGAATCTCGTAGAACTCCCGAGGTCAGTGTCAAACTTCTGCTGCACTTGATCACAGTTACACAACTAGAGCTGAAAGCCAAGGATGTTCTAGGAGGGTCTGCAGAGTTGGTCGCTCCTCAGGATCTAGACGAAAAATTGTCTGGAGGAATTGTATCAGCCCTTCAGGATCGGGACCCTTGTAACGTCGCCGGATAATTTCAGCCAACGGTGCTTCTCCCTCTATATCAAAAAGCGGGGATCCTGACAATCCAATTGTGAACCAGAGCAAAATACGGATTGCTGATGCATACCATCAGGCTTGAAGAAATACGAGCTGAACTTTCCCCGTTTTATCAAGGCAAGAGGGTACGGTCCGCCAAATATCAAGGCGTGCATGTAGGGCATGGACATTTCATCCACGGATTCAGATAAAATGAATTCTCCGGTTGCTAGCTCGTAGACCTAAGTTGAGTGTGATCAAATGCTCGGACAAGACCTGAGTTGTACGACGGACCAGACATCCGAGAGCCCAGACATCAGCGGGCGGCGGGGTCTGGATTAAATCAACCAGTGCTCGTCTACACGGTCAGCCCAGCAGGCTGATAATTTGGATTAGATGAATGTGAATTTGCAAGTATACCATACCTACTCCAAAATCAATCAACTTGACCTTCACGTCGGTCGGTAAGGGCGAGGATATCGTGCCTCCGTCCGGCAAGGTCAGTAAGATGTTGTTATTCTTGACATCTGCGGACCAGTAAACGATACGCTATATAGTTGAGGTCAAAGACGCACCGGTGTGGATGATATTGCATTTATCATGCAAGTACATGAGGGCCATCGCTACTTGCCGGAATATGCTTTTCACGATCGCAATGGGAACTTGACGGTTCGGAAATTGTCGACAATATTTATCCAAACCTTCGCCCAAGAGGTCCGTTACAAGACACAAGTGTCTCCCATTCGGCCCTTCGATACGAAAGTCTTCAAGTAGATGGGAAACGTGTTGAAAGCCGGGGTGGGTAGGGTCCGCAGTCAGAACGCGCCGCAAATAATCTATTTCATGCAGTTGAGGTAAGTCACTAAGCTCCGCTGGAATGTGGTCAGTGTGGGCTCCCAACAAGTAAGATTTATTGGCATCTTTCATCACTTTCATAGCATACTTCTGACTGTAGAGGTCGTCAGAAAGTTGTGTTGAACCCAAAGCGGATTGGCCACCGGGGGCAGCTATACGCTGTCTCCGACTTTCAAGGGATGATAGCCCCCTGGCCTGTATTCCTCTTGAGGCTCTTCTCTGCGAAGGGGTACGGACGAGTGAAGAAAAGCCACGCGGGGTTTCAGTAGCAGCCTCGCGATGCGGTAGGAGGGAAGAAGCATGCCGGGGATTCAACGTAACTCCAATGTGGGCGCGTTCAACAATCATGTCGTCAGAAAGCAACTTGATTGTCAAGCCTGTGAGCCCTCGGAGGCTTGTATCAACGTGACCAGCTATTTCAAGAGCAAGCGGTGGGCGGGCGGGGTGCAACAGGGTGCAACCTGGGATTAACCTGGGAAGTGATGCCAGTGTGATCGGTCATCATTTGCTGATCGGAGTACCTCTTCCTTTCAAGTTTCAACCATGTCGATAGCGGTGCACTGCGGCACAGCAAACATTCGGTCTTCCCTCCATGTCGAACGACGCCTTTTCCGAGTTCCCTCCTGAGTTGATTCTGGCACTCACCCCGTCGCTCTCGACAGCGTCTCTCAATACTCTGACCCAGACGTGCCACCGGTTTTACGCAATCCTCCAGCCCGAGCTTGACTCTCGTATAACTCCAGAACTCGGGGTCAAACTTTTACCATGGGCATCTGCATCCCACCCGCATATCGTGACCAAGCTCTTGTCGCCGCCTCATTCGATAAACCCCAACGTGCAGCCTCATTACGCTACCAAGGCGCCGCTTCACGTCGCAGCAGAAACAGGACACGTTGGAATCGCTACTCTCCTCCTCGACGCTGGCGCTAATATCCACGTCGGGCTCGACCAGGACGAGTACCAGCCCTTTCACCTTGCCGTGTTGAAAGGACACTATCCCATGATGGAGCTCCTACTGTCCCGCGGCGCCCTGCTCGACTCTACCTTTGGCTGCGACGGTATCACCATGGCCCCGCTTCACGTTGCCGCCTCGGCGGGGGATTTAAAGCTCTTGCAGTGGTTGCTCGATCACGGCGCCAACACGGAGTGCCGTGGTCATCACGGTACAGCCTTGGGCTTCGCGCTGCATTCACGCCGGATAGAAATTATCAAGCTTCTCTTGAAGCACGGCGCGAACCCCGAGGTGGTTGTGCCACTCAACGGCGGCTGGCTTGACGGAGGTCCCCCTGCACCGTACTCTGCAACACTGCTGTACCGTGCCATGGGGCTCAAGCATCCAGTCAGCAAGTACAATAGACCTCCGCCGCCCGTCGAGGGCCGCGCGGAGCTGATGGCCATGCTCATGCTGCACGGGGCGACCAAGCAGGGTGCAATGGACACGATTTCAAAGCACCTGGGAAAGTTGGCAGAAGCTGCAGAGATGAAGGAGGACGATTTTCTGGCCAGTGTGGAAGTCATGTTCAAGGAGGCCCAGAGCGCCATGCCGGATGCAACGAAGGAGTTTGACCGGTAAGCGTTATTTTCCCACCAGGTTGTTGAAGGCCATTGATTTTTTTTTGGCAGTATCGTGCCGTTGAATACCTGATTTGTCTCGTGCCCTTTCCACTACGGAGTGCGATCCACGAATTGTATTGTAACCAACTCGAATAATAATGATCTTTTACTTCAGCGAGACAGACAGCAGCAACCCGAAGGAGAATACCCCATTCTCAGCATTCCGAATCTCGAAAAACGCCACCAGCGGTCCCGCACTCCTCAAATAAGCTATCCGACTCCACGCCACATCTCCGCCTAGGGCCAGGATCTGCATCGCCATCGAGAACCCAAGTAGCTAATGCGGGGCGAGACAACCCCACACCCGAAGCATGCACATCCACCGCCACCGCAGATCCACAGTGCCGCCGCCATTAGTCGAGGCACGTCTGGAGCTGCTCAAATGCACCCGGGATGTGCATTCCGTACCTCACTTTCCCACCAGTCGTACCCTCTGCCTCCCTGGCAGCGAGGTACGCAGCCCTCGTTTCCAGCCTAAACCTCCTTGCCTCCAACTTTTCTCGCGTCGCCTCATACGTCGGCGCCACCGCCCGTTCAGGTTGCGCCTCCCGTACACGAAGATGCATCTTGAGCCGAAACTCGACTTTTTCGAGTGAAGCCTGAACAGAAGCCAGTGTTCGCACTGGGCGCGATTGCTCGGGGGAAGACTTGGACTTGGCAGGCGCAGGTGACAAACGCAACGGAGGCGAGGCCCGGCGGTGACTCTCACCCCGTGCCGAAGAAGATGCAGAAGTATGTTTCTGGGAAACACCGCGCAAGGACCCAGGGGTGGCTTCTCGTTCTCGTGGGGACCGATTCGGTGCTGGGGGCACAAGAGAGGAGCGGAGGTCGTTTTCTTCTTCTATTTGTTCCCATTCCTCTTGAATATCTTGTCTTTCTTGTCCTGGTTCCTCCGACGCGAGAGATCTCCGTGGTGATGCATCAAAGGTGGGTTCTTGTGGCCAATGTGGGGGTGTGGTCGACGGAAAATCCCGCCGAGGGTTGGGAGTGGGTGAGGAAAGAATCATCTGCCTCCCCTTCCCCTTGTCCTTGGCAGTTACCAACGGCGGAGACGACGCAGGCAGCACCTCATATAATGTATAGATCCCGCCCCCTGGTGTCCGAAATCGTGTATGAGACGCCGGAAGTTGACTAGTCGCAGCTATTGGTGGCAACGAATCTTCTTCATCCTCCCATTTACCGTCATGTCGCCAGGGTGAAGGGATAAGTTTGCTCGTGGATGCGACAGTGTTGTCCACAGGCCGGAGTGGCGTCGGGATCGGCGGGCTGGAAGAAGGGAGCCATCCCGCATGAGTTTCATCATTCAACCCCTTCCGAGCTCGTGCAGGCGAAGGACTCGGAAAGGGGGAACCCAATCCTGTCCCAACTCGAGCGCGTTTGGAAGACCGCTGTGAATCCTCCTGGCTATCCCCCACTCGTTTCTTGCCCGAAAGACGAAACGGGGAAGTCCCAGGCGTCAACACTCCATGCGCGCTCCCAGCTCTGACACTAACAGGCGACTCCGAGGGCGCAAAACCATAATCTGATGGGCGCCCTTCGACACCTGCAAGCCCGGCAAACAGCAAATGAGCTGTTCTCCCTCTGGCATCATCCGCATCACCGCCGTCGGATTCATCCTCGCTATCCAGCACCACTTCCTTCCGGCGGCTCAACTCTGCTAGCTGTAGCGCATCAGCCGCAGCAGAAGGGGGCTCCAAAATGCGGTCCACAGCCCTCCGTTCCTGAATCCCCAACCAATCTCGCACAACTGCAATCGTCCGTCGCAGACTTCCCCGTTGGGCCCACTTCTCCGCCAGGTCGCGCACTCCGTCGCCGCCTACGAGATTCTGCAGGGCAGTGTCCATCTCCGTGTCCATCTGCTCTTGGGTGGCGAGTTGCGCGGCAGCAGAGGCAGAGATTTCCGATGGAGGCGGCGGTGTAGCGAGGCATCCCGCAAACATGCAGTCAATGGCACGCCAGTCGAGTCCATGCAGTCCTGGGATGAGGGTATTGGGGACAACGCGGCGGGGGCGAAATAGCGAGACGAAGGATTGTAGCTCTGGGAGGGGCGAGTGGCGTGAAAGTGGCACGAGCTAGAAAAGAAAAGAAAAATCAAATTTTGAGTGAGACTTGGAAGGGAAGGAACCGACCAGGCTGTGAATAGTTTCACCCCCAGCGATGCGGAGCTTCGTCTCTTGAAGATACGATTCCCAACTTGTTGTATCCATCGTGACCGGATTCACATAAACAAGATGGTCGCCCTTGCGACTACGACTAGTGGTCGGTCGATGTGGGTCTGCCACAGCAACATGGTCGCAGCGCTCAAATCGCTCGCACGCATGGAAGCGCGTTGAGGCTTCATCGCGCGTCCCAATGGCACGTAGGACGGGATCCGAGATGTTGGTGTAGACGGCGTACTTGTAACGGTCGAGGTGAATCTTGGAGCGAAAGGCGCGGGAAATAGCTTTCAACACGTCTTCGTACCCCCATGTCCACGAGTTGATGAAAAAGTATGCCGTCGGTGGTAGTAATTTCATAAGTTGGATGAGGCCGGCTGTGGCGCATGCCTAGAAAGAATGAAAGGGTGCGGGTGGCATCGGTCATGGACCGTACCTTTGTGGGAACGGCTGAGGATGACATTACACACGCGGTATCGAGGTAGATGGCGTCGAGCCTCTCGTTAAACGTGCCATCTGAGTGCGAGTCATCCGTCGCGAGATATGGCTGGAGAAATGGATTGTGGATGATAGAATCCAGAAACCACGGCTCGGCCCTAAAATCGCCTGTATGCAAGATGGCACCTTGGTCGCCTTGTATCAAAAACCTAAGCCAAGTTGGACTCTTTGTATTTGAGGACAAAAGGAATGACGCACATAACTGCTCCTGGACAATGGTTTGCGTCGAAGAGGGTGACAGTAACTCTCTCATCATTCGACATCTCAATCTCCGTAGGGGTATTGAGCGGCAAGGCTTTCTGCAGACCAGTCAGGGGCTGGCCACAAAAAGAGAGGCAGCGACGCACCAAGAGATCTCTGGAACCAGTATAGTACGTCGACCCATCCGAGCAAATGAGCGGGTCGATTTTGAGATGCGAGTACGTCCGATTAATCTCGGCGCGATACTCATTCTCATGCAACGAGCGTTCTGCATAGACCTCGTGGCGGAGAAGCATTTCCTTTGCATCGTGGGAGCAAATGACGACGGAGCCAAAGGACTTGGCTTGAAGACCGGTTATATGGTCTGAATGAGTGTGCGAGAGGAGATGGAGTGCAGGGACCATCTCCTGCCCCACGGCAGTGGCGAACGCATCCACGCGGATGCGGTATGGCAAGACGAATGAGTTGTAGGGTGCTCCGGGCGGCATGGCGAGTTAAATATAAGGGGTATAGCGGGATATACAAGGAGAACGAGCGCGTCAAGGGACGGGGAGTGGGTCCATGCGCGTCAAGAGAGAGAGAAACACGGGACCGCTTGAGTATGACTACATAAGCCATCAATTGATCTCCCCTATTGTTCACCGGCCCGAAACCACTCTTGCTTCCACCACCATGCCAACTAACTTTGAACTCCGCTGTGCTCCGCCAATCGCTCGAGAATGTCCCTGCACCGGTCGGAGTCCAAGTTTGCCTCGCGTTAAAAAAGTTCCCTACGTTGATTGTGCAGTGTGGCGACAACCTGGAACGTGCTCGACCTCGACCCTAGTCTGAGCCCTTCATTCAACGCATACTACGTATTTCTCCGACATTGCGAGCAGCCCCTCTAGCCTGCAGTCTTCGTCAGAATCTCGGCTGTACGTTCATATCTCGACTTCGAATGAACATCAACGAGGGTACCCATTCCAGCAGGACAAGGTAACCATATCCCGCCGGGAGACCAGATCTGTGCCATTCCATTTCATTAACAATCGCCCGGGACAGGTCAGATAACGAATCCGACCCTAGCAGAGCGGTATTGCCCTACCTTCTTGGACTACTTGACAATAATACCACGTCATAATTCGTGTGGGGCACACTCGGCTAAAGATACCGCACGGCGGCGGGAAAGTACGGGCGGGCGCCAACTTGTTGGGTATTGACTGCGCGCTCCCGACGGCGTAAGATCCCTTCCCCGCGTCTTCGAGTTCACAGCACGTGAGTTGTCCTGCGCGGGAGGACAGTGGGCCGGGGTGGATGCAGAACTGACATTGGCAGATTAGATGGATGACTCTGAGCCCTTCTTGTCTACCTCCGCCCTCTTCTCTGATTTGTGCAGGGTCGTCTCTGGATGTGAATTCCTCCTCCGAGGAGCGGTGCAACGAGGCAAGTTTCGTGCATGAGCTCTGATTGCTGAATCATGGATCATAGCAACGATAGATATCTAGATAGCTACCCCAGCTGCAGATTCGAGTTGCATACAGCGCTGTCGAGGTCATTGCCCCGTCGGGATCCGCCCTCACGTACTCTGTTCCGTTGATGCATCATTTACCTGGACTCAACAACTCACCCATCCTCATTCGGTTGTTATTGGACTTGCCACATCTCCGCCGACCAACGACGACCAACAAGTTGCCCGTTCAAACTTTGTTTGACCTACCGTGGGCTGATATGGCGGAAGTACGGAGGAGAAGCCTACCTGAGGACGGATCCGCAAAAGTGTGTGTAATCCGGCGTTGAATCGAGGGTCGTATGGTGCGTGCGTGCCTTGCTCAAGTTTGTTGCTTTCCTGCTGCTCTTTACATCACTGCTCGCTTAGATAAGATAATCGAATATTAAATCTGCGCCCTCTTTTGCCTTTTATTGTCTGCGTGGAAGAATAGAAGCGATGGCATGTAATTGTACGCGCCTTGTCGTTTCTCAATACGTGCTACTCTCTATACAGTACTCCCGTCCGCCTTTCAGATTCGTGACACCGGCGGACATAGGATAGCATGTAGGATTGCCACCATCTTTCCAGACATAAGGAAATGGGATCATCTACAGATATGAACAGCCGCCATTTCATTCACTTTTCACTTGGTACAAGTAGACCAGTGCGAGAAACCGGTCGGAAATTAAGCTAGACATTCTTTGATCTCGGTCCCAATGACGATCTCTTGCCCAAAAATAAGCACGCAAAAATGACCAGTCTAAACCCACTCGAACCCTTTGTTATGATGCAGACAACATACAGTGTGTGTAATGCTATAGTGTAACGAATAACCCGAAGCCCAGAAATATGCCAGAAAAATAATGATGTCTATGGTGTAGTAGAGAGTTGTGCGAGGGGAGGAGGTCATGCGGCGTGCAACAAAAGAAAAGGAACGAGATCGACAGCGAGAGAGCAAGAGACAATCTGAGCAGATGGCGGGACCCAACCGTGCAGCCCAGATGCGCGGGGATATCTACGAAGTCCCAGAGAGATATGTGACGGAGAGATGCGAGGGAATGGAATGGCATGGCGCAGCATTCACTTTGATTTTTGCTGAGAGCGTCGGAGGTCAGTGAGTGCTATCTGGGCACTGATCGGACACCCACTGGTGTACGCATCATGAGGGGCGCTGCTGCCGTTGACGACGGACACTGCAGAGGGGGGTCAATGGGGCGCCTGGAATGAACGGCAATGGACGCACGGGCGTTGGAGAGTTGGGGCTCATTATAGGTTTTGTGAAAGCGTGCTGCAGCTGAGAAAAAACCGAGAATCAGGACACAGGGTCGCGATAAGAGGCGGCCAACTGCACACACCTTTGCTTGGCTCTCTTTTGCCCGTGCAGCATACATATTGGGATGCAGCGAAACGTTGGACATGCTCGTTGCTCGCGGCAAAGAGTGGAGGGAAGAAGAGACGCTGGGGAAGGCGACAAGGCCCTTTTTGTCTTGGGCGGACATGAGGGACGTGGCAAGAGAAAGAAAAGAGAGAAAGATAAAGGGTAATGTCGCGTGCGTTGCACGGAAAGGGATGGAGGAAAAAACGGGGACCTCAGAATGGGTGAATATATAGGGCCATTCAGGCCACGCGCGTGATCAGGCCCGATTCGATTCGCGAAGTGAGATCTCACCAATCCCCGGTTAAGAGCTCATTTCCTTCACAACGTGCGACTCCCTTCTCGCTTCCAGATAGCACACCAACCCCAATTCCAACATTCCCGCCCTTCGTCATTACAAAGTTTATATCTCTGGCGACCAATCTTCTTTCCAGAAAGATACCGACGGGAAGTGCATTATACAACTCTTTCAACCCTCCGGCATTCTCAGACCCTCCCCGCCTCGTGAACGTATCCGTGTCCTGTTTTAACACCTCTTTCCCCCGCTTTCTCGTAACACGCTGAGCGCATGGCCTCGTCCTCGATTCTCATGCCTAGGCCTCTTTTCCTCTGCTGAGAACTTCCCGCCCGCACTCCAGGGAGACCCACTCCCAACCTCGATATCCTTACCTCTCCGCCCGACGGCCTTGAAGTAATATTCTATACTTACCTCTCTCTCGTACTCTCAGGCCTCGCCGAAAGGCCATCAACACACCGTGATTTGCCCACCGTCGGTCTTATGTCCTCCTACGCACTGCTCGGGGCCGTCATTCTTCCAAGTTTCCTGCTCGTCTCTATCCAGCCGCCCCTTCGTCCTCGTGGCGTCTTTAGCTAAATGCGCCCCAAGGCATATCCCACGTATGTGTGAACACAGGCGCGCAGCACCCCTAGCCGGAACGTATGGCTTCTCCTCCAGCCTGCCCGCGGGAAACGTTCCTGTATCAAGGTCGCCACTTAGTCAGCCGAACAAGGGTTGCACTGGCGGACACCGAGGCGTTCGAAGCACTGAATGTATATTTTTCTCTCTGACAAAGTATCCGCCCTCTCCCCGCCAGTGCTGATACATCCAACGATCCCGTAAGATTGAGAAGGCAGTTGCCGTGATATTTTCTTCCCGCCGACCAGTATTTTAGCACACATCCATACACTGTAGTGGCCGCCTGAAACTTAGGCTTCTGCCGCGTCGATCTTTCGACGACGAATCAGTCTACTCCACCGCCTGCACTCCGTCATACGCTGGCAGCCGCTGGCATGCCTCTGCCCACTCAATGCTACCCTGCACCAGGTCAATTACAGTCCCAATGACGTCGTCAATTGAGCCGATTCGTTGATCCGTCGTATCGCGTTCCCTAAAGCAAAAGATAATGAGCAGGGGCCCTGCCAGGGAGCGAATAGACGTACCGAAGGGTCATCGTACGGTTTTGGACAGCTAGATGCACGTTAATGAAGGAGCGCAAGGCACCAAAAAGACAATCACGCACAGGCGAAATCCAATGTAACGCCGAAAGGCGTGCCGAGCTCGTCGTTTCGGGAGTAGCGCTTCCCAATCGTCGCCGTGGAATCATCGACACGTGCATGGATACCAGCCTTGCGTAGACGTAGAGCTAGCGATATAGTCATTAGCCGCTCGTGCTTCTGGGAGAGATAGGACACTGCCACGTACAGACTTCCTTTACAAGCGGATCGAACTCTGCCCGCGCGCTGAGGGGCACGATAAGGACTTTTGTGGGGGCCACGACGGCAGGTAGGGATAGCACCTGAGAACACAGGCTCGGTCAGGGACGGAAATTAAAGCGATATACGTCAGGCTTCGCCCGCCCCGAAAGCAGAAGCCAAATAGCTCGGATGGGAATCTCGGCCAGCGGGCGAAAGGAAAGCTTTCGTAGCTAAAGAGCCGGAGCCCCCACCTCCCGAGGCGAAAACGCGCCAGATGAGGAAGTGTTAAGCCAAAGATTCTACCCCGTTACCCCACGGGGCCAGGGGCACGCAAAAAACGGATCACCTACCCCACGTTCTACATCTTGCTCTCTGCTCCAGAAGCTATGTTCGAGCAAGCAGTACAAGATACGCCCGATGCCAAAGGATGGCTCGATGACGTTGGGTGTGAATTCCCGCACTACGGATGAATGAGCAGAGGATACAAGATAGATAGCTCATTCATACCGGACGTCTTGAACGTTTTCCGCTCGATGGTGAGCATACCGGGCTCAATCGTAAACTCTTTGCCCTCTGCCTTGATCGTCGTAGGCCTAACGGACATCTATGAGTCAGAGATAAGAAAGAGGGAGGAGAACGTACCCCTTGGCGAGCTCGTCCTTGAGCTTCATCAAACCCGCCTCGTCGAGAGCAGTAACAGCGGCCGAGACTAGTCCCGCCTCGCTCTTGTACGTCTTGCCCATCGACTTCTTGTCCCACTCCGCCACCGCCTTTTCCTCCACAATCGGCTCCTTGAGCGCCTGCCTGACCACAAGCGGTATACCCGTCTTGGCGGTATGAACGCTAAGGTCATACGCGGACCGATCCGCACACCCAACACACTCCGTCCACCCACCCACACTGTTCTGAATCTCTGCATCCCAACAATCCGCAGCATAATGCGCCATCTCGTTCGCCATATGCTGCCGGAACCTCAATCTCTTCCCATCAATACCGATCTTGAGCAGGAACGCGTAGATGCGAGCCACAAAGTAGCCCAGCGTCTCGTTGGCGATGACGCCCTCTTTGACAGCAGCGCCAACAGTCATAATGCGCGTTGTGCTCTGCCCCGCCGCCTGCACGTACTTGTCCAGTAGCACAAGCTCGACATCCGCAACTTCGCTAAAGCGTGGGTGCGATTTATCCAAGGGGTCCACGAAGTGCTCGATTTCCGCCATATTGAACTCACGCACGCGCAACAGGCCGGCGCGCGGAGAGATCTCGTTCCGGAACGAGCGTCCAACCTGGGCAGATGCAAATGGCACGCGACCATTATTGAATTCGAGCAGACGGTTAAAGTTGAGGAAGTGGCCTTGGGCGGTTTCTGGCCTCAGGAAACTAGAAACCGGAATTTTGTTATTAGCCAGAACAAAAGAACTCGGAAAACATAATGGAAAGAAGCAATCGGTCCGAATCACCAGCGAGAGAATCTCGGCAAAGCAAGATATCTGATCGGCGATCTATCTCTTTCTGGGAGGAACCCCTGATCGCCATCGTCACAAAGAGAAAAATGGGGTGGTAGCGGAATAATGCAGACAACAAAGAAGAAAGAATTGAACAAGCAGAGGAAAGCCGTGGGAAGAGGAAGAACAACGTGGAGATAAAAGAGAGAAGCCACTCGATATCACCACGCCCTAGGACATGTGTGATTCCGAAAAAGCGAGTTCGCAGAAAACGTCGAGGCCGACAGCAGAGTGGAGTCGGTAAACGATGCAATGCATTCCGGAATCTAAAAGCCCGACTTCCGGCTTGAGCGATCAAAGGGACACATTGCATCATAGCAACCGAGGTAGTGTTGCCTGCAACAACCCGCATATGGCCATTGCGCCGTGCGACGGAGGCAGAAAGCAAAACGTGGATCTTGCCCGAGCTTGCCCGTCGCCTCCCGTCGCCATCACGAGGGAGCCGCGGATGCAAACCAGGGCAAACCCCGAACGGAACGACCACCGTCGCGCATGTGCAAGTATTTTTCGCGCGGGGGTGTTACGCGAGGTCGCGGACGGGCTCAGGTGGCTCAAGCGCGTCAGGAACGGGTCTGCGTTTCAGGCCAACTCCCCGCGTTATATGCCGCCCAAGAACGCGTGCAAAACAAAATTCGCTGACGTCTGGGTAACACGCCCGGCTAGATCGATAGAGAAAAGGAAAAACGCAGTGAAACGGTCGTCATGGGACATCCATATCCCAAACCTGCAGCACGGCCGCCACGCCAGCCAAAAGATATGAAGAAAAATACGAGAGGGAAAGGGAATTCGAGAAAAGATGGATCGAACACTCACCCGGGATGCTGTCCGGTAGGCCCAATGCTGCTCGCAAACATGAGATTGAATTGCTGGGGCTCGCCCACGGGGTTGCCCGACGCAGGATTGGTGATGGCGTGTGTGCGCATAAGTCCACCAAGTTCGGGGCCAGTGTAGTTATCCAGTTGGGCAAGGATAGAGTCGTACTCGGCAATAACCGCATCTTCGAGCTTGACCGCCGTGCTCTTGACCTCGTTCCTCTTCTTCTTCTTGTCGTCCGCCGCAGCGACCACTTGTGTCGCCTGCCCGCGCGCCTCGCGATCCCCCTCGAGTCGGGCCTCGAGCACGTTCTTGACCAGGTGATCTGCACGCAGGACCTCCCCATTGCCGGTATCTTTGACCATCCAGTCCGCAAAGCGCGCGACGTGGCCAGAGGCCTCAAAGACGGGCGCGGGGGTCATGATCGTCGTGTCGAGCTCGTACATGGACTCTTCAACGATGAAATGGCGACGCCATTCGGCGATGATGTTGGCTTGCAAGGAGGAGCCTGGCGGACCGTAATCGTAGAGCCCCGCAACACCTACAAGACAGAGATTTTGATATCCACGAACAATGGATCGCGGCGATCGCAAGACGCACCACCGTAGATTTCAAAAGCAGGAGCGTAGAAGAATCTGCGGTTGAGCAAGGCGTCGAAACGAGTCTTGTCGAACGCATGGGCGGTCTTGTTCACGGAAGACATGGTCCGCTCCGAGTAGAGTTTTCTCTTGACGCAGTAAAGAAGGCTTGTGAGGTATGTGGGTAGCTGTCGTCGTGGTGCAGAAACAAGAGTTAGACGGCCAACGAGCATCCAAATTGCATTCCAATCCGAGTCAAATCGAATGCCACATGACCTGTCACGGTCACGCGTGCACTGCCATTCAAGAACTTGAAGAAGACCCGCGGCGCGTCGCGTCCCATATCTTCCTCCCACACGCCACCGCCACTGAATGATATCATTCCTCCCGGAGCCCGCAGAACCTGGGTTATCGGACGTTGACCAAGACAAAGAACACTCAGGTACGATATTGTATCGCCGCGACAGTTCATGATGTTCATCAATATGTTTTTCATTCCTCCGGAAATTGTGGGGGAAATGAAGTAGTCTCGGGACCAGACTCTAGTACAATTGACAATCAAGTAGTTGTATAGAGAAATGAAGCATCTATGAATTAATCCAAATGAAATGGCTAGTAGTGGTATGCAGACATCCGCTCATTTTATCCAAACTCTCAAACCGCACTCAGCGCACGATACATCTCCCGATTTCCTCTCTTCACCCACTCCATCGGCGAAGTCCGCTCATCATGTTCCACATCCGCCGTGAACAACATATCATTTTCATCGGAGAAGGCCTGTAATGCTGCTTGAGAACCAAAAACCGCAACGACAGAGCAAACGCACCCAATAATCAGGGTCCGGCGGACTGGCGCTCGTGATGGCTCTCAGCTCATTCCGAACCACATTGTGCGTGAAATGATCCAGATTCAGATCGTTCTTGTCGTACCCAAACGGGTCTGTGCAGCTCACGAGTCAGTACCAGCCAATGATACGCAACGAATAGATGCACTTTCAATCTCCTCGCCGGCAACCTGAGGTACGAGTTAATACTATATAGCGTCTGGCTGTAAGAAACTAACCAAAAATCCGAAGAAAATGAAAGTAAGCAAGATGGTCGCAGGGATCGTGACCCATCCGAGCGTTGCCAGAATTTGGCTTGGCTGTTCAGCCATGAGAGCAGTAGATGAGGCACATGAACGGACGCACTAAACAGAGGCAATAAATCGTGGTAACGACCCACAGATGAATCGAGTAGCTGGATGGAGGAAATCAGTCGGTATCGAAATAAAGGCAATCGGAACCCACGAGAAGGGAATGGGCGTCGTCAAGATCCGCTCCAGCCCTGTGAGAGCGTCCACAAGCTGGTTCAGGGAGGCAAGCAGTGTATCTGGCCACGTTTTCAGCGCCCCTTCACACCCACATGTAACAGAACACTCACTGGTCGTCGGTACATCCGTCTGCTTCCTCTGCTGCAACGCCGCGATATACGAACTCAGATAAAGCGTAATCTCCAACGGCAAATTATGCGTCCCCGACCCCTGCCCGCTCTTCTCCATAAGCATTTTCGCCCGCAGCCGTGCCGCACGCTTACCCTTGACCTCCCTCCCACGCTTGGCAAGCGAGCGCACGAGGAGCGAGAACGGGAAGAGATCAAAGAGATGATATTTGGGCGGCATCGACGCCGGCAGGAGGTACGCCTCATCCGAGCGCGTAAGAATGACTTTTTGTGGGTCGGGGCCCATTCCAGGTGAGCGGATGGACCGAAGACTGCGGCTGCTCTGAAGTTTCCCAGAGACAGTATGTTTCTCGTCAAAGGGCTGTGACATTGTCGGTCGGGTGATGATCAGCGGGGGCGGGGTGGCCCGCTCCGGGATACTCTGGACTTTGGAGACGAAACTTGGGCGGCGGTCTGACGAGGGGACCGAGGCTGTCGCTGGGAGTGGAAGGTGCGGTGCAGACATTGAGCTCGCGGGTGGCGCGCGTTGGTACAGGAATGAGTTTTGGTTTCCCAGTGAGGGTCGGTTAGCCGAGGCGTCAGACAGACGGGGGGATAAAGGACCGCCATCGGCACCACCCATGTCCGCGTTGGACACGGACACGATACCGGGAGGTAAAGCGTACGTGGGGAGGAATTTGACGAGGTAATACAAATCCCTAAAGCAAATCAAGTCTTTACGCAAAGGGGGACGCGATATGGCAAACGTACTGGTAATATATACCGTCTTCACCGCGCAAGTAGTGCTTGACCGCCACGCTGAACGATTCGAGCAGGTTGATCATCGTCTTCTTTTCGACCAGGTTACGCGCCTTGAGGGTCTCGGCGTCAAACTCTGGTGTTGCCGGTCGGTCTAATTTCCAAGATCAGATGAAGTGGAGCACAATGATGAAGGGGGGCGCTGCTCACCTCCGACGTGGAACCAGACAGTGCGCGCAAAGGTGCGACTCGGCAAGGATAATCTGGGACCATAGACGCCGACCCTCGTTGTACCGTTCGAAAGAGGACGTGGTCCGATAAGACACAATGAAACCAAGCACCGTACCGACGCTAGAGTCCGTGGTTAGTCCTGGGAAGTGTGCAGTGCTATCCACACGTACACAGTGAGCAGGGTGACCCCAATCCGGACCTTGAATTTATGGTGGTCGAGAACTGTAATCATCGTGGCCCACCTGCTTTCTGTATGAGGTATAATCACAGCGTCTGGAACGATTGCGCACCCAGCAAAAAAGAGCAAGATATGCCAGCAACGGAACAGGGCGGTCGCAAGCAGGGCATTGAAGAATGAACTGCCGGGACGTCGTCGGGCGGCGACTCTGTGGCGGGTCAGCTACCAATGAAACGCGGAAATGGTGAGCACCAACCCGTCAGAGGCTGCTGCGAACCCCTTGTGCGCAAAGGTATCGGAATGCTGGAGAGTGTCGTCGTCGTCAGCGAAGGCCATGAGAGAGAGGGATAGGAGCGAGAGACCTGGAGGCGCCCCCCTGGGTTCATGTTCTTCCGCTGAACGATAGGAAGGGGGAAGATCAAACTGATCGGTCAAATTACGCGGTTGCCCAGCGCCCAACTCATCGCCGCGACAGGCCTTCTCTTGGCCGCTCTTGGCCGCGGCGCCGGTGCCTCGGAGGTTGGTTGGAGGTTGTCGGAGACAGTCGATAGCACTCGTTGCGGGGGGAGGAAAACGTAAGGTGCGGGTCGATCACATGTCCGTCTTGGACCAAAATTCAAGCCGTCAAATGCGGGCGAACGAAGGAGAGATTACAAGTGCTCGTGGCGATTTTGAAAGAAAGAATTATCAGGAGCACAAATTCATCACTCTCGCAAAGAACCCGTTCCGACTCCGAGTCTTCTCCAAATGAAGGTGATGTCTCTTCATTTGCACAAAGTGCTGGCTGCGCGTAGGTGGCGGGCTAAGTCGACGGCTGTATGAGGAATCCGAAGATTCGGATGAATACGAATACTCGGACGGCTCAGACCCTGAGGCAGAAGTGCAGGAAGACGAGTCCGAGACGAGCGAGGGCGCTGGCGAAGGAGGCCGATAACAGGAGCGTGAGGAAGCCGCCGAGGGGCGCACATGACGCTCCCTCCCCCTGCGTTGTCTGCTCTGTTCAATTTCCTTTGCACGCTTCTGCAAACTATGGTCAAACTTGGCAGAGCCGGAAAACCGAACATACCAGCAGTTTGAGATGCCTCGCCTCAATTTTCGAAACCAGGTGATTCGATTTATGTGGTACTATCGATAGTATCGTCGACCGAACGCGAAGGCCAGATGCAGTGCGTCGTCGACCACGAAGTACTGGGCCCGACGTGTACGCGCAAGGGAAGTACGGCGTTACTGGTGTCCGACGACGACGAGGAGCGCCAACGGCAGGCGGGATTGCATGACCGCTTCCGAAATCCCGCGCTCGCTGGGATTCTAGTGACCGTACCTCGGGAGCGACGAAAGCTGGAGGAATGGTGTAGGTTTCCGGTTGAGATTGGGATTGGGATTCTCCCGTGAGATCGGCGATGGAGGGTAGCTCGGTAGTGGCAGACTTTATTGCGCCTCGCGCTAGTACGACTGGCTCGGCCTCTACAATTGTCTCGTGAGCTGCCGAACGGAGCGCCAATAACAATGGGAAGCTCACGATGTTGGTTCAAATTTATCTGGGAGGGGTGGCACCAAGGGAATAACTTGCGCATCCGCTCTGAGAGCCAGTCTACGCATGGGAAAGTTACAATTGCATTTCAACGAGGTTGAATTTGTAAGACCGACCTAGGTCCACGACATTTTGAGATGCATCAGCCATATTAGCGTCCCCGTCCGCGTCCAGCAAATCAACAAAGGCCATATCCAAGTCCGTCTCCATTTCGTCGCTCGTATCGACCCATCGGAAGGTAGACCACAAGGAATCCATCGAAGTTGTATTGCAAAAAAGTCAAATCGCTGCAAGGTTGAGTGTGTGTGGCTGGGGGCGAATTGAGTGATTCCAGTGGACACTTTCTTTGGATTTATATAGTGTGCTCAGCTTTGAGGAGCAGCTTCGTAGCTTTGGCCATAGATTAAAGCGCGCTTGATGTGCGCTTTGACCTTTCCTTTGACTTCCAGCACGTGCGCGCCACCCACCTGTTTCAGCTCCATTTTCGCCCGATGAAAGTGTGCATTCGTCGTGTCTAGATCTTTTTGACGCTTCACGTTGGATAAAAGTCGAGCAAAAGGACATGATCATACGTCCGTTGCGAAAGTTGATCGTGGTATCTGCGGGACGCGGGGCGACGTGAGGACAATGATATCTGAGCCTTTGTTTTGTACTGCAAGGCTACTGAGACATGATGCAGCGTGAGTTGCAAGTTTGAAAATTTGATGAGTACGGATAATGCCGCAAGCGGCGAGGGCCGAACCTTTTTTTTTTGCAGTTCCGCAAATCGGCAAATAAGAGAAACACCGGAATACACAGCCACTAACCACGGACAAGTTCTACTAGGCATTACAGAAAAGCGCCCATTAAGCGCTGACACAGCCACTAACCACGGGACAAGGAATTCTTGTTACAGCTAAATGCAAAATACTAGGCCATCACGACTCCAACAGCTGTGGAGCTCGAGTGATCCGGCCGAGCTACGTCATACGATCAACATAGCACGGTCTCTCATTTACAACCACGACGATGCCTGCACACAACCAACCTGGAGGCGAAATGCCTCCATATCCTTACTACTACTACCCGTATCCACCTCCTTTCTACCACGGTGCGATGCAGCAACAGCAACAGCCCATCCAGCAACCGTAGCAACCGCCGCTCCCCGCGCATAGAACGCAGTTCCTCCTCGGCATGACTGATAGACTCCCACCGCCCGACGAACCATCCACACAGCTTACCAACATGTCTAGCCCTGTCAAGGCTCTTGGTCTCCCCACTTGGCCCATCCTCGGCGATACGAGGTCCCCTGAGTCGTAGTAATTCTTCAGCGTTCGGCGGACGGTGCGAGCGCTGATTTCAGTCATTGCAGCGATGCCGCCGTTCTTCTCAATGGTCTTCTTGATGGTGGGGAGCAGGACCTTCTGCTGGGGATGCATGTATCGGAAGGGCATGGTCGTTCATTGAGGAGAGCAAGACGGAGCGTATGTTGATTGCATGACGTAGTTCGGCCGGATCACTCGTAGCTCCACAGCTGTTGGAGTCATGATGGCCTAGTATTTTGCATTTAGCTGTAAGGCCAAACCTAAAGGTTCGGCAATCATGGAGGAAGGGTGTAGAGTGGAGCCGCAATCAACGGATCACATTGCGTGCTCTTCCTACTCCAAATCGGTTCGCTTCTCTAAATCTAGGTTACTCGGACGACTCTGATGATCTAAGAAGCAGGCAGCTTGGATCGTCGAACAGCAGGATAGATGGCGGAAAATCCCCCTCCTTTCATGCGGTCAGAAACTCGACCTCCATGTTACAAGCCATGGCCATGGCCTTGGGTGCATTCAAGCTTTTTTACTCCAGATATGGATGAACCAAGGGAATCTTGGTTGGACGATGACTGGGACGAGGAAGATTCTTCGTCGGATTACAGTCCTAGCGACTCGGACTCATCTGACAGCGACTCGGACTGGAGCGACGACTATCTCAGCGACAATGAAATCGCCGACCTTGACACGTATACATTCGAATGGTACCGTCGTCGCTGGCCGACGCCATATCAGGCGGCCCAAGAACAGCGGGATGACTTGCCTCGCAAAATCGTCCAACTGGTTCAAGCCGAGCAGGCCGCTTCCGCTCGATTCAACCCGATATCTCTCGTCTCCCTCATAACTGAATTTCTCGAACTCCTCATCGAAATGGGTCATTATCCTGAGGGCAGCCTGCGATACGCGCCCCATTCCGACCCGCCGGTAAACGTTGGACTAGCCAAACAACTGGGTTACACCGACGTCGCCATCTCGCTCATGGAACAGCTGCCCTACCTCAATCTAGATGTAAACCGGGATAATGACGGGTGCATCCTCGATCGTACGCGATTTGCGGACTATACTTTCGACGAGGACATTCGTCAGGGTCGATTACCATACCCATATGATTGTTTCCCCAGCTGCACGCCTTTCGATCCATGGATGCTGCCTTTGATGTTTGCCGGCCGAGACGGATGGCTTGTGATCCTAGATACCAAGCTGGGTGTCGTGCGTGCGTATGACTGGCAAGGTCCGAGGGATGCGGAGTGTGTTGAATGGTTGCGGAACGGCCCGCGTGCTGCCCCGGACACAGATGCCGATGCTACGGAATACCGACGAGCGCCGCTGGTGTCAGCCGACAAGTACTTTTCCGACCTCATTGAAGCGTACCGGACGCTGGCGAGGCTTCCCATTATCGAGCCGAATCACAATGATCCCTGGGACATTTCCTATGCCTCCAGCTCTCCATGGTGGGCAACTGACGTGGGTCTTCCGTCCTTTTTTGAGTATTCTGGCCTAAATTTTGCCTTGTCTAGATCGGCCCTCAACAAAATACACTCCTCGCACTCTACCGCGAGTGCGGATGGCCTGATCAGTGGCGTCGAACAGAGTTTATGCAGAAGTGGGAGCTTGCGCGCGAACGAATTCTACGCGAGGCAAGGGCCGTGAGGAGTGGTTGATCAAGCTCAAGTTTGTTGTTCATTTTGCGACAGTACTACATAAATTCCAAAGATTGTTCAACGATTTAAGGAGTCCACCAATTCACCGCGACGCGAATTTTGAGACGCGGGGCGACTAGTTTTCAAAGCGATGTAGATATTTCTGCTTATAAGCACGAAGTTCCCGCGAATTGTTGGGGATTGTTTTCCTTGGTGTGTCCACCAAGCGCGACATTATGGCAACACTCGATCTCTCCATCCAAGTCGGTACAAGTCATCAAGTTGGAAGTGCCCTGACCATTCACCCTTTAGATGCTGCGTCGCGGACCTCGACCCAGCGGTTACAAGCCATCGCGAAATTGGTCAAATTGGAGGAGGATGCCACCGCAGCATACGATCCCGCCCAAGTCGTCTCCCTCATTACGCAATTCCTCGAGCTTCTCATCGAAATGGGTCATTACCCTGAAGGCAGCCTACGATATGCCCCTCATATCAATTTCAACGTGGAACTAGCGACGCAGTTGGGTTACACTGCGGACGCCATAGCCATCATGCAGCAGCTACCGTATTTGAAGACTGAGGTCAACCACGACCCGAGCCGCTGCATTCTCAAGAACATGCGATTCATGGACCACACCTTGGATGACGATCTCCGAGAGGGCCGCCGTCCGCGCCCATACCCTCGTTCCGACAATTATGCTGATCTCGATCCGTGGATGATACGTCTGATGAGGCAAGTGCAATGGCCCTTTGCAGCACACCGTCGAGTGGCGGCGACATGGTGTAAAGCTCTCCGAGGAGCAAGACGCGACAGATGCTAGACGCGCATGCCTCGTGCGAGCAGCGCACTATTTCTTAGAGCTCATTTACGCGTATCGTTCGCTTTCAAGACTTCCGATTATCAACGCACAATACAGCAACCCATGGACGGGTCTTTCTCCAAATCTCGCGGTATGGCACAAGATTCGGGTGGGTCCGCGTCTACTTGGAGTGCCGGCGAATGCTGAATCACTTGTTAGATAATAAGAGAGCAACTCACGCTTCCAACTCTCTATCGTGACTGCGGATGGCCGGACGAATGGCGTCGGGCAGAGTTCTTGTCAAAGTGGGAGACTGCGCGTAATAAAATTGGGCTCGAGGCAGAAGCGCAAAGAATTATAGAAGAAACGCGTTCGCCATAATCCCTTATTGTATTCGACTACATGTATCTACCACAACAGGCGCTTGGCCACAAATCGGAGGGCACTGCCCAAGGAGCCGGAGGATGCAACGGGTTCAACCTGAAAACATCGCCGTTTGCTGAACGGTGGGGGCGAACTGAGCCTTCGCTCGTAAGAAAAGGTCGAAGACGCCGAGCTGAAAGATCTCTCGGAGTCTGTTGAGAGGGATGCAGCTGGTGACGCCGGCCGTTCCGGCGGCTCTTGGTCAACTTCAAAAGAATCTTGTCTCGTTTCCCGTCCCGAACACGTCTGTACAACGAATTTGTCAAATTATCGCCTGCAGAATATTATCACTGGACTCACAAATGCATGATCGAATGGTGGAAATACGGGTGGGGAGACCGCACTTTTCCTGGGTCGTGAAACACGTCGTACGTGCTGGAGCGGTGTTCGGATGAAATACGGTGCAGAGCTCCGCGCTCTTCTGGGAGGCACCTCCATGTTGGAATTTCTCTCGGAAATTCGCAGGCGTTCTTCCCGCCATAAGTGGTCAGGGACGATCGCTGGGGAAATAATGAAGGAACTCGGGTTCACCGTCACGAGAGGAACCTCGTGTTCGGTTTGAATGAGTTCGAATATGGATGGTTGGCGCTCAGGCAGTTGTAAATGAGCCGAAGCCTGCTGAGACAATGAATATACAGGCTCCGAGGTTGGATATAGATTGGGAGGTCCGGAGACGAACGGAGTGCCATTATTCGAAACGGATGGAACTTGCTGAGATAGATTGGATGAGCGAATCGTATAACGCGGTCGGAGGACAAACTGACATATTGGAACTCGGGGAAAGTTTGCGGGGTATCGACACCAGAGAAGGACATCTCGACGTCTTGGTCAATCGAGTCCATCACTGAGAAGGAAACTGGCGGTTGCGGATAAAGTATAGAAGGGACGGCAGCGTCGAGGTTATGGCGCGATGGCGGCGTGTATTCAACGTTCAAGTCGGCCGGACCTTGCGAGGCGTGCTTTACAGAAATAGGAACCGACACTGCCCCGGCGCTGGTCGTACGTACGACGGTGGGCTCTTCAGCGCGTTGCGTGCCAGCCCGGATCGTTGGCTCCTCTGATGCCGGTGCGGAGAAAGAGGGGAGTTTCGTCGACCGTGTGATTACAGCCGCGTCTCGACTGGACGGAGCGGGGACGGGAGGGCGGGAAACCGCTTCGGGGAGATCTGGAATGAGGACGCCGGATCTGGTAGTTCCAACAATGGGACCATCCGATTGGACTGGCCTGGAGTACTCGGTGCATTAGTTGACGTTCCTAGATTTGATGAAATTCATCCGAGTCACTCACTCGTTGGTTTGAACTTTAATGTTCTTTCCCACAACCAAGAGCTCACCGGACGATTCGGCTGTCTCATTGGCGGACGAACCCAGTTGGCCGCTCCCGCACCGATCCGGTCCCAGCAAAGTTGTCGTGGTGGAAATAGGCTCCAAATCACGAAGGCTGGCGAATTCGCCTTCGAAGAAGCCGTTCATGACCGCCGACAATTGATGTTCCAAATCAAGCTCCAGCGAGTTGAGTACACTGATGTCGAATGTAGGAATAACGAATCCTGCATCGTCCACTTCGGTTGGAAGACTGAAGAGGTCGGTGAGCGGGAAAGATCGGCTTTCGACGAATAGATACCTTTGAATCAAACTTGCCATCCAATGCGCGTTTTTGACCAAGAAACTCTGCTTTCTGGTCGATGCGATGGTGGGGAGAGTACGAGGGATGGTGGACTGGAAGAAAAATGATAAGTGCCCTTGTATTCGCCTCGACCATCTTGCACAGGCCATTGTTGATCGAGGCGTGTCCCCATAGGGAAGAATCGTTGTTGTTAAAGAATTGCTTCCGAGGCGATAAGCACGCGGAAAATAATTCCCAATAAATTGGTTCAAAGGACGAAGGCCAAGGCAAAAGGTAACGCTGGATTGCCCAATGGTACATACGTGATTGGCGGATTTCCCGGTTGAAATGGTTTGTCGAAGCCATGGCGAGCGCTGAAAGAAAGATCAGAATGTTACCACACAAGTTAGCCTACTGCGCCTGACCCCTCCGGCGGTCTCGTCACAGTATGGTACCATGATTTGCAGCAGACTACCAATTCAACTTGCAATTGGATTCAAGTTGGTTCAACAAGTCGTCAAATCAGTAAAACGCGGCAGGAGGCCCTGAACGCGGAGCTCTTGGGTTTCAATTCGAGACTCAAAGACGACATGAACGAGCCCTGGAATCGTTCTCTGCCGCTTGAGAAATCTCGACGAACTTTGCAGAAAAGGATCAGCCACTGCACAAGGTTGGTCACGAGTGACGAAGGTGATGGCGTGATGATCAAACGGTGATCAGGCTCAACAAACTCGCCATCCGCGCTCATCCGCGTCGCTTCTCTTCGGTTCGGTACCGGCTCTTTGAAACCCGTTTTACCTACTTGGTCTTCTATCCCTGTTCTGCGCGACTACAGACCCACGGGGACTCGGAGCGATTGATTGCTTCCCACAGCTCCACGGCGCCCATGGCCATGGACTCGCGAGTCGCGACAACTCGCTGATATACTGGCGGCTACTTACGGCCTCTTACTGCTCCCTCGTCGTCTGGCAACCACGTCCGCTGTGGGCGCTACACAGACTCCACGGATCATTCAGCGTCATGATCGCCATTCAATTAATACCACCCTGTGCAGTGGAGCTGTGGGGCAAGGATAATCGCTTGAGGCGGCTGCTCACCTGGAAAACTCAACTCGAAACTTCCACTCCCTTCCGCCTCATCTTTCCTCGTTTTGGACCATCGAGCTCAAATTTAGCTGGCCACCTGACGTGCGCTGAGACGCACGGGTCTTGACTTCCGCAAAATTCAAATGGTCTGCGGGGAAGCGGCCCCACAACTCTCGGCAATCTGATTGTGATTGGAGCTTTTCCAAGCTTGTGTGGAGTCCTATCTCTTCCTCCGTGTCGTCTTGGATACCGCGAATTCTGCTCTCGGGCTATAAGTACTCGAACATGCAGACCACTTTTATCCAGACTTCCCGTCTTCTCTACGCACACACCTCACACTCGTCTTTCAGACACCCCACTATCCTTTAACAATGCCTTCGTTCTCTCAGATCGCTTTCATTGCCACCGCCGCCCTCGCCGGGTTCGCGTCTGCCGCCCCTGTCGCCGCCCCCAAGCGCGACCTCCCCTCGCTCCCCATCTCCACGCTCCCCTCCATTCTCGGCGACCTGTCCAGCAAGCTCGGCCCTGTGACCAGCCTGCTTTGTGGGTTTCCTCCCTCGCTCATCTTTCCATACCGTGTTAATTTTTTTTGCCTTCATTTATAGCCTCCATTAACCTCGACAACGCGACCGCTGAGGTTGTGACTCCCATCACGGACGAGCTCCAGTCGATTATGCAGGGTGCTGTCACTGAGCTGACTGCCCTCGTCGGCACCCCGGTCTCTGATATCCTTTCCACTGCCGAGGGCGCCATCTCCACCTCGGATGCTGCTCAGCTCCTCGCGAACCCTCTAAACGTCAGTTGCACTCCTTCTTTGTCTACTTGATTGCTCATACGATTCCATTAGACGGTTAGCCAGGCAGTCGCTGACCTCGTCACCGCAGTCCAGGGCAGCCCCGCCGGTGCCATCATCAACCCTCTTATGGCTGACGTGACGTTCGTCTTTTCTCTCTCTTCTACATGCCATGGTTGTTTACGGTGCTACAGCGGTGTCGTCAACCAGGTCCTGGCCGCCACTGGCCCGCTCGTTCCTGGCCTGCTGCCCCTCGTTGCACCCCTCACCCAGGGTGCTTTCGGCCTTCTCGACAACCTCGGCATGAGCCCCGTTGTTGGCGTCGTTGCCCAGCTCCTGGGCTGATCCTTCGCTTTCCCTACATATGTGTGAATCTCTACCTTGTCTCCCATAACTTGACTGATGGCTCCCACAGACCGACCACTTAGCAGTATTCTATACCCTGTACCTTGGCTGTTTAGCAACCACTTTATTTCTACTTGCGAGTCGAGTTGAATACAAATCGGAATTTTCTGCCTGTATCATGAGAGCTGTTAACCCATGCGTCCTACATTTTTCCCGGTCAGAAGCTTGTAAGTTTAGCTGTTTCATAGCGGCAGAACTGCAATTGGTTGCCCGAAAGGCTGTCGGGCTGCTGTTCCACCGCATAATTCTCTCCTCGGAGTCAGATTACATAAGCTCCCAACATATTTTGACGGATTTTCGTTCATGCTCTCTTTGAACTCACACCGCCATTGCTAGGCTTCCCCTCCCTTCAATTTTTCTATGCTCTCAGTCGCCGCCGCCTCCCGAATTTCTGGGCGCAGTGCCGGCCGCGCTGTGGTTGTAAAGGCTCGCCAGGCCGTTGCTGCCCCCAAGCTGAACGTTTCTGTGCGCACTATCCAGTCGATAGCACAGACCGACCGGGTCAGTCTCTGGGTGTATTCCTTGGCCATGGGTCATGGGCGGGGCTCATAAGATCAACTGACACGACCACAGGACACCATAACCCGATTGCTTTACTCTATTGGCACCAAGCGCGAAGTCGAGCGCCACCTCCGCATCTTCTCCTCCTCCTCCCACCCATCTCAGCCTGCCAAGTTTGCTGTCATCAAGATCGGCGGTGCGGTCCTTGACCAAATCGACGAGCTTGCTCTCAGTCTGAGCTTCCTCTACCGTGTCGGCCTCTATCCTGTCGTTCTGCACGGCGCTGGACCCCAGTTGAATGAAATCATCGAGCGTGAGGGCATCGTGCCCGACTATATCGACGGTATCCGGGTCACAGGTACGTCTTCACTCCTTCGTTGCATTTCACTACAACTCGCCTGTAGATGCCAAGACGCTCCAGATTGCGCGTCGTGTGTTCCTCGAGGAGAACCTCAAGCTCGTCGGTGCGCTCGAGAAACTGGGCACCCGGGCGCGTCCCATCACATCAGGCGTCTTCACCGCCGACTACCTCGACAAGGAAAAATACAAGCTCGTCGGCAAGATCACCAAGATTGACAAGCGACCACTCGAGGCCTCCATTCGCGCCGGTGCGCTGCCCATCCTCACCAGTCTTGCGGAATCCCCCGACGGCCAGATCCTCAACGTAAACGCCGACATTGCCGCCGGTGAGCTGGCCAAAGAGCTCGAGCCCATGAAAATCGTCTTCCTCAACGAGAAGGGTGGCCTGTTCCACGGCGTCACTGGCGAAAAACTTTCCGTCATCAACCTGGACGAAGTTTGTAACTCCTTCTCATTTCTGAATACAGCTGACAGTCCTTCTTCAGGAGTACGACCAGCTTATGAAGGAGCCTTGGGTTAAATATGGCACCAAGCTCAAGCTGCGCGAATTCAAGGAGCTGCTTGACTACCTCCCCCGCTCCTCCTCCGTTGCCGTCATTTCTGCATCCATGCTGCAGAAGGAGCTCTTCACTGACAGCGGTGCCGGAACCCTCATCCGCCGCGGATACAAGCTCTTCAAGCACAACAGCATCGAGAGTCTTGGTGCCGACCGCTTCCGTCAGGTTATCCACGACCGGGATCCCGAGGTCCTCAGCGGCTTCCAGAGCGTTGCTGGGGTTCTCTCCGAGATGAAGGAGACTCCCTATACCATCTACGGCGACGAGCAACTGGATGTTGTTGCCCTCGTATCACACCCCCCGGGCGAGACACCGGTTCTGACAAAACTCCTTCCGTCACGCGCAGGTGTCTTGAACAATGTCATTGACAACGTCTTCAACGCGATCAAGAAGGACCACCGGAAGTTGTTCTGGACCGCCCAGGCGGACGACGAGAACCGCGGATGGCACTTTGAGCGGGCGGACGGCAGCTTCACGCGGGCTGGCAAGAGTCTGTTCTGGTACGGTGTGCAGGATGTGGCTGAGGTCGAACGTATCGTGCACGAGTTTGAGGAGAAGGGGCGCATTGCCCGTGTCTTCCTCCCCGTTGGCCCGTCCACAGCTCCCAAGAAAGCTTCTTCAGCTGCCACAGGACCCAGTGGAACCCGCGCATACTCTACCAGTGCACGTCGGGGGGCAACCCGTGGCTATGCCACGGTCGTGGAGCCTTCCGCGCCTGAAGGCCCTGTTTCCACTGAGATCAAGCGTCTAGGGCTCATCGGAGCCCGTGGATACACTGGCCAGGCGCTCACAACTCTCCTCTCGGGACACCCACATCTCGAGTTGTCGCACGTCTCGTCACGGCAGCTCGCAGGTTTACCGCTTACTGGGTACACTAAGGCTCCGCTGCAATACTCCAACCTGTCCGCGGCGGATGTCGAGGAGATGGAGAAGACGGGCCAGGTGGATGCGTGGGTGATGGCGTTACCGAACGGGGCGTGCAAGCCTTTTGTTGACGCAGTGGATCGTGGTGCAGCTGCGCGTCAAGGTGGGGGAAGCGTCGTCGTAGATTTGAGCGCCGACTATCGGTTCGAGAATGGGTGGACGTACGGGCTTCCTGGTGAGGCGTCATCTCCGCGTTTGTAAAAGGAATTAATATCGAATGAAAATTTCTTTTCTTCCTTGTACATGTAGAGCTCTACGGACGCAAGGCGCTTCGCGCTTCGAAACGGATATCGAACCCGGGATGCTATGCCACGTCAGCCCAAATGCTGATTGCCCCACTAATCGGGCATGTCGCGCCAGGCGCACTGCCGACGGTGTTTGGATTGTCGGGATACAGCGGAGCGGGAACTGTAATGGCCACGGATCCCGACGGGCGACCGACTAGTGCACCAAAGGTCTCTCCGGAAAGCCTCAGTGGCGGTATACGCCCATACGCGCTGACAGGTCACATCCACGAGCGCGAGGCGGGGCACCACCTCTCGCGGCTGCTACCTTCTGACGGTAGCGGTATGAAAATCGCATTCGTACCAGCAGTAACGGGTTGGTTCAGCGGCATCATCTCAACGGCTTCCATCCCGCTCAAGGACCGGATGACTGCGAACGAGGTGTCTGCTTTGTTTGCTGAACGCTACAAGGGCGAGCCGCTTGTACGGCTCATGTCTGGTGTACCTGCGCTCACGGACATTGAGGGCAAACATACGTGGAGTGCGGGTGGGTTCCAGGTATCGAGTGCCGGGGATCGGGTTGTCGTCGTTGTGCGTTTTCATATTCACTCTGTGTTCGTCTTGACTGATATTTATTTCCAAGGGGGGATTGGATAATCTGCTGAAAGGCGCGGCGACGCAGTGTTTGCAGGTGTGCATCTCCTTTTGAATCCGTTGGTTCCTTCTCACCCCTTGCTCAGAACCTCAATCTGGCCTTGGGATATGACGAGTTCGCGGGCATTCCTACAAACTAAACACCAAAGTAGCAGAAAAGTATATATCGAGAACCGCTTGGTTTCGTCAAATGCACCGGACGGTTTTTAACTAACTTCTGAGAGCAATATCTCGAATCTTGTTCACAGCTAAAGTACGCAAGTAAGTATCTAGATACAATTTAAGCTATAGTCCGTCCGGTATGCATATATGTACTGAGTAATAACTTAGCTATGGTCCAAGAAAAACCACAAGAGGTCAAGTGTCTGTGTCTGTCTGTATGTACAGGTTCAAGAGCGTAACGTGCGTGCGTGAGGATACAGTGAAAATGTTTCGTGGCAAGCGGATAATAGTCGGAAGCGTGAGACTCTGAGAGTCGGACGGAAAAGATGGGCCGGTGAGAATGCCGGCGATGTTGCGCATGAAAGGGGGGCGTACTAGTATGGGTAGCTCAAGAAAAGCGACATCGTGGCAACCCGCTTCCCCAGCCGCAGAACTGGGCGGCCTCCCTCGCCCGTCCCGCCCAAATGACATGTGAGCGGGATTGGATCTGTCCTCGGTTGCCCTGAATCGAAGATGCGTGATATCTGACGAGCCAAAAAAGCAGCTGCGTGCAGAATGGATGGTGTTGTAAACCCTACGGCCCAGTCCGCGGTGGAATTATATATTGTACAATAAAAGTGGTGACGGCGGTGGATGCGCTGGAAGGCGGGATCGAGGGTATCAAAAACGAAGGAATGGTGCTGTGTGTCGCACCCAGGTCGGCCTCTAAGTGGTTCTGTGGGCGGGTTGTCGCTAGAACGACCTCTGGTGTGGGGAGGGTATCTCAAATCCATGTTCTCCTTCACTCGACTGCTCCCTGACCCTCCTCAAACTCTCCACGCTCCTGATGTCCGCGCCTACCTCGCTTCCCATACTCATTAGCAGTGACTCCCTTTCATGGGCATGCGTTGGATCGGGACTCTGGGTGCGTGTCAGCGCCTCGCCCTCCTCTATCTCCGCGGACAAAGGACGTCGCAGCCCGGTGCGGAAGGCTGCAGCCATGATAGCTGCGTCCGCGCCAGAGAAGGGGTGCGCATGATCTGCAGAACGCGAAAGACTTGAATCGGGAGAGACCGTGCGTTGAGCGTGAGAAGCGCCACTGGTATCGCGGGCCAGACCGCCTCCTGCACCGGCAGCACCAGATGCTGGTAGAGCATCCTCGGCTTCAACCATCACAGGTGAGGATGGCACCTGCTGCATTCGTCCCATATCCTCGTCTCGCCGTCGTCTCCGCTCTCGATCCCGGAGACAGTATATCGCAAAGAGCATGGATCCGCAGGCAGCAGCGATAAGAACGATGCCAACGACAATCAGGGCTATCGCCCAGTGAGGGAAGGGGCTGGAGCCAGCAGCGGATTGGAGCTGGGGGTTGGGGATGACGGTGGGAGTACCATGGATTGTGGTGGTTATGGAGATAGGTATACTGGGGGCAGGGGTGGTAACAGTGGTCTGGAGCTTGGCACCGGCAGCGGACGACACAGATGCTGCGGACGCTACGGATGCTGAGGCGGAGCTTGATTGCATGGAGGAGATGATCGAGTCGGCGAATGTCGTCTCTGCGTCGGAGTCTCAGCGTGGACTATAGTGGAGAGAATGGCACTCACGAACTGCAGAAAAAATCGTCTGCGGCTGTTGGAAGCCATCCGTCAAGGACTCGCCCGCACGTTGTACAAGCCAATAAAAGGGATATGAGATGTTGGTCCCCGCCCAATTTGCGCCTCTGTCACCCCACCACGTATCGTTGACCTGGTAGCGAAAGAGGCCGGCCTGGCCTTCAGGATTTATTTGATTCGGGAACTTGACGATTTCCTCCAGAGAGTCGCCATGAAAGAGATAAATGTCGACACGATTGTCCTGCGAAAAGTTGGGATCGTTGGAGTTCCCTGTTGCCCATAGAAATTCAGACGTGCGCTTATGAAAAAGCGGAAGACGCGCACAGACGAGGCTCGCCCATTGGTGTTGAGGGATAACGACGTCAGCAGTCGGGAAGCATGATATCACCTCGTTCCCCGACGCGGTTTGGCACCGTTGCTCGGCTGCCTCTGAGGAGCGCGTATGTGAGCTGATAATTGAGTTAATTGTGGGCGAAATGCTGTACCGACGGCACTCTGGTCTGCGATGGTCTGTCGTGGCTCCAAGAGTGGTGTTTTAGACGGGACAGCAGTGGGTTCAGGCCATGAGTGCCTGAGGACAGGGGACACAAGCATGACCGAGGTCTGTCAGAGCGAGTGGTGGCCGCAGAACGTGGTGCAAAGAGAACGACGGACATGCTTCGCCGCGATGCAGTTTCAGCACACGCAATGCCGAGCTTGTGCCGATCAACAGATGTAAGGATTGGGTAAAATCGCGGTAGTTGTAAAGACCTAGAATGGATGAATGGAAGTTATGGAACTAGAAGCACGAGTGTAATACTACTGCAACTAGTCTTTTCTTCGCAGCCAAGCACCTCCGCTCACCACCATTGGCGCGGAATCGACACTCCGACGTCACTGATAACGGGTCTATTTCTTGAAACGGAAATATTCACGTGGCCGAGGCCTGGTAAAAACTTCATTATTCGCTAGATAAATACACGATGCTATACAACCCGATTGAAAGAATTAGAAGTGTTCCTTGGCAAAAGTGAAGAGAACTCGAGAGTTGGTGTTGTGAAGAGTGGCTGCATGGATCGCCTTGGCAAGGGGGGTCGGTCCACAGAAGTAGGTACCGACTGTGGTCTTGAGCTGGTCGTTGCTGCCCGGGAGGTACTGCCCTGCCTGAATAGCCTGGTTGATCTGCTCATAGATCGCCATCCAGTCAGGCCGGCCGTACATCGTGCGCGACCGAAGGAGAGTGAGCGGGTCATATGGTGCGCCCGCATCGTTGACGGCGATGTTCCAGAGCATGTCTTCGCTGATCTTTTGAGTGAGGTAGATGTTGATCCGCAGGAAGTTGGCTGGATCCAGTCAGTTGGCAAGACAAAAGCATGAGCGGGCCAGCTTACGATCCGCTTGGGACGCCTCGACCTCCTGCAAAAGACTCTGGAACCATCCAAAAGAGGGGGAATCACGGCAGACCCAGAAAAACTCGACGCGGCGGAGGCTACCCAGGTTGCCCCGACGCTGCCTGTACCAAATGCTCTTCAAGATGCTGGCAAAGGGAGTCACACCGATACCGGCCCCAATGAGAACAGCGACCTGGACGCCAAAGACATCCTCGGCGGGTGCACCGTAGGGTCCATCAATCCGCACGACGGGCATGTCGCCGGTGGTGCTCGCATCGAGCTCAACAAAGTCGCCACGGAACCCAACGAGCTTGTCGTCCTTCTCCGAGCCGCTGATAGCAGCCTTGGTCATAGAGGCCACCACAGACGGGCCAACACCAAGGCGCTCTCCGAGGGCAGACGTCCAGTCCCCGACCTGCCGCACATGGACCGAGACATAGGGATCTTCAGGTGCCGAAGTAATGGTGAACTGCGCTCCCCGTCAGCGCTGGTCGGTCATAAACGAGATATATCTCACCGGATGCCATTCAAAGCGCGAGATCTCCGGGACTTGAAGGAAGAGCCATTGACCAGCCGTGTACTTGAAACTAGGCTTCTCGATCCGCAACTCCATCGCACCGCTGGGATGGATGAGAACACGCGAGAGGCGGGTGGTGCGCCGGCCACGGTACTCCCGGTAGATACGCTCTCCAAAGTAGATGATGCCAGGCCAAATCGTGTACTTTGTTTTTCTTTAGCTCCTGATGATAAAAGTGTTGGAAGACTCAGACTCACATGAGGATCCCATGAAGAGGCTTGATACCAATGAACTTGAACAGTGGGGTGAGGAGAGGGAGCTCGACCGATTCACGGATTTGAGCGTAGCATCTGCTCAATGTCATCGTATCCAGCTTCGGAAATCTGGAGTTCTCCCCCCTCTCCTTTGAAGGCGTGTTAGCCTGAATACTCCGTGAGTGTTTTGAAGAGAACTGAGGCGTCCAGTGGTGAGTGTAGAGGCAAGGGCAGAGGGAGAGAGATGAAGAACGAGGAAAGAAGAGACGGCATCACTTCAGTAACCCCGATCAAAGCCGCCTGACAACAGCCTCCCGTCCCACCGAGAACAGCGCGTCTCAAAAAGAGCCAGTTTTTGAATTTTTGAATTTTCAAAAAACACCATGCGCTTTCCCGTCGAACAACAAACTCTCGCCCGGACCTTCATAACTCACCTCGAGCACCTCGTGAAGAGGACCGCCGACCTGTCGGAGTCAGTTCTCCCTGCGACCTAGACCAGAGCTGGTCTGTCTATGAGTTGTCGATAGACAGACCAGTCGATCTCGGAATTGATCAAAGGGAGGCGCGACTTGCCTTTTTGGGAATGCCGGCATCGCCTATCCGTTGGCCTGCGCTGGCACTTCCCTTCCCTCCCTCTCTCCCCAGCATTGTACGACACATCTCAAGGCAACCAATGTCGTCCAAGACCTTCATAAAATCATCATCCCTCACTCAAGAAGCCGACTCGATCCAGAAAAGACCAAGACGAGCCCCGCAAGCCACCCGACCTGGATTGGACAGCTCTAGGCTCCAGAGCTCTCTTTGACGGTTCAAACGACGCAAAAGGGTCATCGACCAGCTTAGGGATCAAGACACAGGATGCATGGAGCGGCACAGGCTTGAGATGGAAGAGTGCCGGTGCAGGTGCGTGCTTTTGTCCTTTTCGTATCCGTGAAGCTGACAGACTGCGTGGTGGGGAACCTTCTCAAGACCTCGCCCACGGCGTTCTGTTCCCTCATCCGGCGCCTTGACATTTCGTCTGCTCAGCGTCACTCTCACTTCCCCGGACGAATCACGGTCCCACCACCTCGTTTCACGCAATCCAGACACCCACCACTCCGTCAGATTCCCAAGTGCATGGAATGCACACGACACGCGTTGCGCCTCGCCGTCCTCTCCCCATTTGTGCCATCTTGACGCCGTCTTGCTGCTCGGGAGTCGGTGCACGTTTGAGCTCGTCCTTCCAGCTTCCGCTTATTACGTCCAATCTCCAAGCTTTGCGCTCCCATCGGATGTAGCTATGCTCCGGTCGTGGGGCTACCTGTTTGGGGAGGCTCTGACCACGGTGCTGTGGTGGATACTGTTTTTCTTCCCTTTGGCACTGTACTGTATCGTAACTACCACAATCTATAGTTCCACCCATAATGTATTTAAGAGTCTTACTCTGTATAATGAACATGAATTCCAGCCTCAAGAGAGTCGAAACAGCTCGTTTGAAGCAGGAGACGCAAAGATGCCGGCATCGCCCAAAAAGGAAAGCCGCGCCTCCCTTTGATTTTCTCCGAGATCAACCAGTCTGTCTATCGACATATCATAGACAGACTGGTCTCGAGTCTACCTGCGACCCATTGATCAACTCTGGAATCCCACACAGATTCAACAAGCCAGACGAACTTGACTTCAAACAAGTCGAGCTGGCAACCTGCCGGGAAATACTCTCTAACATCCAGCTCTACAACGCCGGCAAACAGAGCCCCGCCCCCACGACTATGACCGACACCACTGAGACCACCAGCCCAATGCAGGTGGCTAGGGAACTGGCAAGCCTCATCGATAACCGGCAGGCGTCCATCAGCAAGCGGATGGCCGACGCCGGCCACATGTACACGCAGCTGACCCGGGGCACCCAGGCGCTCAACCAGCAGTACTTTGCGTCGGCACGAGACCCGCGTAACGCAGCCTCGGAGCTGCTCCACTGCAAGACGGGCCCAGCGCGCAACACCGTCGCCGAGCTACAGCTTCTCCTCGACAATGTTCTTGAATATCTGGACTTTCAAGACGCGCTCGTGGCCGGTGCATCTGTCACCGAGAGCTTGACGCCGAGTCCGAAGACTCACAAGGCCGCACGTTAAAGCTTTTGCCGTAGGTCTTTTGCTGTCAACGAAAGCTCCGAGACCGACTACTCACACACACACCTGCAGATTCTTTTCTTGCGAGAGACGCATGTCCATGTTCATGTCGTCGTGTATTTCTGTCTCGTTCATTGTATTCTGTGAATCAACCGAAATTTTTGACCAAGTGACAGATGAGATGTATACACCCAAATGAGTAACATACAAATTTATTGACCCTTCTTCGTCTTCGGCTTCTTCCTCGGTGGCAGGCGTGCCTTCTCGAGACGGTTGTGCGGAGTTGTGACTCTCGCGGCCGACTTGGGACTGAGCTTATGAACGTCATGGCCACACTCCACCAGGGATTTCACATCCCAAACCTTCTCCATCGCATTCACACCCTTCGCCGTAATCTGGATTGAGGTACCAAACCTCGTGGAACCGGGAGTGTCAAAACTTCTCAACGTCGCATGAAAATCCAATTGGCCACGCCATAGAATGTCGACAAGTCCCTTGGTTCTGGCAACACCGTCAGATATCTTGTGAATAAGACAGAGGAGGCTGAGCACTTCTGAAAATCCACACCAATCCCATACTCTCCCCAATAGAATTCCCCTCCTTTCGTCTTGTCATGATCTGCGTTCCGGTCGAAAATCCAGCGGTTGCCATCCTTTTGTGCCTCCCACCACTTTCCCTTTGCGACGAATGATTTGTCCTTGTCCTTGTGTTCCTGATTGGCAAACTCTTCCCTGGTGACAGTCAAGGAGTTGGCAAAGGGGCGCTGGCGAGAAACCCCATCGAGCAAGTCTGCAAATGACAGAACACCATGCCTGAGAGTATGTTAGATTTCACTCGACGGGTTCAATGGAGATATACCGATCCGCATCATCTTGAAGCTGCTTCAGACCGCCAGGAAACAGAGTGGCGAGATCATCTCGGTACAGCTCTGCGACCGAGGGAAATTTCGCGAGTAGTTCGTCATATCTGCAATATTCATCAGCGGTCGTTCCAGCAAATCCTTGAAACACATACAGCTCCAACGTCTTTTCTTTCCTGCCCTTTGGCGCGTAGTACACAAGAGATTTGCCCAATTCCATTGATAGGTGCCACCCCAGCGCATACATTATACCCCGCGGCTTTATGTCTGTGGAATTGCCACCATAGCGTCCTGTATCATCGTGAGGGCGGGGCGGTGGTTTCATAGCCTGACAATCCATTCCAGCCTGGTCTGTATCGAAGGAGGGGACGCACCTTGTTGTTTTTAATCGAACCTACGACGCCTCCCCAATCCATGACGACTTGCAAAACCTCTTGCACATGAGAGCGTGTCGAGTCCTGCATCTCATCCCAGGATCTGAAACCCGGGTGAGTCATGGAATGGAAACAACAAGTCAATTACCGGATTTTCACCGCAAGTACGACGGTCAGTGTCTCGCGTCCATCCTCCGAGAGGTACCCGATATGGATCCCCGGCTCGTAAATCCACGTCGAGTCCGGAACCAGCTCATCCACGTCGGCTCGCGAAAGTGGTCCCCCCTTTTCGGATTCCCGCTTTTGGAGCTTGTGTAGTGAGCTGGGACTGCGTTGCACAAGGTGAATGTGGAAGCGGCTGGCGTCCTCACCATACAAGGCTGCAATGTACTAAAGAAACATTCATGTCGGCTGTATCCCCGAAGAAACTACTTACAGGTATCATTTTCGCTTTTTCGGCTCTGAGCGCTTCTTGTTCCTCGCGGCTCTGCTTGGCATTGGCTCGCGCACGGCGCTGGTGCCGCCTCTTATTCCCCTGTCAAGCGGTTAGTCTCGGAAGCGCTATGCGAAAATACAACTGACCTTCTCTTTTTTGGCGGTGGTTTGGCCGGTGTCTTGAACGATCTCACCTGGTTCTAGAGAGTCGTCCTCTTCATTTGCTGGCTGGTCGTCAGTCTCCGAGTCGCTCTCCAGATCGGTCAGGTCGGAGAGGTCCGAGTACTCGCCGCTTTGAGGGACATGTAAATCCAGGGCGGCCAAACCCGGGAGAATATCTTCTATGAGATCGTCGGAGTCGGAGTCCGACATGTGAATTGTGTTGTTATTTTGGTGTGATTCGATGTGATTCGATGGAGATTCTCTCTTACACCCATGTTCGTCTGGCCGTCTTGCATGTGCCACTCGACATGGAAGGCTAGAGCTTGGCCGTCTCTGCATGTGCCACTCCAGCATCAACAACCCCTTCGCTACCCCTAGTCCATGGACACTGGGGAGTGCAACGGGCGCTATTGGCACATCTTGCCTGCAACCATTAATTGCTTCACCTACCGAGGCGCGCTCGTCCATGATACCGCCATTGACGTCAATGCAAGCACTCAAATTTTCTTGGACAACATTTCGAGGACGACGACCTTCAGACTTCATTCTGCCGAGGAGCAAGGGTTCTCCATTCCTTTCGTGCTCTTTCTGATTGAGAACGCGGCGGTTGTACATCCGCGTATGTGGACACGAAGACAAAGTGACTCGATGGTCGGAAGATCGAATGGTATCGCATAGTCTTGACACGGGTGCAACACGGTGAATAACTGTGTCGAGAGCATCAGTGCCCGCTCCCTATGAGCACGCAGTCATGGGCGGATTTGGTCTTAAGGGTGGCTGCCAACGAAGTGGCGTGGACAAATTGCAGAGATATTCGAGTTGAGTTCTTATGGAGTTGAATGAGGTAGTTCTGGGAGTACAGGTCGTCCGTCATCGTACATTATCTGCTACTGGGCCATTTCATGCGGCAGGCGGCGACGGAAGCCGTGATCTGGGTGGAAGGCTCGTCTTTGAAGGTGCCGATGGATGTCGGACACTCACAACTGCTTTGTTGGCCTGCTCTCCTCATTGTGTGAGCCTCCGGGAAGACCTCGTAAACCACCCTCATGAACTGGGTGCGGCAGAGAGCAGCAGCATGGGGCAGGTGGGCCTCCCAATCCGTGATGTGTATTTGGTACAAGATGAGGCTGCTGGCAACGGTGCCATGATCGTCTGCAATGTAGTAGTAACGGAGCCTACACGACAAGGATCAGATTCAATGCGATGGGCAGTGAATGAAGTATGCCTACCAGCGCAGTGCGATTTCCCGATTCATTGGTCCAAATGCTTGCAGCAAGTGATCATCACAAAGCTTGCGCACACAACGCGTCGCGCCATGCCTACTACCATCACAGCTCTTCCCCAGGGCTTCGAGAAGAGAAGCGTTCCACAATTGAAGGCTCTGTGCAAAGACCGCAAACTTCAAGGCAAGGCCTGCCACACTCTTTCTTTCTCTGGGTGCAGCTTTTCACATGTAGACAGGCTACTCATCGTTTGCCAAATCGGCCCTCATCAACCTACTCCTTGACTGGCAGTCGAAAAATCCCATCACGCCATCGACCTCCACGGCCTTACCAGCCACAGTGACGACGACAACACCGACGACGATAGTAGCGACGACGATAGCACCGATGACAATAGCACCGACGACGATAGCAGTGACGACGATAGCACGGACGACGAGAGAAGCCAAAGACAGGACCTCACATGCTACAGAGCTGACCTCCGAGCCTGCCCAGAAGAAGAAGAAGACTGGCCAGCACACCAATGCCCAGCTTCCCTCATATCGACCACCTGCTCCGTTGGACACGCAACAACTGAAGAGGAAGTTGGATATCGCAGCAGCAGGGGTATGCACCATGTCCCTTGCTAGACACTGTCTGCGTTGCGCAAGAAACGCATACAAGTCGTCATCTTCGCAACTGGGAATCTTTGGATGTAGCTGTCTTGGGAACGACTTTCGCAATGTACCGATCAACAGATGTAACGATTGCGCAAAATCGCGCCACTTGTAAAGATTAATGGTGCTAATACTACTCCCACTAGTCTTCTCCTCGCAATACGGATGTAGCCCAGACAATGTTTTTGGTCGTAGAATGGGAATTCTTTCGTGTATGCGGGGTCGACCGTGTCGCGGACGAAACATCCAGTCGCGTGTGTGTAGAGGCCAATCATGAAGAAGAAGGCGAGGTGGTGGGTGTACCAAAAGGCCTCGAAGCACTGGTGGCGCATCTTCTGGGCGGCGGTGGTGTACATCAAGAGCATGATGAGGAGCATGAAGTGGCCGGTGAAACCGCCCGGTTGCGTGTAATGAATTTGGAGAGCAATCTGCTTGCGGATCTCTGCAGACAAGTTAACATCAGGTGCACGCGCTCTAAGAATGGCACGTACGAGTCCGCTCGACTGTCAGAAAGTTGATGTAGTGCCCCGTTGTATGGACCATACTCCAAAATGCCATCGAATATGCGACCTGCCTGTGGAACCAAAGGTTCTCATCGGCCGGGAAGAGCCAAGTAAGTCTGGGTCGGACGACACGGATCACGTTCCGCAGAAGCGGCATCAGGATGAGAGCTCCGTCAAAGGCCAGGACGAGGCCAGCTCCGCGGGATACCCAGACGGAGAATTTGAGCAGATTCAGTCCTGCTAGTTTCGCGTTTGTTGCCTGCACGAAGAATGAGGGACTATTATGCAATTGTAGAGTCGTTCCATACCTGGCTGTGCCATCCGTAGGCGAAGAGGAAGAAATGCAGACCATAGAATATCGCGTTGAAGGCGAGTCGTCTCGGAGAGAGAAACTCTCTCGCAAACCAGCTCTCGGTCATGTGGGCTAAAGGAATGTAAAAGAATCTGAATCCAGTCAGACGAGGGGGGGGGAGTAACGAAAAACAGTCTGGTGGAATAAAGAGATTCGCCTGGTATTTAGGTCTGGGTCGGAATACCGCTTTGGGGTTCTAGACAATTCTAGCCGGCCTGCGATGGCGACGTATGATATAGCCGGGAGAGCGGTACGGCCAGCCCAGTCCAGAGCTCAACGTGCATGAGTTTTGGCTGAGGGCATCATTCGTTGCGCATCCAGACCATGGTTGCGCGCCCCTTGGCGCGGTGATCGCGACCAACACTAGGGTACCGAGCCATAAGGATTCAATTGACGAACAGTCGACTTCCAAGTTTTAGGGATGTGCAAGGATGGTGATATATCCATGGCTAGTGGCTAGAACCCGAACTGTGAGAAAGGAGGGACGTGTGACGGCGTTGTCGAATCGGATCAAACTTTCTTCCTCAAGACTCCGAGGACCGAGTGAATTCTTGGCGAATTCCGTCCTCTGCCGCATCGGCTCTTCCACCGTCCCAAGCACAGTTCTCTTCGCGCCGTTGTCGGTGCTTGAGGGTGCTTGTCGTCTCGCAAACGTTATTCACTTTGTTCGGACCCTCGCTCTGGATCGAATTTCAATTTGTCATGAAATACATCCACTCGAAACTTGTACACTTGTGACGCGAAGAAACGAAAAAAAAAGATTGCCGTTTGGAGCAACGCTTTCTGCGATCGTCAACCAGAACTCAACTCCCAGACAGCGGCACACCCTCACCCTGGTCGACCCAGCTTCCCTCGGCTTCGAACCCATGCCACTGCAACTGACCAATTGAAGGCGGGACTGTTTGCAATCGAGGCAGGGAAGCGACGAGTACGCTCCAGGTGTACCTGAATGCGTGGATTTTTTTCCTCTCCGAGGCTGATTCAACCATTTTGGGATCGCGATTTTTGATTCCCGGGTCGGTGAAGGCTCTCTCTCTCATCATCTTCAAAGTTGATCCAGGCTGGAGTCTGGCCCAGAGACTCAAGGCCGCGTCCTCCCTTGTGCACTTGTTCTCTATTCCCAATCCGACGTCCAAGTGTAAGGTAAGGGCCACTCCGCGATTCTAAGGCTCGTGCTTGCTGTGTATTTGCCGGCTCACTCCACGACTCGGAGTATGAATGCACGCTTTCTTTGCCTTCGTCATTTGTGAGTTTGTTCCCATATTTGTTGGATACGGTTGCTCTTAGAGGCGTTTCTTCCCTGGCTGCGCGCGTGGTGACGGTAGATTATCAAGACCAGGTACGCTTCCTATACCGGAGTACTCAATGAACTGATTTCGAGCAGAATCCTACACCTACAAGTTGAAGCAAGCGATTGTAAGTGATCAGCCGAAAGGCCTGCTCGTTCCTCAATGGAGCTCGCCGACCTGGTTGGTGCACGAACGCGAAGGCGCGCGGCTCTCATCGTCTGAATCCTGCTGAACTCTATTTGACCAGTTGGCGAAGAAGGTCCCAATACTTCCAGAGACTGCAGTGCATATATTGCGGCCTGACGACCTCGATCCAGATATCGATTTGCTCCATTTCTGTACTACTGGCATAGGAACGGCGTACCAACGGCGTTACTACTCTTAGTATTATCATTGCTGGTGAGACTACTGTATCGGGAGAAGCGGGAGTCGTTATTGGTAGAGATGAGGGATGGCACAGTTGCATCTTAAACTGCGGTTGTGTAATAGTTGTACTCCGTGGAAGTGATGCGTAAGTATCTCAAGTACTTGAATAATTAGCTACACTACGTATAAAAATACTGGACGTCCAGAATTGAAGAGTCCCACAGCTACCGCTGCCCACGGTGAAACCTTTGTAACGCGGAGGAGGGAGACTACTTAGTACAATGACCAGCTGCTCGCAGTCCCCGAAGTTCCGAGGCGACTCCCAACGTCGAGAAGATGAGCAGAGGCGATGTACACCAACCTTCCAAGCCGCCGCTGTGTCCAAGAAGAGAATAACACGAGAACTGAGAGACACCGTCGTGTTGGTCGTTGTGCACCGTGCCCGTCGGCCGTCAAGCTCCACTGCGCCACATTGAGCCTGTATTCGAGTGGGGCTATGGCCAAAATATGCCCTCCGCAACACTGTATTTAAGGCCTTTCGATTGGGTCCTTCCATCGCCACAATCATACCTTGCTGGGTTAGACAGATATACATCAATAACGGGTCCTCCGCCGGTAAGTTCCTGACGCTGAGCGCTCTCTTGAGCGCTGCAGCGCCGCCCGTGTTGAACAGCTGACGACAAGCTTTGCATCCATCTCCGTGGTCCGTCGAACCCGGGAAGTTTGGGTTTGCGGGAGCAAGATCGACGTCACCATGGTAGTTGTGAAAAAGACGTCGGTGCGGCACGAGGGATATTGAAATCCAGCCCAAGAGTGAGTTCTGAGCAGTCGGATTGTCCCAAAGTAAGGGAGTGCAGGAGCGTTGACATGGCTTTCCGACTTGCTCCTGAGACTGGCATTTGTCATTCGTTGTGAAGGCAAGACCCATACGCCGTCAGTCGAGGCAGTGTGCGTTGAGAGCACAGTCTACAGTCAGACTCAGTGCAAACGGGGATTCACAAGGGCGGGTTGCTTGAGTACTAGTTTGATCAGATCAACAGATGAGAGTCCGCTCCGTCCCTTCTGTCATGCCAATCTGGTACTGCCAGCGTCGCGCCCACGGCCACACGCGTTTCCCACCTGGACTGTCACTTTCAAAGATGTAGAGCCCAAAGACCGACGTCAAAGCTCACGCCACAGTCTAAAATCGGGACTCAAGACTCCAAGTTACCACCAGTTGGCAGGCAGCCCGAAACTGTGGTCGATCTTCGGTCTCGGATCCGCTTTCTCTTGGCAGCTAATTGTAAGGCCGTGCAATAGAGACTCCTGTCAGCCAGTCCCGTCCCATTGTCTCGGGCGAGCCTGGTTCTTATTTCCTCCCCCCTTTCTTCTTTTGTTTGCGCTTCCGCCTGCCGGCCAGTCCTCTCTTTCCTACCTTCGTTTACCCTACCGTTCGCTCGTTTAATCATGTCGACCAAGCGCTTCTCTGGACTGGACTTTTCCGATGGAGCCAGAGGCGCACCCCTGCCTGACGCCCTGGATGGCGTTTACGACCAAAGGAACAAGACAGAGCGGCGTCGGTTGCAGGGTATCCAGCTCGCAGCACCGCCCAATCCCCGAATTCGCCATGATCCTCTCCGTCCGAAAAAACTGACCGAGAGAGTTAGTGTCTGGCTGATCAACGACGGGAAACAACGCGTCTTCTTCGCCACTTTTTTACTCCTTCACCTTCTCGTGGTCATATTTGGCATCCTCAACTATGGCCTGAACGACAACCTCACCAACGCGCGGGCGACCTATGGGGTGACATACAGTGCGTTTCATTTCACCAAGTCTGTTGGCCCAATTTTTACATAAATTTATCTAGCGATCGCCCGAGCAGCAGCCATGATCCTGCACATCGACGTTATATTCATTCTCCTCCCTGTTTGCAGAAACTTCATCTCCATTCTTCGGCGCACGCCCCTTGGCGACATCATCCCATTCGACAAGAATATCGCCTTCCACATCGCCACCGGTTGGGCCATCGTCATCGGGAGCGTGGTGCACACGCTGGCGCACATCGTGAACCTCTACCGCCTCACGATCGCCAACCCCGACGCGCGCACAGCTGGGCAGCGCGTCGCGTTCTTCATCTCTGCCAACTTTACCATTGGGCCGCTCATCACGGGCTGGCTCATGTGGATCTGCCTCGGCGTCATGGTGTGGTTTGCGGCCAAGAAGCGGCGCACGGGGCCGACGGGGAATTTCGAGCGCTTTTGGTACACGCACCATCTCTTCATCCCCTTTTTTATCCTGTGGCAGCTGCATGGGATGTTCTGCATGATTAAACCTGACCGTCCCCCATTCTGCGGCTTCAACACCATCGGTGTCTTCTGGGTCAGTTCTAGACCCAGTATTCTTTCATATATTTATTCCCAACAGCGGTACTGGATCGTCGGCGGTGTCATCTGGATAACCGAGCGCATTCTGCGCGAAGTGCGCTCGCGCCACTTCACGTACATCTCCAAGGTCATCCAACACCCTTCCGACGTCGTGGAGCTGCAGATCAAAAAAGACAAGACCAAGGCGCGGGCAGGGCAGTATATATTCCTCAACTGTCCCGAGATCTCGTATTTCCAGTGGCACCCGTTTACGTTGACGAGGTATGTTTGTGAGTATCTCGCTTGGAGTGCGCGTTGATTTTTCCCAGCGCTCCGGAGGAAGACTACCTCTCTGTGCACATCCGCGTTGTGGGCGACTTTACACGTGCACTTGCGCGCTCGGTAGGCTGCGAATTTGATGACAACCACTGTGAGACCCGGGGGACATGATTTTCATGTACCCCGGGTACCCCAAATCATGCACCGATGCCATGAAACTCACGTGAGGGTGGTCGAAAATCACCTCCTCCTCCATGAAATGTGAATAACCAATTCATGTCCGTTTTCGACGTTTTCATGTACCGAATTCATGTTCCCATGACATGAAAATGACTGGGAACTGAGTGGGTTTGATTTGAGCAATGCAGCTTCCTAATGAATACTATTCCTGAGGGACTTGTTATGTCCCGTTCCAACGCCAACTCCGGTACCTCAACTCCGGTACCTCAACTCCGGTACTCAACTCCGGTACTCAACTCCGGTCACGTCGGGAAGCCTCCCGACGTCGAAGCGCATCACGCGCTCCTCGGTTCTATCCGGGTACTCGGGTTTTCACGCGATGAAGGTATCTGAGCATTTCCCCCGGACTTGGTATTCATCAGGATATCCACTTGATCATTCCGTGCGGACTTAATCAGCTTATATCCACATAGCCGCATAAGTCCGTTTCTATTATTGGTCTGTGGTAATGACATATATCTCTACTTACTCGTATATAAGACTTCCCTTATCTGTATTCAACCTTAGTTGATAATTGACGTTCTTGACTACTCGTCTTGGCTGGTTCCTACTCCTTCCCTTCCTATCAACATAGCAAGGCGTCTTTGACACCCTACTCCTCTGTGGTGCTCTTAGATCACTCCTCCGGTCGACTCCTTCCAACTCCGGTCACTACCGGAGTTCCGGCTTCTACTCCGGACTTGTCTTTTGGAATCGGATCGTAACAGTATTATCAACTCCGCACGTCTTCGCTATGTCTAACCTACCCCCTAATCAACCCAACCAACCTCCCAACACGGATCAACGCATACGCATTCAAGACAACCGGCTTTCTGAGGACTCCGCGGCAATTGACAATAGACGTAGACGCCAGTCTACTATATTCGCTCAAATTCCGTTGATCGTTCGTCCTTCGATACAAAACCCGGTTCCACCGATCCTACAAACCCCCCCTGCTGCGACGGGTCAGTTCTCGATCCCGCCGTATGGTCCTTACCGAGATCGGTTCGTTCCGTCTCCCGGTTCAAATTGGGACCCAAACTTACCTCCTTTGCCTAATTCCCCGTCTCGTTCCGCCGGTGGTTTGGCCCGGAATACTCCGGCTCAAAACCAATCCACTGCACAGCGCTATACCATCCCCATGAATTTCCCGATTTCACCGTCCGTTTCCCGGTTCCAAAACCGCGAACCGACTTCGGCTTCAATTCGGGAAGTGCGCGCGGAAGAGCATATCGCGGATTTGTCTCGACAATTGGCTGAGTCACGCCTTCACGATGATGAATCTGACGATGGAATTCCTCTAGTTCTACCCCGTCCTAACTTCGAACCTATGGGCACTATTCCGGAGAACTCTCGCTTCGATGACTGGTTTAACAACCGGCGCAACTATACCACCGACGAACGCTATCTTGCTGGGCTTCAACACTTTGAAGCCTTACACCCTTGGGAGTCCATTCAGGTACTCCGGTCAGACGATGGAATGTCTAACCGGGAGTATGGACGCCATCCCACGCAAGTTCGTTTCGGTGCTTATCGCGCCTCCGGCGTAGGAATGCGTCCGGAGCCAGCTCCAGCAGGTACTCAAGCTCGTCCCGGTGATTCGGATGATGAAACGGATCCGCTCAGCCATAGTTCCTCCGTTCATCAGGGCGGTCCTCCGGGACCACCAGGTGGATATGGAGGAGGTGGCCCTCCTGGTGGCGGCCCTCCAGGGCCCCCCGGAGGTGGATTTCCAGGTGGTGGGCCTCCGGGCCCTCCATATGGCGGTGGTGGTGGAGGTGGCAATCCCGGTGGTGGACCCCCTGGTGGATATCCAGGTGGAGGAAACCCCGGTGGAGGAGGGGGCGGAGGCGGGCCTCCTGGGGGATTTCCCGGGGGATTTTTTCCTCCTGGCGGTCCTCCCCAACCTGCGCCTGGCACTGATCCGTACATGGCTTACATGATGTATGAGACCGCCCAGGCGTTTAGGGACGCCGCTACGCAATTCAGAAACCCACCTGCTCAGAGGTCGGGACGGTCAAACCTTCGGAATCCGGACCCATTCGATGGAGAAGATCCTTCAAAGCTGCGTATATTCTACACGCAGTGTTCTCTTCGTTTTGGAGAACAACCACAGGACTTCGTCACGGACTCAAGCAAGATTATCTTCGTGATCTCATACCTCAAAGGTCGCGCGCTCTTGCACTTCACTCCGGTGATCGAGTCCCAGACACCTCCGGAATGGGACGACAATTGGGCTGCTTTCTCGCAGGAACTCTTCAACTGCTTCGGTCCGGTCGATCCGGTCGGAGACGCCCAGGAAGAGGTCCTCGATCTCCACATGGCCAACAACGAGACCATTATCGACTTCCATCTCAAATTCGACACTCTTCGGCCTTACCTCCCTTGGTCGGATGAGAACCTCAAGTTCATGTACTATCGTGCGCTGGCTCTTCGTCTTAAAGACGACCTCAAGACTGCGCGCTACCCCGACACGTACATTGGACTCCGCACTGAGGCTACTCGATTGGATTTCATCTACTGGAAGTTCGAGAAGGAGAGGCAGAGAGAGCGGGAGAGGAAGAAGCGGATGGGCGGTGGTGGAGGTTCTGGCTCCGGTTCCGGTAACGACAATCCGAAATCCGGCAACAACGCCAAGAACACCAACTCCGGTAACTCGTCTGGCAACTCCGGTTCCGGCAACTCCGGTAACTCTGGTAATTCGTCTGGTCAGCAAAACCGCAAGGGAAATCCTAGGAAGGATCCAAAAACTCCCTCCGGTAACAACAACGCTGCCCAGACCAATCCGGCTCCCAACAAGAATCCGCCCCCGAAGAAGACCAAGCCCTATGAGAAGAATCTCACCCAGGGTGGTAAGCTGAAGCAGGAGGAACGGGATCGCCGTAAGGCGAACAATCTCTGCATGTACTGCGGAGAGGCAGGTCATCAGGCGTCCGATTGTCCCAAGCGGACTACTCCGGTCGCTGGCCGTGGGTCTCAAACCACTCCGGCCCCTGCTGCTACAACTCCCGCTCCCGCAGCCCCTGCGCCGACAACCCCGGCCGCGCCAAAAAATTAGGCCGCAGTCCGGACGCCTCAATCCCCAGTCCGGACTGCGTTGACGGCGGGGATCTTCCCGAGGTACGACTCAACGCTTCCTCTCTTTCATCTAATGCCCTTTACGTTTTACTTTTTCTATCTCTACTGCGCGCGGACTATGTATCTCTGGACGAGCGTGAACTAGGCGTAACCCTAGGCTCGTCCGATGTATTGAGGCAACTTGCCGAGGGATTCAACTCCCACATTAATGCGCTCGTGGACTCCGGTTCATCGCATTGTTTCGTCTCAGACAGGTTCTGTGACGAAAAGGGTTATCTCCCTTATTCTGTACCTCCGGTCAAGGTGCGGTATTTGGATGGCTCGTCCTCGATCATTAACCGTCAGATCCGGCTGCTCATCCGGTTTCCTTCCGGCGACGTCCATTTAATGGAATTCTATGTCACCCGTCTTGATCCTCCCTGCGACATGGTCCTCGGATACAACTGGCTTCACCGCTACAATCCGTTGATTGACTGGAAGAATGCTAGTATCGCTTTCCGGACCACATCCAATGGGAATCTTGTGTCGACACCAACTCCGGTCGAGTCTCTCTCCTCCGGTTCTGGGACCCCAACTCCGGTCCCGACTCCGACATCGTCGCCATCGACCTCAGCTCCTTCAGAGCAACATTCCGAGGCCACCGAGCCTCGTCCATTCATTACTCCACCAAAAATCTCTCTGGTCTCTGCTGCAGCTTACCGTTCTATCCTCAAGGATAAGGACGTCCAGCAGTTTACGGTGCAGGCCCAACCAAAGGAAGAAGTTACTGCCAAGTCCGGTTCCCTTGAGGATCCGGACCTGTCTAAAATTCCTTCGGAGTACCATGACTTCGCTGACGTATTTTCAGAGCAGGAAGCGTACAACCTTCCTCCTCACCGCGAATACGATCTCAAGATCGAAACCATCGACGGCGAAGTCCCTCCGGTCGGGCACGTCTACTCCCTTTCGCAATCCGAGCTCGCTGCACTCCGCGAGTTCATCGACAAGAATATTCGTTCCGGATTCATCTACCCGTCCCGGTCGAATCATGGAGCTCCTATCCTTTTCGCCAAGAAGAAGGATGGTTCGCTCCGACTCTGTGTCGATTACAGAGGTCTTAACCGCATCACGAAGAAGGATCGTTATCCTCTTCCATTGATTGCTGACCTCTTGGATGCTCCGGGAAAGGCGCGTATCTATACCAAACTTGATCTTCGGCACGCTTACCATCTTCTCCGAGTTGCTGAGGACGATGAGTCCAAAACTGCATTTCGGACTCGCTACGGCTCTTTCAACTTCAGAGTCGTACCGGAGGGTTTATCTAACGCTCCGGCGGCTTTTCAGCGCTTCCTGAATAGCCTGTTCGCGGACTTGCTTGACGTTTACGTCGTTGTCTATTTGGATGACATTCTGGTTTACTCCGGAGACGAAGCTCAGCACACAGCGCACGTACGGGAAGTACTCCGGCGCCTCCGGGCCTCCGGTTTGTACTGCAAACTCCCCAAATGCGAGTTCGGTGTAACAACGTGCGAGTACCTCGGCTATATTCTCTCTCCGGATGGATTCCGGATGGCCGAGGAGAAGATTGCGGCGATAATGGAATGGCCGGTCCCACGTAAAGTTAAGGACGTTCAGTCATTCCTTGGCTTTTGCAACTTCTACCGTAGATTCATCTGGAATTACTCCGGTATCACGGTCGCCCTGACACGCCTCACGCGTAAGGGCTTGAAGTGGGACTGGACCTCCATCTGCCAAGACGCGTTTGAGACGCTCAAGAGGGCTTTCACCGAAGCTCCGGTTCTCCATCACTGGGTTCCCGGCCGTCAACTTACGGTCGAAACGGACGCTTCGGACTACGCTATCGCCTCCATCCTATCAATTCAAGGAGACGACGGCGACATCCATCCCCTCGCATTCCGGAGCCGGACTCTGCAGAACGCGGAGCTCAACTACGACACCCACGACAAGGAACTCCTCGCCATCTTCGACGCTTTCGAGCATTGGCGCCAATACCTCGAAGGAGCTCCTCTTACAGTGGATGTTGTCACCGACCACAAGAACCTGGAGTATTTTGCTACCACAAAGACGCTTACCCGTCGACAGGTTCGCTGGTCAGAGAAACTCTCCGCGTTTAATATGCTCATCCGGTTCCGTCCTGGACGGCTTGGGGGAAAACCTGACGCGTTAACTAGACGATGGGACGTCTATGCTAAAGAGGGGGATAGGGATTATGTTCAGGCCAATCCGCAAAATTTTCGGCCAATTTTCACCTCCGAACACCTCTCCGCGTCACTCCGGGCGACATTTCTTGAAGAAATCGTACTCCGGTCATCGGTCGTTTTGGACGTCGAGAAGCTCTACTCCGACATCCGGACTCATCTCTCCGACAATCCTCACGCCCTTGCGGGTCTGGAACTCGCTAAAACCGGCACCAACCGTCGCTGGACGACAGACGAGGCTGGCTTACTCCGCTTAGACGGACGAATCTATGTTCCCTCATGCTCCGGTTCTTCACCGGAGCTCCGTGTACGTGTTTGCCAGTTTAAGCATGATCATATTCTTGCTGGTCACTTCGGACAGAACAGGACGCTGGCTCTGATCCGGAAGGAATTCACTTGGCCAAATTGTCGCGACTTCGTCAAAGACTATGTCAAGTCCTGCGTCACGTGTGCGAGGAACAAGAAGCCCAGGCACCGTCCTTACGGTCTCCTGAAACCCCTTCCAGTGCCTCTTTGTCCTTGGCATTCGATATCCATGGATTTCATCGAGCAACTTCCGGCCTCCGGCGAGTACGATTGTATTCTTGTGATCGTTGATCGTGCTTCGAAGCAGGTTATCCTCATTCCCTGCGACGTTCACATCGACTCTCCAACACTCGCCCGGATGTTCCTCATTCACGTTTTCTCCAAACACGGAGTTCCGGCACACGTCACTTGTGACCGGGGTTCCGAATTCATATCTTCCTTCTTTCGTTCTTTGGGCGAACTCCTCGACATGAAGATCCATTATACTTCGGGTTACCATCCGGAAGCTGATGGTCAAACGGAACGGATGAACCAGACGGTCGAGCAGTACATCCGCATTTACTGCTCTTATCAACAGGATGATTGGGATTCACTCCTTCCTCTTGCCGAATTCTCGTTGAACAACGCTCCTAACGCCTCCACAGGCATTACTCCGTTTTTCGCGAATAAAGGCTACGATCCCCTCCTGTCCGTCCATCCGGAACTCAACGTCGCCAACACATACGCTCGCGACTTCGTGGTCAATCTCAACGAACTCCACGAGTTCCTCCGGGACCAAATCCGGTGTGCACAAAGTACTTACAAGGAAACGGCGGACCGGAAACGCATTCAACATCCGGACATCAAAGTCGGCGATGAGGTGTTCATCTCTACCAAGTACATCAAGACCAAGCGTCCAACTCCGAAGTTCTCGGAGACGCACATCGGTCCGTATGAGGTTATTGGAAAACCTAGCGCTGCCTCGTTCCAGGTGCGACTTCCAAAAAATCTGTCCCAAGTTCACCCAGTTTTCCATGTTTCTCAACTCGAACCCCACTTCCGGAATCCCTTCCCCGGTCGAGAAATCCCTCCACCACCTCCGGTAGAGGTCGACGGCGAAGAGCATTTCGAGGTCAAGCAAATCGTTGACTCCAAGCTCAACCGGAGGTACCGGATTAAACTCCGGTACTTGGTTGAATGGATGGGCTACGAGAACACGGATGAACAATTCACATGGGTTGGAGCAGACGACATACAGGCAGGTGAGGCGTTGGACGACTTCCATCGCCGATATCCAGACAAGCCTGGCCCGTTACAAATCTAATTGTCAAACCCCGGCCGAGCCTTTCCAACTTCAGGTTCAATACCTCGGCCGGGTAAACGTTCGTTCATCAAAATTCTATTTACATTTTGCCTTTACTTATACAAACGTTCGTTTCACACGAATCCGGCGACTATCTACATTGTCAATCCTCTGCCAATTCGTCGTCACCATTCTTCGCTGTATCCGGACTCGACGCGATCTCGGGCTCAGTCTCCACCGGTGGAATCATTTCCTCCTCCGATTTCTCGTCGTCATCCCCCGGCAAGAACAAGGGCTCCTTAGCCCCCTCCGGTCCCTTCACCTCATACTCCTCCGGATCGACATTCATGTCGACCATACCCTCAACATCCCCATCCTCCAACTCCATTCCGGACCCCTCAGGCTCCTCCGCCTCGGCGTCCATCTGGATCCCAGTCCACTCCTCTTCGTCTTCATCTCCAACCGACTCCTCTCCTCCCTGCTTCGCCTTCCACGCCTCCAGCTCTTCCTCAAAGACGCGTTGGCGTCGATCCTGCTCCGCCTGCCTCCGAGCCTCTCTGGCATCCGCATCCTCGGCCTCCTCGTACATCGAATTCCCATGGTCGTTGTCCCAATCGTCTGAGACACGATCCGGAGTTACGGGGCGAGGGTCGACGGGAGGCGCGGGAACGACGTCCTTCGGCTCGTCGCCGAAATCCATCAAGTCGTTGTCGTCCTCAACAACTCGACGAGCAAGACGAGGCCTCTTGACAGGCACGGGGGGAGGCGAGACCGAGATGGAGGACGATTGAGCACGCCCACGTTTGGGCGTGACGGAGACAAGAGTGGAGGGGACGAAGGGAGAGGTGCGGGGTTTTCGGATGGTGACGTTTTGCTTTTTCCCACGCTTGGGAGGTGGTGGTGGTGGTCCATCCGTCCTTCTGCACGCGATCCGCTTCTGCCGGCACAAATCGCAGGCGCGAGCCTTGACTCCGCCGGAGTTGACGCAGGCCGCGCCGAGACGCCGACAGTTGTCACAAGCTGAAAAGAGAAAGATGAGTAAAATTAAAAACGAAGGAAAATCACTCACCTTCGTTTTCCTCGTCGTCTCCAGCGACGGAATCCACTACCTCCGGCGTCTTCGCGCGAGCCTTCCCCTTATCCCTCCTCGGCTTCTTCCTCCGAGACAACGGCTTCGCGTCGTCTTCGTCCTCATCGACGACAGCCATCTCCACCTCCGGCTCCGGCTCCGGCTCCGGCTCCGGTTCCACCACTTCTTCGACCTTCTCCTCCTCTTCATCCCACTCGATCCCCGCGTAATCGTCCTCTCCAGGCGTCGAGGGCTGACGATCTTCGTCCTCGTGGATGACGTAATCCCGGCCGATTTTGGCATAGTAGGCGAGGTCGATGAAGAAGTGGAGGGGGACCTTGGCAGTACCCTGGGTCATGAGGTCGTGGGGGTTAGGGGGTTGGTGGCGAGGGGCGTGTCGTTCCAGAGCGAGTCCTTTGGCTTCCTCCCAGAGCTCTTGATTGAGGTCGCGCCTCCGCGCCACTTCATTCACGAGACGCTCGCGTCTCTCAGCCTCCATCGCCAACTCCGCCTTCCTTCGTTCCTCCGCCTCTCTCTCAGCCGCCAACCTCTCCTCCTTGACCCTCTTCGCCTCCTTCGCCTTTGCTGCCTTTTCCTTCGCCTTAGCCAGCGCCTCCTCGAGCTTGGCGATGGTCTCCGGCGAGACCTCGTCGTCGTCCTCCGGGTCCGGGGTCGGGACTTGGTTTTTCTTGTCCTTGTCTTTGTCGTCGCGATGAGAGGGCAGGGAGTGGCGCGAGTGGGTCGACATGGTGGTATGAGTCAAAGAGAGAAAATTGATCCGGAACAAACTTCGCCAAACTTTCTTTGTTCGGTTCCGGCAATTCATTCGGCTACCGGCAATCGTTTCTACCGTTCTCTTGGGCTCTTGAGGGCAAGAGCCTAAGAGGGGGATACTGTTATGTCCCGTTCCAACGCCAACTCCGGTACCTCAACTCCGGTACCTCAACTCCGGTACTCAACTCCGGTACTCAACTCCGGTCACGTCGGGAAGCCTCCCGACGTCGAAGCGCATCACGCGCTCCTCGGTTCTATCCGGGTACTCGGGTTTTCACGCGATGAAGGTATCTGAGTGTTTCCCCCGGACTTGGTATTCATCAGGATATCCACTTGATCATTCCGTGCGGACTTAATCAGCTTATATCCACATAGCCGCATAAGTCCGTTTCTATTATTGGTCTGTGGTAATGACATATATCTCTACTTACTCGTATATAAGACTTCCCTTATCTGTATTCAACCTTAGTTGATAATTGATGTTCTTGACTACTCGTCTTGGCTGGTTCCTACTCCTTCCCTTCCTATCAACATAGCAAGGCGTCTTTGACACCCTACTCCTCTGTGGTGCTCTTAGATCGCTCCTCCGGTCGACTCCTTCCAACTCCGGTCACTACCGGAGTTCCGGCTTCTACTCCGGACTTGTCTTTTGGAATCGGATCGTAACAGGACTGAATTTCGGATGAAAGGAATATGAATTTCAAAGTAATGTAGCTAATACAAGGAAGTGCTACCAACAGCCCGCCCACTATTGCTTCCACCACCACCGGGACTCAAGAGCCACACACGCATCACCGGATTCGAAAAGATCAACCTGCGGCTGGATGTCAGATCAGAATGCGGCTCGAAGGTGTACACTAGTACACACCTCAAGCAGTGGGAGGCCACGGTAGCGGCGTCGTAGATGGGGAGGGAATCAAGCTCAAGGACAAAAGCCATAGAAGGGCACATACCTGAAAGAAGCGAGCTCTGGCCCCGCCATCGACTCGAGAAGCTTGAGGACATCAAGTTCGTATCCGGTCAGCAGATCGTAGCAGGATGAGCTCGTGACGCACCTGAGGTCAACAGTGATTGGAGCACTGGGTCCCAAGAACCAAGCCCTACACTCAGTCGAGACAGCCACAGCGGCTTCTTGTGCTGTCTTCAAGCTGTCGTCCGAGGTTCATGATGTGCAGAGTGGAAGGGCATCAAAGGGTCCAGACGTTGATATTGCAATGAAGTACTGTCGACAGGGGGCTCCTGGGGAGAAGAGAGTGGAGGAGAGGTACATTGAAGAACGGGGGGGAAGGCGACATGAGGGTTGGGAGGAAGGAGTGGAGCGCCGTGACAGACGTGACACCACTGACCTCATCCGCAGCATGGCTCCACACCGGCCTTCCCACAACTTTCCCAAGTCCTTCTCCGTGCAAATATCTCACTGTGCAACAGCGCGGTCGTCAAGGGACGTCCAGACGGGGTATAGGTTGATCGAAGAAGACCCTGGCTCGATCAATGTTCATTTCCATCTTGCTCCCTGATTTTCATGTGTTTCTCCCATGATTTCGGCTTCACCAATTCAGCGGAATTGTTCCTGATTTTCACCGAAGAGGCCATGATTTGATACATTGTACGGACTCTGTAAAAATCGCAAATTAACGTCTGAAGTACCCGAGGTATTTGATCTGTTCATTTCAGGCCATAGACTGTGATTCTGCTTGTTCATGGCACGGCGACATGAAATTCATGCGCCGTTGTTTTCACAGTGAACAACGGCGGCGGTGGCAAGAAGGGTGCAGCGGCGGGCGGCAAGGTTGTCAGCGCCGCATTGTTGAACCAGCCCATCAACCGCGTCCTCCCGCGCGTTATGATCGACGGGCCGTTTGGCACCTCGTCGGAGGATTTCTTGGACTATGAGACGGTGTTTCTCGTTGGGGCGGGGATTGGAGTTACTCCGTTTGCTTCGTGCGTCTTTCGTCCTGAGTTTTCAGTTCAAATTAATCGAACGCAGGATGCTCAAATCCATCTGGTACAAGATGAACAATTTCGAGTTTGGTGGTCGCCGCACAAGACTTTCCAAGGTCTACTTCACTTGGGTCATCCGCGACTTTAGCACGGCCGAATGGTTCCACTCCCTTCTGAGCGCGATGGAGGAGCAAGACTCGCAGAATCGGATCGAGATCAACATCTACCTCACCGGCGGGGTGCTTGAGCAAGACGTGAACAATATCGTCGTACAGGACGTGGGATCTGAGAAGGATGCGATTACGTCGCTGAGAGCGCCGACGCATTTTGGGCGGCCGGATTGGGAGAGGTTGTTTACGGAGGTTGGAAAGAGGCATCCCGAGGCGGATGTTGGTGTGTTCTACTGCGGCCCGGCGTCCCTGGCCGGTACGCTGCGATACATGTCGACCAAGCACTCGGATCCCCGGGGTGCCCGGTTCTTCTTCAGGAAGGGTGCGTTAAATTCTCTGTCAGATCATTCTCTGCGAGGCTGACGCTGTTTTACAGAGAACTTTTAACATGCCAGGACGCATTCTATTTATCTATTTATTGGATTCGTTGGTCATGTAAATTTACTTTGGGTATCACGCTGAATGCGAGGAGGTTCCGGCATTCCGGCACCCGTGAGATCGCTCCACATTGCCACGCGTTCCGTCGACGATGCCAATAGACACGGTCTCTCTTGACCGCTCAGTTTCACAACTGAATTCGCGAGGCGATGAATGGTGTGATGCACACCAAAGGTGAGGGTATAAAGCAGGACGATTGGAGTGGACTCGAACCTCACTCCTCAGATGAAGTTCTTCAGCTCCCTCGTCGCGACCTCTTTGCTTGTTGCTACTGCCTTTGGGCAGGGCGTCAGAATCGGCGCTCCCGCAGCCGGGACCACCGTCTCTTCTGGAACTAACATCACCGTCGAAGTCGAACGCCCTGTGAGTCGTACTTCCACCTCCAGCACTATCGAAAATTCTCATACATTCCTTCAGAGATCCCTCAGCTCCTCGGTCGAAGTAGGACTCGTCATCGGCTTCCTCTCTTGCGAAACCGACCAAGATTTTTGCACCCAAGACCCCGAAGCTGTCGGGAGCATCCTGTACAACGGGCCTTTCAGCCCGCAATCCCACAATCCCACAAAGACGTCGACCCTGGCAATCCGAATCCGTACCAGAACTTTTCCGTCCAGATTCCGGTAGGAACGCCGACGGGTCCGGGGCAGCTTAGCGTCGTGCACTACGCGTTGATCGGGGTGAGCAACAGTGCCATTGACTATTGACTGAGTAATTAAACTTGAACCCTGCGCAGGCTGGACCGTTCCCATTCTTGCAAACCCAGAATATTACCATTAATGTGGCTTAGATATTGGCGTATTGATTTTTCAACCAATGTGCACGTGACCATGTTCAACTTTGAGTTCCGTTTTGTCGGCGTTTGAAAAATTAAAAGGAGGTATGAAGGCGGCCATCGGCGTTTTATTTCGAGTGAATACAAGTCATATGCGCATCGGAGACTGCAGTCAAGGTGGAGTGTGGAGTGTTGCTTGAATAGAGCTTGATGGCCGGAATTCGGATCATGGTTGGAATGCAGCACCCCTTCCACACTGTCTCCACCTGGCTTCCATAGCCTGCACTATGCCCGCAAGCTGTCCCTTCATGATGTAACGAATGCCACGCCGGCACTATAAACTACAGCCAACGAGGCAGACGACTCACACCCCACAATGAAGCTCTTGCAGCTCCCTCTCGTTGCCCTGCTCGCCACCACCGCTCTCGCGCAGAACTGTGTCATTGGCGGTCCTAAAAACGGCACGCACGTCAAGCCTGGAAAGAATATCACCGTCGAAGTCGACCGCCCTGTACGTCGCATTCATCCTTTCGAATTCCTCTTCTACAAGCTATACCTTACCTAGGACTCACTCACTGGTTCGACCGAGGTTGCCATTATCATCGGCTTCATGTCCTGCGTCGGCTTTCCTAACAGCCAATGCCCTCCTCCCGACGAGCTTATCGGATCAGTGCTGTACAACGGCCCTTACAATCCTCAATTCCACACCAATGTGACTCCGACGAAACCTCCGTATCAGAATTTTTCTGTCATGATTCCGACGACGGCGAGGAAGGGTGTTGCGCAGCTCAGTGTGACGCATGTTAGTTTGGTTGGTGTGAGTACCGGATATTTTTTCGAACAGGTCGAGTTCAATGATTGCAGGCTGGACCGTTCCCTCTGCTAGAAAGTCTCAACGTCTCCCTCATCGTACAATAGCTCGAGGTGGGGTTAGAGTGTTGAAATTTTTGTGGCAGTGTATAGTACCCGCAATTGATGGTCAGTTTGCTTCGGCCAAGTCCGACTCGGAGTTGAATTCCTTTGTTTCGAACGCCTCATGTTTTGTGCATCAAATCTAAGCTTTTTTTTCCCGAGTCGCTCGTTCCTACACCCAATGGTGTCTAGCAGCCCCCCAGCGTCGACACCTGGTTTTTGCACCGAAGAGTTCCCGCCTCATCTCCTTTCCTCCTCTCTTTTCCTCAACGACTTGCCAACCCACGTCTCGGAAGACGATATAAGAGCTATATTCAACAAGGTCGACTATCCTCGGACGAATGTCAATTTCATAGGCAAACGACGCACCGCGGTAACAAGAGCTCTTCGTGCTCGAATCGACTTTCCCAGCATCGAAGCAGGTATACTAAATTAGCTAGGCTGGGAATGGAATCCTTCCTAATTCCTCCTTCTCTTTTCAGCGGAAAAAGTCCTGGCTCTCCTCCATCAACGAGCTATACCCACGCCGTCCTCAGGACCGGTCCTCCTCGCATTTTACTTGACGAAAGCGCTCGACGCGTACCCCACATGCAGTGTATGCCCGCGTCTGCTCAAGACACCTCCATCCGGGTCCACCGAGGCTTCTCTATACGACCTCTTCCGCAGCTACGGACCGATATATTCCTTGCGAATGGACCCTGCTATTGGCGTGTTGGTACAATTCTGGGCGGAAGAACACGCGCGGGAAGCGGAAATAGGACTTGGCGGAGGAGCGTTGAATATGTACGATCCTTTTTCGCTTTTCGTTTCCGTGAGTAATCGAAGAGGTGCTGGAAAGTGCAGTTACTGAAACGCAACAGAACATCAACTTTGAGCTCACTGAAGCTGTTCTGCAAGGTCTCTTCGTCCAGGTGAGATGCATTTATAACGAGCCGAGATTACTTCTAAGCGCGTACTAGTTCGGCAACATTGTCAGGTCGGTGGTCACTGTTCGAATCGTCACAGAAAAACCGAGCATCCCTGCAGCACCGAACTACTCACTCACCCCAAAACGGGAGACAGTCGCGGCAAGGCCTTTGTTACATTCTCCCTGGCTTCCGAAGGTATTTTCAAGGATTATTTCGAGAGCGGAGAACTAAACAGTGCATAAAGCTTGGGAAGCGTTACACGCGATGCAGAACGTCCAGATTTGCGGGAGAACACTCGGCGTGTCGTATCGTCTGCTCAGGAAAGAAAAGTTTCCAAAGAAGCGGACTAACGATAGACAAGAGAGCGTGGAGCTGACGGTGGAGGAGGAAGGAGACACATTGATGGAATTGGAAGAAATCAAGAATCTCGACGAGACGTTCGAGTCCGCGCCAGAACCGCCTTCTGAGCTCGAACAGCTCCGTAGGATGTACGACGCCGAGGTCAAGTGTCGTATGGCAGCAGAGGCAGAGATAGCCATTTTGCGAGAGAAACTCGTGCGCATAACCAGCGGGCTGAACGAGAACGAGGTAAAGCCTCAAATCCAACAGAAGTCGTGGTGGGATCTGGGTGAAGACGAAGCGAGATGGGCAGCTGAAGAGTGGGAGTTTGAGGAGGATGAGAAGAGATTTTGCGAAGAAGAAGCGAACCGGGCTGCTGAGCTTGAGGAATCACGGCGGAAATGGGAGAACGCGCAGAAGCGGGCGAAAGCGCTGAGGGAGCAACTGCAACCCGAAGCAGAACAGAAGGCTCGATGGGAAAAGTTGAAGCAGGAGCGCGAAGCAGAGGAGCGCAAGAAAGAAGAGGCCGAACGCCAAGCGCGCGAAAAACGCGAAAAACGCGAAAAACGCGAGTACGCCGCTCGCTGGAAACTCGCCACCGAGACGGAAAAAAACCGATGCCTAGAACGCGACCTCCGTCTCTTCAGCCTCGTCGGCTCCTGGACGCCCCCACGTGCTCTCCAGCGCGTCCAACTCCTCCTAGATGAATTCGAACCAACGAAATTCACCGCTGAGACACGGCCCTTGACATTCCGTGCCATCCCATGGCCGGTGCTCACAGACCCGCAAGAGCTATGTGTGGAGCACATCACCTGGGGTGCCGTCGACGCGTTTTTCGAGGAGGTGCAGCTGCAGATGATCGTCCTCCAGTCCGGAACCAACAACGTCGGGGAGTACGTCAGCCTCGTCGGAAAGCTTCATCGAGCGTTCCATCCGGATCGATGGAAAGCCCGCGGCGTACTAATGACCGTAATGGACGACGAACTGAGGAGTTCCTTGGAAGCGGCCGGGAACGTTGTTGCACAAGCTATGACACCGATTTGGACAGAGTCCAAGAGCTATACGTGAACTGTACTTGTCCAATAATTTTTCCTTGACGTCGCGCCCTGGGTATGCATGGAACACTAGAATTGCTCTGTGACTGTAACACATCCGAAAAAAACAAATACCGAAGCGTTACGTGCACAGCGAAAAAAAAAGTCATCTACAGACAGACCATTATCATCACAAGAAAGAAAAAAGAGAACTGAAACCCGAATAAAAGAGCAAATAAGTCAGACGATCCGTCACTCGATGCGCGCCGCGGCAGCGAGAACCGAGCCTCCCGGCGGCATTGGCACGGGCGACGCGCGCCGCGACAAACCGAGACCAAGACTCGCATTATCATCATCCGCACTCCACTCGCCATCTCCATCCCCACCCTGCCTTCTTCGGGCCCGACCAAAATCCAACGAGCCCCCTCCGCTCCCTCTCAGCCCCAGCCCCGAACCCGCCGCCGCACGCACCATAGCAGGATGTATGATACTCCCCGACCGTTTCCTCAACTCTGTCTGCGGAAGAATGAGCTGCGCATGCGACGCCCTCCTCACCAGTGCGGGAATACGCGATGGCACGGGAGACGGCGGGCTTGACTGATCGTTGAGCGTAGCCATATGCTGCATTGGCTGCTTGAGAACAGGCGAGGACGGCATGTGACGTAGTGTCCGTCTTCGCTGCGTCTGGGGTGGGGGTGTAGGACTTGGTAAGGTAGGCGATGGTGGGCTGGAGAGGTTGGGTGGATGTTGGCGTGCCTTGAGCCCAGGCGAGGACGGAACATGGCGCAGCGTGGAGGTCGACCGACTAAGTGGAGACAAGGGTGACGGCGGGGGTGCAGGGGCGGGAGCTGCAGCGCTACGGAGAAACGGTGGTGCTTGAGACATCCTGCGCGCGACGGGCGATGACTGCTGCTGCTGGGAAGGACGGGGCGACGCGACCGACCGATGCACGTTGGGTGACGGAGGAAGAACAGAAAGCGGCGACGGCTTCTTCTTCCTCACCAGAGTCGGTGCAGGTTTCAACATCTGAGGCAGGGGAACATTCCGACCACGACGCGCGTCAACGCCAAACCTCGCCTTTGTCTCTGCCGCAGAAGGCAAGACCACCCTTGATCCAAAAGTCGGCGTTCCACACCGACTGCTCGCACGCTCCATAACACCCCTCTCCATTTCCCTGTCTGCTCCAGAACGAGCAGCACCAGAACCGGTGGCCGACGGCACAGAATCAAAGAATGCCGACCCACTTCCCGCTCTTGCGCGCCTCTGCGCAGGCAGCGGCACCGCCACAGGCTCTGCGACGACGTAGCCAAAAAGGGAGCCTGGTGCATGGGTGACGCGAACAACTTTCCAGCCAGCAGAAGCAGCGAGGCTAATGATCTCCTTGAGGGTGCGTTCTTGTCCGTTGAAAGTGACTTGCATCTGTGCATCGTCAGACGCTGCCATTCTTGAAAGACGCGAACAACTCACCGTCAAGTCCATCCAGTAAACATTCGCACTCGCCCTCCCCAGATTCGCCAGCAACGGCCCCTCGGCTTCCCCCACCACCCCCTGAGCACCCTCGACGGCCGTGTCATCAACACACGCCAGTGGCAAGACCCACTCTGCTATAAGAAGCTTTGTAGTCGGACCAGCGGCTTCCCGGAGACGAAGTAGAATACGCTGGGCAAAGGCGTCGGGCCAGTCGTGCAGGACGACGCGGAGAAGGAAGACTGCAGGTGCGTCGGAGGAAGGGATCGCTTGCGGCTGGGGCTGCGCCTCAAAGAAATCGTGCACCTGAAATCTGACTTTCCCCTCTTCAATCATCTCGGGACACTTTGCCTTCCACGCCTCCTCCCCCATCGCGACCACCGGCGGTCGGTCTTGAACGACAAATCGGAGTCCCAGCTCGTCGGCGCACGCTGTGGCGAGCACCATCGTGGTGGAACCGATACCGCCGCCTACGTCAACGACAGTGCTACCTCGGGGTAGGGAGGTCCAGTCGAAACCTAGCAATTCGAGATCTCAGATATCAGCATGGGCAAAGCAGAGACGCGATTGATCCGACTCGGATCAATCGCGTCGGGAATTGCACCTGCCTTGTAAAATCGCCCCAGGCGCCTCCCAATTCCCTGTCCCAGCCATCGCACGCCCAAATCGCTCCAAGCGAAACCGATTTGGGTTCTTGGCCACTTCTTTGCCTGCACATCCCTCGCCCTCCAACCACGCGAAATATCCGACCCCAGCACACCCAAACGCGTGATTGAACGGCGCGCGTGTCGGGTCGCTGCTGCTGCTCGTTCCTTGGCCGATGTTCCCTTGGTCGCTGGAGCTTAGAATCGACGTGGTAGGACACGCAGGGAATACAGCTTCGGTGAGGTAGGCACTCGATTTGTAGAGTTCGTCCGCGCTTTGAAACAGTCAGAGATATGCGCTCTAAAGGAGGGGAATCACGTACCACAAACCAACAAAAGCAGGCACGGCGCCACCGTCGCCAGCATACTTGCGCGTCGGGCTAGGAATCAAGTCAGCAAATTACTTTAACAGACACAGGAAAAAAGGGAGAAGCGCTGCTCGGCCGAGTAGTCCGAGGAAGCGGGTGGCGCAACGAGGCAGATCTGCGTAAAGCTGCCAGAAGTGGAAGGGTAGATGTAAAAGAAGCCTTCTATCGGAAGCAATGGGGCGCGAAAGGGTCGCGGGAGCGAGGAAATTTCGAGGAGGGAAGAAAGGGAAAGTACGCACTCTGCGACGAGCTCCTCGAATGGCTGGCCCGTATCCACCAGCGAGCTAATCCTGTTGACGGCAAACACGTCTGGCGACATCTCTCGCACATAATGGTGCGTTGCGAGGAGGCGAAGGACATGTGCGAGTGTACGTTCGGGGACTCCTACACGCGGTGCGAGGACAGAGACGTGCAGAGGTCCAGCACGCAATGCCTCGGCGACGTGGGCTGCCTCGAAGAGTCTGAGACAGGATGGAAGGTGGTAGCCCATCGCAGCGTCGCAGAGGGCGAGAAAGGGCGGCTGGACGATGGCTGCGATGTGGGCCGTGGAGGCGAGCACGCGGTTGATGGCAGCTGCGACAGTCGGGTGGGTTGTTAGCTGCTCGGAGGGAGAACTCGGGTCGCAAGGCGCGTCGAGGCATGGGAAGTCCAGCGGTGGAGCACCTGGAGAGGGCGGAGGAGAGGCGTAGGCTGGACCTGGGCTGGTAGTTGTAGCATGTGTGGGTCGGGCATCGGCGTAGACGGCCTGGATGTCGTCGAGGGCGTCGTGGAGGATGGCCTCCAGAGCACGGAGGGTAGCAAAGGTCATGGTGATGGTCGGAACTGGCAGCAGAAGTGGTGGTGGCTGTCAATCAAAATGAGTTCATTGACGCGTCTTCTCTTTTTGAAGCGCGTCGTATTATGGTCCCGATTCCGACGTCCGCGAACCGATTCATTTCCACTGGCGTCGGGACAATCGAGTAAGCTCCGACTGCAGAACATTCGCCAGCTGCCAACGTTATTACACCTGGTTAGTAAAGAAAATGACTCGATGTAATCTCCAGCTTCCATCCTGCTTACTCCGCCTCACCAACCGTATCGCTCATGCATTCTACTTGTTTTGGGCTCACAAAATGTCCCTGAATTCGAGACCCAAAAGACCCACCCGACCGAAAATCGAACCGTCGAGTCACCTCAATCCTTGTTCCCCGGGTTTTGGCCTATCTGACAGTTCACATACGCCCTATCCAAAACACTTTTTGAGGGATAAAGTCAGATTTCGATAGACGCCAGTTTCACTCAAAGTTGAACTACGCGTATTTGAACCGTGTGAACATGTTCTGATGGATGATTCGGTTCCGACACTCTTCTTGTCCCCGCGATTGCCCCGCGCTACGTTTCAGCCCAATAGCTGATCCGCTTTACTCTGGAATTGGAGAAGGCAGGCAGCAATCCGTCGACAAGAAATACAAAGAATCAGACGTGTACTACAGTTTCGGTTCGTTGTGTTCCTGAGCGTTCTTTATAAAAAGGCGAGTCTCTCTAGACGCTTTACAATGAAATTCCTCGCCCCACGCTGGGTAGCTTCACTATTCGCAAGGCACAGAGTGCGGTCATTAATATCACCGTCGAAGTTGACCGCCCCGTCAGTTTCATCTCGCTACACCTAGCCCAAGTACTGAGGAACACAGGACACGCTCACGGGGTCGACACAAGTCGACCTTATCATAGACGCCTGTGGGCAAAATTGATAATATTGCAGGAGAGATATCAACTTCCCCACAGGCGTCTGCCCGCCCGCCTCTGAGATCCTCTACAGCGGACCTTACGTCCCCCAGTTCCGTACTCCGGCCAAACAACTTTATAGCCCGGATTCCCGCGGAGGCAAACAAGGGGTAGTGCCCAGAGAACAGAATGGTCGGTAAGGGCCGACTGCCAACGCTATTACATCTGGTTGGTAAAGAATGATTTAATGACTCGTTGTTTCCATGGATGTAATCTCCAGCTGCCGTGTTACTCAGTGTTGAATGTTTCCTCCGCAGAGATGACTTGTACAGCTCATGCAACTTGCGTATTTGGTTCCGACGAAAATGTCCCTGAATTGGACCAAAAGACGAGCCCGACCGAAAATCGAACCGTCCAGTCACCCCGATCCAAATTGTTCCTAGAATTATGGGCTTTCTGACAGCTCGCATGCGCTCTATCCAAAAGAATTTTGCGAGACAACGTCAGATTTAGATAGACGCCACTTTCACTCAAAGTTGAACCAGTGACCACACATCTTTGAACCGTGCGAATGATGTTCTGATGACTGATCGGTTCCGGTTGTAAGTATGTAGTTCGAGATTCTTTCTATACCCGCGCTTGCCAGTGCCCCGGGCTAGGTTTCAGCCCGATGGATGATCCGCTTCCGCTCTGGAATTGAGAAGGCAGGTAGAAATCTGACAAGGAATACAAAGAATCAGCAATTTCGGTTCGTTCCGTTCCTGAGCGGCCTCGGGCGGCCGATTCTTCATTATAAAAAGGCTGGCCAGCCTCTCTAGACGCTTTAAAATGAAGTTCCTCGCCTCACTTTTCGCAGCTTCACTACTCGCAAGCACCGCACTCGCACAAAGTGCCGTCATCGGGTCACCAGCACCTGGAGCTATCGTCAAAGCAGGATCGAATATCACCGTAGAAGTCGACCGCCCCGTAAGTCTCATCTCGCTCCACCTAGCCCAAATACTTAGAAGCAACAGGACACGCTCACGGGGTCGACAGAAGTCGACCTCATCATCGGCTTCCTCTCATGCAATAATATCAATTTCCCGACAGGTGTCTGCCCACCCGCCTCCGAGATCCTCGGCACTATCCTCTACAACGGGCCTTACGACCCCGAATTTCGTACTTCGGGCAAACCACCGTATCAGAACTTCACAGTCCAAATTCCCGCCGATGCAAACAAGGGTAGTGCGCAGCTTAGTGTGACGCACTTTAGCTTGGTTGGGGCAGGGCCATTCCCGTTGTTGGAGGTTCTTAATGTTACAGTTCAGGTGGTGTAGAGGTTGAATTAATTGGGATTGTAACGCCTGCGCGGCCAGGGCCGCGGCCCATCGTAAGATCTTTGCAGCGACTGATACGCTGGAACTCGATAAAAAGTTGACTTGATACCTTTAATAAATTACGCCCTCAGCGTACATATCTGCCCGTCGAACGCCCTGTTGCACGCCAAGTCCAACCACTTGCGTGAACCATGGGAAAAATGATATGATGCCGATCGGCAATGACATCAATTGCTGTGCCTGAGACCTCGCTTCCTTTCCTCCTCGATGGCTGGCTTCCTCCCATCCCTCGAAACCTTCGCCAAGGTTCCCTATCCTATCTACCCGCTTATTGCACTCCAATCTTACCGCCTACACAGGGCACGCTGGCCACCGCTGCCACGTTGACCACAGTCGGTATGCAATTAAGCCCGACAATATTAATGACGCGTCTAATCGCCTCCAGGCGCCGGCCTCCTCTACTACGGCCAAAACTACCTTATCTACCCCTCCGCTTTCCCCTCGGGCTCTCGCACAGGTGTGATACCTTTCAGTCCCCTCTCATCCGCAGTCGTGGCTGTAACACGCACAGAAGACGTACCCGTCCCGGCGTCGTTTAACCTCCCGTACCAAGACCTTGAACTCAAGACCTCGGACGGGATAACGCTGAGATGCTATCTCCTCCCGCAAAGCAAGCGGTTGCCGCGCCTGCATCCTTCTTCGACCGTGATTCCTGGAGAGGACGATATGACAGAGGACGAGGTGCGTCTGCTTTTCTCCGGGATAGAACGGAAGCTCACTTTCAACGACTCGAAGCTGATAATGAGCCGCCCGACGGTGATCATGTTCCATGGGAATGGGGGCAACCACGGCCATCGAGTTCCCCTGGCGAGGGTGTTCCTCCTACGAATGCGGTGTAACGTTCTTATGATGTCGTATCGCGGGTGCGTCCTTCACATTTATTCTGTTTCACGTCTAAGGTTGCTCAGATACGGCCGCTCTGAGGGCTCGCCGTCAGAACCCGGTCTTCAAATAGATGCTCAGACGGCGTTGGATTACCTACTCTCCGACCCGTGCTTTTCCAAGACTCGGATAGTGCGTTGAGCTGTTCGTTCTTGCGGGCAATCGAGTTGACGAGGGACACAGATATTATATGGCCAATCAATCGGCGGGGCCGTATCCATTGACCTCGCGAGTCGCAACCCATCCAAGGTCCCGTTCCCTCTTTTTATCTTGCGTCCCCCATGCTAAAATTTCACAGATCTACGCTCTCATCCTCGAAAACACATTTACCTCCCTTCCGAACGTCGTCCCGTACGCCCTCCCTCTCCTCGGCCCCCTCTCCTTCCTAGTCCACCAGAAATGGGACTCGGCGAGTAAGATTCACATGATCCCAGCGAGCACGCCGGTGCTTATGTTGAGCGGGTTGAACGACGAGTTGGTGCCGAAGGAACATATGAAGGATTTGTGGGAAGCTATTGTTAAGCGGGGTGAAGGAGCGACCGGGGACGGGAAGGGAGAGAGGGCCAAATTTGTGGAGTTTCCGTTGGGTATGCATAGTGAGTCTTGTGGCGGGTTTTTTTTTTCGGCGTTGAATGGAGCTGATGGGTTGAACAACAGATGATACGTGTGTACAGCCGGGCTATTGGACTGCTGTTGCGGATTTTGTCGCTGGGTTGGCGGCTGAAGTGGATGAGGAAAAGCCGCCGCAGACTAGGTTGTGAGGTTGTCTTTTTCTTTATACGGAGGGCAAGGCGGATTGGATATCCTCAGATTGCGAGCATTGTATTATCGTATTCATCCCAACGAGTTTTATTCGCAGTAGAGCTACAAAGCAAGAAAGTGATTATATGGTCGTGGACAAAGGAAATCTAAGTATACAAATATGTGGTTGAAAGAGAATAGAGATAAAGGGAAATAAGGGTCTTTGTCGAGCCCAGCTCGATTTATGCCACCCGGTTGGAGACGGTGTTCAACTTGCACCTGGGAAGCTCTCCCCGGCTACAGGCAGGTCGACTGGCTGTTCTTGTCCAGCGTCGACCGGAGACACCGTACGCTCAGTTTCGAACCTGCCCGGCTTGCTCCTGCTCCTGCTAATCCTCCCTGGACCAGGATCGCGGCCAACTGGGGCGGGAGCTGCCAACCCGCTGACGACGAGGCTGCTCGATTGGTCGTACCATCCGTAGGATGGGAGATTAACGTTGGGCTTTTGCTTTGACTTTGGTTTGGGTTTATCGCCACCGGTACCGGTACCGCCGCCCGGGATACAGGTCTTCTGGTGCACAGGCCAGTCCTGGTTCCGATTGAGAGTCGTGTTGAACATTCGGTATCCGCGGGAGGAGAACACACCTTTTCTTGGCAGCCACTCCCGCAATAGGTTGTGTTTTTGCAACGACTGCAGATAAGCAGATCGACTGAATGAACGAACGATTGAGCGGGACAGTGTATAGGAAAGTCGAAGCTAACCTTGTTTTTCACAGTCCGGTGCAGCACATTGGGCGGGGTCAGTCATGAATCGCTTGTCTTTTGGCTGGGGATGAAGGGAAAGAGGAGGTTGGTTTCGTGGCGTGGAAAAAACATGTGTGATGGTGAGAATTTGAACAAAGAGTTCTGTCGAATAAACTTTGCGGAAATTATGTAACACTGTGCGACTGCTGTTTTGTTTCCAACTGAAGAATACCACACACTCGTACTTACTTACTCCCTCTTCAACTCATCATGCATCACCCCTTCAATCATCATCTCCAGCGCCATAATCCTCATCGGCAATTTCAACCCAGCTTGGATCTCGCTGCGAGAAAGAGTCCTCTCGAGATTGACCCTTGCGTATTCCTCCACGCCAACCCGATGCACCTCTGCAGTCCACCACTGGGGCAAAACATTCCCAGCCCGCTCGACACGGTCCATCCACTCACTAAACTCCATGTCCCGCGCAGATTCGGGAAGGCGAGCCGCAGTCCCATGCTCCCCGAGCTTGAGGAGGCGGTACGCACTGACGAGGTCTGTGTACACGTCTTGGAACGTTTCGGCCGTGTAGCCGAACATGGGATCGAAGTATTTGCCGAGGGTGGACATTGGGGCATCCGTGCCATCGAGGTGGTTGAACATGTGTCCGAATGGCGATATCGATATGGTCCTGGATGTTCCCGTGTTGTTATTGCTATTATTTTTCTTGGGTTTGGGTGCACAGAGCTTCTTGTGAGCAGGCCAGTCCTACCATTCTTCAAAATGTGCGTTCAATCTGATACGGAGCATAGATCTACCTTTGTTTGACAATCAGCCCCACAGTATTTCGTCTTTTTGCAGCCACTGCATAGATGGGTGGCTAATTTCGAATGAGAGAGTGTTGGGAATAGATAAGAGCAGGCACCTTCGTTGCTGCAATCAGATGCGGCACATGGCGAGGACATTATGGCGGTCAGAAGCAAGAGTGGTGATGCATCAGTTGGGCTGATCAAACAATCTCAATTCCGCGCTCGGCAAGTGCAATTGCAAGTTTCTGGCACCCAAATTTCAGACACGAAAAGTAACTTGTCCGATGTCTCTTCAAACTGAATGGTACAATCAAGGTCCTGCTGAATCGTCCTCGTACATTTTGTTGCAAGAAGCCTCCCCCCGAAAATGAGTCAAGGATGAGTATGGCGTGGGTCGGAGGCTTTCGAGCATCCAAAAAATACAACAGATAGACGATACACGTTACACTGCGCAGCCAGTCAGCGCCCACCCAACCGCCAAAAGAGAGACTCACTATTCTGATAGTCTGCAGCCAACAGCCTGCAAACTCGGTCAGACATCCGAAAGCACAGAGAAAGAGCACATACAGCTCAAGAACAATCTCCGGTGGAATGCGCTCCATAAACTCCTGCACGGGAACCTCCTCCTTCGGGCCAGCCTTCTCGTAGTACGCCTTGAAACTCATATACTCGAGCAGCTTCTCGACGATCACGGCGCTAGAAAGCTAATGATTCAAGCTGGGGTAGAGCCGCAGAGTAGACGAGAGACGCACCGCTGGCTGACGGGACATGTCCGGGCGATGGCTTCCGCGTAGTTACCTGCAAACAACGCGTGTTCGTTGAGCCTTGAATCGAGACGTGTGGCGAGGCAACGTACCGGCGGTGTCCAACATATCCCTCATCGTCTCACTCGCGTTGGCAACACTTCGTCGCACCAGGAACGAATATCCATCGTCGCTCATGACGCGTACCCAGTCGTTGTCGGTCTCTGCCGTCGTACCCTGGCGTGGCCGTGGTCAGCTGATTGTCTCTCTAGGACCAAGAGGCGCCGAGGTTCACAGAGTTCTGAGCCATATCCACGTCGGCCATTTGTACAACGCGTCAAGAGAAAAGCGGAGGTTGATTACATAATCGCACAAAAAGCGCAAGAGGTAAGTATATACATTATCCTAGCCAAGCAAGTACTAGGAGCCCGGGGACACACCGGCAGCCGTGTCCTCCAAGAGATGCGCCTCACCACATATATATATATCAAGCCATTAGTATTACTACACCGTCTCGTGCCTTTTCAATCCCGCAGGCCGCGACGCATGCTTCCCCCTAAACGCAATCCGATCTGCCAACCGCTCAACATCGGCATTGGCATCGTCATCGAGCGTCTTCTTGATGAGGAACTCCATGTTCAGACCCTCAGGGTCACGACCTGGTATGCGCATCGACGGTACCAGCGGCGTTGCCATCGGCGTCGCTGAGGGCGAGCTGGGTGAGGATCCATACATGGACGGCGGTGGGAGGGATGGCAGGCGTTCGTTGAGCAAGTCGGAACGGCGGCTGCAAGGGCAAACAGTGAGTGAATGTCAAGCAAAGGAAACACAGGCACATACGCATCCTCGAAATTGCGGATATTCTGCCTAACTTGTCGCTGGACGCCCAGTTGTCCTGACACGCCTGGTTCTTCCGTCTGTGCATCGACGAGTTCTGACGCCGACTCTGCTTCCTCTCTGACGACCTCCAGTCAGCTTATGCTTAGAAAGAGATGGCCCACGCACCGTAGCAGCTGAAACACACGCTGCATCCTACCCACCGCCAAGATCTTATTCTTGATCTCCTGCCTCCTCCGCGCTACCTCCGCAGGTGTGCTCAGCCCCAGCGTGCGAGCAGTCCGCATCTCCGTGTCCCCATCTACATCCTGCTTCTCCTCCTCACCCTCCGACGACGATGAATCCTCGAGCTCCTCCTCGGAGCAAACCGACAGGACCGCAAGTAGCATCTCCGTGACTGCGTGATCATCAGGACTGGGCACGAAGATGGAGAAACCACGCACTTTTAGCACCGACGAACGGCAAACTCCAGGTAAACGCGTTCTGAAAGTTGGGCAGCCAGTACGGATGGGGCGATGAATTGTACTGTCTTATCGTGATATTCTTGTTGGCGTACTTGAGGATCGCTCCCCGATTATGGTACACGTCGAGATAATTTGGCGCCGAAAAGATGGTGATCACGGAGGGGAACTTTTTGGTGGGTGTCTTGCGGTGCATCGTATAGCCCGCGTCCTGTGCCTCGTGCCCACGTATGATTCCAAGTAGGCCATTTCGCTCGAGGAATTGGCACGCAGCGGCGTAGGTATAGTAGTAGGAGCAGCCACGGGTCTGGTTGTGCAGGAACGTCGTGCCCGGGGGTATGTTCTGGTCCTCCTCGTGGCCGAAGCCCTGTATAGGATCGCTCCACAGCAGATCGCAGAGCAGGCCGCGCGATCCAGGCTCGCTGAAGCGATTCATCCCATGGATGTCGGATATCGAGACGAGCTCTGGGGAAAGACCACCGTGGACACAGAAGAATCGACCATCGACGAGTGCCGCGACGGGGAGGGCGCGGAAGGAGGCGATGCACGCGTCATAGACGCGCTCCGAGTACTTGTGTAGACATTCACGTCGGAAAGTGAAGTATTCGGTGAGGTGCTGGCACTCGTGGTTGCCACGCAGTAGAGTGAACTTGTGTGGGAACCAGAGCTTGAGTGTGTAGAGGTAGAGCAGACACTCTATCCCGAAACACCCTCGGTCGACATAATCGCCGAGAAAGAGATAAGCATTGTCCGTGAGCGGTCCTCCGACGTCGAACAGCTTCATTAGATCGTACTGTGCAAAGTGAGCCGCCCGTGACGCTGTAGGATACTGGGAGGACGCACATATTGGCCGTGGATATCGCCGCATATGGTCACCGGACCTTGGACCTCGACCATATTGGGCTCGGTGGTCAACAGTTTTGTCGCGTGCTCGAGGATGTAGATGGCATGGTCCTCGGTCAACCTGCCCTCCCGGAAGAAGTGGTCGCGCAGGACGCGCACATTTGGTTTCGGGGTACCAAACTCGTCGGTGGCGAAGAAGTCGGCGTCAGAGAGGCGGTGAGTCGCAGGCTGGGGGACCTGGGCTGCGGAGGTCAGAGATGCTCCACAGGCTTTTTCAATGCCCTTACCGACTTGATAGGCCGTTCGCGCGTGTTGGTGGGCATGAGCGCCGGTGCAGAGTCCATCTTGTTGCCTGATGTTGATCGTTCGCCAGTCTCGTAAATGATTTATCCCCATCGGGACAAGCTGTTCAATTCGCAACTAATTACACGAAATTCAGGCAGAAGATAATCACCATCTCGAAAGGAGCCATGCGGCCCATGCCAACTGAATTTCTGACTCGCTGGAGGTAGCCAGGCAAGCTGGAACTCCGGGTCGGTTCAACTTGGCAATGATATCACTGTCAGGAAAGGCCGGAAGGCCAGGCCACTATGCACCATCGTTCTTTGCTTATTGTAGGATGTCAATGCACAAGACCACGATCAAGGCGAATAAGAAGTAAAGAGCTAGCGCGATCTAGAGCATTCGGTCTGCCATAGAGGGCATGGCAACACAGTTGCATAACTTGAACAAGTTCAACTGGAATGACCCTTGAAGTTGAGAACCCATTCAAGTGAACGTAATTCTCTGGCTGACTTGTGCTCCGCGGCAACAGTTGCTAAAACGAAGTAGGTAAGTAAAAGACGATACATCTGGACGACCCTGAGAGAGACTCACAGAAAACCAATTCAAACCCTTGGAGACTCGAGAGGGGTGCCTATAGGAACTCAATACCACACCTGGTCACCCATAGCGACAAGAACTTGAAATTACGCTTATAGCTACGAAGAACGGTTAGTGAGATACGGCGACGCACGATCCAAGCGTTGTATTTCTAGTAGTTTCGGCGGCGGAATGTCAAACGGATTGGCTCCAAAAAAGGGACAGATATAAACCGAATATCAAAGCAGCTATCCAGCCCAAAGGAGAGGATAGAGTCTATGGAGTGTCAGGATTGCTGGGCTGACCTTGTTCTGACCTTACCCAAAGGAATATTCCTTTGAAACACGTCCACGACGTGCATTGATGGAGTGTTAGACCAGAAGTAATCGACCTGCGTCCAATATTTGACTTCGGGAAGCCCACTTCTTCGGGAAACGTCGGAACTATCTCGCATTCTCAAAGAGAAAATGCGCACGGAAATCGTAAACATGCAGGCACCCCGAGCTGACAGGAAAACATACATCTACGCACCTTTGCGAATTTCCGGAGCAACGCTCTCCGAGTCACCAGCAGCCGTAATGGGAGAGGGGAGGGTGATAAGAGCAGCTTCCGAGAGCCTGTGAGTCAAACACAAGCTTGCGAAGTAATGACCATCCAGGTGCGCGTTTCCACATCGCTTTCTTTCTTCTCCTCTCCGTTTCCTGAACGAGGGCGGAGCACCGAGTTGGCAGGGATCATGGATCACGGACGGGCATTTGCTTCCCGCGGTTCGAGAATACGGAGTGAATGCGGCCACTGATGTCCTTTGAACTGCGCATTCCCGACCAACACATCTGTCATCTCTTTCCAGGGGCAATTCGAGTTATTTTGAACCTTCGAGGCCTCGATCAAGAGATGGGAGTGGAGTGAGACGACTGTCAGCCGTTTTCTGAACATAGAGCGCCGAACTGCCGGTTCAAACCAGTTTAGCGCGCAAGTCGGCATAGAGATCGGCCTGAAGTGTGAGATGAAACATATCGTAGAGTCTGCATTTTCAGATGCACGCCTAGGCCTAGCTTTCCAGCTTCGGGCAAACAACGCCCCAGACAGTGTTTTCCGTATTTGAGACAAACGGTTGAACGGGAAGTCGGTGTGCCACAAGGTGCTTTGCTGAGACCTTGAGACCGTGCCTACCTAGAAATTGCGAGCGACCGAGTTGAACAGAAAAGAGTCAAGGGTTCTCCGTGCCAGAAGGTTCGAGGGCGCGTCACAGTGAAGGAGGAGTTCAAGGAGGAAAATCATGATTCGATCAGCACTGCCATTGATTGTCATTTCTCAAAAGGTTGATTTTGGAATCCTTATGTATGTACATTTGAGGTCCAACTCTCTTGGCCGTGACTTTCTTCATTCCCGCCTTACCAACGCGTCAGAATCCGAGGTCGGAAAAAAAAAGCAACGCACTCGAATTAGACCACCCATTCAACCCGGAACTGGTTCCTCCCCGCCTCCGTGCTGTTTGAAACTTGATGCTCTCGACATTCAGTTCAGAAATGTTGGGCTGATCATGATACGCCGAGCGCATGCTAAACAGGACTCGATTGGCCGCCATGATCGGAACTGTTGCAGCCCACGCAGTCCCCATTGTGAATAGTTCAAGTGGAGCTACGGCCCACACGAGCGTGTTCAGTAGGTTCGCGACGAAAGTGCTACCAGGCGGAATGTGTGAGCTGTGTGACCCATATGAGAACAGAGAACGAACCAAGCAAAGTAAAGGACCGAATCCCTGAACATGATTTGCATGAGACGGGTGCTTGTCCACTTTTTGTCTAGTGTTTCGGTCTGAATCAAATATGCCTTGTACATGACCAAGCAGAGCAAGATGGTATCGAAGACCATGATGGGGATCCTGTACGAACCGGCTCAGAGTCATGCCAGGTCATGATATTCGAGCTCACGGGTCAAAAACAAAGAATCTCGGGACTTGTGAGACACAGAGTGTGAGAGGATTACTGAGGAAGGGGACCATTTCAAGGGTTTCTATGCAAAAGCATTCAATGGCATTCAAATGAGGGGTGTTAAATCCACATACCATGATTTGTCACCAACTTCGCGATTCCAATGCCGACGAGGCTCATCATCTCCAAGATGAATAGAGCGTAAAGAACAATTTTGAGGGCTTGATCTGCGGTGATCCAAGTTGAGGAGAGTGCGAGAATACCGAGAGAAAAAAATGACTTTGACCGTACAGTGCGTGAACACGGCGTTGCATTATCACTACATACTTGGATGAATTTCCGCGTTGCAAGTCAGTAGCCTCGGCAAACCTTGTGCCCCTGCGATATTGACAGCCGCTTCAGAGTTGAATCAGCTTGTTTGCTTTATCTGGATGATTTCAACAGGAAGACTTGCTGCAAAAAACATTGAACGCCTCGAGGCCGAAACCTGCAATGAATGTCTAGTTGAATATCCCTGTACACCGAGTCCCAAAGGATCACTAACATCTGTAAATGACAGTCAATGTTGATGTCAAGTTGAATTCAAGTCGAGGCGACGGACGAAATAGCTGTGGGTTCACGGTTGGTTTCCACTTGAAAAATAAAATCAGATTGGGTGGAACAATAGATAAAAGCCTGGGCACAAACAGGATATCAACGTGCCGACCAAGGCGAAGGTGGAGTATCGATTCTGTTGGAGTGTAAGTTCAACATGCACCTATGTCGTTCAGTCACTGACCCAGAAGAAAATGCCTTTCACGAAGGTCCACGGTGTGCTCTACCCGAGAATATGGTCTACATGTCGAAACCGTACAGTCAAGTAGATACCGTACCCAGAAGTATTCCACCTGGGTATGCCATGAGAAGGACACTAGCGAAACAAAATCGAAACTTACCTCTTGGGGAAGCGTCAAGACTGAGCGACCAGAGACATTCAGGCTTCTGAGCTCGGAGAAATTGGACGGGCACGTACAGAAGTCGTAGACATACAGACAAGCCGAGCTAACTGGAAGAAATAGTGAGCCTAGCGAGAATCCGAATTGAAAACATCTTCTGACCGACGCAATAGTGGGATGCAGCAAGGTGGATGAGAACGACCTCCAGATCATGTATCGTCGACATGCTGGTCTTGAGAGATGTAACGGGAGGTTGAATGGCCGGAAGGCAGCTTCCTCGTCACTTACTTATAGGGCCAGCCGGATCTCCCAAGCTGTGATTGTTCAAAGAAGGTCGGTCGTGATTCGGTGAGCAAAATACATTATGCAAGAGGAGCGAGCGTGTGAGTTCACGACTTCCGTGGCAATTCTTTTCCGAGTTTGACCCACTGGACAGGACGTCAATAGGATCATGGATGTATCAATAGGATCATGGATGTATCTGACTCTGACCTAATAATATACTGGAACCACTTTGGCTCGGCATCGATCAGAAAAACTTTTCAAGTCGCGAAAGCGGCTTTCGAAAATTCCAGCATTCTGTATTGCGATTCATTGGTGCAATCCCGTTCCGTAGGACCGTAACCTTGCAATTGGCGGCCACAGTCAGACTTTCAGTTCATCCGCAGATCGCCGCAGGGCGTTTGCAGGGCTTTCTCGAGATCGTATCGCCTTTCTGGATGCCACATCTGCGAGAAATCAATCACTGTAATCAAGATGTGGGTAGGCACGCCCACGCCAATGTTCGATCGAGTCCGCTTTCATCAGGAAAACTGGAGACGCTGCATAGCACTATGCAGCACTATGCAGTGTCATGGCAACTTCTCCCGTTTTCCTGATGTTCCGATAATCACCCAAACTCCCGCCGCTTTCCGTTCCCACACTGATTGTGCAGTAGCATGCTTGAAGGGCTTGAGAGGCGATGCGGAGAGTCTCCATTGGATGGGATTGGAGATGAGATGGTGGTGGTCGGAATCAAAAACGCAAGTTGGTTATTGCCGAACCTTCGGTTTGGCTCTTTACAAGAATGTTGTCCTAGCACATAACACGTGACAATTTCCTTTTCGGGACATCCTTAGACTGAGGAGACGAGTTTGCCCAGCACATTTCCCACGGTCTGGATTTGGGCGGACACGTGCGTCACCTTAGTCACCGCCCCAGTGCCGCCCCCGGCCCGCCTTCCTTCGACTCCCGACCCTTACACCAAATTCACACCGTGGCTCCCTGGAGTTTGGTCTATGGACGCCTTCCGCCTTTACAAGCGGCTCCCAAGTGCCTCCGAATTTTGGCCATTTCACTTGCATTTCACGGTTCACCTGCTGTTGCTTGCTGGGTTGAATGTTCATGCTATTTCACACTCGCTTGTTCCGAATAACCTTGCTGCAGCGAACCTCAATATTGTTTCTTGCCTTCTGTTCCCTTACTCTGATGCTCATCCGACAATGTCACATATGCCTCCGGGTCATCGTCGAGTCTAGGGCTGGGCACCGTACCGTAACGGACACGGCCGTAAAGGAAGACTCGACTCGAGTCTTCCAGTTATCAGGCTCTCAATGGTATTATCCGACTTCAAGTTGGACGAGGTACGATCGATCTCATTTTTGGCCGCATGCTTCAAATGCTTTGTGCTTGTCTCATGTCCTGCAGTCGGCACCACGCAACGACACACTCTCCTCATGGCCCGCGACAACTCTGATCGGGGCCCCGCTACAACTTCAAGCTCGGTGAATACCCTCTCCTCTCTTTTATTGTTCTGGACTGGTTCAGATGACCGGGTTAATACCACACAATCTGCCAAATTCTATGCCGTCCACGCCGTCCGGTCCCTCTTTGGGGATCACTGTCTAGTACATCTACGCCGGCAACGGGCATGCAATGCTCCACGCCGCCCTCTCGCTTGCCTCTGTGAGCCGCTTTCGATTTGCGTTAACGGTCGAGCTGGGAAAGTACTCTTCAGAGGGTGGTCCTACGTCCAGCGCCAAGCACAGTAATGTAAAGGCCCGGGACTGCTTTTTCAGAATACATAGCTTGTCCTGCGGCACATATATCATACTTGAAATTTTCAACTCCCTTGGTCTCCTTAGTTCAGATCCGTCAGTGCTGAAGTCATTCATTAACTATGCTAGGTCAGCGTTGAGCAATTTCAAACTGCAGAAGGTTCGGCTTCTGCCGCGCGCGGCCCTATCCCAGAGTCATTAATATCAGAGAAGATCATTGGACGATCACCAATCATGGAGCAGCTGCTAATGCCGTCCAATGGTTCGAATGCTGAATTATCGAACCTAACTTGAACCTAACCTCAAACTCGCTGTTCTTTGGTTGCAGATTTAGTCACTCCGAATACCTGGTAGTACCAGTGATGATGAACAGAATAGAATTTGAATGGATTGAACACTGATGTGTGAATATCTCTCCCTAAAAGCGGAAAGACAGCACATCTACCTTCCCACTAACCTGCGGTGCGAGCCCGGGCTTCCGCAGCCCGTACATCAAAACACCGCGGTGCCCATCGAAATACCTTCCAGGCCCGCCAGCACGTTCCAAAAGAGTCCGCAGACCAACTGGCGCCCCGATTGTGGGTAGGCATGCTCGACGAACTGCACTGACACTGCGTCCACCCAGGCAAGATTCTCTTCCCGTGCCGGTTACTTCAAGTCCAGAGCAGTTGGCGCGCACCGCTTTGGGCTTGCCGGGAATGCGGGAGTGGTTTTTGTTTACCCCGCCTGCTCTTCGGGAAAGGAGTATCCATTTGTTTGATTTGAGTGTAGCATAAAGTACAAGTTGGAACTTGAGTAATCGACTCAAACAAACGCGATACTCGCACTATGACGAATGGCATCCCAGTCCTTCTCTCCCCTAATCTGGCTCAGCCAAACTGCCTCCTCATCCTCCATCAACATGCACCCACTTCCGCGCAACGGGTAATGCTTCCCCGAAGTCACCATCGGAAACACAAACACAACACGAACCTCCTTTGTCTGTTCCCCCACTGCGGCCCCAGAGAAATCAAGCCCTCCAAATCCTGCCATCCGCCAATTCGTCTGGAAGGAATACTCACCCCCGGGAGGGCACGGGAAGTGGGTCTTGAAGGGGTTTGCGCAGCGCCAGCGTATATCATCCCGTAGGCCCTCAAGGTCTGCGTTGTACGCGAGAATTGCGCGCCGGACGTGCAAGGCCAGTTCAGTTAGAGACTTCTTGTGGAACGCCTTGACGGGGAGGGGAGAAATCGCAATGGACGCAGCGGCGTTGTTGGTGTACGGAGTCTCGAGTGTAGACTGGCCGGCGAATACCGGCTTCTCGCGCATATTTACGGGAATGTGGAGGTGGAAAGATGTGCGGTCGTTAACACGATAACCAAGCGCAGTCTGAAAGATGCTCAATAGAAAGGACCGAGGTTGCATGCGTTTTCCTCACCTTGTACCACCACGCCGTGAGCACGTCGGAGCTCCCAACCCACTCGCCGGACCCCTTCGCCTGCAACTCCTCCATGATCTTGTGTTTCTCCTGGGCCAAAAACGACTTGGGAACACGAATAAAGACGCCATACTCGTTTGGATCCCTGAAAAGCCGCCACACGAAATATGCGATGAACATCATCTGCGACAAAATCCCAAGATCAAACCACCCGCGCTGTTTGGTGACTCGAGTTGGACCATTGAAGCACGTAAAGGGCTGTACGTCCCACGGCATGCCCTCGATCGCGTCGATGCCCGTGCCGTTGATGAGACGCGACCACGCGCCGAGGAGTGTGCCCGTCCCGACGGCGTCGAATCCGATATGCGAGGACGTAACCCCAATGAAAGTGAGGTCATCAAATAGCACGACGTGGACGTAGAGCATCGGTTTTTTGGATTCGACGACGGCCTCGATGGATTGTGGACAGGAGCTGCTACGCAGGTATTGATACACTGCGTCCGGAACTTTCGATAAGGACGGAAGGGACGGCGAGGGAACCTTCAAGTCCATTGGGAGCGTAGGACGCGAAGCATCGGCACGGTAGGTTTCGGGGTGGTCTTCGACGGTGAAATTGACGCAGGGCACGTGTGGTCCAAATTTTTCCGGAATGTGGAACTCGTACGCCTACTGAAAGGTTATACTGGACCGACGAGAATTCCAAAGGAGCTGACCCCATTCCGAAAAGCGATTCTGGCGCCCGCCCTGGGGAACTTTTGCTCGATCAATGTAGTAAGAGTGTCTTCTAGCTTTCCGGCATCCAGGCGCGTGTCGACTATGAGCCCAGTAGTGAGTATCATGTCGATGGCCCCAAGGTCCACACCAGGACATGGAATTATGCGCATTCCATCTGGGGGCGGGGTCGACTGAGAGTGGGTCCACAGCATAGTGGTTCGAGATTAAGATTGAAGTTTGTTTGTTTGATGATCTGGCCACCGTTAACTCCGACCTAATTATAAGCAGTGTGAAGAGAAAAGCAAGTGCACCCAGCATCAATCAGAAGGCTTTGGTCGAGATCGTCGGAAAGCGGTCTTCCAACTCACTGCCTCATGGGTTCGGGTGGAGCCAGGTGTTTCATGAAACACTGAACAGTTCTTGTTGATCCCGAGGAGCTGTAATTCTCATGTTGAAAACGCCGATCCAGCAACAGCCAGTCCATCGGCAGATCGCCGCGAGAGCCTCGATCGTCCCGCCTTTTTGTGAATCCAGGGGTGATTGAGAAGAAGTCTCGATGGGCATGAACAGTACCTCGCTCAGATCTTCAGCGCCAAAGGGAGAAGCGGAAATCCGTTCTTCTATGACTTTCTACGGGCCTCATAAATAAGTGCACAACCACAATAGTCGTCCAATGGAGGCAGGCCATCCCACATACAGCCCACAGCCCCCACACTCCAAGTTTTCTCGAACTTGGAGCAAAAAAATCTTCGAACTCGTACCCTGGGGATTCCCCGCAGACTCAGTCGAGGTGGCCTGGCCACTTTGCAACACAGCCGTACAAGTCAGACATGGGTCCGGCGGAGAGCAGTATACCTAGCAGTGGTGTTTTTACTACCAGCTGAGACGCTTGTGCGCCGCATCTGCCAGAAAACAATCATAATCAAGATGTGGGTGAGCAGGCTTCTCAGGCTGTTCGCCCGACTCGTCCGCTTTCCGATCCCAAAGTCCACGTCTCACCGCTTTCCGTTCCTACACTGATTCTCAGTGGATGTGCGATGGGCAGTAGTGAGCTTGAAGAGCCTGAGAGGCAGCGCAGAGAATCTCGATTGGGCCAGGGATGGTGGTGGTCAGAATCAAGAGCCAGTCGGTTATCAGAGACGATCATCGATCAGCCGCCAATGCCGTCCAATGGTTCAAATGTTGAATCGTTCAACCTATCCTCAAACTCGCGCCATTCGTTGGTTGCAGATTTACTTAGTCAAGCCGAAGACGAGTATGTAATTACAAATAGAATTTGAATAGAGTGAACACTGCGAGCCCTAGTAGTTACTCCCCGCGTCCCCGCCTCACCATGGAGTCAGAACAAGTCAGTGTCGAAATAATTCACAACGTACTGGAGTTGGACCAGACTGTCGGTCCCGTAGATCCGTGAGGCCGACGTGCGACTTGGAACTCGGTCTCAATGTCCAATTGCGAAGTCTCGGGCTGATCATGATAAGTCGAGCGCATATTGAACAGGAGACGATTGGTTGCCATAACCGGGACCGTTACAGCCCAGGCAGTCCCCACTGTAAATAGTTCGAATGGAGCCAGGGCCCACACAAGCGTGTTTAGTAAGTTGACGCCGACTGTACTGCATGTGTGAATGGTGTAAATCAACGACCCACGCGAGAACAGAGAACAGACCAAGCAAAGTAAACGACCGAGTCCCTGAACATGATTTGCATTAGACGGGTGCTTGTCCACTTCTTGTCCACTTCTTCGGTCTGAATCAAATACGCTTTGTACATGACCAGGGAGAGCAAGACGGTATCGAAGATCATGATGGGCACCCTGTATGGATCGCATCAAATTCAAACGCTCCACCAAATTGAGCCACCCACGTGTAAAAAGTGAAGAATCTCGGGATGACTTCGACGCAGAGTGCGAGAGGGTCAATGAGGAAGGGGATTATTTCAATATGTTCTTTCAAACATTCAACGGGATTCAACTGGGCAATGTGTATTGCACATACCATGAGTTGTCACCAATTTGGCAATGGCGATGCCAAAGACACCGAGCATTTCCAAGATGAATAGAGCGTAAAGAACAATTTTGAGGGCCCGATCTGCCGTGGTCCAAATTGAGAGGAGTACGAGGATTTTCAGAGAAGTTTACTTTGACCATAGAGTGCGTGCACACGGCGCTGCATTATCACTGGTGCTTGCCGTCAGCTTCTGTACCATGGCAGGCGAATAGTATGTACAAACCTTGTGCCCCTGCCATATTAACGGCCGCTGCGTGGCTCAGATCAGCTTGCGTTGTCTGGATGATTCAAGAGGAAAGACTTGCAGCAAATACTATCAAACCCTTCGAGGGAGAAACCTGCCATAGATAGGTCAACATCGCTACAGACCGAGTCCCAAAGAATTATCACTGACATCTGTGAACAATGACCGTCAATTTGGATGTCAAGTTGAATTCAAGTCGAGGCGACGGACGAAGCAAGTGTAGGGTTCCGGTTCGTTTCCACTTGAAATCGGATAAGGTAGAAACATATTGATGCCGGTGTACGAACCAGATATCAGCCCATACAGTAAGGCGAAGGTAGAGTAGCGATTCTGCGGAAGTATAAGTTCAGCATGCATGTGCCGAGGTTCCGTTTTCCACACTGACCCACAAAAAAATGGCCTTCACGAAGTTCCATGGTGTACTCTACCCGAACATGGTCGATAATATGCCATGATGCAGCGAAGAGGATACCGTACCCAGAAATATTCCACCTGAGGTATGCATGAGGGAAAGTTCGAAACAAAACACCGACGCTCACCTCTTGGGGAAACGTCAAGACTAAACGACCAAACGTTGAGGTCTATGGGCTAGCAGAAATTGGATGGACACGCACAGAAGTCGTAGACATACAAAGAGGCCGAGCTAACTGAAGGAATTACGTGAGCCTGGTGAGGATCCGACTCGATTATGTTCTTACCGACACAATAGTGGGCGGCAGTGAGGTGGGTGAGAACGACCTGTAGCTCGTGTATAAGAGACTGTAAGGTCGACATGCTGGTCCTTGAGAGGTGTAACTGGAGGTTGGATGCCGCAAGGAAGCTTCGTTTTATAGCTGGCTTATAACGCCGAGCCTACGACCACGAACACTCCTCAAAGTTTCGTATGCTGATAATCTCAGCTTGATTGTGTGCACAGAATCACATCTGGGCACTGGGTCAAGGTCACTTGAGATGCGGTGGGCAAAACACCGAGAGTTACCTCGTGCGGGCGGAGCGACCGTGTGAGCTCCGCGCTAACTTCTGGCCTGCAAAAAAAGCCTGCTGCGTGCGATGTTTTCAGAATTAGCCCACTTGAGCGCCAGGATTGGTCGGATTGACAAATCATGGTTGAACCTAGTTCGGCATCTATAATCCAGTGGGTGGTGATACATCCTCGATCGTCATCAAGAATCGCAATAAGTAGTTCGCGGAACACCCTTCCAGTGCAATCCCGCTGAACGAGGTGTTTCATCTTGTGTCAAAAACAGTTCTTGTTGCTGAAAACGCCGATCAAGTGACTCCGAGACCTTGGCGGCACACAGCCAGGGGATCGCATCTTGTTCAACTTCCAGGGGTGATCGAGAAACAGTCTTGATGACCATGATTTCGAGCAGATCTTCAGCGCCAAAGGGTGAAGCGGAAATCTGTTCTTCTACTTTTTACAGGCCTCATAAATAAGTGCACAGCCACAGAAACGAAATCGTCGAACAGAACGTCTTACACCAACATGCAGGCGATCCCACAGACGGCCCACAGCCCCTGCACTCCAAGTTTTCTCGAACTTGGAGCAGAATTCTTGGAACTCTTACCTTCGGGATTTCCCGCAGACGCAGTCGAGGTGACCTGGCCGATAAACGCGTTCCACGACGCCACAGTCGCACTCGGCCAAACCGTCGACGCAGTCGTCTTCCCCGCGCTCCCGTCGCCAAAGAATATGGCCGCATTGCCCGGTACGACATCTGCCGCGAGAGCGGGATCTTCCCCGCCGGCTACCGTTGAATAGCCCAGTTGTGTTCGAGCCAAGAACAAAGTCTCGCACAAACGCAAAAGCCTGCACGATTCAGGGTGTACTCGAAAAGGAATAGCATCGGGACTCACAGCTGCGGGGACCGATTGCGGAACTAGATGCCCCGCGTTCAAAAAGAGAGCATAAGTAAGATTTCGTTCTTGGTGTATAATGCCCGCCATGTTTCCTAGGGCGTCACTGAAGGGTGTGGAAGGCTTGCGCGTGAATCCTTGAACGCCTCCGAAAGTCATATTCTATCCAATGCTCGTATATGTTTGCGCAACTTTCAACTTCAAGCGTACCTGAATAACAGCTGAGGAGACTGGGTCAGATAGAGCAACAAGCCGAATGATTAGTGCGTACCTTCCGTGCCACGATGAGCAACCAAAGAATCGTCATTTCCCGAGTAAAACATGATCCCAACGCCTTTTGCACTAGCGTTGGTGGCGAGGTCGGACAGAAAAGTCATGGGTCTACAATCAAGTGAATTTAATCTTCTGGTGTACTCTCAGAAAAGCTCACTCGGGACCTGTTGGTTCAGGTAAGAAATGAAAGCTCGAAACTGCTTTACACTTACTCGGATCGCCCCAAGCATTCGTAGATTGGTTGATAGCACCTGCTCGATTGTTAGTAATAGTATGACCCCGATATCTCTAAAAACGCACCAAATGGATACGGGATGCTCTCCACCCAGTTCTTGGAAGTCGGTGCATGGATTGCCGCGCGTGTCCTGGCGTCTAAAGACGAATGAGTGCACTGCACAGGAAACACTCTGATCACATACCGTTAAGAAAAACTGAAGGATCTTGCGGTACCTCGGGATTAAGAGCATCCGGGATACTGTACACATCAACTTCTCCATTGGACCAAGGGAAGGTGAAATTCGTCGCATAATCCCACATCTCCTCAAACAGAAAACAGCCGTACCAAGGATCGAGTGTACCGTTCGCTCGGCCGGCGATGTTACGTTTCCAAACCTGCCGCCGCTCCTCGCGTTCTACGAGCTCGCGCCTGTCCAAAGGCAAGGAACTGCTTCTGAGTGCATCCACCGCCGATTTCCGCATCGGCCGACTCGGAGTGGCGAGTAGAAGTTGAGTTTGGCTCTCTTTGAAAGGATCTAATAGTGTTGGAAAGTGACCGTTCTGCGGATAAGTCAAGTTCAAGTCGTATCCGCAAAGATGATGTTGGGTTTTGAAGTATTCATAGACTTCGGGATCGTAGTTTATGATTTGCGGGTAAGTTTCGATGGTCGTTAGCTATGGATGTCTGAGCGGTCGATGGACAGAAGATGAGAACTGACCGTAGGAAGCTCTTCAAAGACAGGAAATGCACCAAGAGTTCCGTCTCCGACAGCAATTTTCTTAAGTGCCACAGGTGGGTTGGGTGTGGCAAAGATGGTCTTTGTGATGTAAGGCTGGCGGTATCTCAACGCGTGGATGTCAGAGAAAAGGAAGTGCAAACCGTACGATATATGTTCCAGCGTAAGATTCTCCCAAGAGGTAGAGAGGCCGCGTGGCCAAGCTGGGGAATATCTTGACGATGTTGGATAAAAAACCAATCTGAATATGAGGTCAGTAACACGCCTTACTCTTTCGCAAGTCTCACAAAGTCTTCGCCCATTTGATCCTCGTTCGGGACTGTGTGAAAGGTGAGAGTGCTCACTGGAAGGAATCTGTTCTTGTACCATAGCCGGTGCTATCTGTGGTGGAATAACCGGTACCAACTGAGATGATCAAAACCAAAATGAGAACTGCGACGGGGAACGACCGACCCACGGTCACTCACCTGGCTGGTCTATCCAGAATGTATCTGCCAGCTGACTGTAGCTATAATTGTTCAAAACTATGTCGAACGTTCCAGTGACGTGGATAGGACCGTTCTCGACGGAAAGTCTGAGTATATCCATGAGTGAAAGGCTTTAAAACCCACCTCGAGCATGAGCCCCGCCAGACTCGAAGAGCCTGGGCCGCCTAGGGCAAGTTAAATCCACCAATTCAGATCTGTGAATCCATGCGTACCATTGAGCCATATTATCCAAGGGTCGGTGGTGGCAGAGCCGGTCAGAGACCCATTAGACTTTTCGAATGCCCAGAAAAACAGAGTCGCGTTGGGATGACCGGCACGATTCACTCCGACATTACCCGCGAAACTGCGAGTGAGTCCGTCCGTCACATTGGGAAGAGAGCTAGTCACTTGAAAGTCTAGACGTGACATTGAGAAAGAGTAGAGCTTGAAGAAATGAATGGTACAATTCTGCCAGTCGGGCCCAAAAGGTGTGGTGGGCATCCCTGGGTAGGCATGCGGAAAACTGCTGGGTTGAGCAGAACATCGAAGAGCTAGCAGAGAGGTCAGGAGAAGCGCATGGGATAGCATGAGCATGGAGACGCTAGGGTCGGTGGTAGTAAGAGGAAAGACGCGCCCAAGTCACGCGTGTCAGCAGTTGTATAAGCGTGAAGGCGGCGATCAATGTCCCGTGGAGAATTCGGAGACGTTATTTCGGGAATTCAATTCATTGCAGGGAGACAATCAGAAACACCGAATCTAAGGGCGGTGTTGCCGACAGTCAACAAGATCGAGGGCGGATTGAACGACGCATGCACCGGGTGTCCGGCATAAACATACTTGTTCGATGGACACTCAATTAAATTAGAATGATCCTTCGGCATCGACGCAAGGGAAGAGTAGGAAGAGCACCTGCCAACCAACCCGAGATGAGAATGGGAATCGGCAATCCCGGGAGTTTCCGGACGATTTCCAGGTCGGGGAGGCGCATCCGACGCGGCGGAATATCACCAAGCGCGATGACGAGGCCCTTGTCGAGTAGTATGTTCGCTCCGCAGAGAACTTCCCGTTTTTCGAGCCCGTCCAGATGGTACATATCATTCTTGAGAGAAACTGGACCGTAACGGTCGGATCCGTCTCATGCGCAACCCATGCGGCCGCTGTGAAGAGCGATGAAGGGAGCGACATTGCTCAGGGGGTCTTGGAGCAGCGGTAGGTGTATAGCTAGAAAGAAAAAAGGAGAACTTGAAGCAGAGGAAAGAGACCAGAGCGACGCCAGCGAGGGCCTTCCAAGTTCTGTTCGTTCGTTTGTAGTCGAGCGCCATCATGATGGAGGTTGATAACAGGTTCAATCACGTATCATTGATGGCCGATCAACAAGTTCAAGTTCTTCTATTTTTTTACAGAGACACGAGTACATTTACATTTACATTTACAACAAATTTTTGAAGCCCAAAGAAAGAAAGACAAAGCACAACGCTGCGCCGCACGGCAGCTCAGAGCTGGAGGGCCGCCTGCAAAAGATTGACTTGAGAATCGCCGAGTGCTTTCAAAGCAGAGATGTCGATCGTGTTCTCCTCGACTCCCGAGGGAACTTGAGTGCCAAAAACAATGTCTAAAGAGAAATTGTCAGCTGCGTTGATAAAGACGAACAGGCCGTGCATACAGGCAATGTCATTCTCAGCATGGCCGTTCGAGCCGGAGATGTTATCTTCAGGGAAACACGTCTGGCCGATAAGGATAGAAGCTTCTCCGATGATCTGGGGGCTATCGGCACTGGGAGATAGAGTCAATGAAAAAGCCACGGAGCGATTCTGAATGAACTTACTTCTGGTCGCCGTAGATCCCATAGAACATTTGCCCATTGCAGATGATCGCTCCCAGAGCGTTGGGCTTGAGGATATCTTTGTTCTGCTGCGTGAACCTGTCCGGCAGAACAAAGTACGGAACTTTGGTTGCATCGAGTGCACCGAAAGAGGTCATGGATTGTCCGTCCCTGTTACCCTTGCATTTATCCTACATGAAATAGAATCAGCGAATGAAAAGAGATAAGGGTCCAGGCTTACCTCCGGACCGTCGCAGTCGATGTTCATATCAGCGATGAAATGGAACGCGGCGACACCCGGGAGGTTCAACCAGTCCCCGAATATGGTTGTCGTGATTCTGTGGGACGGTTCAAGAGGATAAGTCGCGAGATCGTTGCTCCCAGCGGCTTGTGCGGCAGCGTAGATGCCGGCGATGTTAATGGATGGGTCAGCGGCGAAAGCCGGCGGTGGCGGCTTGGAGGTTGTAGTTGGTGCGGTGCTGACGTTGTCACCGGGGAGCACGGGAATGGCGAGCGCGATGTGCGTGGAGAAGAGGATGGAGACGGAGAGGATGGTGGAGAATTGCATGGTTGCACTGCCGGTACGGAATCATCAACGGTTGAACACACATCAAACGAAGAATACGTACAGATGAGGCAAGGTTGAACGGCAACTGGCGGTGAGAGAGGAGAGGAAAGTCGAGTGACTCGCTGAGTGAACCTGGGATGTCCTCTCTCGACGAGCGAGGAGGTTTAAATAGTAGCCAACCCTGCTTCTACTTGATCCCATTACCTGCTCGTTCGCGACAGTGAATGTCCGGTGCTTCTCGGGATGACTGCTCATGGATGCGGACCTACTGCCTAGAAAGTCGCTCGAAAGGCCGAGGTTCCGATGGGCATCGCAACCAAGGAGAACATGGCTGGGTTGCACGGAAGAGTGGCCCGGTCGACAGGCGCGGAGATCTAATGCGGGCGAAGAAGCTCGCGTGTTCAACCTTGGAGCCCCACTTGCTGATCGCTCAACCATTGCGTGCCTTCATCTTTACGGATCTTCATCGTCCATTAAAAGTGTTATCCGCAGCACAGAAGAGAAAGACTGGAACTCGTCCTTTGTTGCCATTCACGCGTTCTTGCAATTAAGGCATTCCGCAGGATCTTTCCCAGTTGCGTTGCCCATGGGACCGGAGTTTAATCTGGCAAGTCGGTGAGAAACGGCGAGTACACGGAGAAAGGGTGAACGTGCCGGACAAGACGGTCGATTCCAGTAAAACACCAGCCATCCAGGATCAAATTTGCGGTAAACGCAAGAATCAAAAGAGATAGCCGCAGAAAGATGCATAGAGCAATTCTCGAGACTACCGCGGTTGAAATCGAGGCGAGACTGCACCGGATGCCATCCGGTCGACCGAGGACTCCGCGTCGATAGTGCGGCTTTGAAGAGACGAGTTCCGCGAGTGAGTAGCTGCTGCTCTGGAGCGCACTCTTTGCGGACGCTTGGAAGATCTCGTGCTCGTATCCCTCGCAACCTCCATGTAGGCGTTCCGTCGCCAGGGTCTTGAGTTGCAAGAGTCGCAGGAAATTTTACGTGTGGATCTAGAAGCCGTCTACTTATCGTTTGTCGTGTGAGGCAGTCTGGAGGGAGTTCGGTCCGTAAGTACACCAGTCTGGGATCTCAGCCACAGGTAGCAAAATCCCGGAGGCTCTAGACTTGCTGGAGCGTGTTGCATGTGTCGTCGACGCCGCCGGTGAGATATTGAGCGTGTAGACGAGGCTAGAACCGTGACATTATGCTTCCGGAATTTCTTGAACATGGGTCAACGATGAAAGGCTCGAAACTGGGCGCCGCGGATATTGGTGCGAAGGAGGAAGTGACGTGATGACGGCATCAACTTTTGCAAACCTGATCAGGACCTGGACTTTCACAAAGGACGCCTCTCTGCTTTTCGCCCACACACGGGCATCTATTCTTCTCCAATCCAACTCACTCGACTCTGCTGCAACTCCAGAGTCGTGCTCCGGCGATGTCAGACCCCGAAATCTTACTCTGGCACAAATTCGCTTCCCTGTCGTTGTCAAAGCCGCCAATTCGGAAGGCAAACGGCGATGTGCGCCCTCTTCTCTGCTTGCCATGATCCAGCACTTCAGTATGCCCCGAGTCCCTCCACCATTCGTCCTGACCAAGAAGCTCACGCATCCTCACCGGCAGCGCTCGCAAAGTTTCGCGCAGGAACGACGGCAGCGGAGAAGGAAACTGCCTATAACACCGTCTTCATCTTGCTCTCCGCGGCGCTTGTTCTGCCTGGCGTCCACGGATTCAAAGTCGGGCCACCACTCAGCCAGAGAGGAGCGAGAGGGTACGAATTTGGTGCGTCTCTGGAGCTTTCTGTGAAAGGATGCATGCTTACACAACGCTAGCGCTTATCGTGGAGTTTGAGGATCTGCAGTCTTTTACGTGAGTCACTGCTAGCCTCCTTGTCCTCACCAAGTAATCGCTGCTAGGGATTACCTCGTCCATGCACACCATCGTCTGTCAGTCCATTCGTTACTCTCCCTGTGCGAAAATTCATTTCTTTCAAGGGTTACCGATTTCGTGAATGGCTTTTCAGAAGGTGTGTACCTTTATGATTTTGTCCAGAAGCTGGAATGCTCATTCGACGCTAGAACCTGTTCTTTCTTATCAGATTGATACGTCTAGAGTGGCCAGGCTTTGACCTGGCCAGATTCTTGCCTGCACATATCGTACCTGTATTACCCGCTGTTGTACAATGGTAACACACACCCATTGAAGTCAGAAAAAGTATACATATATTCTAAGTCGTACACAAGCTTGGTATTTCTTTACAAGGGGTAATGGATCACCAAAACGGCGACCGGGGCGCGCTCCCATAAGTCTTCACGTCCCGCGTGAGGCCCTGCCTGGGACTAGGCTTGAGCGGAATTTGCTCGTCTCCAGTGGATTCGTCGTCGTCGAGCGCGTCGGCGCCGAGGCCGTTGACCATAAAGTCCTCCGAGTCGTCCAACTCGAGCTCTTCGTGCGCCCATCGCATCAGGCGGCTCTCTCCCGCGGGCTTGAGAGAGTTCGGGAGGGAAGGGAGGCTCACGTGGAGGGGGAGGCGTTGGAAGAGTTGTGTGATGCGTTGCGGGTGTTTGTATGAGAGGTAAGAGAGTGATATGATGGCGAAGCTGCAAATCGTCAGATTAATGATGGGGTAGAATATAAGACGGACGATAGTAGGAATAAGATGATGGCTGTTGAACGACGAGAGTTGCGTTGTCTGCCGTCTTCCAGCAGTTGGTCCGAATTGTCCCCATCCTCAGCTGGCTTCTCTCCAGATTCATCTTCCAAGGAATGGACGACGGAGTCGGGACAACCCATGTTGGTGCGCCAGGTGAACAAAGGCACGGCGTCCTCCGTCCCCGAATACGTGGGTAGATGGGCGCGGGAAGCACAAACTAGTTGTAATCGCGCTGTTATACGCTCGGGTCCGGAAAATTGGAGAGTAATAGATTCTATGGTCCAGTATTAGCTGAATGTAAAATGACATAGTGTGTGCTTACCGCCAGATTCGACGGGCTCGACCGTGTATGCATCAGAGATAACGTCCGACTCGGACGGTTCACCGGCTATTCCAGAGATATTTATGAACTGCGGAGGGAATGTCCGAATTGCTTACGGAATACGCAGACCCTAGGTCCGGAGGCGCACTGCGGATCTTTGTTGAAGGTGCAGAGTACAAGGAGCACAAGTGGATACTCACATGGTCGCCAGGAGAATCCCCGAATTGAAAGAGGTATGTAGCGTCTCTTTCATCCTTTATCGCCAAGGACGGGACCTCCGTACCGCTGAGAAGAGGACACAGGTCGTATTGCCTCGTGCTACCCAGGTTGAACCGGCAGTTGTCGGGGTATTGAAAGGGAGTCCGACGTGAAAGACCTGGAAGAGCGGCCACCGCAGCTGGTATGGCGGAAAAAATATGGAGGAGTAACATGGTGGGATGTGGAGAGCTGCGTATCGCATAAGATCAGTGTGTGGAGAAGCCCCATGACCTGCCAGGTGGCTGTGATGACGCACGAGGGGGAGAACATACCGCATTTGGGGTTGATGTAAGGCCAAGGCTCAGCAACCTACATTTGAGCATATTGCACATTGCAAGGAGAGGGGTTCATGGCCCTTGTACGGGAGTGTAAGACGAGGATTGGCAAGACGCGTACCAGGCAATTGTCGGAGAACGGACCGAACATCCGAGTCATGTGATCGCTCAACCGCAGAAAAGCCTCGATCGAGCCTCGAGCAAGAGGAGGTTCAAGTGGCAGATGGACGGAAAATACGGCTGAACGCTAGGCCATACAAACGACGAGATAGAGGAAGCGGAATCGGACAATTCGCGACCGAGATGTTGGATCGAAAGAGTTGGGTGGCACGCAGTATGTACCGTAGACGTCGGTCTTGTGCGTCGCCACGTCCGCCATTGCTCGCATCGCAAATATCCGTTGTCGACGCATTTGGTCCTGGGTGGCTTGAGAGTCGAAGCCTCTGTGCGGGTTCACATGTGTCATTCCTGGTGACCGTTTTTTCGATGCCTCGTTGTCGCAAGGCACTGTGGCCGGAAATGAAAACCAGGGAGTATCAGCTCCAGGTTTGAGGTCTCCGCCCGTTGACGGAATATTCGGACCTTATCTGCTAGCCCGATGTGGCATTTTCCAGGATGGACTGGACTGTTAGCGTTGCGATACCGACGCCTGCGGAAGCCGTCCCAGTCGCGTCGATTGCGGTCCCGTAGCTGACTGCCAGCTTTTCGCGACGGTTTGCGTCCAGAGAGGTCCAGAGTTTTCAGGGCACGGCGGAGTGATGCCGAGATAATTGATTCCGTAACGGGCTACATGCCAAAACGCTGTTTCTCATCCTCATAAGGATGCACAGGCCCGAGAAGCCTCAAAAAGAAGCCGAGTCCGCCACCTTTTTCCTCCCTTAACTCCTCTTCTTCTCGACCTTCGATGACGACTTCCACCTGGGTAGCTGGCGCGGCTCTTCTGCTCGTCGCGTTTGCCTGGCAGCGGAAATCCAGGGCACGGGCTGGCCCTCTTCCTCCTGGTCCCGCCCCCCTCCCATTCCTCGGAAACGTACACCAACTTACCGGGAAGGAACTTTGGCTCGTCGCGACCCAGTGGGCCAAGCGCTTCGGTATGCCGCGTCCGTCGCGTCGGACGTGTTTCTTGCTCACTATTGCGCATAGGCGACGTGGTCCATCTCCATGTCTTTGGCCAAAGCCTCGTGTTCTTGTCCAGCCCGGAGGCGACATTCGACCTTCTGGACAAGCGGGGTGCCATCTACGGTGACAAGCCCGCCCTCGTAATGGCCGGAGAGCTTTGCGGGTGTAATAACATGGTCCGTGGCCTACACTCCGTGGCGTATTGTTCTTCATCCCCCACAGGTCGCGTTCACGCAATACAACGACGTGTTCAAGCGGCAACGGACCCTCCTTAATCAAGCCTTTGGCTCCCAAGTCATCCCCTCATATTATCCGCTCATACAAGCGGAGACCCACTTGTTTATTCGCCGCCTCGTCGCCGACCCCTCCGATTATATTAAACTCACGCGCCGCTATGCTGGCGGGCTCACGTTGAGCACCGTCTATGGCTATCAGGCAACCTCGAGCAATGACAAGTTCCTCAACCTCGGTGAAGAGTGTGTCGATATCCTGTCGAACGGAATTGCCTCTGGAGGCGGGATTGTGCGTTCTGTTTTTCTGTGGGTGCCATGACAAGCATCTGACACTCATTATCAGTGGCCAGTGTGCGTCCTCTGCACGGACCTCCGCAGAATATTCACGCGTTTGACAGCGACATCATCCCCGCGTTGAAGCATCTCCCGACATGGGCGCCAGGTTCCGGTTTCAAGGTCAAGGCCGCCGCGTGGAAGGCCAAGATGGAAGAGTAAACCTCTCCTTACTTCCGCCGAATATCTGATGAATGTTGGCTTCCCAGATTCATCGACCAACCTTACAACTTTGTCAAGAATAGTCTGGTAAGCACTCGACTTTCACGGAGCTTCTCGCGCTTCTGATTGTGTTCAAAAAAAGAAATCTGGCGAATACGCACCTTCATTCTGTTCGATGCTGCTTGAGGACGAGAAGAGCTGCACGCCGCAGTACGAATTCGACTTGAAGAATACCGCCAACTCGATGTACTCTGCCAGCATGGACACGGTTCGCGCCCCTTCTTCTTGCCGAGCGAGGCTGAAATAGCACCTAATCAGACGATCGTGATGTTCTCGCATTTCCTGTTGGCGATGCTGCAGTACCCCGAAGCGCTCGTCAAAGCGCAAAAGGAAATTGAGTCTGTGGTTGGGACAGATAAGCTCCCGACCTTCTCGTGAGTTGAATTGCCCGTTGAGCATGCCGTGTTCTGAGCCATATCAGTGACCGGGCTTCCCTTCCGTACAGTACGTGTTCCCATTCCTCAACACCGTGAATGCCGTTGACACGCTCCAGTTGAGGCACTTTTGAACGAGGTATATCGTTGGGCTGTAAGTTTGTTAGATTACGCCGCGACCTTGATTGACACTCCGACAGACGCCGGTTCCGCTGAGTACGCTCGATTTTTCCGACGTAGCAAGGTAGTTGACGCGAGACAGGTTTGCCACACCGATTAATGGAAGATGACATCTACCGCGGAATGTTGATTCCGAAAGGATCTTTGGTAGGTCGCCTTGGCCTCCGCTCTTCTTGTCTGATGGAACTCTTAGGTCTTTGGAAACGTTTGGTATGATTCCGTCGCTACGGTTTCTGACAAGTTGAATTGAAGCTGATGCAGGGCGATAACCCGTGATGAGAGATTATTCCCCAACGCTTCTGCATTCGTTCCCGAGCGTTACTTGGAGACTGTTGATGCTGCGTTGGCGCGGAAGCGGGATCCGCGCAACTATGTATTTGTGCGTGTGTTGTTGTCCATTGTGCGTCCTCCATTGATTCTTGAACAGGGATTTGGCCGGAGGCGCTGCCCGGGAGACAACCTCGTTGAATCGTCCATTTGGCTGTTGATCACCACAGTCCTTGCAACCCTCGATATCTCCAAGGCGAAAGACGACCAGGGAAGCCCTGTTGAGCCAAAGGTTGAGTATAATAATTCCATCTTCAGGTGCGGCCTCCCGTGTTGGTTCCGATGCGGTTGTTGACTGATGTGTAGACTGCTCGACCGATTCGAGTGCGATATTCGCCCCCGCTCTGAGCACGCGTTAAAGCTGTTGCAAGACGAGTGTTGATTTTGTTTTTAATGTTTATCGCGTATTTAAAGGCGATAGTGTATTACCACTGCGTGTCCGTAGCATTTGTGCTGTCGGCTTGCGCACGTCCGCTCTTTTACTCGTCACTGGCTCTCGCTATCTAGCAACTACCTTGATTATCTCTAGTGGTCGTAATCGTTGATAAACATCTGGCCAGGCAGCCTCCTTTTTCTTATCTTCTCTTGATCTTCTCCCACAAACTTAAGCTTCTTGATGCGCCAGAAGCACATTGCTTATCTCTGTGGCTTTGTCTCCTAGTACTCGCCATTTACCTCCTGCAATGTCGAACGTCGCGATTCTACCCCAAGGTCGGCTTGCAGACCAGGATTTTTCTTTCCAACTGACGAACATGTCGTCCAGGCGCAGGCTATGGTGTCGGTCAGTCGCTTTCATTTCCCACAAGCCATAAATGCTGAGATATCGCACGATTTTTCCAGTCGTCGGTGTGTACTACGTGTCCCTCCTTCTCCCTTGGAAGTGACCCTGCTGGTCAGGAATCGGGCTCTTCTTTAGCGGGTTCATGATACTTTTGACCGCCGTCCAGGCGCGGTACACGCCGTTCTCGCCGCGTTCGTCGGAGGAGTTCAGCAGCGCCTCGCGCAGCGTCAAACCTGGGTTGATTGCTTCGGGGATAGTTAGCGCCTGGACTTGGGCAGCCACACTAGTATGTTCCGATCTTACCACTTATATCCGCTAACGGAGGGTTCTAGTTACAAAGTAGCGCCGTAGCCTACAAATATGGTGCGTGCCATAGTCGTCTTTGAGGCTCCTCTCACGAGTCATGCAGGAATCAGCGGTCCCTGGTGGTATGGTGGTAAGATCTTCCTTCTTGTCTTGAGAGAAATCGATGAATTTGGGGCGTAGCCGGTGCAACCATTCAGATCCTTCTCTTTGCCATGATTGCAGCGAAACTAAAGCTCAACGCGCCGTATGCACATACATGGCTTGAAGTGGTCGGCGCGCGGTGGGGTAAGACAGCCCATCTCGTGTTCATGTTCTTTGGGTGAGTGGTCATTCCGCAGATTCAACTCTTTTTAATTGGCAGATTCGCGACGAATATCATCGTGAGCTCGATGCTGATCCTCGGAGGCAGCGCGACGGTTACTGATCTCACGGGAATGAGCACCATTGCTGCGTGTTTCCTTATCCCGCTCGGAGTCTCGATCTATGTGGTTGTCGGTGGCATGCGCTCGACCCTGCTCTGCGATTAGTGCGTGTTTTTGATCGAATTCATGTTTGGTTTAACTTATGGTTCAGCACCCACACGACCGTCCTCTTTGCAATTATCCTCGTGCGTCGTTTACTTCTCGCTGGCATGATTTTAATGGAGCCCAGGTGTTCGTATTCACGGTCTATGCAACGAGCGATAAGATCGGCAGCCCAGACAAGATGTATGAGCTACTGACGGCGGCTTCTGCTGCTGCTCCCGTCCAGGGGAACGCGCGTGGGTCTTATATTACTATGCGCTCCAAGAACGGGCTCATTTTTGGAGTTATCAACATTATTGGCAATTTCGGTGCGTTGTTCGTGCGGCCACAGAGCTGGAAACTGACGATCTTTCAGCTACTGTGTTCCAAGACCAAGCCTACTTCCAGCGTGCCATCGCCAGCCGGCCGTCGAGTACGGTGAAAGCGTATTTAATTGGTGGCCTCGCATGGTGCGTCGCAGCCTCAACATACATCATGTCCCAATTTTATGTGCTAGGTTCGCGATTCCTTTCACATTGGCGACGACCTTAGGGCTGGCGGCGGTCGCTCTCCGCGGAGATCCAGTCATGGCTATACTGTCGCCGGCAGATGTCTCTGCCGGTCTCCCTGCAGCTGCAGCCGCCAGTGCGCTGCTCGGTAAGGCCGGCGCTGCTGCCCTACTCGTGTTGCTTTTCCTGGCTGTCACATCGGCCACCTCTGCAGAGCTCATCGCGGTCTCGTCGTTGTTGACTTACGACGTGTACAAGGTGCGTATCGTGTAATTCCTGCGTGGTTGTAATCGACACATTCGCAGAGGTATATCAACCCGAAAGCCACTGAGGAACAGATCCTCCGAGTGAGCCATCTCATGGTTGTCTTTTATGCAGTCGTAATCGGACTGGCGGGACTCATCTTTTTCTACATTGGTGTTTCGATGGGTTGGCTCTACGTTCGTATCTCTTTCGTCTTGATTTCTAGGGAGCTCAAGGAATTCAACCCAGACTTTTATGGGTGTGATCCTGGGCTCGGGAGTGGCGCCTATCGCGCTCTGCATTACCTGGAGCAAAGCCAACAAGATGGGATGCATCGTCGGTTCGCTTGCTGGGTTTGCGGCCGGGATTATAGCGTGGCTGGTGACCACGAGCACGCTCAACAATGGAGTGATCAATGTGACGGTGTGTGTTCAAGTTGAACGTTTGAACTCGGGGTTGAAGCAAACAATTTAGACTAGCGGCGGTTCGTTTCTACCATTCTTTGACATATACTGGTTGATAATTTGGCGAGAACAGGAGACTTTGAGATGCTTGCGGGTAATCTTGCGTCTATTGGTGTTGGAGGTATCATTGCCACCGTGTCATCATATGTTGTACGTCTTCCTTCGCTCTTGTATCTTCCGTGTTTGACTCTTCTCTAGTGGCCGTATGCCCCCTTGGCTTTGCTCTTTGTTCTCATAATCATTTGCCTTCCAGGGAGAATTACGACTTTGAGTCCACCAGGCAGATCAATAAACCGGTTGTTCTGGAGGTTTCCGACGAGAAGGTAGAGAGGTCGAGCGTGGAGAAAAAGGAGAAAGAAGCGTCTGTCACTGTTGCATCGTCCGGCGTCGACGCTGGTATCGAGGACGAGTTGGATCCTGTGGCCTTGAACAAGGCGTTCCGATTTGCAGCGTGGTCCTCCTTGGGGCTTGTAAGTACCCAGAACATTTTTTTCCGTGTCAGACTCACTGATATCACCACCAGCTACTCGTTCTAATCATCCTCATCCCACTCCCTTTGTTCTTTGCCTCGACGATCTATGGCAAGGCCGGTCTCACAGCGTGGGTTGTTATTGGTATCATCTGGACGTTTTGTTCGGCGTTCACCGTCGTCGTGTACCCCCTCTGGGAGAGCCGGGAAGCGATTGGGATGATTTCGAGGGGTATTGTCAAGGCAAGTTCAACTGTTGTAGCTTGGAATTTTCTTTTGCTCAACATGCGTGATAGGATCTGTTTTCGAGAGGGAGCGGAAAGTATGTGGCGCCGGAGCCTGTGGTGGCTTGAATAGGATTTACGAATTATGTACGAGTGAAAGACACGATGCCGAGTTCAAGATGAAAGTTATCAATGGTTGAATACGAAACAAGATACAAGAAACAACAAAAGGCCCCTACGCCACTCGGGGTCCTTTCGAATTCTTCTTCAAAAACGCGACAGCTTCATCGCGAATCTCCCGACCTGCTGGAGTCACCCCAGGTCCTACACCGCCGTGACGTCGATCAAAGCCGTGAGCAGCACCAGCCACCGATACAAAGACGGCGTCGGGATGTCCCTCGCGCTGCAACCGCGCCATGAACGCGCTGGCACCGACGTGAAGTGGGTCATTGGCGCCCGCCGCAACCCAGATGTGTTTAGGCAGATCTTCCAGGCGCGAAAGACCCGGGGAGACACGAGGGTCGTCGAGTGGCGTGCCGGGAAGGATGTAGCAGGCCATCATGTGGCGCATGACACTGGGTGGGATGAACGGGTCCTGGGTTACGGTAGCTACGTCCGTTGCGGCGTCGGTTGATGGGTAGAACGATACGATGGAGCGCACGCGTTCGGGTCCAAAAAATGCAGCCGCCCCAAACGCGATGTTGCCGCCAGCACTCATGCCGCTGATGGAGAGGGTGGTGTGGGGAACGTGATTGAGAACATGTCGGACAACGTCCTCGGCGTCCTCGGCTCCATGAGGGAACGGGTATTCTGGCGCTTTGCGGTAGTCGGCGTCTATGACGAGCATGCGAGCCTCTTCAGCGACTCTTGTACACCACTCTTCGTCCTGCCCAAGCATAGGGATTATGAATCCCGACCCGTGGAAATTGACGAGGACTGGAAGGGCCTCGTATGCGGGGCAAGAGGTTGGACGGTATGCGTGTATGCGAATGTTACGACCAGCGTCTCGCGAAGGCACTATGCCCTTCTCGCGAGTCACGTTGGGATTGTTGAACGACGGGAAGGGATGAATCCACATCTTTAGGCGCAAAGTAAAGCGGAAAATTTGGGTAGCGATCAAGAGGCGGATGTAGTGGAAGGATCGCTTGTGGCGTCTGGCTGGAGGGAGGACCTCAGTCTTGACTTGGACTTGAGCCATGAGCGCAGGGAAGAGAGGGAGAAATGGGGCGTCATTACATATGGTTTAACTCGCCAGCTCGTTTGCTGGTAACGCCGTCGAATCACCTTTCAGGGGCACGCCTCGTTGTCGCACCAGTGAACGCGCTGGTGTCCAACGTGATTTAACGCACCTCGCCAGGAGAGTAATCCATCAAGAAATTTGAAAGAGATTCGCGCCAAGCCCAAGAGAGAGAAGGGTTGTAGGATGTCCAAAACGAGAGATACGTACGGCGGCTGACACTGCCGCGGTGACTGCGTCCCGACTCGACAGAGGGAATGAGAGACTGTATAAAAAGGTCAACAGCGGGAGGAGAACAAACACAGCATTTGAGATGCCGACAACAAGTTCGGTCCTCCGTTTCCCTCGCCAATGCTTGAAACAGCCCTCGGATGAGCGCCGCCTACACCTCGCTGCCTACTCAGGCAAATGGCACCAGCGACTACCCACCAACCCGCACCAAGGCGCTGCTCTCTCGCCTCACGCCAGCCGCTCCACCAACAAGAATTCGCCGCCTCCTTCTCTTCATCGCTGTACTGGCTCTCAGCTCCCTCTTTATCCTCTACCTCGCTTTCTCCTCGTCCCTACCCTCCTCCTCCATCTTCCCTGTCGCACAGGAAACGCTGAATGACCACAACTTTGGCTACATGCCCCCCGGTGACCCCACAAGTCCCTGGTTCCGTGACTCGCATCCGGTGCTACATACGCGACTCTTTCTCGCCCGAGCGCAGGCCGAGATTCGTGCACGCAAATTGGATACGTGCAATGGACAACTCAGCACACCGATGGTAGATGGATATGTTGACGCTGCTCAACTGTACTGCTCTCCAAACCGTGAGTGTATGTGGCCTACTCCGACCTCAATCCCAATTATTCTGTAGATTCCTCTCCGGCACCCGCCTCCATAACTTGCTTCCCTGCACGTGGCCCCGGGTCGCCCAACGAATGGTGGCCATACCCTCAATCCTTCTGTGCTTCGCGTAACCTCGGGCACACACTCAGTTGGGGCGGATCACCCGAGCATGGACAGTTTACGGGCGCGTGCTCCCTCACCGGTGCCGGCGAACAGCTCAAGGCGGATATGGGCAGAGAAGGGTTCGTTGGCAAGGACTTTAACGAGGCCGACAACGGTGTCAAGGATGGCAAGCGAGACTGCGGTGAGATCATCACACACCCCGTGCTCTTCGTTCCGAGGCAAGATCGTTGGAATCCATTCCATGTCGGCGAGGACCTCGTGACGACCTTCCTTGCGCTCACCATCTTTTCGCGTCATGGGGCTGCCCCGATATCCTCCTTATCTTCGTTCTTCCAAGGAGGCAGCAAACTATGGACCAGCTTGCCGGAGGCTTACAGTGCCTACGCCGCTGGGAGCACGAGCGAGTTTCTCAAGGCGCGGAAGCAGCTCGCCGAGGAGGTGAAGAGTACGGCAGGGCTTCAGCTCATGTTCCTGGACGAGTACCTGCCGACGGTGTCGCTGTTTGCGCCACTGTATGATCGGATGGGCGCGTTCCCGCCTAGGAGAACTGCAGCGGAGGCACTGGGTGATGGGGGCAAGTCCTTTGTTTTCTTGTTATCCTCGTGGCTGACCGGAATGAAAGGTCCGACGTGTTTCAGCAGCGTTTTCCACTCCGTCGGCGCAGGGGCTTCCCTTTTGAGCGGCACGGGTGTCGGGAAAGAGTGGGGGTGTGCCAGCGAACTGGTATGGGGTGCGAGTTTGTGGCTGCGATGGCTATGGGGGATGGAGGCGTTACCAGGCGGTGAACTTGATCTCGAGGAAGATTTGTTCCGGCGAGATGCGATGGCGAAAAGGGCGCCCGTTGGACAGTTGCAGGATCACCGTCCTCCAGTACAGGTCCTTTTCCTGTCGCGGGAGAAGTTTGACGCTTTGACCAAGTAGGTTTCTTGTTCCGTTTGACTCCGTCGCTCACCTTCATGATAGACACCAGAACAAGAAGCTCTCGAGTTGGCAAGAGTCGCGCCATATAACAAACGAGCATGAACTCGTTGATGGCTTGCGTAAGGGTCTGGAAGGACTGTGTCGGATTGTGACCGACGTTGGGCGCGGTCAGTTTTGCGGGATTCTCTCTGGAGTTATCTCATTTGTTTGCAGGTACCCCTTCTTCACATACCCCCGGATCGTACGACTGCACGTACACCGATACCGACGTTCTTCCCGGTGCTTGGGGCGTGGACCTGCATCCTCGGGAGGCGCGGGCGCTCGGGCTTTCGCGAACACCAACAGCTCCAAGTCCAGAAGTAGCGCCGAGGCAGGAGGAGGTCACCTCGGAGAACCATGTGGACACTGTGCCGCCTCGAGCGCTGCGTTTCTCCACACTAGACCCGACGACAGCTGCGCTGCCGGCTCAGCTCGGTGCGGTGGGCCGAGCAGACGTTGTTGTCAGTGTGCATGCAGGTGCACTGGGGCTGATGCTGTTCATGCCGACTGGGCATGCCAGCGTGGTGGAACTTGTACCGTCTGGGGCACATGGGGTGAGTCTTTCTGGTTGTCGCTCTTTTCGGTCTAACGCTCTTGCTTAGAACTATCATTTTCATAATATGGCTGCTATGCTCGGTATGCAGTATGAGAAAGTGGATGTCGGGAGGCAGGTGAATGTCCAAAAAGTGGTCCAAGCTGTTCAGCGTGTGGTGGGTGGACATCTAGAGCGATAATGGATGGATGGAATATATTTAATGCTACTGTATCTGTATTTTTCTGGGTCGATACTATTTATTTCAGGCTGGAATCATAAGCGGAACCGATCAATTGATTATATAAACTAGTCAGGTTTCCCATCAATCCCACTTTTCGTCCTCCTCCTCCTCAAGACCCCCGACAACCGACCAAAATGGTGAGCCCTCCTCCCGCGGCTCGGAGCTCGATGCACAGGGTTCTGGTCTATCGCTTTCTGAGCGAATCGTACGTTTCTACTCGATTATCCCAGTGTTCGTCGTCTGACGATTTCACCAGCAACGAACCCTCCAGTCCACTGTGACTGACGCAGAGTCCCTTGTGGACAATGACGCGTCTCATTGATGCTGGGCTCGCACCCCGTGTGCGGGCGTTAGAGCTCCGGGGCGCGATGTCTACTTTTCAAGTGCATCGCTGACCTTTGTCTCAATGACCAGCCCAAGGCCAAATCCGGATCCGCCAAGAAGCCCGCCCCCGCGCCCTTTGCCAACAAGGCCGCCAAGACCAAGAAGAACCCTCTCTTCGAGTCTACCCCCAAGAACTTTGGTATCGGTAAGGTCGTCTTGGATTTGGATCCAGAGCTTGTCTGACTTTTTTTTCAGGCCAGGACATCCAGCCCAAGACTGACCTCACCCGTTTCGTCAAGTGGCCCGAGTACATCCGCCTCCAGCGCCAAAAGGTTATCCTCCACCAGCGCCTGAAGGTCCCCCCGGCCATCGCGCAGTTCTCCCACACCCTCGACAAGAACACCGCGACCCAGCTGTTCAAGCTCTTGAACAAGTACCGCCCTGAGACTACTTCTGAGAAGAAGACCCGTCTGCAGGCTGTCGCTGCCGCCGCCGCTGAGAACAAGGATGCTTCGACGAAGGTGCGTTTTTTTCTTTCCCAATGACTCGACTAACGGTACCGGTATAGGACACCAAGAAGCCTCTCTTTGTCAAGTTCGGCCTGAACCACATTGTCGCCCTGATTGAAGCCAAGAAGGCATCCCTCGTCGTCATCTCGCACGATGTCGACCCCATTGAGCTCGTCGTCTTCCTCCCCGCCCTTTGCCGCAAGATGGGTGTCCCGTACGTTATCGTCAAGGGCAAGGCCCGTCTCGGCACCGTCGTCCACAAGAAGACGGCCGCCGTTCTTGCTCTGCAAGAAGTCAAGAGCGAGGATGAGCGTGAGCTCGCTACCATCGTCAGCGCCGCCAAGGCCAACTTGTATGTCCTGCTTTGTTTCTCTCGCCCTTACTCATCGCGACCTCAGCACCGACAAGTACGACGAGCAGCGCCGTCAATGGGGTGGAGGTCTCCGTGGCAACAAGTCGACCTCGATGTTGCGCAAGCGGGCCAAGGCGTCTGGCCAGAAGATCACCGAGGCTGCTATTGGCAAGCTTTGAGCGGGTGCTTTCTTGGAGCGGTTGTATGTGGTCAAAAGGCGGGCCTAGTCTGTCACTGTCATGTTTTATGCACCATTATGATACATTGCATGCACTCTGCGTTGGTCAATGTCTTTGTGGATGAAATTTATTGGCCGTTGATGCGCCGTGTTTGTTTACTGTTGATGCGCCCTGGCCGCTTATCAGATGCCGCTGTTTTAATTCCTCGATCTCCGCTGTTTTCAGTTCCGTATTTGCAATGGGCGGCCCTGGATTTTCTCCGCAAGCTGCTTTGAACCTGATTTTCGGATCTAGATATCGCTGAATTGCGATTTCTGCGGGCGCCGGTGATGCAAATGCCGTGTTCAATTCAAAGCTGGATAAAATGCGTGTCCATGAAGAAATTCGCCCTCCGAGTCTCTTCCCATGTCCAAAATCGCCACTGAAAAAGGCAGACACCACTCCCTGTCCTTGCGGTACCTCTGTCGCTGGACCCTAGCTCGACTTCTCCGCGTTCTCATCCGCATTCAACTCTTCTTCGACCCATTCCCACGATTCAAGAACCCGAATGTAACGCGCACCGAGGGACGGATCCCTTCGCGAGATGAGGGTCGTTACATTCGTGTGAGATGGTATCGGCCAACCTCTGCCGCCCCAGACGAGGCTCTTCCGGTCCTCGTCAATTTCCACGGCTCGGGATTCCTACTGCCGTTGTTTGGACAGGATGAAGGTAAGACAAGTCCATTCGACGCGATGCAAACTGACTGGAGTCCAAGGATGGTGTGCGAGCGTTGCTGAAAAGGCCCGCATGCTCGTTATCGACGCCGATTATCGCAAGGCGCCAGAGTATCCGTTCCCCTTTGCGTCCGAGGACGGGGAGGACGTCGTGCGCCATATTCTCGCGAATATACCCCACACTACCGTCTCTCTTAGTGGCTTCAGCGCCGGCGGCAGTGTCGCATTCGGACTAACCTCGGTACTCGGCCACCACATCCACTCTGTTGTGTCCTTCTACCCATCCGTGGACACAGCCGCAGACGAAGTCGCTCAAACTGACGACCCGGTCCTTCCCCCCGTCCTACTGCGCTTCCTGTTCTCGTGCTACCTCGTTGCAGGAACGGTGCGCAGCAATCCTCGTCTCTCCGCCACGTTTGTGCCGACGCAGGATATGCCACCTCATGTGTGGATTAGTGCGGGCTCGATAGACCCGCTGCACGATTCCGGCCACGCGTTCGTTTCGCGATTACAACGCGAGGGCCATCCCGACGCGGTTTTCGTGTCTGTACCTGGCAAGCCGCATGGGTTCGATAGGTCGGGTGCCGCAAAGGTTACGCTCAGTCCGCTAGGGCAGGAGAAGCACGATGAGGCTATCGCGTTTTTGAAAAAGGCTTTGAAGGCGTAGCCACGCTCCTTTGAACAGTACTGTACTGGCATATAATTGTCCTAGTTAGCTCGTTAATTCAATTTTGGGTGTATCGCGAACAATTTGATGCCTGGTTGATTTTTTATCACTGCGGGAAACTTGGACAATTGTACCGCGCTGTCGCGGCCCAATCCGTTCTTTGAGCTGCTCTCGGAAACACATCCGCTCGTTTCGAGCTTTCAATGACACAGTTAGGGCTACTCGGGTGGATATCCGTCCATTGCAAATTTCAATGACCATGCAAGCTCGAGGATTATAAATTCCAGTCAACGCGCCTGTACGATAGCCATGTCCTCGTCGATTCTCCTCAGAAATGGCACCGTGCTTATGCACGACGCGAATGATCACGTCCAAGCCGTGAAAACAGATTTGCTTGTCGTCGGGGCTCACATTACCAAGATTGGTCCAGGACTTTCAGCGCCCGACACTATCTTGCTTGATTGCACGGGAAAGATAATATCACCGGGGTTTGTCGATACCCACCACCACCTCTGGGGAACGCAGTTGAGAGGGAGGCATGCCAATGATCTGATGTTGGATTTTTGGCCCAAGGGTGAGTGTTTGTGATGCTTAGAACGAATATACTCATCAGGAATGGCGGGATTCCTGACTGGGTCGCTATTCACTGAGCGAGATATTTTCTGGGGTGAATTGGGAGGCTGTATGGAAGCCATTGACTCTGGTACGACCATGGTAGTGGACCACGCCAATATGAATTACTCCCCTGCACACTGTGGGTTGTTCCAACGAGCGCCCTTTTTCATGTGATCTGACCTCGGATACTAGCCACTGCAGCAATCTCCGCCATCAGCACTTCAGGTCTTCGTGCATATTTCTGCTACTGCCCAACTCCTCGCGTGACATCGTGGAGTCCGTTCGAGATGGCGACCTCTTTCATGCCTGATTGGGTTCAATCACAGCTTGTCGAGTTGGCGGCAGAGCAGCCGTTCGGAGACGGACGTGTGCAATTGGGTCTTGCCTTTGACGGATATTTCCTCCCGAAAGACGTGGTCGTTGCGCTTTTCGAGCAAGTTCGTGGGCCATTGGGACTCAAGCTCATTACGTCCCACTATGTGCACACCAGTTTCTTCGGTGAGTGATATTACTTACGAAGGGTTCTCTTTAACATGATCGAACAGGTTCCAGGTCGGTCGTCAGCATCTTGAATTCGTATGGACTTCTCCAGGAAGACGTCCTCTTGTCGCACCTCAACGGCGCTCTGCCCGAAGACGCTGAGCAAATCAAGGCCGCCAACGCCCATATCGGATGCACGCCGGAGAGCGAGATCCAAATGGCTTTCGGCCACCCAGTGTGTTTTCGGTCGGACTTGCACGACGTGGCGTCCCTGGGCGTAGACTGCCACACAAGCAATTCGGGCGATATGCTGTCTCAGATGCGACTCGGCCTCCAAAACGCCCGCGGTGCACGGAACGCCGATTTCGTCGCAGCAGGAAAGACACCGCGGACGCTTTTGAGCACCGCCGAGGATGCATTCAATCTTGCCACCATCAAGGGTGCACGCGCGGTCGGGATGGAGGCTGAGATTGGTAGTATTGCAGTGGGGAAGCGGGCTGACCTCGTCGTGTTTGATGCTGAAAGCCCTGCGATGGTGTGTGCCGGGGAACATGATCCCGTTGCCGCCATTGTGTTGCATGCGTCGGTGCGCGATATCGAAACCGTCATCGTGGATGGGAAAATCCGGAAGGCGGGAGGGAAATTGGCTGCGGTCGAAGTAGATGGGAAGCTCATGGAGTGGAAGGACGTTGCCAGAGAGCTCTTGAAAAGCAGAGAGCGGATAGAGGAGGAGTACAAGCAGTTGGATTTGGAAACGGCAAGGAAGACGGCGCTGAGGGTATTTGGTGTCGATGGGAGTACTATCCTAGACCACATTTGAACTTTGAAGAACGTCATTGGCAAGCGTCGAGTTTGTGCATGTAATCGCACAACGGCCGCATCAAATTGATTATGATGCGCTCTCTATTCCTCTTCACTCATGCCACCTCCCAGACAACACCCATGGTCCATTGAATTCATCTGCCGCTATATCGTAACCCGAATTCTTCGACTCTTTGTATCCATCCAATTCTGGCTTAACCCGTTCCCGCCCTTCAACAATCCCAACGTGGTTCGCACGGAGGATTTCGTTCCTTCACGAGACAAAGGTCGCGACATTCGGGTGCGCTGGTATCGGCCCATCTCTGCTGCAAAAGACAAGATTCTTCCTGTCCTCGTTCATTTCCACGGTTCGGGATTTATGTTACCGCTGTTCGGGCAGGATGAAGGTATGCAAATAGTTCGATTTACTTTGACGCGATATTGAACTGATCACAGGATGGTGCGCGAGTGTCGCTGAACACGCACAAATGCTCGTCGTCGACGCCGACTATCGCAAAGCGCCAGAGAATCCCTTTCCCCTTGCGCTGGAGGACGCCGAGGACGTTGTACAGCACGTTCTTGCCAGCGTAGCCCACACCACGCTCTCCCTTGGTGGATTTAGTGCAGGTGGAAGCCTTGCATTCGGACTGACCAACACATTCGGTTCTCGCGTGCACTCAATCGCGTGCTTCTACCCATCTCTCGATGCCGCCGCAGACACAGCAGCTCAAACGGACGACCCGTTTCTCCCGCCTGTCATGGTCTCGCACATATACGCGTGCTACATGACTCCGGGTACGGCCTGGGACAACCCGAGGCTCTCCCCTGCGTTTGTGCCTACGAAGGATATGCCGCCACACGTGTGGATCGCCGCGGGGTCCAAGGACCCGCTGCACGATGCCGCCAATGCGTTTGTGGCGCGTTTGCAACGCGAGGGTCATCCCGATGCGACGTTTGTGTCGGTTGCGGGCCAACGACATGGATTCGATCGGAGTGCAGCTGGGAGCGTCTCACTCAGTCCGCTTGGGCAGGAAAAGCACGATGAAGCTATCGCTTTCTTGAAGAAAAATTCTGGCCATCGGTAGCTCCGTGCGACTGCCCTTAATCTAAATTCCGCCGTTTAATCTGAATTGACCAGGCGCGCTATACCTTTGAACCGAACTCCCCTCACGTTGCACCAGAGTCGGTAGTGGAACCGACAAGAAAACCAACATTCTGTTGTTCATTTTGTTTCAGCGCCCGCAGCCGCTTGGAATCCTTGGCAGATTATCTGGACCCGGGTTTGTTGTGAACGCTATGGGCGTTATTTCATCTGCCAAAGTGGAAAAACCGAGATTGTTTCGCCAGGGTGAGGCTTATCCCCCTCCACCCTGCCCGGACGCGGTGGGTTGAAATTTCGGTTTCTTACGGTCACTATGCAAACTCTATTCTGATTCATCCGCGAGCACAGCGCGGCTGCCGATCAGACGATGTTGAATTGCTCTCATTTTCTACGACCAACGTGGTTGTCTTTCCCCCTCCACCCTGCCCGGACACGGTGGGTTGAAATTTCGGTTTCTTACGGGCACTATGCAAACCCTATTCTGATTCATCCGCGAGCACAGCGCGGCTGCCGATCAGACGATGTTGAATTCATTTTCTACGACCAACGTAGAAGTTGTCCTTCTCCTCTTCACCTTGGATGTAGAACTGAACAGGTTCGCGCTTGTCTGCTTTGCAAATGATGTGTCCGGATAATTTGTTCAAGTTGGTTGGCGTCTTGCGCTGAAAGCCTGAGACATCTCCAGCGATTCTCCCCGCTTTCTCCCGATTGAAGATGCTGTCCGTCCACGACCGCCGAAACCGAGCTCCAAGTGACTTGGTAGTTTCATTTCCGCGAAGTGGCTCCTCAGAGGCGATCCTGGCTTTTAAACGTCGGCCCGTCCGTCCGGTGTGCACCACCCCTGACTTAAGTAGGTAAGCGACCCGCTGTCGGGATGGGCCCCGAATTTCCCCTTTACTTCTTCTGTGTGGATACGCGACTATACGCGACCACTCCTGAGTTTCACACGTGCCGACGCGACCCGTCACAATTCTGTTGTTCGGTTTTCACAAGACGGATCAATTTCAACATAAGGCCTTTCCCACATTATGTAAGGATCAGATCACAATGTCCTGGTTCTTCAAGTTCTTCTCCAGCACTCCCTCTGAAGTCCCTATGGCTGTCAAAGGGCTCGTCGAGGTACCAACTGCCGTCTTCTCACCCCCTTGCCGTCTTCAGCTGAACATCTCTCCTCTTGAAGACCGCCATCAACGACAACAAGATCATGATCTTTTCCAAGTCGTATTGCCCCTACTGCAAGAAAGCCAAGGCGCTCTTTGCTAAGGAATTTCCCAATGAGACACCCAAAGTCATCGAGTGAGCTCCGAGAAAGTGTTAGTTGCAACTGATGCGATCCTCTGTGCCCAGGCTGGATCAGCAAGAAGATGGGACCGATATACAGAACTACCTCGCAACCAAGACTGGTCAACGTACCGTTCCCAACATATTCATCAGTGCGTTCCTTTCCCCGTCTCTTTTTCAACCATTCGAACGAGAGTCTTGTAGATAAGCAGCATGTCGGCGGTAAGTTTTTAATCCTTGAACCTGACGACTGGCGATTCATGAGAACTCAAGGCAATGACGATGCACAAGCCGCTTTCAAGAGTGGTGGACTGACGAAGATGGTCAAAGCGTAATTCTTTTCGACTCATTCAATAGTCGCCGGCTCTCATAGTGTGCGTTTGTTCTAGCCAGCTGTGAAAATATCCTGCAGTGTCGGGTCTACTCTGACGAATCTAATGCTACTTGGAATCCACTTGACTTTCGACGGGATCTGCGTCCTCTCTTTCTTTTTGTTTCTTGAATCGCATGCCCCCTTGCCATCCGAGCCACGATTTTCTGGCCACATGCGGGCCTCGTATCAACAGGAACAAGAGCTCGGCTCCTCCGAACGCGACCCGGACCCCCGAACTCAATTTGTAAGAGTCTACTTCGAGCAACTTTGTGCCCACGGCGGTGCCCATGACTTGACCCTGGGAAATAATGAGCAAAAATATCGTTTTGCAAGAGAGGAAGTCACGAGGAAAATCTGGAGGGTATTCAGTCGTATCCAAGGCCAATAAGGAGGACATACGGAGAATATGAGGAGAGCGTTGAGGCGGGCGCGAGCCTCGGGTGCAATGCTGGTCTTCATTTAGCGCTCGAGTCGTCATTCTTGTGTATGGCTGCTCACTTGAATATTCCGGCAGTGATGGCGACTTGCGTGCTCTGTACCCCAAGATCCAGCACTGAATTCCATTCAGGCTCTGCGCATGTTTTCTTCGGGTAAACGCACCTATTATCGCAATGATGACCGCTGCGACGCTGACTTGGCCCGCAAAGGTCTGGATAAATTGGGACACAATGACGAGATGGATTCCAATTAGGGCTGCCACCCAAGGAACGAGTCCGTCGACTAGTCGTCCAGCGATAGGCGTCATCGCGATACCCACCATGCCAACCAGACCAAAGAGTCCGATGATCAAGCTACATAGAGGCGTTTCAGAAAATTGAGAGCGAGGTGACAACAAGAACGCGCGCACGTGGAATAATGGTACGGAGAGCCGGCAAGCAGGAACGTCATGGTAACCCAAAAACCAGAGAATATCGCCGAGTTGAAAAACATGATGAAGCACCCTTGGATGAGAGCCGGCTCCGTCACGATGAATTTGGCCATTGTGAGGAGGATCTTGAAATAGGTGAGATCTGGATTTTTTGGTGGTGTGTCGGGGGTGACGCTGTACAGGACGAGCATCAGAAGATACTGGCAGCCTGCTCCCATCCAATATATGTTACTGTAGCTCGAAAATTCTGCAATGATTCCAGAGAGCACGCGCGCCAAAAGAAGACCAAGTAGTAGGCCCGAAAGCACAATTGCAGTGAAAGTGGCCCTCCTGCAGAAAATCAGTACGGAAGTAAACATGAATCGTATTTTATCAAACCGATTGTCTTTGGCCAGATCGGCTGCGAAGGGCATCAAGATCTAAGAACCAGTGAATTCACGCCAGTATGTGCGGTCAGCCTCCTACTTACCTGGGGCGTGACTGACGCAAAGGCAGTCAGAAAAGACAACGCCTCGAACACACGCAAGGAACGTGTAACTGCAAGTCCAATCGTAAGTGATCCAGAGATGAATATGAGAACAAGAAGTAAAGATCTTCTTCGAATGAGGTCTCCGAGCGGGGTAACGAGGATAAGGCCACTTGCATACCTACCTGTTGGATCAGCGATTGGAATACGTTACGAGGAATCAAGGCACACCCGGCTTGAAGGAGAATTGGTATCCGTGAGACGCCAAGATCGTCGACATCAAATGCGGCTGCGAGATTCAAGAGAATCGGTTGGCAATAATACAGGTTCATGACTGAAAGAGTGAGCGGAAAATTTGAGGGAGGATTCTGTTGTCGTACCCGCTGCGGCATCGTTGGAAAAGCAACTTCAGCAGAAAATCGGGACGCACTGAAAGTACTCGCGCAGCCAAAAGCCAAGGCCTTGCCGTACCCGAACGGACTCGCGGGTTGTCCGTCGGCATCAACGCGGCACCACGATGGAATGGGTATGAAGCCGAAATCACGGGACGGAATTTCGAGCGGGGGTTTCTCCTCGTCGGCCTGCATCGCAGTCGGGACTCGGGAACAACGTGTGTGGCATCCACTTATCATAATAGATCACTGCGGGTTCAATTCGATGGCGGCAGACGTGATCCGGATCGACAGGTCCAACGCAAATCATCAACGTTGCATCAACGGGACAGTGATTAACGGCGCCGCCGGCAGATAATGCTCTCGCAGCCCCAGATATCGAGTATTGAAACCCACGAGGTCGAGGCATTCCACAACTCGCAAATTCAGATCCTGTTGATGGTGTAGTTGTACAAGTTGGAATCGGTGAAGATCGCGTGGCAACGGATCAGCTACATCGACAACGTTTCAACTTGAACGGAGTAATCACGGCCAAGAGGCTGAGGATTTAGGAAGCACTCCAATTGACAGCTACTCCATATTCTTATCATGGAGTATTCAAGGTCGCACAGTTTGATCCCGTTTCATGCAACATAGGGACCTTCATTTGTCCTGCTGCACCTAGGCTCTCGTTGCATCCCATGGATTACGCACCCATATTATTATACAGCACACATCCACGTGGGTCAGGACTCAGGAATCCTGCCGAGAGGTGTTGATAGGCATCGGCAATCTGCAAACGACGGTCTCACATCCGAGTCTAACTGTCTTCATGATTGCCTGGGCGAGCAATGCATCGCTGGAGACAAAAGTCGATACTTTTGCATTTGGGTTTCAAGTGGCAGTGGATTTATAATACCTTCAGCAGTGCAGCACCAGTGTTTTCCCCGACAAGTGAATGTTTTACATAATTTGTCATTGGGCGCTGTGCGACCGAACGATCGGTCGCGCCGGATAGATGCGCCAATGCACCGTTGTCGGTTAACCGATCGCGTATCAGCTCCAGCTTGAAATTATTTAGACCCAGACGTTTGCAGTTGTCGACCTCACCAACCATGCATCTGTCTCTCTCACTCGACGACCTCCTCGCATCTCAGCTCGACATTGGTGTGGGCCAGGTAGACGGCCGTCTCTCCTGCAAGCTCAAACCAAATGTCCATTCCACCACCTACGCCGACCTCTCCAAGTCAGGCATCTCCCTTAACCTCGAGAGCGTTTGCGGCGAGAATGGGATGTACACGCTCACCCTCTATGCCACCCACGATGGGCCGTCTAGGGTCCTTCCGCCTCCCAGCGTAGCGTCGACCCCTTCCGGCGCTGCCATGTTCGCGCCCCTTCCCCCTTGCACTCCAGCGCACGAATACACGCAAATGCCAGACATCGACGCGCAGTCCTTCCTGCTCGCCGCCGACGCCTCTCCACCATCAGAGTACTATCCGTCACCACTGGCCTTCTCCACGAACGAGATCAACGGGTCCGAGTTCGACTTGGCGTCCATGTATATGTCTGGCGACGAGCATCTATCTCAGAGTACGTCTTTTTATTTTGTCGCGGACCCTGCCATTGAACATGCGCCTCAGTGATGTACATGCCTCCACAAGACCTTTCTTACCCAAGTGGGTACCCGGCGTCTTCAGCGTCGAGCGTAGCAGGGCCTTCTCGCATCCCGTCCCCGCATCCGTCATTCTCCAATTCTCCGGCACCACAATACCCCTCTCCCGCAGGCTCACCGCCACCAACGACCACGACGTTCATCACCACTGCACCCCCTACGCCCCCACCCTCTGATTCAGACTCGTTCACCAACGAGGACTCGATCATGCGGATCAGTCCCGGCGCGAGTCATAGACCAGGGCGGCGAGCGCAGTACCCATGCGAGCACCCTCAGTGTGACCGTGTGCTGACGAGCCCCTACACCCGTCAGGTCCACATGCGGACACATCGGGCCAAGGTTCGCAAGGCATTCATCTGCACGCTCGGCTGTGGCGAGGCGTTCACACGCCAGCACGACCGCCAACGACACGAGGTCTCCCTGCACGGCAAAAAGTGCAAAGACGTCTGTCAACGGTGCAAGCGCTTCTTCTCGAGCACGAAAATGCTTGACCGCCATGTGTGTCGGGGGGATCGCCACGGAGAGATCCAATGGCCGTTGGGCGACGACGAGGTTCAATCGACATTGGGCACCCCTGTTGCACCACTAATGCAGTAACGACCCACGACGACGACGACGCACTGTAAAATTATAGTGTTGTTTGTAGATTAGATTCCAGTTAACTTATGTAGATTAAATTATTCCTTGCAGTACGATAGCATCCAGTATAATACGAATTTGTCTTGTCGTCTGTGAGTCCCAAGAGGCGGCCAAGGTGGAGTTACCGGAGTTGCATTCACGTTGGATGACTCTTTGTTGGACGGTGACCGTTTCCAGTGGGTACCGGCAACTCTCGATTGATCACCGTGCCATCACGTGCACTTGGCTCTCATTAAAATTCTGATTCTGATGTCGGACGACCATTTTTTGAATAACATCTGCTACACTGCTCGGATTGCTCTGAAACTTGGAACTCAAACACTTGACATGCTAAGTTAGCTCCCCGTTCAACCATGGGAATTTTACGCGAATATTGGGTCGCCACAAAGTGAGATAACCCGGGTGTGATTCGACGGCGCGTATGCATGAGAGTGAACGAGGATTTTGGCCTCGGAAATGGTTACAGAGGGTTGAATTAGGAGGGTACAACACATATGAGCTTGTTCTACAGACATTACACCCCGCACAAGACTCCAGTGAGTGACGAACACTCAGCATCACGCCCACCGCGTTCCGTGCAAGTGTGAGTCTGCGACGGAGTATGGGGTCGTGGAAGGTGATGGAGAGATTATAGGAATGGTGTAGGAGCTCGGAGGAACCATCCGGTTGGTGGCTTGCACGTCGGCGGGGGTCTGGTGGGTCCAAATATCTGAGGTCTCAATTGAGGCTTCGGTCAGGTGCGTCTACGCAGACATGCGCACCTCAAAAGCCATCGAACTTCGATCCCTAGCCTCTTAGCCGCATCCGACGCGTGTTTCGTTCGCTTCTATCCAGTCCACCCGTCAATCCGTTCTGGGGCAAGTCGAGCCAATGCAGCGGTCTTGCTCAGTGTACGGCACGAGATAGTGAAGATGGTCGTGGTCCATGAGGATTGGAGGTAATATGGGAGGTCTGGAACGTCGGTGAGGCCTCATTTGCGGCGTCGTCGTCGAGGTAGTCGGTGTGAGCTGGCAGACATCAGCGATCAAAGCTCCGCCAAACAGACTGCCTGGCATGCTCGCAGCCCGGTCTGCATCTCCCACAGGTGATTCCAGGCACGACAAGGTATCCTCGGCTAGAAGTGCAAAGTCGATTGGGTGCAGGGACGACTCGAAGGCAAGCGAGGCAAGCGGTCGTCTGGGCAAGTTCACTCCGCGTGGCCATCGCGTTGCCTGTAGCCCCGAGTCCAGTTATCAGACAGTAATACGCGCGCCTTTAAACCGATAACCGCCCCAGCTTAACCCCAACTAACCTGTTGCAAAGTTTAAAACGCACCGCCCAATCGAGGAAAAACTGGACGACCTCGCGGGGACGAAACGTCTCGGGTTCTTCGGGGATGACGTTCTCCGCAAAGTATTTACCGCCGGAGTAACTGGTCTCCAACGAGAACGGAGCTCAGGTCGTCAATGTTACTTTGTCGCGATGCGCCAGGCTAGCAAGTCTTCGTGTGTTCAGTGCAATTTGATGGCGTGCCGATTCCTGTGAGTTTTGTACATCCAGGCCGGCTTGCGACATATGGGACACCAGCAGGACCGGGGGAGTGATGGCAGAACAATGAAGAACGGTTTTTTGGAGCTTGCGAGCCGGTGGCGAAAAGCAGGAAACGATTCGCTTTTTGAGGGGCCCGGTAGTCTGTGTAGAATAGACACTCGTAATGGGGTTGGTGGATGCCTGTGGATGCATCGAGTGATCTGCGTTCCCCATTGTGCCCTTGAGGAGTCTCTGAACCCTCTGTGAGAACAAAAAGACCTCACCTGCCAGTGTGCACTAGTCTATGCACGACGCACCGCCTGAACACGTGTGTATCCCACTGATTCAGAGTCAAGTACCCTCGTTGTTCCTATTCCTGAAACTTGGGCGGACGCGGGCGTTGTAAGATTTGTAGCAGTGGAGCCCTAGACAAGAAAATTGCGATAGCCCCGGAGTGCCAGCGAGGAACATGGCTGTGGCTTTCAAGAGTCAATTGCATCAGTCTTTTGACAAAGATCTTGCGACCTTTTTGGGCTTGGCAGCTTGTGGCACAAGCTCGCAAGGTCAAAGCGAGGGTTAAAATCCCGGAAATGGTTGAAAGTGGGCTGAAAAAAGGTATTAGCGAAGGAGGAGATACACTGAGAGGCAATGGAAGCATGTACCAGTCAGATCCAGGGTCGAAGGAAATAAATCTGTGTGGTCCGATGGGAGTCGAACGAGGGACCTTGCGAGTTTCAGGACCTGGCTTGTGAGCTTGCGGGCTTGCGCAGATTTGGCGGGCGCTTGCGGGCTTGAATGACCTTGTACAAGGTCACAAGCTACATCAGACTTTTGACATCTAGCTTGTGACCTTGTACAAGGTCATTCAAGCCCGCAAGCGCCCGCCAAATCTGCGCAAGCCCGCAAGCTCACAAGCCAGGTCCTGAAACTCGCAAGGTCCCTCGTTCGACTCCCATCGGACCACACAGATTTATTTCCTTCGACCCTGGATCTGACTGGTACATGCTTCCATTGCCTCTCAGTGTATCTCCTCCTTCGCTAATACCTTTTTTCAGCCCACTTTCAACCATTTCCGGGATTTTAACCCTCGCTTTGACCTTGCGAGCTTGTGCCACAAGCTGCCAAGCCCAAAAAGGTCGCAAGATCTTTGTCAAAAGACTGATGTAGATGTCAAAAGTCTGATGTGATTGATGGCTTAACTTTGAATTCAAGTCGCCCTTATCTGACGAACGACTGAACCGGAGATACAATAGCACGGCTGCCGGGCTGCGGCAACGTCGCCTACAACTTACAAGAATTAATCTCCTTCAGGTTCAACAGAACTACATCGGACAGGATTCTATACAGTAAAAGATCGTCCCTCGACCTCACTGAGCCCACAGATAGCCCTTCTTGACAATCCCTACAGCTTCGTACACCTGAACAAGCTCAGTCCTATTGGCCATCATGGTGTCCTCGTCGTACTCCTGCGCCCCCGTGGCAACACCCACGGAGTCAGTCGCAAGGGTGAGTGACTCCTGGCGGTGGGACACCAAGTGATGAGGCTGTTGGGCCCCACGTCCCTGCGCAGTCGGCGGAGACCACTGATGCTGCGTGACTGGCTTGACGGGCCTGTTGCTGCGTGGCTCGCCGTCGGGTGGCCCGTAAGCCGTCTCCAAGACTTCGGCAGGGGTGACCGGAATGTAGAAGTTGGGAGGGTTGTAGTACGCGGAGCCCACACGCACATGAGTTCTATTTGCCAGGGCCGTGTCAGCAGGGGCAATGGACCGAGGGGCGCTGCCTGTTGCGGACAGATGCCAGGGCGAAGGTGGGTGGAGACGGCTCTTAGTTGCGGATGGGTTACGCCGCTGCTTGGCGCCGACTTGCTTTGACAGCAAGTGCTCAGAGAGAGCGTCTAGATTCTCGGTTGTGAACGGGCATCCAATCTGGGGGCAGGAGCTGCGCAAATTTGTGAGATGACGCAAGACTTTTTGCAAGAAATGTAACACACGGCATTGTTGTTGAAATTTGAAGGATGCCGAGAGGAAACTGAGCTAGGCAGTGAGATGAACATGAAGATTGAGAATGAGGGTTTCTATAGGCAAAAGTGACGGTCAACCAAGGCCCAAGCCCGTCTTATTGTAGAGATCGTCAAGGGCCTGAAGTGCCAAAGCGTACGGAGAAAGAGGTCATCAAACAGGTCAGCAAGAGCAAGAGCAAGGTCTGTGCAGTGGTCGATGTGTAGCCAAAAGGTCCAATCGTAAAGCATTTGAGAGGCCAAGTGGTGGTTCACAACAGTGATGTTCATTGTTTATTAAGATCGGCCCCAATATGGAAAATTGATGTACCACTCGATCCTCCACCCGATCTCATGGACCCGTTGACCATCCTCTCAACGGTCATCTCGACTTCGACGGCGATCTACACTTGGCTGGATAATCTCAAGTCCAAGGAAAAGGCCATCCTAGAACTGAGGACCAGCCTATCAACCATCTCCCTGGTCCTGCATCCTCTCCGCGAAAAGGCCGCCGGCGGATTTCTTGACTCGCAGCCCGGCATCATCGCCTGCCTGCAGGACCTCTGCCAATGCCTCGACTCTGCTCGGGAGCATCTGCAAACCTGGCAGGACTCGGAGACGCGCAAGATCGGTGCTGTTCTTCGGCGCGTGCTCGCGTTCTTCGATCCGGCGCAGGTGCTCGAAATGATTGACCAGGACCGGGTCCGGATCGCTCAGACCATTACTACACTGACTCTTGCTATCCAGCTTTCTAGCGATAATGCCCGAGCCCAGCAGGTATCACCACTCGATGTGCTCCGTAATCAAGAAATACGCGAATTTTGGAGAAGGAATTTCGGGGAGAGCGGGTGAAGCAAGCCGATTTTTCTAGCTCCTCAATTTTATTCAAGCAGGTTCGCAGCCCGGACTCGTTCCGATGTCCAATACCCTTATTCCGCGCCGCTCTGGGTACTTGGCTCGGTACGACCGTACCAGATACTTTGATCCTCCAGCTCGACGAGCAAGGATTTGGGAGTGTGACCCCTGCGAGCTTCAGCCGCTTGGTTGGCACACAGTCCATTTCTCAGGCGGTTTTACCAAAAGTCCAACCGGGTCCGTTCCCTCAATTATTTCTGTTGAATGCTCACTCAGTACTCAGCCTCGGTTCAGTTGTGATTCCACAAACCGAGCCGCTCATCATCTTGGTTGCTGAGAATCGAGAAACATTCCAGCCCTTCAAGGATTACGCGGAAAGTCTGGGTATCAAAATGGCATCTTTCTCCTCTCATGCTGCTCTCAAGTCGTGGATGGAGCTCAACGACCGTTCGTCTAGCTTTGTTCATATCTCCCTCCCCTAATCAAGAATCCATAGAATTTGTCCGCAGCATTGCCGCCGCCCACCGTCTCCGCTTCCTCTCGGACGCCATTCGCAACGAAGGAGGCATGTTCAACCCCTCTGCGGGCGAATCCCTTCTGCGATACCTCCGGGGCCGGACATTTCTTTCACCGTGTCTCATCTTTTCTCCCACCTCTGTTGCGACGACGGAATACGTCCTGGCATATACACGCGCAGGGTCGACGACGGAGCCCCAAATTGTATTTGGGTATATTAGGGCACTGGCAGAGGGCGTGAGGGATACAAACTGGCTGGGCTTTGATGTGAAAAAGTCTGGTTCCCAGATGCCGCAGAACCCGACGCTACAGCCTCACTTCATAAAACCCCTTCTACTTTATCTCGTTGGAACGAAGCCGGAACAGGACCAGGTGCACATCGACTACGCGTCGTCGCTGGGCATCACGGTCGTGGCTCTGTTCAGTTTAGATGGGTTGAGAAGATATGTGGAAGCTAACCAAGGTGTGTTGAGCTTCCATTTTTCTTCTCCAGCGTGACAATTCCACAGATGAACTGTATCGCATAGCCGCCACCCATCGTATACGCTTCATCATGCAAAATGTCCGGGTGGAGCACGGCGTCCTGACGCTTTCTGCTGGGGAAGACACAATCAAGTACATCCGCTCGCAAGGATTTGCCGCGCCCGTGCTCGTTCTGGCGTCTTCGACCATAGCGAATACGCGTTTTGTGAGCCTTTATGGGCGTGCGGGCTCCACGGCGGATGGGCGGATCGTACGTGGATTTGTGGAGGCGCTTGCCCAGGGGGTGAGGGATGTGGAGTGGGTTGGATTTGATAGTAGGAAGTAAAACATTAGTTCTGTTCGAACTAGAACTGACAGGAACCATCAACGCTCCGCAATCGTTTGATCGGCCATCAAAGTTACTAGCTTACTTCTTACCATGAACACGAAGAGTCCCTTTGCGCCGCCGGCTCGCAAGGCTCGTGGCTACAAGAAAGTGAAAGTGCTCTCACTCGTCTTACTGGCCCTCTGCTGGGCTTACTGGCGCTGCCCTGTACGTCTGCCCAAGGTCAATCCTATTCACCTCGTACTAGCGGCCGTTAAACCACAACACAGAGTTCTCCTTCACAATCCCCGATTGCCTGGAGCCCATGTCGCGAAGATGCTTCATTTTTGTGCGGATATCTCGAGTCAGTAAAGTCCCCATTGTAGACACGCACTGATTCCGCATAGAGTTCCCACTGACTACAAGGACCCGTCTGCCGGTACTTCAAAGCTCGCGCTTACAAAATATCCAGCCACTTGCCCCGAGTCGGAGAATTTGGGCATTATCATCACAAACGTGAGCTTGTGCAATACTATTCCCGACTTGCTCTAACGGATAGGTGGTAGTACGGCGGACCTGGTGTGCCTGGAAGAGACGCGTCGTTCGGAGAGGCTCCGAATATTCGAAAACTCGTTGGAAATCGGCACGACATCATATCCTTTGACCAAAGAGGACTCGGTCACTCTCTCCCAAAGGTAAACTGCTTCGGAACGGCGGCGAATTACCAGCGCTTCAAGGCGAATACGGTATTTGAAACGACGTTCTCTGTGCCCGAGGACCCTTTTTCGCCCGAGGGACGCGCGGTGCTGGTTGAACAACAGAAGGAGGCGCTGGCCTTGGAGGATGCACAGGGCGCGCTCTGTGGCAGTACGATGGGTGCAGAGGCTTTGGGGTATATGAGCACGACGACGACAATCTATGATATGGAGGAGATTTCTAGGGTTCTAGTAGGTGAAGATGCGTTGATTAATTTCGTGAGTCCAGCCATTCTCAGTATTTTCCGAACTTCCTGACATGAGATAGTACGGCGGTGTGAGTGTTAGTTTCTCTTTCATATCCAAGTTGACTGATTATTTGTAGTCCTATGGTATGCATACCTCGTTTGAATTTGTGTGTTGTACTGATTTTTGACAGGTACAGTTGTCGGCGCATACCTGGGAAATATGCTCCCTCACAAGGCCGGAAAAATCTACATCGACGGCGTTGCTCCCGGCGACATGTAAGGAGACCAAGCCTTGCCAGCTTTTTGTCGTTTATCATTCACAGTTGGAGCAACGAGCACTACGAATCACAAGCGCTTCTTCGCCTGTTGCTCACTGATTCAGAGTAAGCTGACAGCTGGATATCTTGTTTATCTCACGATATACTCAGAAAAACGTATCAACTCTTTCTAACGGAATGCTTCAATGCAGGGTCGACATTGTGTCCTCTCCGCATCCAGGAAGACAAGAGCGCGCAAGATATCGAGCTGCGGATCGACAATTTTGTCTCCAAGCTTCAAGCGCAACCCATGCGTGTCGCCAATGTCACAAGTCCCGGATACCTCACTTCTGGAGGCGTGCTGAGTACACCACTTGACCTGCACCTGTCGTCGTCCTCAAAACCCCAACAGGCACCATGTTTCTCGTCCTGCAAATGCCCGGAACTTGGGCGCGCCTCACGGATATGTTGGCTAGTGCTATCAACCACGGTGACGGTACGGAACTACGCAAGTTTGTGACCCGGGCACCCGGCGATCCAGCACCGCCGGATCCCGAGGGTTACGTCGAAACCGGCCAGGGAGAGCTGCTTCGTCTTGCTATCTCGTGCGGAGATGCGCCCCCGTATCGTGCCGACGAAAAATGGCCTACGGCCGAAGATATCGTGGATGATATCTTGATTTCGTTGAAGACGTACCCGCGTTTTGGAGCGACGGTGCATTTGATGGAACAGCACGGTGGGTGTCAGTTTTGGCCTGGGACAGGTGTTGGTCCTAAGCGATTTACTGTGAGTCACTTGCTTGCATTTGAATGAGATACTCACGTCGGACACAGGGCCCGTTCAACGTGAGCGTTTTTCGATCCGTGTTTCTCGAGCTGAACGCGTGCAGAAAACATTGGCCACTCCGACGTTGATTATGGCAAATACGCGTAACTCTCTTCTCTTTCGCAAGGTTCACACTTATCCCTTTGCAGATGACCCTATAACTCCATACGCAGCGGCAAAATATATGCACAACACCATGGGCAACTCATCCCGTCTTGTGCTTCAGGGCACCATTGGTGAGGCTACATTATCAAATTTCACTTGAGCTTATTCGTTCCAGGCCACTCATACCTGGCGCCGATGACCGACTGCGGGGCCGAAATAATTCGGCAGTACTTTGCGGAGGGCGTCATCCCCGAGAAACCCGAGACGTTTTGTCCGCGCGAAGTGGACAACTTTTTCGTGGATCAAGAGAAGCAGGAGGCGGTGCATTTTAAACTTTTGAACCAGGTTATGGGAGGGCAATAGGTAGTTTGTATTCAACAGAACAATCAATTCAACCAAGTCGACCACTCGCTCTCCTTCCCCTCCAGAGTCAACGCAATCTCGCGTGCGACAATCCGGTCGGCCTGTTCGCTGGGGTGCAGTTCGTCAGCCCACAAGTAGCTGTCGCGATCCGTCCCATTCGCAACAGTGCACGTCAAGTCCCCGCCTCCAAAAGGCGCAACGCACGAGTTCCAGCAGCCCGTAACGTTGAGCGGAGCGGTGCCATTGAGATATTTTGCGGGGTGGTTAAACATGTCTTGGATCAGCGAGTGCGAGTCGAATATGGCGATATGGGACCCAGGGAGGGAGGGGAGGGCTTGTTGGAGCATCAGCTTGACGAGGGCGTTGCCTGGGATTCGATGAGTATCTAGGATTCCTAGTAGAGATGGAGAGGTGTACCCGTGAGAACCATCTCCCGCATGAGCACACTCCAGTCGGTCGTGTTGCGCTCGACGGCCCAGAAACGGTTGGGATACGAGTTGGGTGAGTAGAGGATGGTCAGTTCGAGCGGAATCATCTAGTAAAACTGTCATGAGCTGTTCGTAACTTGAGCCACACAACACATACGAGCACATACGTTCTGCATAATGAAATTCCTCGCCCCGCTCGCATATAGCGTGCGCACCCAGTCGACCATGCATGCTGTTACATCCACAACACTGGCATTGTTGCTTCCCGTGATGAGCGAATCGACACCAAGGTCGTTCGTCCCGATCCAAAGCGTGTAGATCGTCTCCTCGGGCTGGAGATGGATCGAGCCGTTGCCTGTCTCGGTGAAATACAACGGGAGTTGGTCTTCAAATACGGGGGGAAAGGGACGGAAGGTGATGTTGTTGGAGCATGTTGCGCCCGAGCGCGCAAAGGGGAAAAGGGTGGTCTTTGAGTATCCTGCGGCGTAAACGGGCCAAGCGGTGCCCTGGTCGCCGGTGGCCACAATGTCGCTGTACGAATCACCAAAGGTGACAATCGATTTTATTTGCCCTGGGCGGACACCGACATTGGCGGCGAGTGCGGTGGAGAGGAGAGAGGCAAGGAAGAAGAGGGGATGCATTTTGGAAGAAGACTTGCATCGAGGCGCGTTGAAAAGAGGATTCCTCGCCGAAGTATTTCCGCAGACTGAAAATTTCGAACCAAAGTCACGAGGTTCAAAATTGGATCAGGCGCAAGGTCAGACGACGTCTACTTTAAAGTACGGCCCGTCAACTCAGCCAGGTAGCCCACCGACTGTTCTTTCCCGACAACGTCAACGCCATCTCACGCGCAACAATTCGGTCCGCTTGTTCGCTCGGATGAAGCTCATCCGCCCACAAAAAACTGTCCCGGTCCGTGCCATTGGCAATCGTGCAGTCCAAGGTACCTCCTCCTGGAGGAGAGACGCAGGAGTCCCAGCAGCCTGTGGCGTTGAGGGGAGCAGTCCCGTTGAGGTACAGTGCAGGATGGTCGAACATATCCTGGAACAGCGAGTGTGAGTCGAACAAGGCTGTCAAGCTTAATCAGTCTTTGAAGTTACTTTTGAAGACTACAAACCAATGTGCGACCCCGGCAGCGTCGGTACGAGGTTCTGAAGCATCAGTTGGGTGAGTCTGTTTCCCGAGCGGGTCATTTCCGTCATCGTGATGCTCCATTCTGTGGTATTGCGCTCCAAGGCCCAGTACTTGTTGTGGTACGAGTCGGCAGAGTAGAGAATGGTGAGCTCGAGCGGTATCATCTGCATTTCCGTTGGGCATCAAAAAGGAGAGAAAGGAAGGGCAGCGCACATTTTGGAAGATAAAGTTACGCGCCCCATGCTCGTACAACACTTTTACCCAGTTGACCATGCACTCTGTAACCTCCACAAGCGAGACGCCGGGTGTCTGATCACCTGTGAGTAGCGTCGACACACCAAGGTCATTCGTCCCAATCCACAAGGTGTATATCGTCTCCTCGGCCGGGAGGCGGATTGAGCCGTTGGCCGTTTCGGTAAAGAACAGCGGAAGCTGGGATTCAAAGAGCGGGGGGAAGGGCCGGAAGGTGAGGTTGTTGGAGCAGGTGGCACCGGCGCGGGCAAAGGGGAAGAGGGAGACGTGGGCGTAGCCTGCTGCGTAAACTGTGCGTGTGCATTGGTATCAAGTGTTGATATGTGAACGATGGACTCACCGGGCCAGGCGGTCGCTTCGTCGCCTATAATTTCAGTCAGTACCAACACTAATGCCCTTGGAAGTTTGAATACCTGTTACACATCGCTGTAACTATCTCCGAAAGTCACTAATTTTTGTATCTGGCCAGGGCGCACACCCAGAGCGGCGTGCACAGTGGAGGCGAGGGCGCACAGTGAAAGAACTGCAGCGAGAAACATGGTACGACGCAATGCCCTCAAAAAATGGCGGCAGCTTTATTTATGACGGGAAGCCAGCACGGCGGGGGTCACAAGGTCCAGATAAAATAGGAGGATGAGCGTCCGACATTCCTCCGGTGCCACTTCGAGAAAAAAGACCCTTTTGCGGAAGGAAGGTGGGCTTCGAGCGGCTGGAGAGAAGGCATAGATTTGGACCTGTCGGGAGGTACGTGAACGGACGACGCGAAGGTCAAGTTGAAGCAAAGGTTGAGCAAAGGGCAACTTGAAGCAGCAGACGGTCACGTGAGAGCTTCCGCTTTTGTATTTGTGCACGCGTCGCGTTTGGTTGCTCTAGGAAGACCCATATGAATTATATTCCTCCCGTTCCGCAATCGATGCGGACCCTTCCAATACAACCATACAACCATAGTACATGCTGCGGGTATACATCATTCAATTCACGTTCATTCCATGTCATTGCCACGGCGCGCAAGCTCAGCTTCGAGCTCCTCCTGAATGGCACGCATGACACGAGAGATGGTGCGGCCCATCATCTTGGGTCCGGGCTGCTTCACGGCGGCTGGAAGTTCATGTTAGCGGACGCCCTCGCAAGTTGGAAGAGATGCTCACCCTTGACATTGGCCGCATTACCAGCCGCTTGCTGCTGCTGCTGACCCATCTGGTGATGGTGGTGGTGGTGGTGGTGGTGCTTCTTGCCAGCGGTAGAGGTCGTCTTGGCAGCAGCAGCATTGTTGGACGTGCCCTTGTTGTCCTTCGTCGTGGTGGTCGTCTTGGCAGCTGGCGCCTTTGTCGTGGTCTTGGCAGCAGCAGCCTTTGTGGTCGTCTTCACAGCAGCAGCCTTTGCGGTCGTCTTTGCAGCAGCGGCCTTTGTGGTCGTCTTGGCAGCAGCCTTTGCCGTCGTCTTGACAGCGGCCTTGGTGGTGGAGGCCTTGGCTGGAGGTGCGGCAGCGGCGGCGGCACCCTGAGAAACGACGGTACACGCTCCAAACCCGGCAGTGGTTTTAACGGACTGGTCGTCGATTCAGCCATGGCTCGGAAGGTGTGGCTGGAAATACATACGACCAGGCAAAGGTTCTTGGCTTTTCCGCCCGCGCACTTGGTGCCAGCAGGAAGACTGGATAGAATTAGTCAAGGTGCGTTGGGTCGAAATGAGACACGCACGTAAAAACGACCTTGTCCGATTCGACCTTGGTGGGAGCCTACATCGCGATCGGTTTATGATGACAGAGGTTAATAGATATTGGACGAACCTTGTTGCCGTTGGTCTTGACGGTACCAGCTTTAAATGACTTTCCGAGACCGGTCTCGTCGACTTGCACCGAGACATCGGTCGAACCGTCCGCACCACTGCACACGGTTGGTATAGAGTTGAAAGTAAATGAGAGACAATCACGTACGCGTTGACTGGAAGGTGGGTTTAGATTCAAGAAGCAAGTAAATCGGCACAAGTACGCACAATTCAGGACTTGCATCGTCACGGTGCCGTCGGCGGCCACGGCTATCGCGGTGGACGTATCAATGGTGTTCGCGGGATTGATACTGCCGCATGGCTGGGCGGTGGATGGACGCTGCACGTCACTGCGAACGGGTGTGCCTTTGACACCAAGAGCGGGGCTACGAGATGTGTTAATTTGAACGGTAGCCGGGACAAGTGTAGGCGCGTACTTGGGCATCGCGTGGCCTGAGGTCTGAGCGACTAGCGCAAGCAAGACGGAAGCACAAGCCAGAGCCGATTTGTTGAACATGATGTTTGTAAAGAACGTGAGTTGAATGTGGGTGGCGTGAAAAAAGGAACCAGTCCTGAGGAAGGGAAAGAACGACGGGAAGAGGGGACTGGCTTGTAGGGAGGCTGCATGCTCGTTTTTAAGCCACGGAAGAGATCCGAAACAAATGATTTCGCCCCTCCAGCATAGGAGTTCGGTATCTCCGCAAAACGCTCACTCTGGCCATTTTTGGTTCAGATCGGACGAAAATTGCGCTGGGAATTCATTTCCATGGGTGCTGGAGCTGTTAGAGCGGTCTTGAACGAAGAAAGAGTCGTACACCTTGAGCAGTTTTTCCAAGGACCGAGGTATTAGATGTTTTGATCTCTATGCCCACAGTGATTGCGGCGAGACCATGAAACCCGACGCAAGATAGCCGACCGTATGCGACTGGACGACGATAGACGACGATGGGCAACACGCTGTGCAGACACAGAATTAATCATGCGTTCCCCGGGCCACCGAGAACACCGCCAACGCGATAAGGTCGGAGCATGCGTAGAGGCAAGCCATAGTAAAAGTAACACGAGACTCGCTGGTGGCATGGTCTTCAAATTCTTTGGTTTGGTTGGAAGCCGCTAAGCAAGTTTGGGAAGAAGGCGAGTTCGGCAAATCCGGCGCCAAACATCAGTGACCCAGGGTGATCCATTGATCGTTCCTTGTGCCGAGGGGCGGTTCACACTCGAACTTTGGAGCTTTATGATTGGTGTCGTCTAGCACCAGAAAGGGCGGCGGCAGCGACAGCGTCTGGGGAAGTACCAGGAGAAGGATCGAGTGAACTTGATTTTTTCCGCCGCCAAGTGATCCCTCTTGTTTTCTTGATACAAGAAATATGGTATAATTGGTCGAGAACCTATCTCTAGTCCTGCTAAGCCAACAGCTTCAATCTTTTTCACGCCCAAACTCCACGGTGCCCCGGTCCACCCCCTCATCATCGCTTGGCCCCCGTCCAGCGTAATCGACACTCGTCTCTGAGACCCGGGTAACCACTCCTTCTGCCGCCTTGATTTGACTGAACCTCGCGAACGCCATCTGTGACGGCGGAGGTGACCCCACCTGCGCCTCGATTGCGTAGCCAAGACCGACTCGCGTGTGGATCAAGGCGTTGGCGATACCGACAATCTCAGGCGCGGTCTGGATCACTGCGAATTGGACGATGGAACGGGTTTGGTAGGCGACTGTGAAGAAGACGGCCCAGGAGGCGTAGATGGCGGCACTTTCGACGACGATGACGAGAAAGTCCTGATCTGAGCTGAGTGTGGTAGGCGTAAAGAGCAAGAGAGGACACACGCGCAGATTAGAGCCACCTATGGGGCGTATTCCGCGGGTTGTGCTCCAAATTTTGAAGGTGATGAGACTAGTGCAATACAAGTTTGTTCTGTGACGTGGATTAGAAGAAGTACCGCGAAGAAGACACGGGGTACGCACGCAAGAGTGAGGAAACCATTGCTCGTTAACCAAAGGTCGGAGAAGATGTCTCCATCGACAGTCTTGCGTGAAAGTGTGTACATCGAAACAGCGCTACACGCTAATACCCAGTCAGCGGTGAGAAAGATGAAACAGATTTCACCCACTGGTCAATGCAATCAGGGAGCAAATGGGAAAGATGACGATCACGACGCGGTGTTCCCAAACAACCCAGAGGCGGTGGATCTGCGCTATGAAGTTGAAGAACAGGGTTCCTGTCGGCGGCGTCGCCACGTACAATGAGCGAGTCTCCAATCATGATCGAAATCATCAACGCGCCCTCCTGGACCAATTCCGAGGTATGACCCATATCCACGTAGAATTGCACGGCGGCATCTCCACCCTGCAAATGTATGAAGGCGAGAAAAGCACGGTACAAGGTCGCGATCCAATGCTGATTGAGCAAAATGTCAAACGAGAATGCAGGAGGATCAAGAAGACTTACAGCAGTAATTGCGAAAAAGAGAGCAACAGCTGCAATGAAGACCATTGAGCGGAATATGGATGGCACATCATCGTGTCCCTGTGCTCTCCTGGCCTTGTGTAGTGCGAGGTACCGGGCAACAAGCAGGTACGCGGACGTCGAGCTCAGAACGAGAAACACGCCATACAGCACCGAGGAGCATGCCAGCGTCGCGAGATTCACGGTCAGAAGGTCTCCGGCGGACATGGCGGACGGCGATTGAGAGGCTTTTTGCCCAGGTCCTGGTGCGGCCTCATGGCAAGGCCAGGCGTCCAAAATGTTATGTAAATACGACGTAGTGGCGGCGACGGTGCGCCACGAGAAAAACAAGCAGAATGGGCCAGATGAGTTCTTCACGTCTGGCAATCTGGTCCAGAAGGCTTGATAATAACGTGCCAGTGTATAGAAAGACGAGAGGAACCCATTTGGTTGCGTGGTAGGAATTGGAAAGAGTACAAGCTTTGTCACCGCTTGGCACATCGTCGTCTGCCTCCTTCTCCTCGCTCCCTCCGGCGCCCAACAACTTCATGTCTCTACCCAAGGCAAGTCCACCACATCTACGACGCGCATTCGTCGCCGTTCATCGACTTACAATTGTTATCAGCGTATCATCAAGGTCGTCTCCCTCGCTTGTGCTCAAATAGGCCCTTTTTGACTCTCGCGATTTCGCAGGAAACTGAACGCCTGGTGGCCGACCCTGTGCCCGGCATTACCGCCGCCCCTCATGACGACAATCTGCGCTACTTCGACGTGACCATTCAGGGTCCCGATGGGAGCCCATTCCAGCGTGCGTATCTACGCGTTCAGCAGCCTCGCTCCAACTCTATTCCGTTCCCAGAGGCTAACGAACATTAGAGGGTGTATTCAAATTGGAACTCTTCTTGCCAGAAGAGTATCCCATGGCGCCTCCGAAGGTCCGATTTCTCACCAAGATATACCACCCTAATATCGGTAGGCCTGCGGTTCATCTCGCACATCTTGCACGCCACTCACTCCGTTGCCACTCGGTAGACAAATTGGGACGGATCTGCCTGGATATCCTCAAGGGTGCGTGAACTATGCATCTTTCTCTACTCGGACGCTGACGGTCTTACAGACAAATGGTCGCCGGCTCTCCAAATCCGTACCGTTCTGCTCTCCATCCAGGCGTTGCTCAGCGCGCCCAACCCGGACGATCCTTTGGCGCCGGACGTGGCCAAGCACTACAAAGAGAACGAGGCGGACGCGCACCGCGTCAGCCGCGAGTGGACGCAGTTATATGCCTCCAAGTAATCTATCCCCAGTGAGAGATGTTGTACGAGCAGCGAGCAAGTCGGGTATCTTGAAAGAATGTATACTGGATTATCTTTTCTATCTTTGCACTGTCCTTTTCTCTAAGGTCTACTACATACACACAGATTTTATACGGTAGAGGTACATAATAGACCAGGTTCTTCAACGCGTTGCACCCAATCCCAGCTTGGTGTTCTTGATCACCGCAGTCACTGGTACATGCAGCCCATCCGCCGACGCCCCAATCCTGTCTCCCTCAGACCAACCCATCAGCGCCAGCATCTTGAAACCAATGTTAGATTGCCCAATCTTGGGCGCTGCCTTGCCCACTTCATCCCGTCCCTATGCTTGGGCACTGGGGCCGCTTTCGCCTTGCCCTTGTCCACAAACGCTGCCCCGCCCCGTCCATCACCTCCCCTCCGCGCAAGCTTGCCAACCTTGCGCTCATCAACCCTCAGCCCTGTCCGGGTCGTCTTGGTCAACGTCGTATACCGAGAATCCCCCTTCCCCTTACTAACGCTCTTCAGATTGAAGGCGATGGCCATCTCGTGGATGTTCTTCCGCGTGGCCTTGTCCGTGGGAGGTAAAGACATCGACACGGGCCCGCCAATGTCGCCTACGAAGCGCCGGATTTGCTGGACGAGCGTCGTCATGTCGATGACGCGGTTGGGGAGGACTGTGATCGTAGGGTCGGTGCGTGCAGCAGCTAGCATCGCCTTGCGCCCTTTCTTGCCGCCTTTGTGGTGTGCCAACGGGTCGGCAGCGAGTTCCAGTCGCTCCAGTGCACGACGCCTTTTGTTCTCGGCCTTCTTTGCGCGGTCACGATCCCATATGTCCTGCAGCTCCGCAGGAATATCTTTCCGCTTGTTCTTGCCTTTCTCTGTGGATCATTGAGCAAAGCAAAAATAGGTGGAGACCCAAACGCACTGGCAGGCGAAAACTCTGCAAAGTCGATAATCTCCCCATTCGCTACCGCTTTGAGCAACTTTTTCCGCCCTGCTCTCGAGTTGGCGGCAATGATATCCCCGTTGTCATCCAAGAACGCCTACAGATGGTCAGCGAACAGTAACTCAGCAACAAACCGACGTACCTGAATCTCCTCGATGAGATCTTCGTCTCGGTCGGCCCATGTGCGTTCCAGGAAGTCATCTTCATCGCTCGACTCTTCTCCTTCCATAAGGTCCACACTGTCGTCCGGCCCTCTTTCACGTGCTGCTTTCCTGAGACGCTCTAACCGCGCCTGGAATCCAGTCTTTGGGCTCAAGTCGTGGTCATCGTCTGAATCGTCTTCAAGCTCGTCCACCCCCTCCTCAGAGTCGTCCTCGAGCTCATCCACCTCGTCCTCCAGTTCGTCCACTTGACCGCCAGTTTCCCCCACCAATAAATCCTCCTCCGCATTGACGATTGCGTCCGCCGCTTCATCAAGCTCGCTTTCTTCCTCCCCACTACTCCCACGTTGCACGTCCAGGGCTTCTTCGTCTTCCTCTCTCATTCTCCTTTCGTCCTCTATATCATCCATCGTCACAAACTGTCCACCCTGCTGCCCCATCCCCATGACAAACCGCTTCATCGCAGGCGCATCAAACTCCAGCTCTGGATCAACCTCCATCCCGTGCTCGTCTTCATTCTCTTCGTCGCTATCCCCCCAATCAATATCCGAGTCCCCCATCCGCCTTTCATCCCGCCTCGGATCATTCCCTCTCAGTCTCGCCTCTGCCAACTTGGCCCCAAGGGACCCAAACGTAGACTTGGTGGCACGCCGCTCAACGCGCTTAGCCAATGAGCGCGCTTTAGTGCGTGCCCTGACAGCTCCGTGGGCCGTGAACACCGGCGCCTGTTTTCTCGGTGTTTTGGGCTTGGGTGTGAATGTAAAGGATACGGAAGCCGAAGTGGATTCGATGGGTTGCGTGGTGGTGAAAAGAGAGGGTCGGAGAATCGGAGCTGGTACGGGTGATGGGGTACGCGTACGGCCTGCACGAGGATGCGGCGCCACGTAAACAATTATTTCGTCGTCTGGGGACGGATAGGCGTCCAGTGGAGCCAGCGCAGATTCGACGCTGCCTGGTGCAAGTGCAACTGGCGTTGGAGTTGTGTCGATGTAGAAGAGGGGGGCCGCGTCTTCAACGGTGAGATGGTCCTCAACGACAGTGACGGTTTCAACGGCTAGAGTTGTGGCCTGTTCAGTTGTGATTTCTGTTTTTTGCACAGTAGACGGCAATTCTACGGCTTGTGGCTCTACAGTCGCTGTTGGTTTGTTGATATAAAAGCCCGTGAAGCGCTCCTCAACGACCTCAACAGAACCTGGAGTTGGAGCAGAGCCAGTCGAGTCCACTTGCTCTTGTAGCTTGGCCAAGTCCTCAAAGTCGATTTCTTCGAGGACTTCTTCCTGTTCATCCTCAGACTCAACCCGAGGGATATTTCCGCCGCTGAAGATGCGAGCGACACGGTCGGCGGTGGGGACATGGCTCTGTTCCTCGGGCCCTACATATTCTAAGAGTTGGCCGAAAAGAGTGTCTGAATTAGACTGACCGACGTCCTCCACCAGGGATTGCATAAGCTCCTCCTGAGCCTGGAACAGTGTAGCATGGTGTACCGAGGGGACAAACTTGATCGGCCGCAAGAACGGTCGTTCTTCGTAAATCAGCTTGGAGAGTGGTGCATCTGGCCGCAGTTTGGGACCGCCACGACCACGACCGCCCCTACCCCGGCCTCGTCCTGGGGAATCGAAATCACCCCTCCCCCGGCCGCGTCCTCGAGGAGGCGACTCGTATCCACGCACAGGCGATCCAATGCCGCGCCCTCGAAAACCTGGCGCTGCATAACCGCCGCGATTGACACCAACGTCTATGTGGTGTAAGCTCCTGGGTTGGAAGCGTCCCCGCGATAGCAGCACGTACTATCGGGATACATCTGGACCATGAAGTCCATTTCTCTAGAGAGATCGTATGCAGGGGCGTTGCCACGTCCCCGTCCCCGACCTCGAGGTCCTCCTCGTCCACGACCTCGACCATTTTGAGCTGGTTGGCCACCACCGCGATTGTTGAAATTGCCACGAGGAGGCATGCAGAAAGAATGGTTCGGGTTAGAAATCTAGTTTGTATGAGTCGTTGATGGCGGCACCGGACAAGTGGCCGCGTCAATTTTTGATCTCCGCCCAATCTTAGCCTCCATGTTGAAACACTCAGAGGACAAAATTCTAGATCTGAACGACTCTCTTCGTATTCACGCAAAGTTACTAGGGAGGCTTCATCGAGCGTAACAGAATTCTGGCATTTTACATTTACAAGGTCTGCTTCCTATTTATTTAATCATCCAAACCCAAGGTCTCGCGCCTCGACTTGGACTCGGGGTCGAAAAACGGCGTCTCAGCGAGCGAGCTGACGCGAGTGCCATGGCGTTCCCCTTTCCCTTCATAGTCAAACGACACGGTGTGGATGGTCGAGCGGTTGTCCCAAATAGCGGAAGTTCCCGGGGTCCACTTCCAGCGAACCTGGATGTCCGTCGACCGTTCATATACGCTGTATTTTCGTGAGTACGCTTTCTGGATGAACGAATAAAAGACTGACTCGTGAATATGATTCAAGATGGCGTCGCTCTCAGCCTGGTCGAGCCCCTCGATGCCGACCATGAGCGCCCGGTTTGCAAAGACGGTCTTGAACTTGGTGACCGGGTGAGTGCGCACGAGAGGGTGCACGGTGTGAACGTGGCGCGGTGGCGCGCTCGGGTCGTTCACGTCTTTGTACGGGTGGGCGGACTTGTAGATTCCACTAATCTTTTTCAGCCCATTTTTCCAGATGAAAGAAAGGAACGCACTTGAGACCATCAAGAATCTTGCGGAAAGTGGGCGAAAACTTGTCGTAGGCGCTGTAACCCGACGCCCAGAGAGTGTCGCCGCCATTCTCCGGCACGGTGTCCTGGTGGAGATGGGTGTAGCCGGGCGGATATGCGAGGTGGACGAGGTCGGTATGCCCTGTGCGGTGTCATTGCGAGTTTCTTTCAAGGAAAATTGGCTTACATCCGTAATTCCCAGAAGGGTATGCCGTCCTGAACGTCCTGGCCTGCCTCCCGTTGACTTCGCCCCAGATGAGAGTCACGCCTGGAACGCTGGGGACTTGCGCGACCTGTGGGTGGATCTCGATTTCGCCGTCGCCCAAGTAGACGCCAAGGTCCCTCTGCGCCTGCGGCGACAACTCTTGGTCGCGGAAGACTAGGGGGAATGTCAGCACGAATCGTCGTATTTTTGGTCCAACGTACAAACGACAGAACGCTCACTGCATCTATTAGAAAAACGCAAAAGCAAGTGAAGGTAAGCACTCACGCGACCAGGAGCGCCAATTCATCCTTCTGTTTGTCGTTCAACTCGGACAGTTGAAGCCCGACGATTTCAGTCTGCGGAAAATCAACTTGAATTCCAAAGGTTACCGATCGACTTACTCCGATATGGATCGAAAGGTCCGTGACCTTCTTCGCGGCACCAAAAAGAGCCTTCTTCTCCGGATCAGCTCGCGTTCCGGGGTCGACATACTCGCGCAGGTTGGTCTGAAGCTTCTCGACATCTTGCACGAACTCAGGCTTGTTGGGCCAGTACGGATATCCCTCTGGGGCACGTCAACCGCGGTAAACACAGCAAGAATAGAAAACCTACGCGAGATGTCGATTCCTGCTTTCTCAAGACGACGAAGAGTATTCGCAGGAGGAGTCTTGAACACCTGCTCTGGATGAGCCGGCTTGACCACTGGGTGGGCAGGCGCTTGGACGCTGGCCTCGGTTGCAACAGGGGACATGGCAGGAAGATAATGAAGAGACGACGGTGCTGAACGCGCTAAATACTCTTGGACCGAGCTTTTACAAAGCAAAAGCACGCAATCTGAGCAGCGCATTGAACCAGAGAGCTTCTTCTGTCGTCTATTTTGCGCCATTCCCACAAGAGTCGAACTAAGAAATTCATTCGTGGCCTTGCGTTGATAATACACTAAATGGTGTCATACTCCGGCTCCTTCGTTCACCGACGGCCCTTCAGTCGACGCTTCTTTCCGCCGGTCCCGTCGAAGAAGAAACAGGACGAGAAAGGTCCACACGACTGGCAAAAATATCAGCGAAGAGCACAAGCAGTGGCTGAACAACATACTCAATAAACATTGCATCACTGAGCACGAAATGAGCTCAGGTTGGGCCAGAAGCTCTGGACATACCAATGGACCAGTGGTAGCCGGCCGCCGCGCGAGGGAACGCGGTGGTCTTCCATACAAAATTGGGCGCAACCGCTTGAACGACGTAGGCCAGATCGTTGCCTAAGGCAATGCAAATAGCTCGTAGTTCGTTCTGTGGTTTTTAGAGCAGACGATTGGAGATGAAATTGGTTTCTTACATCCCCCTGCGTGATTTCGCTAATCCAGTTCAGCACCATCGGACCGGCTGTAGTCTGAGAGAAAGTCAGCGGAAAGGGAGTGCCAGAAGTGCACCACGCACACCCAAGACCATGAGGTAGAAGTAAGCGAAATGGCCAGGGATGTTGGAATACAGCGGCATGGATAGCCATACTATGTCGAACAGCAGCGTTACTATCGCACCAGCGAGGATGAACGGCCATCGGAGCCCTATCATATTCACGTTGAAACTCTCATGTTTTGAAAAGAACGCTACCTTTAGCTGGCCCATCGCTCACCCAAGCCAAAATCAATGCAACCACGACGAATATGCCGGTGGCAGGCAGCGGCACTGGACAAAGGTTAGATACAAGTAAAAATAACAAACAGAGACCGACGCAGTTGAATTTGGGAAACAGTGTACTGTCTTCCTGGGACCGGAAACGGCTCGACGTTGAAACTCTTGAGCCAATATTGCATCGGTGACTGAACACCACCGTTGTTCCACAGTACGTATTCGATTGGTAGGATGTAGATATACCAGCCGGTCAAAATTCGACGCAACTGATACACTCAGCGCAGGATCATGGACGAAATGGTAACGCACTTTGGCTTTACTCCACGGTTCGCTGGACTTTCTTCCGATAGCTTTCATTCTGGAGCGCGCGATTTCAATTTCCTAGAAAAAGGTTAGCGGATGCTAATGTTCTATTAGACACGAACCTCCTCGTTGAGGAGCCGAGACGGGTTTGCCGTCCAGGGAAGATTCGGAAGAAAGATGACTCCGAATATTGCCACAGGAATCGTGCTGTGAGGATTGGTTCAATTCAAGGTTTCACTGCAGCACTGAACGAACATTATAGCATCCACGATCATGAGCCACCGCCAGCCAGCCAGCCCGTTGACGCCGTCGAGATTCTGATACGCCGCCGTCTGCAAGAAACCTGAAAACATGGTGCCGATGGACCCAGAAACCCAGAAGATCATGGATCGTTTCGATAGTTCCCGCGGAGTGTACCTGGCATCTTCAGATATCTCCACGAATTCTTGAGAAACTACTCACCAAGAGCCCAAGATATAGTGCATTCCAGGATAGAAACCCGACTCGAATAATCCGACTGTAGGACCGTCAGGCTACGAGTCGCAAGAAGAAGATTGCCAGACGCACCGAAAAATCTCAAAACAAACAGCGACTGCACATTCTTGACCGCATAAGTCCCAAGTGTTGCCAAACCCCAGGCGAGCTCGAGCTGTGAGGGTTGAGGAAAGGCAGCGATCATGAAAAAAGGACGCGCACGGCTGGTATGACATATTGAGGGGGCACTCTCGTAAGGAGGAGGTTGGATGGAAGTTGCCCGATCACGTATCCCGCCGTCCAATACGAGGTGGCATGAACAAGCTCGTTCCCGGTCATTCCCAAATCTTCCTTCATCCCGGCGAAGAAAGCCGAGGTGATATTAGACTGTAATAGTTTGCCTTAAGGCGTCCGATAATATTTGGATTGGTGGCTCACCTGGTCCAGATTCTTGATGAAATACCCCAGCTGTGGCCCGTATGAGACTCGGGCTGGACATGGCAATGAAACCTACGCACAGACGCAAAGAGAAGCAAGGAGCAGTCGACCTTGAAGAGCATTCGACGCTCCTGTGCGCCTAGGTCTGCTGTATCCCAGAGATAACCCAGCCAAGACCGGGTCTGAGCCACAGAAGTCGAAGACTCGAGCTGAGAGTCATCGTCTAGCTTGGACGAGGAAAGCATCGCGAATGCAACCTTAAGCTGGCAGCCCAGCAGATTATACTATAAAAAACACTTGCGCTCTCTGGCGCAATCCGAGCGTTGAATAGTGCCATTGTAGAGTGGCCAAAAGAAGCTCGCTTTCACCAGTTATGAGACAGATGGCGTATTTCGTGCAAGATGACGGTAAGAAGAGTTCGGAGATCACATCGGCGATCAGTTCAACTTGTGTTCAACTCGCTAATCTACAAATCACCAGTCCCGGCCGTGTACCCAGTCGAGGGACTCGACGACGCCATTCTCATCCGCCGGTTGCGTGAAAATCTCGCCAAACCGCGCCAAACCCCACACCTTGGAAATTTCGTCGAGACTGAAATTGTCATCAGCGTTGGAACAAAAGAAAGGAAATGCGGCACGTACTCTTTCGTCTGGCCGTCAATCTCGAAAAAAAGTCAGTCCAAGTGCACTGGATAATTCCTTCTCTTTACCTGTCTACCGCCGAATTTAACAGCGGCATCGTTGAGCCAGCCCACAAAGGAGCGGATGTTGGCTACAAAGGTGCATTAATACACCAGTTCAAACTGTATGCAAGACTTCAAACCTGCAGTGCGCGCGTTTCCCAGAAATTGGGTTTGGCGTCCATACCCACCACGTTCCTGTACGCGCCGTTCATACAAACGCCAAAGTGTCGCCTTCCCCGGGAGCACAGCCTTCCCCGACCATAGTTTTGCGAGTGCCAGTGAGAGGTATTCTGCATACGTAAAGGACTGCATGCCCCAGTTCACTTGAGGAAGTTAGCGAGAATTTTGCGAGGGGAGATATGAAAACGCACTGCTAAGAAACCCGATCGTCGGTTCTTCGATAGATAGAAAATCTTCGTGCAGGGAGCGCAGATGTGTCCCATCAGTAACGACCGGGTTTGCTGCAGAAGAATTGTGGAACTGGGGCAAGAAGGGGAAGGAGTAGCGGAATCCGGTCCCGAATATTATACGATCAACGCCCAGTAGGAACTAATCAAGGTTAGCTGGTAAAAAGCAGACGTGTGAACACATACTGTTCCATTGACAAGTTCGACGCTTGAATTTGAGGCGTGGAAGCGGCGGATCTCTGGCACAACGCTCACGTTCGAGGGCAACCGAAACAATTGAAGACGCCCAGCTTCAAAAGGAAGTTTGGAGTTGGGTGCCTTGAAAGTGTCAGTTGATAGTAGGACAAGAGAAACGCTCAAAACGCACTCGAACAGACTGATAAATCTTTCCTGTAAAAGGGGTGATATCCCTGCTTATTTCCACTGCGCTGGTCTGTGTTGAAATGTCAGCAGGAGCAGGAATTGCAAGTTCAACTGACCGCTCCTCCGACAACCAACACGGTTTTATTCTCGAACGGCTGTGGGCGACGATATTGACGTGAATGGATGATTGAACCCGGGAATTTTCCCGCCCAATCCTCGAGGCCATCTATGCCAGGAATATTGGGCGCGTTGTACCTCCCCGTAGCAACAACAATCGCATCGAAATCCTGAACTTGGAATGAGATTGCACAAATGAAGAATGAATAACACATACCTCAGTCCACCACGTTGCTTTTACCCCAGATTCACTTTGGTCAAGTCGTTTAAGGGTCAACGTCCAGCCATGCTCCGCACCCGTGTCATCGTAGCGTTTCTCCACGAGCTCGACGCGAGTCTTGTATTCGATGTCTGGATTGGCATCGTTGCTATTGACACCATGAAAAGACGCGAAGGCACGCAAGTAGCGAGCGAGTGTCCGATGTGGTATATCTAGGATGCCTCAGAAGAGCAACTGGATTAAGAACGAACTCACGCCAGGGCGTCCCAGAAGGCCACGGGATTTCGGAGATCTGTTGTATAGGCTGGACGAGTCTCAGTAGTTGTTCAAAAAGAAGATAATACAACGCACCGCGGGAGCATTACTTTCCAGAGACTCCCACACAGGTTTCGGGCCACGATGCTCTCTCCACCGCGCTCCTTGGCCGTCATATTCCCTTTCGAAGGGCAAGGATACCCCCGGCGGAGGCAACGAGGGCACATAATCACCCACCGACGGGTCTGCATTGGGAATGGGAGCATCCAGCGGTATCTCTTCGGTGTAGTGCCAGTTTCCCCCGGGCACGTCGTCCCGCTCGAATACGCGGACTTGATCAAAACCTGCTTGACTCAACTCGCGATATGCAATGAGCCCGCTGTTGGATCTCGTCAGGACATGCTTGCTCGTCAAGTGTATTAGAGTACCTGACTCCTGCGCCAATGATAGCCACTTTCTTTACCGGCCATTGGAACTCTAACGCGTCGTCGGATGGTAAGGGTTCTTGCCACCGGTATGCGGCGACCGAGGCAACGAGAGTCGGAAGAATATGACGGACGAGCATGGAGGTATGTAGCTTGGGGTGGAGCCCGACGGCGAGTTGATATATGAAGGTGAATGTCGCTACATCGAACCACGATGGCGCAACATGCCAAAACTTGAGGTCTCGGTCTTCGGCAGCGTATTATCGTGACGATGAATAAGGAGTTCTATTTTGCGCTTGTGAGCTCTTCAATGCTGCTATCTTCCAGGCATAGGCCTAGGTTTAGATTGGCAAGTTGCATCACGCCCAGGATTCCAGACTCCTGTTTTGTGTCGGGGATGAGAGGCATTTGATGCCCGTGCTGATCGCGTCAGTCCTCTTCCAAGCTTTGCAACGAAACTTCTTGATCGAGGCCGTGAATTGTTGACTCTGAGCGCGTGGGGGAGGAAGAACAAAAGTAAAGTTACAAAGCGGATCAACTTTTTATCGGCATCTCGGCATATCATTCATCGGGACACCGTTGAAATTTATAAGTACTCTGATTTTCCTCTGATTTCTCTACAAGTAAGGTACCAGCAGTCCGCGGAAGAGAGCTCTCCAAAATTGTCAGCCCTGCCGGAGCCCCGAGGCTTGGCCTATGACGCTGAATTCAATACACAGACGCTAGTGTATCCCCAAGGTCCCATCGGCGGCGCTCGCACTCCTCGGAGCATGACTGTGGCAGAGCGGAGTCCGTACTACTAGTGTGCGAAACATTGTCTCCGTCTCAAGAATGCTTTAAATGAGCCAAAGACTGGTTGAAAGCGTATCTACCCAATGTCCGCTAACGGAAAGCCTCAGTACCAGTTCACCGCCGATCCGGCCACCCAAGCATCTTGGGCCGCACCGACGCGGCAGCAGCCCAGTAACATGCGCGGACTCATTCGTTCTGGGAAGGTCCTCATGGGCCAGGTCCTATCGTACCCGAGCAGGCATGTAGCCAAGACACTGGCCGCTGCTGGTGGGGATTGGATTTGGATCGTGCGTAGACGAGGGAAGTTCAAGGCCGGTGGAGCTGATGATGCGTTGTAGGACACCGAGCACGTTGCCTGGTCGCAGAAAGCCCTCGTCGAGGCAATTCAAATTATCATCCATGAAAGTGGAGGGCGCATGGTTCCGATAGTACGCGTGCCGAGCAAGACTGCGTTCGATTACATGGTGAGTTGAGTTAGACGCACACCATGCCAGACATTGACTTGAAACAGACATGGTGTCTCGACGCCGGAGCGGGAGGATTAATCGTACCGCACATCGAGACCGTCGAAGAAGTCATGGCGGTCGCTGGCGCGTGTCGCTTTCCGTATGCTCCGACTCATCATTTCAACTCGGGGACTAACCTGAATTCAGACCAACAGGACACCGATCATTTCCACCTTTCACATTCGTTAGTCTCGGGTTTAAAGACGGTGTCCACAGCTGATACTTATCGCAGATCCCCGGTCTGACGGACATTACACCCGAGGGAAAGACGGTCTATACTCTTGCGAATGAGCACATCGCTATCATCCCCCAAGTTGAATCGCGGGTGGGCATCGCAAATATCGACGCCATCATGCAGATGGACGAAGTGGACGCTGTGATGATTGGTGGTAGGCCGAAATCCATCTACGACTCGCTTTTCTCAACGGATCTGTTCAGCGGGAGATCTTCGCCTCGAGATGGGGTTGCCGCTGGGGTTTGTCGGCCAAGAGCCCGAGTTTGTGGCAGCGATAGAGCGCGCAACTGCCATGTCCAAGAAATACGGCAAGTATCTTATGGGGGCTGCGTTGGGACCCGCGATGGTGGAGGAAAGGCTGCGTCAGGGCTTTACTTTGCTGATAACCACTATCGACTTGTACACCTTGGCGGGTGGGACTGTCAGGGACCTGATGACGGCCCGAGCGACGGTAGAAGAGTTGATGAGCAAGCAAGGAGCGTAGTTGCTTTATTCGAAGAATCCTTTCAGCCAGGTGGCTTCCTTTTCCATATCCTCCATCGACCGTGCGACACGATCCTCGTCTGCGTCTACCTTGAATGGCTGAGCCACCTCTGCTTCCGCTTTTTCGAGCGCAGGATAGATCTTGTCGTTATTTTTGCCAGCAAATCTATCGCCAACAGCTTTGCGCGGGAGAAGGTGGAAATGGACATGCGGAACGGACTGCCCCGCTGCTCTGCCGTCCTGCATATGAATTAGGGATACGAATCATTGAGTGAATCGGCGCAACCTGACAAGCGACAGTGAGCCCGTCGGCCTCGTAGACGCGTTCGATGACGGATCCGACTTGTTGAACAGCGCGCATTAGAGACGACAGTTCCGGCTCTGCTGGAAATGAGTTTACAAGGCTGATGGTTATTGAGTTGTCTGACCGCTGAGATCCGCGAGACGTGCAACATGGCGAGTCGGAAGGACCAGGACGTCTACAAGGTCGGTCAAAGACAATTCAACCGGCGTAAAGACCTACGGCCGGGAACGATGGCTGCCGGGAAATGTTAGTGCCATGGAGTAAAATGCAGGGTAATTATCCCTACGCTTGAGGTTGACGATGGCATATGAGAGAGTGGAACGGTAGAATGCCTGACGCGAAACATCGATGGTCGAGAAGAAAAGGGAACCCATTTTTGATTTGATCAACTTTCTTTTGCTCTGTACAAGATAATTTACAAGATGCGCCATAAAAATACAGTGAGTTTTTCGTGTGTGTCTATTCACCGCCTATACACCCCATAGATGCGTTCCAGCGCCTTGAGTTCAGAGCAAACACCGACGTGGCGGCGGCCGTCATGGCCTCGAACCTCTCTGCCATGCACGCACTGGTGAGCCACTGCCGAAGAGAAATCGACAATCATCATCTTCCGCCCGTTCTTGATAAAGTGGCGCCCGTCGAGAGCTTCGCCATGCATCACGCCCGAGTCGTGAATCTCGTACATGGCCGACATTATCTTTTGGCTATGGACCCTCTTCAGCACCCATGTCGACCAGAAAACCAAGGTAAACTCACTGAGGATCATGTATGTGCTTTTCCGGCACCGGCGGGCAATACTCGAGGACTAGACACGACATCTGCTTGCCCGCGACTTTGCCGCGAAAGTGACCTAGACAGCGTGGCACGACGCGCCCTTGCAACTGTCCCATATGCGCGTCATAAAACTGGGCCTCCCGCTCAAGCGCCTCTGTCCCGTCGGGTGTCCACGCCATCTTGATCACCGCCACGTCCGCGTCGGTGTCCGTATTGCTCCGGGGCAACGCGCCAGCACTGATCCGTACCGTGCAGATATTGTCGCGGCCATCCAGTCGTCGTATAAGACGCGCTCCATAGTGCACGTTTCCGTTCGTCCATGACCACAGCTTGTAAGTCGTGTGTGCGTCCCAGATAAGCTCGAGGGTCGACATTGGGATTTTTGGGTGGAATCTCCCCCTCGCCCTCAGTTTTATACTTTCCAGACAATGGTGCCTGCGCTTTGGCAAGAAGGGTGTTTTTGCGAGGCCAGCGGGAAAAAGGCCATTGTATGTCACTCCGGGACGCTTTTGAATAATCTCAATCTTACCAGAAACGGGATTCGGTATATTTGGCCCATTATCCGCTCGGCGGCCCTCGGCGGCTGTGCCACAGCTTCTTCAATCGTCCTCGTTGCAGTTTCACGAAGGGTAGATTACCGGGCCATAATATTCAAAAACTACATACTATACATCGTATCTACATGAAATCCTAATCGTATGTGGACATGACCTTCTCCAGCTCTTCCGGTTCAAAATCAAAGGAAATGGAGCCATTTGACGGGGACGATCTCGGCTGGGGCGGTGATGAACGCGAAGGTGTTGTAGGCGTCTCCGCCGTGACCGACACATCGCACAGCTTCGGCTCTGGGTGCTCGCTCTTTGCCGGCTCGCTCTTCGTCTGTGCACCGCCATTGACAAGGGGCGAACGAAACTTTCGTGCCGCTTGGGATGCCGAGGGTGCGTTCGACGATGCGACAGCAAGTGGTGCTGTCTTGGTGCGTCGCATTCCGAGCGCAGGAGGTGCACGGCGCTGCTCAGGCTGCGATTGGGACAGTTGTGGCACCAGGGGCGGGGTTGTAGGTGGGGGAGTCGGTTTAGCAGACGCCTTTTGCTGAAGCAGTGGGTGCAGTATGGGTTCCGCAGGCCGTTGTGATGGCTCGAATTGCAAACGCGGAAGTGACTGCTGTGGTGCGTTGCGTGAATTTGAACGACGTGCTCGCGGTGGTGTGGATTGGGCGGAAGGTCTAGGGAATGAGGGCAGCACCGCGTTGCTGGTCAATTGTTCGTCCGCAAAGACGCGATTATGAGGAACAGGTGGAGGTGGCATGAGACCTTGCCGCGTATCCGGTTCGGGGCTGGTCATAATTGTGTCTCCAGAGCTGGGTAGCGAGTCTTCCATTGAAGATGTGGAGGAGGACAAGGAAGATTTGATGCTCGAGTTGCGCACGAGGGCGGCAGGTTCCCGACTCTTGCCCTTGCTCGACCCCGTTGCACGCGTACCCATGGGAGACTGGCGATGCAAGTTCATCGTGCGCTCCTTGACCCCAATCTTCTTCGTGGTCCCAGCCCTTGAGGATGGTCTGGAATTGCTCGAATTCTCATCGGCCCCCTTGGCTATGAGCTTGATCATGGATGCGATCTGCGCCGGCGACGTTACAGAGGCATTCTTGGACGCCGAAGCCCGTGTCGCCTGCGTTTTGCCCTTGTTCGCATGGGCGGGCCGCCACCGTGTAGTTGGGAGCACGACACCTGAACTAGACGCGGGGCCCGACGAGGCGGATGCTACGGGCTGCGAGGGATATAACCAGTCGCTTTGCTTCAGCTTCGGGGCTGAGAGTAAGTCAGCGGCGTCCTTGTTATCACGGTGGCGAGACACGAACCGCGTTGCCCCCATTTCTGTTGTTCTGCGCCAGCGAAAAGCGGCTGAGAAGCCTTCCAGCAAACCTCTCCATCGTCGTCCGGTGGGTCGGACGTTGGGAGACTGTCGCGCATGGGGTGCATGTTCAAGTCATCGAAGTAGTCGTCGCGGTCATCCATCATCTTTATACCACGGCGCTCTTTTGTTCAAAGTCTTTGTTCATTTAGTGTCGTGGGTCTTGATCTAAGGAGATTGTTTAGCTGTGCGTTGAAAGAGCGCGGAGAAGACCAGACCTTAGCGTGCCCAACAACTTGAAAAAGAGCGTATGGGACACGTTTCTGTTGAAGGGCGTGGCTGCAGTGAAGAAAACGCCAGCAAGCAGAAACGCGTGAGCGAACGCAGTTGACAGTCAATGTGCAAGAGCGCGTCGTGGGAACGATCACCGACGCCGTCCGCATCAGACGGCTTGCTCTACCGAAAACATTATTCTATTGCCTATATATGTATGTAGTTGGATACATGCTAATGCTGATGTAGTTGGATACATTCAAGCCCAGGATGAGCAAAAGAAAGAAAAGGAAAGATAGCAAGCAAACAGCAAGACGCGGCTCCTACTACCAACGCGTCAGATCCACCTCCGCCTCACCAAACACACTCTCCTTCTTCACCGCAAAGTCCGCCTCGCCGTCCTCCGCCACCAATGGCCCTTCATACAAGTCCTTGAGCTCGCGCTGTAGGAAGCCCAGAACGGAATGATTGATTTCCTCAAACTCGACGAGGAACCCATCGTGCCCCTCCCCACTGGCTACCACGACAAGCTCCGAGCCGGGTATGTGAGAAGCAATGAGCGCCTGTTCCGGCGGTGTGAACAACCCGTCGGATTGAATCGATATTACGAGTGCATGAGGCGGCAGCATGGCGAGTGTCTTCGCCAAAAGCTCGTCTGTCGTGGTCCCCTCGCTTGCGACACGGCCCCTTGCGAGATCATGCGTGTCCATCTTGCGTGTAATGTGGATGTAGCAGTTGGCGTCAAAGCGCGCGATAAACTTGTCGCCCTGATATCTCAAGTACGACTGTGCGGAAAAGATGGGTCGTGGAGTTGGTGCAGGCTCCCTGCCATCGCGATCCAGGCCATCGTTGTGCAGCTCCAAAGCCTCGACCTCCAATGGTGGCGACGCCGGCGGCGTTATGAGCCCCTCCCTTGCTTCGCTCCTCTTGGTCGTCGGCGGGGTGGCAGGGAGATGCACCTTGCGACCGAAACGCCGCTCAAACGAGTCGCGGGAGCGATAGGTGAGGAGAGCGCACATACGAGCCGCAGAGAGGCCATTGCGTGGCTGTTCGCTGGGCTCGTAGTACCCCTCCTTGTAGGCAGGGTCACTGTAGATGCTTTGCCGCTGACTCTCGCCCCAGGCGATACACCACGCGGAATGACGGGCAGAGGTAGCTAGGACGATGATGCGGCGAACAAAGCCCGGCGGAGAGAGGAGCGGCCATTCAAGGGTAGCCATGCCACCCATGGACCCACCAATGACAACGGCGACGCGACGTACACCCAGATGTTGGATAAGAACGTGCTGGTGTATACGGACGTCGTCCCGTATGGACGTAGGCGGGAATTCTGGCCCATACGGACGGCCTGTCGCAGGGTTCGTGGTGATTGGAGACGCCGAACCGTAGGGAGATCCGAGTACATTGGCGCAGAAGATGAAGAACCGACTGGGATCGAAGGCCTTGTTGCTGCCCATGAGCGGACCCCACCTATGTATTCATGTTGGTCAATGTAGCATGAGGGCCGCACAGCTGCTCACCAATCCTCGACGTCGGCACTTCCTGTAAGGGCATGGCAGATGACCATAACATTGTCGCGAGCTTCATTGAGGCGCCCCCAGGTCTTGTAGGCAACAGGCGCGTCCTTGAGCTCCGTCCCGCATTCGAGAGTGAAGGACGGGACGACGAAAATTTGCTGGTCAATACGGGGGATGCTGGAGGACATGGGAGGTAAAAAGAATGGAGGAAACGAGGGCTCGGTGTTATAAAGTCCACGTTGTAGCGCTAAGCAGTCCGCATGTGCCGGACGTTCTACAGCCAACAGCAGGTGTGCTGGGTCCCCGCCGCTTACAAGTGAGAGGCGATGGTTTGAGTCAAGGACGAAAATCAGTGATCGCACTATTCTTTCAAAACGCCGCCGCCGACGCGTCGGCCTACTCGGCTTGCTACTCTACTGCTAATTTAGTTGTATCCACGAATGTAGTTGCGCGACTGCCCATATTGGTCCTCCTGCTGCTCCGTGTCGGGGAGGCAAGTGTAAATCCACCAACCCGCAACAGACTGCACAGTATCGTTGGCTCCGGTGACAGAGAGCGAACGGTCTCCGCTGGAAAAGACGCGCATCCCGACGTTGCCGGCCACCATAACACATTGGTAGGTCACCTCCGGCGAAACATTAGTATCGACGAGTTTGACATTGACTTCGCCGACTCCGGGAGGAACCATGCTACCGGCTAGGATGTGATATGGTGTATCATCGAGGACAAGGCAGTGCTTGGGGTCTCCACCCCAGCGCACCTTGCGTCCATACGCGTGATCCAGCGCGTCCGGGTTCGCAAACGTCGCCCAAAAGTCTGCAGCAGTGAGGGTAGTGTGGTCGACATTGGCTGCGCCGGTCTGTTCGTTATGAGTAAAGTTCTCAAAAGAGTTGTGGTCACATACGGCGTTCAAGGGAAGTCCTAACCATTTGCCCTCTTTGCTGAAAACGGTGAACGCGGTGACCCATCCGGAATAGTAGTCCCCGCGACCGCTACCCCCGGGTTGATAGTGTGCGACGCGTTGCCAAAAGTCCACATTCCCCGGGTGGTTGGGTTCGTCGAAAGCGGCCACGAAACGACCGATTACAGGACGCAAGAGATGATACCAGGCAGTGGTTTCGATCCCATATTCCTTGAGCTTTTCGATACGGTTTAAAATGTCCACCCAATCCGACTTGGTGCCCTCAAGGGTGACACGTGGGATCCCACAGCCAAACATCATCACTTTAAATTCGAAGTATTCTTGCAGGGTCGCCATGAGTAGGATGGCCCCGACTGTCGTGTCATTGACGGTAGTTGTTGTGAATGAGGGTGAAGCCCAGGCGCGTAGGGCAGGATCGACGACATTCTTCTCGATGAGATCCGACATTTGACTGGCAACTTGGTCGAAATCGACGCCGTACGGCGTAAGTGCTCGGGTGAAAACGGTCAATTCCCGTTTCCCTTCGTGAGCGACAAAGTTGGCGCGCAAGAGTTCAGCGCGTGCGGTAACAAAGAAGTTGAACTGGCATAGGATAGCCAGCCACACGTCGTCAGGACGAAGAACAAGTGCACGGTCATGAGTGTATGCTTCCAGGAGGGTCGCAACTAAACCGTTCTGATTTGGGACGAGACCGTGGAGACTGCAAGCAAGTAATGAGTCCAGGTAAGGATAATAAAGACTGTGCATACGGGATATTTTCACGGTCAGAGCCGAAGGTAGACTTGAAGATCTTGTCTGCCTTTTTGGCTTGATTCGGACATGCCGAGGCAAGCGTCTCTCTAGCCCCATGTACCTGATTCAGGCGGGTGAAGGACTGGGCTGGGTGTTTTGCTACAGGGAAAGAAACAGGCATCGAGTGGAAGGACGTGGCAGGTCGTTGAGTAACTTGAGTTTAAAGAGCTCATTGAGCGCTCCTAAAGGGCAGTGCGATCAACGATTACCCCATTTGATCTTCGCGTCGCGTCCCTTGGGCAAGAAAATAAGATTTACACGTACAGTACATACAAGTCTTTTCAGTCCTTCATTTTCCAACATTGAATCTCTCGAACATCTGCATACGACGCATCCCGCGCGCTTCGAGTGCCCTCTCTTGCTGCTCCTTCTCATCCACGCAGGTGAACATCCACCACCCGGCGACAGGCTGTACCGTGTCATTCGTGCCGCTCGCGGAAAGAGAACGGTCACCGCTGGACGAGACGCGTGTCCCGATATTACCAGCCACCATCGCACACTCCAAGGTCACTCCGGGCCCTTGATCGAAATCCACAATTTTGACGCCGACTTCCGCATACCCTGGGGGGACTGCCCCGCCACTGAGGCGATGGTAGGGAGTGTCGTCGAGAACGAGACGTTGATAAGGGGTCTTCATGTCCCAAACATGATCCGTGCGGCCATGGTCAGTCTTTGCGTAGGTAGCCCAGAATTGGGCCGCAGTGAGCGCTGCGGGGTCAATGGCCTTCCCAGCATCCTAAGAATTCGAGTTTCAGTATCCCATTCGGTTACAAGGCTTTAAAAAACTCACCGTATTCAGAAACGGCCCCAACCATTTCCCTTCTTTGCTGAACACGGTGAATGCGGTGATCCACCCGGTATAAAAATCGCCACTACCACTGCCGCCGGCTTCATAATGAGCGACGCGCTGCCAGAAATCGACGTTGGCCGCACTAGTTGGCGCGTCGAAAGCGGCGAACAAAACGGGTTACCACAGGTTGAAGGAGGTGGTACCATGCCGTTGTTTCAATACCATATTCCTTGAGCTTCTCGAGACGACCAAGAATGTCCACCCAATCCGACCTCTCGCCGTCGAGGGTGACGCGGGGAATTCCACAGCCGCCCGCTAAGATCTTGTACTCGAAGTAGTGTTTAAGCGTCGCCATAAGTAAAACGCAGCCGCATATCGTGTCATTGAGGGTCGTTGACGTGAAAGAGGGAGTAGCCCAAGTGCGAAGAGAAGGGTCGACGACGTTCTTCTCAATGAGCCCGGCCATCTCACGAGCCACATCGCCAAAATCGATGGTCTTTACGGTCTTGGGCCTGCAATCAATGACCAATTCTCGCTTCCCCTCGTGCGCAACAAAGCTAGCGCGTAAAAGCTCTGCACGCCCGGTGACGAAGAAGTTAAATTGGCTAAGGATTGCAAGCCAGACATCATCGGGGCGTATCACCAGGGCCCGATCTTTCGTGTAAGCCTCCAACAGTGTCGCAACAAATCCGTTCTGATTCGGAAGGGCAAGACCTGGGATCCTTGAGTAGATGTCGCGTCTGAGGAAGGAATATCAGTGAGCGCCAGTGGTCGGCATGGTTCTATACAGACGACTCTGTGTTGTCGGCGATCGAGAATTGCAATATTTCATCGACCTTTGTGTCCTCGTTCGGGCACGCTTTTTGGAGTATCCCCTTTGCTGTGTGCCCCGTAAAGGCTGTGAACGATTGGGCAGGATGTTTCGCTACAGCAAATGAAACTGGCATGATTGTGGTTTGGAACGAGGTGCAATCATTTGCGGACTTCGATCATTTGCGATGCGATCACTTGCTGACTTTAAAATTACAACGAGATCAAGAAATATTCGCATAGTACACGAGTGAATCCTACTAGTACTAGGTGCGGAAAACCATTCGCCCCCCTTTGCGCATCCTTTTTTCCTGCTCCTCATCGGTCACGCAGGTGAAGAGCCACCATCCCACGACAGGCTGGACCGTGTCGTCCACGCCACTTGCAGAAAGCGTGCGATCGCCGCTGGATGTCACCCGTATTCCAACGGTCCCTGCAACCATTGCACAGTTGCGCTCGACTGGCGGTGTAACATCGTAATCGACAATCTTGAGATTGACTTCGGCATACCCCGGGGGAACCGAGCCGCAGGGAAGGCGATGATAAGGCGTGTGGTCCAGAACGAGGCGCTCGTGAGGAGGCGTGAGGTCTGTGCGTCCTTGCTCGTCCGTCTTTGCGTAGGTTGCCCAGAATTGGGCAGCGGTAAGTGTACCAGGTTCGGTAGCACTAGCAACATTCTGTCAGGGCGCCAGTAAGTATTGAACTGGGACAACTCGAATGAGTACACGCACCGTGCTTATAAAAGGCCCCAACCAATCACCCTCTTTGCTGAAGACGGTGAACGCGGTGATCCACCCGCTGTAAAAGTCGCTCCCACTGCCACCGTCATGTTGTGCGACCCGCTGCCAAAAGTCCACATTGGCTGCGCTGGTGGGCGCGTCGAAAGCAGCAACAAGACGCGTAATCACGGACTGCAGCAGGTGGTATCACGCGGTTGTTTCGACGCCATACTCCTTGAGCTTTTCGATCCGACCGAGGATATCCACCCAATCCGACCTCTCCCCTTCGAGTGTCACGCGAGGTATACCGCAGCCACCGCAGAGGGTAACGTATTGGAAGTAGTGTTTAAGCGTCGACATAAGTAGGACACAGCCGCACGTTGTGTCATTGAGGGTCGTTGTCGTGAATGAAGGGATGGCCCAAGTGCGGAGATTAGGGTCGACAACGTTCTTCTCAATGAGATCCGCCATCTAACGAGCCAGGTCTCCAAAGTCGATGTCACGGAAACTGGCGGGCCTGCAGTCGATGGAGAGAGCGCGCTGCCCTTCGTGAGCAACGAAGCTTGCAAGCAAAAGTTCTGCGCAGGCGGTGACGAAAAAATTGAATTGGGACATGATGGCTAGCCACACGTCGTCGGGGCGGATGATCAGCGCGCGGTCCTTGGTATACGCCTCGATGAGAGTCGCGACGAATCCGTTCTCTTCGGCAACTAAACCTGGGATTATCTCGTGGATATCGCGCCTGGTTTTATGAGTGAGCTGAGAGGTCAATGAACGAGAGAAACGGCACAGACGATACATCCTCGCTTTTCGAGGTCAAAGAAAATTGGATCAATTCCTCAAGTTTCGAGGCCTGTTTCCGGCATGCAGAAGACAGAGTTTGGTTTGCTGAAGAACCTGTGGAGCCCTGGAAGGTTTGGGCGGGATGTGTGGCGACGCGAAACGATACAGGCATGGGGAACGATGCAAAGAACGGACAGGCTCAAAAACGAGGCCCCACATTTTGAGTGCTTCTTGGCGCTTCGGAGGTGTTCGAGCCTCGAGGTGGATACAGGAACGACTCGTGGCGGGAAATTATGTCAAAGGGGGCAGAGATACGGTGCATGAAAGGCCAGGCATGATGAGAGTTGGATGAAAAAAAAATCGCGATCACATGATGGCTCTTAAGAAATAATTTAATCCATTTCGTATCCCATGAAAGCTAAATACAATGCAATGATACTCCGAAGACAGAAAAGTCGTCGGAATCAAATTTCGCGGCCTACCAAGTCCGCATTTCACTCCGTCCATCGCTCCAGCGAGCCAGAGATCGACAAGAGGGCCGGACACCGGTCGCAAAATGAAACCCTGTTATTTGGGGCACAAGTTACACTCGACTCTCCATCGAGAAGTGCAGTGTCATTGGGGCTTGACGCGCCAAAGAACGGCTGCGGCCGCAATGCCGAGTAGGAGAACCCCGACAGCGGCCTGGACGTTGACATGTGGAGGAGGAGCGGCTCGTAAGAGGGATTTCTGCAGGCACTGATTCAGCTTGAGACGAAATATGGAGCCCAATGTATATACCTCTTCAAAGTCGCTACCTGGAAGATCGACCAAGCTCTCCATCTTGAGAGGTTTTCGGTCCTCCTCCTCCTCAGAAGGCAGCACTTCCGCCTCGCTACTACCATCTTCCTCCGAATCAATGCCCGGATTCGCACTAACGCTCCGGCGCCGTGTCACCCGTGGCTGCTCATCCGGTAGGTGACCGTTGCCCTTTGGATGCACAGCGCTGCTCAATAGTCGCATACGCTCCTCCCACGCCTCACGCTGCCCCCTCTCTGCCGCAAGATCTGATCGCAGTGTAGCCAGCTGCATCTGCATATCCTCAAGCTCGGCGCTGGGGAGGGCGGCAGCCGGCAGAGGCTCCGGTACAGGCTCCGGCACTGGTTCTGGAACGGCGGGGACGGAAACACGTGCCTCGAGAGCCGCAAGCTTGGCCTCCAATGCGCCGATGGTCGCCTGAGCAGTCGTATGCTGCTCTTGCAGCACGCTCGATGCAGAGAGGGCAGATTCGAGATGGGATGTTAACAGTGCCAGGCGCGCAGTAAGCTCGCCGAGAGAAAGCACTCCGCCGTCGTCCCGGTCAGGAGTAAGCGGAGGCGGACTGCTATCCGCAGAGTCGAGTGTGGGCTCGGGAGTCTGTGCACGCTGACGCGTCAGGTTTTCTTCACGCTCTGACCATAGCCCATCAGCGTCCTCCTGTTCTACGGGCTCATCCTCCTCATCAACCCGTTCCAGCTCATGCGGAGTGGCGGTCATGACGCTCTGCGTGTCCGAGTCATCGTCGTCTTGACCCTCTTCCTCTTCTTCTGCCCGACGATCAACCCCTACGAATTCCCGTAGTTCACTTACCTCGCGCTTCATAGACTCCTGGTCGGCAAGCACCCCTTCCAGCGCGCGAATGCCATCCACATGTGCATTTAGCACTGCTTGGTGCTCGCGAAGCTGAGCCTGCAGCTCTGCTATCGCGTCAGCTGGAGGCTGAGGCACCAAAGGTGGTACTTGAGGCAGCGATACTGCAAGTGGCACCGGCGGAACCACCGGCGGAAGCACGTCAGGGAAAGATGGAGGGTTTGCCGGGGGCTTGGTCAACAGTTAGCTACTTGGAGCATGAAAGAAGTAAAACCCACCACCGCGCCGTTAAGCGTGTCTTCTATAGCCCCCAAAGCCCCGGTGAGGACTTGCAAGTCGTGCCCCGTGTCGCGGCTCTTGGCGAGCTCGGACTGGAGGCGACTGAAAATGTGGTCGAGCGTAAGGCCGCGTCCCGGAGCGCGTACACCGCCACCCATGCCGCCGAGACCAGCAAGGCCTTGGTGAATCATGGGCACTTGCGGCCGTCGCGTGGGACCAAGGTTGAATGTATTGGGTGCCCCCGGTGACATGGCGGCAAACTGGTCATGGGGCAGCGGAGGGGGTGGTGGTTGTCCATTCTTGCTGGCAAAGAGGCAGGTAACGCGAGCAACGACCTTGCGATGGAGTACCGTCTTGTTGTCCTCTGCGACGATGTCGACACCAAATTCCTGGGGCGGAGGTCGTAGGTCGTGTGCCACCGAACAAGACAGAGACGCACCAGTATGTCATCGCTCTTGAGCTCAAATGGCTCGGACTCGCGACCCTCAGCACTTAGGCGCTCGCCGTTGATGAAGGTGCCGTTGGAACTCTTAACGTCTTTGATGAATATCTGCCATGTTATTTAAAATTTCGGTACTCTGCTTCCGCGAATACAAGACGAACCTTGTCGCCCTCTTCCCAGACTTCCGCATGCTGGCGGCTCAGGACACGCGAGTCAAAGAAGCCGTTGCGCTCGCCGGGAACCGTCTTTGTGTTTGGTGGACGGGCAATTTTCACGACGCGCTGGCTGCCGCCAAGAGCAATCCGTTTGGGGATGAACGAATCATCGAGGGGATAAAGGTGTAGAGCAGGCTGCGACGCGTAGTTTGGGGGCAGGTAAGCATTGGAGGCAGCCATGGGCGACAGCGAGCGGGCCTAGTCGGACGACGCGGAGGCTCGACTCGAAGTGGATCAAGCAGAAAATATCTCAATGTGTCATCAAAGTTACACGTGGATATCATCAATCAGGAACATTCAAGCCGCGCGCCGTGTCGAAATCAAACCACCACCACTGGCTGCTCCAATGACTTCGAACCACGAAGAAACACCTCTCCTTGGACAATCTCGAATTCCCCCAGCCACCCTAATTATCCCAGTTGCTATAATATCCCGCCTCGCGAGCCGCCTTCCATCGACGACCACTCTCCACATCATACAACAACTTCTCTGTCGAATCTGGTATGCCTCGCATGATCCCGAAAGCGTGCCACCCATTGGCCGTATTCCGGACGATCTGTGCGCAATTCCTGCGGTTAAGCAAAAGTATGTCGCGACTGTCACGACTATGGCTCTCTGTGAAGGCATCGGATGTTGGTCGCTGTCTTCGAGTCTAAATATTCTCCGCTGACTTTCCAGACATGGTCGCATATTCCGCACTCGGCTTCCTTGCTTCGAGACTAGGCCGCAAGCCCGCTATTGTCACGGTTGTTGGCGTCGGACTCGGAGCCAACCTCGTCATGCTGGCATCCATGGCCGTATCCAGCCTTACTGTCCAACTTTCACTTTTAGCGCTGTGGATGATATTCGATGCGCTATCCCAACCACTCATTATCGTTTTTGTGATAGACCTGTATCTCGTGGATCTGGTCCGCTCCGAGGACAGAACAACCGCGCTCAGCTCACTCTGGGGTTGGTCCACATTGGGTAAGAAGTATCATGCCGAATGGACTCTCGATTTTATTGGAGGCCAGGTACAGCCCTATCCTCTGCGATCGGTGGTACAATAACTGGTGCATCCAATCGCGACGCAGTCGTGTACTGCGTCGCCGTGGCCATTTGGACGCCCCTCCTTGCCTACATATATTTCCTCGTCCCTGAGTCTTTCCCAAAGAACAAACGCGACGAGCTGTTGGCAGCAACGCAGGGCGGCGGAAGCGGTTGGCGCAAGTTTCGAGCCATTTTTGAACCGCTCGCGGAATTGGCACGGAGCTGGCGTCTTGGAATTTGTGCGCTGCACGCGTTGCTGGTGGATTTGGGTGGCTCGTATGGTGTGACAGCAATGCTCGTGTTTCTAACCGGGGTGCAGCGTTACACGCCGCAGGAGGTACGCTCTATGTGTCACCCTGCCTCAATATCTAAATTTCCAAGGCGGGATACGCTCTTACGACGTTAAGCCTGGTCAGTGTGGCGGTTTTAACTGTTGTTGTTCCGTATACAGTGAGCATGCTCCGGCCAATGTATACACAGAGGCTTGAGGGAGAGACGGATACTGCTGCGCGTGCACGCGACAGAGTCGATGTGCATATCATCTTTACATCCTGGTGCATCGACGCGGTGGCGTATATTCTGTTGGGTTCCGTAACCAGCCGACTCGGTCAGTTTGCAGGTGAGTGAATATCACAGTTTCGACCTTGTCATCAATTTGGTTTACTAGCTGTCGTCCTCATCGGATGTAGCGCTGCCCGCGCTCCCGTCTTTCGAAGTTTTGTCGTCGCTTCTGTCGAACCTTTGAAACAAGGTGGACATTTTTGAACCCATGCACCTTTGGAAAACTCAACCGACGCATCAGGACAAACCCTGGCGGCCATTGAGATGACTGCGGGGTTTGGCAAGTTACTCTCACCCGTTCTCATGGGCGGCATTCTCTCCGCGTACGCAGCATCATTTTCAAGTTATAACTAACCTTGACGTTTTCATAGCACGGTGTCAACAATTCCTCAATTGGTGTTTTACGTCCAGGGGGTAGGCATTTCATGGCAAATTGCTGCTTTTGTTGATCTAAAATACAGGCAATCGTGGTTTCCGGCGCCATGGTTCTATTTCTGATTCGATTTTGAACTGTTGGGATTCCCAATAATTGATACACCTTGGCGGTTAGTGCGTCGGTCAGCAAAGAAGAAAGTCGTGAAGTGATCATTACCCTCCCGGAAGCCCAATGACGCCAATTTTTGGATGGAGTGCGAGGGTGTTGCGGCTGCGCTTGTTAAGGGCAAGGATGGAAGGGTCCAATTCCGGTATATTGACCGAGTTGCAACATCTCTCCAATGGCCTTGGTTTTTCAACTTTCGAGGTATACCGTGCCATCGGCAAAACCCCAATCTCGTTGAACGGCGAGCTATGAGAAATCCAGTTGAACATTAGCCAACTTTTCAAGACTGGAGCTCTCGCAAGCTGCATCACATGAGAAATCCCAATTACTATCATTCCTAATGCGAACATTTTTACGTTCAAATTGATTGAAGCTGAGCAGTTTTCAATTACTGAACATTTAGTAGCGTGCATTTGATCCATCTCTTGACGGTGCGTACTTGGGTATTGATCCGAGAGTGGTTCATCTTGCAGTGCTGCTACCTCAGGAATTCAACAACATGACGCCTCACCATAGAAAAGTAGACTAGTTGGAGTAGAATTCCTGTGACCGACCCGAGTACATGAGACCCTTGTGTAAATATTCAAGCCCGCATTGCCTGGAGCACTTTACCACCCAACCCAGTAGCCTCGAGAGAGTGAGACTGCCTGATGTCGCACTTGCGCAGGGTGTACGCCATCCGCTGCTCGTACGTTGCGGCAGCCCTGGGGAGACGCTCCTCTTGCCGCATTTGTTTGCGCAGAGTCTCAAGACGAGTGTAGAGGTCGTGTCCATGTGCGTCTTCGACCTCGTACGAAGGCAGGTTGATGCGAAGCGGGTTGATTTTGCTGCTGCACTTGTGTCGAGTAAAGTCCATGCGGCTTTCGTAGTCATGGGTGGCCTGGTCGCGACGAGCCTTTTCGACGATGCTCTTGCGCTGGTTCAGGTAGGCGCGGTGGTTTTGCAGCTGGGTATCGAGAGCGTCGAGGAGGGCGAGCTCGAGGGCCGTCTTTGGCTTCCACCTGTCCTTGTCGGCAACGATGACTTCGTCGTAAATGTCGTCCGGGTTGTTCGGCTGGGCGAGTCAGCGCTAGGCGAAGTGGCTGAAAATGGGAACGTACATGGAGAACGGAGTGCCACGCCGTGTAGATCAATATGGATGCGAGAATGAGAGAGCTGACGACGGCGAAGAGGATCCAGCCTTCAGTTGGTCCTATCTGGGGCATGTTGCTGAGCGGGGGCGCGCGGCGGTGGGCATCACTGGAGTCGGTAGGAGTGGGATTAGGGCCGTTTTCATCTAGCATTTGGGTAGCAGCAGCAAGGAGAGTAGTGGTAGACATGGTGGTTGAAAGAGAAGATAGAGAAACAGGGGTGAGACATTTGCACAAATACAGTACAACAGATTCTTCTTTTTTTCGACCAACTAAGAGTCCTTCACCTCGCCAACCTCATACAGGTACGTCCCAAGCAACTTGGTCCCCTTGATAAAATTGCTCGTGTCCAACTTTTCGTTGGTCGAATGCGCCCCGTCGTCTCCGCGGCCCATGGGCAGCAGCAGTACATTCACACCAAGCGTCTCAGCGAACGTGAGCGTCACCGGAATCGACCCACCCTCGCGCGTCAGGTCGGGCTTCTGCGAGTAGATCGCCTAAAAGCCATCAGCAATTGAGAATGAAGAAACTCCGGGGCGGCCCACCTCCGTGGCCTTGATCGCTGCGTTATAGTTCCAGTGCTTGTAGTCTGCGACCCATGGTTTACCGTCGTGAAGCAGCTCGACATGCAGCGAGTTCTTGCTTCCAAGCTTGGCAAATTCACTCTTCAGGTACGCCTCAACAAGGGGTGTGACCGAGTCGGGAGTCTGCGGTGGCACGAGCCTACAAAGAGGGACCTCGGTCGAGGAGCAACACCACTGCAAATCACATACCGAATGCTGAACTTGCCGGCGACCTTGGCGGGAATGACTGTCTTGGCGCCAGGACCAGAGAACGCGCCCTCAATACCGTGCAGGGAGAGCGACGGGGAACGCATACGGCCCATGAGCACTTGAGTCTGCGCGTTGATTGGTGTGTCGCACGCGAAAATAGTCAAGCTATCCACCACCCACCTTGTCAGCCGAAAGCGCAATTTTGGCACCCACGGACGATTCAACGTCCTCAATGCTGTAGTCGAGCTTCTCGTAGATGGCCCTACGCGCGGGTGAATGAGGATCGCTGTTGCTTAAGAAGATACTCACCTTTCCTCGTTGTCCGCAACGCTAACCATGTCATCGACGCCGGGAACGAGAATGTTGCCAGCGGAGTCAACCAGACGGCTCATGAGCGAGATGAGGTCCGTCATGGGCTCGTGGACCATACGGCCAAAGACGCCAGAATGCAGGTCCCGAGTGGGCCCAGATACGTTGATCTTGAAGTAGACAAGACCGCGCAGGCCGTAGGTGAGGGCGGGGGTGCGGGTATTGAGCCAGTAGTTGTCGCTGATGCAGACGCAGTCCACGTCCTTGAACCAGCCGTCCTTCTCCTTCACCACGAGGTCGTCGAGACCCTCGCTTCCGTTCTCCTGCGATAGAGTGAGCCTGACGCTTAGAAAAGTAGTGCAAACACACCTCCATTCCCTCAAAACAAAAAACGATGTTTACCGGCAAGGGTGTCTGCGTCTCGTGGTGCCATTGGAGGACATTCACCCATCCCAGTACAGGGCCCTTGTCGTCACTGCTGCCTCGTCCGACCAATCTTCCGTCGGCTTCCTTGAGAGAGAGAGAGAGAGACATTTAAGGCTGAGCGGTCCCATTGAGGAACAACAGCCCACCTTGGTCAACACAAAGGGCTCCGTGTCCCAGCCATCGGACTTGCTCGCAGGCTGCACATCAAAGTGGCCGTAAATGAGCACCGTCTTCTTGCTCTTGTCCTCACCGATCCTCCCGAGGATCGCAGGAGGGAGATGGAGCGTCTGTCCGTCCATGACGTGCGTACCGAGGTCGACCTGCTTGGTGGTGACGCCGACGGCTTGGAGCTGAGCGTTGAGCCAGTTGGACATGTCGTGGACCCGATCGCGATACGCAGGGTCGCCAGAGATGGAGGGGATGGCGACGGCCTCGGCCAGGCGCGTGATAAACGCGTCGGTCTGGGCGTCGATGTAGCTCAGCAGCGCAGCGGGGGCGGGCATAGTGACTCGTGAGATGATGAGAGCAAGATGAGAGAATCGGATAACAGGGATTACGTAACGAAATCTACGCTACTTGTTCTCCGAAAATTTAACAATGGCATGAAATCTTTCCCTACAGTTGAAGAGGTTAGCATGGTTCACGCAGAGAACCAGGCATACAAACCTTTTTTCTTTCGACCTAATTTTGTACCTCGGACATCATCTCTCGAGCTTGTCTTCGCTTTCTACACTCATGTTGACTGCAGCGGGCATCCACGTCGGGCTGTGATATCGAGTATTCCTTCGGGGAGTCGTAAAATTACACTTGAACACCTTGAAACGCCTCCTGGAATATAGAGTAATTGTTGGAACTGCTGCTTCGGCTGTATATCGCAAAAGCGACCTTCTTGAATAATAATTAGAAAAGGACTAGCCGGGGTACGGCCAATCAAACCTTGAACCACCCACGGAACTCTTGTTCACAGAGAATGACACGCATTTCCTTCGCCACCAACCGAGGAGGGCACTTGTAGGTACCGCAGCCCATGGCACCTGAACAGAATAAGATGGTTAATGAACGACGGACACGATGCGCCCCACCAAGAATGAGATACTCTTGCCCATTATGTGCCGCCATTCGGTACACGAGACGGATCTTTTCACGAAAGTGCTCAAGCGTCGCCGGGTCCTCGAAAGCCTCTCCGTCAGGCGTAAGGGGTGCCTGTGCGGGTGCAGAAACAGTGAGCACGGACAGCACGGAACGGTGCTCGGCGCCCAGGATTCCACACCCCTTATCAAGGCTTGCGCGGAAGACGACGACACCGGGCGAGTAGATGCCCACGACAGACCCTGGGCCAAGGTTCGGCCACGGGTAGTACTCGGGTTTCAGGGTCTTGTATAGTGTGGAAGTGTAGCAAAGAGATTCTTCCTGAGTCGTAGTGAGCAGCTCGAGCCAAGGGCCTGCAGGCTGCTCGAAATTTGCAAGGTTGAGGACGGCGACTTTCGCAGCGGGGTCGTCGTCTATGGAAATCCTTGCTAGAGCAAAGGGTTCCCCGTGGATGATTTGTACCTCGGAAGGGACGTGGTTGGGACACGCCGGCTGGTCGAGCGGGGGGAGCTGCTGAGCGTGGAAGGTGGACTTGGTCGACGCGCCCTGGGCTGCATGTTTTTTGACGATGGAACGGGACATCTTGATAGTTTCATGCGCTATCGCACGAAGGCTGTCTTTTGAGAGCGGTATCTTATGCTTCTCCGCTTTACCTGGGAATAATCGACGTACGTCGAACATGGTGGTGGAGAGAAACAAGATGTGATGGCCGAAATGCCTCCGCTCAAACTTGTCCAAATACATCTCGGAAGATCCCAAAGTTCCCTTCTCCATTTTCAGCGGTACTATAGACGGCAAACACAACCTTCTTGAACCACCCCTCGAATTCGGCTTCGCGGAGAATATCCCGCATTTCTCTGGCCACGAGCTCTGGCGGGCACTCGTACGCGCCACAGCCCATCGCGCCGAGGACAAGATGATCCTGTCCATTATGTGCGGCCATGCGATACACAAGACGGATCTTCTCGCGCAGCCAGCCAAGCACTTGAGGGTCTGCAAACGTCGTCTCGTCCTCCGTCAGATCAGCCCACGCAGGCGCGGCGACCGTCAACACTGAGACAACCCGCCGGTCCTCCAGCGATAGCTCTTCGCAGCGGTGGTCTAGATCGTCACGAAAAATAACGACACCAGGCGAATATATGCCCGCAACGCATCCCGGCCCGTAATTCGGCCATGGGTAATATTCCGGCTTGAGGGTGACGTACAGCGTCGAAGAGTAGCAGAGGGCCTCCTCCTGCGTCTTGGTGTACACTTGGAGCCAAGGGCCTGCTGGGCAGAGGAAACTTGCGAGGTTCAGAACAGCGACCTGTTTCCTCTGCCCAGCAGGCCCTTGGCTCTCCGGCTAGAACGCGCCTCGCCAGGCTGAATGCGTCGAGGTTGACGATTTCCACAGCGCTGGGGCTGTGGTTGGGACACGCTGCTTGATCGAGTTGGGGGAGCTGATCTTTTACAAGCACCGAGTCCGTGGTGGCGCCTTGAGCTGCATGCTCGGCGACAATGCCTGCGGATCTGCTAATGGTGTCTTTGGCGAGTTTCTTGAGCCAGGATGTTTTAGCCATGGTGGTAGAAGGAAGAGTTTGAATGCTATGCTTAACAGCAGTTGGACGTCCAGCGGCATTCCGAGGGTGTGGGTAGGAATCACTGCATTCAACTATGCGACACTCAATGTACACCGAGAAGCCCAACTTCTACCATCCCTTTCCCTGAAAGAGTAGGGAAAGCGCCAAAAACTTCCCGATCTCCGCCGGAAATATCGAAGTCCACCTCCAAACTTTCCAAATTAATGGTGAGCTTTTTCAACGCGGCCAATGCTGGTGTCATCAGAGGGGCTTCAAGAGTGCCCAATCGCGGGAGGTGAAGGAGATCAATTTCGTCGACGACCACATTGAAAACGACATGTTCCACGGAGCTTGGGCTCTGCAGAGTTGCGAGGATGTTTCTCGCCCATAAGATAGGATCATACTCGTCCGGCGCTGAGGCGAATTCGAACATGATCGTCAACTCGAGGGTTTGCAAGTGGGATAGGTTCCGGAGATCGATCATGTTCGCGTCCGCTGTCAGAGAATCAACGCCAAAAGCTTCTAGAAGGGTGTAGCGCACTGTGATGGTGACTCAAGTGCACATGAAAGTGCCTGAGCGTCTCTGTGGCATCGAAGATGGTTTGTATCTCCGAGTCGGCAGCGGGCGAATCAGAGGAGATGCGCAAGTGTTGAAGACTCCCGAGATCCAATGCGCTTGTTACACACTGCACATGCTGGTTGCGCAGAGGGTTTATATCCAAAGAGGTGAGCCCCGGTATTTTAGGCTGCAAGTCGCTCAAATCCACGGCTTCGATGGCTACAATTGATAAATCCAACTCGGCCAGATTTCCGCAGCTTCGAAGCAGCGAAACTAGTTGTGTGCTTTGACCAAAGGCAACACAATGGAATCGAAGGCGAGTGAGAGTCGGCAAGGATACCACCGCATGGACCGCCTCGACGAGGTCACTGTATAACGAATCCCACGATAAACTCTGGCCGGAGTCGATCGAAAACCTGGTCAGGTTGACGAGCATGCACAGAATTTGTGGCAACCCATCTCCTTGAAACCATGACGAATTGCCGCCGCCGACGAGGACGATGGAGCGCACATTGAGCGCCAGCTGAGGCGAACACGCAAAAATCTGGCGCAGCTGCTTCATCTTGGAGTCGGATTTATTCCGGTAATATCCCCGAGATGGCCTAATTGTGAGATGCGAGAATATATGTTTCTGGCTTGTCGGTCGGAATGAACGCGCAACACGCGAGCAGTTTCGGAGTGTCTTTTTGTCCGCCACGTCGAGACGCTCGAGTATCAAGTCGATTAGCTCTTGCGGCAGCTCTGGCATGGCGCTAGATTGAAAACATCAGCTGTTGCAGCCTCTCGAGCTGAGCAAGTACCTGTGTACGGACGTGGTAGCAGGAATCAAGAGGTATCGTGATTCGGATCAATAGTGTACAAATCTAGATAATACAACCAATCTACGAGGCTGCCACAAAGGCGTTGAAATTGTAGGTATCCTGCGGCTCCGTCATAAATTTCATGCCATCAGGAAACAGATCCTGTCCAGACCCATCCTCGCGTTCAATCGACGCGCTAATCGAACACGTACTCTGCAACCCAAGCTTGACCTTCACCAGCCCAGTAACACGAGACACTCGCTGCTCATCGGACCCGCAACGCAAGACAACATCCGCCGGAGCACATAGGAAGAAGATAGCCCACGCAAAATCTTCCGTCCATTGCCAATTGTCCGGCTTTCCGAGAGAATCAGGCGTCGAGGAAGCGGCAGGATACAAGCGCGACCAGAGGAAAATGCGGTCCTGTTCAATTTTCGGATAGGACCCGGTCTTGAAGGCCTGGATGTAGTACGCCCAAAGGCGGAGCCAACCTGTATGATCGAATCCATTCACCCAGGCTTGGGAATTTGGCTGATCGGTGTCTGGCAAGACCTGGCCTATGTAGTGCGATTCGCCGAAGTCGTTCCAGGTCACCAACTGTGCTATATCGACCTTCTGTCTGTTGCCGATGAGGAGCTCCCAGCGACGCGCGAACATCCAATCGTCGAACTGATAGATGAAGTTCTTGGAAGGATAATGCGTGAAGAACCAGGGCGAGACACCAGTCATGTACAAATCTCCTGGAGCCAGATTGGCGATACAGTCGTTGTCCCGGTCGAAATCGGATGGGTTGTCGCCGTTCGGCCAGGCTGCGTTCCACTGAAAACATTCAATGGAAATCGACAAAAAAAAGTAGCAGAAACCAACATTGGAGATACCGTCAATGACTCCTTCCCACTGCGAAAACGTGCTGGGCTCGATGAAGAAGGAAGGGACGAAAAGGATTGGCTGGTTGGGGTCGGATTTGATGGCGTCTACCCAGCCATCTTGAGGCGACTGCTGCCCGAATGTGCAATCTTGTCCGGAGAAAGCCGTCAAGAAAGGTCGGTCTCCAATGTTGATATAGCTGGAGTGAGACTGGAATTGCGAGATATAAGCTTGGAGAAGTCGCGCATCGTCGAGGCTTGAGCAAGGGAGCGAGCTCATGTCGAAGGAAATGCAGAGCGAGAATCCGGGATAGTCGAGAGCGATGTTGAAGGCAGTGGTAACGCGGTCAAACTCCCAAGGGTCGTTTCCGACGTTCAAAACAAAGCCGTCGATTCCCGTGTCCGAGGCGAGTTGGATGTCTAGCGTCTTTTTCAGCATCGAGGCAAAATAATTATTCAGGGTGTCTTACCAGAGCGCCAGTCCCCATCTTGATAGTCGTGGGTGTTCCCGACAATAAAGTGTGCCAAGGCGAGATTGAGGGCATGTCGAGTGTCGGTGTGGGAGGGCGGGTGTATCTTGGCGGTTGAATGGTGTTTCGGAGGCGAGGAATTTGGCGAGTCGTCTGGCGAGTCGTCTGGCGAATCGTCTGGCGAGTCCTCTGGTTGATACGACTGCTCGGACGGCGCGTTCGAGTCGTCAGATCCATCCCCAAAAAGACCGAGGCCGCCCATAGGAGTGGAGGCAACGGAGGATACAAGGCATAGGACGCAAAGAGAGTGCAAAAATAGGCTGAACGGCCGCATTGGGGGCAAGGGAGCACTAGCGAGGTTGTGGTTGAGGCGAAAGCTAGCGGATCACAAATTGATGGCGCCAATGTTCCAACTCCAAGCCACCAACCGCCAACCGCCCACTGCCTCCGGGCGAGGAAGATTATCACCCGATTCCGACGGCCCAGGCTGCCCAAGCCACTCCCGAGCCGCGCTGTATCACTTTCGTCAGACTCATGCCGTGTGCCGACCCACGACGCGTCGCCGGCTGAGCTTCTTATAACTAGAGCTCGTGCGGCTCGCGTGAAGCATCCCATCCTTCCATGAACACCACAGCGCTCCGACGATCTGCACTTAGGGCTGTCTCTCTGTCTACCCGGACTCCAGCAACACGACGGACATTTCTGACAATCATTGAGCAAGGCAGAGAGGGCTGGAGACTGAGGTGCGAAAATTGCTTCTTTTGTGCTATACGGAACTAACGAAGTCTGTAGCCTTGGTCGAGACCCTGTCCGTCTGAATCCGGGCCTGAATATCAATATTCCCTTGTACCATTCCTTACACAGGGTTGACCTGCGTGAATCCTCCATATCAATACCCAACGTTTGCCCTTCCTCATATCAGACTATCTCAAATTGACCACCGCTTTAGTTGCCTGGGTACACAGCAGACAACGTGCCCGTCTCTGTATCTGGCTCGCTGTTTTATCGAATCACAGACGGCTACAAGGCGTGCTTCGAGGTCAGCGATGTGCAGGACAACATTCGCAACACAGGGACGTCAGCTGTCCGGTCCGTGCTTGGACACTTTTCGTATGATCAGGTCATCGGAGACCGCAATGAGTTGAACAAGCGGCTGAACGCAGTTATCGGGAATTCCATTGTCGTAGGTGGCTTCCATGTAGCCGCAGACTAACGGATTGACGCTTCAACAGAACTGGGGTGTGGAATGCACACGTTTCGAGATACAATCGTTTCAGCCTGCGAACCGCGAGGTCGAGCGGCAACTGGAGCTCCAGATGGAGGCGGAGCGGAATCGGCGCAAGCAACTCTTGGATACTCAGGCCCAGATCAATGTTGCCGAGGGTCAGAAGCAGCGCGTCATCCTGGAGAGCGAGGGACATGTACGTGGTGTCTCCCTTGCATCCCTTTCTTTTGCTTATCTTGTCAAAGCTTGCCGCCAAATCGAACGAGGCGGATGCCGCTTTCAAGACCGTTGTTCGCGAGGCTGAGGCACGCAAGGAGCAGGCGCTCATGGAGGCCTCTGCTCTCGCACAGCAAGTAGAAGCGCTGGCCGAGGCTGTGGCTGCGCCGGGGAGCACGCCTGGTCCCCTGGAGCGTAAGCAGGCGTTGAGCGCGCTGGTGGAGCTGCGGCGGCTTGAGCAGCTGCGTGCAATTGCCAAGGGATCGGGTAACTCGACCTACTTCTTTGGCGACAAGGCGGCGATGGGACTGGGAGGGGGTGCAGGTGAGGCGTATAATGTCGATTATGCAGAGAACGTCAAGGGTGGTATTGGACGGAAGAGTAAAACGGACGTTGCGCCGGGTGCCATGGTATAATAGTCTCTCAAACTTATGTATCGTTAGAAACCTCCCAGCTCATTGTAATTTCCTTCACTCATCATCCACGCGTCTGTATCATTTGTTCGTTTTCACCTAAATAAAATTGCCTTTTTTGGAGCCTGGCGTTGAGTCGGCAATCAGTTGAGAGGCCGTCCTTCCTCTCATGGATCTAGTGTCACTGTCGGTCTTTGGCAGCTATTTCCTGCTTATCCTCATCCTCTTCGGCGTCATCTTGCAGAGTCTGCCATGGTCCCGTTTCCCCGGCGGCAGAGCGTCCGTGTTCTTGGGGCTGGCGTTGGCGTCTTTCGGGCATACGTGGTATTGTGGGTGCAAACGTCCAAGGAATCCAGAATGCAAGCTCAACGCGACGCGCAGATATGTTCAAATTCATGGCAGCAAGTAGCGATTCTCGGACATCTGACTGCGTTTACTCATATTCTGCAGTGGAGTTTTTCCGACTATGAAAGGTCACATCCAAAGCGGACAGCTGGAATGCTTGGGCGCGTCAGCGCGTGGCTGACACACACGTCCCTTTTTGAGCAGGCATGGGCTCGGGTGTGCTTTGGGCGGATGAACTGGTGGTGGAGCCAGCAGCTGTGCTTGTTCACTGTCGGCGCGTGGACCATCTTCTTGGCTACTGAAGGTATGGCCCTCTCTTTCTACCAATGGGGAGTTTAAACACGTCTCTAGGAAACCGCCACCAAGTCCGTCGCGTCTGGGCGTATATGCTACTTGGCCAACTGGTCGCCATCTCGGTAGCATCCAATTTATTCTACCTCTCCCTGGTCCTCGCCCCTCCCCCTCCTTCGACGCGTTCAGCGACCAGATGGGCAAGCCCCATACTGTGGCTCCCCGTTATCGTGTCCCTGGCAGCCGTCGCACGAAGCCCGCTGACAGACGAAAAGTCTTTTCTTCCCAATCTGCTCGTCATGCACGCGGCGATCGTCCTACCACTGTTCGCTCCAGCTACATCAAACCCAACGCGCAGGACCCTGCTTTCGATACCCTTGCCCGCCTTGTACTTCCTCGTCTTCGTCGTGTCCCTTGTACTGCACAGTCGGACCACGGCTAGCCAGGGAATGTCCGCGGTCCCTGAATTCGTGGGCAGTGCGTGGAGCACGCTGCACGAGCATCCGGCGCAGTCTTCCATAGGCTGGGATGTCTTGTGGACGAGCGTCTCCTTTGTGGCGTGGCTGGTGCTGCAGCCCGAGCAGGATTCAAAAATCTTGACAGGCGCGTATTTGCTTCTGGCAACACCACTCGTGTCTGTTGGGGTGCTTGCGCCGCATGTCTTGCGTCCGAGGGAGGAGGAGGCGGAGGCCGATGTGAAGAAAGATGAATGAGTGGTGATGCATTTCCGACTAAAATACATTCTGTGCTTGGATCGGGACTATTTGACGATCGAATTGACACCACGGGCTGCCAGGTAGTCTTTCACTGCACTGGCGCTCTGCAAGGACCTTAGCAGGATTTGGTGGCAACGGAGACGTGTCTCGTACCAGTCCCTTGATCAATTCATAGATGCTTTTGTCGTGGTACCGTAGTTTGGTCGCGGGGTCGGTGTAAGGAGCCTACCGACGTGAACGGCGCGTCCAAGTATAACAAGACCACAAACCTCAAGACCAGTGATATCACAATAGTGTTTCTGCGGTAACAAGGACGGAGGTGCCTCGATCGACGTGTCTGGTGCAATTATTAGGTGGCTGCTGGAACGCGTAAGGAAGAGAAACGCACAGGTCTGGATGTCTTCTTCCTCCCCGTCTACTTCCATGCCACTCTCCATCTTCTCCAGCCGACGACGTTCGCGTTCTGCGCGCTCACGTTCCCGCTCCTGGGTGAGAACTGCTTTCAGGTTCTTGGAGCGGCGGAATGTCTTGCGGGCATAGTTGGGGTTCTTGAACGGGCGGGGGTTTTCGAGGTAGGATAATTGTTCTGCGAGACTGGGTAACTGAGGCGTGGAGGTGCCGTCCGAGGCGATTGCTTTTTTCCTCTGGAATCCCTTTGGAGGCATGAGTGAAGTGATGGAGACACCGCCACAGGATTTCGATCTTTTTCTTCCTCGATGGCCAAGAAACGGCAGGCAGTGTCCCAGGGCGGTCCCAAACCCAAAAAGGCGCATGTGGAGAAGACTACAGCGAAAGCAGACGTCAAGAAGCGGAGCAGGCCTGTTACAATGCCTGCAAGAGACGCCGACTCTGAAGAGGAAGACGAGCAAGACGTCGACGTCGAGGACGAAGAGGACTTTGCAGCAGAGGAAGAAGAGAGGCTACTGCTATGGATGATACTGCTATGGAGGTCAGCGAAAAGGATCCCAATGGTGTGTTTCTACCTTGCACGAAAAAATAATTTTATAAGCTGCTTCAGCCTCTCGGGAAGCCCACAAAGTACAAAAAGCCTTGCAAGAGCAACGGCGTGCAGCCAAACCGCACTCTACTCTCCTGACCGACGCCAAGCGCGTGTGGTGCCAGGCCAACGCCAAAATGTTTCGTCTGCAGACCGACAAAAACTCATAAACGAGCTCATGGGCGTTATTCGGGGGCATATCAAGGACATCGTCTTTAAGCACGATGCAAGCCGGATAGTGCAGACCGTGGTCAAGCACGGAAGGCAAAAGGAGAGGGACGAGGTCGCTACCGAGCTCAAGGGCAAGTACAAGGAACTGGCGCAGAATAAATATTCAAAGGTCTGACTCGTTCAAGTCACACACGTCTTGGAATTGACCTTTCCTGCAGTTTCTGGTCACAAAATTAATCCGGCTGTGCCCGACGCACCGCCAGTCCATCCTCAAGGAATTCCAGGGCAGCGTTCTCCGACTGCTCCTCCATCGTGAGGCCACTTCGGTTCTCTCAGATGCGTTTGAGCTGTATTCGAACGCCTACGAGCGCGCGCTGCTCGTGCGGGACTTTTACGGGAAAGAGACGGCCCTGTTCACTGTTACGAGTGGGAGCGCAGAGGACAAGGAGCGCGCCAAGAAGGGCTTGATGGGCGTGTTGGAGAACGCTGACCCGGAACGCAGGAAAAGGGTCTTGTCGTCGATGAAGACTGCGTTGACTTCCATGTGAGTCGATGCAAGATGATTATTCGCTGGCTGACCTCTGTACAGATTCGACAATTCTGATAAAGGGGCAGTGACCCACGCGGTTGTGCACCGGGCTCTCTGGGAGTATATGGTCGCCGTCAATAGCTCTCCTGACGAAGCCGAGGCGGAAAAGCAGCTCCGGGAAATATTCGAAGCGTACGTCTCTCGATTTTTGTCGACATCGTTTTCTAACTCCTGCCTAGATGCCAGGATGTTCTCGCTGAATTGGTACATACCAAGGATGGCAGCCGAGTCGTTCGGGAGTTTCTTGCACGCGGTAGTGCCAAGGACCGCAAACAAATACTAAAAGTATTGAAGCCCCACGTCGAGCGCATGTGTGCCGATGACGAGGCCCAACTAGTTCTATTCACCGCTCTGGACGTTATTGAGTACTGCATCTCTTGGCCTCTCTAGGATCTGATTTCTGACTGAATGACAGCGACACCAAACTCGTCGCCAAGACCCTCGTTCCTGAAATGACGGGACCGGCGAACACTCTGTCCGAGACCCCGCAGGGACGTCGTGCACTGCTTTACCTCATTGTCCCCCGGACTCGGAGGCACTTTACGCCTGCGCAGATTGCGTCGCTCGCCGAGACGGATGAGATACGGGCGAGGACGAGTAAGAAGGAGCCTGAGGTCCGCGAGGCGGAGATTCGGGCGGGTGCGAGCGAGGCGCTCGTCAAGTGGGTCAAGGACAAGGGTGCGTTACTCTTGAGGGAGACGGGTGCCAGTTTGGTTGTTACTGAGATCATGCTCTTCGCCGAGGGCGGTGCGTTTAGCCATTCCTTCGTCCCGCGTCAATGAACTGACTTTTTATAGACAAATTGGCGGCCAGGGAGACGCTGTTGCGGGCCGCATCTGCAGACTACCCTTGCGAGGAGCCGGCACTGCACCCGATTGATCTCCCGCACAGTTCCAGGTTATACAAAACCCTTCTGCAGGGCGGCCATTTTAATCGCGCCACTGCTGGTGTGGAGGCCGCCCCTGGTTGGGACGCGCAAACCTTTGCGAAGGAGTTTGTGGATACTGTGGGTCACGAGGTGTGCGTTGCGATGTGCACCAAGGGTGAGCGGAATGGTGCGTTTGTCGTGGCGGAGCTGTGTGGAGCGTTGAAAGAGGCGGACGAGTCGAAGCAGACGCTGCAGGCGTGGTTTACGCCTGCCGTTGTGAAGGCCATTGAGGACGGTGAGGGGAAGGGCAAGAACATTTTACTGGAGAAGATTTCCACTTTGTAGACGGAATCAATTTAGGCATGTGGCTTGCCGTTTTCGGATGTGTGCCACAGCCTCGAGGGCCCCGCAGGTTCTTATCTTGACTCCGGATCATGGCCACAGCCTCGAGAAAAGCCATTTGCTGGATAGGGCTGGACTAGTGGCCACTGGTCTCTGGTGACATCTCCGCCTATCTCCCGCCTTGTCGCAGGTTGGCAGCTCGAACTTCATATAACCCGGTGACAAGCTTGGGAATAAAGCTCTTTCTTGTTCCTTCACCCCCACTGCGAATGCGTACGAGCTGTTGCTACGCGTTCTGCCTTGTCGTGCTTCTTCCTGTGGTTCTGGCTAGCGTCAATTTCGACACTTGCCTCTTAGAAGTTAGGAATGGGACTTGGGGGACCGTCGGGGGCACGGACAACGAGGGAAATCCCGTCAGCAACATCTCTGAGGCGACGGCCATTACCTATGAACTGTGCCTTACCGCGTGTGGTGCGGATCCCGAGCCGTTCGATTGGAATATCTTCTCTCAGCAGTTTAGGTAGGTTTGGAATTTGGAGCAAGAGCGCAGCTGATCCAGATGCCACCTGCAGTGCGTGGCTGCTGCCATACCTTGCCATGGTGTCGCAGCTGCCTTTTGGAGCTAACAATCGACTGGACAACCTCGTCAGCATGCTGCTCACGATGGGAAGGTACATCGCATTCATACGGTGGGCTCGTTGGGTGGCTTATTTCTTGTCAGCCCCACCTTGGCCGCATATTCATTGGCCTTGACAGTCCTCAACGGCGCCTGGGTTGCTCGGCGGTTTTCGCATCTCAACTATCCCAATACCCGGAATGCCGTCAAGATATTGAGCAGCTTGCAGCAGTCGTCCTTTCGGGTTGTGGCCGACGATGCTCTCCTCGCGTCGCTCATTGTTTTGCCCGAGAATGACGAGTGGTGGTCGGAGTTGGTCCTATGGCTCAATTATGTGCATACCTGGTCCATTTCCGCCGTGGCGTCAATTATATGGGTGCTCGTGGCATACGTGTTCACCGTCGTCGATTCGTTCACAGGTGGGTTCACCAATTTTTTGGCAATATAGTCCGCTGATGTGCTCCCAGGCGTCGTCACCTATTCGACCTTGAACGCCAACGGTCAAGCGGTGGGCTCCATTTTCCTGTGGCTCCTTCCGATCGTCATCGGTATGTAAAAAATGCTCAATGTTGAAAATGCTCAACTTGATCCAGGGTGGTTGCAAATCAGCCCAAAATGTGACCATGAGCGTGTGCACCAGGCGTTGGCAAGGGCCAATGCCATCGCCCATGTTGCAACTCCCGAGGGCAAGCCCGTTCTGGCTTCCAACATTTCCAATCGCCGAGCCATCTCTCTGGAAAAGGGCGGGGGCGATATCCATTACGACGAACAGCCATCAGCCCCGATATACAACTATGCGCGATTTATACCGTGGACTCTTGCGGTCGAGGAAGTCTACTGTGGGTTCCGCGAGGCGTCTGAGAAATCAGACAGCCGCCAGCCGGTGAATTTGCGTGCTGAATGGACCAAGGGAGATCGCAATACTCGGGTGCACCCGGAAAACCGTCGAGGTTCGGATGCCCAAGTTGCTGCCTATGTTGAACCTGTGGCCGACCCGGAAATTCGGCATCATTTTCCTCTGCGTCGGCGTCGATGGGGTCCTGGTGTTGTGTCTAGATTCATCGTAGCGGCAGGGTTCGCTCTGTCTTTGACGTGGGGCAGCGTCGGCGCGGCTATCTTGGTTGCATTCTTCACGCCCACAAAAGGTGTGTCTAACCACTTCTCGTGCTACTGGTCTCAAGCTCGTTCAGGTCTTGCTTGCCGTTCAGGCTCCTACCTCATATACGGTGTCATGTCGACCCTGATCTGGATGTTACTCGTCGCGTCCAGTGTCCTTGCCCATTTTCTACGTTCACTGTAACGTTCAAAGGGCGTTATATGCACACCAAATCCACGCGTCTGGCCGGTATCTTGGCCATTATTCTTCGACGCACGGCCAAAGTTCTCGCTGCGTTGAATACGGCTTGGATAGTATTGGCCTGCTTGTTTCAATTTGCGTCCTTTTTCGACAGGTGTTGGTGCAACAGCTCTGTATTCTATCTAGGAAAGCGTGCGTACAACGTGATCGACGTTACCTCCCACGATGTAGCAGCGCTGAACGCGCCTTGGCTTGGTGGTGTTGCGCTTGCATGGTGGGTTGCATAACCATTCGAGTTCAACTTCGTGTCGCTGATGGAACTACAGTGGATGCGCAGTTCTCTTCTTGGTTTTCGTCAACGTTCTCATTAATCCCCCTCTTCCTGATTGAGAACGTGTACTTACATATTACTGTATGTACTATTGCTGTATTTATCGAGTAACCGTATTTGATTGCGGAGTGTAATCATCTCCATAATTGAAAATGATCGGCATTACCATTCAGGGGTTCTTCGCTTTCCTTTCCGCGACGACCATGCATACGCCGACACCCGAGCCCGAGTCGACGCGGCTTCAAGTCGCCAGCGTCGTCAGCTTCTACATCGTCGCTGCACTCGTTATGGTGTTCGTCAATAAATTTGTCCTGAGCGAAGCTCCCGACCTTCCTTTCACTTTCCTCGTGAGCCCAGTCTTCTCGCCAGTCTGCTCCGCTCATCTGGATAGTTCATACAAACCTTCATCGCGGTCCTCCTGCTCCGTCTCTACGCGCTCCTCTCGAAAACCTCGGTGCAATCGTATCTGCCCCTGGAGAAATTCGAGCTCCCTAGGCTGAATGGCGAGATCATAGTGGCCCTTCTGCCGTACCTCACCGTCGGGATTACTGGCTTGATATTCAATACCCTGTAACTCGCTCCTTTCTTCCTTGTCTGTTCGACTCACTCGCTTCGTCAGGTGTCTGGCCAATGTGGATACCGCCTTCTTCCAAATCGCGCGGGGCTTGTTGCTCCCCTTCACGATCATGATATCCTCCATCCACAGCCAGGTCCGCCCGCAACCAAAGATACTCGCCGCAGCCGGAATCGTCACCGCTGGGTTCATTGTTGGATCGGCGCCCACTTTCTCTCGTTCCTCAGGTCTTTCCCGAGACTCGAGCGTCGCAATCTTTTACGGCTGCATGTCGTCTTTTGTTCTCGCCCTTCATGCCGTTCTCAAGAAGGCGGCGCTCTCGCGGGTAGGCCAATCGGTGGTGACTCTGTCCTATGCCGGGAACCTCTTCATGTCTGCAGTGCTGGTTGTATGTCTCATGGTTAATGGGGAGCCGGAGGCTATACACCGGCGGATGCACGCAGCGAAACAAGATTGGACGACCTTTATGGTGGGCAGCGCGGTGTGAGTAGGCAATAAATATTCTTTCGTGAGACTTGAACTAAATTTCCCAAAGGACAGGCGTATTCGGGTTTCTATTGGGATTGGCCAATTCGCTCTCAATCAAAATAACCAGCCCGGTTACGCATATGTTTTCTTCGGCAGCCCGGGGCGTCATCCAGACTCTGCTTGGGGTGCTCATTTTCAAGGACATCATAACCATGTGCGTTTGTTTTGATCGATGTTGAATTCTGTTGAATCAGTTTTCAGTCCTCGCGCGTACTCGATCACGCTCATCACGGGTGGGACGGTATACTACACTTGGGCGCAAGCAACCTCCAAGCCACGAGCGCGATTCCCTCCGTCCGACATCGAGAAACGAGGCAAAACGGAGCCATCCGCGGTCAAGTCGGTGAAAGAGTGAAGGATAATGGATTTGTGTAACTGTAAACTACAATTTCGATAAACTACGACTGAGAATAAATTCGTCGACTCCGGCGATCAAGTGCCCCCAGAATTCCTCAACCAAACCAGAGGGAATTGCAGCACCATCCCATTCCAACATGATCGAAAAGCACTGTTGTGCGCTGCGTGTAAAAAGAAGGATGCCACCGGGGGCTTTGCGCGCATGTCCGACAGAATCGACAAAGGTGATCTCGGGGTAGTTCTTTGTCTGGTATGCAGAATTGAGGTCTCCGAGATGCGAGACTCCCATAAGCGCGATCGACGGTGGCAAGTTTGTGGTGCGGGATGCAACAGCAGGTGGGGCAAGAACAGTACTCTTGGGCAACGTTCCATCCGCTTCGTCGTCTAGTTTTGCAAACATTTTGGCGCGCCGGGCGCGTTCCAAGGCCTGGATCTGTGATCGGGCGGGCAGCATTGGGCTTCGGGTCTGTTTACGCATCTGCGACTGGGCTGAACGGGCGCGGAGCCAAAATGCGGCGGAGACATTGGTAGAGGAAGGGATGAAGCCGGGAAGGATGATTGTTCCATAACCGAGGGCGAGAGACATGGGAGATGCGAGGGGAGAAACGGGTTGGAGAAGGTGGACGAGGCTGATGGCAGTATACATCATCATTGGCAAGGTCTTTGGTGCGTGAATTTCTGGATGGTTTCGAGCTGTACGGATCCAGGCAAAGTTGCAGAGAGCAAAGACGGCGTTCTGGAGTGTTACGCGTTCCGATTGGCATTTTGCGAGAAAAGTAGCCGTCTGGATGCGGTCGAATTTGATGTCGAGAGCTCTCTGCTTGACATTGGTTGGATTGGAGATACGCGGGAAAGTATGCGCGCCCTTGAAAATATTTTAGAATTGAAAATGAAATGTCACAATACGTACAATTGCCCGCCTTTGAACGTTCGTAGAATCGATTCTCCACGCAGCCATCTGCAGTCTAGAACGTGGAGGCGGAAGGCGAGCTTCTGCAGAGGGAGTGATAACTTCGTACTCGACACGATCATGTCCCCAACGTGTCTTCCATTCCGCTTCGAGGACGTGCATGAGCTCTTCATCCGAGCGAGGGGGTCCTCCGGGAGAGTCCGAGCCGCCTAACAATTCCAACATGAGATTCCCGCGACGCGAGGTGCCATCGGTGATGGCGTGAAGTAGGGTGACCACGATGTGATATTCCTCGATGCCAGGCGAGACTTGTCCGTGACGGGCGACATACATGCGACCGAGACACTTGGAAGAAAGTTTGCTGGGGCCGACGATAAATTCTTGGTCGAGCTCGGGACCCGTCTTGTCGTCGTGGATCGTTATAGTCAGCCCGGCTTCTTCCACCGCCTTTTCTGGGCTCGACGGAGGTGTGTAGCTGATCAAGTGTGAGCGCCCTATGTAGAGCAAGTCAAGGCGGAAGACGAACATGAACCGAGCCTCGTCGTAACGTCCCGGCGCCATTTCGATGTGGGATGCGAGGAGCGAGTGGCGGAGCCTGACGAACGCCCATACGATTTGAAGTCGGATTGGAGATACGAGGGCCGGGGGTGCACGAATTATGATTCTCGCTTCGAGACGCATTAATATCGCCCAGAGCGACGGTGGTGCAGGAATGAATCTCACTCGACATGTCATTCACGCCGTTTGCGCGACTGGGTAAAAAGTACGATCTAGCAAAGTCTGAGCTCAGACTCGGGCTTGAAGATGGACCGCATACAGTTCATTTTGACCGAGTCTCCGCGAGTAGGTCTGCACGGGTGGAAAAGACATGGTGGTGGTTGTCATTGAACGTTTGAATATTCGTGATGGCCGACGGCATTTTCATCAAAGGTCGGTGCTCCGCTCTCAAGACAACAACTTTTCGATTGGATAGCAAAAGACAGAACGATTTCGACAACATTGGTAATGGACCTTTCCTATGTACAGCAGATTTTTCACAGAGCAAACGAATCAATCGGCGAGGTGCAGCCGGAAGAAGCCAGAGCCGCCTCGAGCCTGCAGTGCCTCGCCGCACTTTGGGCATGGATGCGTAGTGGGACTGGTCTGGTGGCTACGAACACAGCTGCGTTCCATGTTAATATCAAGACGAAAACAAGTCGCAATGCCACACACCTCAAACAGAATACATGCCCACACACCGTCGCCGCGGGCTCGACAGGCGGGGTCCGACCACAGACCATGCACTTGAGGCCTGCAATTCCAGTCTCTGAGAGCGACGTGGATGCAGAGCGCGTGGCCCTTCTTCCTACCCCAGCTCCGCCGACGCTGCCATCAGAAGACTCGCCATAGGAACTTGACTGGAAAGACGAAGTCGATGAGCGCGGCGTGAGAGTGCGGGACTGCGACTGCGGCTGAGGGTAGGTTTTGTTTGGAATGCGGAGAAACTCGCGGCTGCGCAGATATGAGTAATCGAGTGTGATGTGTTGAAATTGAACCAACTTGGCCTCGGTTGAGTGCATAGAGGCGCGAGGCGTGTGCATCGCCTGTGGAGACTCGCGGGAGAGAGTAGCTTGAGGCTGGAAGTGGAACCTCCCGTCGGTCTACACATTTCGACTCAGCTGAAGAGGACATATGGAAAAATGCCTTACCAGGCCATCAAGAGGATACGCCCCCCAAAGTTGTTTCCCGGTCGTCGTCGCCGGTACAAGCGCGGTGGTCGTGGTCATAGCTCGCGCGCGGGCTGTCGGGACTTGCGGGAGGTACGGGAAGGAGACCACGGTGTTCTGCATCAGGGCGAATTTCAACATTGCAAGTTTATAACGATGGAGCTTCTTACCTCAGTCTTGCGCCAGGTGTCGTTCGCTTGCTGGCCCGGAGAAGGAAGACGGTGTGCTTTGGGTGCTTCGATAGCGAGAAGATTCATGGACAGAGCGGGTTTATGAACCGCTTCGTGATGCTGCATCACAGTCAGCCAGTTTAACTTGAAGATTGGATTTGACTCGAGATACCTCTGCAAAAGCGACGTCGTCATAGTATCCTTCGCCGCATACATGACAGTTCGGATGATCCGGAGAGAGTAAGAAGTGGTTCCGTAGCGCAAGCGAGTCGTTGAATTGGCGCGCGCAGAGAGTGCAGCGGTTCTCAGGGTGCTGCGAGGCGCCATGCTGTGACAACATTCAGAAGGGAGTGAGGGTGCAACCAGAAACTTACCGCGGCGTACGCCGAGTCGTCTTTAAAGCCAATGCCACATATGTTGCAGGACGGGTGGCGGTCGGAATCCTTGTAGTGAGTGCCGAGATCTTCCTCGTAGAGCTTTTGGCTACAGCACGTCATCATGGGATGTGCGGATTTGAGGTGCTGGGAAAGACGTTAACGGACGAACTCCTCCCCAAGGATAAATTTTACCTCCTCGAGGACGTTCCCGTCATAGAAACCCTTCCCACAGCGCGCGCAGTTTGGGTGAGTGATCCCTGCAGTCAAGGCAGTTGGAGTGGACGAGACCGAGAGTTCGGACTAGACGGTACCTGGCTTGCCACGGTAGTGGTCATCGAGAGAGGTCTGGGTCACGAATCCGGTCTTGCACTTGTTACAATAGAATGGACGGGCGTGTTTGGTGGCATTGTGGTTGTCAAGGCTGGAGCGGGTGTTGTGGTACATGTTGCAGGTGTCGCAGAAGGGATGGTCGGGAGCAGTACGAAAATGCTGCTGCAGCGACTGTTTTCTAGAGAAGGAGCGGTCGGGGCACTGGGGACAAACGTAAGTCATGCACGAACCGGCGGAAAAAGTCCTCAGGCTTACTTATAGATCATGGCCGCCAAATTGTCGGGAAACTGGGCAAGATCATCATGCAAATAACACTGGTTCCATGAGCTTAAACTTGAGTCCATCAGAAACTGTCAAACAGGGTTGAGGAGAATATCTAATATTTCGGTAATTTTTTGAACCGTGGGAATTTTCGAAGAACTTGAACACCTGCAGTCCCTGACTAGAACCGGTGGTTATCGGAGCATCACAAGGGTCCCGGGAGAAGCATTGATTCGAACAACAACCCTGCATGATGCTTGGCATCATTGAATTTTGCATCAACTAATCAAGTCATACACTCACACAAACACCGCTCGTCCGACATCCCAAAAAGGAAATAACGTCATGTAGTGAGCAAGACCTGTCGAATGCGCTCTGACGCACTCATAAAACCCGTCTCCTCCGTCTTCTGTCGTTTCGCGGGCGGCTCAGAAGTCATCTCCACGTCACCGTTCCCATTAACCATCGTCTCCGCGTCATCTTTGGGCTCCTCAATCTCCGGTTCGTACTTTCTCGCCAAAAAATGCAGATACTCGAGACTATGCCGTGGTGGTGGTTCACGTGCCATGTGCATCGGCGGCCCAGAGAACCAAAGCACCTCCCCCGTATTGGCATCTCGGTCAAAGTGCCGTGCTACAAAGCTCATCTTAGCACCGAAAACGGAAGTGAAACATGGCACACACTTGTCTCAACAGGCAACTTGTCCACCGACGTGACCGCTTGTCCTCCAGCGGTCACCACGCTCCTGTCAACTATTGCCCCCTGCTTCTTCACCCTCCCAAGGCGCACCGACCGCTCAAACAGATCCAAATTACTTCCACTGCGGCTTCCATCTGGATCTTTGTACCAATCCGCCTTCGGTATCTTGCGTACCCGCCCCTTGAATCCGTCCCACCGCCAGCCGCACACGTATACCGGCCAGCTGGGGTACCACACCGGTGCTCGCGGCCGACCTCGCGCTGCATCATAGATATGCTGCACCACAACTCGCTCCAAGATATCTATAAGAAGGTGGTGCGTCGTCTTGTCAGTCTGCACGACCTCCCCCTCGACCGTGCCTCGATTCCTCCCTTGTGGCATAAGATGTGATATCTGGAAAGTTTGAGCATAAGAGGACGTTCAACGGATGTCAGTCCTTACCTCCTCTGCACGCAAATACCACCGGACAGTAACGCCCCCTTCGCCCGAATCGTCCTTCCAACATTCAGCTACCCGCGCAACAAGCGGCTTCGCAGGGTTCCCGAGCCCCAGACCGGCGCCCACTCCGCCCGTGACGGTCTCGCTGTCTTCTGCTCCAGCGCTGATGTGCACGTAGTCCCCTGGAGAGATCGTCAGCCCTTTGTGCACCAGCTGCTCGACTGCGTGCGGGCCTGCGGCGCGGAGCGATTGCGAGAGAACGAGCGGCGTGGAGAGAGGCAGCGGAGGCGGGTTGAGACAAGTCAGCGCCTGTGCGACGCGCTGTAGCGTCACAACCTTGCCCCATTCCTCCCCGCCCGCGCCCGCGACGGCTGTATCGCGGTCGAGGTAGTATCGCCTTCCGCTCTCCATCATCCGTGCCACATCCATGTCAAACGAGCGCGAGGAAGTGTAGAATGTTTTGCTTCGCGATCGGCTTTCGAGCAGTTTGAAGGTTATGGCGAGTTTGTCCTCTGGCATGGAATCCAGTGCCGAGGAGAGCTTGACATTGTTGGCGTCGCGGTAGTTCTTGATCGCCTGCATGATTTCGAGGTGCCGCTCGTGCTTGATGTCTGCCATCCAACCGCCATCGTCACCCACGAGGGGAGTATGTCGCACAAGCCCGCGCTCAAGGTGGCGAACAATCTGTGCGTCGGTGGGGAAAGTAGGGGTTGTTTCTGGAAAATCCTCCTCCGAGTCGGAGGACTCGGGTGAGGGGAGCAGGGGAATGGGTGCGGGGATAATGGGCGTAGGCTTCTCGTAGAGGAGGGTAGAGGTACTGGCCACAGGGGCAACAGCGCCAGGAGCTGCAGGAGTTTGAGGCTGTCGCGGTGCTGGCGCTGGCACTGGCGCTGCTGGGGGAGGCGTGGGTTCATTGAGGTGTGCATGAACTTTTTGTGCCGAAGAAGGCGGCGGGGAGGTGCGCGGTGCAGCAAGGCCAGGCTTGGAATTCCACTCAGAGTCGAGGAGATTCTACAGTCTGTTCAGCAGTCAATTCCCCAAGTCACTGCGATTCTGACCTTGAGAGTCTGTGCATCCGCCGCGATCTGACTGCCAGGCTCGTTATAATACAACGCGTTCCAAAACACGAGACTGATGTCTGTATACGCCTCGAGAGAGTCCTTGTAGCGGTTTTTCTCGAGGGCGGTGCGAATGTTATTGAGGCTGCGCGGTTGGGGGATGACTTCAAAGTATTCGGGCCAGTCGGCGCGGTCGACGAGCTCAAGGAACATGCCGCATAGCTGGCGTTTACGCGGGGATCCTGTGGCTGAGGTTATCGCGTCGATGACTTGCTCGATGGCCGTCTTTTGCGCGGTGGTAAGCACCATCGCGTCGACGCGAGTGAAAGGTCCGAGTGATGATGGCCATCAGCTCTTGTTCTCCGCCATCATCAAGTCTCTTGCCAGCCATTTTGTTCGGGAAACGGAAGCCTGTACCTCACCATCTAGCTTCGCTATAACGACATTCATGCCTACAACTCCGCGTACTTAGTTGACGAACTCGCCGGCCCTTCTTCGCGAGGGCTTGTTACCCTTATCGGATGCCCCACTCCCGTCTGGGGCGGCTGCTCCGCGCTCTTGCGGGGTTACGCATTCTGGGCGTGTGTTCTCTCAAAGCATGACATTTCGCGTTTGCCTCGCGATGTCGCGAGCCAAAAGCAAGGAGCCCATTTGCGCTTTGGCTTTTTTCATTCCTCACCCTCTTGCCTACTCCACCGGAGGCTTCGCAACCAGTCAGCCAGCCAGCACCCTCTTTGCGTACATCTATAAAAGAGTCGACGGTCGTTCTGACCTGACGACCCTCTCTATCCGCTAAATCTTAAATCCGCCGCCGTCTGTCCTCTACAAGAAAGACAGCAGTCTGTCGCCGCCACAGGAAATCCCAATGGTCGAGTTCGAGAAGGTTGATGACGATACCATGTCGTGGCAGCATTGTGGCACGGAGGACTTTCGACATTCCCTCGACGGGAGGGCGACGACGACGCAGAGCCACCTTGCCAGCTCCACCTACCATCTCAATCGCACGCCGCAGTTCCCCGAGGGCACAACCAAGGGCTACCTCACGATCTTTGGCGCATTCATGGCGCTGCTTTGTACCTTTGGCCAGATGAATGCCTTTGGAACGTATCAAGCGTGGTATGCGGAGCACCAGCTTAGTAACCTCGAGCCATCCACAATTGCCTGGATAGGCTCGCTGCAGCTGTGGGTGTTTTTCCTTTCGGTGAGTTTTTTGCTATAGGTTTCAAACGCGTTGTTGACGAGTTTTTCAGGGAGGTCCCGTAGGAAAACTGTTTGACGAGTATGGTCCGCGATGGATCATGGTCGCGGGGACGATCATTTATGTGTTCAGCATTGTCATGACCAGCATCTCGACGCAATACTACCAATACATACTCGCGCATGGGATTTTGTTCGGCCTGGGTGTGGGCATGATGTACGTTGTTTTCATTTGTGCTCTGGCGTGAACTCATATCCGAATGAATAGGTTTTATCCCTCAATGTCCAGTGTTTCCACGTATTTTTGCAAATACCGAGCTACGGCGCTGGGGGTAGTGGCCTCGGGATCGAGTTTCGGTCAGTGTGCCAAGTCTTGGTTAAAACGGCGCCTCTGACCTTCTGTGCAGGTGGTGTGATGTACCCAATAATGCTGACACGGCTTTTCGAGCTCGTTGGCTTTGGCTGGGGTGTCCGCATATCCGGTCTGCTCAGTGGCGTCTGCTGCTGTATTGCGATCGCCGCGGTGACACGGTACGCGCCACCCAAACAGCGAGGCGCTGCTTCCAAACTTTCCGAGACCTTCCGTGATTCGCGGTTCGTGCTCCTCGCCGCGGGTAGCTGTTTCGTTGCGCTTGGTGCGTGTATTGGATGTCACATTTCTGTTGGTTAATAAAGAGTGAGAACAGGCCTGTTCATCCCATTCTTCTTCATTGTTGATTATGCACACGATCTCAAGATACCCGCACAAATGGATTTCATCATCCTTGCTGTGATGAACTCTGGAGGGATAGCTGGGCGCATTGCACCAGCCTATCTTTCCGACAGCCTCGGTCGCTTCAACCTTCTAGCTCCCGCAGCCTGCGTCTCCGGCCTGCTCTGCGTCTTCTTTTGGCTCTTCTCGCGGTCCCTGGTCCCTCTTATGCTCTTCGCAGCTGCATACGGTTTCTCGTCTGGCGCATTCGTCTCGCTCATGACGCCGTGCGTCGCACAGATATCAGATATCCGGCAGATAGGCAGTCGAATTGGGATCCTTTACAGTGTGATATCATTCCCGTGAGTGTGTCTCTCTTTCTCAGACCCAAATTCAACGGAACCAGGTCTCTTTTCGGGGGTCCGATCGCTGGAGAACTGCTCGTCGTTGGAAAGGGCGATTACACGGGCATGATCATATTCGCTGGCTTGACGGTCATAGCCGGATCTTTGCTCATCGTCGCTGCCAAGCTCAAGATCGATTCTCGACTATTCGCTCGCGTCTAATCTAACTCGTCGTCGTGTGCATGCCGTGCTTATGAATGGCCGTTTTCTCCAGGCGTATCCAGTGGAAGCGCAGCCGTAAGCAGCGAACCATGCTCCAACACCCGAGAAGGGACGGTATTTAAGCTGTTCTACGCGGGCTGTAGACTAAGTACTTTTGTGTGTACTTTTTCGTGTGTAGGTTGTTAATTTACGTCGCCTCTTTCGAGCTTGACTGGCATTGGCCGGCGTGTTAGGCAATCAGGACGTAACTACTTCTATCTCTCATCCTGACTCCATATTCTCGACGCCCTTGGCGGACAACATCGAAAGCACTTGGCGACGGACGTCTTGAACAGGAGTTCCACATTCTTCTAGCATTCTGCGCTTTGTGGCAGACTTTTTCAAGTGCCAGACCCTTTGTGCCTTTATTCTCAAGCTCTACTCTCAACCGCTTGGAATACGAGATAGATCCACCGAGTCCTCTGGGTCCGTATCCACATATTCAAAGCCCTCGAAGCCTTCAAGTTGCCTACTGGCGGCTCGCATGGACAAAGGAGTCATGGCCTGGAATGATGACTCCAATTGCCCCTGGCGGATGACCAGACTCCACTCAGACGACGAACGTTGGACGGACGACCTTTAAATCCGCAATTACATCATGCCCCTGACTTGCAGGTATATAAGTAAGGGGCTACTCGGATGCTTCAATCCCAGCACACCATCATGTCCTACAACGACCGCGACAACGATTCCTATGGGTCCAACGACCGTGGCTCCAACAAGTACGCATCTGTCGGCGGGGGCATCTCCCTTATTCACCCGCAAGTAGCGATTCGTATGGAGCCAATAACAACGCCTCTGGAAACGACGACTCTTCCTACGGCACCCGCGGCAACCGGTCCAATGAGGAATCGTATGGGTCCAGCAGCAACGACTCTTACAGTTCTAGCAACAATCGGTCCAACGACGACTCCTATGGCTCGAGCAACAGCGACTCTTATGGGTCCAACAACAACCAGTCCTCCTACGGTTCCGACAACAACCGCTCGTCGACCGACAACTACGGCTCGAGTGGCAACACCGGGTCTGGTAATCCCCAATCTTCCAAGGACGATTCATACAGCTCGAGCACCAGCGACTCGTATGGATCCGGCAATCGCCAGTCGTCGAGCGACAACTACGGCTCAAGCGGCAACACCGGCTCTGGTAATCGCCAATCTTCCAACGACGATTCATACGACTCGAGCACCAGCGACTCGTATGGATCGGGCAATCGCCAGGCATCCAGCGACAACTACGGCTCGAGCGGCAACACCGGGTCCGGTAATCGTCAATCTTCCAACGATGATTCCTATGGCTCGAGCACCGGCGCCTCATATGGATCCGGCAATGGCCAGGCTCCGAGCGACAACTCGTATGGCTCCAGTAACAGCAGCTCCAGTAACACCGCATCGGGCAACCACTCGTCCGGAGGCACCAACTCCTACGTTGAGAAGGGTGTCGAGTTTGCTGCCCAGAAAGCTGGCTACAATCTTGTCGGTCCTTATCCACCTTTGTGCTTCATCGTCTAATCTTTTTTCGTAGGACGAGAACACTGGGCGCAAGATCACATCTGCCATCAGTGAAGGGCTTGACAAATTCAGTGCGTTTTTTGTTTCAATTTTTTACTCGTAATCATCCGTCTCTAGTGTCGCGCTGAAGAAACGTGTTCATGTAAAGACAATTTGTACATTGGAATCCATTTGGTCGTAAAAGTTCTCATCTATACATTGAAACCCGAGTGAAAATACATAGTACACAATTGTACAACATTCGTCAGTGTAGATCGTACAGAGTCGTTAGTGCGTTAACATATCCAATCCATCTTACATTACTATACAACTTTCGCTTTCCGGAATAGCAGGTGGGGAGCTGGCCCCAGACCTGCGTCCTCCAGGCGACCACCAACGCGTGCTGCCGTTGCTGCGCCCCCCAGATTCGTCCAGATCAGTGCTTGTTACGCTGGTGTTCGACTCGTTCGCCGCCCTCCTGGTCCGGGCCTTCCGCCTCTTCTCCCTGGCCGCTTGAACAGCATCCACCGTCTGCCATCCGTAAAAGGTCTTGACCACGATCCGCGCAGGGTCGCACTCGTCCTGCCCCACCTTGCAGTCTTCTGCCGCTGACGAATCGCGGCCGTCTAGGTACCCGAGCCCCCGCACGCCATAGGCACGCCATCCGCAACGCGGCCGCGTTTGGATAGACAGGTCCTTCATCAAGCCTTCGCCAAAGCCGCGGCAGTCGATTGCGACGAGCTTTGCGTCGGCAATGGCTCTTCGGCGGCCGGCCCGAATGAAGGCCTTCAACACGGCGGGCCCCATCCGTGTGTTGTCGGCCTCCAGGACCTTTAAGCGTGGGCAGCCCCGAATGAGAGCCAGGAGGGACTCGTCCGACAATTCTAGCGCCCCAGAAATAACGAGGTGTTCGAGCGGCGACTCCGGGGGCAGCGGTGCATCAGCATCCTGGTCTTCGGGCGGTGCCGGAGTCAAAGTCGCAAGGACTGCATCGCTGATAGCTGACGCATCTTCTAAATCCAATCGCTTCAAGTGCGGGGTGGTGTTGAGCAGACGAATAAGCCCATCGTCCTCGATGCTGCTACCGATTCCGGCCAACTCTAGATACTCCAAATCCGGAACGGAAAACGCCAAATGAGAGCAAGCGGTGTCCGTGAGTAAGACACAAGAAGACAGGCACAGGTGGCGCAGCCTTGTCACCCGACGCCGATATCTGTTAGACTCGTCGATGCTGCGGCCTGCTTGGCGGGCGTTCAAGCAAATAATCCTGAACCCGTTCTCCTCGTCTTCTTCATCGTCGTCGTTGCATGCCACGAACGCCTCCACTGCTGTATTATGCAACTGTCGCACATGACTCAAATCAAGCACCTCGAGGTAAGGAGCCGCCCGTCCCAGCGCGGTCATCGTATTATCGTCAACGTGCTTCAACCCTGAGAGACGCAGCTCCTTCAACTGCAGGTGCTCCCCGCGAGCCTCGGCGGTCCGCGCGAGACTCCGGATGCCCCCAGCGTCCATGTTTGGGCAACGTCCTAGATCCAATACCGCCAGCTGCGTGCAATACACGCCGATCATGTCGCACGTGGAATTGGTAACGGCAGTAAGGCCTTTCAAGCACAACCGCTCAAGCGAGGGAGACTGCATGAGGAGATGGTGCAGCGAGCGGCTCGTGATTGCGGAGCAACCCCGGAGATTGATGCCAGTGAGATGGGTAAAGGGTAGGGATCCAGAGCGCACTGAGAGGTTGTCTGCCACCTCGATCAGAGTCCCGGAATGCAGGTTCACGTGGCCAGCGGCGTTCAAGTTCTGAACGAATCCGCCAGCAGCGCGAGCGATACGGACCAACAGAGACTTGGGGAGTAACGGGAATGCATACAGGTCCAAGTTGGCCCAGATTTGACCGTCGAAAACGAGTTCCTGCCAGGATTTGGAGACCTCCAATGTTCACGAGTCAGATGTGAAGAGAGCAAAACACAGGCGACCTACCCGGCTGAGTCGCACCAGTTCCCTGAGCGCCTTATCGTGTCCCACCCATTTATTGCGCGAGGAAGAGGCCTTTCCAACTGTCCAGGTCTCCCTCCCTAAGCGCACGAGCGTGGTCTGCCTCGTGTACCGCAATTAACGACAACATTACGTGAAGCTGCAGCTCTCGCGGCAGCATATCGTCAAAGTGGTTCCTGACGACGACCAAGATCGGCTCAAAGAAATCATAGCTGACGGCGGGAATGAGATCGAATGCAGATGTAGGGAAGGGGGACAGATTGGTGGGCCCTTTGAGAGGTAGAGATCCGTATTCGAGCGCCATGGTCGAGTCGTTGCGCCAAGGCGCGAAGCAGCTGCCCGCGCCTACATCCACCAACGTATTCCCATCTGTAGGCGATGAAGGCGGTGTAGGGCAGCTGTCCCCGTCGTATTTCTTGAAGAGCAGTTTACGCGCGAGAGTGCTGGATTTGGTCCGGAACTTGGACCGAGTAGATGACACTGTGAGAGTAGGAAGGGACCGGCGGTGGGCAATTGAGTGGGCGAAAGCTGGAGGAGTGGTTGTTGTAATCGCCGGCGCGGGTGGTGCCGGCGGTACAATCAAGTCGAGGGGGGCAAGTGAGCCGAAAGACGAGGGCGTCGCGACTGAGCGATAGGATGACGGCCCAGCAACCTCATCCGTTGTCGGGGAAGGCCAAGTGGTCTGGCCGTAGCCAAATTCCGTCGGGGAGAAAGTGAGAGGGGGGAGGGAGGGTGGCTGCTCTATCTCCTTGCCCTTCCCTTTGCTGGTCGACTGATCGAGTTCTACCGAGGTGGAGGACTGCTAAAATCAGAACGCCGGTAGCACAAGGAAAAGAAGAGAACGCAACTGCCTTTCCTTTCCAACTGGAACCCTGGACAAATTCCTCGTCTCTGGAGAATGCAGACGAGAAAGAGGGAAAGTCGCGGAGATTGCGACTCGAGCTGGGACCGACATTATCAAAGACATCGTGAGGATCTGAGGCCGTAGCAGCAGGAATAGGCACAGGGAGGCTGGCAACACCCTTGCCCTTCCACGAGGAGGGCATGTTGTCGGAATCCTCCGTGGGAGATGCGACAAACGCTGGCGATGGGTCGGTGTCTGCGATCTGCAAGGCAGATATCGGGACCAGTGTCTGCCCGTCGGAGTACGGGTCAAAGTCGAAGGGGGTGTCGCTATCTAGATCGAACATGGTGGTACAAAGGCGCGTCAGGCGTCGCGACGCGTTGGAAGGTGCTGAGAGACAAGCAAGATTGGAGAAAGAAGATGGAAGTCAAGTAGAGAGAAAGAAAGGGCTCATGAAACCGATTATAAGTTGATAAGGGAAGGACAAGGGGAGCTAAATAGTAGCCCGTCCTCCCCGTTGACCGCCGGATTGGGAGAAAGTGATGCATCACGCTTCGGCTCGGAACAAGCACTTATCACACGGTCCGTGGTCCGAACTGGCCTTGAATGTGATCTGGAGGCTTGCTGGCACGAAGAAAAAATCAGAAAACCAATTCACTTGACGACGCGAAATTAAGAATCACCAAACGTTCCGCACGTTGAGTGTCTGCACGGAAACATGTTTCGATGTCGACTCGTGTATATGGCTACATATTACAACGTATTATACTCAGGTGCAACAATATTATGGTATTCTAATGGCATGGACCCATGGCTGAAAACATTGGGGTCCCACATCCCTACGTGCCCCGACATCTCGTAAGGAGCCGAGGTGTATTCCGCAAATGAGCTCTCCCCCACCCCTTGCAGCTGCGTCATGAGATCAAGGGACACGCGAGACCACTCCGAGTCCTCCAATGGAGGATCAATAGCGTAGCTTTCGCTGTACATCGGCATGTCCGGTGAGGGCAGGATGTCAGCGTTATTGTTCGGTACTGCGTTGCCCAAGTCAGCTGGCAACGACTGCGTCCCAACAGGTGGTGGCTCTATCATAGCGTGCTCAACGACGCCTTTGTGCGCCAGTCGGCGCACGATGATGGGTCGCAACTTGTCGTAAAGCACGGAGCGCAGCAAGTCTTTGGTCCGCGTGGCCATAGGCCACGACTGGCCCATTTCGTCCAGGAAGCCGAGGCACTGCTCGACTTGCGCGAGTGCCGTACGCAGCGAGCCCTGCTCGATACACAGATTCGACGTCGCCTGCAGCGCCAACAGAAAAAATATCGTCGTGGCGGCGTAGATGATCTGGAGCATCGTCGGCGGACAGTAGCGTAAGCTGTAGAGAGATGACCACGTGTCCAGTAGTTCGAGGGTGTTCTCAGCGGCCTGTTTGCGTAGCTGAATGTGGGATAAGCAGGGTTTTTTCAACGATGATGCTTTCACCTTGGCGTGGTCAACCTCCCGGTCGGAATTCTGAGCTGGGCGAATTCGTCGGGCGAAAAAGGGCCGATGTAATATAATGGTGTACATCCAATAGATACAATTCAGGACGAGGCGATGAGGCGTTGATTTCGCCCGGTTGGAGGGCGTGATGTCGACTTGCGGCGGAAGCCGACTCTTCCAGTTATTGAGCTCCAGGCTGAGATCGGAACTTGAGATGAAATCATATCAAAAAAACCATGTGGCGAGCTTACTCGAGTCGTGAAACTTTTTCGGTCACTTGTACAATGTCCTGTGCGATGCTACTGGATTTGCGAAGGCAGTTTCTACTCACGCATCGTCAGTGGATAGCTCAGCGACGCATGGGAGGAACGCACATGACGTCGACAATCTTTTGTCCGATCATAATAAGAGACGACGACTCGAAAAAGGTGAGGTACTTATGCGTAGTTCGGTTGTGGAGGGACATTGGCGGACGCATAGAACCATGGTTTCTGGTCAGCTTTGGCATCCACGTATGGCATTGGGGTAGTATGTTGATCTAGGGATGGCCAGCAAAAGTCGCGCGAGAAGAAAAGTGCCCAGAGCACATCCGAGCAGAAGACACTCCAATAAGCGCGGGTCCTGTTGACCATCTCGTCGGTTGACAATAACCCTGCTTTTACCCATGCCCTGGAATCGACGCCCAATCCAACTGGAAATAGTCAGCGACGTCTAATAACAAGGGTCAATAGCTTACGCAATTGGCCTACTCTGCTGGACATGCCGGCAAACATATCTGCGACAATACGGTCGTCCTTGTCAACAAAAAATGTGCCTAGCAGCCCTAGAGCCTTGACGAAGCTAATGGTGGGTCGCTTGGACTCGGTGTCAACGCAGACCACGGCGGTATTTGCAAAATGTTCTCGAGTCTTCAAATCTCGTAAATGGGGATCGTCGGAGAATATTAGCGCTACAGAGAGAAGGGCGTTGTGCAGCATGGGCGAGTAATGTGAGAGCGGCGTCGTTGAGGGTGGCTCCGATCGACTAACGCTCAATGCACGGTGCATGTCCCGGAGGAACGGACTGGGGTCTATGCGTAGGCACCAGGTTGTGCAGAACTTGAATGCCAGGTCAAGGACTCTTGTAACTGGATGAGAATAGGGCGAGAAAGAGACAGGGATGGTCCCTACTTGTCGTGCTCCATTCTGTCCAGCGAGACTGCAGAAGGCAAGTGTCTCGACCAGTCAAGTTCGAGGTCGGCAGACGACGTATCGACACCGTCCAGGAGCAGAACATAGCTGTTGTTGGACCTGGGCCCATTCCCGGCCACAGTTGCAGATACCTCACGGGGTAGTTTGTTGGCCAAATGCACTGGAGACGTTACTCCGTGCAACAAAAGGATGCCGTAGTCCTGGTCCAGCTGTTGGAGCATTAACATTGCCACTGGCTGGAAAGAGACTGCAGCTTGCCTCGAGACACTCCATGGGCATGGTCAGTTCACGGGTTAGTTCTTCGTCAGAATCGAGACCGGCATAATCTTCCCAAATTTCGTCGGTTGGCACTGGTGTGTCTTGTGGTCGAAATTGAAGGTGGGAAGACGCGTCCTGGCAGACGCATTTGGCTAAAATGCCCTCGAGGAGGTCGATGTAGGATTGTAGGGAATCGGCACGTTTCTTCAAAGCCTCACACTGGGCTTCGCTCCGTGGTTTGCGCGGCGCAGTATCCCGTGCCCAGGTGCACTAGATTAGGGAATAAAAGAGGGAAATCGGCTTACTATGAAGGACATACCTCGTCGTTCCTACCCGCTGCCGCGCAACTAGAACACACTGGCCGTTGTCCGTCACATTTGCTCTTCTTCGTGCGACACACCGAACACGCTATGGCGGCGTAAGGTCGACGAAGCTTGGGGAATTCTTTGGGCATTTTTTGGTCACATAATCTCGGGCAGCAAGTTTGTAGAGAGAACGGCTCGGTCCACGATTCGCCATCAGCGCTCAATTTGGCGACGATCCTTGACCGCTTCTCTTTGCTTCAAGATTCCCGATCCGCTGAAATCACACCTTGGGCGGTACTGAGCCACAACATGCATGCGTCAACGATGACAGCAGATGGTATTTGAAAAGAGGTCAGGAGGTGGCGGATGGCGTAGTGTTCCATGGCCCAGCTTTGTTGTTCTTCAACCTGAATAGCCATCGCGGAATGAAGGAAAAGGAGAACAACCTCGGAGGTAAACAGTCAACATTGATCGCTGATCCGTGCATCATCCTCAACTTGAAGGTTTCAAGAGCTTGCAAACCCTCTTTCCTCGAGACATACTGCGAAACTGGTCCTTCCCTGGAAAGACAATTGCTGCCCCTCTTTTCTTGGACGGTTTCAATCAGCTCCACTCGTATAACGCTGCGAGGAGCTGCCCCGCGCCACTTTTCAATTCAAGTCGGTCGAGGGGAACGATCCCGCCCCTCGAAGCAATATGGCAGCCTGTATAAGAGATCTTTCCGTGCAGCTCAGCTCCACAGACCATGGCCCGTGTCGCTCTTTCTGCTGCCTTGTTCACCTTTGTCGCTGGTTTCACTTCCGCTCTGACCATCGACGAGCGCCATGCTCCGGTCGTCAGGGCATCACTGGTGAGGCTGAGCACAATTACCAACACTTCCAACATTGTTGCCCAAGACAACGCTCGCCTCAGCAAATTCAAAGCAGGGTCCGAGTTCGTCGCTACAGGATCGGGGACGGCCGTCAACGAAGTCGTTACCTATATTGTTAAGACTGTCGTCGGTTCCCAGACCTTCAACCTGATCGTCGATACCGTGCGCCTCCATCTCTGTTGTTCGCATCGTGTCATCTGACTGTCGTAGGGCTCTTCCAACACCTGGGTCGGAGCCAACACTAAATACACTCCTGGATCCACGTCTCAAAGTACTGGCCAAACTGTTTCGGTCACCTACGGCTCGGGCCAGTTTCGTGAGTCCCCATTCCATTTTTATCGTCCAGTCGTCTGATTCTCATTCAGCGGCAATGAATACATTGACCTCGTTTCTATCGGTGGCGAAGCAGTGAAGCAGTCCATCGGCGTGGCTACATCTTCAAATGGCTTCGGTGGTCTCGATGGAATTCTTGGGCTGGGGCCTGAGGGACTTACTCAGAACACCTGTCAGTGGTACCTCTCAAGTGCCCACTTTCATGCAGAATTTGCTATCCCAGTAAGTTTGCTCTCTTGTATACTAGCCCCACCGACGCTGATCATCCATCTTCAGGGGGAAAATCAGCACTAATGTTCTGGGTGTATCGTTCGCTCCCCTCAGCGGCTCTGCATCACAAGCGTCCAACGGAGAGCTCACATTCGGCGGCGTCGACAGCTCGAGATACACCGGTTCTATTACCTTCACGAACGCGATCGCTCCCTACTGGGGCGTTTCCCCCAACCAGTTCAAAATTGGTTCTGTCTCTCTGCTTGGTTCAGCTTCGGGTATAGTGGATACGGGAACAACGTATGAGCTTACCTGCGCATCATTGCTACCATTTTCTAACGCTATACAGGCTCATCTACATTCCGAGTTTTGTCTTTACCGAGTTCTTGTTAGGCACTGGCGGGCGGAGCGACAGCTCCACCGGGCTCGTCAAGTACAGGAAGAAGCCAAGTGCCAATTTCAGCTTCGTCATTGGTGGCACGACGTACACCCTCGCGCCTGATCAATACTTAGTCCCCGCCGCTCAGTACGGCAACTTTGGGCTTACTTCGGGCGCCTTTTACGCAGTCGTCGCGGACGGTGGGGTGCAATCGCCAAATATGATCTTGGGCATGAGTTTCCTCGAGTACTACTATTCGGTATACGATTCTACTAATAACCGAATCGGCCTCGCTCGCGCCAGGTAATCAGTATCTTACCGGCATGTACCATTATCACATTCGTATACCACACCAATAAGAGTCCTTCTTTTTGCTCATCTGATTGGAAAGAACACGAACCTGCATTCAACTAGGATTTGGGTACAGAAAGTAAGGTAATATTTGTTGGTAAAGGTAATTAAAAAAGTGTTCGCAAGGACATATCTCGTCTTACTATCGTCAAGGTCAGAGGTACACATACAACAGTATCGAAAGCTAATGGTCCGTGTCGCGCCTAAAGGAGCGAGGAGGCATGGTGAGAGGCATGGGGGACACGTTCCGTGGTAGGGGCGTCATCCCACGCTGGATGTCTGGTGTCTGGGCGCGGGCGCGGGCAAATTGCTCCTCGAGTGTCACTTCCCACTGCGCCTTGTCCTCTTCTGTGTCCCGCGCGGCTTTGACGGGGTCCATTCCGAGCGCCGTGGACCCACTGGCGGACGAGAACGAGCGAGCGTGCGGGTGGAAGCCTGCTTCAAGATTGAAGGTCGGCGCAGTGGCAGCAAGCCTGTGCCTGCTGACGGCGCCTGTACCAGAGAGCGCCAAAGATGAGGGTGGCAAGAACTGCGACGCCTAGGATTACACCGCCAGCAACTGCGCCGGGGTTGGGACCCATTCCTCTGCGGGATATGAGAAGAGATCGCGGCTGATGAGTGGGGACGCACCCTGAGGTATTTTTCGGTAAATCTGTTGCAGAGGGTCCAGCGCTGGGGGATGCACTGGCAGCACGCTTTTGTAACAAGCTTGACGGTTGAGCGGACTCTTCAGAGTATCCGATGAGATTGCCAATCGTGCAGCCGGCCGAGGAGGTGATTATCCGAGTTTGGGTAGCCAAGGAAGCGACGAGAGTAAGGAAACTGAAGGGAATTCAGCCGGCGCTCAGGATGATACAGAGGATTATAGCGCACGCAAAGAATGTCGCGAACAGTGAAGTGACCTGCATGTTCAGATGAGAAGAATAAGGCTGCCAGCAACGCCGGCAGAGCCGGGAAAAGAAAAAGAAGGGAAGAGGGAAGAAATGAGCGTGTCCTTCGGAATCGTCAGAGTGGGAGACGGGTAAGGTCGTCTGATCTGCGATCCTATCTCTGAGCCACGATTGAGTGGAGGCAGTGCAGAGATGCCCGTTGAAACCGTAGCAAGGATCAGTCATCAAGCATCCGTGGGATTGCGAGGGAAACAAGAGCTACTGGAAGCAGCTTGAAGCCAACTCAAGCCATTCTCCCGAGTTGTAGAGGACTTGCGCAAGACACCCTATATATACGAACGATATCCTCCCGCGAAACCTCGGGAGCGGGCATACTCGCGGAGGATGTAATGTTTCTGACACGTCGCCGGCAATCTATCCAGTCTCGGGCGGACATGCATTGCAAGGCAGTTGAAGGATTTTCTCCAGATATTGGCCTCGGTGGAGACATCCGTATGGTGCTGTAAGTTGCTGTATTGTTTCTACGTCTGCACAATGACAACACATGCGGATTGGCGGAAGTGGGACGGGATTTCTGATTGTGGCAGTGCAACGGGAAGCTTGGCATATTCGGAGGCTAGCGTTGAGGTTACCGCCTTTAAATGGAGGGTTAAACTCGAAAGACGACTCGTTTGATATACGACTTACCACGCTGTGTCTGTTCAAATCATCGGTAAGACTTTCGAAGGCATAGCACTACCCGACATGAAAGTCGTGATGGATGGCAAGCTATGGGAAGGTTCTTGTTGCACCCGTAGCAAGCACGAACTGAAGGAACCGCATGGTATTGGTGCATGATGGAGCGTCCAGGCGAATGTCATCATGTTAACGTCTTTGAAGACTTGTGACTTCAAGCGATCACGAACCTCCATGGGCATCCTTCCCTCGCATGGGAGTTGTCCTCTGGTAATTCAGGGGTGACAGCGTTTGCGGCTCAAGAACTCTCATTGCTCCAAACGTCTGAAATTTACCAAATGGCACGGGTCAGGCGGCCAAAGTGGTTGATTTACAGGGTATCAGATACATACAGTGCTGTTAACGCGATGGCACTGGGATACCTTCCCAACCTCCCCAGAATGCAGCCATCCCGGACAATAAAGACAAGCCGCTGGTCCAAACCTGTGAACGCATCAGAACCTTGCAATAGCTGAAACAGCGACGCAGGCACCTCATTCTTATAAATGCCACCCACAACAGACCTGGAGCGGCCATTAATCAGCCAAGGCACAGACATCATGACAAAGTGGGCACCAATGTAATATGACAGGGAGCCTTGAGATGTTGGTGACAAGCTGGAAAACAATAGCGCGTTTCCGCTTCATGGCTGCCTTGAAGGTGTCTTCGTCCATTTGGTGCTCCTTGCGTCCCAGACGGCTCCATTCATCCAAAAGCTCGACGATTCTCAGTACGACCCTATAGAAAGAAAATTATTAACGAGTATATTTGAATAATATTTTTCTTGACCAGATTCCCCACGCACGAACACTCCAGATCCCGGCTTTTGCGGAGGTGGCGGGAGAGATACGCAATAGTGGGACGAACGGCGAAGAGAAGAACGAGATGTATTCCAGCGGATAAAAGACGAGCATGGACAACCCTTGAAGGCGCTGGATGTTGAGTACGAAGCGAGACTCGGGCGGGGAGCGTTCAAGCCTAGAAAGACCCTTGAAAATCGCCAAGAGTCCTAAGTGACCATAAACACGGCGGCCAGTTTTCGCTCAGTAGATAGACTCACCCCAGAAGCCCATGATCCTACGTGCGATGCTAAGCTGGCTGGCAAATTTATAGAGGCCATCGGGGTCGAGCAATTGCTTGTGCTTTCCGACTTTACTCAAAAGTTGTGCACGGTAGATGAGGTACGGAGCGAGCAATTTGACCGTGTATTGCGAAGTCTGGGAACATTATCGTCTGCTGGCTCGCCTGCTGGAGAGAACTCGCCATCATGAGTTTGCTGCAAGTTTGTTGGCATCGGTACGAACGACTGGAAAGAACAGACTCACTCTGTCCCGCTCCATGTCGAGAAATAGCGAAGGGCGTGATCGAGCGTGTCGGACGGCGGAGTGTGCGCACCGATGGAGCCAAGGATAATGTCGTCTATACGCGGTCGTCTGTCCATGGAGTCGCAGAAATTGGCGCAGAGTAGGTCTATACAGGTGGAGGTTGTGGAGGAGCTCAAGTTGAGCTCGATGTCACGGTCACTCACCATCAAAGCCGCAGCAACGCCACCGTGTCAATGTCATCCACCAGGAACAGTGGCCGACTTCCCCCCTGGATCTGACGGAACTCTCACCATGCCTCATGTCCTATCATGTCCTCGCTCTCCCACCATGTCCGCGTCCCGCCAGCACCCCTCCCGATGCTCATGCCCACCTACACCCGCCTTCTCAGCCAGAATGAGCTGTACGCAGTGCCTCTTCTTGCTCAGACAGACTCATGGAACCCGTCTCAAGGTCCTACTTTCTGCCGTCGCGCGCATACGGACTCAACGACATGATGGGTAAGTCTTATTGCAGGTAGTCCTACCCGAAGCCGACATCCCAAAGCGCAGCTGGTCATTCGCGCGCCTCCAAATCTCATCTCTCCGCGTAGACTCCGGATTGTATGGGCAATTATGCGGCTGCGACACACGCTACTGGCCTGCCAGGTTCGAACGGAGCCTGGACGCTACGACTCTCGATTCGAGTGCGTGGATTCGTACTTTGGCATGAACTGGTGAATAACAAATTCAGATATACCCCGCCGTCCAGTCCTCGCAAGGCTCTCGAGGAAGCGCAAGACACGGCGACAATCTTTTCCGATAAAACTGGACAGAATCTCGTAGATGCTTTTCTTGATCTCAATTCACCACGCAGATTGTCCGCGAAATGCATCAGCCTCATTGATATTGCCAAGCATGGTCCCGTCTCACCGACCCTCGAGGAATATCATCTCTTCGTGCTCATGATCCATGCGGTGAACGACGGTCTGGCCGTTCACCAGCATTGTGATATGATCCTTGAGCTCATGTGCGGGTCAGCAACTCCCTCTGGGCAGCATAGAACCGACGCAGAGCTGATGCATGTCCTCGAACTGGAATGGGCTATGCGTTGGGGTCAGACGCGTTTGGACCCCATCATCGTGCCGGCGACTGAAGACAGATCGCCGCCAGCGGCTTCGAGATGGCAAAAGTTGGCATGGACAGTGGACCACCAGAATGTTAAAAGACGCGCTATCGTGAGTTTTCTACGTTTTTTGTTGCCTAATTTCTCATTTAAACTAGGGAGGCCACACGTTGCCTCGCGTCAAAAGCAATACTTCCAGGCCAGTCACAGCGCGACAAGTCTTCGACCTCGAGGAGACTGCCGTAATACTGGATGTCTGCAGGCACCGGCACGTCACTCTGCCCAACGCCGTCTTTGCACTGTTGAATATTGCGTGGATTTACACCGCACAAAATCACCCCGAGCTGGGCGGATCATCGAAAACACTCCCCATGATGTTTACACCGCCGTTTCTCTTCGCCGGCACCTGCCCAACATCTCAAATCTTTCTTCTTACATGTCCCTGGCACTCGGATACGCCAATATCGTCTTACCAGCCTTCATTCCGCGGTCTTTGGATCACGGTGCTGTATTCTGGGGCCGTGCAAACTCAGCCCAATCGCAAATGCGTGGCTTTACCAGAAGCCCGATGCTTTTGAGTCGCTCGCAGATAATGGCTGCGGAACGTGGGGCTCGTTCCAAGGCGTTTGCCAGAATGGACGACGGAATTCCGTCGCCACCAAAAAGCACCCAATCTCAGCCCCCACCACTCACGCCAGACGTTCCGTCCGTGGCGCTGCTCGGGGTTTCGTGCCTCGGAGATCTGAGAACGGTGTACCGCCGCGAGCACTATCCGAGTGTACAGCTTGTCGATTCGTATGCACACACTCGGAAAGCCAAGGGCGGAATTCTATTGTTCACGCAGATCTTTGAGGGTCGGTTTTCCACGTCGTTGGGCTGGGACGCTGCGGCATTTCCGCCCGGCATTATCGAGGAATTTTTCAAGCATTATTCTCGGGGTGTCAGGGATTATATTCTGGGTTCTGTTGTATCATCCAAGTTGTAATACATCTAAAATTCCACTTTCTCTACCTCTGCATTATCCTGTTTCTCGATGTCAACCACCTGCGGCGGAGACGCCAGCTTTGACGACTGTGTCCAAGTGTAGAAGACTCGAGAGTGTCCCACTTGTGATCAGGCGATTGCTCCAAGACGGTACGTAGTCATGATTTCGCCAAAGATGAGGACGCCCAACATAGTTTGAATCACGCTTTTGGCCGCTGATGGCGTGGGCGAGAGGAGGGGGAGGACCGGGGTGAGGGGCCTTCTAAAAAGGCGCGGCACGGGTTTTCTTGACGTATCTTGTAACCTGCAATAGTACAGCGATTTTTTTATCTTGTTGCCCAAAAGTACTGTTCTGGTTGACGGTGGGGTGGCCGGGATCAGGATAATCTGAGCGGCGTCGGCGATCAAGACGACGGAGACTGTGGATGGAGAGAGCAAAAAGATCTGATCTGATCTATCATACAGCCACACATCTAATCTACCCCAATCCAGACCAAATCCAGACTACCTACACCGGTCCTCCCTGCCACAACGGAGTAGACGAATGTATTCTCAGTCGTAGTTTATCCAAATTGTAGTTTAAAGTTACAGGTACAAATCGAGTATCCCTCAATCTTTCTCCGACTCGACCGCGAGTGGCTCCGTTTCGCCTTGTTTCTCAATATCGGACGGAGGGGATCGTGCTCGTGGCTTGGAAGTTGCTTGCGCCCAAGTGTAGTATGCGGTCCCACCCGTGATGAGCGTGATTGAGTACGCGCGAGGACTGGGAAAAATTCAACACAGAATTCAACATTGATCAAAGGATGTACATGGTTATGATGTCCTTGAAAATGAGCACCCCAAGCAGAGTTTGGATGACGCTTTTGGACGCTGACGTAAACATATGTGCGACGGGGCTGGTTACCTGACGGTAATAATGAGATATCTCTTTGAGCGATCCGCTGGGAAATAAATACCTTGATGGACAAGACATTGGCGATGCCCAAAAGAGTGCCAACGACACCAGTTACGATGCTTCCAAGGAGCAAGGTACCCCAGTCTTGTTCCTCTGGTGTTATCATGATCCAGAGAAGCTCCTCCACCTCGTCGTTGAAGTAGATGCATGGCAGGATCATGACGGACATGAGGAGGTTTCCCCAGTATGAGAGGGCAAAGACGGAATGGGTTACGTGCTTGGTCACGATTTTGCTTATGACGGTGTGGATGGCGAGCACGAGGGAAGAGAAGCATCCGTAGACGAGTGCTTTGAAGGGTTCTCTGGCAATGATGGTCTTGTTTTGGTGGTCGAAGGAAGGGCTCATTCCGACGATGAACCCGGCGGTGACGATTGCCGATGCGAGCAAAACGCTTCGCTTTGGGGACATGCGAGTGGCCAGCGATGAGACCAGGACGGTGAGCGGGAGAAGGAGCCCTCTAGCAATTTGGAAGAAGGACTGCGTCGCCTATATCGACCACAGTCAGACTCGAACAAGCCGCATCGGGATGAGTATTCACCGTGTGCCAAGCAAAGAGTATTGAAAACGAGACCAAGGAATCCGACTGATAGATATGGTGCCAGTTTGACCACGATGCCTATTTCCAGCGGGGGTAGCTCGAACTTGGCTGGAAGAAAGCGGCCCAACGGCGTGGAGGAAACAAGGGCGAGAAAACGAAGTATCAAGACGGCGATTAATAGTTGGATGAACTACGAGTCATGAGCGAAAGCAATGAGAATGAAGATTGGCGATTACCAGAAAGCTGAATGGGATTTTGGGGGCTACGTTGAGTACAGTTTTGTTCACGACGATCATCTGGGTCAAGGATTGGGACTACTCATTCAAAAGGGCCAGCAGACGTACCACAAGCGCCGCGACGATGTAGAAGCAAATGACAAGCACTACTTTGAGCTTTGAGGGCTTGGGTTCCGGCTGCATGATGTGTGGAACTGAGAGGAGGACTTGCGACTCAGGGGTTCCATTTCGCGGTGGTTCCTCTTTCGGGACCTGTCAATCACAGTTGATCGACGATCTTTCCTTCCTCCACTTGTCCTCAACCCGGCTTATGAATGGACTTCCCCGAGGCCTTGCAAATCCGTTGTGGTCCACAACGGACTTGAATCTGACAAACCCTCCCCGGTCTCCGCCCGCACCCTTCCCCTACGTCCGGACATTCCTCCGAGTGAACAATAATCAAGCACCATATAAATGAACAGTTTGCAGTACCCTGAAGCATAATCATGGCCATTCCCTCCATTCCCTCCAGCACGACCGCTGCCCTAAACTTCTTCGTCGCTCCCCAAGACGGTTCGCCAGCCTTCCAGAACATAAACGCCAGCGCCGATGGAGCAGCAGAGAAAAACTTTTCTTTCGAGTCCATCGACGTCAAGATCCAGAATATGAGAGGCAACGAATCCGCTGCCACTCTCGACACCGCCGGATATCAGCTTTTCACCCAGCCTGCCCAGCACACTGCGTTCGCAAACGACGCCGAAATTCGCAAGGAATATATCCCAGAGAGTGCGGAACTCATCAAGAAATTGACTGGTGCCAGCCGCGTCGTCGTATTTGACCACAGTAAGAATTGGCCGTTCCCACCTCCTTTGCTCTTGTTCAATTTCTTCAGCAATCCGTCGTCGCCGGCCCGGAGAGATTGACGACAGTCCGGACAGACGCCAGCCTGTCCCGCAGACCCACGTCGACCAGACAGCGAAATCGTCCCTTGCCCGGCTCCACATGCATCTCCCTCCCCAAGAGGTGCCTGAGCTGCTCAAGCAGCGATTCCAAATCGTGAATCTGTGGCGACCAATCGGTCCACCCCGCTGATGATTGGCCACTCGCTCTTTGCGACTGGACGACCTTCGATCCCTCGGACGTCATGCCAGTAGCCCTTGTGTACCCAGATCGCGAACCAGGCGAGACGTACGCAGTACGCTACAACCCGAATCAGAAGTGGACCTACTTTTCTGGTGTCACTCCCGACGAAATGATTCTCATAAAATGGTCAGTTTCTTGAATCGTTTGTGTTCTGCCTGACCGACTCCTACCAGCTACGACTCTACCCAAGACGGAAGTGTGGCCTTGTACACACCTCACACTGCGTTTTCCGATCCACAGACCCCGAAGGGCGCTCCGTTCCGCGAATCGATAGAGCTTCGTACCCTCGTCTTCTACGATTAGATTTAGAATTGTATTACATATCGTTGTATCTCATCTCCGTGTCTTTGTTATACTTGACGGACAACGGCCTCGCTGAGTAAAGTGACTGTCCCTTGGTAAGCATAGCACGCAACATCGGCCACTTTATGGCGTCTTCTCACCACTATAAATCGGACCGAGACATGGCTCACATTCCCATCCACCTCCTCCATGGCTTCCACCTTCCCTGCTAGCACTACCAGCACCCTTCAGTTCTACGTCCCGCCCAAGGACGGTTCGCGCGCATTCCAGAGCATTAACGCCACTTCTTCTGGAATACGCGACCGCAATTTCACTCTCGAGCCCCATGAGGTGGAAATCCAGAACCTCCGAGGGAACGAATCTGCTGCCACTCTCGATACCGCGGGGTTCCAGCTCTTCAAACATCCCGCCAAGCACACTGCGTTCGCCAATGACGCTGAAATCCAGGCCGAGTACTACCCGGAAAGTATCGACCTCATCAAGAAATTGACTGGTGCTAGCCGCGTCGTCATCTTCGACCACAGTCAGTGTTGAGCTACTTGTTTTTGTTCCAATTTTCAACGCCATTTCGCAGCCTATTCGTCGCCGTCGCCCCGGTGAGATTGACGACGCGCCGGACAGGCGTCAGCCCGTCCCGCAGACCCACGTCGACCAGACCCCAAAGTCGGCTGTCGAGCGTGTTCACAGACATCTGCCTGCCGATGAGGCTCCCGAGCTCGTTAAGCATCGCTTCCAAATTATCAACCTCTGGAGGCCCATCTCGCATCCTGCCCATGATTTTCCCCTTGGGCTCTGTGACTTCCGCAGCGTTGTCACTTCCAAAGCGGTACTCCCCGTAGCACTCGTCTACCCAGACCGCGAGGGCGAAACATATGGTGTCCGGTACACGCCGGGTCAAAAGTGGACCTATTTCTCTGGCGTCACTCCCGAAGAGTTGATCCTCATCAAGTGGTCAGTCTCTGAGCGCCCTCAAATTCAATTCACAAAACTGAGACCTTCTCTAGCTACGATTCCCTCCAGGATGGCAGTGTTGCATTGTACACGCCTCACACCGCCTTCTCTGACCCCCAAACTCCCGAGGGCTCTCCCTTGCGCGAGTCCATTGAACTGCCGCGCCCTCGTTTTCTATGATTGATCGTTGTAGAATCAGCATGCTGTAGACTACATTGTATTCTTTCTTGCTTTGTAATACACTTTTGTCCTACTCAGAGTTGAGCGCCTGTCCATATCTTGTCCTCGAGCGCTCGGATCGTCTCGAGGGTGTGTTCAAGCTCGTCATAAAGTACGCGACATTCCCAGAGTCCGGAAGTGCACGCTAAATGACTTGGGGTCGTAGCACTTGATGGACTGCAGCCACGTCTGGGCCGAGTGCGAGACATAGCCTGCTTGATGATGAGACAAAAGAAACCAACGATGATATCTACGCACCGGCTTCGGGATCCTTGAATTTTATTGACAAGACGGTACCCATCGCCATGACTTCCGCCACCTTGTCCATGCAGGACACGGTGTGCAGGAACTGTGGGTCCCAGAGACTCCAGACTACAGGCTGCGTACCAGGGGAAGGCTCCCATAGCGCCCTAGCCTTCGTCCACGCTTCACTCTGCGTTTCTTTCTCAACAAGCCGCAGCGTCTCGTTGGCGACCTCGCACCCGAGCGCGTGTGCCGTATACGAATGTCCGTGGAGCAACGCCGACGCCTTTTCCGTGCCATGGAAGGCGCGGAATACGGAGTCGCTCGCCAGGGTTACTGCAAGTGGGACGAGACCACCGGTGAGGATTTTGGCGTGCACGGAGACGTCTGGGGTGATGCCAAGCAGCGGGATGGTGCTTTGCATCCCCAAGCGATACAGCCCGACAAACACTTCATCGAAAATGACGGGCATTCCGCGCCAAGAGTTCAGCTCTTCCGGTGCTGGACCTCGAGCCCGGACGACATCAACCAAGACGCGCTGGAACAGCGGATCGACAAAAATCATTCCGCCAGCGCCCATGACCAGAGGTTCAAGAACAAGAGCCGCTAGTCGCGGTCCACCTTCTTTCTCCAGGCTTTCCAACGTCCGTTCAATGTACGCGCGATAGACTGCTGCCAAAGGCGTTTCAAGCCGTTCAGCGACATCGTATACCCAAGACATGGTGACGTCTGGATCAGATGGTTCCGCTCCTGAGGCAAGTGCGGGGGGAAGTGTAATGACTGGCCGCCCTTGCTGGATGGACACTGTGGGCGGGTCAAACCAGAAACCCTTGGCATTGTGCCATTCGCAGGTGTACACGCCCTCCTCTGCGCAAGCGTCCATTGCACCAATGGTGTCTCCATGGTAGCTTCCCCGCAGTCCCAGTACGCCGAGCGCTTTTCGATCCGCTCCCTCGAGACCCTCGCGGACAGAGAACGCCCGGAGGGCCATCTTGAGCGCAACTTCCATCCCTGTAGACCCGTCGTCCGAGAAGAACACTCGTGAGGCCCATCCTTTCCCGGGACCCGATTGGAGAAGACTTTCTGCGAGTTGCAATGCAGGAGCATGCGTTGCCTGCGGGAACATGACGTGACCGTACCGTCCACTTGCACGGGCGGCGGCGAGTGTCAGTGAGGGGTGAGCATGCCCCAGTGCCTGTGTCCACCAAGACGCGGAACCGTCGAGCTGGGATTGCAACGAGGAGCCTGAAGTAGTGTTGCTTTTGTGAACGGAGAAAAAATCCGAGGACGCGCTGTCGATAACTGTGACGTCTTCCTCACTTTTAACGAGTCCGTGCTGCACAAAAGGCCACCAAAATGTATCTTGAGAGCGGCGCGCCATGGAGCTGAGCTCGGCAATCCGCTGCTCGTGACGTGTGTCGAGGTTGCGCAGCAAAGGGAGAATGCCACCCTTGGAAACAAGGTGATCATAATAACGCTCCGTGGAAGCAATTTTCTCTGCAACATCAGCCGGAATGGGTGGCGGAGCGTCAAATGCGACGACTTCGACCCCGCGTTCCGCAAAATACGGCGTCAAATAATCGCTATTGCGGTAATACTCGTCCCGGAAGAGAAGGATGGCATCGACGATATAGCCGCGCAAAAGAAGAGATTCATATGCAGAGATGGTTGCAGAGATGCCACCGAGTCGTGAATCGCCAACGAGGATGGTAGGAAGGAATAATGGGCGGTAACAGTCTAGTTGTGTGACTCCGGATAGGGTGGGGCTGTGGACACCTGTGAAAATGAGGCTCATCGCTAAGGAGCAATGCAAACGGTGCTTACCTCCAGCTGTCTCGACGTACATGTCGGCGGGTGTGGTGGACTGAGTGGCACATCGTTCTAGATGGCTCGCAATTGAGTTTACGAATGTCTTGTCGGAAACTATCTACATGCAGGGTTGAAGGAAATAATTAAAGGTCAGATGATCGCACACCTTTTGCGATTCGTCCCCCACGGCAAGCTGGGCTGCAAGATGGGGGCTGACCGGCACATGAAATCTGTACAAGCAAGCAGTTTCGATTTTGTCCTTGGACGGTCCACCGTGGCGCTGTATGTGTCTACCAGAGTCAGAGTCAACCCGTAGGGTAGCTAACGGTGCTTACTCGTCGTCTGCATCTTCTATGTGGCCGGTGCTAATCGGCTTCAGATAGAAGACTCGGTTTTTCAAGGCAGCAGAACCGCGGACGAGAGCAGTGGTCAAGATAGTTTTCCCGACGTCAGTATTGGCTCCGAAGATTTGGTGTATCCGGAAATGCTTGAAGAGCAGAGACATTTAAAGACGCTGCAAGAAGCATTGAGGACGGAGGTGTTGCAACCGAGCACGAGCCGTACAAGTTTTGATACACGACCAACGACCTTGCGAGTCACTTTGAGGGCATAAAACGCGTCTTTCGCGCGTGCGGCGGCGGGAAGAGATGAAGGGACTCGAGCCGACAACAGGCTTATGTAAATACCCCACTCGGCAACTCAAGCACTAAACGGATGTATATCTCAAGCACAAGTATTAGAAGTAACGAGTTATAAGTATGCTGCTCATTACAGCTTCAGTCAAAACGCCGCACACATTGAGGTTGGGGATGTAAGATTTCGGGATCATCAGGCATGGGAAATCCGCGACCTGGGGGACCTGCCCGTCCCTCTCCGCCCTCTGGTCTCTTCAGTCGACCGAACGGCCATGTCGGTAGATAACATATTTCCTGCGATCAATTAGAGGCGGCGGGGAGCAAAAATATAGCAAGACGCACCTCAAAACCACACTCCGGTCGACACTTGATCCACACGCTCCAATCCAGCCAACTCATGAGACCTTCCACCGCAGACTTCCATTTCTGCACGAGGGCCTCGGAGGGCCCCTCATCGTGGACTGGGAGATGCGGTGGTGGTAGCGAATCATCGAGACCCGCCAGTACGCCCTCTGCCCACATGGAAACGACAACACGGCAAATCTCTCGATTCGTTTCTTCAACCGCGTGCAGCAGCAGATGCTCCGAGTCGGTGAGCTTTTCGGAAATAAAGGCGTTTCGCCGGATGTGCGATGTGTGGGATGTGGCACAAAACGCAAATACCGGGGCAGCCCACGAGTTGCCTTGCTCAGCGGGGACTGCACTGTTGAGTATATAGGGCGTTAGCATGACGCGGAATTGCTTCATGGCTTTCTTGGCCGAGGCCAACGGAGCCTCGGGGGTGCTGAGAAGGTACTGCACAACCTCGAGGCGTGTATCATAACGATCGACAATGACCTTGAAGAGCGTGTCCCAGTCCACACCGCTGCTGGCAGTGAGCGGCGTGGTGTAAAAGGTAGCGAGCCGGCGCTTAACGGCGGCAATGTCTTCAGGAGAAATACCCAGCAAGCGATGCTCCCATCGTTCATCGGTGAAGCGTTCCGGAATAAGACTGGGGACGAGCATGGTGTCATAAAAAGAGATGAGCTGGGTGAGATCAAGTTTGATACGCCGGTCCCCAGGGTATCGGTTGTGCCAACTACCGCTGAGGATTACTTCTGCTACTGCAGGCGCAGTGTAATCCAAAGGTTCCCCTGGAGGAGGCCTTCTAGGGCCACCAGGACCGGGAATACCCCACCCAGCGGAAGCTAGATTCGCCATGGAAACCATCTCTACACCAGCAGTGAAGTCGCAGAGAATGATTTCGCTGTCAGAGTGTTAGTTGAGGCGGGGCGTCGAATTCCAACATACAAATCCATTTCCATGCTGCGGCGAGGAAGTGAGTGGCTGAGCTTACAGAAGTGATGATACACCGACCGGAGAAAGCCGTCGATACCCAAAGGTTTCCCCCAGGCGCACAGGTCGAGACTGCGCTGCTCCTCTTGGAAAAAAGCGGTCAGGAACAACGTCGTCCCATGCAACTATATCCTGAGAATCCATGGGGCCGTTTTTCATTTTTGCCTGCACTCGATCCATCAAAGTACAATACTCTGAGTGGTCGGACGGCGACAAGGGTGAGGTGCCAGCAGCCGGCGGCGGCGCTCCCGCGACAAAACATATAGGAGTGCTCGGGGTCTGTAGCCGTCCCAGTCCGGGACAGTCGGGAGACTGGAGTCGCCTCGGCCGTGATAGAGCAATGTGCCTACGGGAACGGTCCCCGGCACTAGGCTGTGTCCTATCCGAGACGAGTAAGGAAACGGAAGGACCTTGCAAGGACAGCGGCCCACCATTCCGATAGCGAGTATTAGGCCAATGCTGGAGGAATGAGCTGACGGTGTCGAAGACGAGGTGGCCAGTGGCGTTGATACTGGGGGCCACATTCAAGTCCCAAGCTTCTGGATAGACGTGGAAAGGGACTTGAGAAGCACTGGCAGCTAGAACAGCAGCACCTCCCAGAATCGCCAGTCGCATGTTGCAGGGAAAAAGGAGCGTCTTATCGGAGGCTTGATATATTATACAAGCCTCCGCAGCAATGTGCGATGTGTCGGAAGTGTAATGGGAGCCCAGCCATTGCAAGCAGAGCAACAAGTTACGCCGGGTAGTGTGCCACCTGCGCGTCCGAAACAAGTCCGAAGGGAAACTGTTTATATAAGGGCAAATCGAGTCGACTCCGCTAGGCTCGTGAAACCAGTCAGACCGCAGCCGAGGATCAGTCAGCGGAGCCTTTGATCGACTATCATCAAAGTTTGGAGCCGCACGTGCTTACTGGTGTCGAGTCTACGACTCCGCCGCCTCTCCCGCCTCCTCACGTGATGCACTTCAGTAAGCTCTATGCTCAATTGTTGGAGGACCTTCCTCCAGAGCTCAGCGAGAATGCCTTCCAATACAGACAGGTGCGCCATCCATGAGCATTTAAAACAACCTTTTGACTCGGTTTTTACAGCTCAAAAAGCTAATCAACCAAATTGCGACAGAGTTGTCGGCTCTAGGACTCCAGCCTGGAGTCCTGCAAGGCCTGCTTGCAACAAGTGGGAAGGGGAAAGGCAAGGAGGAGGTGCCCAGCGTCTTCTACGAGCTCAACACTGCGTCCGGTAACATCGAGCCCCGCCTCCGCCTGTGGGTCAAGCCGCCAGATGCGCCACCCCCTCCCAGTCGCGTCCAACAAGTCGAGGACGAGGACGATGACGGCGAGGATGCGTCTTCTGTTTCCCAGATCTCACTCCTTGACGTTCTCCAACGGCATCCGGAGTTCGAGTCGGGCGAGCTCGTGATTCCCATCGTCTCCGATTCTGCATTCTTCCAGCTGCTGGCGACCACACTCCAGGGGCTGCAGGAAAATCTCGTGGCGGTCAATGCCCAGTTCGTCGAGACACTGGGGGAGCTGACTAGAGCCGTCTCCGAATCTGCGCGGCCCGCATCTTCTACTTCGTCTTCGTTCAAGGCCTTTTCTGGCCTCAGGTCGGACCCAGGTGGTGTGCGCGTTGGCACATCCAGTGGCAAGAGCGACTTGAATGCCTGGCGGGAGATATTCGCGCTCTACATCGAAACAGAAATCTTCGAGAGCATCAGCGAACGAGATAGGGGCGAGCGCTCTGTCGCAGACGGTCGAAGAACGTCTCAAGAAATTTGCAGAGCGGGTGCACGACGCGTGGACTCGGCGGCTGCCACCAGCTCAAACTCCAGCAAAGTCGTGACGCTCTCGAGTCTTTCCTCCAGCTCAACATCTTCATCTTGAACGTGAAAAAGTTCGAGCTAGCCAACGCCGAGGCGACACGGAAAATACTCAAGAAGCGAAACAAGCGGCACCGCGCTCCCATCGACGGATTCGAACAATATGAGCTCGCTGTCGTTGCTACCTGCGATGGACACATCCTTACCGCGGATCCTGGTGCAGGAACTCGGGACTACCCTGCTCCCGGTCATCCCGTCCTTGGAGGACTATCAATGCTTCATTTGTATGAGTTTGGCATTCAAACCGATTCGGCTGGCCTGTGGGCACCTCTTTTGCGTACGCTGCCTTGTGAAGATGCAGAAGCGCGGGAGCGGAGACTGCCCGATGTGTCGATCACCCTGTGTGCTCGTTGCCAATAGATGTGCGTTTCCAGTCTTATCCAAACAGAACACCCGCTCATCCTTTGTACTAGCCAACGTCGATTGGGCACTGCTTAATTTCATGCGCGACTGGTTCCCCGAGGAAGCGACCATCAAACTTCGCCAGAACGAGCGCGAGGCAGCCCAAGAGCAGTTGGAGGAGCTCGGGCTCCCGGAGCAACGCTGCATCGTGATGTAATGTCTTTTAATGGTTTATACAGTTATATAGGTTAATACACGGAATAATCATGCATGGTCCTTTCCACCACTGAGACTTCTGAAGAACTCTGCATAAGCGTGGTCGACATCGAATAGCAGTTGTCTCGATTGCTCTTCGGTGATTTCCTCCGAGGCTGACATGCCGTTGAGAGTTATCAGCCTGGATAGGCGTTGGATGGAGGATTGTAGCAAGACGGAAGAGACTTGCCAGCTGACCATGCGACTTCGACCCTCCCAGTCTTTGCTGCCCTTGAATCGTGCGTAGCCGGTAACAAGGTCTTGCAAGATCGGATGTAACTGGTCTTTGGCCCGCAGCCGGAGTTTCAAGGCATCCATGAAAGTGATGAAGCTCTGCTGCGGTGAGCTGTACAGCAATTGCATGAAAGCGGTTGCGCACCTGTGTTGTCTCGGCGACCCATTTGCCTGTCTCAGGTCCGGCTTCGCTCGAGTGCTCCACGGTGGCAGGAACACCAACCCTTATACGATGCAACGCCGCCGGGTGGTCCATCTACAATGTGCTCAACGCACGGCGCGGGTTTACAGGGTGATGAAAAAAGACGCACACGATAGCGGCTCATGAAATGATCGATATCGGGCACAACTTCGCTGACGAGCTGGAGGCTGGTCTTGTACTGGGAGAGGAGGCGTGTGCATGCGGGAGAGTATCTCTTCGGCATGCCTTAGTTTATACATGCTGGCGTTGGGGAAGACTCACTCGGCAGATGTGATGGAGTCCCGGACGTAGGCACGCTCGAGGTAGTCGAGGGAGACGACGATGCCAAAGAGAGTGGCGAGGTTGCCTATCTGATCGCGCTCTGCGTTGGTGGTATACAATCGGACCTCTTCGTCAAGGGATATTCTTGTCTCGGACATGGTGGTCGGGAGCAGGAGCAGCTGTGCAACGATCACATGCCCAAATCCGATCAAATTGACGCGACGCGTTCTCGAACAATGCCGGTCCATGCACTCGTTCATTTAGGCAAAGCACACTCATCCCGTGCCATTGTTCCATATAGGCCGTACTTCAGGCAAAGCGCAAGTGGCTTACCCTGTCCCATTGTTCGATGTAGGCCGTATATAAAACCCCCCTCACAGGACTACGTTCTCCATCCTCTTCAGCATGTCTACACTCCAACTCATCTGGGATTCAAAAACCACCTACGAACTTTGGTCTTGGGATCCAAACAACAACAGCCAGCATTTCACCGCGCAGCTCGTCCGCCCCCTGGCAGAGCGCGTCCATCTGGTGCGCGTCGGTCCGCGGGGTGCTCCACCTTCCAACGTGGTCGCCGCGAAGATTGCCACCGGCAAGGATGCGGTGAAGGACATGCAGCGGGAGTTTGGGCTGTACGAGAACGAGCTCAAGGAGCTCCAAGGCAATTTGGTTCCAATTTGCTATGGATTTTGGACCACCAAGGTCAACGGTCGGCATCTCGGGTGCCTCTTGCTCGAGTACTGCTCCGGTCCACCCGGAGACCGCCAAACACAACAGCTCCAGTGCGTTGTCATTCCTTTTCGCAGGCCATGCAGTTGACAGTCTTCGTTTCGACAGGGCTGCTTATGCTCTCCACTCTGCGGGTGTTCTCCACGGTGACCTCCGGGATGGTCATTTCGTAGCGATGGGCCTAGACTCTCGCATTCTGGACTTTAGCACCGCTGTCCCCCACATTTGCACCACCGACCTTGCGCAGCGCGCCGAAGGCCGTAGCCGTCACACCCCCTGCCGTTGTCCGGAGCTGGCCTCCCTCGAGTTCCGTACATACGGTCGTTACTAGTAGTCACGACATCCCTCCTCTCACATATCTTCTCAATCTAAGCGGTCTACGCACCATTGTCCGGGTTATTTACTTAGTTCCACCGAATCCATCGCACGATCGTCGATCTGCCTGCTTCGAGATCCTACGAGCTTGCGGGTCACGCGGAGATGGCCTCATCTTATCGACAGTCTTGAGAGATTTTGTGTGAAGTGCCGTGATATTGGGTGGATTCAACTGCAAGCATGGTTGAAGGTTTATAACGTGAATGCCGATCTTTCGGCGACTGCACGCGTTCCAAATCAGTGGATAGGAAAGCAAAACGCTCTCATGATAGCAATGATAGCGATACGAACAGCACTGGGGTCCCAAGCAGCAAACTCGAAAAAGCATACTCCGTCACGTCCGATCTCGGGCTACAGAGCAGCTAGTTGTTAGCCAATGCAGCCTTTGGCCCAGAATACTCACCGCGCCCTTCAGGGTCCCCCCGAGCGTACGAAACTCGACTCAACTCTGGCCACAAAGTTGAGGATTACGGGCAGTATGTTTATAGGCGTTTTACAGACCTTCTTTGAGATCCCCGTTCTCAACTTCCATCCTGTCGGCGTCTGTGGTGCTAGTACGAAACTGATGCGGTGGGGAGAGGGTCCGGACGCGCTCACGAGACTTGAGCTCCTTGATTTCTCTTCGAGCCTCCGCCAAAGCTACACGCACTTTGAATATTTCATTGCAAGCTCAGTTGAATGATAATACTTGCCTTCCTCCAATCGCCGCAGTTCCCGAACTTGACTCGATTGAGCAGCCAATACATGAAGGAGATGAGAGGGTTCTGACTGACCCGCTTCTCGAGTTTGTTGCTCTGCCTCTTCCACTTGGCGTTGAGCAGAGCGGAGAGCTATAGACACCAAGGTCAGAATGAGTTGGATCGGAGGTCTACAGCACACCTGCGCGTTGAGCTTCCAACTCGGCGTGTGAACGTTTTTCAACGGAAGCCAAGGCTGGAAACAGTCAATATTTACGACACATGCACGAGGAAATCAACCCGAACCGGCCACTAATTCCTGTTCTTTTTTCTGGTATATGAATGACACTGTTCCGGGTGCATTGCCATTTTAGTTTCCATTTAGAAAAGAAACACACGCGAACGCACTGCTTATAACGTCTTTTTCTTTCTTCTTGACTGATGGGCGATCAGTAACACTTGGAGGGCGCCGGACCAACAAAAGACCGTACATTTCGAGAGTTCGCGGTTTTTAATTCGGAGTTCTGGTTGTCGCATGCCATGAGCAAGGGTGTCGGAGGAGAAAACATCAGTCAACTTGCCTCTTTTAAAATGAGCTTCCGCGTACTGGGCACGTTGCATTTCATTCCAGGCTGTTATTGAAAAATAGAATCGTGCGTTATGGTCTGCGGCGGGAAACTCACCAAAGCTCTCTCGCATCTCCTGCTCCGTGGCACCAGGATGAGCTTGAAAATTCACGGGTCAATAACAGATTTCATGCCATGCGTGGAAACCACACACTCACGATTCAAAGTTGAAGGGTCTGATGATGCAGTCTCCTTGGAAGGACCCGCTTCTCCGTATGGCGGGGGCTCCGCCAGCATTTGCCGCCGAGGAGCAGCGGTAACGTTATGACGGGAATCAGACGTCGTCGGTATTGGCGACGGCGTTGCTGACAGAGGCCGATGGCTGTGATGTGATGGCGTGTAGAGTATCGGCGTCGGGGGTGGGCTGGACCGAAAAGGTGCTGGACGAGTAGGATAAGGCGGGGAATTTATCGGTGGGATACGCCTGGATGGTTCGGGAGGGGAATATTGACTGGCAGATGAGTTTGAACGCCCGCGGTGGTCCGTGTAAGATCGAGGACGATGTGCAATGGCTGGACTGGAGGTAGAGTAGCTGTTACCCGTGTCTTTGATCGGTGGTAACGCTCTCGATTCCTCGAGTTGAAGCATCTTGGCCAGAATTTCAGCCACAAGCGCGTCGACGTCAGGACTTTTTTCGCCAGCGAGTATTATTGCAATGTCCTTTTGAACCATTGCCGCCCGTGACGCGCAGATGGCGGCGCGAGAGGTCCAGGTGACGCCATCTGGGTCGACCCACAAGTAGAGGTCCGATTCTTGGGGATTGCTGGCCCATGGATGAGACACCATAAATTTATAAAGCGGTACTTTGTCCAGCAGGACTGATCGCCATCTCCTCCATTGGCCAGGGTTGTGCCCGTGCCGATCTCGCCAGTACAGCGCATGCGCCCCCGGTGCCAGGTCCACGTAGACGTCGCCTGGGTACCCGAAATCAGTGGATGGAGGGCCTATCCCTCGAAATTCAAAGAAGGCGATTTGGCAAGACTTTTTTGAACTGTCGAAGGAGTAAGGATGCTCGGGGGCGAGGGAATCGGGGTTGACGGTGAAGGTCCTGCGATATGAAACCATCGCAGGAAAGTCTCGAGTGGCAAGAATGCGGCGTGCGAGGGAGAAGCGCCGACTTTAGATGGTACATCGTGATTGATGAGTGATGTTTTCACGGAATCAAACAAATCTCGGAACGCAAAGTGGAGAGACTCGGAGAACCTTTCTATTCCTCCCACAACAGGAAGAGAACCGCGCATACATTTCCAAGGCATCAGTGACTTGAGTGAATTTGACAGTGATGGAGAGTCGAGACCGCGCGGAGGTTGAACAACTCTGAGAAATACAGTCTGTGTGAAGTCGCCGGTAAGCCAACAGAAGCGGGGAAATGTAAGCACAGAACCCAACAGCCGCGAAGACAAAATGAGCGATGGAAACAGTGGGCAGAATATTGTTTGAAGAAAAGAACAGGCGGTGATTAATTGATGGTATCAGAGTAACTCGCGCCTTGGCCGACGCGCCTCGCGCCGACATGTCTGAGCCGCCCGTTGCCTTCATCCGAGGTACTCCATCCAACTCATGCAATCGTCCGCAATACAAATCCGTCTTAGAGCCCACCGCCACCGACTCTGACGAAGATCTCGTTCCCAACAACCCTCCCCAGCAACGCAAACGCCGAAACAATGTCCAAAAGGCTTCTCAGCCTCCGCCCAAGCGTCAGAAAACGTCTCAGAGTGCGTCTTGCTACTCACAGGAACTTTTGAGTGAACCGAAACTTTCTTGTAGATGCCACCACCAATGCAGTGGCTAGTGGCAGTCGTGCTCCCTCATCTCATACGGTTCCCCGTATCTCACAAGCAACTTCCGCGCAGAAAGTCCAGAAGTCCCGACCTCCGCAGACAAACGAGATCCCATCGGTGCCTTTCCGTACCAAAGTCGTTAAACGTACCATGAAGGAGAAGCGACGCCAACGTAGCTCTTCATCGAGCTCCGAGTCTGTGTCCCTACCTTCCCTGTTGAAGAACGGCACTGCATTACCATCCGCTTCAGCCCCACCCCCGAAGCAGAAGCGCCCAGAGTTCGAGAGACCGACTCTGAAGGATCGGTTCAGTAAGAGTGTGTGCATTCTCATTCTCTATAACACACAACCTCATAGTCCCAAGCCCAATATCCTCGATCGGCTCCTCCTAAAACTGGAAGAGAGGTTATCGATCCTTGTTTCCTGACGAGGAACCATCCACCTCCCAACGCAAGCCCGTTACTTCAATCGATTCCTCTGTAATAGAACTCTCCGACTCCAGTGACCCCGAATCACGCAAAGCTGTCCAGAGATCTGCTCGTCGGAAGGCTGAGAAAAGGATGGGCGCACCGATTCCAAAGGCCAAGCCTCCAGAAGTTTTCACGATCGAGGACAGCGATGACGAGCGACCAACGTCGAAAATGACCGAGGCCGCTCCATCTAAACTTGCACCGCCCGACAACAGCCCGAATCCGCCGTTGCCGGACTTGGACATTTCCAACGAGGCGATGGATGTGCAGTCCAACGGGCCAGGCAGTCCTCACCCAGAGCCAGATTCGCATCTTTCCACCCCTCCTCTGGGAGAGGATAGTGTTTTGCGTGGTGTATCTCCAGTTCTGCCGTCCGCACGTGAAACCTTTTCTCCGCTCGAGAATGTTGTACCTGGCGAGGATGGTTTGGAACCGTCTTTGCTGCAAAAAGACACTGATAAGGGTGCGGCGAGTGCTACGTTAGAGCAACCAGATTCTACGTCCTCGTTTCCTTTACCTGACAACAGTCTGGATCCCGGTGGCACGGAGGACGCGTTGCTGGATGACTACCACCCAGAGAGCGTTGGTGCTGGACAGTCCAAGACACCTCCACTTAGTGCGGTTTCCGCTTCACGCCACCCCTCTCCTCCCGCCTCTCCGTCAGCACACGCTGTCCAGACCAACTTGCTTTCCGGTGGCTGTCATCCAGGACCATCTCTGCCCGATCATTCACAATCGGGAGCCGGCGTCGCTACTCAGCCGGAGCAAAACAGTTTCAAGGCATCGGATGGGCTCCCTAGGCTCGATCTGAGTGCTCTTCCCACCAAACGGTCGAGGAAACGACGTCTCCCGCCTCGCGCTTCGACTCCGTCCACCGGCACGGCCGAAAAAAGCGCTCTCAAACCCGATTCTCGACCTCAATCGAGCTCACCGGGAGGTTCGTTCCTGGTGAGCCTTCTGTTCTGCATTTAAAGAGGAACACTTACGCCTCTCAGGTGTCAAGGAAGCTGAAACAATGGGATCAGGATAGTCTCGTACAAGAAATCATTACGACGGGGAAACACAACGCTCATGTTTCTCGGATTGGACGATCCTCTCCTGCCGAGGAGATGCACATCATTCCGTCTGTTCAGCGAGTTGAAGGTCTCGACTCTCAGCTATCTGAGAAGACGGAACAGCGCGACCAAGTCAGTGCAGGAGATGTTCAGGTTCCTTCAACATCTGCGGACGAACGAATGGAAAGCATTCCACGGCAGCCGTCTCCCGATCCTCTACCACTTGTCTCGCCCCCTCAATCCCCCCAGTCCGTTGCACCACCTATCATCCTCTCCGAAGATCCAGTCAAACAAGAAGATCCCGCCTGTTTCCTCCGATCCCATCGTAGATCGAGAAGTTATTGATCTGACTGGCTCGGACGACGAGCAGACTGTTCAGAGCTCTGTCAAAGCAGGCGATCCGCGGCACTTTGACCGTATGAGAAAGCTAATGGGAGTGGTTCGCAGTAAGTAATACTCATTACCGATCTAACCACTGCTAATTTTCCAGCAGTAAAGCCTTCCGTATCGACGGGCTCTGTGGCAGACGGCCAGCATCCAACTGGCCAACCGGTCGAGACTCTAAATAATGTACTGCCAAGTCCAGCAGATGATGAGTCTTCAGCGGCTACATCTCGCATTCCATCTACTGTCTCGTTGGTGGAGGGTGTCGCTAAGATGGATCTACATGGCGAATATTCATCGCCGTCAGATGTAAACCGGACTCCGACCACGGAGGTACCCGTGCATGGTACGCCATTAGTATGCTATCCTTCTGTTTTGCAGCTTACTTCGGTACAGGGACGAGCGTCAAACCTCCGTTTTCGCCATCGCTGGAGAGGCGCAGTTACGACGATGCTGAGGTTTACCATCTTGAATACATAGGGCCTCCATCCACGACTCCGTCTCCCGGCCCTGATTCGGAAGAAGAGGCCGTGCAAAATCTGGTTGTGCCTTTGGTCGCGGGTCAATCGCCTTCGGGGGAAACCATTGTTCTCGATCCGGTTGAACCCAAGTCGTGGCCTGTCTCTGACGATGGCACCTCATCTTCGACATCAGAAGATGCCCGGGACGCCTTTTTGGTGGTGAGCAGTGCCAAGTGCTCCAATTTCCTTCTGATACTCCTCCAGGCGTCGGGTGACGAAGATTCAACGATGGGTGCTTCGCGTCCTTCTACTCCACTACGATCTTCTCGTAGCTCTTCGCGGTCTCTCTCCGATGCCAACGTGAGCATAGAAGAAGATAACAGCGACTTCAATTCTCCGATGTCTACCATGAGTCCTTGACTTGCCGCAGGTTGACTTGGCAGACCATAGTATGCCAGAGGTCGAGAACGTGACACCTTATCCCGTTACAACGTGGAAGTCATATCGCCAAGATCTTACCAAAATGGATCTTCCCGTCCGGTGGGCGAGTGACCTTGTCAGCAAACTACATGACTACATCAACTCGTACCACGACGAGTTTCGTGCCTTGTCACACATGCGACAAGTGTTCGAGAGCACAATTCGCCAGAACACTGCCGAGGACGAACCAGATGCTCCCTGGATCGAGGTCACCAACGAGGTTGATGCTGATCCAGCGCCGCCTTGGGAGTTTTACTACTCGAACCACATGTGGCTTGGGGATGGAATTGATCCTCCTGATGTCACCAAACTAGTTGGTTGTGATTGCAAGGGGAAATGCGACCCCAAGTCGGAAACCTGCAGTTGCCTGAAGCGGCAAGCGCCGTACTACAGCGACCAAGATACGGAGATCTTCCCCCCTGGGTTTGCGTATGACAGCAAAGGCCGCCTCAGAACGATCACGTCGGCGGCGCCTGTATTCGAATGCAATGCCCTCTGTTCGTGCGATGACGAAGAGTGCATGAATCGAGTTTGTTCCTTTCTCAAGTATCGGACCACTACCACAACTTTCCTGTAGGTTGTCCAGCATGGGCGTAGAGTGAGCGTTGCCCTTCGCAAGACGGAGAATAAAGGCTGGGGTGAGTCATCCTCTACAGCAAACCAACACTGTTCATGAGCTTTGCATAGGAGTTTTCGCGACCAAGAAGATTCTCAAAGGCACCTTCGTCGGAGTCTACGCGGGCGAGTTCCTACGAGATGACGAGTGCGAGCGGCGTGGACTGTAAGATTCCATCATCCTGATCCTGTTACCGACTGACTTTGGGCAGTGTCTATGACAAGTCGGGTCGTACATATCTTTTAGACATCGATTTCTATTATCTGCAGCAGGCCCGCGAAAATCCCGAATCTTCTCTTGAATGTCAATACGTGGTTGACGCGTATCACGTTGGAAATGTAAGCCTTGCTCCTCCCAAATCCCGACCTGCTTCCTGATTTGCGCGTACAGTTTACCCGATTCCTGGTAAGAAATTGTTGACTCCTTCTTTGTCCAACTGGAAAAATATGGCGCATAGAACAACTCTTGTGACCCGAATTGTCGAGTTATCCCGTGCTACATCAACGAGCCCGACATTAACAAGCCGCTGATGACCATGTTTACGAGGATTGACGTCGCTGCAGGCGAAGAGCTTTGCTTTTCGTACTATGGAATAGTGCGTAATTCTGACCTTGTGCGGAGAGCCTGGGTGAATGATGGGGTTTCTCCAGGATCCTGACAACCCGGACGAAGAACAAGTCGAAAGAACAGGCAGGGACGGCATCAAAAACGAATGTCGATGCGGGGCGAAGAACTGCGTTCGGTAGGACCCTTGTTTTTGCCCTGCCAGTCAACTCATGCCTCGACCGACAGGATTTATGTTCGTTTGAATGTATTATACGTGTGGTAATGGTAAGAATACAGTAGTATGCGAGTGGGTGCAAACGGTCTCAGTCGATCTCTATCACTTCCCCTTGCATGAAGGGGCGTCTGCTCGAGCCAGCCCCAGCCGTGGCACGCCGCCTTTCACGGGGATTGTCCTCGTCGTCGCTGTCCACTAGATTGATTTCCGTTCTCGTTGCATCCCTCTTCCGCTTCTTTGCGGCAGGTCGTCTGTGCTCCTCGTCGTCAGAGTCGTCAATGACAATGAGATCGCTCCTAGATGTCGATGCAGTGTTCGGGCGTGTTCGCCCTCTTGTTCGGTTTGACCTTGGGTTTAGGATGCAGGCGCCGTGCGCACTGGCGGAGGAGGAGGGGGTTTCGGCCGAGCGTAGAGCTCCGTCCATTGCCGTGCGGTGGAATCGTGCAGTTTGCGATTGCGCGTGTACTGCGTGGCAATACTTGGCACTGCGTCGTCTGTCAGTTGGCAGCAAGGGTGGTACAGAAGCAACTCGTACCGAGGGGGTCCTCTAAGAAACGATGTTGAGGCTGAGAATGGCAAGGAAGGACGGTACGTACTGGGATTGGGGTCCGTCAACAAAGAGGAAAGAGAGAGGATAACCTTGAAGAGAGAAAGTGCCGGGGACCAGTTGTGCTTTAAAACATCGATGCAAATGTTTCCTTGATCCGAAATCTGCCTCGCGGATTGAGAGCCTGTCGTCGAGGGTATGGCAAGAGGTGACGCACATTCATGTGGTATATCCTGCAGGGCAACGGTGAGGCTACCGCAGCAGAGAAGGAGGGAGACTTACCGAGTCTTGAATGTAACCTTGGGTGCCGAGAATCTAACACTGGTGAGCTACAGACACACGACTGCGGGAAGCACGCGTACGGGTAGTCGGGTGGGAGGGTGATAGCCAGGTCGAATACTCCGCCTTTTTGAAGTCAATAGCATTCAAACTGGGTTAATACTGACTTCAAACCTTCGTAAATGCTGCCTTCGGGCCCTGGTAAAGAGCCGAGCCATACAAAGAGGTTGTCGGAGGGTGCGAGAGTGATGGGTCCGAGATCCTCCTTCTGTACATCCGCAATCTCGCGATGAATACGCTTCAAAGTGGCCTGAGAGGGCGATTGAGAATGTGCCACGAACAGAGGAGGTGGGATACCGACCGGTAAAGGATGCGCCATGGCGGTTCGCGTCAAGAGTTGTTGATCCTGTGATCGCACACAGAGACACATTTTGCCACCAGAGAGAATAGACAAGCCCCGTTGTTACACACAGTACGGACTTGCACTCAGGACCCTGGCTCGTCTGGGTCTGATTCATCATCTCCCAGGCCTGCTCGGTGTTTGACGGCGTGACTTGTGCCCAAAGAACTGCTCACGAATTCCAGAGGTTCAACAAATGGTGCCAGCAATGGCTTGGATATTCGGATCGCGATTGTACCAGCTTACAATCCCTTACATTGTCAGTTACAATAGCGCGTCCTGACCGCATTTTTTATGAACAGCCTCACACTATCAGACTATACCTTGCGGCTCTTTCTCTCGCGTCGAGCACAGGAACAGTAGACCCAATGCTGTACTTAATTAAAATGTTTACCGACCCGGGCTCAGCAGGACTCAGGCGCTGACTTCTGCTGAACGACACGATCAGTGGCTCTGCTATTCGGCGTTTCCATAAGGATTTAAATATCAGCTACAAGTAACGAGACTGTGCGGCAGCCTCCTCCCAAACGGTGAGCCCCGGTCCTTCGACGTCGTGAAGCCAGTCCGTGTGGGTATTATCCACTGTAGCGCGAAGACAGATGTACATCCGCCGATCGTGTGCCCTGAAGTCGGAGAGTGAAATCCCTTCCGAGCAGGTCAGCACAAGCATGACCAAGACTGGACACCGCTGTACAAGGGCATCGAAATCCTGAGGATGGCATGCCGGAGAAGCAGGGAGAGCCAAGTGTGAAAGCTGCGGCATTTGTTCGAGTGGCAGAGGGTTAATCGGTAGGGCGTGAAAGCGCAGGTGGGTGATGGTTTTGTACGGCAAAACACGAAGGGGGTTACTCCAGCGGCGCTGGAGAGGCTGCTCGGGCCTGCAGTAAGAATGTCTAGGCGGCGGAGACGTGGGAAAAGAGCGGGTGAAGTGGAGAAGGCAATGAGACGGGAGGCGGGAATGGCGAGTGAATCAAGTCGAGGACAGTGCGTGTAGAGCTCAAACATGTCTCCACCGCTGCTGTCGACGAGTAACCTGCGCACATGATGCCCTAGAGGCACCGTGGCCGGTGGCGACGAGCCATAGCAAGCTGGCGGGCCACCAAGTCTGTGCTTCTCCAAAAATCTCGTGTGCTGCTCATACGAGTCGAGAACGACCGTGTGTAGCATTTCCCGCAAAGCGATGGTGCGCACCCATGACGCGACAAGACACACGATTGGTCCTGCAGCAAAGGCAAAGATTGTCTCGAGAATATCGTATGGAAGGAGAGGTGGACTCTGTTCCATGGTTGGATCAGCTCAAGATCAGCTCAAGTTGGGTGTGAGAATTCGTGCCTTTCCGGGCTTCCCAACATTCTAGACCGCAACTCAAGAGTCAAGCCAAGGAGTAACACTCCCACTGTAAACTTAGGCACTCAGAGACTCTCTGCTCCTGAACTGGGTGTGGACCGCGACCGTCCTCCGGTGCGGCCAGGGGGTTCGCGGCGGCCAGAAGACCACCGCGACTCGGAGGAGCAGAGAATGGAATTCAAAATTGTAGGTGATCATGAAAATTTGGTGAGAAAGGGTGTAATATTTGAACATTCAAAGGGATGGGTGGGTGGATCTTTGAGCCCGCGTCATACGCCTACAGTGCATGTAGTGCAGCTGTGGAGGCGGACTCTGGCCGAGCTGATATCGAGTAGGAATCAGGCGGATGTTTGTACATATTTGTCCGCCCTTCGGCACGAATATCCGTGTCTGCTCAGTGCTTGCTCAGTGCTCACACTCGTTCCTCGCAGACTCACTCAAACTCAGTGCTCTCTGCTTTACCCATGCTACTTCCGCAACTCGGAATACCCATCCTGCTCTTGTACTATCTTTTCCGGGTGGCCCGCAGACTTCGTTCATCATCTGCGTCGGCCGCTTCGCGATCGGGGGCCCAGAACGTCAATGAACTGGACCTCGACGCCGTCTCGTACAAGGACATAGACATGCTCAAGGCGATTCCGCCCGTTACGCATGCCGGTTACGCCATTATTGGAGGGTCGGGCTTTCTGGGAACGTGCGTATCCTTTCTTTTCCGCCTACTTGGGCTCTAATTTCTTAGATACATCGTCCGGTTGCTACTCATGCGTGGGGAAACAAGCATAAGAATTCTCGATATGAACCCTCCTGGGCAAGCTCTTGAACACCCTTCCGTTTCTTTCGTCAAATGCGACATCTCTTCGCTTCAGTCCATCCGCGACGCTCTTGTCGCGCCGTTCCCGGCAACGGGCTCTCCGCCGAATGTCATATTTCATACTGCCGCTATCATACGGTTTTGGGAGCGGGCTGCGTACTGCTGGGATGCCTCTTACCGAATCAACGTACTTGGAACACAAAACATCCTCACTGTCGCCAAAGAGCTCCCCGATGCCATCGTCGTCTATACTTCCTCCGGGGAGGTTGTCTCGGGAGCTCCCAAGTTTATGCGCGTCGACTGGGATGCATTTCCGGTCTGCGTCAAAGACGAAGACCACCCGCCCAAGTATCTATTGAAGCAAAGCTGCTACCCAAGGTCAAAACGTATGGCCGAGCAGCTCGTAATGGAGGCGAGTGCATCTGGACTCAAGACGGGCATTCTTCGGCCGGGGCAGTTGAGTCCTTTTCGCTTGTCAATCACCTGGAATTGACCAAAGCTACCAGTACGATAATTGGTCCCAACGATCGCATGACAAGTAGCACCCTGTTGATGCCGCAGCTACCTCTTTGGGACCAGCCGTGGACTTCCACAGACGTTTGCGTCTGGGACGTCGCTGCTGCGCACCTTTTATACGAGGATGCTCTCCGGCGCATCCCAGAGGAGGTCTCTGGCCAAGGTTTTCTGATAACTGGTCGCGGGGCCGCCTGGAGTATGCAGGACATCCGGGCAGCTATCAAGGTTGATTCATTCTTCTATCTTTCCGCGTTTCATGATGAAATTCTCAGCACTATGCCACCCGGGAACTCGTGTTCGTCAGACTGCCACCGCTGTTAGTGTATCTGCTGGCGCACCTGATGGAAGGCTTTCTTTGGTGCCGGTATCATCTACTCACCCTCGTATCCGGCACTCGTCCGGCGTTGATCCCCAGCTGGCTGGGCTCTGCTGTGTTTCTGCAACCAGCAACGCTTGATGGCCAACTCATCGACCTGATTATCGACGATTCACGCGCGCGGAAAGTGCTTGGGTAACGTGTCCATGTTTCGACTGTCCCATTTTGATAATTCCTCTACAGTTATCGTCCACTGTGGGATATGGCGCAGAGTATAAGATACAGCGTCGACGAGATTCAGTCCGGAAGTGTTCCTGCGACTCACGGGTTGAAGGTTTATTAGTATTATGCTAGCCGAAACAATGATATTCTCTCTGTCTTCTTGGAAGGCAGACTATCCACATTCCAGCGAACATTCGCCACGCAACGCCACCCTTAATTCTTTAAGTTGTGCCAAAAACCCGGTATTCGGGCAAGCCGCTGGCCGCGCTGTAATAATGAGGCCCAGTGCTTCTCGCAAGGACATGTTGTGCTTGGAGATCAAGTAAGCAGGCGACGACCGTTGGTGAACGCGAGACTGCCGCGGAACAGTGGACCAGAATGCGCCGCCGAGGCTGGTCGTCAGCTACGGCAGTGATGAAATCGTTGGCGGGTGATATGACTCGGTCCAGAGAGGCGTCGATGTCGTCTGTGAGCGACAGCCGGTGGTATGCCACACCAGGAAGGATGACGAGCGGACTCGATCCAATACTCAGCACGTCCGTGACGGTGTGAGTGGATATGAATGTGGCAGAAGTGGATGCTCGGAGACCAAGGTACAGGTAGTCCAGGATGGTAGTCATTGTCTACGTTTGATACTACGGATAGGGTCCAAACTACCGATCTCTTTTTTAACTGCTCCGGCGATCTCTAGAGGATCAACCTGCAAGAGTGTAAACGAAACTGTTTGTGCAGACGAGGAAACGGCGTACTCGGGTTCCTTGGCTGGCTGGACGTGAATGCCGCCGTGGTTGGGGGCACCGAGTATCCGGTGGTATGCGTTAAGGTTCTTGTGCAACGTAATCTGGAACACGGACGCAGAGCCTTGACTGTATACACCGAGTCAGAGTACAGAAACAAGGAGATGAACAGACTACGGACCGGCTTGTAATGGTCGACCAGGCGAGGAAGAACGCCCATGTCCGGAACCACTTGTCGCCATACTTTGCAACGATCGCGTCCTTGTTCGAGAGCCAGTTCAGGTACCACCGCCAGATTGTAGCCGAGTAGTGAACACCCAACACGTCGACCGATTTTACTTCAAAGTTGGCTTGTTCAAGCTGAAGCAAGTGATTAGAGGTAAACGACGCTTGAAGGAGGGCCACAGACTTTGGTGATGACCCAACCAAGAGAAGCAGAAGCGTCGGCACCAGGGAATACGTACTTGTTCATGAACAGACCCCTGAGAAGGCCGGAGTTGGCAATGGTAGCACAAAGAGTGAGCACACTTACCAGACGAGATCCTCGAATTGCCATCCAGGCCTGAAGCCCGCTACCTGGAGCACGAAGATCCCATCGTCCGCCAGAAGTTCGTACATTTGGGAGAGGAAGGCCGAGTAGCGACGAATACCCACGTGCTATGAGTTGTTAGTGAATGCTATGCAACTGGGAAGGGAGCACGCACCTCGGCCATCTCCAAACTAACAATCTTGTCATATATGCCCTGTCCGTGCGGGATTTCGCGGTAATCACAGCACAGGATGCGAGCCTTGTCCGCTGGAATCTAGGATCATGTGAGTTTATGATACTATCGTGGATGGAAGGTACGTACTCCATTCTGCGCTATCCTCTCTGTGCCGAACTTGGTCTGGTTCTTGCCAAGAGTAACACCAGTCGCATCACAGCCAAAGTTCTTGGCAGCATAGGCCACGAGCGTGCCCCAGCCGCATCCGACGTCCAAGAGACTGCGAGTGAATGGTGAGGCAACGAGTGGCAAGTATACAATAAAGCGCGAACCGGTCCGTGGGCTTGAGGTCGAGCTTGTTGCACACGATAGCAAGCTTGTTGTCCTGAAGGGTCTCCAGAGACTCGAACGTGTCGGGGGAAAGTACGACGCCGGAAGTGTAGATCATACGCGGACCCAGGAACCTGCAAGGAACATGAGAATGAACCCAGGCACGTAAGAAGATGCGACATACCAGCCATAAAAGTCGTCGCCTCTGTCATAATGATCCCGGACTTGTTCCTCATCTTGGCTCTGAGAGTGGACGATGACCTCCGGGATGAAATTCATAAAGACATATTTGAACAACTCGGGCGTGAAGTTGAACTTGGCCCAGTCGTGACGCTGCTCGAGAATATCGAGAACGTCGCCTTGGACGCGTCAATATTCGACCGAATGACACGAGCTGAGACGCACCGTTAAAATCAATCTTGCCCTCAAAGTACGCGTCGTGGAAGAGTTGCATGGGGATCTTGTTCTTTCCGTTGTACAGTTGCTTGAGCTCGGGGTCCTTGATGGTGATATACTCCTCAATGTTTTTGCCGGGGAGGATGACCTTTTCGTTCTTGCGAGCGCCGTAATTGGACATGAGGTACCAGTAGCCAATGGTGGTAGGGACACCGGTCAGAGCGAGTATGAACAGGTACGTGTACCAGCCACCACGGTTGACCAGGGGAGTGAAGGACTTGACGATGTATGGTACGAAGAGGACGAGAGCTGCGAGCTGGTAATTGGAGAACTGCGCGTTGCCTTCCGCGAGCCCGACGAGCGGCGCATTTTTTATGGAGGGAAGGTTCGTCTCCCGCACGGAGGAAGACATGGCGGAGGTGTAAAAGTTGAACGCTGGCGCGACTTTTATATTTGCCCGTGATGGCCGATCATTGATGATCAAGAGTAAAACGAGCACAAACTTGAAGATTGTTCGTCTCTGAAAGTCGACACACATTCCGTGCCACCGACGCACTCTTGTTATCTCTGTACGCACACCAAACGGCACCAGCACATTCCCATGGTTGTTTGCATGATTTGGTCCAACCTCAGCCAACGTGTTCAACTTTCAAGCCAATTATACAGCCAACTATTCCTTTAGAGGCCTTGGGCCGGTGCTACCAGCAGAATGAATGCTTCAAGGCAAGGTGGAACGAGCCCATGCTCTCTCCCGTCGAACCCAAGCGCGCCAATTCAATTCATCATATCCTCCGAGTCCATCAAATTGTACCAAGCTCAAGACCAGTACGATGAACTAGAGCCTCAGCTTCCTCCAGACGCCACCAAGTGAGCATCCGTTAACATGGGGAAGTCATTGTCACGGATAATTCTGGTTGGGCTCCGTTTCTGTGAATCGCTCTGACAATCGAATTTTATCACATCGGCAAGGAATTTGCTCCCAGGTTCATACGATGTGGCTTGCAGCTTCTCGTTATGGCACGCTCCCTTAGTCATACTTTGTTCCAACTTTGTTCATTCGTTCTTGGTGTGTTATCTGGCCTCTTTTTCTCTAACCACCGCCTCAGATTTTGACAATGACACCCGCCCGATCTTTGCTACCTTGGACACGCAAACAACTAGTCTTGTCTGAGGCAACCACTCCTGGCAATGGCAGGGGCAAAATGATTCACTCTATCGTATGTTGTCTGAGGTCTAGCTTCTTCTTTCTATCTTTGACTCTTGAATTATGATCGTCGCAGTATATTTGTCTTCAAGCATACCCGCAGCCGCAGTACCCCGATGACATGCAGCACTGCGCAGAGTATTCGTCAGAATCCATTCGGGCACGGACAACGGACACGCACGGACTTGTCCGCCCATCGGCACGTCGATGATTCCGCTCCGCAGGTGACGGAGTATCCTTCAACTATTCAAAGGCTGTCTGTTGCGCGGTGCAGATCACTGCCAAAATTCAGCTGCAGCTGCCTTTACCTTAGGAAGCCAATCCACTGATGATGCATGGATGCGCATATCCACCACCACCGAGACTCCGAAGAGTCTCAAATTTAACGTGACGCCATACCATGTGGACTTCATGCTCAAACTCGAGAGTCAATTTGCTCCTTCTCCCCCTCGTTCCCTGTATGTCAAGACCCATCCCCGCACAGTGACCAATCATTAGTGTCCGTGCCCAGCTATGTGAATATAGCAATATTTGGTTCCCTATCTTCCACCGGCTCAATGGTCTAGTCGTATGATACGCGCTTCGGGAATTTATCCCCGTGATCACCTGATCACGTGCAATGTGCGTGGCCCCGGGTTCAAATCCCGGTTGAGCCCCTATTTTGTCCCCAATTGATTGGGGACACCAATTCTCCATCAATTCAACCAATTCCTACTTTTTTCCCCCTTCCAGACGCCGAGATCCTCTCTGAACCCATGAATCACTGATTTCCGTGATCATCAGATGCGCTTGGACCCAGCTTGGACCAGCACTTGACTTTCTCAGACGATATGCTACACTAGGTTCGACACAGGCGGCGACTTGTAACCGACGACTCGCCAGCGTTTCATTGTGCATCCCATAATACCCCGCCGCTGTGGTTTCACTCACATCCCCGCCACCATTTTTCAAAAGTTCTCAGTGGAATCTGGAAGGAAGTTCAGGTAGATCCATCTTCACCGTTCGGGTATGCAGCCCGTTAACAATACTACAAAGCCCAAATTATCCATGTTCGAGGACTCAAGAAAATGTAAATCAAAAAATTAAAACAGCCTCTCGAACGGCTGTGAAGGGTATGTTAAATTTGGGAGCGTCTGAGTGGGCATCTTTTAGAATTGAATCTCATGCCATCACCCATCACCAAATGAAATTCTGAAGAGAGCAGCACAAGAGTGATTATTTGAGGCCTCAGAGAGGAGGATACACGAACCTGGTTCTCTGGGCACCTGCACAAGGTTTGAATTCAGCCGGGGAGTAATTTGTGATGGAGATACAAAACATTGTATCATGGAATGCGTAAATGGATTCGTCGCCTTCTGATCAAATCGCGATGGCAAACTTGATGGAAAGCGAAAAAGAGTAGATCAGCCCTCTTGTTCCATTTTGTCGTTAAATCCAATGATAATACTACAATATGCAATGCTACATGATAATACAACCTTCCGGTGGACATGACCACCAAGGTTCGTCTGCTGTCCTAATCGGGCCTGCGCGACGGCGAATCTCTATCGTATATTCGCACTCGGCTGCGGGCACATCGTACCACCACCTCAGCGCCTGCCCCTCAATAGCCCACCGCCCCGCGCTCACTTGCACGTCAACATCAACGAGATCCCCACGAACGCGCAGATCCGCAGTGTTCAGAGCGTCCATGCTTATGATGCTATCCGTATCGCTCGAGAGTAGTCGCGAGTCGGCATAGTGAACGAGCGGGACAAAAATCTCGCTGGCAGGATCGTCATCGTCCACCGCACCGTCGCGTAGCCGATCCTGGGGACGCACACGGACCACGAGTTTAAAGTGCCCAGAAGCAATGTCGAATGTGATGTCGCGCGCAACGCCAACGAGTTTTGTTGGCCATGGACGGCAGAATGCACGGACGGCACGGGCGCCGTTGGTGAGAAAGTCGTAGGGGTTTTGTCGCCAGCCTGCAGCCTCGACACCGGTCCGGCTCGAGAGCGAGAGCGTGGAGGGCGGCATGGTGATGGTTCCCTTGAGCAGACCCGCCTCGCTGCCAAAGGCCCCGCTGCCTTCGGCCATGCCGTAAAGCGCTGAAGCATCATCCGCGCTCCACAGACTGAGATCCTCCATGTTCCATCCATCGCCCCATTCGTGGGTCGAATCGGGACAGTATGTCCACACAGTCCAGTTGAGCGCATTGCGTCCGTCGGCACCATTCAAGCTGGCGTCCAGGGCCTTTTCCTGCTGGCTATAGTCACCGATGCCCCGCCCATTCTTGTCGCCGTAATATGCGCGCTTGCCGTCCATGTCAAACGGTGTACCAATCTCGCCGATAAGAGTGGGAAAGTCGCCGATAATCGAGGCGTCGGCCTTGAGTATACCGAGCTGATCCTGGAGGGAGGCTCGGATAGAGCGACTGCCAATTTTGACGGCCTGCAGCGTCGAGCGGTATTTGCCTCTTAAAAGGCCGAGCGCATCCGCGTTGAACCAATTCCAATGCCGTGTTATCAAGGTCAACCCGTCATAGTAGTGCCCCGACATCGCAGCGCGACCGCCAAGCACGTCAGCCGATAATGTCGGTGGTTGTGCAAACACGGGTGGCTGCACAAAGAGAATCGCCTCGGGGTGCGCAGAGCGGATGCGCCGTGAGAACGTCTCGAAATGGGGGCGCCAGTAGTCGTTGACAAACTCGACGGGTTCGCTGGTGCCAGGAAGAGTTGTAAAGTAGTTGGGGAGCATGATGTATCCCGTCTCGATGTCCCACACACCATGCTGGGCCCACATGCACGTCCCGAGCTCCCAGCTCGCGGCACGAGTCCATCCCCACTTGTGGTGTTTGCGACCAGGCTCGTCGTCGGGAGATGCCCATATTGTGCGACCCTTGGGATCGATAGTCACGGTTCCGTCGCGAGACGGGCCAAAAGCGCTAAACGACCAGTTTTCTACCGTCTGCGCTTGGCCCATACCGAGGCGCAGTCCCTGCGCAGGTGTAGGGTGCGACCCCTTCTTGAGCGTGGAACCTTGCGCCACGGGGTTCACCGTAAGATCGGCCCAGCCACACAACCCTTCAAAAGGTTCGTTCATGCTGTCCCAGCCAATGACGCAATCGTCAAGCAGGTCGCCCGCGTCGCGAATGCGGTCGGCCATCTTGCCCATGGCCTCGATGTAATGGGACTGTAAGTAATCCTGTATATTCTTGCCGTCGAGCACGCAGCGGGGGGCAAAGTCACGTCCAGCAAAGAAGAGGGTGAAGACGGTCTGTGCGAGGAGGCGGCCGTAATTCGTTGACCATATCATGGCGGGGAGGCTGGCGGGGTCAGGGGCGTGCGCGAGAGGGTATTCGCAGTGCACAATGCATGCCTGGGTGGCGGTAAAATTTCGGGGATTTACTCCGCAAGCGGCAAGCGTCCAGAATGGGGCACCCGAACCGCCAGAGAAGCGGGACCACTGGGCAAGGCATGAGCAAGGGTCAAGGCCCAGCAGGTAAACGTACGATATCCTGGTGCGGATCCATAAACACCCGGAAGCCATACTCTTTGCACTTGCGCAAAACTCTGACCGTGTAGTCCATAAACTCGTAGTCGTACTTTCCGCTGGAAAGCGGTCATGAATGAACAGAAAAAGCAGGCGGTCGACTCACGGGCCCTCGTGCTCCAAGGATTCCCAGGTGACTGGGAATCTCAGCATGTTAAACCCCCAGCCACTCAGACGGGCTAGATGCACGTCCGCAGACCCATCATCGAGATTGAGCGGCCGACCGACAAAAGACTCGCCGCCCTTTTCGGCAGTTTCCCAGAAACCATCCAGTTTGCATGACGGGCGGTCCACAGGAGCTTTGGAAGAGCCCGAGAGGTTGACGCCACGGAGGAGAAGAGTACGGCCGGCGTTGTCGACAAAATTGCAGTCAGTTGTGTGTATAAATGAGGATGTCGTCGGTTTGCCCGTCGCTGGGGACGTCGTTGGCACGAGAGGCATTAAAGAGTGAAGTGGAACGATTCCAGTTGACGTAATACAGTATGATACATTATGAAAGCAATTAGAAAGCAAAATGTCGTCATGGCACCTTGGTGCCCTCTACCACCTCTGTTAATTGCTGGTTTCGCTTCTGGGCAAGCTCAAACTGTCGCTGGAGACTCTTGAGGTTGTTCTCGAGCTCTGCAACACGCTCCTTGCTCCCCTGGCGCTCGCGTTTAACACGTTCTTCTGCGGCCTTGAGGCGAGCCTCGTACTCTTTGACGCGTGCTTCCCATTTGGCGTCAGCCGTCGCGCTCCGTTGATTCATCGCTGCCACCTTTTCCTCCGTCGCAAGCAGTTGGTTCTGCGCATTGTTTAATCGCCGCTCCGCGTTTGCCGCTCGTGTGCTCAGCGACCGAACTTCCATCGGGTCGGCCTGTCCAGGCTTGCGCGTCGACGAGAGTTGTGCCGCAAGCTCGCCGTTGGTCACCTTGAGTGCCTCCACCTCACCCTCTTTCGCACTCAGTTTGCGCCTCCAGCCCGCCTTGGCGTCTGCATACCCCTTGACTCCCGCTTCAAACTTGTCGATCTGCTTCCACCGCATGTCGAGTTGCTTCCGCATTTCGTTCAGCCGTTCCGAGAACCGACCCTCGGCGTCTTTGACCTGGCGCTCAAATTCCGTTTGAATTTGACTCAGCGCCTTGAGCCGCGTGATCAGATTGTCGTGGAACACGCCAAAGTTGGTGAACGGTTTGGTCTCTGCCTGCCCAGCTTTTTTCTGCGAAAAAAAATCAGTCGAATTGACGGCGGAAAGACCAGGTGCCGTACCGGGGTCTTGTCTACACCCAAAATCTTGTCCATGTACTGGTAGATCGTAAGCAGCAACGTATTCCGTTCTGTCAATTGGTCGCGATACTGGCTCTCCGCCGATAAAAGTGCACGCTGATCTTTGCTCAATCGCGCCTCCAGATCAGTGACGCGCTTTTTATACGCCGCCACCTCCGCTTCGGCCGCTTTCAGGGCAGTTTGAACGCCGTCTAGCCGTTCGCTCACGTTCAGCCGAGCTTGCGTCTGCGTGCCGACCTCGCTCTTGAGCTCCATTATCTCGGCATGCATGGCATCAATGACCTCGTCCCTTCCTCTGCCCCTACTCTCCTTCTCCGCCAGTTCAGACCGTGCCCGCGCCAACTCGGCCTCGATACGCTCCAAGTCCCGCTTCAGCCGATCGACTTCGAGCTCCAGTGAGAAGCGCGCACTGGAATGTGTTTCGCCTGCCCTCTTGGACTCGCCTTCGAGTGTTTGGAGCGCAGCCTGCACCGCCGCAAGGTCCGCGTCACGCGTGGCCAACAGAGCTTGCGTGCGAGTAAGGTCTGCAAGTGCACTCTGCAGGGCCGACTCCTTCGCCTCGAGGGTGCGACGTTCAGCACGTATAGCGCTAGCATGGTCCTTGGCAGCGGTCGCGGCATCGCCATCCGCTTGCACCAACGCTGCCCGCGCCTCTTGCAGTTGGCCGACAAGATCCTCCACGTGCGAGGCCAGTTCCTCTTGCCTATCACGGTGTGCGTGGATCTCGCTGTTGCACTCCTCATACATCTCAGTCATCTCCTCGAGTTCACCCTTTAAAGACGCAATCTTGTCCTTGAGGGCAACCGATAGTGCCTCGAGGCGCTCCCGTTCAGCTTCTTCGTCCTCGCGGAGTCGGTCACTATCCTCCTTGAGCCGGTCGTTCTCGTCCTCGAGCACATAAATCTGATCGCCAAGCTTGTCGATCGTTTGGCCCAGAGACTCGATTTCTGCGTCCTTGGCCTCGGACTCGGCCTCGAGATGCGCCAGTGCAGCCTCGAATTTCGAGTGCAGATCGTCTGTGTTGGCTTCGAGTTCGGAAATGTTGAGCCGCAAGTCCTTGGATTCGGATTCACGTTCCGCTAGCACCTGCGAGAAAATTAGCACGCGCCAAGGACCCAAACAACACGCACATCTCGCAGCTCTTCCACTTGGCCCCGCGTCTCTTCGACTTCGCCACGCCATTCCTGTTCGACAACAGCCACGACTCGCTCGTGCTCGGCAACCAGCTCGTCAATCTCGGCATTCTTCATCTCTAGCTCGTCCTCCTTCTGTTGCAGCTCGATCAACGCGGCAGCAAGCTTGTCCCGGGCTGTTCCTAGCTCATCCTCCACCGCCTCGCGCTCCTCACGTTCCTCGAGAATCATAGCACGACTCTCGGAACGCTCTTGCGCTTCGGCACGCTGCAGTTGTTGAGCAAGCTCCTCATTCTCGAGCCTGAGCTGTTCCACTAAATCCGCAAGATCCTCCTTCTCCTCTTCTCTTTGACCAGCAAGCGCAGCAGCATCTTCTGCTTGCGCCTGTAGCTCCGCATTCACCGCCTTGAGATTGGCCAGGCGATTGTCGTCCCCCGGCTCGGCTCCACGGCGCTCCACGATATCGCGCAGGCGTTCCAGCTCGTCCATATTATCCTCGAGCAGACCACGCATATTGTCCAGCTCGTCTTCGAGCTCAGCGTTGCGGTCTGCAAGAAGGGCATCTGCGGCACCGTCTGCTGCGCGTCGTCGCAACTCCCTCAGCTCCCGGTCGCGTTCCTCAAGCTTCTCTTCCAGTTCCCGCTCACGATTGCCACGATGGGTGTTAGCTCCTGCGCGTTGGAGGCGTTCCAGTTCGCGTTCCAGTTCAAGGACAAGCTTCTTGAGCTTCTTGAGCTCCATGCCGCGTTGCTGGACCTCGATCTTGAGGCTGATGTTCTGCTTGAGGGCTGCATCGATTTGGTCGGGTGCAAGTTGCGCAAGGCGTTCCTCGAGGAAATGAACGCGCAATTTAATGTTAAAGTTCTCCTTCTTGAGGTTGTCAATGTGCTGTAGATGATGAGAATTCAAGTAACTGCTAAAACAAATGTTCAAACCTTCTCTTGGTCGCGTAGTGTTAGTGCTCCTTTGGCTGCAGATGCCGAGGCGCGTGCAGTGCGCTTTGGACGCGTCGCAACGGGCGTGCCGACACCAAAGTCTGTGCCATCGTCGTCGTTTGCAGGGTCGAAATAACCCGACTTGTCGGCAGCGGTGACGGTTGTTCTCCTCGAGAAGACGGGTGGTGAAGGCGTGGCTATGGGCTGGGACGACTGTGCCGACGTGCCCGATGATGAGGAAGGTACCCGGAGCTTGGCAGGAGTGTCGCCGAAGGAGCCGAGGGAGATTTCTGGGTGGGTGAGGGTGGAGACATCCGCCGAGGCCATGGACAACCAGTCTCACCTCCTTTTGGAGCTGTCAACACGCGATCAATTGATCAATCTCGTGCTGTACAGTTTTCTATCCCTCTTTCCTCAATCCTTCAAAATCACAATGGCCGCTGCCGCTCGTGGTACGTGCTCGTCGTCGTCGCCGTCACCGTAACGCCTGACGTCGCCACAGGTGGAGGTGCCTCTGGTACCAAATTCCGTCTCACTCTTGGTCTCCCCGTCGGCGCCGTCATGAATTGCGCAGACAACAGTGGCGCCAAGAGCTTGTTCATTATTGAGCCCTACGGCTTTGGTGCCCACCTTAACAGACTTCCCGATGCCGGTGTCGGCGACATGGTCGTTGCCAGTGTGAAGAAGGGCAAGCCCGAACTGAGAAAAAAGAGTGCGTCCTGATGCTCATCTCTTTCACCCGATTCTAATGGTTTGCAGCCATGCCCGCGGTTGTCGTTCGCCAACGCAAAGCCTGGCGGCGGAGGGATGGCGTCTTCCTTTACTTTGAGGTATGTCTGGCTTTCTTGCGCGTCTAGTCTCGCTATAACATTCCCTAGGACAATGCCGGTGTTATTGTGAACCCCAAGGGTGAAATGAAGGGCTCCGCAATCACGGGTCCCGTCGCGAAAGAATGCGTGCGTTGCAGCGCTGCTTTTTTTTACTCTTCTGAATTTTTCTGCAGGCAGACTTGTGGCCTCGTATTGCGTCCAACGCGGGCACTGTCGTATAAGTTCTTACTGTACTACTTCATGTCCATGCTATGAGTACCATGTTTTTTGCGCAAAGATTGTTTGCAAAAGTATTTATGCATTCGGTTGCCTTTCGACGGTCAAGTGTCGCGTTGGCACGCAGGCTCGTTAGGCCGGGTGTCCTCCAACGAGCACCCTTGCGCCTGTCCTCCACCGCGTCTACTCCTGCTCCCGCGTCGGACCTCAAGGTCGGCTCTGAAAATCCGCCTCCCAGTCTGCCAGATCTGTCTGTGGCCGAAGACGGCGCGACAGACTGGTCCAAGAGCTACCATGGGCTGTCCCAGCAGCCGTTTGCAAAGGAGGTTGCCGACATCCTCCTCGCACCCATCGACCCAAACGACATTGAGATAAAACCCGACGGGCTCATCTATCTGCCCGAAATCAAGTACCGCCGCGTCCTTAACCGCGCCTTTGGCCCCGGCGCGTGGGGTCTCGCACCCCGTAGTGAAACCAATGTCGGGCCCAAGATTGTCAGCCGCGAGTACGCGTTGGTTTGCCTCGGCCGGTTCGTATTTCCCTGTCGTTTTTTCACTATGCTCAACCACGCAGCCTTGTCGCCATTGCACGCGGGGAACAAGAGTACTTTGATCCATCAGGCATTCCCACTGCTACTGAAGCCTGCAAGAGTAACGCCCTCATGCGTTGCTCCAAGGATCTCGGCATAGCCAGCGAACTTTGGGACCCTCGCTTCATCCGCGAATTCAAGTCCAAGTACTGCGTGGAAGTATTTGCAGAACATGTCCCGACAAAGAAAAAGTACGGTCTGCTTTTCGTGCACCAGCTCCTTCTTACCATCATGGCAGGAAAAAATTGTGGCGACGGAAAGACCAGCCCAAACTATCGTACCCGTACCAGGAATAGTCCATAGAATCTATTTGCCCACGTCCCCCAACCGCTCTCCGACCCGCACCTTCTGGCCTGTCTGTACACTAAAGATAAAGTCGTCAGGAGCTTCAAAGACCAACACGATTGTGCTCCCGAGGCAGAATCCACCCATCTCTTGCGCAGGGACTAATGGCTGCCCATTGAGCAACGGGCTGGCCTCGGAGTAGACTGCTTCTGAATACGTCCCAGGCGGTGGTGGCCTACCACGCACATTCGTCCGTAGCGCCTGGTCAAAGTTGATTTTGATACTGCCCACATTTGTCGCGCCGACAGGGACCATGCTGAAAAAGCCGTGCCTCCAGCGGCCAAGCAGCGCGACGCGCTCATTCAGGACAAACAGATTCTCGAGCCGCTTCGCGACATAAGGTGACACGGAGAATAGCTCGCCTGCCAGTAGGTCAGTAACAATTAAGAAAACCAAATGGTGCACCGACCGACAAAATGACGCCGCTTTTCGACGACCCATGCAGCTGGTGAGTGGAAACGGTGATAATCTCCGGGCGCGAGGTAGATGACCGTGAAGAAGAGGGAGTTTCCGGGCTTTGGCGTATGGCTGGGTGTTCGCGCGAGGGCGGGACGAACACCCATTTCGGCCGCTACGGAGGCATCGTGCCGCAAGGTCTCTTGCAAATCACGTTCGGGCTCTACGACCGAGGCATCAATCTGCTTGCCAAACTTGGTGGGTGGACTGTCTGAAGTCGGCGTCGACGGCACAGACGCGCCGAGTAGTTGATCGAGACTGTACTCGATACCATTCACGTTTGCAAACTCGCGGTCGTCAACAACAGGAACATTCGCAGAGTACACAGGACGCTCTGTTGGTGTGCCAGGGCGGTCGACCCCGAGCAACGCGTCGAGCGAATACGTTATGCCCTTGACCTGCTCGACTTGTCGACCCGTAATTGTTCCAAAATGCAGAATCCGTCCATCGGCAGGACTGACCAGAAGTGCGTCTGCCACGGGCCGTACGCCGGGCTTGAGTTCCCGGTAGAAAAAGTCGCCCAAGCTTGCGTATGCCGCAAGGTTCTCCTCTGCAATCTCGTCAAGGTTGCACCCAAAAGCGTAGGCGTAGAGGCGGAAGCCATACGGTCTGAACCACACCGGCAGCTCGAGCGAATTCAGATAGCCCCACAACCGCGACATATTGCGTAGAGGGAGAGCACCAAGGACGTGAATCTAAACACACGAATTAGTGCCAATCGTACCACCGCTGGCTATCCCATGCACCTGCCATGGCCCTTTGAGCTTGATTATTTCATTTCCGTCCTCGTCGACGTGCACCTCCTTTCGTGACCGTTTTCGATATTGAATGGCTACGAGCAGCAGTGCGCCGACAGCAACGGGGATGGGATACCATTTGACTGGCGTCTCCGTCCATGCATGCATTAATTTTCGGTACAAGGGCACGGCCTCTGCATCTGGGTCTCTGTCGGGACCCTTGGTCGAATACACACGATGGAAACCCTGGTTCCGGACGCTCCTGAGGATGGCGGTGGTCTTGTTCTGGCCATGGACCCAACAGCGCGTGAAAGCAGACGAGGCGGTGGGGAAAGATGCGTTTAGAACACGGGTGGCAACACGAAGGGGTTTGGTGCCTTTTGAGAGGATGTTCTTCTTGAAGAAGAGCATCAGGTGCAAGGGACAAGCTGATCGGATTCCAATATATTGTAATGGTATGGTACAGTCGTGAAGATTCGTAGATATTCGTCGCAGATATTCGTGACAGGTCGTGGATAATGAAGGGAATAATTTAAGCATAATGGAGAGCAATTTGAAATAACGCGGGGTCATGACTTGACCATGGACGCCGCGCTCGGTGGTCTTGAATTGTTGGACGAGTCGCTCTGCCCCCGTGGTCGACTGGCGGCCAATTGCGATTTGCTTTTGGGCAAATCGAGGTCGTCTCGCGAACCTCGCTCAAAAAAGTCGTCGCCCTTTTCATAGGGTGAGGTATCCGCGTTTATCTGGTTGGTATTCAGTTACATCGCAGCAGGCACCTTGCAAAGACGCACCCAGTCGTTCAAGACATCAGCTAGTTGGGCCGTCTCCTCGACGGTGAACCGACAATCCGTGCCCTTCTCCGAGTGTAGTCGCAGCAGTTCGCTCAGCGACCGCTTGCCCTTGCCTGCGGTTTGGCCGCGCCCAGGTGTGGCGTTGTCGTCTTCGTGGTTCGCAGGGAACAGCACGGAGTTGCGTGGTGTAGTGGTGGCAAATGTGCGCGTCTGGGAGCCCGGGGAAGGGGGCTGCGAGTCATCCTGGGACATGGAACGATCCCAATCCTCGGATTGAGAGCCATTGGAGTGTAGCGAGAGTTTGGATAGGGAAAAGTCCGAATCAGAAGAGTCTGCCATCGACGCGACCTTTTGGGTGGGGCAGAGGAAGATGAAGTGCCACTCAGTAAACAAAAAGCGATCACATGCCAAAGATAGGCAGCACCGAGTCCATTCTACGGTCCGCCCATCTGCCGTGTCTCATGCAGAATTGTGGCTTTTAAAGCAGAGCGCTGGTAGGCTCGTCTCAAACTCTCCAGAATGAACGCTACTGAGACACCCTGCAAAATGTCCATGTTTTGGAACTGGTGTGCGTTTTGACCACCGTCCCCAATGGCTGCTGAACATCTTTGTTAGGGACACGGTCGACTCGTGCTTTATAACAGAGCAATGGCATGTACAGACGACGCGTAGGTATTGTGGTCCTCCTCCTTGACTGCCACCCATTATCTTCCAGGTCAGTACGCGGGCACCTTGATCGGCGTTTTCCTTCTGGTCGTCGTTCTCGAGGCGTTCCGTAGAATGTCTCGCGCGTACGATGGATTCATCTTGCGTCGGTACAAGGATCGTGTCGGCCAGTCTAACAAGGAATTCCGGCCGAGTCTCTTCCAACACTTGCTTCGCAGCTTGTTCTACTTGGTCCAATTCAGCGCAGCATACCTGCTCATGCTCGCAGCCATGACTCACAACGGTGGCTTGATCCTTGCCATATTTTCCGGTGCATTTGCCGGTTTTCTGTTCTTTGGAGTGAGTTGAAAGACCTTGTCATTCCTTCATACATTTGACGACTTTAGCGTGATACCGTCCCAGGTTCGACTGCCTTGAGTGTCGAGTCGTCAGAGTATCCCATCCAGTTGGAGCAATTGGGGGCCAAGAAAGGTGGTGCCAGAGTTTGAGGTCACCTCAAGTAAAATGAATCAAAGTTTCCATTTCTTCCTCCCAATTGTGGCCCACAGTCCGTTCCATTCTTACATATGATACAAGTTACAATTACTGCCTATCCACGATGTTGTCCTTGAGATGGTTGATATTGTTGCGGCGGAGCACCATAGTGATATGAAACTGGCGGAGGAGGAGGAGGAAACACTCCTCTACTGGTTGCGGGCTGTACAGGCTGTGGTGGTGGTGAATACGGGGGATAACCACCATGGCCCTGTGAGACTGGAGGTGGTGAGGAGACCGGTGTCCCGTGTGCAGGGGGGAAGGAAGAGGCTGAAAACATGCCCAAGTGAGCATATGGGTCATTCGGAGGTGGAGAAGATCCATAAGAGGGCTGAGAGTATTGGACAGGCTGCTGGGGAGGTGGGGGAGGCGGGAATCCTTGTTGGGGGAACGATTGTTGACGCTGTGGGGCTGAAGGCTGCTGCGGGGTGTAATACGCCTGCGGCGGAGGGGTGCTGTACTGGGCGGGAGGCGGCGGGGAAGCGTATTGAGTTGATGGTGGAGGAGGATACGGGGATTGGGAGCTGTTGGGCTGCCACTGTGATTGAGCTGGCGGTCCTCGTAGGTTCATGCCAGAGAAACTCGATTCTAATGAAGGCTGCGGCGGTTTGGCTGCGAGGGGCGGCGGCGGCGGAGCCATCGACGAAAAATGTTTTTCCTTCTCGAGGTTGGCCACCAAACGTTCCCGCTCTTCGGCACGACCACTGACAAACGATTTGACGTTCCGTCGCAATTTCGTTGTCAGGTCTGTCAACTCGGTGTAGAATTGGAGGCCCTTGCTATGTTCACGGATGAGACGGTCACCACGGCGAGCGAATGAACGTCACTCACGCTAGACCGTCACGGACTTCCTCGTAGCCCTCTCGTGCGCGCCCGAACCGGCGCACACCCTCCTTGCGCCTGTTGTCCTTCTCATCCCACTTCCGTGCCCCGGTCCTGAAATCTCCAAAGTCCTTGAGAACCTTCCAACGGGAGGCAATTTCTTGAAGAGCCACTTCCTGGTGGTGAATGGTTGCCGCCAAGCGTTGTTGATACGGCCGGAACTTTTCTAGTTCAGCAGCAAATAAGGCGGGCTCGACGCCAGTGTTCCGACGGTTCAATAGAAGCAAATGTGAAACGTCGTCGTTTTGAACCTAAACAAAGAGTTAGGGGGGATGCAGAGTCGTTTGCAAGGAACTCGACCTTCTCCTTCAAGTCCTTGAGCACCTCGTTTCTCTCCTTTTCAATCTTCTTGAGCGCAGAAAGGCGTTCTTCGATTTCATCAACAAGACCAGACATCTTCTCCTTTTCCTCTCTCTCCGACCTCTCCGCGTCCTCGCTAAGATCCAGCAGACTTTGATTGTTCGTCTGTTCCATAAAGACATCCTCGAATCTCCCCCTTGTAAGCATTTCTATGTCCGATTTGACGCCCTCCCAAAGGGAGTAAACCTGTGCATCGCTGCGAGCCGCCTCCTCCATAGCCGCAGCATGAGCCTTCAAATCCTGTCTCATCGCCTTGCTCAAACCTGCGCTCGGCGCCTGCGCCCACAGATGCTCATAGCGCACCCGCATGGCCTCGCAATCTCTGCTCTCCGTGTCGAGTTCTCGCGTAATGCCGGTGGTGGGATCGAACTCGTCCCTCAGCGCGCTCTTGAGTTTATCCAGTTGTGCAAACAAAGCACCGACGGGCTCCCGCGCTTCAATAGCACGGATATCCGCCGACCACTGCACCACTTCTTGCGGGACAACGCCGTTCCTCATGGTACCATCCTGCAGTATGGCGCGGAAGCGCTCCAAACCAGGCAATACTCGCAGACCGTCCAAGAAACTCCGCGCTTCGCCCTCGGCTGTGTCTGCACGCTCCACCTCGCCACGAACAAGTTTGGCCTTTTCTTCCGAGTAAACCGATGCGCTCTCGTGCACGCTCAGTGGGACCAGGCGACCAAAAAAATCCGCGCCGATGGTCTTTTGAACGTCGGGAGTGCCATAGATCTCCTGAATTGGGATGGGTGTGGCGACAGTGAGTGTCGCTTTGGTTTCGATCGGTGGAAGCGTTTCTTGCGAAGGAATGATAGCATTGTAGATGAGGTCGTTCTCGCGGCTCGCCGTGGCGCGGCGTTCTCCAACGAGAGCGACATGCGACTTTGCGAGTGCAACCATGGAAGAATTGGCGTCTGCAGGTAGAGTGGAGGAAGATGGGGAAGTCGCAGTTGCCGGGGAAAATGTAGGGGTAAACGATGAACACAGGCGCAGGGCCTCCTTTGCGAGTGTCTCTGAAAAGGTGAGGCGCGCAAGGGCGTCTCCATATGTTCCTGCATCCGTATCAGCGATGGCGCGATAATACTGCGCTTGGGAGGTGAGATATTTAGATTTGATCTGTGGTTGCCGTGTCAGCCGCAGTGCGCAGAACATTCGACGGCGGGTGCGCACCTGGATGAGAGTAACCCAATGCCGATCAAGGATATTCTGTCCCATGAATTCCTTGACCTCTTCGCCCAGAGTGGTGTACATGCCCGCGGCTTGGGACGCCATCTTGGCGACCAGTCCGGCCCCCTTCTTCTCCTCGACGCACTTTTCCCAAAAGACCTCGGTTGCTTGAGCAAGTATGACTCCGATAAGAAACTTGACGACCTCGCGGCTTAGATCTTTGCTCGGAGCATGGAGAAAGTTCTCGTTGATGTATGTGAGCATGCCTGCACAAGTACGAAAGTAGTAGAAGGCGCGTTTGAGGCCCTCGGGAGATGAGCGATTCTGCGAGGCTGCAATTGCCGAGTGCGTCGCAGCGATCTGGAAGAGAATGGAAGCCTTCTCGTACGCAATGCTCATCTGCGTCGTGAGCTTGCCGGTGAACGCGTCGTGCCAGGGAAAAGTGACGCGAATCTCGGAGAAACGGAGCTCGAGGAGCTCAAGCTGGCCAAAGTACTTGTAGAGCAGGTCGCGAGCGGTCATGTCGCTGCCTGCACCGCGAACGGCGTCCTGGCGACACCTTTGAAGGGAAGCGCACTCGGCCGCGTAATTATCGGGGCTCTCGCCATAAGACTGGGCGATGAGGTTGCGTATGGGGGTCGTCCAGTCTACTTCATCTGTCGATTTCTTGGGAATGGAGATCATAGGTGACTGCGACATGGCTGTTTTGAGCGAGCCGATCGTGGCTTTGCACTTGTTGTTCCCTCGCAAAATTTCTTGACCTCTTCCTCAACAAAATGGCTTTTGGTACGTTCTCTGCAGCTACGACAGTCCTTTCTCTCACTTGTATCTAGGTGACTCTGGAGGACGTGGTGGATTTGGTGGTCGCGGCGGTGGTCGAGGAGCTCCTCGTGGTCGTGGTGGTGACCGAGGTTTCCGTGGGGGCGGCGACCGAGGTGGTTTCCGTGGAGGGCGAGGTGAGTTGTTCAGCCATAACCAGATTCTGACGCTGACCGTATGTCAAGGTGGAGGGGTGCGTGGTGGTGGTGTCATGTCGCGGGGCCGAGGTGGTGACCGTGGACGCGGCGGGCGGGGTGCTGGACGAGGGGGCCGTGGAGGAGGCAGGGGCGGCTCAAATACCGTGCTCGAGCCTCATCGTCATCCGGGCGTGTTCATTGCCAAGGGCAAAGAACACATGCTCGTCACCAAAAACCTCGTTCCTGGCGAGTCTGTCTACGGCGAGAAGCGCATCTCCATCGAGGGCGACGTGGAAAACACCAAGACCGAGTATCGCGTTTGGAACCCATTCCGAAGCAAACTCGCTGCCGGCGTGCTCGGTGGGCTCGACAACATTTTCATCCATCCTGGCAAAAAAGTCCTCTATCTTGGCGCCGCTAGCGGTACCAGTGTCAGTCATGTCGCTGATATCGTTGGCCCCGAGGGTGTCGTGTATGCCGTCGAATTCTCCCCGCGTTCGGGCCGCGACTTGATCAACATGGCCAAGAAACGCACCAATGTCATCCCCATCGTCGAGGACGCCCGGCTACCAATGAGATACCGCATGCTCATCTCCACCGTCGACGTGGTCTTTGCGGACGTCGCCCAACCCGACCAAGCGCGTATAGTCATCCTCAACGCCGAGCATTTCCTCAAAGACCTTGGTCACGTCGTTATTTCCATCAAGGCCTCTTGCATAGATTCCACAGCGCCCCCCGACGTGGTCTTCGCGGCGGAATTACAAAAGCTTAAAGCTGCACGCTTCAAGCCCCTTGAACAGGTAACACTGGAACCCTATGAGCGTGAGTTACAATATTTTGTTAATTATTGAAATATTCAAACTCCGTCCAGGCGATCACGCGATGGTATCAGGTGAGTAGTCATCATCCAAACAAACTCTGACTAATGACTTGCAGCCCAGTACAGAAGGCATGCCACTGTGTAATTTTGTTCTCTTCTGTTCTATTCATCTCTGTATTTTTGAATATACTATTCACATTCCTTTTGAACTTGAGGGTGATGACAGGGACCCAGATGTTTTTAATGGAAAATCCATCTCAACAGTTCTGTTTGTATATATAATGGATAATTCTATTGAGAAACCCCGGTTGCGGGCAGAAACCCCCAGTTAAAAATAGATTCTACATGGAAACCCGGGCTGTGAGTTTCGGCAGCGGTGTGGCAAACTTTGATGTGGCTGCGCATGCCGAAAGTTGCCGAACAGGCCATTGGACCTCTCAGTCGGCATTAACAAGATCCTCATATGGATGTTTCAAGTCTCGAGAGCAAGATGTGCCCCGTGCAAGTATGTACGTCTAAGACTCAATTGAGAGCCGAGACGATTGATGAGCCCTGGGCGACGCACGTCGCAGACTCAACGGCGCAGACTCATTGAATCCGTGATGGCTGAGACACTGGCATACCTTCAAGTCTCTTTTTTTATTCTTTCCTGGCTTGCCAACAGCATAGTACGATGATTAAAAACAGAGTCGTCACAAGTGCTGTGACAGCAGGTAAGGCTGCAGGGAGGAGCCGACGCGCGACTGATGTGCCATCAACGCGCCCGCCCGAGCCATGCCAACCTCTTGGGTCGCAACTCCTCCCTCTATGATCAGGAGCATCACGACAATCATCCAGTGTTACTTACCTACATACAAAAAGAATTAACATGGACTACGGTGTTTGGACTCATGAGTAGAATTGGTATGCCATGCCGAGACATGCCGCTGGCGGCAGAGTTGCCGATCAAAATTGATCCAATCGAAGAAACCCCCCTCAGAATATTTTACAAATTTGGGGCTTCTATATACGGGGGGTTTCTGCGTGCACCCCGGGCTTCTCAATAGAATTATCCATATATATAGGTACCCGCCCAAATTTCCGGCAGATTTGTAGACAATATTTGAGACACTAGTTCCCATTATTCTGGGGGATCAGTCTGTTGGGAACTGCCTTCCACAGGGGGGAAGGCATCTTTTCCGCACCGCGGAAATACTTTATTTACGCAACATTTCCGCAGTATTTCCGCAACATTTCCGCCAGCTCCGAAAATAGGTGATAAAAATCAAAATCTGCCAATTTAGCAGAGAATCTCATGATTATGTAATGAAATCAACACATTTCCGCCATGCGGAAATGTTGCGGAAATCATGCGGAAATACTACGGAAATATAAAATTCCCGCTGTGCGGAAAAGTGAGGTTCCCCCCTGTGTTCTCATTCAAAGCGCAAAATTCCCAGGGCAAATTGTGAAAACCCCCTTGGCCTCCCCCCCAATGACACAGATAAGGTCATGTGACAGCAGATAAGGTCATGTGATTTGCTTCGCGTGAGTTCGATACAGTGTGGTGTCAATGTTTTCTTTTGTGCAAATTGCAGCCTGGCCTCCTCAACCTCTCAAAACCTAAATTCACCAACTCAACCTAACTTGAACCTGACCTATGAGATCTAACTACCCAGTCACTGTGGATATGCACCTAACCACCCATTCACTGTGGATTCTCAGAGTGGTATTCACAGCCGAGGCCGCGGGGGAGATGTTGACAATCTGTGTGGAATGATGCCATTGAACCGAACCGAACCTAACCTTTCTAACTACCTTGATGGAGCAGCAGGTGCAGGAGTGCAAACAAAAAAGAAAAGTAAAATGTACACAAGCAGAATTGAACCCTGAGCGGCCACAAAGAGCCTATCAAATGAATCAAGAAGAGCACCAATACTGCAGAGCGATTGAACCATTGAACAGGACCCTTCACGCGGTGTCACGGCCCCTCCAGATGTCAAAAAAAACAGACACGTGCCTTGATATCGATCCGATATGCCTTTTTTGGACATGTCATTGGGGGGGAGGCGTGCGCCAGCTAAATTGTGAAGCCTACTCAAAGCATTCGGAAAAACTCTGTTGTGTCTGATTTTCTCTAAGCCCCCCGGGGTGTGCAAAAGTCACAAGAAACCATTTATTTCCTTATTGAGCAGGTCACACGGGGCGACAGTGCTTATCTTGGTTCTACCTTACATGATCGAATTAGGTACCGGGGTAGGGGGTAGGAGCAGGGGTGATTGAGACATGTAGGGGAGTAAGTAAATGCAGGGGTTGGTGGAGTACCAAGCAGGAGTTGAGATAAGACCCGGATTAGTGATGGCGGATCACGATTAGGGTGTTGATGACTGATTGGGTTATAACCTGTCGGGTTAAGTACTGCCTGGGGTCAAATCATGACATTATCCCCTCCGTTCAAGCGCTGCGTCCCGAAGCGCTCAGGACACAATTTTCCATTGTCTACCAATGTAAGAGGTAGCTAACTTATAACAAGCCCCGAGGTGACAGTGTTGGAATAAGAGGGCCGGAGGATGGTCCGCTTGACGAGGTCGACTAAAGGGCGACTAAGAGGAGTATATGAGAAACCAGTGTATTCGGGTTCTTTCTCTCTGAGGAATAACCTCAGACAGGGAAACTACTTATACAAAGAGCGGGAGCCGACTAGTAAGCTACTATGAGTATCACAGGGGGCAAACCCCGTGGCATTTTACCACGGGGCATCCGCACGGCATATGTCGCGGTGTCCGACACGGCGTCTGACATTTGCTGTGCCGGCCCGAACTTCCCGCAACAGTTCCCATCCCTGCCAAGGTCACAGGGGGGAAGGCATCTTTTCCGCCATGCAGAAATTTTACATTTCCGCAGTATTTCCGCATGATTTCCGCAACATTTCCGCATGGCGGAAATGTGTTGATTTCATTACATAATCATCAGATTCTCTGCCAAATTGGCTGATTTTGATTTTTATCACCTATTTTTGGAGCTGGCGGAAATGTTGCGGAAATACTGCGGAAATGTTGAGTAAATAAAGTATTTCCGCACTGCGGAAAAGATGCCTTCCCCCCTGTGGGTGGACTTAGCGCATGTCGTCAACCGGTGAATCAGTGGGTCACCTGCATACCAATGTGCAAATGAGTCCATGGCCACTGCACCGAGGAGCCCCCAAATCCGCAGGAAGTTGTATGCCATTCCATTGCATCTGCACTGGACATCCTGCTACTAGAGTTGTACAATGAAATTGCGGTGAATAAAACTGTGATGAAGGCAAAATTGGGGGTGTGGGAACACGATGTCAGACGCCGTGTCGGACGCCGCGACATATGCCGTTCGGATGCCCCGTGGTAAAATGCCACGGGGTTTGCCCCCTGTGTATCCAAGGTCCGTTTATCCGGTATTGGTACCGCTAATGTACCTATATTGAGTCGATCTGTCCCACACGGATCCTGATACATAAATACCATGTATGTAAACATCCATGACAATCGCGAGAGGGAAAGGGAACCGGGTACCTAACTGCGAACCCGTTCCCACCATTCAACAGACAGACCCAAGTTCTATATTGAATAGACATGGATGCTGGTTGGGTCAAGTTCAGTTGCCCAAACACCACCATCCTGAAACTATCTATACACAACTGATCATCATTAGGTAAGGAAAGTAACGAAATATTGGTAGTCCTGGTAGGTGGTATCTAGCACCCCTCCCCCCAGGACGAGGCTCCAAGTCTGAGAAATAAATGCACAAAGAAGCTTACAGTAACCAGGCTGGACGTAACACTGCCTGAGTTGCCGTACAGAAGTCCCATTGGGTGTAGACGCTGCGGGACTACTGAGCATCCTTATCCTTCATCTCCACATCAGTAGTGCCAGGGTGTTGAGGGTACGACCGATGTGGTCATTCCTGGACGAACAGTGGCATGACGGAGTGCAGCCCACTTCTCTTCATTGTTAAATGTGAGAGAGTTGACAGCACCCGATCCGTAAGGAAACTCGGGGAACTCCACCTTCTCAACGTTGACACCAGTGCCGTATGTTGTGTTGAATGGTGGAACCGGATCAGCAGTTAGGCACCTGGTTCCTTTCCCTCTCACGATTGTCACAGGACATTTACATACACGATATCTATGTACCAAGATCAGTGTGAGACAGATTGGCTTGATATAGTTACATTAGTGGTACCAATCTCGGATAAACGGACCTTGGTTATTCCTAGTAGCTTACTAGTCGGCCCCACACTTTGTATAAGTAGTTTCCCTCTCTGAGGTTATTCCTCAGAGAGAAAGAACCCGAATACACTGGTGGTTTCTCATATACTCCTCTTAGTCGCCCTTTAGTCGACCTCATCGAGCGGACCATCCTCCGGCCCTCTTATTCCAACACAAGGGACAAAGGGATCTGTCGAAGACATGGATAAATGTGAATGCCTTCAGAAGCAAGGCAAATTGATGAGCAAGGGGAGCATGTGCAATAGAAGCAAGTAACGTACAGCGGTGATGCGTGGGCAAGCATGCAGCCGCTGCACACTATGATGGTTACCATGTCTAAAACTGTGTCAATAGTCAATGCAATGTGAGCTAGGTGTTGGAAGTTGTTGATCAACTGATGATATTGATTGATGGACTGATGGCATTCTCGTGTTCTGGTCATGTGACCGTGTTTCTGATACTCATCTGACATGGGAGAATTCCCATGATATGCTTCTTTCTTATTGTATTTACCAATTAGGACTTCCTTTTGTTCTTACAAGATATATAGGTAGCTGTCATGTAGCCTGGGTCCCCAGTTCTCACTGTTGACTCCAGGCAAGTACTTTACTGCACTTCAATATATGAGTTCTCACTGTTGACTCCAGTCCCTATCTGCTACCTGCTTCAACAGGTTATGGGCCCCGGCCTGAACTGAGTCCTGCATCTGAGATACTCATCCTAGCGCATTTTCTCGCGCTTCTCTGCCCCTTTGTGTGTGTGTGAACTTTGTAAATAGGAGCTTCAACTGTTGGGACGAACCCTCTGTTGGGAGGTAGTCTTTAGTCCACCAGGAAACAAACGGTAGTCAATCCATTGATTCTGGGGTTAGGGCCCAAGTGCCTCACAACTGGTTGCTCAGTAAAACTAGCTTTATCATCCACACAAATCCCTGAACATTTTTATTACCTACTTCTTCTTCACACACACATTGGGATCCATGTCAGACTCAGACAACTCCCTTGGGCCTATGCTCAACAAAGACACGCCCTACTCCGAATGGAAGGGTGATGCCAAGGCCTATCTGCGTCGCAAGGGTGTCTACACACACTGCATTATTACCCCAGACCCCGAAGCTGATGCAGAGACTGTGGCTAGTAGAGAGAAGTGCGCTGGCATCCTTTGGGGAATGCTCTCCAAGGAGGTTAAGCCCCTTGTCAGGGCGCATGAGGACGACCCAAAAGCCCTTTGGGAGGCTTTGGAGACCATCTTGGCTCCAAGGAAGGCTGGAGCTCGCTTCAATGCCTACAGAACGTTGACTTCCATTCGTCTTAGGGAGGATGAAACGCTTCTGGCTCTCACAGGTCGTATCTCTACTGCTATGCGCTTGTTGAAGGAGTCGAGGTCTAAAACCTTTACTCTGGATAACGCTGATGAGGAACTACAAGCGGTGGTTCTTCTCATGGCTCTTCCTGATGAGCAATTCTCTGTCCTGAAAGCGCCTTTTGAACAGTCTTCTGCTGATCTCAAGGTGGCTGAAATCGAAACTGCCTACGCCAATCACCAGGCGTTCAGGACCGCTCATCAGGAAGGTGACACCAACCAGCACAATCCCCTTTCTGGGCTGGCTATGGCTGTCACATCTCCTGTCTCAAATAATCTATCCCCATCGAATTCTGCTCTTGCAGCTGCACCTCCGGCTGTGCCGGTTACCTGCCCTGGTTGTGGCCGCTCCGGTCACACTCTATTCCAGTGCTTCCAGTTCTTGGAGCTCATTGGAAAGAGACCAAAGAAGGAGAAGGGTGCAGCTCCTCAAGTTGCCAATGCAAGTATTATACCTCACTCAGCTTTACCATCTGCTAACAATCGGTGGAACTCAGACTCAGGCACCACTTCGCACATGACAAGCAAGCGCGAGTGGCTGTTCAATGTCCGTCCATATGTGGTTCCAGTGAAAGTTGCAAATGGAGTTGTTGTATACTCAGAGTTGGTGGGGGAAATCTTGCTTAGGCCACGTTTAAAGAAGCGTGGGTCTCGTTCTATTATTCTCACAAATGTCCTGTATGTTCCTTGTCTGTCTCATAACCTCATCTCTACTACATATCTGTCTCGTGTTCATGGCTATTCAATTCTGATGGAGGGATGCCTCATCACCTTCAGTCTGAATGGTGAATTGCTTTTTGAAGCGGACATTGACAACGGGAACCAGGCATTCATTCGAGAAATTGAGACCCCTTCTGCATCAGCAATGGCTGCAGTTGGAACTTTGCCGCTTGATCTGGAACTGCTGCATCGGCGGCTTGGGCATCATTCTGACACCCAGAAGTGTTGAAGCAGGCAGCACAGATGAACTGAGGTCAACAGTGAGAAACTCTGTATTGGTGACTATGAAACTACATGCCTGAGGTCAACAGTGAGAAACTGGGGACCTAGGCTACATGACAGCTGACTATATACTTGTCAGAACAAAAGGAAGTCCTAATTGGTAAATACAATAGGAAAGAAGCATATCATGGGAGAATTCCCATGTCAGATGAATATCAGAAACACGGTCACATGACCAGAACACGAGAATGCCATCAGTCCATCAATCAATATCATCAGTTGATCAACAACTTCCAACACTCCCCCGGGACCTGGGCAGTCTCGCCTAGCTCCCCCGGATTCCCATAAGTCCTAGTAGACGTTCCAGAGCAGGACGAGGGAGGGGTTTTGTGAGCAAGTCAGCTAACTGCTCCTGGGTTGGCACATATTCAATGCGAAGAGTGCCTCTGGCCACTTCATCTCGAAGCCAGTAGTGAGCAAGGTCAAGATGCTTCATTTGACCATGGTGCTCAGGATTTTTGGAGACTTGAATGGCAGACTGGTTGTCCATGTAGATCACAGAACTACCAAACACCTTGTACCCCAGTTCCCATAGCAAATTGCGCACCCATTTCGTCTCCTTGCCTGCATCCACTCCTGCAATGTACTCTGCTTCAGTGGTGGAGAGCGATACCGTAGACTGCAGCTTGCTCTTCCAGCACACTGGTGCACCATTCATCATGACAACATATCCACCTGTGCTTTTCCCAGTGTCTTTGCAGCCACCATGATCAGCATCAGTGTAGGTAATAAAGGAAGTGCCAGATGGTGATTTGGTGTAGGTGAGTTTGTAGTCCAGAGTACCTTTGATGTAACGGAAGAGATGCTTCACAGCCTTCCAGTGGGCTTCACCGGGATTGCTATTGAAGCGGGAGAGGATGCCGACAGCAGTGGAGATGTCAATGCGCGTTTGGGTAGCCAGATAGAGAAGAGATCCAACTGCAGAGAGATAGACAGATTTGTACTGCTTGGATTCTTCTTCAGTCTTGGCTCCCATTTCCTTGGTCAGGACAAGTCCAGGAAGCATTGGAGTGCTCACTGGCTTGCAATCCGACATGTTGAACTGCTCAAGCATGTTCACAGCATATTGGCGCTGTGAAAGAGAGACGGTGCCAGCCTCAAAGTCACGCTCAATCTTGATGCCCAGCAACAACTGTGTGGGACCAAGATCCTTGACCTTGAATGATTGGCCAAGTTGAGCAATGACCCTGTCTATGTCTTTGTTGTCTTTGGCAGCAATGGTGCCATCATCAACATAGATAGGAAGGATGATCTGCACTTTGCCATCATAGTAGATATAGCAAGAGCGATCAGACTGGGTGCACCGGAAGCCCATAGTTAAGAGCTTCGCATTCAGCTTCTTGTTCCATTGGCGGCCAGCTTGTTTCAAGCCATAGATGGACTTGTTGAGTTTGAGAAGCTGGCCCTTCTCTCCTTGTGGAAACCCTTCGGGCTGAGTCATAAAGACATCCTCCTCCAGGTCTCCATTGAGGTAAGCAGATGAGAAGTCAAAGGAACGAAGCTGAAGATCATGCTGAGCAGCCAATGCAAGGACAATGCGCAGGGTGGCATGCTTGAAGGTGGGGGAAAAGATCTCGTTGTAGTCAATGCCCTGGCGCTGACCGCGACCATCTGCAACAAGTCGAGCTTTGTAACGCTCAATTGAGCCGTCAGACTTGTGCTTGATGACAAAGACCCATTGAGAGCGGATTGGCCTTACGCCAGGAGGTGCATCAACAACATCCCAAGTGCAGTTCTCAAGGAGTGAGTTTATCTCTGAGACTGCAGCTTCTTCCCAAAGATGTGCATCAGGTCGCCGCAGTGCGTCATGATAAGAACGCGGATTGCCTGACTGGATGGCAGACCTGGCATACTCCACAGAAACCGAGTTGGCTTCTTGCAACACCACATCTGCTGGATTGCCTTCATGAGCAACAATGAGAGCACTGCCTGAAGTGAGCAGCAATTCATCATCGCTTTCTGAGTCTGGATGGGGGATAGGCTCAGGCTCAGGCTCATCATCAGAATCAGGGACAGCAGGAGTTGGCTCCCTAGGCGTTGTTTTCCACCATTCACCAGGCTGCCGATGTTCAGTAGTTTGGCCATGGAAGCGGCGACGTGCAGCAATTCCAACTGGTGAAGGCGGGTTTAGAGCTGGATCTGGTGATTGGGAGCGGCTAGGGGGCAGCTCGACTTGAGCTGGTGCTGGTGGAGGAGTGTGAGGAGGGGAAGGAGGAGGGGAAGGATTTTTAGCGTCAGGGGGTGCTCGATGCACATTGAAACCGTCATCATCGTCATCATCACTATCATTTCCATCTCCCCCGGCATTGTGCACACCCTTGGGCTTGGTGGCAGGCAAAGGTAGGTTTTGGATGGAGGAGGAAGGAGGTTTTTTAGGGCAACGCCGCAGAGCTTGTGGGTTATTCCCAGGGAAGTAGCGCTCGTCAAAGACAGCATGTTCTGCAATGACAATCTTCCGAGTGACAGGGTTATAGAATTTCCAACCCTTGTATTCTGTTGGATACCCAACAAAGATGCATTTCTGGAAGTGTATTCCAGAGGTGTCGCGTTTGTCCTTCTGCACAGGCACATAGGCAAGGCAGCCAAAGACCCGAAGATGTGTCACATCCGGCTTCTCCTTGTGCCAAAGCTCATAGGGAGTGGTGTCATCCGGAATGTGAGACGTAGGATGCATGTTGGCCACATGAATGTAGGACTCAACAGCAAGTGCCTTGAAAGAAGGCGGAAGATTTGCTTCATGCAACATAGCAGTTACATGTTCATCAACGGTGCGATTGCCCCGTTCAGCCATCCCGTTCTGTTGCGGTCTATTCCTCGTTGAATGACGACGCACAATGCCCTCTGCAGCCAGAAAGTCTGCAAATTCAGTGGACATGTACTCTCCACCTTCATCATCCTGGAACGCCTTGATTTTGCGATTAAAGTGATTCTCAGCTTGCGCCTTGAACACCTTGAACGCTTTCAATGCTCCACTCTTGCGCTTCATGTGCATAGTTGCTTTGAAGCCTGTGTGATCATCTATGAAGATAATACGATGCTTCCAGCCCTCACGGGTGAAAACCTTGTATTGCTTCAGATCAGAGTGTATGAGATCAAGAGGCGCCTTGGAACGATGTCCAGTAGAGGGAAATGGAGCCGCGTTGAGCTTTCCTGCAATGCAGGGCTCACAGATTGGATCTGGTTTCTGGTTTGAGGTCAACTTCGCACCAGTCACCAGCTCCTTGCTCAAGATCTTCTGGGTGTCAGCATGATGCCCAAGCCGCCGATGCAGCAGTTCCAGATCAAGAGGCAAGGTGCCAACTGCAGACATAGCTGCATAAGTCGGCTGTTCAATCTCTCGGACATATGCCTCGTTCCTCTCATCAATGTCTGCCTCAAATAACAGCTGTCCTTCCCTTTTGAAGGAGATCAGAGACCCCTCCATGAGAATAGAGTAGCCATGAACTTTGGACAGGTAGGTCTCAGAGATGAGATTATGGGACAACATTGGAACATAGAGGACATTTGTGAGGATTATAGACCGGCTGTGGTGTCCATGTACAAGTGGCTCAAGCCGGATCTCTCCAATCAGCTCGGAGTATACAGCAACTCCATTGGCCACAAGAATGGCAACTCTGTGCGGACGCGCATTGAGCAAGTGTTCACGCATGTGGGTCATGTGTGAAGTAGCTCCAGAGTCTGGTTTCCATTGTGTGGACTGTAAAGCTGAATTGTAGAGAATGCTTGCACTAGATGCCAAATGAAACAGCTCTTCACTAGGGGTTTCTTCCCTGTCCTGAAGCAGCTCCAAAAGCTGAGAGCAGTTGAACAGGGTGTGACTGGGATTACCACAACCAATGCACAAGGCAGGAAGGGCAGGAGGGTTGACAGGAACGCGATATGGCATCGAAATGATAATGATGATGTGGTGGCAGATCAAATGATCGCAGGGATTCAGAACGAAGCAGAGATGCTTATGTCTGATAGATGGATGCTAGAACCAGTGCAGAGCAGCTGGCGCCCTCAGGAACGCGTGTGTGAAAGGATGTGACTAAAACTAGCTCTACTGAGCAACCAGTTGTCGAGCACTCGGGCCCTAACCCCAGAAGCACCGGATTGACTACCGTTTGTTTCCTGGTGGACTAAAGACTACCTCCCAAAGAGGGTTTGTCCCAACAGTTGAAGCTCCTATCTACAAGGCTCACACACGACGTTCTAAGGGTAGCAGAGCGCGGGAAAATGCGCAAAAATGCGATGGGATGGTTATCTCAGAGCAATGACTTAGTTCAGGCCGGGGCCCATAACCTGTTGAAGCAGGCAGCACAGATGAACTGAGGTCAACAGTGAGAAACTCTGTATTGGTGACTATGAAACTACATGCCTGAGGTCAACAGTGAGAAACTGGGGACCTAGGCTACATGACAGCTGACTATATACTTGTCAGAACAAAAGGAAGTCCTAATTGGTAAATACAATAGGAAAGAAGTGTTGAAGGTCCTTCTGGGAGTTCCCTTCACACTATCGGCAGAATAGCTCAGTTGGTTAAAGAGCATCTCAAATATACTGAGAAGGTCGCAGGTTCGAATCCTGCTTCAGCCATTTTCCAACATGGTAGCAGCAACTACCAGATATAAGACGAGTAACGACCGCATTCTGGCCAGTGCCTAGGAAAATGGTGCCCCCCTTTGTGAGATCCCAAAGAGCCAATAGTGTTCGGGTTCCGGGGGAGTGTTGAAGGTCCTTCTGGGAGTTCCCTTCACACTATCGGCAGAATAGCTCAGTTGGTTAAAGAGCATCTCGAATATACTGAGAAGGTCGCAGGTTCGAATCCTGCTTCAGCCATTTTCCAACAAGAAGCATATCATGGGAGAATTCCCATGTCAGATGAATATCAGAAACACGGTCACATGACCAGAACACGAGAATGCCATCAGTCCATCAATCAATATCATCAGTTGATCAACAACTTCCAACAAGAAGATCCTGCGCAAGAACCTGATTTCTGGTGTTGAGATCACTTCAATGTTGGAAAATGGCTGAAGCAGGATTCGAACCTGCGACCTTCTCAGTATATTCGAGATGCTCTTTAACCAACTGAGCTATTCTGCCGATAGTGTGAAGGGAACTCCCAGAAGAACCTTCAACACTCCCCCGAACCCGAACACTATTGGCTCTTTGGGATCTCACAAAGGGGGGCACCATTTTCCTAGGCACTGGCCAGAATGCGGTCGTTACTCGTCTTACATCTGGTAGTTGCTGCTACCATGTTGGAAAATGGCTGAAGCAGGATTCGAACCTGCGACCTTCTCAGTATATTCGAGATGCTCTTTAACCAACTGAGCTATTCTGCCGATAGTGTGAAGGGAACTCCCAGAAGAACCTTCAACATTCAACCCGGAAGCCAGATCCAATCTGTGAGCCATGCCTTGCTGGCAAGCTGAATGCGGCTCCATTCCCTTCTACTGGACATCGTGCTGAAGCGCCCCTTGATCTCATACACTCTGATCTGAAGGAGTACAAGGTTTTCACCCGAGAGGGCTGGAAGCATCGTATTATCTTCATAGATGATCACACCCGCTTCAAAGCTACCATGCACATGAAGCGCAAGAGTGGAGCACTAAACGCGTTCAAAGTATTCAAGGCACGAGCTGAGAATCACTTCAATCGCAAAATCAAGGCATTTCAGGATGATGAAGGTGGACAGTACATGTCCACTGACTTTGCAGACTTTTTGGCTGCAGAGGGCATTGTGCGTCGTCATTCAACGAGGAATAGGCCGCAGCAGAATGGCACTTCAGAGCGTGGAAATCGCACAGTTGATGAGCATGTAACTGCCATGTTATATGAAGCCAATCTCCCGCCTTCATTCAAGGCACTTGCTGTTAATGCTTACATTCATGTGGGCAACATGCACCCAACGGCTGGCATTCTGGATGACACTACTCCATATGAGTTGTGGCACAAGGAGAAACCGGATGCTTCTCATCTCCGTGTTTGGGGCTGCCTGGCCTATGTGCCTGTGCAGAAAGACAAACGAAGCACTGATGGATTCCACTTCCAAAAATGTGTCTTTGTGGGTTATCCCAATGAGTACAAGGGATGGCAATTCTACAATCCTGTGACTCGAAAGATAGTCATTGCGGAGCATGCCATCGTTGATGAGCGTTACTTCCCAGGAAATAGCCCTGAGGCAATGAAGGCTTGTCCCAAAACACCTCCATCCTCATTATTTCAGTCTCTGCCTTCGACTCCGGCTAAGCCACCGGTGGTGCGCCATGCCGGGGGAGAAGAGGATGACGAGTCAACTGTGCATCGAGCACCCCCTGAGGCTGAAAATCCAAAGCCTCCTTCCCCTCCTCACACTCCTCCACCGGCACCAGCTCAAGTCAAGCTGCCACCTAGCCGCTCCCAGTCACCAGATCCAGCTCCAAACCCCCCTTCACCAGTTGGAATTGCTGCACGCCGCCGCTTCCATGGCCAAACTACCGAACATCGGCAGCCTGGTGAATGGTGGAAAACAACGCCTAGGGAGCCAGCTCCTGCTGTCCCTGATTCTGATGATGAGCCTGAGCCTGAGCCTATCCCCCATCCAGACTCAGAAAGCGAGGATGAGTTGCTGCTCACTTCAGGTAGCACTCTGATCGTTGCTCATGAAGGCAATCCAGCAGATGTGGTGTTGCAAGAAGCCAATTCGGTTTCTGTGGAGTATGCCAGGTCAGCCATCCAGTCAGGCAATCCACGCTCTTATCACGACGCATTGCGGCGACCTGATGCACATCTTTGGGAAGAAGCTGCAGTCTCAGAGATAAACTCACTCCTTGAGAACTGCACTTGGGATGTTGTTGATGCACCTCCTGGCGTAAGGCCAATCCGCTCTCAATGGGTCTTTGTCATCAAGCACAAGTCTGACGGCTCAATTGAGCGTTACAAAGCTCGACTTGTTGCAGATGGTCGCGGTCAGCGCCAGGGCATTGACTACAACGAGATCTTTTCCCCCACCTTCAAGCATGCCACCCTGCGCATTGTCCTTGCATTGGCTGCTCAGCATGATCTTCAGCTTCGTTCCTTTGACTTCTCATCTGCTTACCTCAATGGAGACCTGGAGGAGGATGTCTTTATGACTCAGCCCGAAGGGTTTCCACAAGGAGAGAAGGGCCAGCTTCTCAAACTCAACAAGTCCATCTATGGCTTGAAACAAGCTGGCCGCCAATGGAACAAGAAGCTGAATGCGAAGCTCTTAACTATGGGCTTCCGGTGCACCCAGTCTGATCGCTCTTGCTATATCTACTATGATGGCAAAGTGCAGATCATCCTTCCTATCTATGTTGATGATGGCACCATTGCTGCCAAAGACAACAAAGACATAGACAGGGTCATTGCTCAACTTGGCCAATCATTCAAGGTCAAGGATCTTGGTCCCACACAGTTGTTGCTGGGCATCAAGATTGAGCGTGACTTTGAGGCTGGCACCGTCTCTCTTTCACAGCGCCAATATGCTGTGAACATGCTTGAGCAGTTCAACATGTCGGATTGCAAGCCAGTGAGCACTCCAATGCTTCCTGGACTTGTCCTGACCAAGGAAATGGGAGCCAAGACTGAAGAAGAATCCAAGCAGTACAAATCTGTCTATCTCTCTGCAGTTGGATCTCTTCTCTATCTGGCTACCCAAACGCGCATTGACATCTCCACTGCTGTCGGCATCCTCTCCCGCTTCAATAGCAATCCCGGTGAAGCCCACTGGAAGGCTGTGAAGCATCTCTTCCGTTACATCAAAGGTACTCTGGACTACAAACTCACCTACACCAAATCACCATCTGGCACTTCCTTTATTACCTACACTGATGCTGATCATGGTGGCTGCAAAGACACTGGGAAAAGCACAGGTGGATATGTTGTCATGATGAATGGTGCACCAGTGTGCTGGAAGAGCAAGCTGCAGTCTACAGTCTCACTCTCCACCACTGAAGCAGAGTACATTGCAGGAGTGGATGCAGGCAAGGAGACAAAGTGGGTGCGCAATTTGCTATGGGAGTTGGGGTACAAGGTGTTTGGCAGTTCTGTGATCTACATGGACAACCAGTCTGCCATTCAAGTCTCCAAAAATCCTGAGCACCATGGTCGGATGAAACATCTTGACCTTGCTCACTACTGGCTTCGAGATGAAGTGGCCAGAGGCACTCTTTGTATTGAATATGTGCCAACCCAGGAGCAGTTAGCCGACTTGCTCACCAAACCCCTCCCTCGTCCTGCTCTGGAACGTCTACTAGGACTTATGGGAATCCGGGGGAGCTAGATGAGACTGCCCAGGTCCCGGGGGAGTGTTGGAAGTTGTTGATCAACTGATGATATTGATTGATGGACTGATGGCATTCTCGTGTTCTGGTCATGTGACCGTGTTTCTGATACTCATCTGACATGGGAGAATTCCCATGATATGCTTCTTTCTTATTGTATTTACCAATTAGGACTTCCTTTTGTTGTTACAAGATATATAGGTAGCTGTCATGTAGCCTGGGTCCCCAGTTCTCACTGTTGACTCCAGGCAAGTACTTTACTGCACTTCAATATATGAGTTCTCACTGTTGACTCCAGTCCCTATCTGCTACCTGCTTCAACACTAGGGTGAGTGAAATGAAGCACCATGTGTCTCCGAGCTGAGGATGTGTGTCTATATAGGACAGAGATGTTAGAATGAGGGGACACAAACAAGAGCTGTGTACTTACCGTTGTGAGAATCGGACAAAGTGCAAGGGCATCCTGGCAACGTAGGTGAGTGGAGGATGGGGAACCCCCAGATTACTGACATCGCAGGGACAAGGAAGCAATGAAGTCCCGACTGGGGTCAACAAAGGTTGGTGGCTGAACAAGGAAGTGTTGGAATAAGAGGGCCAGAGGATGGTCCGCTCAACGAAGTCAACTAAAGGGCGACTAGGAGGAGTATATGAGAAACCAATGTATTCGGGTTGCTATGTCTGCAGTTGGCACCTTGCCTCTTGATCTGGAACTGCTGCATCGGCGGCTTGAGCATCATGCTGACACCCAGAAGATCTTGAGCAAGGACCTGGTGACTGGTGCGAAGTTGACTTCAAACCAGAAACCAGATCCAATCTGTGAGCCCTGCATTGCAGGAAAGCTCAACGTGGCTCCATTTCCCTCTACTGGACATCGTTCCAAGGCGCCTCTTGATCTCATACACTCTGACCTGAAGCAATACAAGGTTTTCACCCGTGAGGGCTGGAAGCATCGTATTATCTTCATAGATGATCACACAGGCTTCAAAGCAACTATGCACATGAAGCGCAAGAGTGGAGCATTGAAAGCGTTCAAGGTGTTCAAGGCGCAAGCTGAGAATCACTTTAACCGCAAAATCAAGGCGTTCCAGGATGATGAAGGTGGAGAGTACATGTCCACTGAATTTGCAGACTTTTGGCTGCAGAGGGCATTGTGCGTCGTCATTCAACGAGGAATAGACCGCAACAGAACGGGATGGCTGAACGGGGCAATCGCACCGTTGATGAACATGTAACTGCTATGTTGCATGAAGCAAATCTTCCGCCTTCTTTCAAGGCACTTGCTGTTGAGTCCTACATCCATGTGGCCAACATGCATCCTACGTCTCACATTCCGGATGACACCACTCCCTATGAGCTTTGGCACAAGGAGAAGCCGGATGTGACACATCTTCGGGTCTTTGGCTGCCTTGCCTATGTGCCTGTGCAGAAGGACAAACGCGACACCTCTGGGATACACTTCCAGAAATGCATCTTTGTTGGGTATCCAACAGAATACAAGGGTTGGAAATTCTACAACCCTGTCACTCGGAAGATTGTCATTGCAGAACATGCTGTCTTTGACGAGCGCTACTTCCCTGGAACGACCCACAAGCCATGCGGCGTTGCCCTAAAAAACCTCCTTCCTCCTCCATCCAAAACCTACCTTTACCTGCCACCAAGCCCAAGGGTGTGCACAATGCCGGGGGAGATGGAAATGATAGTGATGATGACAATGATGATGGTTTCAATGTGCATCGAGCACCCCCTGAGGCTGAAAATCCAGAGCCTCCTTCCCCTCCTCACACTCCTCCACCAGCACCTGCTCAAGTCGAGCTGCCCCCTAGCCGCTCCCAATCACCAGATCCAGCTCGGAACCCGCCTTCACCAGTTGGAATTGCTGCACGTCGCCGCTTCCATGGCCAAACTACTCAACATCGGCAGCCTGGTGAATGGTGGAAAACAGCGCCTAGGGAGCCAACTCCTGCTGTTCCTGACTCTGATGATGAGCCTGAGCCCGAGCCTATCTCCCATCCAGACTCAGAAAGCGATGATGAGTTGCTGCTCACTTCAGGCAGCGCTCTGATCGTTGCTCATGAAGGCAATCCAGCAGATGTGGTGTTGCAAGAAGCCAATTCGGTTTCTGTGGAGTATGCCAGGTCCGCCATCCAGTCAGGCAATCCGCGTTCTTATCATGACGCATTGCGGCGATGATACGCTGCGTCATGCGCACTAGTGTATAGTAGATAGCTCGAGTAGGTAATGTCCCAGAAGTAGACCGCGAAGCGATACAACTCCACAAACACACTAACCACACAACACACACAACACACACACAATTCCTTGACTAGCACGCTGACACCTAACGGTTGAGTTTGGGGTCGTCTGAAGTATACAGATAAGACTGATACTCCGCGGTTTGGTTCTCGGAAGCTTGTAGGTTGATTCTCGAGGTTTCACACCAAGTTCAATGTCTTTGAACTAAGAGGAATCTCTTGACTGGTTTGTAGACTGCTCACAACGAACACGAGGTTACGATGTTAAAAGGTTTTATATTTTATTGACCGAAACACACAATATCCAAACACCAATACAACTTCGATACAACACGAAGAGGAACTATAGCACAGAGGGCAACCCACTACCCCTTAAGTATGTTACTATAGCTGACCCAAGTTGAACCAGAGCTCGGGTGCCTTTGATATTGCGTCTAAGCTAAGAGAAATGATACAACAAATCTCTGCGGAAGTCACAAGACTGCACTATAACCACAGATCAAGCTTCGACCCAATGTCTAGGCAAGAAGGCGTACAATGCAATCCTGCAAGGGCGGGATCTACAGGCCTTATATACTACTCCCTACTGGTCTGATGATATAACTACTATTACGCGCCTGCCATCCCTATTTCCGTACTTTCCCTATAACCCTAGGTGTCCTGTCACCTATATTACATCCCCTCGAACCGCTCTGCGTGGTTCTGTTGCTTATGTTGCTGCTGGGCCCGGCTGATCGGTGGTCATGCCGTCTTGGCATTCGAGCCGATTGGCCTGGTAATTTGATTCCGTCGTTTCATTACACTCTCTTGCTGAGCCAGCACTCATTATGACTATAGCCCTCGACCCAGGTCCATAAATAACCTCGGTCCGCCATCTTCGTCATTCAAGGCTTACTCCTGGCATATTCTGTCAGACGCGATCATCGCTCTGATCGTCTGCCGCGACGCCGCCGCTTTCCATGATCATGATCGTACTCGGATCAGTTCTCGATCATACTAGTGTGCCTGCGCGAGTTTGACTCGCCCACTTGCCATCTCTTTTCTGGGTGTCTCTTTAATACCGGAACGAATGGTAGTATTTCCTCCAACTCGCCTACACGAGCCACTCTGTTTGTATACATATAGATGGACTTATACCGGTCCGCGAGGTACTCCGCGAACCTTGTCATAATAGTACTGCGCGTCCGCGCAACCTTCGTCTTTGCTCTGTAGCTAGTCTAGCTCATTCCTGAATACACCTGGGCTTGGTATATCTCCTTGGGTATGGTATCTCCACAAGTAGTAGTCCCCGCGAACCGCCTATTGGAGTCACTACAACCGACCACTTGAACGAATAGCCAAGCGTAGTGTACTGACGACTTGTACTTGTCTCATTAATACACGAATAGTGACACGGAGCTCAATCCTATCCCTTATTGTATATCACCTGACAGAGGCATTGGTGTGCGCACCAAAACAGCTAAATAGCCAGATTTCACGCGTGCGAAATACGCAGTCGTATCATCTCCCCTTCACTAAATCTCGACCGTCCCCGGTCGTGAACATGCGCGATCATAATTCGTCGATTTAGAGGTTCGAGGACTGATAGCCCCCTCGAACGCCTGTTTCAATTGTTTTTATTTTGAGCCCAAATTGTCTTCGTTCATTCACCAATAGCTCCCGTGCTCCACGAGGTAGCTTCCGCGGATCTTTGATCCACCTTTAATTGAAAGGCTGTGCTGGATTTTCCGCTAATTTTTATTTCACCGGAGTCTCACGCGCCCCTCTCGCGATTTCCGCTCCAACTATTGAAGACACGCGTCTTCTGCATTATCTTTATTCGTTCCGTGCTTGTAGACTGCCCACGAACCAGCGAGACCATCGTCCTCGAGGTTCGTGCTATCTTTACTTGTTTTTCCCAGCCATTCAATTTTAGCGCCGTACCAGACGCCCGGTTGTCTTGGCTTCTTTTTCAACTCAGGGTCCTGGCCTCGAGTCATTTCTATGGCAAGTCTATTCCTGATCTTTTCCCAGGAATCTCCTTCCATGAGCCCCTTTTTAAGAGTCGACTCATCAAGACTTTCACCCTTCTCGTTTTCTTTTCCTCTACTTTGCTTGTCGTCTTCCCGCATTCGCCTGGCGGGCTCTTCTGCTTACTCGTCTTCCACTCGCGTCTCCACCACGCCTCCTCTCGTTCTCGACTACGTGGCGGTCCCACCAAGCCCGTACCGACTCATGGCTCCAAAGCCCAGACCTCTCGATCCTGCCTCGGCCAAGGCGCGTTTCCTTGCGGACCCTTGGAAACCCATCCGCGACGGTGGTGCCCGTGCCTTCGTCTTCTTCACCGAGCGTTTCGACGTCACTCGTCCGCTGGAACCGGTGACTTTGCCCGTGCTCGTCCGAGAGACCCAGCACTATTTCCAATTCCTGGTACGTCTTGTTCTTTTGTCCCTTTGAAACATCTAATTCTTCTTCTTTTCAGAAGCGCTATCGTGACCACGCGCAAGGGGAAGTCATCCTCGAAATCGAGGCATTCTTTTCTCAATGTTTCGACGTGCTCGCCCGTCTCAACGACGTTTCTGGTCTTGGCAACAAGAACCTGAAGGGCACGGCCGCCTATCGACCCCTGATTCCTTCCGCGGATCCTTCTCGCGTGCGTTTCAATACGCCTCTCCTTTCACTTGTTTTTATTGATGCTTTTTACAGCCCGTCCTTCTCCCTTCGTTCGACATCCCGGCGCCTCCAGCGCCACCTGCGCCTCCTGCACCGTTGTCGCTGGACGATCGCTTCGCTATGGCCATGGACGATGACGACGAGGAGGTTTCCGACGCCGCTCCCGTCCCTCCGCCATCGAAGTCTGCTGCCAAGGCCCTCGCTCCCACGCCCGCGAAGTCTTCTTCCAAGGCTCCCGCGCCGCGGCTCGCGACCCCTAACTTGTATTTTAACGAGGACGACCGCGTACGTCCACTCTCGTTCATTTTTCTTTGCTCTCTTTTTGAATTCTCTTCAGATGCCCGAGGACCAGCTGGAGCTTTCGCCTTCGCCTTTCGGCTATTCATCCACCAAGCCCAAAAGCAAAACCGCTCCTTCCGTCAGCCTCTTTACTCACCCCAAATCGGCAACCGCCCCGTTCTTCCAAGCTCCACCCAAGAAGAAGGGAAACAAGAACTCCAAGGCCAAGGGTCGTCGTCGTTCGAACGACGTTACTCCCGGTCCTTCTTTGGGTAATGTCGAGTCCGAGGAGATCCCTTCCGAGGTGCGTCTCTAGAATTCTTTTCTTTTCTTTTTATGCTAAGGCGTTTTCAGGACGAGGCATTAATCCTTAAAGGCCTTCCGTCCAAAACTCGTGCCGAGTCGCCGGCACCCCCTACTCATCGTTCGCTGCGCTCGTCGACCGTGGCTGCTCGCTCCGCCGAATCACCACCTCCCGACGCTCCTCCTGCCGAGGTTCCCAAAATCTCGCGCAAACGCAAACAAAAGAGCGAACCGTCCGAGGCTCCTGACCAGAAACGCCCGTTCCTGCACCCTTACGCTTCCAACCCCGACGGTGGCTACAAAAGCTACATCCTCAACGATCCCAAGCCCGAGGTCCCGACCAACCCTCCGGACGGTCTTCAAACCCACGAGTGGTATGCTGGTTCGATGCATTCTAAGACGCAGAGTCCCAGTACGTTCCTTTTCTCTTTTTGCTTTCTTTTCCGACGTCCTGACGTTTGAAACTAGGGCGTTCAATGCCCGGCGTTATTCCTCACGTCATCCCGCACGACTTCATCGTCAAAGCCACGCCCGTCCCCGAGACCATGGACATTGTCGATCACTTCAGCAATCCTCAATACTCGATCGACCAGGATTCGATTCCTGCCCCCGCCCCATCGTTGTTTAAGGACACGGATGCGCCCGACGATCCGACCCTTGATCCGGCTCTGATCATCGCCTCGCGCATCCCGGGCAAGAACTACTTCCAAGTGAGTCGTTATTTCTTTGTTTTTCTTTTCTGGTGCGGCCCTAGCCCAACCTGTTTTGTGCTAGGCGCCTGCTCCGTGCTCGAACTGTGCCAAGCGCAACCACGTCTGTGGGTCTTTGGGACCGAAACACGCGTGCCTTGGCTGTGGCGTCGGCCACGGGACTTGCTCGAACTCTATTGACGAATACGAACAGAGCTCAATGTTCGAGTCCCTTCGGCCTGCCATCGAGATGTCCAACTTCAGTGTGTTTTCTCCTTTTTCACACTTCTTCTTATTCCTGACTTCTTTTCCTAGGCTTGATCCATCGCTTGGAGAGCTTGGCCTTCGCACGCCATAACCTCGAATCGTCGCTCGCCGTCTTCCTCAACCAGCGCTCCTTCTATCGGATGCAGTTGCAGGAGTTGGCGCTGTACATCTTCTCGCTCCGCAAGTCCCTTCCCGAGGCCGAGCTCTTCAAGAAGTTCCAGAACGGTCGCGACGACCTCGACGTGCTCCTCTCGCTCTTCCGTTTCCACAATATCGACATGGATTCGGCGACTGCTTTCGTGGAGGACCTCGAGGACCGTCACCAGTTCGCTTTTGCGCACATGGAGCCTACCCGTGTACGTCGCAGCGTTCCTTTATTCTTTCCTTCCTGATTCTATGCCTTGTAGTTGATCGCTTTGCCTCTCGTCCCTGCTCAAGCGTCGACCAGCGGATTATTGCGCCTCAACTCTGCGCCCATTTTCTCGCGCCCAGCACCCGTGGAGACGGCTCCTCCAATGGCCCCTGCGGCTTCGTCTTCAGCGCATCCATCTCACCCTCCAACGCCGATCTCGCGTTTTAGTACTCTGGGTGGTGGTACGTCTATTTTTCTTTCTTATTCCTTTTCTGTGCTTGTCTGATATTCGGGTCTAGCTTTGGATGAGTCCCGGCTGACTTCTCCGTCGACGCCTGCCATCGCGACTCTCAACGCTCCCGACACGCCGATGACGGATCACGCGCCGGAGGACGAGCTGATGGGCTCGCCCAACTCCTCGCCCGCTCCTCATCTCACGGCTGCTGAACCGACGGATTAGGTGGACTCTGCTGGATGGGTTTGGGATGCGGGCATCTTGCTGCGAGCCGAAACGGCCAATCGCATTTTTGTATACTTGTTTTTCACCCCGCGGACTACAACCGACGTCACATACGTCGTCTCTACCTACTTAGAGTAGAAGTAGTAGAGTGCTCTCCCTTGTACATCTAGTAGTCGGCCCAATCGTGGCCTCAAATATCATTGCTTTTGACTCCCGCCTTTATAGTGTGACGAACGAACTTCCACTCTTAAGATAATACAAATATTCTTGTTCTTTTCTTTCGAGTAAGCGTTGTCTACTGTAATGCGCATTGAGTCTTTTCTAGTCCTAGTACATTCGTAGTCTGATACCCTTGTCATGCGACCTTGTATCATGGCTTTGACCACTTCTCGAACTGCTTCTAGGACCGCTTCTCGGATCACCACTTCTTGATCCCTCATCATCCTCGAACCCCACACGGGTTCTTATTGACCATTCCTTATTCTAACTCGAATAATCCTTGGCCAACTCTTATCTGCTCACCCGCGCACGTTTCCTCGAACTCAGCTTCTAACTATAGTTCTGCCGATCGGTGCCCGCATGTAACATATTTGCAAATTGCTTTGTCTACGCCATAGTGATTTGTCGGTGGTCTATTTACAAGTCTGAAACTTATCTCTTGAAAAGCTTGGCGCCATCTTGGCTCTCCCCCCCTCACAAAAATAACACGACCGTCCTCGGGCGTGCCCCGCTAACTTGTCATATTATTCCTGTCATGAACGGATACCAACATTTCAACGTTACAGACCGCTCCTTTTTCGACCGTTACCCGCACTTCACCAATTTCACCACCGTGCAATATATAAACGGCACTCAATTGGTCCTAGGCAACCCATTCCGTTCTCTACTTCTCATGGCACCTGAGCCTCTTTCTCCCGATTCTGCCGCCATGAAGGCCGGCGCTCAACTCGTTGAAGCCGTTGCCGCCTATCGCTCCATCGACAAAACGATGACTGTTCTTGTCCCCACCCGCAAGACCTTACTTGCTCAGGCAGTGAATCTCGGAGTGCGTCTGCTATATTTTCTATTGCCCGACGCCTTTGCTAACTCATTCCCAGGGTCACCTCTACGCATTCAAAGAAGCCCTTCACTTGGTCGAGATGACCCCTGCCAAGGAAGCGCTCTTCCACGTCCGCGATGACGCCCTCGAAGCCAAGAAGGAGTGCGGTTTCGAGCCTTCTGCTGCTGCCATGAAGGAATGCGCCCTCGCCCTCCAATATTATCAAGCCCAGCGCAAGGATGCCCAAATTCGCAAGAAGGACGCTGACGATCGCAAAACCAAGCGTGCTGCCACTACTGGTCGGAAACTTCCCAAGAAAAAGGTCCATCGCAATCCTCTGCCTGTCCATTCTCCCTTCTTATATCCGCCTTCAATTTCCCAGGTCAATTCTGCACCCACTGTCGAGGATGGAGAGGACGACGAGGATGGTGTGTCCATTATCCCAGCTCCCACTGTCGACGCTAACTCGGTGCGTCTCTTCCTCCAGTCGTGCTTATCCTCTCTCACGAATTCGCCCATCTCCTCAAGATGGATGTTGACGACGATGGTGCTGCTGGCGCTCCCTCCAAGCACTCACTCACACGGGGCCAGTCTGGATACTGTATGTGCTGGGGAGCCTAGTAAGTCCCATGTATGGTGCACATCCTCGAAATGGGTGATGACTTGAAAATTCATTTTCTCGGGGCATGTTTTGCTTGTGGATCTCTGGCATGTGCTCTCAGCCGCAGTCAGCGTGGTGCCCAATGGTTGGAGGCAAGAGCGCAGCCCAGGAAACGTAATTGGACATCCTGGGACGATACACGCTGCTTGCCTGGGGGTTCGGAAGCGGAGTCTGCTCGTGACTTCCTCATCGGGGAGAGGTGTTGCGAGTAGCTATGAAGTCGCATGTCAGTGCGAGTAGTACCCTATGGAAACCTCGTAAAAGTCTTGGGGTCACCACTGGTTTTTTTCACGCACGTCGGCACAGGTGTATCCCTGCTGCATCCAGATGTAAGCCGAACACACCTTGCAGAGGTATGCTTTTAGCCCCCCTGGGCATCAGTAGATATGCCAGGGGTACCGAACGGGGCAATTCAAAATGCTGCACTGATACCGGCAGCATATCCACGTGTCGGTCTGACAGAGTCAACAGAGTCAGCCTACTAAGGTCCTCCATAGTTACCTTGTCTGCCACACCGGACACCTCGTCACTGTCTCCTTCCGCTAGGGTATCCAATACATTCACAAAGGAGGGGCAAGTTCCTTGCCCATCGGAATGACAGAGTCTAACATTGCAGGCACAAACCCCTCCACCTCTTCCCCATCGCTGGGTTAGTCGCATGTATGACAGTCTGGATTGCTGAAGCGTTGTGCTGCTACGCCTGAGGTCACCAGACCAGAAGAAAGAGTTCAAGGTTGGTAGGTGGCGCTGCAGCAAGCAAGGGACCAGCAAGGGTGGAGTCCATGTGAGAGGAGACTCGGGGGACGGCCCACGGTGTCGTATTCTAAAAGTGTTTGTTATGAAAGAGCCAGAACATGTATTTCGCAGATGTGGAGATAACGGTAACATCAGGATCACAAGCCGGATCAGCTATGCAATGATGGCACCTGTCACGATTTCTATCATATTGCCAGCACTATGGTTCAGAGGCAACAATTTGAGTCCACAATACAAATTTGAATATAATGCGCAGATGTCACTGGTTCAACTCTTGGTGTGGCCACTTGTTGAATATTACAATGACACTCCGGATTAATCAGTATCACCCTCCGGATCAACCAGGATCACATTTCGGATCAGACGTGATCACTTTCGGCGACGCAGCACAAGATATTCAAATATTCGACATGCATTATCCCAAGGCTCACAGGGGGGAAGGCATCTTTTCCGCAGTGCGGAAATACTTTATTTACTCAACATTTCCGCAGTATTTCCGCAACATTTCCGCCAGCTCCAAAAATAGGTGATAAAAATCAAAATCAGCCAATTTGGCAGAGAATCTGATGATTATGTAATGAAATCAACACATTTCCGCCATGCGGAAATGTTGCGGAAATACTGCGGAAATGTAAAATTTCTGCATGGCGGAAAAGATGTCTTCCCCCCTGTGGCTGTGGTTGTCTCATCAAATCAGGATGACATCGGAGCGGCTGGATGATGAATCAGGCAAATTGATGGCCGAGTTCCCATGGTCTTCGACCAACCAGAAGTGTGCCAGAGGTTTATGCGTGCCTGCCGGACGACTAATATTTGATTACATGCGGAACCTTGTAGAAGCTTCCAGAATGCCAGAGGCTTATGCGTACATGCCGGGATGACTCATATACAATTACATAGCACATATGGAAAAGGTATATAAGGCCAGCATATCTACCTGTAGTCAGTACCAACCTTCCTACCTACCAACCCCAAGTTCCCCCCACTTTCCTCTCAGTTCACTACCCCCCACTGTAGTACCTTACCACCAATAATCACTGATTTGCACGCTTGCATCCGCTTGTCACGTGAAACGCTCATCACTGCTGATCCTTTGATCTCCTCATAATAATCCACAACCGGTCTCACCCGCCATCTCCGAACTCATAGTTGGTTTGGTCTGATTTTAATTAATCCCACCTGCCTACTAGGAATCGATATGTGATCCTGCCTGATCCGGAGAGGAATCCTGATTAATCCAGAGTGTCATCGTAATGTTCAAAAAGTGGCCATACCAAGGGTTGAACCAAGTGACCTCTGCGCATTATATTCAAATTTGTATTGTGGACTCAAATTGTTGCCTTTGAACCATAGTGCTGGCAATATGATAGAAATCGTGACAGGTGCCATCATTGCATAGCTGATCCGGCTTGTGATCCTGATGTTACCGTTATCTCCACATCTGCGAAATACATGTTCTGGCCATTTTCATAACAAACACTTTTAGAATACGACAATGTCCACTCATTGTTGGCAGCTACAGATTAATGGCAAGAGAAAGTGCATAGTTTATGTGCATATTTATTTATTGTCTTCGCTCCATCCTCGATGGGCATAGAATGTGGCCACCACGTGAGGCCGAGTTGGGCGTGAATGGCAGGCGCAAATAGGTTGTGACCCTTGACAAAACTGCCGCTGGAATCGCATCTGGCCACAGCTTTTGACTTGCACGTATGCCAACTTGCGGCAGTAATGCGGATATGAGGGAATTAGTCAAGCAGTTGTTGAAGAGGTCCTACATGACTGGCCCAGGAATGTATTGTGAATTGCCGCTTCTGAATGGTACAAAGGCGGAGGAATGTTGAATTTCTCATTCATTGACCTGAAAAAGGAGACGCAACCCTGGAAGCTCAAGCGGTCCTCGGAGTCGAACCTGTGGATATATAATGAACATGGGTCATGTGAATGGCAGCTAGGCACCAGGCATTAGCAATTGCCCAAGGTTCCGTATGGACCTGGTTATAGTTGAGGATGGGTGGTCCAGCGTTGGAGTGACAAGATAATAAAACAAGCAGACTATTATCCCATGGCCTTCCTTGGATTCGAACCACGGCAAAGGACCAGATGACGATGCTTTCGTTCTTCTTTTAGCCAGATTTAGATGAGCACGGAATGAGCTCACGGAATTTACCCTACCAAGAAAATCTCAAGCATTTATACAGAACTGCTAATGGATAAGTCTGGCTAAGACAAGGTGATAGGGTTTTTCTGCGAGTCTCCCAGCTCATTGAGGATGACGATAGGGTTGCGCTCCATGCCAGGAGCATGCGGTTTGCAACAATGGCATTTTCCATTCGGAATATGGCTGGATTTGTAGTGAATAAATAAGAGCTGGGAGGGCCTGATAATTGTCAATGGGAAGCTGGCAGTTAATTGAGAGGATGACATAAACAACCCCAAGACTCTCCAATGTGCGGCCAGCTAGATCGCAGAACCTGGCTCCAGCGGTGAGAGCCATGTTGGACTCAGTTGAGGTAAGAATGGAGGCGGGCGCAGCCAACAAAGTCAAGGGGCATGCATGCAGGGCATGTTCCAAGATCTAGAGGAGGTTAGTATCTGGGGTGGGTGTCGGAGCGTTGGTGTGCGTGGGCAGAGAGCTGCGTGATGTTGCTGCTGGGTTTGAGTTCGAACTTCTGTCTCCCTTCTGGGCCACTGACACGCACCAGCTTGCATACATACGGTGTGTGAGTGGGTGTGGACCCCAGGAGAATAAAAAGACGAACCATGGGTGGCATGGGCAGGTTGAATTCAGCAGATGGGTTGATGGTTGTAACAAAGGCAATGGGTGCACAGCCACAGATTGATCGCCGGGATGCAGAGAGCGGCCATCAAGATCAGTTTGTGGCTGTCCCACAGGACCTAATCATCTGTGCACTCACCACCTGGCCTCGGTTCTGCTGTTGCTCATCGCCCTCTTCGCCTGCTTGAATATTGTTTGGTAAGTATCCATACGTCTGTCCTGAGTCTTGTGGCCTTGTTTGAACGTGCATCTCACTGGATGCTTTTCCAGCAAGCAGCTACCATCCTTGCAAAATGGACCCCGACAGGAAACAACGCCAACAGCCGCAGACCATCAGCATCGGCTCCTCCACCGTACTCCCGGGCCTACCGCATCTGCACATTGTGGCTGACGCCATGGACACCACCAAGATCTTGAATGCTTTTCGACAGGGCGGAGGGCGCACCAGCCGCCTGCAGATGCTCGAACACGTTAGCAAGAGCGACCTGGGGGACCTCGTGGCCGCGCTTGCAAAGAAAATGGCCGGAGAGCATTTCCTGTCTCTTCGAATCATGAGCAAGATTGACGAGGATGTACGCTGGGACCCTCGTGGGGACATGGTGGTGACTATGAAACTACATGCCTGAGGTCAACAGTGAGAAACTGGGGACCTAGGCTACATGACAGCTGACTATATACTTGTCAGAACAAAAGGAAGTCCTAATTGGTAAATACAATAAGAAAGAAGCATATCATGGGGGAATTCCCATGTCAGATGAATATCAGAAACATGGTCACATGACCAGAATACGAGAATGCCATCAGTCCATCAATCAATATCATCAGTTGATCAGCAACTTCCAACACTCCCCCGGGACCTGGGCAGTCTCGCCTAGCTCCCCCGGATTCCCATAAGTCCTAGTAGATGTTCCAGAGCAGGACGAGGGAGGGGTTTTGTGAGCAAGTCAGCTAACTGCTCCTGGGTTGGCACATATTCAATGTGAAGAGTGCCTCTGGCAACTTCATCTCGAAGCCAGTAGTGAGCAAGGTCAAGATGTTTCATCCGACCATGGTGCTCAGGATTTTTGGATACTTGAATGGCAGACTGGTTGTCCATGTAGATCACAGAACTGCCAAACACCTTGTACCCCAACTCCCATAGCAAATTGCGCACCCATTTTGTCTCCTTGCCTGCATCCACTCCTGCAATGTACTCTGCTTCAGTGGTGGAGAGCGAGACTGTAGACTGCAGCTTGCTCTTCCAGCACACTGGTGCACCATTCATCATGACAACATATCCACCTGTGCTTTTCCCAGTGTCTTTGCAGCCACCATGATCAGCATCAGTGTAGGTAATAAAGGAAGTGCCAGATGGTGATTTGGTGTAGGTAAGTTTGTAGTCCAGAGTACCGTTGATGTAGCGGAAGAGATGCTTCACAGCTTTCCAGTGGGCTTCACCAGGATTGCTATTGAAGCGGGAGAGGATGCCGACAGCAGTGGAGATGTCAATGCGCGTTTGGGTAACCAGATAGAGAAGAGATCCAACTGCAGAGAGATAGACAGATTTGTACTGCTTGGACTCCTCTTCAGTCTTGGCTCCCATTTCCTTGGTCAGGACAAGTCCAGGAAGCATTGGAGTGCTCACTGGCTTGCAATCCGACATGTTGAACTGCTCAAGCATGTTCACAGCATATTGGCGCTGTGAAAGAGAGACAGTGCCAGCCTCAAAGTCACGCTCAATCTTGATGCCCAGCAACAACTGTGTGGGACCAAGATCCTTGACCTTGAATGATTGGCCAAGTTGAGCAATGACCCTGTCTATGTCTTTGTTGTCTTTGGCAGCAATGGTGCCATCATTAACATAGATGGGAAGGATGATCCGCACTTTGCCATCATAGTAGACATAGCAAGAGCGATCAGACTGGGTGCACCGGAAGCCCATAGTTAAGAGCTTTGCATTCAGCTTCTTGTTCCATTGGCGGCCAGCTTGTTTCAAGCCATAGATGGACTTGTTGAGTTTCAGAAGCTGGCCCTTCTCTCCTTGTGGAAACCCTTCGGGCTGAGTCATAAAGACATCCTCCTCCAGGTCTCCATTGAGGTAAGCAGATGAGAAGTCAAAGGAACGAAGCTGAAGATCATGCTGAGCAGCCAATGCAAGGACAATGCGCAGGGTGGCATGCTTGAAGGTGGGGGAAAAGATCTCGTTGTAGTCAATGCCATGGCGCTGACCGCGACCATCTGCAACAAGTCGAGCTTTGTAACGCTCAATTGAGCCGTCAGACTTGTGCTTGATGACAAAGACCCATTGAGAGCGGATTGGCTTGACGCCAGGAGGTGCATCTACAACATTCCAAGTGCAGTTCTCAAGGAGAGAGTTTATCTCTGAGACTGCAGCTTCTTCCCAAAGATGTGCATCAGGTCGCCGCAATGCGTCATGATAAGAACGCGGATTGCCTGACTGGATGGCGGACCTGGCATACTCCACAGAAACCGAATTGGCTTCTTGCAACACCACATCTGCTGGATTGCCTTCATGAGCAACGATCAGAGCGCTGCCTGAAGTGAGCAGCAACTCATCATCGCTTTCTGAGTCTGGATGGGAGATAGGCTCGGGCTCAGGCTCATCATCAGAGTCAGGAACAGCAGGAGTTGGCTCCCTAGGCGCTGTTTTCCACCATTCACCAGGCTGCCGATGTTGAGTAGTTTGGCCATGGAAGCGGCGACGTGCAGCAATTCCAACTGGTGAAGGCGGGTTCCGAGCTGGATCTGGTGATTGGGAGCGGCTAGGGGGCAGCTCGACTTGAGCAGGTGCTGGTGGAGGAGTGTGAGGAGGGGAAGGAGGCTCTGGATTTTCAGCCTCAGGGGGTGCTCGATGCACATTGAAACCATCATCATTGTCATCATCACTATCATTTCCATCTCCCCCGGCATTGTGCACACCCTTGGGCTTGGTGGCAGGTAAAGGTAGGTTTTGGATGGAGGAGGAAGGAGGTTTTTTAGGGCAACGCCGCATGGCTTGTGGGTCGTTCCCAGGGAAGTAGCGCTCGTCAAAGACAGCATGTTCTGCAATGACAATCTTCCGAGTGACAGGGTTGTAGAATTTCCAACCCTTGTATTCTGTTGGATACCCAACAAAGATGCATTTCTGGAAGTGTATCCCAGAGGTGTCGCGTTTGTCCTTCTGCACAGGCACATAGGCAAGGCAGCCAAAGACCCGAAGATGTGTCACATCCGGCTTCTCCTTGTGCCAAAGCTCATAGGGAGTGGTGTCATCCGGAATGTGAGACGTAGGATGCATGTTGGCCACATGGATGTAGGACTCAACAGCAAGTGCCTTGAAAGAAGGCGGAAGATTTGCTTCATGCAACATAGCAGTTACATGTTCATCAACGGTGCGATTGCCCCGTTCAGCCATCCCGTTCTGTTGCGGTCTATTCCTCGTTGAATGACGACGCACAATGCCCTCTGCAGCCAAAAAGTCTGCAAATTCAGTGGACATGTACTCTCCACCTTCATCATCCTGGAACGCCTTGATTTTGCGGTTAAAGTGATTCTCAGCTTGCGCCTTGAACACCTTGAACGCTTTCAATGCTCCACTCTTGCGCTTCATGTGCATAGTTGCTTTGAAGCCTGTGTGATCATCTATGAAGATAATACGATGCTTCCAGCCCTCACGGGTGAAAACCTTGTATTGCTTCAGGTCAGAGTGTATGAGATCAAGAGGCGCCTTGGAACGATGTCCAGTAGAGGGAAATGGAGCCACGTTGAGCTTTCCTGCAATGCAGGGCTCACAGATTGGATCTGGTTTCTGGTTTGAAGTCAACTTCGCACCAGTCACCAGGTCCTTGCTCAAGATCTTCTGGGTGTCAGCATGATGCCCAAGCCGCCGATGCAGCAGTTCCAGATCAAGAGGCAAGGTGCCAACTGCAGACATAGCTGCATAAGTCGGCTGTTCCATCTCTCGGACATATGCCTCGTTCCTCTCATCAATGTCTGCCTCAAATAACAGCTCTCCTTCCCTCTTGAAGGAGATCAGAGACCCCTCCATGAGAATAGAGTAGCCATGAACTTTGGACAGGTAGGTCTCAGAGATGAGATTATGAGACAACATTGGAACATAGAGGACATTTGTGAGGATTATAGAACGGCTGTGGTGTCCATGTACAAGTGGCTCAAGCCGGATCTCTCCAATCAGCTCGGAGTATACAGCAACTCCATTGGCCACAAGAATGGCAACTCTGTGCGGACGTGCATTGAGCAAAAGCGTTCACGCATGTGGGTCATGTGTGAAGTAGCTCCAGAGTCTGGTTTCCATTGTGTGGACTGTAAAGCTGAATTGTAGAGAATGCTTGCACTAGACGCCAAATGAAACAACTCTTCACTAGGGGTTTCTTCCCTGTCCTGAAGCAGCTCCAAAAACTGAGAGCAGTTGAACAGGGTGTGACTGGGATTGCCACAACCAATGCACGAGGCAGGAAGGGCAGGAGGGTTGACAGGAACGCGATATGGCATCGAAATGATAATGGTGATGTGGTGGCAGATCAAATGATCGCAGGGATTCAGAACGAAGCAGAGATGGCTATGTCTGATAGATGGATGCTAGAACCAGTGCAGAGCAGCTGGCGCCCTCAGGAACGCGTGTGTGAAAGGATGTGACTAAAACTAGCTCTACTGAGCAACCAGTTGTCGAGCACTCGGGCCCTAACCCCAGAAGCACCGGATTGACTACCGTTTGTTTCCTGGTGGACTAAAGACTACCTCCCAAAGAGGGTTTGTCCCAACAGTTGAAGCTCCTATCTACAAGGCTCACACACGACATTCTAAGGGTAGCAGAGCGCGGGAAAATGCGCAAAAATGCGATGGGATGGTTATCTCAGAGCAATGACTTAGTTCAGGCCGGGGCCCATAACCTGTTGAAGCAGGAAGCACAGATGAACTGAGGTCAACAGTGAGAAACTCTGTATTGGTGACTATGAAACTACATGCCTGAGGTCAACAGTGAGAAACTGGGGACCTAGGCTACATGACAGCTGACTATATACTTGTCAGAACAAAGAGAAGTCCTAATTGGTAAATACAATAGGAAAGAAGCAGATCATGGGAGAATTCCCATGTCAGATGAATATCAGAAACACGGTCACATGACCAGAACACGAGAATGCCATCAGTCCATCAATCAATATCATCAGTTGATCAACAACTTCCAACAGAGTTCCGGATGAGGAATCCGATCGGGAGGGGAGGGACTCAGAAAGACCAAGGTGGAATGCACCAAGAACGTCGATAATCAAACTGACACTGCCAAGATTGGAACATTTGCTGGGCCAGCAAATTTTAAATTTGCTATTTATTTGTGCAACATTTGCTGGCCCAGCAAATGTATCGGCATTCAAATCAAACCTGGATTTCACATGTCTCGCTTAGCATAACATTTGCTGTGTCCACAAATTCTGGCTACCTCCAAAAGGCTAAAAAAAGAGAGCCAACACTTGCCATAACAGGTAATAGTTGAGGCAGGACCCCGTACACCATGTAAAAATCCTGCATAAAGTATGTAGGGAGTGAATGTAGGTTCCCGATACAGAATACAGTTTGGGATGAAATTTTATTACTATGGCAGGGAACAAGAAAAGGAGGTAGAATACAAAAATACCTGCTCGACCGCGTGCAGGATCAGCATGCAGAGACAAACCGGCACCGCATGGTCAGCAGCACCAGCGAGCAGGATATTCCTGGACCTCCTTCATCTGACCGCGGGTTGGGTCAACACGCAGACTTGTACCAGCGCCACCTGGTCAGCGTCGCCGGCGGATGAAGGGAAGCCCTGCTCGACTGCGCTCTTGGTCAGGGCGCAGATGTACACAAACCAGCACTAGTGAGCAGGAGCACTCCCACTTTCCCGCTCAACCGTGTGCGTGGTCAGCGTGCAGACACAAACCGGCACCGCTTGATCAGCAGTCCCACTCGCTGGCACTGACCGGTAGCTGGGTAGGCCTGCAGGGGGGAGGGAGATGGTCGTGGTGGTGGGAAGCAAGGGGCTCCGGGCGGAGCATGAGGTGACCACGAGGCTTTCAAGTTTCACCTACCATTGCCTGAAAAAGCAACTTTCACTACCTTGACCCAGTTTAGTAATGATCAGAGCTATAGCCAAATAAGGAATAAATTAGTGGAACACCGTTTTGGGCAGTTTGACCAGAAATGAGCCAGTTTGAGGAGAAATCATTTGGAATTTGACCTTGAAAAAGAATGGTAGGGGTGCACGGGGGCCTAGCGAGCACAAGAATTGCCTTATAGATAGGGGTATTAGTGTTTATTCCCATATATGGCAGGACATGCATATAGGTAGCTGTCATGTAGCCTGGGTCCCCAGTTCTCACTGTTGACTCCAGGCAAGTACTTTACTGCACTTCGATACATGAGTTCTCACTGTTGACTCCAATTCATCTGTGCTTCCTGCTTCAACAGCACTATTGTCCTGCACCTTTGTTGTCTCCTATTGTCATGTCTAAACCGTGTTCTTCATAGAAGCCTGTCATGATCTGACAGTTCACTGATCGAAAACTCCTTCCCTCATCCACGCTGTCGTTCATAAATATGAAACTGTCCCACATCTTTAAATAATGTCCTCTGCTTCTTCCTCAATCCGATCGAGATGGGTTCCTATGACTTTAACGCTGTACGGCGCCAATGTATATCAGGTTTATTTGGCATTATCACGTGCACAAATAGGTCAGTGCGTGACAGGTGTCACTGGTTGGACTCCATCTCCCTCCTCCAACTTTTTGTCTCTCCTTGGAGTCCTTCGTCCCGGAGTTCTGGTCAATCTTTGTCTGGTTGTCCTTATCCGGCATTCCAGACAGCCTCCGATCCGGCACCTAACACAAGGGAAATGGGCCTGTTGCATGTTGAACATTGGTATCAATTTTACTTGATTCTTACTTGACCATTACAGCCTTTACTTTTCCGTGTTTCTCTGCAATATAGACTCACTTACCCACCTTTTCCCGAGATCTTTGCTATTTTCTAGTTTACTTATATACGGGCTCACTTCTTGTATTTCTGTAGCTTGAATTGTGAACCCGATTACTTGTCCATTCTCAACATCAAGGGCCGGGTCTGTCAAATTTTCCTTTCCCGTGTGATGATGTTAAACTTACTTTTGCAGTGACGTGTAACACCCAGCCATTCTCATTGGATACCAAGCACACCAAACCAAATGGCCATCAAACTCCCATATGGTGTGATGGTTGCTGAACCTTTAGGTTTGGCCTTAATAAGAATTCCTTGTCCCATGGTTAGTGGCTGTGTCAGCGCTTAATGGGCGCTTTTCTGTAATAGAACCTTTCTGTGGTTAGTGGCTGTGATACCTTGTGGATACCTGTTGGGCCGCGCATGACCCTCTGTAGTTGCGCAGCAGACTGCAGTGTGTAAGTTTATTTTCCTTCTGCTCACAAACCAGCATTATGCATTACACAGGGGGGAAGGCATCTTTTCCGCAGAGCGGAAATTTTATATTTCCCACAGGGGGGAAGGCATCTTTTCCGCAGTGCGGAAATACTTTATTTACTCAACATTTCCGCAGTATTTCCGCAACATTTCCGCCAGCTCCAAAAATAGGTGATAAAAATCAAAATCAGCCAATTTGGCAGAGAATCTGACGATTATGTAATGAAATCAACACATTTCCGCCATGCGGAAATGTTGCGGAAATCATGCGGAAATACTGCGGAAATGTAAAATTTCTGCATGGCAGAAAAGATGCCTTCCCCCCTGTGTCCGCAGTATTTCCGCATGATTTCCGCAACATTTCCGTATGGCGGAAATGTGTTGATTCCATTACATAAGCATCAGATTCTCTGCTAAATTGGCTGATTTTGATTTTTATCACCCATTTTTGGAGCTGGCGGAAATGTTGCGGAAATATTGCGGAAATGCTGTGTAAATAAAGTATTTCCGCAATGCGGAAAAGATGCATTCCCCCCTGTGTTACCGTGCATAGAACTACACCACTCACAGTGACAGCCGAACACATGCGCGGTGGTGGGCTGTTGAACTTTGGGCTTTCTCTGAATGCAGTGATTCTCTTGTACATGTTCGAGCCTGAGGCCTGACGCACCGTCGGCCTCTCTGCTTTGGCGTGCGGACATGGGGAGCTGCTTTGGTGTGTTCCCCCGCCGTGTTCAAGTACTGTACTAAGGCTCCATTCGGATAACATTACTTTCTGACACTTTGGAGCATTTCACCGCCAAACAGAAAATGACCATTACTTTCCATCACCGGAAATGGTAGCGGAAGTAACGAAAGATTGCTAAAGTAACCGGAAGTAACGCGATCCGAATGGAGCCTAAGTATTACAACCATTTGTTCAGGTGACGGGTGACGACCAAAATTTGGGGCTCGGCAGCTCGGAGAACTGTGATTTCCTGTCAATTATTGACGGCATGCGTGATCCGACTGATATAATCAGACCATATATGGCAATTTGATCTGATGGCCGCTCGGTGAACTTCTTATCCGGTGAACTTCTGCGGTGACGGGTGACACCCAGTGAATAAATGGTCGTAATAGTACAGTATGTTTTCTGGCCTTGCAATTGGTTGCTACGTGGATGTGTGTGCCCCCGCAAAAGGCATGCACTCTTTGGGGTCATGGTCTGTGACGCGAGGCCAAAATATCGATGTATCTACGTGGGGTGATGTCCCGTGTCCCTCCCTACCCGGAGACATCCCTGGAGAGCCGTCACTGAATGAGCTATGGTCAACTATGGCTGGGCAAAATTTCATCTCCAATCCCTCTGGTAAACCAGCACTGAAATATACCTACCTACAAGTTTTGAGATGTTCTCCTGTGCTCATGTATCTAGATTCTACTAGCCAGTAGCACAACTAGTACGACATAGGAAATTTATTGAACTTTTGTGCTCTGCTTGCCTGCAATGGATAACCGGGACATGAAATTCCAAAGGTTCGGCGCTCGCCGCTTGCGGCCTTACTCATATCACTCACATCATGCATACCAATAATTGACGGAAATCTCAGATCGAAGATGAGCAGGAAGAGACGTGTCACATAGAACCGAAAGTATTGAGCGGCTTGGTAGAAGACGCCGATCGAACCTCTGAATGTATGAGAATATTCTGTTGAGTGGAGGTACTAGTCGAATATATAATACAGATTTCATGATCCACGAGAGTCTCCAGTCTTACTGACAGCTCCGGCTGCGCCACCAGGTCTCGAAGGCTCCTCAGTGCCGCCAAAAACATTTCCGAGACTCGCGCGCAGTGCATGATAGACAGTCTGGTGCGGGGCTGGGTGGATCGAGTTGACGGTATGCAAGTGTATGAGCCCTGTTAGCGGGGAGAATGTGTATGTCGAGTTGCTACCCACAGTCAGCTGGAGCAGACGCGGAGACAAGGTTCTCACACTTCCCAATCGCCGGGGGCACCACTGACGCGGGCAATGCCGGACACACCGAGTCCGACAAATAAGCTCTTGTCGCGGCTCTTCCGACGCGGTTTGAGCATTTGTAGATCTGACTCGCCGTGAGTGTTCACAGAGACTTTATTGAGAACGACCTTGAGGTCCGAGTAGAGGGCATTCAGTGTGTGTCTGACAAACACCGAAGATGTAAAGTACAAAGGTGCGCCTAAACCGAATTCAGTAAATGGCAGCCTTGAAAAATTGCTACTTGCCCTCAACATTCAACGTCTTGGGAAACGGCGCAGGAAGCTCAACGGGTGGTGTGTACGAGAGACGGATATTCTCCGAGTAGATGGTGTCAACGTCCTGGTCAACGCCAGACAGATAATCGAGCGGATTGGCATTTGCAACGGGAAGGTAGACAAGGCCTGTTGTGAAGAATTCAGGTAGAGTGTTTTGAATGAGGTAGATCGCGCGGCCTGGTGCTGCACTGAGCGTGTTGAATGCGTCGGATTAAAAGAAGCTCGCCTGTGCGAATCTCCCATTCTTCGTCAGAAATTTCGCGTGTGGTTTTAGGATCAGGCGGGCCAGTGTCGGGAGGTAGATGTGAGCGCAGGCCAAGTGCTGCTTCGGACGCGTGAGAGCGGAACTGTGAAGGACGACGGAGAGCGAGCAAGAGCCGACGATTATGAGAGAGAGCAGACATTAGACATAACCGCGAAGACGCGTCTTCGGCACACAGCCACACATCACTATCTTTCTTTTGATCCACTTTCATGGTTGGTGCACCATTTGGTTGCTCGTCCCGCCTAACACGCCTCAGAGCGACAACGCGGAATACAAAGAGGCATTTGCTCTATTCGACAAACGCGGCACCGGTGCTGTCCCCCGCCAGACCCTCGGCGACCTCCTGCGTGCCCTCGGCCAAAACCCCACACAAAGCGAGGTCGCAGAGATCGTCGCCGCTGCTCCCCCAGACGTCGATTACAAGACATTCCTTGCCATTCTAAATCGGCCAGACGGATTCAAGCCCGCTGGCACGCCTGGTGCGTTTGTTGCCCTGACCCCATTTCCGTGCTAATTGTGCTGCACAGAGGAATTCATCCGGGGATTCCAAGTGTTTGACAAGGAGGGCAATGGTTTCATCGGCGCAGGCGAGCTGCGCTACGTATTGACGCAGTTGGGCGAGAAGATGACGGATCAGGAGGTCGACGAGCTGCTCAAAGGCGTTCAGATTGGCGCGTGCGTGCCAGTCCCAATTTACATCCAAGCCACTCACGACTACTTTTCAGCGACGGCAATGTGAATTACGAGTCTTTTGTGCGTACGATTCTGAGCCAGTAGTGTTGTGTATAATGTAATTGCCTAATCCTCGGAGATGTATCCGTCCTCGTCCGCCTCCCCATCAAGCCCCTCTGCCTTCGTTGCCAGCATTTGGACCACCAGCTGCCCTCCTCCCTTGAGACAGTCGATGGACCCAACCGTCGATTTTCCCCATAGGATCTCCTGCCTTGGATAAGCCAGCACAAGCCGGAAACCCCACCACAGGTCGGCACCCACCGCCTCGACCTGCTCCTCCATGCCACGTTCAACGTCACTGTGTCCTCCGGGCGATACGAGTGTATCTGCCGTGCAGTCCGCGAGTTGCGTGTCCACAAATGCGTACAGCGCGGTCAGCGAGCGAGTTTCTGCAAACCTTCGAACCACCCGGCCACCGTCCGGGAGACGGATGGCGAGCCTCACACCCTCTACATCCTCCTTCTCGTCCTTGAGAACACGCTTCGCCCACCTTCGCCACATGTCTCGCTCCCCAGCTCTCTTCTCCAACTCAGCCGCTTCGTGTTCCCTTCGTGCGGCCTCTTGTTCCTGGGCCACACGTGCAGCTTCCGCCTCTCTGGCTGCCAGAGCTTCTGCCTGCATGAGTGCCTCGATCCGCGCACCATCCTTTGCCGCCGTCTCACGGAACGCTCGGTCCTGTGCCTCTCGCAGGGCGCGGTCTGTAGCTGCCGTGTGTTGTGCAGCGCGTAGTCCGGCGAGAAAAGGTTGAACTCTGGGGAGGAGCTGCGTCTCGAGATGTGTTACAAGAGTCGTTGGGGCGGTGGTGCTACTTGGCGGGCCTTGGTGGCGGGACAAGACAGTGAGAGCTGGGGTAGTCGACGTTCGGGAGCCACGGCGAGGTTGGAGCGCTAAAAAGGCGACAAAGGGATAGGTGGTGGCCTGGAGCTTGAGTGCGGCGCTGTAGGCCTCGCGGTCACGAACGTCCCCACCCCAGACGAGTATATCGTTGCTGTGCAGTAAACGAACTAGTGTCGGATCTGTGAGAGTGATCCTATGTTCCACAATTCAAGCAGCTGCATGCATGAAAGCAGATATCACTCACCGCTTAAACTCGGAGACATGGTCGTGCTCCTCACTGACAAGCACAATGCACGCAATGCGGGCGTCGCGCTGGCACAATCTTAACGCGTCTTCGTACGTGCCAAGGGTAAAGTCGGGTAGAACTTTGCGGTCGTTGGTCCGGTGAGTGAGGGTTGAAGGCCCTGCAGCGCCCGTTTCCACCCCAGACGCGCTGGCGCTAAAACATTGGGCACCCGTCTCTTCCTCGAGCTCGCGCACCCAACGGTCAGCTCCACCATCCCGACGCGGAGGGGTCCGTCTCGGTCGGAACAAGGCGAGATTGAATGCAAAGGGGCGCGGAAGTGGGATACGCAGGAAACCAAACACGAAGCGAAAGAGGGTCGACAGAAGTTGCAACGGCCAAACAAGTAGATTAGAGAAGGAAAAGGTCCATGCTGAGTTACGTGGCGCTATTGGCTGGTGCTGCTCGGTATCGTCAATGCCGAAAGACTCTACGGAAACCGGTGGTGGAGGTGGTGCAGCAGCGTTTCCGAAGATGAGGTCTGCGGCGCGCTGGACATCCCAGTCTACGGACTCGAGGACAGCGACGGCAACGTCGTCGGCACCGTGTGTCAAGTCCAGGAGCTGGGTGAGTGCGGCTTGCTGGGCCGCAGTAAGGTGGTCCATGAAATGATTCGAGATGATTGTTTGATTCTAAACTTGATCCCGGCTTGGCTCTTACCACCACCGCGACAACCCAAACACCTCGTCGTTCTCCTCCTGCTCCTCCTTCTCGTCAGGGAATTAACGAATTAACAAATGCCCTCCCAATCGACTCTCAACACAGACGAGAAAAATAAAGTCAAGGCATCAATTTCTGACAAGATTCTATATGCCGCCTTGGCACGCATCTACTATGCGCATCCGCAGCCGAACGAGTGGGCGTACGCTGGCCTGCAGGGTGCACTCGCCTTTGTCAAGGACAACACCAAGAACACGCATGCCTTTCGCATGGTCGATCTCACCGGCACCCGCGGTGTCATTTGGGAATACGAGCTTTACGACGGGCTAGATTACTTTGCCGACCGCGCCTTTTTCCATTCCTTTGCAGCAGATGTGGGTCATTCCGCTTCTTTCGTCAGCCTCTTGCTCACGTATCCCAGGAATGCATGATAGGGTTCGTCTTTGCCGACGAGAAGGAGGCAAAGACCCTTTGGAAAAAGGTGCTTGCCAAGAAAGACAGCAAGAGTTGTGCGTTCTCTACGTTGTGCGCCGTCGTATATTCTCTTACAATCCCCAGCGAAACTGGCGGCGGAAAAGAAGAAGAAGGCAAGCAAGGGTGGAAAAATCGACAAATCCATGATATCCGGCCCAGCGTCGGGCTCCTTCGTGCATGTTGCGCACATGGGCTACAATGAAGAATCAGGCTTCACATCGACTGGTGTAGACCCGTCATGGACTGCCTTCCTTGGTCAGGTCGAAAACTTGGGCATTGACAAGAAAATCATTGCCAAAGAAATGGACTTTATCAAGGAATTCGTGACCCAGAACCAAGCTGCGGTGCCCTCCAAGGAACCCAAGAAACCCAAACCACCTCCACCGCCGTCCCGGCGAACACATGCGCAAACAGACAGCACATCTTCGGTCGTTGCTGCGCCTGCGCCGCCGCCACCACCACCACCGCGGGGTAGTCGGGCATCGCAACCTCCGCCACCCCCCACCCGTGCCTCTGTCACTCCTGCGCGTCCCGTGCCCGCAGCAACGTCACCACCACCGCCACCTACGCGCCCCGCAGCGCGTAATACAGCTGTACCACAGCCACCACCACGTCCAACTAGCACTGCCCCGCCCGCCCCGCCGCCGCCGCCCCGTCCTGCACCTAGTAATGCAGCGCCTCCCCCGCCTCCTCCTCCTCCACCGCCACCGCCTCCCCCATCCGCTGGCACTGGGGCACCTCCTCCTCCTCCACCACCACCTCCTCCCCCAGCTGGTGGTGGTGGCGCATTGGCGGGTCTGCCTCCTCCACAACCGGGACGGGGGGCCCTTCTCGAGTCCATTCAAGGCAAGGGTATTCATTCCCTGCGCCCCGCCTCGTCAACGCCACGCCCACCTCCTGTCGAGGAACCAGCGACGCCATCGAATGGGGGTGGTGGAGCTGACCTTACTACCGCGCTTGCAGAGGCTCTCATGTTACGCAACCGCAAGCTTGGGGACTCAGACTCTGAAGGGGAGGATTCGGACTGGGAGTAATTCGATGAAATGGGACTGCAACTGCACACACGAGATTATGCACCCTCGAAAGTTAGGGGCTTGTCATGTCTTATGTAATTCGGAATGGAGCTTTTCCGCTCACTTGTTCTCTTCCACCATGTCTCTGTCGATTCTCCTCATCAACGGCCCCAATCTCAACTTGCTGGGCACTCGCGAGCCCGAGGTGTATGGGGCTGCAACATTATCTGACGTCGTCGATGCCTGCACCGCCACCGCCAATAGTGCAGGCGCAACGCTCACTGCGTTCCAGAGTAACCACGAAGGAGCGATAGTAGACCGGATACACCAGGCCAAGCTCGACGGAGTCGACGGCATCGTAATCAACCCCGGCGCCTATACGCACACTAGCGTTGCGATTCGCGATGCCTTCCTTGGTGTCGACATCCCGTTCATCGAGGTTCATGTCTCCAATGTCCATGCCAGAGAAGCCTTCCGACACAATTCTTATTTATCGGACAAGGCAGTAGCTGTCCTCGCTGGCCTGGGCGTCAAAGGATACGGTGATTCCAGCTCGCTCTTGCATTCGCTGTTCTAAAATTTCTCAGAGTACGCCGTGCAGCATGTCGCGACAAGTTTTAAGAAACGTGTGTAACATCTATATAACGTATTCCCGCACAACCCTCTCCAGTTCTGCGATCACGAGTGCAGAATCCCGCTCAACATCGACTCGCCAAGTGCTCACCGCGATCCTGGTCGCGGGAGCTCCGTCCCATACAGTTCCAGATACGTATATTGACCGAGAGGCATTCAGTCGGGACACGAGCTGAGCATTCAGAAGCGGTGAGCGCGCGCGGAAGAGGACGATGATGTATATGTGAGCAAGATCCGTATTTTGAGGAAGCAGTTCGTAAGAGTCGGACGCGAGAAGGAACGAGGCGATAGATCGACAGAGTTCGATCTGGCGTTCCAGTAATTCACGATACCAGGTGCGGCCATATGCCACAAGTGAGGCGTAAACGGGCAACGCACGAAGACGCCGACTGCATTCAATGCCTAGATTGTGGGCGGAGGGTATCTCGGAAGGATCTGCCGTTGGAACTTTTCCATTTTGGAACACGGCTTGTTGCAGCGAGAGGTGCCGGCTAAAGAAGAAACCACAGTCGTACGGAACGTTGAGTAGTTTGTGGGCATCTCCTGCTATCGAGTCGGCAAGTTGGATGGAATGCACTCCCTCGACGATGGTGGCATGAGATTCGCTCGGAGAGAGCACCCGAGCCTGCAGACCGAACGCTGAAGGAAATAAGCGCCATGTTTCCAAGATGAGCAAAAGGCAAAACCTCCATCGACATGGATCCACGCCCCATACTTGTCCGCTAGAAACCGAATCTCCCTCATGTCGTCGCGCGAGGTCGCGAACCGACCCGTGTTCACTTCGCCGGCACTGATGACGATGATACTAGCCGCATCCGGTTGTGCCAACTTTTCCTCCAGCGCGCCCAGGTCAAATCGCCATGGCTCCTCTTTGCTGAGCGGTATCTCAATAACGGCATCTACACCGATACCAGTCGCACCGGCAGCCTTGCGAATAGATGAATGGGGCAGGGTGGTCAAAACCTGGATTGTTCGAATGCCAGCGCGAACAGACGCGGCAACGAGACCAATTTGCGCCACGCTGCAGTCGGTGGGAGGGGACCGGCGGCGCCCTGCAGTCGCGACACAAAATTCGCGTCCCAGGGTCAAGCCCAATATATTAGACGCAGTGCATCCAGTGGTGAAGGTCCTGCCACGAAAGTCATCTTGGTCGATGGCGAGAAGCTGCTGGAGAAGGCTGGATCGAGAGCGATTGGTAGTTCACCTTGGAGCATGAAGACAATGAATGCACCTCAGTGCAGCGTTTTCAAGCTGCGCGGCGATGGACGAATGTGGGTCAGAAAGTTGGACATTCTGATCATAGCCGCTGCACAAGAGATCGGCAAACTGTGCAGCCGGGGTACAGCCGCCCGTGACAAAACCGTAGTAGTTGGCGCTGATATTAAAGGCAGGAGCTATCTCGTCGACTAGATGCTGCCAGATCTTTTCCAGGCCGATGCCTGCTGCTGGAATGGACATTGGCAGAGATGTCTCGGCGTATCGAATTGCATCCAGCGGCGGGAGGGCATCGCGCGGGCCCTCAGCAATAGTCGATATGAAGTGGTTAAGACTGAGCGGCATTAGAGCTGTTTGCGATGATTTGGTCCGCATCATGCACCCTTCACCTCTCCGCCGTCAGCTCAACGGCCTAGTGCCGCCCAAAATTGCTACACCTGGCCTCGTCGTGCGCGCCCTACCTTTTTACTCCTCACTCAGTCTTGACCTCGCCTAGTCTGGCAACTCCGGGGGAGGACTGGCCCCCCTCGTCGACTTTTACTCGAAACTCCCGAAAGGGCCTGCCCCACAGCGCTACGGCGGCATAAAGGGCCGGTTCTTCAGCGGCAAGAACGCTTCTGGCGCGCCAGTTCTCGCCATTATCGGCGGGCTGTTTCTCATCGGATATACCATCGACTACCAGCGTGCGTATGCTGATTCTTATGCTTGCTACCTTGCTCATGGTTGTTTCACAGTCCACCTGAGTACGCTTTCACTTTTCCTCGTGTTCCAGCTGATTCTGGTGTTACAGAGCACCACAAGAACCACGCCCACTAGAGCTGTATATAGAAGATTGTGCGCATGAGAATGAGAAACCATTTGTCAAATCACTCACTCGTGATCTCTTCCTGAACCATGAGCTTGGACTTTACAACTGCCGAGGTACAGCTGGCAGTCCCGACGAAAGAAAGTCTTGAGCACGCAGAGGCCTCCCTTGTGAAGATGCTGCCCGATACTGGATTGGGCTTGGAACATATCAAAAAGCATCTGCTGGCCGACCTTGCTCCTGGATTCACTGGATCGAGCGAGTGGTTATCGAACGAGTCCTCATCCCCTCTCATTCATTACGCAGGTCGATGTCCTACGTACTGGGCTTTTACGACTGGCGCTGTGACGGATGCAGCGATGCTGGGAGATTGGCTAGCCACGGTTCACGACCAAAATGTACAGGTCCATCTCCCGGATGAAACTATCGCGACCAAATTAGAGGATACCACACTTCGGTACACAACCAAACCGTACAGACATGACCCTCATCCTTTCTCAGATTGCTCCAGCAACTTCTCACTTTCAGTGAAACGGATTTTTCTGGCCGTTTGTTCACTACTGGTGCGACAGCATCAAACTTGTTGGGCCTTGCCTTGGGCCGCGAGTATGTTGTCGCGGAAGCAGGCCGCCGCAAGTTGCCTCCAGCACAGATCAGTGTCACCCAAGTCGGCGCCGTGGCAGCTTGCATCGAAGCTGGCATAGACGACATACAAGTCCTCGCAGCCTCACCCCACTCCTCTCTGTACAAAGCAGCCTCTACGCTCGGCATCGGGCGTGATTCAGTAATTCTGGTCCCTTTGTCGGAAGACGAACCCTGGAGATTCGATATGCAAAGGCTCCGTGAATATTTGTCCAACGGGGCTGGCAGTATTATCGCAATCAGCGCCGGAGAAGTGTGGACTGGGAGATTTGCGACCAACGGTGATGAGATGGGTCAAATCCGAGCGCTTGCCGATAAACACGGTGCATGGGTACACGTCGACGGAGGTAACTAGTACTTGAAGAGCCGATTTCGGTTGTTGACGAATCATATTAGCTTTTGGTCTCCACGCCCTGATACTACCTCACACGCCCACTTACAAGCATCTCAATGATGGTGTGGCCGCTCTTCAACTGGCCGATTCGATCACAGGCGATGCCCATAAACTGTTCAACGTCCCTTATGACTGCGGTTTTTTCTTCACTCGACACCCCTCCATACAGCAAGCTGTTTTCAAAAATCCAAGTTCTGCGTATCTATCGACAACGGCGCTGTCCATTCCTTCTCCGCTGAATCTCGGGATAGAGAATTCCCGGAGGTTCCGTGCGCTTCCGTTGTATTCGTCCCTGCTGGCCAATGGGCGCACATGGCACTGTGACCTCCTTGAGCGCCAAGTCGCCCTGGCTCGTCGGATCGCGTCGTACATCGTAGACTCGACCGTGTACGAGTTGCTTCCCGACAACGATCTTGACAAGATTTATATGGTCGTGCTTTTTCGAGCGCGCTCCGACTCACTCAACAGCGATCTTGTTTCTTTCATCAATGCTTCCAAACGTATACATGTCTCGGGCCTCCCCTGGAAAGGCCGACCAGCCGCTCGGATCGCTATAGGCACTTGGCGAGTAGAGGTGGATCGCGATTTTCAACTAGTTACCCAGGTATTGGATACAGCGAGTAGAGCACACCAATGATATTGTTAATACACCTCACCAACTTGCCCAGCTGTCGCCTTCCAAGTCGTCGAATCCCGGCATACCACTACGCTCGAATCGAACATTCTTCCCAGACCGCCTCAGAACCTCGGCCCACGCACAGCACATTCCCGCCGATCCTTCGTACAGGCTCCATGGATGGTCGGGGAGTCTCATCTCTCCGCGTTGCGTCAAAGCCTTGTGCCTTGTAGCAAGCTGAGCGAGATGCACAGCACGATGGAGATAGTAATTGTCTTGGTCTATCATTTTTTTCTCCTTGGGTGACCGATCCAGGACGTCCGAAACGGCAAGCAGTGCAAAAACACTGCCCGCCGCACCATGGCAAAGCCCAATGCCCTTTGTCAGGAATCCATGATGGTAGACCAGGGTCGCTCCTGCTTGAACGGATGCTATTAGTTTGCCCATGAGAGGAGCATCGGCCGAGGTGGGTGTTGCGCATCGCAGCAGCGTACACAAGGCAAGGAGGATTCCTGGCGCCCCGTGACACCATCTTGAAGATTAATAGTCGTGGCATTAGATAAAAAAGACGTACGCACTGCACAAGGTCATTTTCGCGTGGTATGTCGTCGCCGGTGGGCGCCACAGTAGGCCAATTCCCATTCATGTCCTGGCATCCAATCAACCATTCGAAGGTGTTGAGAATAGACCCCATATATGGCCGGACAATGCCCGCTGGACAAAGTAGGAGGGTGTGAAGTATTCCCGCTGGACTGTACATTAGTGCGAGGTCAAGATCGCCGGGCAGACTCTTACCTACACCATGTGCTGCGCCGAGATATCGTTTTCTGTGCCAGGTCCACATCAAGGAAGGGGAAGGGGCAGGAATTCTACCGGCAAGATCTTGGGCGTAGAGGGCGGCACCCTTTTCGCCGCGATGTATGATCGACTCAACCACAAGGCCGATGGTCTCATCCGAACACAACGCTGCTATTGCGTTGGGTAGGTCAGATGTCGCCGTAGCTCGTAGGCGTAGCAGGGAGTAAAGAAGCCCAGCACGACCGTAGAGGACCTCGCACCCTCCGTCTTGATCTCCTTGATCCAAGTGGCGCTCCTCGGATAGAGCCATGGTTACTGCGCTTTGAATGAGTTGGGCGCAACTAGTTCCGCTCTCGTGAAAAGTCTCCATGTTGCCAGTGGCTCGCACAAGCACAAGAGTGGCTACCCCGACTGCTGTCTCGAGGAAGGAGCTGTGAGAACCAGAGCTGGGGTTGCTACTGGATGTCGGGAAGAGAGTAAGAGCGCGTTGAAGTTGATTATCTGCAAACGAGACCAATTCATGGCGTGCAAGCCCTGGGACAGAACAACAGGACAGATGATACGCCATCAAAACAGACCCTCGGACACTTGAGGACCGTCAAGTGCACAAAGTAAATTGGCCTACCGGCGATGCCAATGTATACACTGCCAATTGTATGGACATGATTTTGAACACTTTGCACCTCGACGTGGAAAGCACGGAGAATGTGTTGAAGCGCAGCTGAAATGTCGGCTGGAGGGTGGTTATCGTGGCGTATGTAGCGGAGAGGCTTGGTGCGATGGTGGGACATTACTGAGTTGCGTGCGTCATATGACCAAATATAGGGACAAAATGATTCGCATTAAATTAAAATAGGCTACACGAGACCCCACCCTCTACTCATCCTGCCGAGCACTCAGCGGCGGGGATGCGGGTGGCGGTTCTCGACACCGATTAAGATGAGTACACAGAATTTGACGGTTTGGATTCGTGTATCAAAGGTGCTGCAATGCTGTAAGCTTGATATCGAGTTCAGATTGCATGCTCACGCTCGTAGCCGCCATCTGGTCCTCATGACCAGTCATAACAAACTCTCCTGTGTGTATATGCGAGGGAGAGAAAAAGGATGAAACGCACGCGATATTGCGAGCCATTCGGGGTCAAACGTCAGAGGCGTGGAACACTGAAGCGATTTCGTTTGGGAAGGCCGTGGTCAGTTGTAGACTGTGGCCAGTCATGCGACATGGGAACTCGAGGACGAATCGAGAGCTGGTGTAATGAGCAGGACAGAGGACGCCAGGGAAGAAAACGAACAAGGGGAAAGATTGCCAAGCTGGACCAGAAATCGAAAACGTACTGCGTATGAAATCTTGAGACTATGCCTGACGCGTCGGATTCCACTGACGCGTACACATCCGGCCTCGCCGAGGTAGTATATGTTGGGAGCGATCCAGTCAACTCGAAGGGATCGTCGATACCTTGGCACCTGGTTACGAAAACTGCCTCCTTTGGATATATCACACGTGGTGTCAAAACACTTGCAAGTCTTTCTTTGACGGCCATGAAGACGACACGGATTCTGACCCTGTTCGCGGTCGTCGTCGCCGCCAATGCTCAGATCAACCTGAGTTCGCTCTTCCCTTCCAATCCACCCGATAGCAGTCCTTCTTCGGCCTCTCCCTCTGCCCCCACATCCGAGTCTGCTACTCCTAGCAGCGCCTCCCCTGCCTCAGAGTCGGCGACACCACCGCCCTCCAGCTCTGCGCCGACATCGCCGTCTACAACGCTGCCCTCTTCTACCCCGCCACCCCCTCCAACATCGCAGTCTCCCAGTCAGACTCCCTCACCCAGCGTTTCCGAAATCGTCAGCACAAACTCGGCAGGGGATGCTGTTACAGTGGACGTGACGATTACCAACCCGGCATCCAGCGCTGCGGCCTCGGACACGGCCCCCTCTTCCTCTTCTTCCGCCGCTCCAAGTTCCAGCGGCGGTGGACTGAGCACGGGTGGTATCATTGGCTTGGCAGTTGCTGGAGGCGTAGCCCTGATCTGCCTCGCCGCTTTCCTCATCTGGAAGTTCACGCGCAAGCGGATGAGCGACTTTGACGATAATGAGAATATCAAATGGCCAGAGCTCAACGACCACTCGGGGACGGGCAATGCCTCGATGGCGCCCCTACCCGTAACTAACACAGGCCGTTCGGGATTCGGGTTCGACGGTGGAGAAGACTCGCGTGCGCCGTCGAGAACCAACACGTATGATACCTCCACCGCGGACCTCCATCACGAGGACACCTACGCCGTCCCTCCACTTCCCCATCTCAACCCTAACCAGCCTTATCGAGACGACCCAAATGCCGTGGGCGCGTACTACGACCCGTACCATGGCCCCGTTCCCCAGACGTTCAACGACGTTCCCCAGCAGGAATGGGGCCATGAGGCTATTCCGATGACCCAGATGGCTGTGCCCGGTCGTGCGAGTTCTGGGCCGCAGGCGGGCCGTATGTCTCCTGGACCCCAAGCTGCCTACGCCGCTGGCCGTGCGTCGCCTGGTCCCCAAGCTGCCTATGGTCGCGCCTCGCCCGGCCCCCAAGCTGCCTATGGTGCGAGTGGGAGGATGTCGCCCGGCCCCCAGGCGGCGTATGGGCTGTAGTACTCGACTTGTTCACCCGGATCTCACTCCTCCTCTCTTCCGCCTCCTCAGCTTACATTGAGCATATGCACGCATACCCTGTGGCCGAGCCAGCCAAAACGCACCTACATCTAATACTACTCTTGTTTTTGAAACTCTGCTTTCAATCACTTATTGCTCATATATACATGGCGGATGTCGGTTGGTAGAATAGCAAGAAGCATTCATGCATTTTGGAGCGGGACGTGCCAAGTACTAACGAGTGGAGACTCGAAGGTAAAGAACTTGTGGGTGGAGCGCCCTCAGTGTCGCAGACCAAATTGCTGAAAGTCTGATGTGGTGAAATGCCGCTGAAATGTCGCTGGAGGGTGGTTATCGTAGCGTATGTAGCGGAGAGGTTTGCTACGATGGTGGTTGCGTGCCAAATATTGGGACAAAATGATTCGAGGCACTCTGCGCGTTAAATACTAGAAGCCGAAGGCTACACTGATGAAACGACCCATCTACTCATCCTGCCGAGCACTCAGCGGTATAGTGGACGTGGGCGGCGGCGGGTTGACGAGATTCTCAACACCGATGAGTTCACAGAATTTGACGGTTTGCGGATTCGTGTACCATGGCGCTACAATAGTGTGAGCTTGACATCGAGTCGAGATTGCATGCTCACGTTGTGCTCGTAGCCCGCCCATCTGGTCCTCATGACCAGGACCCGGAGCAGTCGTAACAAACTCTTGCACCTGTGTGACCTCTAGGTCCTCAATATCAAGCCCGGGCTCCCGCGCCCGCATTTCATCGGCGATAGATTTCCTTGCCTCGGCCACGAGGGTTCGCGCAACCTCCTCTTGGGGAAACGCGCGCTGTGTATATGCGAGGGAGAGAAATGGATGAAACGCACGCGATATTGCGAGCCATTCGGGGTCAAACGTCAGGCGTGGCACACTTGAGGATGTAGCGACATCAATGTCAACAACCTGATACGATTGAGTGCATTGCCAGAACTGGAGCCGCAAAATGCCCACCTCCAGATATCGACGCTTATTTCCGCACTTGTCGAGCGCAAGAAAATGGGTGGTGTGTGATGTGAATTCTTGGGGCGGGGCTACTTCATCTTCCAGATCAGACAGTGCAACCTCGTCCGGGTTGAGTGGTGCGCCAGAGGAATCAACGTCTTCGTCGTCAATGACGATTTCATTGGGATCGCGTTCCGCTTTCGTTTTTCGGATCTCCTTCTCACCGTGGACAACACGGGCCTCAAAACGCGTGTGGAGATGGGCAGCAAACCACCAGTCAGGTTGCAGGGTGCGGAGCAAACCGAGGAGTGGCGGAGAACCGAGCTGCCCAGACATGATGTCGTTGCGGAAGAAAGGCTTGTTCTGGAGGAGTTTGGGAAGGTCGCCGTGGTCAGTTATAGACTGCGGCCAGTCATGCGACATGAAAACTTGAGGATGAATCGAGAGCTGGTGTAATGAGCAGGGACGGAGGACGCCAGGGAAGAAAACGAACAAGGGAAAGCTTGCGAACAGAGTATTCGCGTATGTGATAGATGCTGCGGACTGTACTGCGGTCATAGGGCATCTTTTCGAAATGACCTGGAAACATAAGTGGCAAAGCTGGACCAGAAATCGAAAACGTACCACGTATGAAATCTTGAGACTTGAATATTCCTGACGCGCCAGCGATTCGGATGCCATTGACGCGTACACATCCGGCCTCGCCGAGGTAGTATATGTTGGGAGCGAGCCAGCCGCCATGATACAACTCCCACATGTAGTTGGACGCCTCATGATTGCCACCAATCACAATAGTCAGTATCGGCGCCGTCTTCTCCCCCGTGTAATATCTATGGAACCCCCCAAGCTGCTTGTACTTGTCTGGAACGGCCATGCATTGGAGGTCTTGGTGGTTGCGAATCGCTTGGAAGTCGCCGCAGATGAGCAGGAGATCGACCTTGTACTGGTTACGGCTCTCGAGAGACTGGATTTGAGAATATATCGTATCGAGCTCGCCGTGGCAGCAGCCCTCGACGGCGACCTTCATTGAGTGAAGAACAAGTCGGTTTGATTCCAGTTTGATGCATGTGATCGGCTTCATGGCGGAAACCACGACAGCACCCTCGGAGACTGCTCGCCAACTGCCCTGGGCAACGCCCGAATCTTCAGATGTAAACGAGGACGCGCTCAAGGCTCTCGAGACGTACAAGAAGCGGGATCCGTCCAAAGGTCATCGGTGCCCACCATCAGCTGCCCTGGCTCCTTACAGCCCTCTTCAGTCGTCGTACGCTTCAAGGCCGTCGGAAACGCACCCATCATGAAGCAGAATTTCTATAAAATTACTGCGTCGAATCGTTTCCAGGCAGTTATACAGTTCCTGAGGAAGGAGTTGGGCTGGAAGGCCAGCGATCCGCTAGTACGCCCATCCCTCATTCTCGAGTCCCTCTCCATTGAATCTCATCCAGTTCACCTACATAAATCTGGCCTTTTCACCTGCTCCCGATGATACCGTGTCCAACTTGTTCAAAGTGTGTATGTACGCGCATTCGACGCTCAAGTACTGACGTCCGAACCAGTCTTTTTGCACCGACGGGCATCTAATAGTCAACTATAGCACGACTGCAGCATGGGGTTAATGTAAATTCTGTATATTTTAAACAGTTCCGGGCGCATCAACAGGTAATCTAACACCCAAGTTGTCCGGCACGGCCAGTGTATCATCCACCTCGCTGGCAAGTCTCCCTCCAAAAGCCACGTTGCCGTGCTTTGAACGGAAGGCGTCGATCCGGGCTTCGACCTCGGGTCTGAAATGACGCATAAGACCCTGAATGGGCCACGCTGCGGCGTCTCCGAGAGCGCAGATGGTGCGTCCTTCGACTTGTTTGGTGAGTTCCAAGAGCATGTCGATCTCTCGACGATGACCACGTCCCTCGACCATCCGATCCATCATATTCATCATCCATGTCGTACCCTCACGGCAAGGGGTACACTGGCCGCACGATTCGTGTTTGTAGAATGACGAGAAGCGCGCAATGGCAGCAATGATGTCGGTCGATTTGTCCATGACGATCACTGCGCCCGTACCGAGACCAGATTGAGCATCTTTGAGCGAGTCATAGTCCATCCTACGGAAAGATGAGCAACAAAATAGGAATGAGAACAGGTCGACGCACAGCACAGTTTCGCAGTCTTTGATAGGAAGAACAGGCACGGAGCAGCCTCCAGGGATGATGCCCAGTAGATTGTCCCACCCGCCCCGTACTCCACCGCAGTGCTTCTCAATAAGCTCTCGAAGCGGGATACTCATTTCCTCCTCGACGACGCAGGGGTTATTGACGTGACCGCTGATGCAGAAAAGCTTGGTCCCCTGGTTGCGAGCCCGTCCGAACCCGGCAAACCAGGGAGCGCCACGGCGGCAGATAGTGGGGGCCACTGCAACAGTCTCGACGTTGGCGACCGTAGTCGGGCATCCGAAAAGACCGACGTCGGCGGGGAAGGGCGGCTTGAGACGGGGTTTGCCCTGCTTTCCCTCGATACTCTCAATGAGGGCAGTCTCCTCGCCGCAGATGTATGCTCCTGCACCACGGTGGACGTAGACATCGAACGAGTAACCACTGCCGCAGGCATTGGGCCCAAGCAGACCATCCTTGTACGCCTCAGCAATAGCTTGGTTGAGGTGATTCGCCTCCTGGACAAACTCGCCGCGAATGTAGATGTATGCCGCATTGGCGTTCATACCACGGCCGGCAACGAGACAACCCTCGACGAGCTTGTGCGGGTCACCCCGGAGAATCTCGCGATCCTTGCACGTCCCGGGCTCACCCTCGTCAGCGTTGACCACAAGATAGCGAGGTCTGATTGCGTTCAGTTGCATACATCAGCGAGAAGAGAGAGAGAGGCGCACCGCTTGTCTTCCTGCCAATTGGGCTTGTTCATGAAGCTCCATTTCAGACCGCTGGGGAAACCCGCTCCGCCCCTGCCTCGCAAACCGGAGTCTTTGATTTGCTGGATGATCCAAGAGTCGCCCTTGAGCAGGATGTCTTTTGTGCGGTGCCAGTCACCACGCGACTGGGTTTCGAGTTAATATAATTGAGAGCTCTGGTATCAGAATCGGTAGTACCTTGGCGCCCTTGAGGCCATGGTCGTGTCGACAGTAGGCGTTGGTGAATATACGGTCTTGGTCTTTGAGCCCTCCATATCGACGAACGGGCGGGTCTACAGCAGTGGCGAAAGTGCGAAGATGCCCCGAGGCACTGCGCAAGGCGATGCTGGACGACGAGCTCGCCTTTAACATCGTCGCGCGTGGTCGGGAGCAGAGGATGTTTGCGGAGCCAATCACAGATCGCGTTTGTTTACGACGGTATAATATTATGCAGCACGGTATATGGGATACAGGATGGGGTATTAAAATGACGGGTACCGAATGGAGCCTTAAAGTTTCGAGGAAAAGACAGACGAAGAGTCCAATATAAACTCACGCACACCACCGACATAATGTGCCCAAAATTCGTCAACAACTCCCAGAGGAAACGCAGCAGCGTCGTAGCCCAAAGTCATGGAAAACTTGCCGTTCAGCATCTGGGTAGACATCAAAAGGGCACCCTTGGCGTTGCGGACGTGCGAGAAGGCGTCGACAAATTGTGCAGATGGGTAACGCTCCGGACGGTACACATCCCCCAAATCACCGAGACAGGTTATCCCCAGCAGTGCCACGGACGGGGTGCCAACAACGGGCGTCGGTTGAGCGGGTTGAGGTCCAGTTTGCGGCAAAGTCCCATCCGCCTCATCGTCCTGTTTGGCAAAGGCTTTGGCCCGCAGCGCCCGCTCACCGCCCATCAGCCGGCAGCGCCCCAGGAGCAATGGACTGCGGGAAAATGCGCTCATTTGAGACTGGGCTGACCGTGCACGAGACCAGAACATTGCGCCGGGATTGCATGTCGCGGGGATGAACGACGGTAGCACGATGTTGCAATAGCCCAACGCAAGTGACATGTAGGAGGATAAGGGTGATGATGGTTGAGCTAAATGACGACGGAGCGACACAGCAGTGTAGATCATCATCGGAAGCTCTTTGGAGGAGTTGAGCTCGGGGTGATTTTGAGCCGTACTTATCCAAGCAAAGTTGATGAGCGCAAAGGTCGCATTGGTGAGAGTCAGTCCACGCGCTTTGCACGCAGCCCGAATCGCAGCTGTTTCCTCAGGGTCCCAGAACTTGAGCTCGATTGTCTGCTTGCAGACTTGGCTTTTTATGCGAGGTAGCGCGTGGCCGCCCTGTCCCAAGGGTTGAGTATGAATTGCCAGAGAGTCCAAGACACACATACAATAGCGCGCTTTTTTACGTTCTGGTGATCTATCGTCCAAGCGGATAGTTGGAATTTGGAACGTGGTGAAGGAAGGCGATCCTCGGTCGCTGGCACGATGATAGCATCTTCACGCGGTGCACCGCACCGCATCGTCCATTCGAGCTCCAGCAAACGGAGGAGCTCGGCATCGGTCCTTGGAGGCCCCCCAGGGGTCGCAGAACCGCACAACAGCTGGAGGATCATGTCACAGTGCCTGTGGAGAGCCACACCATCGTTGATAGCATGTATGGTCATGATCAGGATGTGGTACTCTTCGAGCCCCGGCGAAACTGGGCCATGCTTGGCGACATCGAGACCGCTTATGCGCTGCGATGAAAGTCTTCGAGGTGTGGTGGGATCAAGAAAGGCGTCCATGAGTTCCGGCCCAGTTTTATCATCGACAATGTGTAGGGTATCTTCGGCCTCCTCAGCAGCTCTACGAGGGCTGGAGGGCGGGGTATATCTAGAGACTGGTTAACCAAGTCGTGCAAGATGGAATGAACCGTACTTGAATCTGGCCTCGTCGTAACACCCAGGTTCCATTTGGACCTGGCAAGCCAGCAGAGTGTGTCGCAGACGCATTATAGCCCAGGCTACACGGAAGCGGAGAGGCGACATGAGATGCGGAGGAGCTCGAACGATGATGCGGACTGTCCGTGATGCTGTAAATTCAGACTGAACGCTTCTTTCAGCTGGAAATACCCACCAAACATATCGTTGAGCCCATACGCGCGAGAAGGAAGAAAATACGACCTGTGTACGTTAAGTCCAGATAAAAGACCGAAAGACCAGGAAATGCATACAGCTCATTATGGCTCAGAGGGCGAGAATAACTGGCCTGAGTGGCAACGGCAGCGGTCTCGTAGGCCATGAGTTGGGGAAGGTGGTGAGACATATTGAAATGGTTCAGCATGGTCCACAGTCAGCGGTTATATGCCCCATCCGAGCGGAGCACTCAGGAGAAAGGGACCAGGAACTGAGACGATCGAATATATGGACCCTCATCGGAATGAGACCCAATATAACGCTTCGTTTATTCTGGCTGCTGAATGGAGCGGACTCATGGAAACAGGGATTCAAGGAATTGGCAAGGAGTGACGCCATCACGTGTCTCCATCTTTGCGGACGTCCGTCACCCCCTTTCCTCCCTCGCTGCCCTACAGCAAGTCTTTGCCCAAACAAATACATCAGATTAGTCTCGTCACTCTCTCTCATCAAGGAGCGACCCAGTGCATTGTCCATTATTCATTAGATCATCTACGGGTATACATGTGTTTAACGCGTCGGGAACGCGCCAGGAATAAAGTTCCTGGAGCGTCTGGGATTGCGGTGCCAATAAATTCCGTAACGCGTAGTAGCCCGTGTGGGGCTTGAGCTCATCTCCTCACCGAGGACCGGCGGATTGCCACTTTCATTCCCATGCCCCTCGAGGGAGGCCACCGAATTCTCCAGCCCGCCAGTCTGCGTTCCATAGTCGTCGTCGCTGTCTTCGTCGTCCTCGTGTAACCAATCCTCTTCGTCAGGTAGTGTTATCACACCTGAAGCGGGGTCGAAACTGAGGCGATGGGACAACGGAGCGGATGACCGACGCCCTGCCTCTTGCCATGGATTGCCACTCGTGCTCGCTTCGGCCGATTCACTCGGTACAACAGAGCTGGAGGCTGATGGAGCGGTGTCGTTGACAATGTATTCGCTCTGTGTTCGTCGCCGAACACTGGGACGCTTGCGCAAAGTGAGCACGACAGCCTGCATGTTGGGATCCTTGGCGATGCGCGGAGAGGCTCTGTGGTCGTTATTCAACAGAGTCTGCCCCTTTTTCAATGGCAGCCATGGCTGTGGGAGCACACCATTGAGCGCGGGGTGACCGTAACGTCGCTTCCCAGTATTGAGCACCCCGTTGTACCAGTTGGCCATTGGCGGCTGCGAGTAGTCCGTTCGCTCATCCTCCGGGGCAACGTACAGTGTGTCGTCGTTTTGGGCGTATCTGCGTCGGCTGAGATTACTGCACAAAGTCAGCTCAAAAGTGATTATTGTCTGCACAAGACTCACCTCTGCGACCACGTGACAGGATGCCCCACGCGCAACTTGGCGACATCTGCTGTCTCCTCGCCACGTTCCACCTCACACACGGAGCTCAGTGTGACAAATTCGCTGAGCGGCTTGAACGCCTTGTACACATACCAAGACCACAACAAAGTGCCCACAATGAGCGGACCGAGCAGTATCGTGATCACGTACGAAAGTTTCGAGGTTGCGTATGTGTTATGCAGGAGGAAGAAGCCCGTCATGAAGACGAGGAAGATCATGACACCCCAAATCAGTCGCACAAACGTGATTGGCCACGCTTGGCCTTGCGACTCGTATGGCTTGTAAAAGACGAAGAGGAGCTTGTACTTGTACACCACGTAGGCGTTGCCAAAATAGATGGCACCAAAGATGAGAATGAGCGGCTGCGTAACGCTGTACAGCATCGTGATGGTGAACATCAAAATGGCTTGTGGGTAGACAATTCCATAGTTGATCATTGGGGGTGCATTGAGCTCCGCGAAATCTCGAGGAGTTCGTGTCACGAAGAGGGCAAAGAATCGCGGGATGGTAACACCAAGATTGAGCAATTGGAGGGGCATGATGCCGATGCCTGACAATCGTGAGCCAAAGCCAGCGGTAAGGGTACGACCCTACCTTGGAGGATGACATATGACAAGAAAAAGTTGCGAGCGCGACCCGCTTGAAGTGCTTTCGCAAGCTTCTCGGGGATTTTGGCAGGGAAATTTGCGAGTTCGTAGACGAGCTGTAAATATGTGGACGCCAGGAGGAAGATGAAGACGACGTTGATGAGAAGAAACAGGAAATATCTAGATGGGATCAGAAAAGGTTCAAGTGGTAATTGGGGCGTCTTACTTCTTGAGCAAGGAGTACTCGACCCAGCTTCGAGCTCGATAGCCTTGCTGATACGTCAATCCTTCGAGAATGAAGGGTAGCATGGCATTCAGAGTAATCATAGCCACTGATGGCAGCGAATTCTGGACGATGGCGCGAACTTTGTCGTTGCTATCGATCAATCGGCCGAGCCATGGCATTGTCTTCTTGATCTCGCTATAGCTCAGCAGACTCGCGAGTGCCGTGATGGGCAGTAGCCAAGTGAAGAACAGCAGAGCGATCATGCCCATAACAAACAGATCTCGGGTCTGAATGTTGAGCTGAGATGGGGTCATGTTACTCCAAACAATGTCCCGTGGCTCCGGTGCGGGGTACGTCGTGCATTGAAGTGGAGCTGGTGCATGAACAGCTTGGATGGCAATCTGAGCAGAGGACATTTTTTCAAATGTCACGAATGCGGTAGCAGTAGCCTTGAACTTGGCCATGCGGCGCTTGCGGACGCGCTCATCCAAATCTTTGAATTGTGCCTCGAGATACTCGAGCGCATCGACCTTGGGAGCAAACCAAGATGGGCGAATCGTTGGGCGAGCACGATGGGGAATTACGAGACGTGGAGGCTGTCCGCCAGCCGACTCGACATCCACGAGCGGCAACCCTCCACTGGCTTCCGGATCGTATTCCTCCACGGTGCTTGGGTTCCCAACGTAGCTGACCCATGCCGCCTCAAGGGCGAGGAGAGCCTTTGTCCGTTTATCGATCAAGTGTTTGAGAGAGCCGACCTCGCGACAGACGGTGACACTCTCAACACTGAGACCCATATTTTCAAAATATTCCGCCAGGGGACGGTCTCCTTGTAGATGGCGCGGGAGGTTGGTAACCAACACCGTGCGAGCAGGAATGGAGTGTACAAGCTCGAGGGAGAAGAGCTGACGCGAGCGGATGAAGCGGCGATAATTCTTGTAGATGAAGTGGAGGGCAAGCAGGGTGAAGAGGTACGTAAAGACGAGGTACAGAGAGAGGTACGAGTTGGCTTCGCTGATGAGATCGAACCAGTCCGAGCCAGGTAAAGTCGAATTCGTGCTTCCATTCGAGACCGAAATTTGGGGCTTTCCTTTCACGGAAAAAAGGCGCGTTGATAAGGGGGCACTGCTCAGAAGATCAGGCCAGTCGTCCTTGTCGTCTGGCCAGTCCTCTCTGTCACCCGTCTCCTTATTATTCTGGGGAACGGGAGTGAGAGACAGGAGAGGTACTCGGTTCTCGTACAGACCTTCCAGTTGATAGGCATGAGAATGGTGATTGCAAAGAAGGAGCACACGGAGAAGAGTTTGAATGCCATCTTGTAAAAGTTGAGCAACACTGCGGCGTCGAGCCCGACGATTTGCAGAACGGTAAATTCGGAGGTGCGGATGGTGGGTAGAATCCATCCAAAGAAGGCCTGATGCGCGTGGGCCTCATGGGGCGAGAAACCTGCGCAAGTTTAGCAGGCCGTTCTGATGATTGTTGCGAGACAGACCCTTGAGTTTCGTGCGAGGGGCAAACAGGATCGGCCAACGGGTTCGGCAGTAGGAGAATACAAGGAAGGAGAAAAGGCCAATGGTGGCGGAAAGCACAATCTGGGTCATGAACCAGGGCCCCTCAAACTTCACTGTGTGATGTCAGTTGAAGCAATTGGGACTATGGACGAGACTGACTGGTTGGTGGAGTTCCAGGCGGGAGACCACCTTCGTCTCCTCCGCCACCGGTTGGGTCATCGAGGAAGGCCCTGAGGATAGAGGACGCCTTCCAGTCCATAGTGGTCGGATGATCAGAGCAACAAATAATCAAACGCTTCTTTCACCATCACAATAATGGCACGCGCAACTACGCGCTCCCAAAGGCCCTCCCAGTCTCAGAAACGACGAGCTCAAGACTCGGAAGAAGAAGATGATGACGAGGGGCGCAATATGGATGTAGACGACGATGAGGACGGCGAAGAGCAAGATAGTCGCAAGGTATAGATGCACAGCAGAACGCGTCTCGGACTGACGACGGCTTAGGAACTGAGTCGCGCCGCCAACGCACTCGTTCGACTGGCAATGTTCACGGAGCATAAACGCGTTCCCCTCCGACGCGACGAGATATCCAAGAAAGGTGGGTATGTGTGTCTCTTAGTACGCGCGGTACCTGAAGCTACCTAGCTCTTGGTTCAAACACCCGTACCTTTATGCGTGTATTTGCCGCTGCACAAGAAATCCTGCGTGACACACTAGGAATGGAGCTCGTTGAATTGCGGTCGAGGGCCGAACTCGACAAGGAGCAGACCAACACCAATGCCAACAACGACGATCTCGAAAATGCACGCAAGGCCACCGGAGTGAAACAAAAATGTATGTAACCAGTTTCATCTTTCTATCGCGTGTCTAACCTCTATACACACAGCGGCTGCCGCGGGCTCCAAGACGTATATTCTGCGCTCAGTCTTGCACGACCAACTCATCGCGCAAGCTGCCTTGACGGATGAAACCATTCTCGAGGAGGAGGCTGCGGACGCACCATCGGATGACGACGACGACGAGTTTGGATTCCGCAATGCCCCAGCAGGGAGCATCATCTCTTGGACCAATGCAGACCAAATAGGACCTCTCGGAGTCCTCTACGTTGTTCTTGCCCTGATCCTCGTCTCTGGGCGCGTCATAGGGGATCCCGACTTGCGGGGAATGTTGAAGCGGCTGCGTTTGCCCGCAACAGGGACAATCACCTTTTCCCCTGCCTCGACTCACCGGACACTTACGCTGGACGCGTACCTAACACTACTGCTCCGTCAAAACTATCTCGACCGCCAGCAGGTCGGTGGCGACGCGGCGAAAAAGGGAAAGGGCGCCAAACGGGGGCGCGTCACGCAAGCAGACGACGAGGGTGGACAGACGTATGAGTGGCGTTGGGGTGCTCGTGCGCAGAGCGAGGTTGGCGAGAAAGCGATTGCAGAGTTTGTGGCCGAGTTTATGGTCGGGGAGCGCGAGGAGGCGGAGGAAGACCAAGAAGAGGGTGGAAGACGGAGGGGGACTAAGCAGCGGGCAGATGCCGAAAGCAAGTTTGACAAGATGTTCAAGGGTATTGAACGGGCGGCTGGTGGACAACTGGCCGATATCATGTAGTTGGTTCTCCTGTACAATATATACTAAATATGTTACAGTATCTTACTATCGCCTACTCAACGGCAGCCCGAGTGAAAGCTGCTAGCAGAACCGCTCCCGAATTCTTGCCCTTGACTTTCCCGCGCAGATCCATTAACCGAACCAGGCGTAAGCCCTGTTCTAGGTTGTCGACTCTGGCACAGAACACGGCAAGCTCCTCGTGTGCCAAGCCAAAATCCTTCTGATGAAGTATGGTTAGGCTGTTCAGGTTATCAGGAAAATGCTTGCTATTGTGCCAGGCCACGGACCGTATGAACGCAAGAGGGTCGGCGTCGTACACCCATTCAAATTCGGAATCCCAAACAGCACTCAGCATTTCGGCTTCGGGCTTGGTCGCAACATGCTTTGACTCCCACTTCTGATCCTGTTGTGCATGGAACAGCTCTGCACGCACATAGGCGTGATGGGGAAAACCTGTCGGAGCTGACACTGGAGAAACTGGTAACAAGGAAGGAGTACAAAGAAAAAGGACTCACGGCCGATGATTTGAGCAGCGAGTTTGGTACGTCCAGTGGGCGGAGGACCCGCGCCACGCAGGTAAGCGGGTTTTGGCACCCATCCTGGTGTGCCCACGAACATGGCCTCGTTCAGCTGCACGCCCATGTCATAGTGCTGCCAGTTGAGCGCCGCTATGTGGGAGCCAGAGCGCCAGAATGGGAGGGGCTGTAAGTTATTCGAAGCAATGCGTGTCCCCTTGGGAAAGATACGGCGGAGGTGACGCTGACTGTGGTCGATCAACTGGGCGAGAGAAGTCGGGATAAGGGTATTGCAGGTGGACTCGGAGATGTTGATAAGAACATGAAGAGGATCCGCTATTTCTGCGAAATAATGAGGCATGATACACCACATGAAATGAATAAAACGCCTACTTTCAGCGAGCCACCCCTTGGAGGGTTTCATACTGCGTGCATAGTACCCGAGAGCCGCAAGTTCCTCTGAAATCTTTCTCTTTTCCGTCTTACTCACGCGAATGATGACGTCTCCGTCCGCTTCGAGCTCGGACTCGGAACTGTCCTCTGCTACATCCACCTCACCAGTGCCCTGAACAGGCGCGGGGTAATATTCCACCATGAGCAGAATTCGACCCTTGAAATGCTGGGGAGTGACTCTGGCATCATCAACATTTTCGAGTGGGCCCAGAGCTAGTTTCTTTCCCCAGGAAGCCTTGAGAATGCGCACGAGCTCCTCTTGTTCCTTGGGATAAACTCGTAAAAAAGGCTCTCCCAGGTGAAGACGAGTTACCTTGGAGTCGACGTGACATTCCAGGCTTACTAGCACAGGCCAGTCATCTTCCTTTACTCCCTCAGCGATCGCCACACAAACGGTATCAAAAGGGACAGTGCTCGACAGAGTGAGGCCGTGCGTGACTACCAAACCGTGCTTGGACGGCCAGACATCGATTTCGACGCATCGTGCGTTCCTTGATAAAACATGCCGGTACGAGTCGGCTGACGACTTGCCCACCAGTTGTCTCGAGAGCAGATACGTGTTATGGGACGAACTGTGCGACTATAAATGAAATGGCATGCACATTGCCAGGCACGCACGCACGAAATAAAATAATGGGTGAGTGGCAAGTCGTCAGGCACGGGTTGGGGAGTGACGACAGGAAGATGGCGGATATCGTGGTTCGTCTGCTCGTCAATGAGCGCCTGGATGGTAGGACTAAGACGGATGTCCTCGGGAGGGTGAATGTTGTGGAATGTTTCGATAAAGAGTTCCTCCAGACTCTCCACGGTGGTCATGGTGCAAAGTGAGAGATGATTGCTGTGCTTTCCAATGGACAGGAGACGGGGCGCCCCGTATTCTATTCGCGTACAAAGTAAAATTGGATGTGTGGCTACAGTACAGATGCTAAATAAATTAGTAGGGCATGAAGGACATTACTGTGATACATTTCAGCGTCTCGTCTTATTCGTCTGATTGAGTTGATTCGTTAATTCCTCTATGCGGCTCTCTCGGCGGGCAGCAGGTCGCGGAGGGTTAGAATGTGGCTTCGACTCGAGTTGCGCGATTTTCGCATTCAATTCCTTGACCTGTTTCTCTAGACTCGCCTGTTGCAACAGTTTCAGGCATAAGAAAAAGAAGAGCCGCCACACTCACGTTTAATCCGTCCAACTTGGAATTCTCCACCCGCGCTTTCCCTAGCTCGATCTGAAACTCGTTCGCATATGACTCCGCCTTCTTCATGCGGTCGAGTGAACTGCTGGCACGATATTGTTGTTCCTCCAGCATGCGCTCAAGATCGAGTTGCTTCAATTGCAGTTTGTGAACCTCTCGGTCGCCAGCGACGAGGCTCGTGTCCATGTGTTCGTGCTTGATTGTCTCCAACTCGGACTGTAACGCCCGCCGCGCCTTCTGAAGCAGTGCTCTGTCTGCCTCTGCATCATCCAAGACCCCGCGCAAGTCTCCGACCTGCGTATGCAGCGTCTTGATCTGCAGGCGCTGTTCAGATTGTGCCGCAGAGGACGCCTCGTACGCTTTGGTGAGGTCCAAGATCCTTGCCTCCATGCGCTCCTTTTCCTTCCGCCAGTCGGTGCTGCTCATTTCACCATAACGGCTAGAGTTGGCTTGAATGACCTGCCCTTCCAACTGAGCAATTCGTCGAGTCATCGAAAGTGGCGCCTCGCCGGTGTCATCAGCCAGGCGATCGAGGTCCGTCTCGAGCTGATCCTTGGACCTTTGGGCGTGCGAAAGCTTGTGCGTCAGCTCTTCAATCTGGCGTTGAGCACTTTCAAGATCGATCTGCATCCGCCGCGTCTGCAGCTCGGTCGCATCCTTGTTCTTCCGCGCCCGCTCTGCCTCCTCGAGCACCTTCAACGCCTTCTCCTCCTGCATTCTCGCCGCCTTCTCCCTTGCGCGCAAATCAAGCCGCTCACGCTCAGTCTCCCGCGCCAAGTCTTCCGCTTCACCGACAAGCCGCGACTTGGCCTTTTCGAGAGATCGAATGTAGGCTTGATTCTGCTGCAACTCTGCTTGCGCCTCTGCAAGTTGTCGATCCGTCACGCGCTTGGCTTCTTCCAGAACATGGACGTGCTCGACGATAGTGGTGTGCTGCTTCGACTCGAACTGCTTGGCCTCCGACTCTAGTGCATGCAAGTCTGAAACCGCCTTGTTGAGTTCGACCTCAAGTTGCGCGTTGCGATCCTTGAATTGGGCAACCTCGGCCTTGTAATCTGCCTTGAGAGCCGACAGGGTCTTTTCCAATTGCCCGCGCTTCGATGACTCGCCCTCGAGCTGCTTTCGCGTCGCCTCTAGCTGCCTATCTTGAGTGCCCTTGTCTCGCTCCATTTGTAGCATTAGATCTTCAATTTCGTGATATTTCCCTTGAGCTACTGCGAGCTGTCGTTCCAAAGCCTGGACGAGTTGAGTACGCTTTGAAATTCAACACAGAGTGTGCTTACCTCTTTCGCCTTCCTGGCATCCACAAGCTGAGCTTCCGAGTCGTTCTGGCGGGTCTGCAAGGCTTGTAGTTCCGATTCCATGGAGCGACTTGCTCTCTCCAGTTCGGAAAGAGCCGTCTGAGTCTTGGCCAGCTCGGACTGGGCTGTTCGTTCACGCTCCAAGAGAGCCTTGTGGCTCTCCTGCAAGGCTGTGTGATCCCGAACGGTCGTGTCCAAGTCCAGTTTCAGCTGCTTTTGCGTAGCCAGCAGCTGGCGACGGCCTTCGGTGAGGTCGGTTTGCAGTCGCTGAGTCTCTTGTCTCAAATCAGCCAGTTCCTGCTCTTTGCTCTTCTCCACTTCGGCGCGACGCGTGGCTTCGCTGGTTTTGGCTTCCATGAGCGCCCGTAGTTCATCCAACTCGGCCTGCAATTTCGTGCGCGTTTCCGTTTCAATCTGCCGATATCCACGCTCTGCATCAAGCTGGGTCTCGAGGGTGCTGATGTCACTCTGCAACGCCAGAATCTCGGATAACGCTTCGCCGTGAAGTTTCTTCATCGAGGCTACTTGCTCGGAAAGAGTGGACACGTGGTCGTCTTTTTGCTGTATCGCCACAGAGTGTTCTGCGGCGGTGCGGGTCACCTCGGCAAGCTGCTGCTGGGTGTGTCGACTGTTAGCCTCAAACTCCTCCGCTTTGCGCTGCACAAGCGCCCTAATAACATGAGTTTGAATAACTTGAGATGTGGAGGACCTACCCGTTACGAAGCTCTGTCTCGAGCTTGGTCTCGAGCTCCTTCACAGCAACATCGGTCCGTTCTTTTGCCCTGGCCAGATCTTCCTCTCGCTGCAAAGCAAGGTTCTTCAGCTCCTCGCCAACCTTGCGAAGCTCCTCCAGGTCAGCGCGTGTGACATCCGCCTCTTGCTGAGCTGCAGCCAATTCAGCGTTCAAATCTGCCTCCCTGGTCGTCCAATCTTTTTGCTCGGCTTCGAGTCGGACCAAATGCTCAGCAGCTTGATCGAACATTTGGCGGAGGTTGTCGTGTTTCTCTTCGCTCTCCTTTTGTATCTTGAGCATTCGATCGAGTTGCGAATCAAGAGTATCCAGGTCGGATTGCAGAGAAGCGACTTCATCTTCTAGTTCGCCCTCTCGTTTCTTGCTGCGATCGAGGAGTGCATCCTTGTCCAACGCAAGACCACGTTCTGCCTCCAACTCTTCCTCGACTCTTCTCTTTTCGGCCTCCAACGACATCTTCAGGGTCTCCAACGCCTCCCTTTCTTGCTTGTCACGTTCTGCACGCTCTTTGATCAGCAGCAACTCCGCTTCCTTCTTTCGAAGCTCCTCGTCATTGCGTGTGGCGGCCAGTAGAGGGCGGACCTGGAATTCAAAAATTACAAGATATAAAAAACCACAAGGCGCGCCCACGCACCTTTGTGTATAGTTGCCACCACGGCCATTCTCTTAGCTCACCATACACGCGCGCGTTCCGCTGGATGGTCCGAATAGCAACAGCTCGGTGCAAAATCTTGCGCATCTGTCTTCTAGCCGTCCACATGCGTGCGACAGCTTGGAGACGAGAAAAGACCTCGAACAAATGCAGGTCGCGTCGCTCTTCAAGCTCGGCCAGTACGCCAGCCTTGAAAAAGATCTTGGACGTTCCAATCTTGAAAATGGCTTCGTCCAGTTCGAGCGCTTTGACCATGCGACGACAGGCCTCTCTGCCGTCCATGTAGCCTCTGGGAATGATCCCCGGGGTCAACACCTCGTATCGTTGCCGGAATTCCACAAAGGGCAAACGGTTGGGATATCCGAGGCGTGAGATTCGGACACCCTCAAGAACACCGTTACACTGCAGTTGTTCGAGAACAAGAGGGACATCGAAACGCCCTGGCTTTTTGTTCGAGTTGGGAACTATGCATCGAATGAAATGGGGCTGCGTTGATTGAAGCTGGGACATGAGGCTGGAGAGCTGCTCCTTGTGCCTTTGTCCAACTGTGCGGAATGCCCCCTTTTTGATGCCACGCTTCTTGCCGGCGGCAAAGCCATTTGTGGGCCCTCCAGGACCCGAAGGTGTAGTGGGAGCGTCTGCATACTCCGCAAAGAGGGACGCGACGTATCGGTCGGAAGAGGCGGCGAGAACGCGAGTGAGGTTGTCGTTCAAGGGGTCCTTGTTCTTCTCCAGCCAACCAGTGGTATGGTATTCCACCTCGGCTGCGTAGTGTTTGATGATGAATCCCTGGTCGAACCTCGTAGGTTGATACTTGGTCCGTCCGGGATGCCCATTTTCCTGACCAGCGGCCCACAGACCGTGGAGTTTGTTCGTAAAGGTGAGGTCTGTTGCGCGAGGCATGATGCACTCCTCGTCGAGACAGCTCAGAATGCCGATTACGTTCCCACTGGCCTCGATGAGGTCGATGGTGGGCTGAAGATCGAGACCAAAGTTGACGTATTCCCATTTGATTCCTTCTCGAGTGTACTCTTCTTGCTCTAAAACGAACATGTGATGGTTGAAAAATTGCTGCAGCTTCTCGTTGGTGTAGTTGATGAGCAACTGCTCATACGCATTGATCTCGAATATCTCGAACCCGGCGATATCCAATACACCGATGAAGGTCGATTTGGAGGAGGGCCGATCAAGTGCAACGTTGATTCTGTCGACGATGGCACCGAATGATTTCTCGTACAGGGTTTTGCAGAGGGCGCCGAGTTCCTCTAGTGCCTGCCGCTGTGTGCGTGCTTGGGAAACCCATTCTCGACCAGCAAGCGTACGGGGACGGAGAACAGCTCGAATGAACTCAGCGACAGGGATGCCCAACAGGTGGCAAACTCGTTCGGCTTGAGATGGGTCGGGCATGCCAGCATCATCAGTTCTCGCTGATGTAATCTCGATGTTGCCAATATGGAGGATGGCGGCAACGATGCGGAAAAGGTCAAGCTGTTCAGCGGCAGTGAAACCAACGGTGTCGAGTGCGCCCTTGATATGTTATTTAGAGGATGCGGCTCTTTGGAGGTCAACTCACCTTTAACGCGGCCCATTCTTCTTTATCGTCCACACCGTCTACTTCCCGTCTACTCTTGTTGAGGTATTCATAATCCTCTACACCTCCCCCGAGGAGAAGAGTTTCTGCATAGAAATCAGGAGGAGGTATGCGCTTGCATGAGTAGAAACAGACCCTTGAGGGCTCCACCCCCCACCATCAACTGGTAGAAGACATGGAAGCTACGCTCAGCTTCACTCCTAACGACGACCCGGCTCTTCTCCAAAAGGTACCAATCTATATTGGCCCCAGCGATGCTACCGTCTGGCGCGAATGTGATGCGGACGAATTTTCCAAAGCGACTGGAATTATTGTTACGTTGTGTTTGGGCATTGCCGAAAGCCTCCAGGATGGGATTTGCCTGTAGAATTTGACGTTCCAGCAGGCCCAAGCGACCCCTCGCCGTTAATTGGCTACCGCTACCGCTGGATATGGACGGTGAAACGGTGTGCCCCCTTCTGAATGAATCGCTGCGAGGTAAAGCGGCTATAGAAGAGGACGAGCCGATGGTAGGAGAACGTGAATGAGATGGGTGGACATCGGTGGCAATGGCTGCGAGGTACTGGATGACCTTTTTGGTGCTCTCCGTCTTTCCTGCTCCTGATTCGCCGCTGTAAAGAATTGAGTGAGAGCAATGCAAGAGGCCAAATGAACGGACGTTATTAGAATGCTCTGGTTCTCTCGCTCCTCGCCCATATTAACCCATGCCCGTTCGGCGACTGCGAATATATGGGGCGGATTCTCGTCCCGTCGCTTGTTGCGGTACTGTTGAATAATGGAATCCGAGTACAAGGGCAGGCTTTGGTATGGGTTAATGGCGATCAAGAACAGGCCGGAATACGTCTGCGCCGAAAGATTAGATGGGCGAAAATGGACTGCGGTAACGAACGTATATATTTCCCGAGCCGAAGCGGAGCCAAAGGTTGTTCACAACACTGGCTTTGTTGAGGAATGTAAGGTCCGCAATATCATCGACACGGTCAAATTTGGGTGGGTTCATCTTGTCCAAAGCATAGAGAGGGACCGTTCTAATCTGCTCATGGTGGGTTGGGAAAGCCTGGGTTTTGGATAAATGCGACGCACTTCGCCCGAAGCCTTGAGGACTATTTGTCCAAAGTCGCCCTCCTCTTTGTGAATCCATCCTGCCAGGTATCCGTCCCTCTCGTCGGGGACCCATACCCACTTCTTCTCATTAAATTCGGCTTGCAAAGCGGCTGCACGAGCGGCCTCTGCACTCTCCGAGGGGCGGGGAGCAGGCATTGTAGAAGGACCCTATTTGTGCACGATGCTCGAGATGGCAAGGGTACAAGCAGGAGAGGTGCGAGTGGGCGAGTGGGTGCTAGCCAGTGCAATGGACGGAGACCTGGAGCGCGTGGAGAACAGTCGCTTTGGTTTGGGACGACGCGTTGTGATCTGAACTGACCAAATCGGGAATAACGTGATACAGTGTGTACAGCCACTCATAATCTACATCCTCCTACCGAATATACTCGCCCGGCTCCGCCACACCCCTTCCTCCATACCAGCGTTTATACCCAGTCCCCCAAATCTGCCATAACTTTGTTGGAAACCATCGGTTTCTTGTTGCACTTCTGTCCGCTTTGCCAGCCCACTGGGTGATGACCTCGGACTCGAGTTGGATCGCGAACCGAATGTCTGCATGGGAGATGCCGTAGCGTGTTGCAGTGGGGATGCGGCTGGCTGAAGGGGAGGGAGGGGGCACCAGGTCATCTGCAGATGGTAGGGCGCTGGTATCCAGTTCACTGATGGACCAAACGCAGACTTTATATGGAAATTGCGTCCAAGCATAGACGAGACGGACTTCTACGCCTTCCTCGGAACCCTGGGCGGGCACAGGCATGCGCGACACGACCATATGAAAGAACTCGCGCGCCGTTGCGTAGTCTCGGAAGTAATACGCGCGGTACAGCGAAGGCAGACCTTGCAGCTCCGGCGCCCTTGTCTTGAGCGGCATTATAGCCCAGCCGCTGCACACCAACCTCCGAAGGTACAGCCGCAAGTCTTTCTTCACAAGGGGTTGGTGAGGCCAGGCCGCCGACACTGGTGGGGCGGGCGTCAAACGCAGGTTTTCAGGTGGTACGAGCACCTTTTGTGCCCGCGGGGGGACGGGACCATGGTTGATTTTTAGTTGGGAGGTCATGAAGTGCATGTATTCGAGGGACATGACTTTGTAAAATGGTTTGACATAGGGAACGCCGGGCAGGGCGGTGCCAACGGTAGAGAGGTATGCCGTCTCTGTTTCTACGGCGAGACGTATGAGGGTCCGGGTGACCCCCTCGGGTGATTGCAAGTAGATGTCGGCGTCGTAGTTGGGAAAGACCGTTATCTGGTTGAGCCTCTGAGATTGTTTCGAGTGGGAGGCGAAAGAGACCCACTGTTCCACCGGATAAACTGCGCGTAGCATGTGTGAATTTGACGAGGTGCTCAAAGCTCGGGAAACGCAACACCCGATGGAGAGCATTCGCGCCCTGCCCGTGCGTCGGTTGTGCAATCATAAACTCCCATCCATGGCTGTACAACGGTTCCAGATAGCGCGAAAAGTCAGAATCGATCAGGTTCTCTGTGGATTCCGGAGGAAGAGCGAGCTCAGGAAGGACTGGCTGGAGTGATTTAGTACGCACAAGCAGGACGAGGAAGGATACGCACCGCTGGGGCCCAGGGTGTGGTTACAAGCTCCTGGGTGGCACGTTTGGGCTGGGACCACTGCGTTCTCGATAAATGTCGCCGGAAAACATGAATCCGAGGACGGGAGCAGATGGCAGCGAATCTCAAGGCCAGCATAAACAAGGCCAACGTTACGCGTCGCGTTGAGATTATATGGAAATTACATTTTACTATGTACATGGTATAATATTATTCTCATCGTCGTATGTAGTCAGTGGATTCCGACTGGGATAGTTGGGATGCATGGAAAGGAATATGCGCGAGTTCGACAACCTGCCGTGGATCCTGCCGGACAGCGGAGTCGTCGTCAGTTTCCTCGGCGTCTGTTCGCGCGGCTGAACGCCGCAGACTGATAATCATACGGCATGTTGCAGTGGTGGTGAAACACCACGTAAAACTGTATGTAGATTGAGCAAAAAAAAAAAAGAGAGACTCAAATCTGCCATGAACGCACAAGAGAGCCACGAAAAGCAAGGACGGCTTGAAGAAGGTTAGCAGCGTGAAGAAGAGGACTGACTAGGCGTACCCTGGCGGTCAAAAATACGATTGCGTTAGTGAGACCAACACCTGGTCAAGTCAGCGATCTGGTGGTGTCTTTTCGACGAGGAAGCGTACCGAATAGACACTGCGTTTGCAATCAAGATCGCATCTTGCAAGGGAAGTAGCAAAACAGACCAGAAAAAACATATAGCCGTCATCTCTCAGTAGTTGGAGCGTCTGGGGACGCGTGACGATTTTCCATGCTATGCCCAGTATCATCATGAACTCATAGACGACCTGGAGAGTTTGAGCGATTGATGTGAAGATGCCGTGCGAAGACATACAGCGGGGATCCAGACGACGCCTAGTTTGGCTGGAGCCGTGAAACCGCACATGTTGACGGCTTGAGCAAAGTATAGCGTCGCTGTGGTCACTTTAAGATGGCATGACCAGGTCCAGCGCAAAACACATACGTATCATACGGGCGACGTCAATCCATGCCAAAACCAAGGTGGCTGTTTGGACGATGGCGAAGCACAAGAGGGAAGATATCATGAAGGCTCGATTGCGTTCTATGGTTTCGAAATGAGCGACGACGAGAACAGGGGAATTGAGATTGACCCCATAGGACCCAGAGTCGTAGAAGAACAAGCCCTGTTGGAAGGTGAGGTGTTTGAGGAGGTAAGACAGAGATGCGCACAGTTGTTGATGGCAATGGCGAACCAGCCCAGTAACACGGAGAGGGTTAACCAGGCTTGGCAACTGGGAATAGTCAATGCTTGTGTATGGAAACACACATTTCGCTCACAACTAGAAATTGTCAATGAAAACGAGACAGGTTTGGAGCTTAGTCAACGCACTCTGTCGGAGAGTTCTATGGCAGAGATACCGGCCAGTTCTGCGAGGTTGAGAGGGTAAGAACTTTGGCGCAAGCTCGCACTCACGAATGGTTTCTATAATCATGATCATAGGAACCAGATAACGCAATGCCAGGAAGAGTATCTTTCCAGACGACCAGTTGGCGCTCCATATGAATCTTGCTTCGTCGGGCAGGGTCAAAACATGGTCGTACAATAAAATGACCAGTCCTGCAGCTGTTATGCTTTAGTGCATGCATTCAAAGACTGCACGAACATACCACTGGTGTACCGAGTCGTTCGAAGGTCGACGAGCGACAGGAGTAGCTCGCCGTAGTCACTTCCAGGCAGCAGCGACATTGCGTACGTTGGAAGAGCCCAGACGGGGATATGTGCATAGTGTGTGGGTAGTTGTGTGGGTGATAGCCGATAGACGGCAATTCTCCGGCGGCGGCTCCACGACCCTTGTGAAACAGTCCGTGGCGGCTTGAGAACAGGGAGGATGTGATTCCATGAAAGAAATGACCAGGAAAAATCTCTAGAAGGTTCCAAGATCAAAATCGATCACCCCATCAATTTTGCTACACTTTTCTTTTCTGTTCTCTCTAATGGCCGTCGTTGGAATCGACTTTGGATCGCTTCACAGCAAAGTACGCTCCTTACCCTCATCCCCCCACTCTTTAACGCCCTCCACCAGATTGGTGTCGCAAGACATCGCGGTATCGACATCATCACCAATGAAGTCTCTAATCGCGCTACCCCGTCCGTCCCCGCCTCTTTTTGTCTGCTTTCTTTTCTGATTTCATTCCCCAGGTCTCTTGTTGCCTTTGGACCCAAACAACGGTCCATTGGCGAGTCCGCAAAGACCCAAGAGACTTCCAACTTCAAGAACACCGTCGGGTCCTTGAAGCGATTAATCGGACGGACTTTGGCAGATCCCGAGGTCCAGGAGATCGAGAAAAAGTTTCTCAATGCAGCCCTCGTCGATGTTCAGGGTTCTGTTGGCGTCGAGGTGCGTCGCGTTCGGCTTGTCCAATATTTTCCTCCTCAGCACATCTCTAGGTAAATTACGTCGGCGAAAGACAGTCCTTCTCCGCGACGCAGCTTGTAGCCATGTATCTTGGCAAGCTGCGCGATATCGCTGCCAATGAGCTCAAGACTGGAGTCACCGATGTTGTCATCGCCGTCCCTGGTTGGTACACCGACCTCCAGCGGCGTGCCCTTCTCGATGCTGCCGCGATCGCCGGTCTCAACCCCCTCCGACTCATCAATGATACCACCGCCGTCGCTCTCGGCTACGGAATCACCAAATCAGATCTCCCCGAGCCTGAAAATCCCCGGCACGTTGTCTTTGTCGATGTTGGGCATTCGAGTTTGTCTGCTTCCGTTGTTGCGTACTCCAAGGGCCAGCTCGTCGTCAAAAGCGCTGCCTATGACCGCAATCTGGGCGGTCGGGACATTGATTACGCGCTCGTCCGCCATTTTTCGGAGGAGTTCACAACGAAATACAAGATCGATGTCTTGTCCAACCCCAAGGCGACCTTCAGGTTGGCAGCAGCATGCGAGAAGCTCAAAAAAGTCCTTTCAGCCAACGCCGAATCACCTTTGAATGTCGAATCCATCATGAACGATGTCGACGCAACCTCTAAACTATCCCGCGAAGAGATGGAGGGGCTTGTGTCGGGTGTGCTCGACCGTATCGTAGCGCCCCTGCAGCGTGTCCTCGCCGACTCGGGTCTCACTCTCGATGAAATCGATGCCGTCGAACTCGTCGGCGGCTCGACCCGTGTCCCCGCCGTGCGCGCCCGCATCCAGGAGGCTTTCCCCGGCAAGGTCCTTTCCACCACCTTGAATCAGGATGAAGCCATCGCTCGTGGCTCCACCTTCTGCTGCGCCATCCTTTCCCCCGTCTTCCGCGTCCGTGACTTCCACACGCACGACATCACCCACTACCCTATCAAAGTTCAGTGGGAAGCGTCGCCCACAGATCCTGAGGAGGACACGGAACTCACCGTGTTCCAGCAGGGTGACAAGCTCCCTTCCACCAAGGTCCTCTCTTTCTACCGCCGCGACACTTTCGACCTTGAGGCGCAGTACGCTGAGCCCTCTGGTCTGCCCGGCGGCATCAACCCGTGGCTTGGGCATTTCACGGCCAAGAACGTGCCCGCTGATCCCAAGGGCGACTCGACTTGCGTCCGGGTAAAGACACGGATCAACGCCCACGGTATCATGTCATTCGAGGGAGCGTATGTTGAGGAGGTTGAAGAGAAAGATGAGCCGGCACCGATGGATGTGGATGCCCCTGCGGAGGGTGCTACTCCGCCGCCAAAGAAGAGGCGTGTCAAGAAGATCGAGGTTCCTTTCATCGCCACATCTTCATCTCTGGACAAGTCTGTCGTCGAGACGTTGAGGGAGCAGGAAAATGCCATGCACGCTGCCGACAAGCTCGTCATGGACACCGAGGTGCGCTTTTTTTATGCCGTATGTGAAAAGCTTATTCACTGCCAATAGGATCGTAAAAATGCTCTCGAGGAATACGTTTACGACATGCGGGGCAAGCTCGATGAGCGCTACGCGTCCTTTGTCCAGGCAGACGAGAAGGCGAAACTCCTCGTCGCATTGCAAGAGGCCGAGGATTGGCTATACACCGAGGAGGGTGAAGATGCCACCAAGTCGGCCTATGTCCAGCGCCTCGACGCCCTCAAGGTCCTCGGCGACCCTATCACCTTCCGCTACAAGGAACACGAGGGTCGCCAGGCTGCTATCGCCCAACTTCGCGAAACCCTCAACACATACATGTCCCAAGCTACCTCTGGGGACGAAAAATACTCTCACATCGAGGAGAAGGACAAGGAGACTGTCGTCGAAAAGGTCGCGACCGTCCAGAAATGGCTCGATGACCAGATCGTGCGACAAGCCGAGCGTCCGAAGAACGTGGAACCCGTCTTGAAGAGCTCTGAGATTGCCAAGAAGCGGGACGAGGTGATTTACTTTGCCAGCCCGATCATGACCAGGCCCAAGCCCAAGCCGCCGGTCGTGCCTGGCGGGACACCATCGGGCACGCAGACGCCCAAGAGCGGCAAGGACACTCCCGACCCTGCTGCTGGTGAAGCAAAGGCGGAGGCGGAGGCCCCTGGCCCTTCTGAGATGGATATAGATTAGAGTGAATCGTTTATGCTCCCCATAGATCGAAATAATCCAGTCTGCTGTTGTAACCATTCTACATAACTTGGATAAATGTACAGTTGGCGATGCTATTTTCTCTCCCCACGCAAGGAAGAATTCCTTCGATCCAAAGGCATATTGTCTTGTAAGGGCGACACGCTGCGCTGGCGCCGTGGCGAGGTTGGTGGGGTCCCTCCCTCCCTCTGGCGTGCTGGTATGGGCGGGGTGGCACTTCGGACACCTTCCGTTGATACACGAGCGCCAGAGACGGGCGTATCAGGCCGCCACCAAGTTACGATACGTCCCAACCAGCCTCGACCACGTCCTAGTTGTTCTTGTTGGGCACGCTTCCGCTCAAAGTTGGCCCTGTAGCGCTCGTAACCATCGCGGAAGGAGCGGTCCACGCGAGAAGAGAAGCGAAGTTCTCCTCGTGGATTCAGCGTTGGGGGAATGGGTGGTATAGGGACGGAAGCGGACGTCGTGGTGATTGCTGGCGGAGTTGCTGGTGATTTCGGGCCCGGTGGTGGATCTGCGGGACGTGGAAAGAAGAAGGAAACCGGGTTGAAGTAGAACTTGGAGTGCAGCGGCGGCTTTCCTTACGTTCAAATACATATTGAACGATCTCAGCGCCCGGTTTGCATGCGGAACGTATCTGGGAATATATTAATGGCACGCATGCCGCTGAGAGCGAAGCACGCACTTGTTCGCATACGCGATTTTATCAGAGTAAGTTCCACTCGCAAAGAAGAGAGCCAGCGTTGTTACACTGACGAACAACAGGCCGCTCGGAGAAATAAGGGTGTATATACACCTCGGTTTCTTCCGTGTACATGTCGGGAAGTACACGCCGCAGCACCAGTTTACATGGAATAGCGATCAGGGAAATGTCGGGTGGGAGGAGCACTTCTGCGAGCAAGAATACGATTATGAGAAGTAGCTGGACAAGGAATACTGCAAACGAGTGAGTCGGTGGCGGGTCTCGAGGGGACGAAGAGCAGTACGGTACGTTGGTAGCGAGACTTGCGGCGTTGCAGACTTGCTGCTGTTGTTTTGAGGCGCTCTTCAAAGAGGAGAAGGTCGCGGTAGGTGGCCACATCGTTCTGAGGGTATACGGAGCTCTTGGGAGAAGGAGTTGACCGAGGACGCATATGCATATGCATCCTGGTCCGTACCAAGCCTTGTATGCCATCAAACTCGCTTAACAAATTTCTTCACTTCCGCGCCATGGTCTGTCTGTGCCTAATCTCTCTCTCCGGTCGCCTCACAGTTCTCTTAGAAAATCAAAGTCCTGCAGCATGACCTTGTCGCGCACCTACCCCAACGCCCAGGAGATCCCACTCCAATGTCAAGAAATTTGAACCCGTTAATGCACCCTTTTGCAAAAGCGCGCGAACGCACGCGTGCTTTGAATGCAGCCAAAATGGACCGCATGTTCTCAAAACCGTTCATAGACAGCTTGGAGGGTCATGTCGATGCCGTCGAAGTTATGGCAAAACAACCAGGGTCACTTACAACTGTCGCCAGTGGAAGTTGGGACGGAGGTACTTGTGATATTCAACATCCTCTCACTCCTTTGACCGTATCGCAGGTGTCATTGTCCACCACCTGGCAAGGCGAAGTCAATTACTGCATATTCCACAAGCACACGCGGGCAAAGTCTCGGGCGTTTGCTTTTCACGACAAGGTCGTTTGTTCAGCTGTGGTGTAGACCGGACAGTCAAGTCATGGAATCCCGACGATTCGCAGACCGAGAATCCGCAGCCCGTTGCAGTCTTCAGCGGAAAATCCGCGTTCAAGTATGTTCCGCCTTGGAAGTTTTGGTCCCCTCCTTATATTCTGTTGTACAGCTCCATTGACCACCATAATTCCGATCCTACATTTGCAACAGCATCCAATCTCGTCCAGATCTGGGATGAAACAAAGTACACACGACGTCTCTTGCTAGTTTTTTTCACTAACAGATAATCAGGAGCCTTCCCGTATCCAACCTCACGTTTCCTACCTCTACCGAAACGATCAACTCTGTTCGTTTCAACTTGAGCGAGACCTCCGTGTTGGCTAGCATTGGGTCGGATCGCACCTTTACCCTGTACGACATACGCACCGGGAAAGCCGAGCGTCGTGTGGTTATGCAGATGAGCAGCAACTCACTCTCATGGTCGCCAACGTTTCCTACGACAGTACTGCTGGCGTCTGAGGACCATAACCTTTACACGTTCGATATACGGCGCTTTGATGCCCCTACACAGATTTACAAGGGGCACGTCGCTGCTGTAATGTCTTGCGACTGGGCTCCGACTGGATTAGAATTCGTCAGTGGAGGATGGGACCGCACTGTGCGCATATGGAAAGAGGGACGAGGCCATAGTCCCGAGGTGTACCACACAAAACGGATGCACAGGTACGTTCTTACAACCTAAACGCCCTTTTCGCCCTCAATAAAAGACAGGGTATCATCTACACTTTTCACATCCGATGCCCGCTTCGTGCTTTCGGGCTCTGACGACGGGAATGTGCGGATATGGAAGGCCAATGCTTCAGAACGGCTGGGGATTGTCACCACCCGGGAGCGGGCTGCTATCGAGTACCGTGACAGCCTAAAGCAAAGGTGGAAGTCGGACGGCGAAGTTGGGCGAGTCATACGGAGCCGCCATGTCCCTCGACCAGTGCATCAGGCAGCCAAGCTCAAGCGGACGATGCTGGAGGCCCAACGGGTCAAGGAAGAGCGCCGCCGGAAACACACGCGGGCAGGGGAGTCGAAGCCCAAGGCAGAACGAAAAAAGCTGGTGGTTGTGGAGCAGGCCTAGAATTATACGATAACAATATTTGTACAACTCTATCCAGATGCAAACCGATCCAACGCCGAACGCTTCTTCGGTTTCTCGCCTGCTGCCTCCTTTTCGCGCGCCTTGCGCTCCTCACGTTGTTTCTCGACCTTCGCCCGGATGGCAATCGACGTCGGTTCAATGACCTTCTTCAGTTGCTTGCGCAAGTGGCTGCAGACACCGTCAACGACGCAATAATTGGATATATATGGGTCAACGAACCGCTTCGAACTCTTCCCTTTGCCGCGCATCTTCTTGCGCTCCTTCTCCTCCTTGGTGAGCTTTTGTGCGTCGGGGGCGGCATCATCGGTGTCAACTTCCATTTCATCCGCCTTGCCTTGTGCACGGAGCCGCTCCAGACGCGGTAGGCGAGCAAACGGTATTGTCTCCGCTGCTTTGCCATCAGAAGAAGTCGTCGTAATTGACAGCTTTGACGGCTCTACCAGCGAGCCCACGAAATCGGGGTCAATGGTGATCATATCCGGTTGTATCTTGTCGAGCAACGCCTTGACCTCCTTTTCGCGACGTGCCTTGCGGTTCTCAAACGGATCTGCCTCGCTCGAGTCGAAATTCGGCTCGCCGACGCCCGGTACAAGGATGCTCGAAAGGCCTGCCGAGTGTACCGATCGTAAGTACATCCTCAAACGGCGCAAATCGTACAGAGACCAGGGGACGGTGCGGAATGGGATGTGTGAGGTATAACGGCGGCTGGGTGCTCCCGTGAATCGGCTGCTGAATTGTTGGCGATGTATAAACCTGAAAAATTGTCAGCAAGAATCAAATTCAGGTGAAAAGAGATCCCACGTTCACACTTCCACCGCTTGCAACAGCGAGAGCGCCGCGCGCACTCCACTCGACCTCTGCTGCACCGCCGCGGGCAGACCACTCGCGTATGGCACCTTTCCAGTTGCGGCAGTCCCAGACCTTGACAGTACTGTCACGACCAGCAGTCGCCATGTACCGCCCGCCGGTACTAGGGTCCACAGAAATGCTGGTGACGGGGCCGAGATGGGCTAAAAGCTGCACCGCGGGATGGGGCAGATTTGGCGTCCAGAGCGTAACGCAGCCATTCTGATGACCGAGGTTGATAACGGCGTTGTGCAAATTTTGAGCCATGGCACTAGATGCACCAAGCTTTGTGCGGTGTTCGGTGAGGAGCTGGCCGGTAGAGGTATCTTGGTACTTGAGATATCCTGCATTTCCAATAGTAGCCAGTAGCCAATGGTATGGAAGGAATTCCATCCGCGTGGGCTCGACGTGGGCTTTGAGACAATGTAGTTCAACACCGTCTCGGTCGTAAATGAAGACGTATTTCTTCTGTGCCACAGCAAAATGCGAATGGTCGTGCAGAAACCTATTAGAGCGTTTAAAAGGGTGTAAAAGCTGAACACATTTGACATACGTGATATCCCGGCAAGTTTCTTGGAGCTGCAACTCTGAATGGAGAGTACCAGTTTTCCAATCAAATGTAGCGACATGGCCCATACTCCCAACAATAGCCAGATGTCTTCCGTTGCGGGTGTAGCGTGAGCGGTATGGGCCGCCGTCCAGTTTCCACTCCCTCCGACCACGGCCAGCGTCCTGTCCTGCCCCGTGCTCGATGTCGGTTTGGTCCACTCGCCAGGTCCGTTCTAGGTCATTCTCTGGCTGCATGAGTCCCGGCTCCTCTGTAAGGAGCATCTCTGCATCGTCGAGCAAGGCCTTTGCTCGGGCTGATTGGGTTGCATTGCGGGATAACTGCGCGCGTAGCTTTTTGTTGGGAATATGATTGTATGCGGGCACATTGAGGTCTTTGTCGAACCGGAGGGATCTTGGCAAAGAGGAGCGTTGTACGACCGACTCTGCGGTCAGGTTGTGGGATGTCTTGCGTTTCTTCTGTTGCGGCGCGTCCATGGAGAGAATTTTGAGTGTGTGGCTGTGTTGTACACTTTTTCTTCTCGACGATGGCCGAATTCGACCTCACCAAGAGGGTTATGCCCTACCTCGACCGGCATTTGTCCCTACCCCTCCTCGCACATCTGGCAGAAACGAGCCTTTTCGACCAACGGGACATTCACATCGCCCAGTATGACCTCGCAAAGGGCACCAACATGCCTGACTATGCTGCCAACCTCTTTTCCCAAATATACCCCGACAAGGAGGTCCCCCAGGGTACTATCCTCGTGCCATTCACCCGGCGGTCCACTGATCCCGCTCAGAATTCGAGGAAAAGCGCCAGAATACGCTGCTGACGCACCAGCGCATGCAGGACGAGGCACAGGCCGTTCTGGATGTCATTGAGAACCCCGATGTTGCCCAGGCCCTGCGCCAAGACAAGGAACAAAATCTACAGTATCTTAAAGACAACTACAACGTCGGCAATAATATCAGTTCTTGTCCATGCGTCTGGTCTTACTTTGCCGCAGCTCACACTCGACCAAATCGCCGCCCTGTATCACTTTGGCCAGTTCCAGTACTCGTATGGGTGCGTTGCATCTTGATCGAGTTGGATTGCGCGTTCATGTCTCCACAGCAATTATAGCGGCGCTGCAGATTATCTGTACCATTTCCGCGTACTTTCCACCGACAATGACCTCAACACTTCGGCTCAGTGGGGCAAGCTCGCGTCCGGACATACTTTCTGGAAAGTGGGACGCAGCCCTGCAGGAACTAGACACGCTGCGAGAGTCAATTGACTCGCGCTCTCTCCCCGGACCGGCAATAACGCAGCTGCACTCGCGCACATGGCTGCTCCACTGGTCACTCTTTGTATATTTTAACCACCCCTCTGGACGTACTCTCCTGCTCGAGACCTTCCTTTCCCCGGTGTACCTCAACACCATCCAGACGTCCTGTCCCTGGATACTGCGCTACCTCACGGCTGCTGCGATCCTCTCGCGCGCACCAGCTCCAGGGGCCACACCCCGTGTCCGCAACGCGCTTGCGAGAGCTCATCAAGGTAATTCAGATGGAGGAATACCAGTACCAGGACCCCGTGACGGCGTTCCTCAAGGAACTCTATGTCGAGTTTGACTTTGAGGCCGCACAGCGGGAGCTGGGGCGTGCGGAGCAGGTGATCAGCGACGACTTTTTCCTGGGCGAATTCAGCGCAGACTTTTTGGACAATGCACGCTACCTATCAGTGAGGCGTACTGCCGAACCCACCAAAAGATTGACATTCGAGATCTTTCCGAGCGTCTGAATCTGTCGCCGGACGAGGGTGAAAAGTGGATCGTGAACCTGATTCGCGAGTCACGCATGGGCGCCGATGCCAAGATTGACTTGGACAAAGTGGGCTTTCTTGCTTGCTGAGTCTGAGCATTTCTGACCCACTGCACAGAACGTGATTGAGATCTCACGACCAGCGGTTCCCGTATACCAGACGGTAATTGACAAGACGAGGGGGCTGCACCTTCGTACATCTGGGCTGGGCACGGCGATCTCGCGTATAGGTGTAGCAGGACCGCAAGGGGCGGCTGGGTCCGAGGTAGTTGTACGATGAATAAAATATACTATTTGTTCGAGTCGACACGTTGATCAAAAATGTCTTCGCCTCCGCCTCTGCGGCACCCAGTGCCTACTCATCCTGCGTACATACCCGAGCCACCGTCAACACCGGGTTCGCCACACGGCTACCAAAGATTCGCGTCTTCGCCTCAGCCAGGCCAGCAGCAACCAGGCCAGCAGCAGCCGCCATATGGCCCGCCACACGTTTCTGCATACACTACTCCCTTCCAGCACCAGCAGCCACCCCACGGAGGCCATGGACAGCCCCCGCCCCCCATGATGCCGCCCCAGTTTGGTGCATGGGGAATGAACGACGCGACGGCCCAATTCGGGATGCAGCTCGGCCAAAGCGCAGTTGCTGCTGGCCAGGACTACGTGCAACGCACGGTGCGTTCGTGTTCAACCCAGACAGCATATCTTTGCTAACAACGACTGCAGTGGGGTGGTATATTCCCCCTGGCCCGTGTCAAGCCGCACTTCAACGTGTCCAATTCATATGTTATTCGCAAGCTGAACATCATCCTGTTTCCGTGGCTGCACAAGCACTGGGGCCGTAACTCACGGCGCACGGACGCAGGCCAGACAGAATGGCAGACACCCCGCGAGGACGTCAACAGCCCGGATTTGTACATACCACGTAGGTTTTGGCGACCACTAAACTATATATTCTAACCTTCGCTAGTGATGGCCCTCGTCACGTATGTTCTGCTGTGCGCCTGGCATTCGGGAATACAGGAGCGATTCCATCCGCAGGTGCTGGGAGAGTCGGCGACGTGGGCTCTTATGGTGCTCATCTTTGACGCTGGGTTTGTCTGGCTGGGCTGCTACTTCCTCAACGTTCAGGGTGCTCTCGTCGATTTCGTTGCATATGGCGGTTACAAGTTTGTCGGGTGCGTTCTTTCCTAGTGTTTCATTTACCGCAACTCACAGCTTACAGGGTTATTCCCATCCTGGTCGCTGGTTTCCTCAATCTCGGCCGCACGATTGGCTTCCTGATATTCTTCTATCTCTTTGCGGCTCAAGGTTTCTTCCTGATGCGTTCGATGCGGTCGGTTGTTCTGCCGGATGCTGCTACGCGCGCAGCCTCGGACCCGTATGCGAGCACGCCGTCTGCACCACAACGGCGCAGACGAATCGGGTTCCTTCTACTAGAGGCAGCTGCGCAATTCCTGTGGATGACACTCCTGGTTCGCATATAATAAAAATTGCCAGATCGAGAAGAAAGCGTAGCGTTGTTTCCACCTGTTTGGTTTCCATTCGATCTCGGAAGTAAAAAAATACATATTAGAGTAAGAAAGTCCTAGGTATCGTCCACGGCCGTTGGCCTCCCATTGACGAGACGACCAACTGGTCAGTTACTGCCTCCAATCATGCACTAAGTCACATTGAGAAAGTCGGAAGGCAGGAAGGAACCACTCACAGTAACGACAAAGTCACATCTCCGTGTACACGTGCACGAATTTGCACGTCTACTTCCAGGTTGAGATCAAGCCTCAGCTTGAGCGTGTCGGATTTGCCACCCTTCTTCCCGCCCCCCGCCGCCGGTGACTTGGCCAAGAGTGTTTCCTAGCAATTCCCCGGCCTGGGGCATCTGCTGAGCAAGCGCATCACTGCTACGTGATTGCTGTTGCGGCTGTTGCGGCTGCTGCGGCTGCTGTTGTCTGCTGCGACGGCTCTGTTGCTGAGGCTGAGGCTCGGGAGAGGCGGAACGGGAGCGAGTATCGTCAGACATGGGTTGTATTTTGTGTTTCCTTCGAGACAAATTCCGTGTATTTATGCACCCATGGAATCTTTGGAGTGACGAGTCGTGCCTGCCAATGTGGCTGCGTCAGTATGATGAAATACCTACCTCATCGCTAAGGCGCTATATCTGTATCAACATCTCCAAGTGGACACTCTCCAAAGATTCAGAAATGGAACTACTTGGTATCGTCGGTGTTGCGGCAGGCTCAGTGGCCATTCCACTCGCAGCCGTCTCCACCGCCACCTCCGTCGCTAGTATCTCTCAAGGCGCAAGCGCACAGCAGGCAGGAGCACAAGGGGGCGGCGCCGCAGATCCAAAGGATGACCCTCGTCTCGCAAAGTTTACCCTCCGCGTTAGTTGCCCCGCCGCTAACAAAGAACTCGATGGGAAAATCGTCGTCTTGAGGAAGGAGAAGGTGTGCTAATATCCAACACACAACCCGCAGGGTATTAATCACACGACAGTTGTACCTCGACGACTCGGACCCAGCACATCGCACCTTCGAAGACGGCCACCCTTTCGCCGGCTTTTATATCGAGTACCCCGTAGGCGACAAGCCGTTAGGCCTCGTCAGCACCATCTCTATCGATCCACCAGAACTTAATTGGATATTTGCATCCAACGACACTCTTGAGCTCAAATATGGGAACAAGACTGCCAGCCAGGCCCACATCCATGGCCCGTGGGATTGGACGGAGGATGAGGAGGCCCTGGTGCTGGACGATTGGGAAGGATTTGTCGTTTTGGAGGAAGAGCCGGGCGTGTGGGCATTACATTATGACAGAGACGATGATCACTTGAGAGGCGTTCGCGGGGACGATGATCCTCGGCGTGTCATAGAAGTAGGTCTGGAGAGGCGAATATTGAAAAAGCCCAGTTCGTAATCTTGCACAAATGGACTTGCGATTGTGGAACTTCTCCCGTTCCTGAGTTACAGCACGCACCACTCCAGTACTCCGCACCCCACTCTATAGCATCATCTCCACATTACAGAGTCGATGAATCACCACCTTGAAGTGTATAAAAGGTCTGGTCGAAATCGCATGGATATCCAAACTCACAATGGCCGACGTATATCCACCCCACCAGAATCTCGATGACGACGCAGTCCCCCCGCCGCCCAACTTCGACCAGGATGACGACAACGTCTCCAGCACAACCAGCGACAACCGCACCGACCAGCAAAAGGAAGCCGACCGGCAGCTGGCAGAGCGTCTTTCCGCGCTAATCGAGAGCGCCAACAGCAAGTGCACGCCGTTGTGCAAAATGATCAGAAAGGTGTGTTCGTTGTAACATTGTCTCGAGCCGCGTCTCAATCGTGTCGCAGCACATTGAGAACATGGAAGCGCAGAAAGAGGAGGATAGAGACGAAGCCCAGCTGGTAAAGAACGTCAGACCCCTCCTCCAGCAAGCCGAGACGATCCTGAACGAGACGAACGGTGCCATACGGGGTGCCGACCCCGACAATCGCTTGAGCAACAAGGCGAGACGGAACGTGCAGGACCACAAGGCAACTCCGGAGGAGCAACGCCTTGCAGAAGCCGTGAAAGTCGTAAGTCAAAGTCCCCGACTGGCCACAGTACGCTGATTATCGGATTAGCTTGTTGAGGAAGTCGGCGGAACGATCGAGTGGGCGCGAGACAAGCTTGACTCGTTCCCCAAGGCGAAGCGGGATCTAGGCCCTCTCCTCGATGCTCTTGGACGTGCGTAGCCAGCCAATCATGAGGCAGATACCGAGCTGACGATATGTCCAGAACCCTTGACGCAGATCGTGGGCGGTGTTGGTCTCTTGCTCGCCGGTGTGCTCAACCTGGTTGGGAAACTGCTCAAGGGGCTTGGACTTGATGGACTCCTGAAGGGAATCGTTAGCGCCACGGGGTTGGACAAGATCTACAAGGGTCTCGGATTGGGCAAATGGTTGCAGATGTGAGAAGTATAATAATAATAATGGACTTGTACTTGGTAGCTGTAGAGGAAAATACCCTCTTTGATTCATGAGATTGGAAAAAGAACTCGAATGTGGCGGAGCTTCTGGCCGAAGGAACTTTGAATGAGTGCAGAAGACAAGTTGAACATCAAACTGTAAACAGCTGAAAATACGATCTCATTCCTCCGCTAGAGTGTCCATGTAATCCCTCACCGAGTGCACGAAAGACGTGTCTCGTTTCATGCCCAGCGACAGCGCAAGAGAATTGTCAAAATCATCCGCCCACGAATACAGAGTGGCTTTGATAGCCGGGTTCTCTTTTTCCCCCACGAACGCGAGTCTGTCCTGCCCTCCCACCTCAACCAACGCGTCTAGCATGTCCTGTATCGTCACCGCAAAGCCGGGCATATTGATTGGGCGCCGGTGAGGTGCCAGGACATCCCTATCGAGTTACAGAACAACAAGGATGTTGTGCACCAACGTCTTGGGCGAACACATCCAGTGTTGCCACGCTCGGTCTTCCAGCGGTACCTTTCCTTGAAACGTCTCGCAGATGATTCCGGATAAGAAGGATGAGATAGCGAGATAGTAGGGGAGCGTAGGGAAAAGCCGTGATCAGGTTCCTCCGAGTGAGATCATGGATGAGCGTCTCGCAGATGACCTTCTGGCAGCCATACGACATCTCGGGCGCAGTAGGATCGTGCTCAGTGACCCCGGTCTTTGGCACCGGTGTGCCGTATACAGCGAAGCTGGAGGCATAAAGCACGCGTACGCCGGGGCACGTCTTGGCCAGATTGAACAGCAGTGCGGATGTCGCGTCGAAATTGCCGCTGTAGCTAAGCTCAAGGTCCGCCTGGGCGCCAGAGGACACGATACCGTGGAGGAGGATGATACCGTGTATGTAGGATGACTGACCGAGTCCAAATCCTTATGAACGAAGGTGGCAGAGAGGATCCAAAATTGACGAGGTCCGTCTTGATACACTCGCCGTTTTTGGGGATTTTTGACCCGCGAGGAATGGATGGCTGTACGAGAAGTTGGTTCCCGTCCTGGGCCCAATGAAGCCAGCACCAGTAACCGGTATCTTCTTCACCGTCGGTCTGGTATCGTTGCGTGTTCTCTGCGTGGGTTTTACCGTACCGCGTACTCCGGTGCAGAGGGGTCACACACTTGCATGACGCTCGCGGAGGAGAGAGAGGAACATCAAAGGCCATCATGATATCGGTGATGAGCGCGACGCGTCCGCAACTTTGCCGCAAACTTGCTTTCGCCCTCATGCTGTTCAAAATCATCTTTGCTATTGCTGCCCTGTACTCAATAGCACTCCTCTCCTGGCGATTCTTTCGCGGCTATCTGCTTGATAAAAACCTTGGACTTCCGGACCTCGATTATCTGCACAAACGCCGGCCGAACAAGAAAAAGTTGAGAGGGACTGCGGTCATCTGTGGCGGCAGGTATTTCCGGGCTGTTTTCTTACAACTTGAAATCATGGAATTCCTAGCATTACGGGACTGCTAACTGCACGCGTCTGTCACGACCACTTTGAGCGTGTTCTCGTCGTTGAGGCCGAAGCTTGGGTGGCATCTGAAGAGGGTAGGAAGATTGCCGGGTATGACACGAAACCGCGCTCCCGTGTTGTCCAAAGTAAATCGTTACATGGTAGGTAACTTGCGGTAATTTGCGGTAGTCTATGCTGAATTCAGGAGCCTGCCAGTCTTTTCTCTTCTCAGGTCTGGAAAAACTCTTTCCCAATATCGAGTTAGAGTGTCGTCGGTCGAGCATTGCGTAGGTTCATCTCTTGCTCCAACCTCAAAACTCTGATTGCAGCTTTGCTAGAGTTCTACCTTCCAACCCGCGTTTCAATGTCTCGGGGAGGCTTCTTCGACTTCCGTTTTCTGGTAGCAAATCCAGATTGCCCAAGACGATGTATGTGGGTCGGCCCGGATTCGAGACTCTCCTCAGGTCTGTGGTGCACTTTTCAAGCTTCCAACCTAATCCCTACACCCAGACGTCTGGTTCTCGATCGTAACGCCTATCCAAATATCGAATACATGGCCGGAACTGTCACCGACATTCGTCCAGACCCGCTAGACCACTCACGATTGAACACAGTCGTGATCAGAACCGATACCGGTGCGCAAGAGTTTCAAGCTTCTCTTGTGGCAGGTCGGTGGGAGGTCAAGACCGTACACAGCTTCTTATTTCGGACCAGATTGCAGTGGGCCTGCGTGCGCCGGGATGAAATGGCTTCGACAGAATGACTACGGTTATGCAGCCACATATCCTCGAGGAAAACTACCGCTGAACGAACTCAAGATCGCGTTCGACCAGAAGTTGCGGTACTCGACCATGACCTTTCGTATCAGTCCAACATTCCACGATCAACTGCCGTTTCCGACAGCAGATTACTGGGATACACGGCCCATATATACATTTCTGGAGGGCAAACCCGACAAAGGACGCGCAATGTTTGTGCTTACGCGACCGGATGGGGATCGACTCGTCGCATTTGCAGGGCACCACGGCGACGCGCGATCGCAGCCCATGAATTTGGAGCAGCTGAAGGAGTGGGTCCGAGAACTTGTCACAGTCCAGCCAATTCCTGCGTGGGTTTTTGAGCTGCTAGACATGCTAGAGGAGGTCCAAGATTCGGCCTCGGTGTCCTTGGTGAATGTTGGTGGGTTTTTTTTTATTGACCCCCTAGGCGTCCGTTCATTTCAGCCTAGCACCAACATCGTACATTCGCTACCATCAGGCAACGAACTTGCCCTCCAACTGGATAGCTCTGGGAGACAGCGTCATGACCCGTACGTGCAATTTTGTAACATATTCGACGCATGCTCACCGATAGTAGTTAATCCCATTTTCGGGTGAGTCTTGGCGGCTGCTTATTTTCTTCTACCAACTGCCTTTTCACAGAGAAGGGTGCACAAAGGCGTTCCGCTCCGCACTCGCGCTGCACAACGTTCTGCGTGACGTGCCAATAAACCTGACTAGTCTTCCTGTGGATTTTTCGTCCAAATTTTTCGCGGAGCAGCATGACAAGACCGACTGGTATTGGGCGAATACACGGCTGATGGATTATGGCGTGAAAACGACGATTCCTCTTCCAGGAGAGAGGCTATCCTCTGGGGCGTACCTCCGGTGGTATATCTCCCATCTGCAGATCCTCGCAATCACCGTAAGCCGTTGGCCATTCTATTTTCCACCTGATACTGAAGAGCAAGCGAGTAGGACGATCAGGCCGGGCAGGTGATGTATGAGTCGGCCATGGGACTCGCCTCGCCGATTGATGCGTTCCACCCGAATCTGGTGGCCAAAATTTTATGGCGGGCGTGTTTTGGACCTAGGCCTTAGTTGGATGGAGGAAACGTTCGTACCCCGCTGGGAATCTCTACGTTTAGGCCGTTCGAGAACTTGTCTGTCACGGCGCCGGTCTTCAAGTGTCCTCGATTCCCCGCCCAGATCCGAAGGACGCGTCTCCTTCATAATCAGACAAGAATGTCGACGTTGTTGCATGCTTTGACGCGGTTCTAGATGTCTATGACGGTCTAAATTCCGTGTGGGCTTGCCGCCGGTACACCTGAGAAATGTGGTAAAACGGGGCCTTACGGAGCCGTTCGTTCGTCTCTTTCCCAGGACTGTCTTGGAGTGCCATCCGGCATACAGAAATCCTACCAACCGGTCATTCCAATGTGAAAATCGATGAAGAGCAGCTGGGAAACAGGGCGACTTTGGAATCGGATTAAATCTCCGCCTTTTTGAAATTGGGTCAGCAAGGCGTAACTTGTGATGCTGAGGAATGGAGAGGAGTAAATAGCATCGGCGTCAGTTGACCAGCTCCAGCCAATCAACGCGTCCCGCTTTGTCGTAACGTGGGGTAATAGCTCATATAAGAATGGGTCCAATTTCTTCCACTCTTCCTCCCACAACCATGCCTTCCAAGCAAGTCGCTGCTCTCGAGCCCGAATCTCAGCACTACACCACCTCCAACGGTGCCCCCGTCTCTGAGCCGTATTCAGCTCAGCGCGTTGGTGTCTTTGGTCCCCTCCTGCTCCAGGGTACTATCTCTGCAGCTCTTACCGTACCATGGAGGCTCAATCGTCGTAGATTTCCACCACATCGACTTGCTCGCTCACTTTGATCGTGAGTGGCTGCTGCCTTTGATGATGTCATCGCCGATCATCCCAATCTCTGCATCTAGGCGAACGTATTCCCGAGCGCGTCGTCCACGCCAAAGGCGCTGGTGCTCATGGATATTTCGAAGTCACCGAGGACCTGAGCGATCTCACCGATAACCCCTTCCTCAAATCCAAGGGCAAGAAGGCTCGCGCCACTGCCCGTTTCTCGACCGTCGGTGGCGAGTCTGGCTCTGCCGACACTGCTCGCGACCCCCGAGGCTTTTCCATCAAGCTCAGGACCGAGGAGGGAAACTGGGACTGGGTCTGTACGTGCCAACACTTCGTTTGTCGCCGTCTTTGCTGACGATCAACCTTCCACTTTCAATCATTCTCGCCTCCTCCTCAACCCTCTCCTCCTCCTCCCTCCTCCTCCCCCTCCTCCTCCCCGTTGCAGTCAACAACACCCCAGTTTTTTTTGTGCGAGATCCCGCAAAGTTCCCCCACTTCATCCACACACAAAAGCGCGACCCCCAAACGCATCTCAAGGATGCCGACATGTTCTGGGACTACCTCGGTCAAAACCCCGAGTCCATCCACCAAATTATGATCCTCTTCAGCGACCGCGGCACGCCTGACGGTTACCACAACCAGCACGGATATTCTGGACACACCTTCAAGTGGTTCAAGAAGGACGGTTCCTTTGTTTACACGCAGGTCCATTGCCGGGCTGAGGGCGGCTTCAAGACCCTCAACAACGCCCAAGCCGGCAAGCTTGCGGGCGAAAACCCCGACTACGGCATCCAGAGCCTCTTCGAGGCCATCGAGGTATGGATCCATGTTACCCCTCTCAGCTTCGCCTAATTACGTGTCGTAGAGCGGCCACTTCCCCACGTGGAACGTCTTTGTTCAGACTATGACGCCTGCTCAGGCTGAGCAGTTCAGATACAACGTCCTTGACCTCACCAAGGTCTGGCCTCACAAGGAATTCCCTCTGCGCCCTATCGGCAAACTGGTCCTCGACGAAAACCCCCAAAACTACTTTGCGGAAATCGAACAAGCCGCTTTCTCGCCGTCCCACCTCGTGCCGTACATCGAGCCGAGTGCAGACCCTGTCCTCCAGTCGCGTCTCTTCTCGTACCCCGACACCCACCGCCACCGTCTCGGCGTCAACTACCAGCAGCTTCCTGTCAACGCGCCCATCGTTCCGGTTGCCAACTTCCAGCGCGATGGTGCCAGCACCTTCGTGTCTCAGGGAGCGCGCCCGAACTACCAGAGTTCGATCGTTCCGCTCAAGTACCTCGGCCCAGAAGGAACGCTCGAAGGCGGTGTCCGCGACTTTGAGCGCGAGGCCAAGCACGAGACCTTTGTTGGCGCCGCTATCCGTGACCTTAGTGAGATCACTGAACGTATGTGCTTCACCTTTGTTGTGATTCGTTTGACTGACTATTTCTCTAGTCGACTTTGAGCAGCCGCGCGCCCTGTGGAGCAAGGTCTGGAATGACGCCCAGAGAGAGGCATACGTGCAGAACGTCGCTGCCCACTTTGGAAACGTCAAGAGCCACGTGGTCCGCGATCGCCAGCGTACGTGCCACAGAGCATTCCTTGTTTCCAGTAATTGCTAACCAGTATCCATGCAGTTTCCGTCTGGGCCGCGGTTGACCAAGGGCTCTCTGACCGCATTGCCAAGGCAGTTGGCGCGGCGTCCGTCAAGCCGCTCAAGGTCAAGTCCGCCAGTGAGGCTCTCAAGTTCCGTGCCAATGTCGGTGTGTACGCGTCGGTGAAGTTGTAAATGAGCAAAATGTATACTGTGAAGATTGTTGTACAATAAATGAATACTGTTGAGTAGACGCGCGATTGAGAGGATGCGCTCACGTGCCCAGAAACGATGCCCTCATGGCCGCCACGATCTCTAAAGGAGAGTGCCAATCCAAGCTACTCGCTGGGGACTTTGACTACTTTTTACTGAATCCCATACCATCTCGAGTCAAAGTTCCCGCCGGATCGCCTGCCAATGTTCTTCTCGCACAGTTGGACGGATACGCCAATTGGCCACCTCTCAAAACGATGTCCCCCTGGTTTCCCCCGACTTATCCACCGATGCCATTGGAGCCGTTCTGTCTCTCAGAATTGCGTACAATATACACGACTGGCGAGAACGCGATCTTGGAGTGGCTCGGAGATGCCATGATAGCTGCAGCTGTATATCTCTGCGTCCATCGCCTCACCAAAGATCCAGATAGTCGGGCGCTGCGTAGCCAAGTCAGCTTCTGAGACCACTCATCCACACGCTGCTTACAGTCTTCTTAGGAAGTGACCGGTTACATGTTATCGGCACCATTCCTCTCCCACATCGCCTTACTCTACGGACTTCAACTGAACGACCATCTGCCCGACCACCGCCATATGAATGTCATGCCATCTATGGTGCGAATGTCCGACGTATTCGAGGCCTATGTCGGAGCCGGGGCTGTTCGTTGGGGTGCGTTCATTCAGTCTGCTCTCGGTCTCTGAAGTAATCGCTACCTCCAGGATACGAGTCAACATTACGATGGCTGGACATCCTGTTTACGCCGTGGGCCGCCCACCTGTCCGCCACAGAAACAATCGCAGCAAAGGTCACCAGTACCGTTCGCAGAGGCTATGAGGATTGGATTAACAAGGACCCGGAAGGTTCCATTTCGCCCTTGAATCCTCTCGTGGTCGAGAAGAGTTCCGACACCGAAATTGCCTTGGCGTCCGCCATCCTGCCTGACCGCCGAAGATTGTTGTTGAATGGACTACCAACTTGGCCTACAGTCGACCTCAGCACCGTAGTCCTGCCCCTCGATTATCCACCCTCGTTACCTCCTTTCCGTCTGGAACACGTCTCAGTGCTTTCGGACGCGATGACAGATATTTTTTGTCGAGTTCATTTTGGGGAGGAGACCGGCTGCAATACAGGGTATCGTCTGGTTGGAGAGCGCCTCTATCAACTAGTCCTCACCAAGGTGGCCGTGACCCGCCTGTCTTCCGACACTCCCGCTGAACTGGATGTGAGTGCATCTCCGCTGTTGATACTCTTTATTGACGTCAAATCAGGAGGCTCGATTGGAATGTTCGAACCCCCAACTACGTGCTCGTCTGGCGCTCTCGCTTGGGCTTCACGAGCAAGTTCGCACTCTTCGCCGCGATGGCGACGAATCCAAAGAAAGTTCCGTCGTCTGCTGTCACGCCCTGTATGCTCTTGCATCAGTCATCTACCTACACCTCGGTCTGGTGTTTTCAATCAGCTACGGACCAATCTCATTCATTGTTAGGATGTCATGTCTTGGTGACCTTGTTCGAAGACCTGCTCTCTCCGTGGGTTGTCGCCGCCGGAACTGAGACTCTACGAGTGGACCCTTCAGCCGAGAACCGTCGACAAAACCGTCTCAAACAGCAGCAGGCGACGCTGAAGCTCTCAACTGGCAGCGTCTCGCAAGGTAAAACGGCGGACAAGGCGATCACTTGGGATCGCTACGTGACTCTCATCCCCAAACAAACTCGGTGAGTGGCGCCCTTTTGGTCAACGACAGTGATTCAGACTCCTACAGCGCAAGAGTCCCTCACTGTGGCAGAAACGTACTCTGAAGTAGTATTGATGCATTCACCAGGTCGCTGCAGCGCGACAGTCCTGCGAGGTCAAGTCCGCGAATGAAGTCCTCAAATTCCGTGCCAATCTTGATTCTTGGAGCGCGTACGTGGTGAATGCATAATAAACGAACAAGGGAAAATGAACAAATGCACAGATTGTTGTCCAGGAATGAACATCTCTTGATAATTTCACTCTATGAATGCGTGTCCCAACGTCTTGGAAGGCAAGCAATTGATTCCTTCTCACACTCAAGCAACATCTGAACCCAGCAATTTTATTTGATCCGATACAAGTACAGAAAGGGAGAAGGGAAATATGAGAGAGATAATTATGAGAGAGTACCGAGATAATCTTTGGGAGAGAGAGAGATAATCCTTGAAACGGAGAGGAACGAGGTATATGAAGCACGAGAAGATAAGAGAAGATTCACCGCCGCGTCGAGTTTGTCCACCGCAACACCGCCGCCGGCTCCCAATGTACTTGCAGACAGACTATCGCTGCAGGGGTAGAGGGACATGAGAGTGGGGCCCACACTCTCATCTTCCTCCACCCCTCCCGCCTGGGCGGAGCGGGAGGAGGTGAAAACGCCGGGCCCTGGCGCTTTCACCTCCCCCCACATACAGCTGCAGTCGTGTACAAGATACACCGAAAGGTCGAAGGACAATGCTTTGGCGAAGTACTCGAGTTGGAGATGGAATGACGGTGGTTCACCAGGGGCACGGCTCGCGACGAATGCCGAGCATGACACCGCCGCTGACGACTCGGGTGCCCTTTGTGCGTTGTGTCGGCCGTGCCTGCACGTGCCGATTCTCTTTGTGCGAGCGCGGCTTGGCGGGGGTGTTGGGCTGGCGGCGAGGCGTGTTGTGGACGGGCGCTGGAATGGGCGCGGGTGCTGGTGCCGGAATGGGTGCAGGTGCAGGTGCAGGTGCAGCAATGAAGAGGGGTTCTGGTGCTGGAATGGGCACGGGCGCAGGCAGAGGAAGAGGCAGAGGGAACAGGGCAGCGAGAAGGACCGGATCGTGGATGATGAAGTATTGGACGACAACATCGAGTGGTTGGTCGTCGCGAACGAGTTCAATGACGTCGTCGTCGTGGTCATCGAGTACGGGAGTGTGTTCGACTTTCTGTGGGATGGGAGCCGTTGCGTCGAAAAGGAAGTCGAGGACGCGGAAGAGGTTCTGGGGAACGGCGGGTAAGTAAAATGGGACTGGGCGAGTTGCAGAAGAACGCACCTTCTTGGTCAACAACTGGCGGACAGCGAGGGCGAGGAGGAGAGCCGTCGTAAACACCGCGAAGGCGAGCGAAACCGGGACGATGTAGGACGCCAGTGGGGTCTGGGCTTCGAGGTACGAGATATTGTGCTTAATAGTCCACGCAGGCACTTGGAAGTGGAGAAATTCGGGCTGCGAAACATGGGTGTCGAGCTCGTCGAGGAAGACGGTGGCCCAATGCGGAACCAAGGGCTGGGGCTGCTGGACTACGATTGAGTCGGAGTGGGGAACGTGGTAATGCACGCAGTAGATGGCATGGAAGAGAATGGGGAGGGTGACGTTCGCAATGTGGAAGTTTATGGCCTGGAGCGTGGGGGAGAAGCTGAGGGCGATGAAGAAGATGATGGCGATGAGGAGGCCGTCGAGGAAGCAGCGGAAAATGTCGCGAAGCATTGTGGCTTAGGACAAGAGGAAAATGGAGGCTGTACCCATTTCGAGGGCTTTTATAGTGGATCACCCAAGCAGGTGTAAACAACGCGCGACGCGTCAATAAAGTGTGCACAGCCGAGGGGCACGTGATAGAAGGTGGCATCCGTGCTCGTTACAAGCCTATTAGGTGATTATATCTACTGTTCCTTCTTTTCAGACTCTTGCAACGCTCTCCGCACCTCCCGTCGCTCCCGTCCACGAGTGACCATCGGTTTGGGTTCCAAATCCGCGAAAAGGTACTTGCACACGATCTCGATCACATAGCAGCCCGCAAAGTCGATTATCATGCTCCATGTCAACCGAGTCTTGAACTAGCGGCGAACTCGTCAGAACTTGCCAAAGTAGACGTTCAGATCAACTTACTCCTAAGTCCATCTCAACGATTTGCAGCCATCGGTTCATCTCGGGCATGAAATCCGTAGCCCCAGAGAATGCAACAGCGCTGGCGCCGAGCAGCCCATAATAGAGGTACTTGTTCTCCCGAATGCCCTCACGGAAAGGCCGGCCTTGGTAATTGATCGCGAATGTGGACACTTGCTGCGAGAGTCCAAGAAGGTAGATGGCAGTATTCAGCAGGTTCGGCTCGAATTTAGCTTCCAAATCGATTAGTCCCTCGCGACTAAAAAAAAACTCAGATGCATGCCAAAGGACAGGGAAACACTCTTACGGTTCATAAGCATGCGAGAGGTTGGTCATGTAAACCAGGGTAACAATATGCAGCGCAAATTGCAACACAATGGAAAGGAAGACGTAGAGATTGAAGATGTTGCCCAGAGGCCGCTCGCGAGACAGCTTTTCAACGGGCTGGGCGAAAGCATGAGAAAAAACCAACAACGGCCAGAAACTACTGACCTTGGCCCGGGAAATGCACAAGAAGCAGACGGACATCATGACACCAGTGATGGTATACTGGTAATCTCCGAACTTGATGCCGTCGAGGTACTGCACACTGAGCGAGTATGCCGTGATAAGGCAGTTGAGCGCGAGAATCTTGTACATCTGGATAGTGGCAACGAGTGTGCAACGACCCTGTCTAATGATGTGCGTAACTGGAATTCATGATTAGAAAGTTCCTTAGATGCAAGAGGGAGATGCTCACCGGCCGCAACATGCGACAGCTTGGATGTGAACGGTGCTGCACACGAAGCATCTCCAAGCTTGATTTTCGGCACCTCCTCCTCGTCATCGAGGTCCGCCATTTTGCTGGTAATAGCCTCGAGATTGAACTAGGCAAGTTTCAGTAAATCCAAGATATACAAACAAGCCAGACTCACGCGTTCCATGGGGTTCTTCTTGCGGGCAGTAGCCAAGTCCGCTGCAGCCCGCTGCTGCGCAGCCACCGCGTCGGGAATGAGGTGTGCAATGGCCTGCGGGACTGGCGGTGGCGGTTGATTGAAACGCGCCGAGATTTGCAACTGGCTCTCGTAAACCTTCTTGATACGTTCCAGACGTTGGCGTTCTGCAATCTTGACCAAATCCTCCGGGGTGCCATCTAGAAGTGCAACGCCAATGTGCGCCTGCTTGAGGGCACCGACATCGTTGGTCCCGTCGCCCGCCATGAGTGTCGTGTATCCGAGCGTCTTGAGCGTGGTGAGGATGTACTCCTTCTGCGAAGGCGACACGCGGGCGTACACCCAAGTGTTTTGCACAAGATCATTCCAGCCCGGGCGTCCCTGGTATTGCTTCATCGCAGCACCAGTGATACAAATGTCGTATTTCTCGAAGAGGGACGTGTCTATCGGTTCAGAGGGGTTGACTGGGATGATCGTGCTCTCATCCACGGTGCGCCATGTCAGATCCCCTTCGTGAGCGGGGTTCTCTTTGAGATCAAGAATGAGTGCGTCGCGGTCGACGATTTCCACATCCCGTGCAACGTGGACGGCGGTCAATGGGTTGTCTCCGGTAATCATGACGCACTAGAGGCGGTATCAACGGGGATTTCTATGATGTGAAAGGGGCACATACACGGTGCGAAGAATCTGCGAGCATCTTGAGCGTCTCAATGGCATCCGGCTTGAGCGGGCAGTGGAACACAAGGAAGCCTGCAAAGTTCAGTTGGCTCTCGACCGCGTCCCGGGGCAGTTTGTTGATCCGGTCGATGGACATGGTCTCCATTTCCTTGACCGCGAGCGCCAAAACACGGCTGCCCTTGCGGGTAAAGTATTTGTACGTGTCATCGTAGTGATCCGGGACAGTTTCGAGCATGCCCTTGATAGTCTCCGGTGCACCTTTGACAGAAGCCAGGGTTTTGCCACCGGGGAGATTCGCCACAGTCGACATGCGTTTCAGGGCCGAGGAGAATTGGAAGCGACGGCGGATTAACAGCTGCGTTTTGTGCGGTGCATTGGAGTTTACGGGCGATACTTGTTCACCTTTGGAAATCTTCCAGTCCAGGGCTTCCAAGGTGGTCTTTTCCATCGGGTCGCCTACGATCGTTCCATCATCAAGCCGCACAAGCGCATGGGCAGCAGCAAGACACAGGGTGGTCTCGCGTGACGTTTCCTTGACGTTCACCAGTTTGCGTTGGTCAAAGGGACTGACAAAAGTTAATACGAGCTGGGTACAAGCAGACGGGACTCACTCGACACCGACGACTCCTTCGAGAACCAAATTCTCGGCCGTGATTGTGCCCGTCTTGTCAAAGCAGCATACATCCACGCGGCCCGCAAAAGGAATACGGAACGGCTCGGTACAGAATATGGCTATGGGATTCAGTAAATATGAGTAGACAGGCATACACAGCATGCTCACCAAATTTGGACAGAGCGACCAAGGATGCATTGACTGCGAGCGAGAGCTCCATAGGCAACTCGGGTGGCACGACACTGGTGATGATCAACACGCAATCGAGGAGGAGCTTGCTCTTCTTCAAGTCGCGCTCGATACCCCGGGTCCAGACATACCAACTTGCGGCGATGGCGAATATGAGCAGGAAGCCGATGAAGAGGAAACTCTCGAGGTTGTTGGCCGAGACACGCTCCGTGCTGAAAATCATGGTGCGCACTAGCTGACCCTGTGCAGTGCCGAAACCGGTGCGGAGGACCACACCGAGGCAGCCACCGTCGGGAGTCTTGAGAGGCGCTTCCAGTCCGCTCTGGGAGGCCGCCGAGGCCTGCAGAACCTTGGTGCCGCTGAAAAGGACTGCATTCTTGTGAGCACCGTCGACGTCGAGATTGTCGGAAGCATCCAATAATTGGATGGATTCTTTGAGCAGGGGCGTGGATTCGCCGGAGAGCATCGCCTCGTTGACGATGCAGGTGCCGTGAACGAGGAGTACATCCGCAGGGACGCTGAGCTCGTTCTGCTGCGGGGCGAGTGATACTACGTCACCCGGCAGCAGTTTGTCAGTCTGGACCTCTTGCCATTTGTTGTCGCGATAGCATTGTATCGGGTACGGGGCAACAGACATGGTCCTGAATTCCGTGAGCGTGCGGACGCGCTAATGGTGATTTCAGTCTCAGGAAACAGTCAAAGAGTGATTTACGGACCTGCCATACGACGGTGCACTCAAACATGACAAGCATGAAGAGGGTGAAGAGACTGTAGTACCAGTACTCGTCCAGACACCAGAGCGCGACGCAAAAGATCTGGAAAACGAAGAAGGGAGCTGTGGCGTGCTCGCCAAACAGCTCGCTGAAGGACGGGATTGGGATGTTGAACTCGTTGCCTCCGTAAAGAGAGAACAAGCCGAGGAGTTGGGCAGTCGGAAGGCCTTTCGGCTGGAGGAAAGTGGAAAGGGGTGGGTTGCCCGAGGAGGGGTACGGAAGACGCGCAAAGACGAGAGGCTCTAGCGACTGGATAACATAGGTGTCGCGCTGATAACTAAAGGTATAGGTCAACGGGTCTTCCGGAGCTTTTTTGTCTAGAGGAACAATGTCTCCCTGACCGCGGTGGAGATGGGGGACGATACGGATGCAGTCTGCCTCTTGGAGGGACTGCGGGGTCGTGGTGGTAATCCAGGCACGCGCTCCCCCGCTCCATTTCGTTACGAGGAAGCTGAGAGCATGGCTGGCTCCGAGGGTGACGCAGGCAAGAAAGGTCCACTCCTCTGAGACCAGCCATTGGTCGTACTTGACATAGTAGGCATACGCGAGCAGTGGGTAGAGGGAGAGGAACGGGAGGGCGTAAAGATGGGCGACCAAGGGCAGCCGGACATGGAGACTGGCACGCGCGATGTCGACCGAGTCGATCGCGACGGCAACGACCCTGAAAAGAGTTAGCTCTCAATTTCTCTGGGAGGACTGGCCGCGTACATATTTCGGCGCGGAGGAAGACGTGTAGTGGATCAGATGTGACAATGTCAGCATTTCCATCACAAAAGTCGTCTTTTTTCGTCCAAAAAATGGGTACGACTACGAGGAGAACTGGCTAGAAGACTGGCTATATACTACGGGTCCAACTTGGAGAAAGCAAGGATGAAAATTTTAAATTGACGAAATGACGTGCAAAGTGTTTTGACATGTTTGCGCCTGGATTATCTGCCGCCAGTGGACACTCTCTTCCCATCCTTCAAGAACTAACGACCTAATGACGATAAACGACTCCGTGACACTCACCAACCTGCTCCCATCCACAGACTATCTCCTTACATACTCGCTCCCGCTCCTCTTCCTTTCCCTGCTCCTCACCTTCGCAGGCACCTTCCTTACCCTCGACCGCTCCCGCTCCTTCCCCCCGGAGCGATATGGCGTTCTCCCCGGCGCGTTCGAACCAAAGAAACAAATCAACTTCACTCTCGAGGGCGGCGTCGGAGGTTTGACCTCGGGCTATGCGTTCGGAGTGCATTTCTCGACGTTTCTTGCCCTCCTGGTACCGGCGATATCTACCTCCACCCCGCTCAATTCAAAGTCTTTTCTGGCCGTATGGCTTCTGTCTTCCGCCATCACGACTTTCCTCGCAGGCAGGTGGCGTTATTTCGCCCTCACTTTCATTGGCATATCCGGCGGGTAAGACTCACAAAGACAGTGTCGTGTGCAACACCGTTGACGTCGTTCCTAGTGCAACGTTCTCTGTCGCTCTTGCAGTCATCCTGCATCCTTCCCGACTAGCCCGCATAATAATCACTGCCGTGCTCATTGTGATATCCATTGTCATGGTCCTGTTACCCATACCCCGCACTCAACATTCGGCTGTTCGCTTTGCTACCGCATCCACGGGAGCGTTCGGAACGGTACTTTCGATTGCACTCCTTGCCCATGTGCCTGCGTGGGCCAATGTCTGGCAACGCTTGTGGGTCGCCATCGACTTTACGGGTAGCTGGGGGACGGTTGAAGAAAAGGGTCTGGATGCCGGTTTCTGTCTGTTCTTTGTGGCGGGGATGGCTTCCGACTGGTTTCTCAGGCGTCAATTCGGAGAGTGCCCAGACGAGGTGTGTTTCGACTCTGAAAATGATCGCAATCATCTTATCTGCGCCATAGAAATGGGATAGCTATCTTGCCAACTACGCTGCCAGTCTTCCCAACGCTTCCAACCGAGCCGGCACATTCACTCCCTTTGCATCCTTTTGGGAGCGTGTGTTTGGTGCTTCGCCCCCAATCAACGCCCCCAAGGATGTCATCTTCCCCGATGATGATGCGGACGACGTCAAGCTTGCTCCTGGCAAACACCGAGAGTCGTTCGAATTCCAGAGGAGCCCGACGTACCTCAAGAAAGGTCGCTCGGCTGCCCGGTTCCAAGCACGGATGGGCGGGAAGCGGGGCGCGGTCAAGTTCCAGCCCGTTGGGGAGGCAGACCTGTCCTCCTCCGACGAAGATGATCCGCTCAGGTCACCGCCACTCAGTCCCACCAAAATTCCGCGACCATGGCTACGGCAGAAAATGTCCATGTCGTCTACGACGCCAACCCTGGTGGACGACAGCTCTACCAAGAGTAGGAATATTAATTTCGACAAGGAGATGAGCAAAGTGCGGGGTGCAAAGAAGCGGACTATGGATGATGCAGCGCCCGATTATTCCGACTTTGAGGAGGACGTCACGAGTCTAGGGAAGAGCGACGGCAAGGATGGCAAAGAGTGGAGCCCGGGTTTCCTGCAGCGGCATCGCTCTGGTACCAACTCTTCTGGCTCCCAGCGGACTGCCGTAACCCGAAGCACCGCCTCAAATCCGCCACCGCTGGCTCCTGTACCTGCCACGCCGTCGCTCATCAAAGCCCTGGACCGGATAGCGGTAGCACAGAAGGACGCATTTTCGAGCGCGCCGGAGGGAATGCCGAGTCCAGGGAGTCCGCCTTCCTCCCCGAGACAAGAGTTCAAGGGTGCACGGTGGGATGACTTTTGGAAGGAAGTGAGAGAGAAAGCGCGATGATAGTTGGGCTTTCGGTGGCTATTTAATCTTATTCTTATGATCTTTGACGACAATACCCTGTAACGATTTAATGACGATTTTTGTGCGATTCAAAGAACGGAGGCGAATATTTGCTACAAGTTGCATTGTGCCGAACAATGAGAGTGAAGCCAAATACCGGATCAAAGGATTTCGGGATCAGCGGTCAATGCAGTCCGCTATAACAGTGCTTGTCTTCTACCCTCACATTCTTTCACGATACCCCCCTCATGGATACCTCCACCTCGGATGACCTCTTCGCCCATGGCCCGCAATCTACTCAACCTATCCGCCGACTTTCTGACCCTGGCCTTCCTTCCGCACGTCTATTACAGGACAATCGCACTCGGCGCCTGAGCGACCCGGGGCGTGGGCATGCTGTCTTTACCTTACGACGGATTAGAGACACCTTGAACCCCCCGATGAACGAAGGAAGCCGATTTTCTTATGCGACCTCGTCCGCCACCCAGTCCTTCGTGTCCATGGACACCATTGATCCTACTCCCACCGGATCGACCGCAGCGCTGGACGCACCCAGTGAGGTGCCCAGCATACCTAGTGAGGCGGAAGACGATATTGTGCCTCCTTCGGTACCTGCGAGCCCCATCACACCGACCCGAGATAACACAATTCGCGTCTCCCCTACGGGCATTGACCAGACCGCCAATAGCCCGAGGCGCAGACCTACACACTCTTTTCCTTCTCCGATATCCACGAATACCCCCATCGAAACGAATGCCACGCCTGGTGGCCGTGGAGAAGACCTTCAGCGTCGGGACACCCTCAGGAATGAGCGGCGGGTCCCGGGTAGTGGTACCGCGGCAAACGCGGCAGTTCCAGACTCCTTGGAACAGGATGCAACCGTCCGTGCCCATCCAACCCGAGAAATCGCGCAAGACGTGGTCGCCGCGGTATTTGCTCCTTCTAGTGCTCTCGAACGGGAAGCAATAGCCCCTGCGGCTGTTGCGCCCCAACGGAGCATTAAAGTGTCTTCGACGCCAACTGTTGTTCCGCCAAAGCGGGATGAAGCAAGTAGGACGTCTATCCAAGAATCCCGGGTTCCCCGCACCTCGACCACATCCAACCGGGCACCGACGGTTCCGACCAAATCCCAGCCTAAATCTTCGTTGGAGTCCCCAGCACAACGATCACCCACTACTCCTCGTACCATGGTGGCCAGCACGTCCGAGAAAGAGTCGACTGCGGAGCCAAGACCGTCCAAGAGTGAGGCCCAGCGTCCGCCTCTGCCCATGACGAGGAGCGAAATGCAGCAAATGGATACGAAATACGTCAACATGCTTCTGGCTGTCGACAGTATTCCGGTAAGTGAATTTGGTCCTTCAGTCTCCAGTGTCGTGACACTTCTTTGCCCAGTGGTTGTACAACATTCTCGCTAATTTTTTCACCTGGATCCTGTTGGCTGGCCTGGTGCTCTTCCCAGGAACTTTCGCCAATCTACAATCAAGCACGAACCAGAACGGAATCGTTGTTGCTGCTGTCGACGTGGTGGAGCATGTATCTTTGTCAGTCTTTCCTCCACGATTCACACCAAATAGCTCAAACCGCCCCAGATTCGTAATTGCCTGGATATGTACGGGAATCGGCGCGGCAGGGATGTGCTATCTATCGTACCGCTGGCGGGTGAGTTGCATTCATGGAGCCTCTCGCTCTTCAGCTCACCTGTGGCACAGTCCAATTACATCTGGCTCGTCAACAAAGTATTCATGTGGGCGCCTTCGTCTTTAAACTACTCTCCACATTCTAAACATTCTCAGGCCCGGCTTCCTCAACTCACTTGCTGGCGTACTTTCGACTCTTTCGAGCGTTTTGGGTTCGCAGGCCAAGACCTTTTCCATCTCCAGTCGATCTACCATCATTGTCACCGGCGTACTGACGGTTGTGTGTGGCGGGCTAACAGCGTTCTATATGTTCGTCCTTATCCGGACGCTCAAGAAGCAGCACGATGCAGAGGTCGGGAAGCAGCGGGCGGGGAAGTATGGGGAAGGGTTTGCTGACTTGACGAAGCGAAAGACGGGGGCTGTTTCTAATATTGTTTGATCTATGGGACTTTCGGACTGTGGCACAACATTGTACCAACGCTGAGAAGCAAATCCTACCAAGTTGTATTGTGGCTGTACATATCGCGTTTGATCGAGTTTGATGATCGCCCAACTTTTTCTTCCAAAAACGCGCTCTCAATGGCTTCATGGGTTGGTCGCACTCGCGCGTGCCCAAGAAGTCAACTCACTTCGCTATTCCACACCTCTGCACCCGTTTCTTGGTCCGGGAAGAAGCGCTGTGTGTTCCACTACCCTGGGCACACGAGCCGTTCTAATGTCATTTAGCTTTTGGTCTTTTAGACGACTCGGCCCCTTCTTCGTCCACTCGTTCCGCACCTCCAGAATGTAAAACTCTTTTTTTACTGCGTTTTTATCACTGACTTGCTCCAGCTTCCAAAGGGCGAGCGCGTGCCAAACCACCGCCTTTTATACGCGACGCTGTGCCTCACTCCGAAATCGAGGAATCTTCCCAGCCATCTCACGGTCGGAATCCATCCTTCAGACGACGGTCTGAAGCTCGCAATGAACTAGACTGGGAGCGAAGGACTGGGAAGTGGTCGACGAGTGCTTTTGGTGGTGGAGATGGCCATGGGTCTCGGATGGGGATACGAGAGGATAGGCCCTCTTCGTATGGATTGAATGAGAGCAGGCTCGGCGCCCCTCAAAACACGTACCGCACCGGGGAACAATCGCGGTTCGGTCCACGGGCCCGACCACCATCGTTTGGATTGCGCCCATTGGGTGCACCCCCTCGAAGAGTAGAGCTGGAACGCGAGGCTTCCTCTTCACCGGGAACGGGCGATGAAAACTTTCGCGAGCCTCTTGGACCACGGCTAAAGAATCGGAACCAACCTCTCAACTCCCCTTCTTCGAGTCCCGTTAAAACTCCTCCCACAACTATTGAAAAGCCCAAACCGCCTACACCCCCACCAAAGAAGGAATCAGTTGTGGCGTCGCTCTTTTACAACCCTCCGGTGGTTCTTGCCCGAGCCGGTGTTCCTATAGTATCTAAATCCGACCCGATAACAGCCAGTACGACTTCTTCATACAGTCCATCCATGTCCCACAGGGACGCACTGCCCACCAAATTCACTTCTCCACCTCTTCTTCCTGGTCTTCTCAACGGTGTGACCGAGATGCTCGGTGGACCTGCAGCCACTCCGACCACGGTCCAGGCCTTGAGTCTGAAATGGATTGTAGAACCTTGGACCGCGGGCCAAGAAAACGTCCCGTCGAGTACAGCCTTGACCACGGAAACCAGAGCGGAAAACTACAAGGAATACCTCCTTGCCTCGGAAACGGGGTCTGGGAAATCCATTGCGTATCTCCTTCCCGTTCTGCAAGCTCTGAAACTCGGCGAAGCACGGCGAGTCACCGAGGGTGCTACATCCAAGCGTGGTCTCAACCCTCGAGCGCTCATCCTGGCGCCGACACATGAGCTCGCCAGGCAGCTCTCCGGTGTCGCCAAGGCCTTGCTACATGATGTGAAACTCCGTGTATTGTGTGCGTCCCGAGCGAATTCTCCAGCCAGGGCTCCTAGGGACCCTACTGTAGCTGGCAAAGGGAAGAAAAACAGCAACGCTAGCCGTATGAAAGCGCTACTCGCTACCACGGAAGAAACTGGCACGGGGGAATTCCAAGTGAAGGAGACAGACGTTGGACGAGATGGCTTCCCTGTTGACATTGTGGTCGGGACACCCATGAAAATAATGGAAATGATCAGAGGCCGTGGTTGGGAACAGTCGGTCGAGTTCAGCGGCGGAGCTGCTGCTGCTTTCGAGCGGGAGCAGAAGGACAAGGGAGTGACGGATGGCGAAGAAGAGAAAGGTCCCAAAAGACGGCGTGGCCGTGATTCCGTCCCTGGTGTTGGAAAGTGGCAATCGTCTCCGGAAATGGGCCTCTCCGACATAGAATGGGTCGTCGTCGATGAAGCGGATGTTCTTTTTGGTGAGTTTTAAAAGTATCTTGCGATTTGTTAATCTAATCACCTTGAATAGATCCTGACTTCCAAGAGACGACACGGCTGCTTCTGGCGGACATCTCCAAAGCTCGCGGGCATGAGGTGCCCTTTACCGCGTTGCCTGTCGGCTTGCTAGCACCCGCGCCTCCTTCCCCCGCTCCTGTGCCCGCTACCTCTCGCCAAAAGGAGAAAGACAAAAAGGCGATGGAAGAGAGCCAAAGCAAGAAGATCACAGTCCATCGTGGTTCTTCGGCCATCGCTCCACTTGATTACCCGTTCAACCTGCTTCTAACATCTGCCACGATCCCCAACTCGCTCTCGACTTATCTTAACGCATACCACCCGGCTATCCAGCGTTTTGTTTCCCCGAATCTCCACCATCTGCCGAAAACACTCAAGCCAGAGTACGTCAACTGGACCGGTGGGAATAAGAACGCGGACATCGAGCGACGTTTGCGCAGGGTCTGGGCCGCAGATGCAGCGGAGGGCTTGGGCCCAGTCGCTGATAGTCTCGGGGACATGAGCAAAGTCATCATATTCTGCAACAGGAACACCAAAGTCAATGACTTGGGCGACTTTCTCGAAGAAAAGGGCATCAAGAATGTCCAGCTGTCGAGTTCGAGCGAGAACAGACAACGCGGCAATAATAAACATCTCGAGGGTTTCCTGAAGGGCGTTGCCCAGGATGTGAAGAAGGAGGACGACTGGAGTTCTTCGTCGGTGGGGGCCGAGCAGGCTGGACCGAAGCGTTCACTGGTGCCCACACGCAAACCACCCAAGGAACCTATCAACGACCCGATGCACGTACCGCACGTCATGATCACCACGTCCCTCCTTTCGCGTGGGCTGGACTTTTCGCCCAACGTCAAACACGTATTCATCGTCGACGAGCCACGGAACATGATTGACTTTTTGCATCGTGCAGGGAGGACCGGGAGGGCTGGTTCTTTTGGCAAGGTCGTCATCTTTGGCAAGATGGAAGGACGGGGAAGTCAGAGGAGTAAGGAAGTCAGGAAGAGGGTCAAGGCTTTCCTTTAATTTATTCGCACTCATTTATCCACTCTTAATTGAAAATCATCCATCCCATGGAAATGATATTATAACTCGATAACTAGTGTCTACACTTGGTGGCCGAGCGCCTGGTTGGGCTGGGTGAACGCGTAGGCACCAGGCGGGGGGGCGTATGTGGTCATGGGGGCATTGGGAATGTATGCGTTGGGGTTGACGGCGGTTCCCTTGGCCATTTCCTCCTCCTTCAGCTGCCTCACGTAGTTGGCAGCGATGATGCAGCCGTCTGTGACGGACGATTAGCAGAAGCAAAGTTGGTAGATAAACAAACGAACAGAGCTCAACGACCCAGGCGACGAGAAATATTCCAATAATTAGCCCCTTGGCGATGTCCAGATCCGTGTGGCATTGCTTGATCTTGGACGGGTCCGTGGAGTTTTGGATGCAGTTTGAAATGGCTGCATCCGAATTTCGCTTGAAAACCGTGTAGATGCTGAATATGCCGGTTCCGATGCTGAATCCGAGATGGAGACTGAGCGCTGAAGAAAAGGTTGACACCGCAGCGGTATTTCTGGCAAGGACGCCAAAGAGACTGGGACAGGATAAGCAGAGAAGGATAAAAAATTCGAAGAGTCATACCCGAATGCTCCAAGTAGTGCCAGAAGGGAGAATATCGCGGTGACGACATACAACGCCGGTTTGTGGCTTTCAGTGATTATATGCTCGTCTGCCAGATACTTCAATTGAAGGCAAGAGGAAAGTTGAAGGAAGCTCACCAAGTCTTTTGATTTCTACGACACCACCCACAGCGACCAAACCCCCACCCAGGAGGGCAATGAGACTCATCACCTTGGAGAAATTCCAGCTCGGAAGAAAGCCAGAGTGAGAAGACGTACCAACACGCCAAACCTCACCGGAAGGCAGCAGCAGAATGTACGCGTTTGAACGTAGGCCATAGTAGACACCCAGAAGAAATCTTGTTACAATATACAAATCCGAAGAGAAGGAGGCCAGAAAGACTTTGCGGAGAAATTGAAGAAAAAAAGGTCAAAGTCAAAGGCGAAGAGATTGCGAAGAAGGAAAGAATGGGCACAGCCTGGTTCATCGGAGTAGCCGCTTGGGGTTTTATATGCGTTGGCGGGTAGGGGCGGGACCGGCGGGTATGCAGCCATATGCTCTTGGCTGATCGTTGCGAGTTGGTTGCGAGGTGTCAGGAGTGTCCGAACCTGTCGCAGACTCGGATCAATTTCAATGCAACAGCGCTCAACGATGAGACAGTTGTTACTGCTTTCACTACTCTGGGCCCTCATACACGCGACCCATTATTTCTCTCGGTCCTCTGCTGAAACCTTACCGACCACGGCCAGGAAAAGGCGCAATAACACACAAGTCGTCCTCAAGAAATTACATTTACGCGTCTTGACCTTTGCACTCAATGGTCCACATGAGAAACTCATCAAGGCCATCTCGACACGGCGCGCGACGCGTCTTGCCGCATTTTACAATCTGGGATGCATTTGCGGCGGCCTAGGGGTCATAATCGCCTTGGGATTACTAGTGTGGAATTGCTCCCAAACGTTGCTTCCCTTGCTCCACAGCACTCGGCCTGTTGGTCTTGTAAAACGCGGGTTGGAGCTCGTCGAAGAGGCCGCTACTCAAAATGGCATTCAGCCTCTAGTCCGTCTGCTTTCGCTCACTTGGCCCTCCACTCATTGACCCAGATCCCAGGATTGACTGTTCCGCTCAGTCATCTGCCCGCAATCCTCGCAGCAGTCTTTTTCTCCCAAATCGTCCACGAACTCGGGCACGCCGTCTCTGCTGCGCTGTGAGTCGACCCATGGCCAGCTCTGCTTTGCATTTACGGGTCCAGCGACGCGGTGCCAATTCTATCGGCTGGCGCGTCATTCACCGTGCTTATACCCGCCGCATTCGTCACATTCCCCACTGCAGCCCTCGACGCGCTCAAGCCGCTCTCACGCGCACGCATCATTGCCGCCGGGCCTTTCCATAACCTCGTTTTCTGGGGCATATTGCTTCTCGTGGACAGGCTTGGGATAGGTACCACCCTGACGCGTGTATTGTATCAAGACGTTTCGCACATTGGCCGGGTGGTCGTTGGAATTGACGCGGACTCTGACCTACATCGATATCTCCCGGTCGGCGCGTTGATCACTCAACTTGACGACACACTACTTGGGGGAGCGGAGGACCACTGGACAAGCTATCTCACCTCTCCGCCGATGCCATTGGCCTTGGGCTGGTGTGTCGAGCGCGCAAGTTTTTTGGGTACGAGTCCATCGCGTTTCTGCATTCACCCGCTCATGCAATATGATTCCAGCTAGCCCACGTACGTGTTGTGACCCGACAGCACCACCTTCAGAGTTGTCTTGTTTCGTTGCGGAGGACCGCGGCTGTCTCGAGGCAGTCGCTGTCCTTGCGAACCAGACAACTTTGCGGTGTACCACAAGCAGCGACTGCTCTGAAGCCGCTACTTGCGTTCGGCCCGACGCTTCTGCTCAAATCCTGCGCCTCACTGTCCGCTTTAATGAGCAGGTAGAGCAGGTGATCTTGTGGAGCGGCCCGCGAGTCGAAGTGCTTGAGCAACGTCAGTCGTGTCTCTGACTCTCGAAGCACGCTTTGACACAGCATCTCAGTGAAAATGGGCACATTCCTCCCTCGCACTCGTCTGACGCCCTTGGGACTTTGGACAGCAGTCCAAACTTTGTGGATGCAAGTCGTCCCGTTTCTCCAACAAACCAACTAACGCAATGCAGGTATCTGAAAACAGCGACACTGTCGTTGTATCTATTCAATCTGCTACCGCTACCATATCTCGACGGCACACAGTTTGTAAATGCACTGTTGGATGTCGCATTTGAATCAGGTCCGCAAACGGAGTTTGAAGAGTACGATGTCGGCGCGCTCGAGGAGGGTGTTTCACGACGAGGCAGGATTTGGAATCGGTGGAAAGTGCGGGTGGGACGGGGAATAACTGTAACGACTACAGGTCTTTTTGTACTCTCTGCGGTGCTTGCGCTGTTGAACACTCGATGACGATTTCGAGAAAAAAAGAAGGCGAGTGAATCATGGTTGGGCATACGGTACATGAAAGTGGCGACCCAAGCATACGTCCGCATATGACACCCCGAGCAGAGAAGCGAGTACACCGTTTACTTCTTCTTCGGCGTCTTTTTGATCTCGACGACGTTCAGGCCTGCGGAATATGAGTGAGCTGCGGTAAGAGACGGGACATGACGACGCACCCGGAGGGAGACTCTGCTTGAGCTTCTCGGCCTTTTCTGGGTCGTCGACGGACAGGGTGTAGAGGTATCGGGAGCACCGCAGCTTGAACTTTGTCTGCTGCTTGCCGCCGGCGGTCTTGGCCGCAATCTTCTTTATGCGGGCCTCTGCAGTACGGTGAGTGAGAGGACAGTTTCTTGGGTACAAGACGGACGGGAGGCATCTTTTCTCCGGGAGATCTCGATGAACTGCTTGATGTCGCGGATTTCCTTGGGCTGCAGCAGAGGTTTAGCTAGTGTGCAGGGCAGAGAGAGTGCGCTCACCATCGTCGCAACTTTTGTGAAGGGAAATGGACAAACCTGATTTGGATATGTACAGTTGTTTGATCCGTGACCTCTGCCGGCCACCATCAATTTCGACACTTGCGCATTAGAAAAAGCTCTGCTCGAGAATTCAAAAGTGCGAACGATTGTGCATAGGGATTGCAATGAGCATTCCAGGTTCCAAGGATTCCCTGAGAGTCACGTGCCCCTCGGCTGTGCACACTTTATTGACGCGTCGCGCGTTGTTTACACCTGCTTGGGTGATCCCGTATAAAAGCCCTCGAAATGGGTACAGCCTCCATTTTCCTCTTGTCCTAAGCCACAATGCTTCGCGACATTTTCCGCTGCTTCCTCGACGGCCTCCTCATCGCCATCATCTTCTTCATCGCCCTCAGCTTCTCCCCCACGCTCCAGGCCATAAACTTCCACATTGCGAACGTCACCCTCCCCATTCTCTTCCATGCCATCTACTGCGTGCATTACCACGTTCCCCACTCCGACTCAATCGTAGTCCAGCAGCCCCAGCCGTTCGCTCCGCATTGGGCCACCGTCTTCCTCGACGAGCTCGACAGCCATGTTTCGCAGCCCGAATTTCTCCACTTCCGTGCCCCTGCGTGGACTATTCAGCACAATATCTCTTACCTCGAAGCCCAGACCCCACCGGCGTCCTCGATCGTCCCGGTTTCGCTCGTCTTTGCCGTGTTTACGACGGCTCTCCTCCTCGCCCTCGCTGTCCGCCAGTTGTTGACCAAGAAGGTGCGTTCTTCCGCAACTCGCCCAGTCCCATTTTACTCACCCGCCATTCTCCAGAACCTCTTCCGCGTCCTCGACTTACTTTTCGACGCAACGGCTCCCATCCCACAGAAAGTCGAACACACTCCCATATTCGATGACGACGTCGACGAGGTGGTCATTGAACTCATTCGCGACGACCAACCACTCGATGTTGTCGTCCAATACTTCATCATCCACGATCCGGTCCTTCTCGCTGCCCTGTTCCCTCTGCCTCTACCTCTGCCTGCGCCCGTGCCCGTTCCAGCACCAGAACCCCTCTTCATTGCTGCACCTGCACCTGCACCTGCACCCATTCCGGCACCAGCACCCGCGCCCATTCCAGCGCCCGTCCACAACACGCCTCGCCGCCAGCCCAACACCCCCGCCAAGCCGCGCTCGCACAAAGAGAATCGGCACGTGCAGGCACGGCCGACACAACGCACAAAGGGCACCCGAGTCGTCAGCGGCGGTGTCATGCTCGGCATTCGTCGCGAGCCGTGCCCCTGGTGAACCACCGTCATTCCATCTCCAACTCGAGTACTTCGCCAAAGCATTGTCCTTCGACCTTTCGGTGTATCTTGTACACGACTGCAGCTGTATGTGGGGGGAGGTGAAAGCGCCAGGGCCCGGCGTTTTCACCTCCTCCCGCTCCGCCCAGGCGGGAGGGGTGGAGGAAGATGAGAGTGTGGGCCCCACTCTCATGTCCCTCTACCCCTGCAGCGATAGTCTGTCTGCAAGTACATTGGGAGCCGGCGGCGGTGTTGCGGTGGACAAACTCGACGCGGCGGTGAATCTTCTCTTATCTTCTCGTGCTTCATATACCTCGTTCCTCTCCGTTTCAAGGATTATCTCTCTCTCTCCCAAAGATTATCTCGGTACTCTCTCATAATTATCTCTCTCATATTTCCCTTCTCCCTTTCTGTACTTGTATCGGATCAAATAAAATTGCTGGGTTCAGATGTTGCTTGAGTGTGAGAAGGAATCAATTGCTTGCCTTCCAAGACGTTGGGACACGCATTCATAGAGTGAAATTATCAAGAGATGTTCATTCCTGGACAACAATCTGTGCATTTGTTCATTTTCCCTTGTTCGTTTTATTATGCATTCACCACGTACGCGCTCCAAGAATCAAGATTGGCACGGAATTTGAGGACTTCATTCGCGGACTTGACCTCGCAGGACTGTCGCGCTGCAGCGACCTGGTGAATGCATCAATACTACTTCAGAGTACGTTTCTGCCACAGTGAGGGACTCTTGCGCTGTAGGAGTCTGAATCACTGTCGTTGACCAAAAGGGCGCCACTCACCGAGTTTGTTTGGGGATGAGAGTCACGTAGCGATCCCAAGTGATCGCCTTGTCCGCCGTTTTACCTTGCGAGACGCTGCCAGTTGAGAGCTTCAGCGTCGCCTGCTGCTGTTTGAGACGGTTTTGTCGACGGTTCTCGGCTGAAGGGTCCACTCGTAGAGTCTCAGTTCCGGCGGCGACAACCCACGGAGAGAGCAGGTCTTCGAACAAGGTCACCAAGACATGACATCCTAACAATGAATGAGATTGGTCCGTAGCTGATTGAAAACACCAGACCGAGGTGTAGGTAGATGACTGATGCAAGAGCATACAGGGCGTGACAGCAGACGACGGAACTTTCTTTGGATTCGTCGCCATCGCGGCGAAGAGTGCGAACTTGCTCGTGAAGCCCAAGCGAGAGCGCCAGACGAGCACGTAGTTGGGGGTTCGAACATTCCAATCGAGCCTCCTGATTTGACGTCAATAAAGAGTATCAACAGCGGAGATGCACTCACATCCAGTTCAGCGGGAGTGTCGGAAGACAGGCGGGTCACGGCCACCTTGGTGAGGACTAGTTGATAGAGGCGCTCTCCAACCAGACGATACCCTGTATTGCAGCCGGTCTCCTCCCCAAAATGAACTCGACAAAAAATATCTGTCATCGCGTCCGAAAGCACTGAGACGTGTTCCAGACGGAAAGGAGGTAACGAGGGTGGATAATCGAGGGGCAGGACTACGGTGCTGAGGTCGACTGTAGGCCAAGTTGGTAGTCCATTCAACAACAATCTTCGGCGGTCAGGCAGGATGGCGGACGCCAAGGCAATTTCGGTGTCGGAACTCTTCTCGACCACGAGAGGATTCAAGGGCGAAATGGAACCTTCCGGGTCCTTGTTAATCCAATCCTCATAGCCTCTGCGAACGGTACTGGTGACCTTTGCTGCGATTGTTTCTGTGGCGGACAGGTGGGCGGCCCACGGCGTAAACAGGATGTCCAGCCATCGTAATGTTGACTCGTATCCTGGAGGTAGAGATTACTTCAGAGACCGAGAGCAGACTGAATGAACGCACCCCAACGAACAGCCCCGGCTCCGACATAGGCCTCGAATACGTCGGACATTCGCACCATAGATGGCATGTCGTTGATATTACAATGCAGGAGCGGGAGGTAGTCATGCAAGTGTAGCTCGTAGAGCAGCGCGATGTGGGCAAGGAATGGGGCTGATAACATGTAACCCGTCACTCCCTGGAAAGACTGTAAGCAGCGTGTGGATGAGTGGACCCAGAAACGCACTTCGCTACGTAGCGCCCGACTATCCGGATCTTTGGTGAGGCGATGGACGCAGAGATATACAGCTGCAGCTATCATGGCATCTCCGAGCCACTCCAGGGTAGCGTTCTCGCCAGTCGTGTATATTGTGCGCAATTCTGAGAGAGAAAACGGCTCCAATGGCATCGGTGGATAAGTCGGGGGGAACGAGGAGCACATCGTTTTGAGAGGTGGCCAATTGGCGTAACCGTCCAACTGCGCGAGAAGAACATTGGCAGACGATCCGGTAGGAACTTTGACTCGAGATGGTATGGAATTCAATAAAAAGTAGTCAAAGTCCCCAGCGCGTAGCTTGGATCGGCACTCTCGTTTAGAGATCGTGGCGGCCATGAGGACATCGTTTCTGGGCACGTGAGCGCATACATCCTCTCAATCGCGGGTCTACTCAACGGTATTCATTTATTGTACAACAATCACAGTACATATACATTTTGTTCATTTACAACTTGACTGACGCTCTCTCTACTCTCCCATAATTATCTCTCTCATATTTCCCTTCTCTATTTCTGTACTTGTATCGGGCTTGAATAAATTTGCTTGCTGGGTTCGGATGTCGTGTGAGGTTTCCCGGGATTGAGCGTAGTTTTCAAGAGCATTGAATAAATAAGCGGGTATTTTACATGAATATTTATGCATTATACTGGAAACGAAGTCAGTTGGATTCTCAATCAAGGAGATTCACGCACTTGTACGACCAAAGATTCCGGCCAGGGCACCAGATCCGCATGAGCATTGACATACCACTGTTGTGGAACGCCATGCACGGTTTCCTCGAACCTAAATTACCCGGTGAGCCGCTTTCGATAGAAAGGCCTAGTAACACTACCTGTTGAATCGACCAGATGTGCCGGCTGCCGGCTTCAGGTCCCTTAATGAGAGGATCTTTCCAACCACTTGTGCAGCCGTCTGTAGCAAAACGAAATCAGAGTTCAGGACAGCGAGGATCCAAATCAAGCAACCCACCGCTTCGAAGAAGTTGGCCGACATGAGACTAGGAAAGGGTAAGAACAACGAGTACCATAGACAAAGAAAGGCCATACCCTTGCTGCCCGATGCCGAAGATCGGGTCGGACGAGTCAACATTAGCCTCCTTGATGCTGACGAAGACTCTGGCGCCTTCAGGGATTCTGACAGAGTCGATGACAGTGCCGGTCTTGTGTGCCGTGCGATAGACTCCCCAGACCTAAGACCAACTCGTCAGGTAACGCCTTGGCAATGTGGAAATGATTTACGGAAGGATCCACAGCTACAAAGAAGTTCAGGGAGGCAGGCTCGAACAATCAATCAAGACCACGCACCCAAAGCAGCACGAATATGATTAACGATCTGTTTCGTTCCAGCAGGCTGCTTCGCGAGCTCGACAATCTTCTGACGCGCATCCGCTCGGTTTTTGTCGAGGTAAAAGTTGACGACGTGTGCTATCGCCTGCGACCAATGTGCAGCAGTGGGAACTGTCTCCACGAACAAAGCTGCGGTTAGTTCCGTGGGGTCACTGTATTTGGCGGCAAGCTTGGTCAGGACAGGTAGGCTCTGCGCAAGTGAAGCGCGGTTCGCGTCCCAGAACTATCACAGAGTTTCAGCGGGCTCGACCGTACAAGAAGATGAATGAGTTCACGCTGGAGCCCAGGTGCCCTTTGATCACATTCACAAAGTCCTTGAACGTCTGAATTGAGCTCTCCCGGAGACGCCAGTCATTCGACGGGTCTGAGTTCAGGAAGAGATAACTACCAAACCATCTGAGTGTGCATTAAGATAGAAGGAGTGGTGTGACTAACCGACCAACATCCGAGAAGCGCTCGTACTGTCGCTGCTCATCCTTTAGGTCGTTCTTCAGAGGTAACCCCGCCTGCGTGCAACGGATTAGACAGGAAAAGAGGAGCCACTTGAAACGCACAATGTGCTGAGAGATCCAAAGTACGGGCAAGACATTGATCACGTCCCGGACAATGTCGACATACTTGACCGTTCCCTCCTTGCCGATATGGTCCAGAGAGCGTTTCGCGATCAACCGCTCCGTCTCCGCCCCGAAATGTGCTGCCCACCTCTCGGTTTCTCCTAGGAATTCGAGGTTGTGCTGGACATCCTTGCGTCCCGTGACTGTTTTGATCCGTTCGGCATACCCCGAGGGGAAAGCCTCTTGGTCCCTGAGCACTTGACGCACACCCTCCACCGTCTTGACCACCACGACCGTCTCGGCTTGTTCCATAACCGGCGGACGTGTCCAAACATACTCATCCACAAGTTGCGGCTTGTTCTCGCGCATTTGATCCCGCATGTAGACTGGATCGAGGAATGGAAAGTGCGCATACGCGGAGCGCGCAGGGTAGTACTCGGGGAGTGTACGGAAGAGAAGTTTGGTGAGCATGCCACCGTAGGAGCCATCCTTGGGGTCAAACTGGCAATCCTTGTACCCCCACGCAGTGAGATTGTACGCTGGACCAAAGGAATCAGTCTCATCTGTGGGGTGAAGCGAAGAACTTACGAGTGAACTCGACTGTAAGGAAACGGTCCCCGCGAGTCAGAGCGACAGCATCGGAAAGAATGGCCCGCGAGATGGTGTAGCCTGGGCAGAGCCCGGCGCCGGGCATGGGCTTCTTAGTCTCTTCCGCCTGGAGTCCAACGTAGAGCTCCAGGTTCTCGATGTCCTTGTACAGTTTCGCTGCCGCGTCCTGGGATAATAAATCAATGTTTGACGAGCAACATAAGATTGGATGGCTTACGGCAACCTGCACATCGGGATTCCATTCCTCGAATGAAGCATAAGCTGCACGAGACATTCAGAAACGTCCTGGAACAGTGAAAGAAACCATACGCTTCAAGCCCAGGAATCGTCGGAAGTCGTTCATCTGAGGACTTGTCAACACATGCAAATATAACAGGACGATTGACGAACCGAGCATGCACCCCATTTCCTCGCCTGGTTGATGCCGAGGACCTCGATCACACGAAGAGCTTCAGGAATACCTCGTGCCTTGTATGCACCGGCCCTCCACGAAGTCGCGTTATGCAAGATGTTCGCCAGGTCAGCATCTTTGAAACGGCCGTCAGGGCCCCGTTTCAGGCTCCATTGCTAGTCAGACAAGGCACGAATGGTTGATGGACTGAACGCACCCGTCAAAGGTCCACTTCTTGACGTCAGGGTCAGGAATCATCTTCTCGTGTGCGACCCTCTTGAAGTCCTCGTCCGTGATCTGTGCGAGTATCAGTCAGATTGTCCCGATGCAAGAACAGCACACACATTGCTAAAATCATCCTCTTTGAAGAGATCCTTGAACAAGTTCTCTGTCCACTCTGTGTCCTTCGCAGACAGACACGCATGCCAGCGGTACAGCAAATTGAACTCGATGGAGACGACGTTACCCTCGCCCCGGGGCGTCAATTCGTGAGATACTTCTCGCGACTGCGACAAAGGATCCAATCGCCAAGTGTATCCATCCTCGACGAGACGCAGGATTGCACCCACGTAATCTATGCATATTCACTTGAAAGTCCCACGCAGACGGAAAGAGAACGTACCGCCGAGGATGATCTGCATAAAATACCCGCAGTTCACCAGCCGCGCGCGATTGAAGATCTCGTCGTCCTGTATTATTTTCTCGGCTTCGCTGTCGAATTTAGACTTGTAAGTCCCGCCCTCGTTGATTTCGAGGATTTTTTGCGCGGTGAACTGGGAATTCTGTAAGAGGGAGACCAATCCGAAGAAGGATGAAAGGCGCACGTTATGGTTTCGGCTGAGGATGATGAGCATAGCACACGAGGAGGGAGGCATAAAAAGAAGTCGGCTATCCGCAAACACATCTTCATGCAGCCGCCCGCGTCCGTCCTTGTTCCGCACACTGTCGACCTCTTTCTCAGAGCTGCCGTATAGAATGCTCAGATCCAGATAACTGCTCGCCAGGTTGATCGTCTGATCGCGGTGGCTCGTGTTGAATATGCTGTGGATAACCAAGTCGGCAAAGGCAAAGAAGAACGAGCTTATTCCGCCCGGATGGGGTGTAAACTCGTCCCGGCGCAAAAGGGTGTCAAAGATGAGTCCGGCATCGGGAAGCGAAGCGGGCGGCGTGAAGTTGGTCATGGGTACAGAACGGGCGTATGGTGTGTTCGCTTTACCCAAGCCAGGGAACAATGGGACGTAGTTGGACCCATCTGCGTTGCGGAACGCATACTTGACCGCGTTGGGAGCGGTCGCACTGGGTGCATTTTGTGGAAGCACGCTAACGTACGTGCTTGGTGGGTGCGGAAGGTCCTTGTAGACTGCAGAAATGGTTTGAATGGTCCAAGATGTGAGAATCTGGACTCACGTATATCAATGAGAGCGTTCTGCAAGTCCTTGGCTCCCGACCCCTTCCCAGGCCGACCCGACAGGTCCGCCATTAGAGTCACCATCTCTTCGAGCAAGAATTTCCTATCGTCTATAGAGTTAATGTTCTTGAGGGCATCCAAAAATGCTGGCTGCAGATCGCGTTCGTCAACGCGTTCAGAGACGGCGAAACGTGTCAAGACACACCACATCCTCGAGAACACTTGGGGTGAGACTGAGAAGAGACATAGTGGTGAATGGGCAAGCGAGGGACGAGGCGCGGCCATTTGTAGGGTTCCAATTGAATTAATCACACTATCACGGAGGCTGGACATCGGAAAAGAGGAAGAAGACGCGCGGGCGGGTGCCTTGGGGGCTATGCATGCTGGGAATAGATGGACGCGGGAGAGGTACTGATGCAGTGCACTAATTTTGACCCGCGGGACCAGTTGAAACGCGGACAAGTATTACTGCTACATATAGAGTACAAGGACGCTTTACATGACAACGCAACAGCTGTTTTGCTGGACAGGTGGTCAGCGAGAGACATGACCTACGACACCGCACAGACCTTCCTGGTCGTCTTGTAAAACATCTTGCTCTGCGTCGATAAATGAGTTGAACGGTCCACAAGCGTGTCTAGCCGCTCTCCTCGTTGCAGGACTGATTCAATCGTTTTATGCTCCAAGAACATCAGCATCGCATTAAAGATGGGCAGATTTCAATACCAGTACGATCTTCGTCTCATCCAATTCCTGCTGGACGCGCATGATGCCGTCTGCTTGTCTGGGGTCCTGATAGTTGCTGAGGTATGTCGCCAGCTCTGGGAACGAGATCGAAGACGGGTTGTTCCAAGAGTCTTGTGGGACCTTGGCTACAAAATCATCCAGGACCTTGGCCAGAAGCGAGAAAGCAGGTCGAACAGGGTATTCCTGGTCGGTGATGAGCACCGCTGCTAGCTCGCCGCGGTTGAACACATGGGCAGTGTAGTTGTTCTCTTGCACACTCTGCCGCTGTCCAGGCTGGGTCCGCTCCGCAACTGTCTTGGAAAAGAAAGTCACGAATTCGCCGACTGAGCCCCTCTGATAGAACGAGAACGAAGAGAGGTCATTGGCACTGCTGAGCAGAGAACTTGCACCAGAGGATGGGGCCTGTAGCACTGAAATTGACAAGATCTTCATGGGGTTCGTGAATGAGAACGAGCAAGCTTTTCATATGTACTGCGAGTTGACTGCGGGTGTTCCTGACGTGGTCAGACGTGGCGTTGGTAACCCGGGTGGACGTGAATAAGAATCCGCGGAGCACTCAACAGTCCCGCATTCCAAAACACCCGCAGAATACATTACGGTCCGCGAAGAAACATAAAATTATTAAGATGCGAAAATTGATCTTGCAACGCGTGAAGCCCTGCCCGTGCAAGATAATCGACCCCTCCCCGATCCTCTGAATCCCACGCGTCGATGAAGACAGAAACGAGCCCCACGAACTGTGGTCCACGGAAATACAATCCACGTCGCCGCATGTACGGCTCAAGGACGCGGTGGAGTTCCTCCAGGACAGCCAAAGTCATTTGCTCGATGGAGAAAATGTCAAAGGCCCTGATTTGCAAGTAGCCCGCGTACTCCTCTACCCAGGCAACGGTGTCAATTCTACGGGGCAGTGGGTATAGCGCAGGGACATGGGCTGGATCGAGCCATTTTTTGAGGTATTCCATTGCTTCAATCTGGGCCGCGTATCCGTAATATTGGCGGATACGGCGATACAAAGACATCACACTGGCGAGGTGTTCGCTGGATTGGACTAGGTGCTGACCGACTTGCCATGAACGTTTGAAGAGTTTGTCTTCTTGTTGGATTCGCAGGAGAGGATCTCCTAGTAAGATGTTTCGATGCTCCTGGCTGAGGATAGAATCCGCATATCGTACAAGATTGTACATCTGCAGTTCGAGTCCTGCAGCTTGACCGCCGTAGCACGCAGGATCGTGGTTCTTGATCCATGTCCGGAGCGAGTGGGTGAAGATGTCCGTTGTTTCCCTGAGGCGACCTAAAGGGTGCGGCGCTTCCTGGTCCCGCCAGAGGGCGTCGTTGTGCAGGTCAAACTGGAAAACCTCTGCTAGCGTAATCCGCCGATGCGGAACTCGCCATTGAGGATTGTCGTATGTGGGGCCTTCTTTAGCGTCCCACGAACGCCACCGGTGAAATTGTAAAATTAAAGGGTGATTGGGATGTTCGGGCTGCGAACCCGATGCCTGGGAGCGAAGGATGCTCCAGACTTCAATCATGAGGAATGAGTACATCTGAGCCTCCGTGACGAGGGACGATCCATTCTGTGGACTGCCCAAGACGACGCATACAGCATCAGCGTAGTCGAGGCGCTCGAAGGTCGGGAAACGATGCTCCAAATCCGCTTGAATGCTCTTGGCGGCTTGAATTGCTAGATGATGGAGCATCAGCAAGGCAAAGAGTGATGGGGAAGACCCATTTGTGCATCTTATTCCCCATTGCTGGCGAATGAGATCACGATAGCCCTCCAACTCTTTGAGAGAGGTCCAGAGAGCAAACTCGAATTCAGCTTCCTCCTCCTTCTCCTCGAGTCCAAACGCAGACAAGGGCAAGTCTGAAAGATCGTCGTCTGCGTCGACGTGAAGATCCGACGGGTTAAGGAAGCTGATAGAATAAGAGAGCACCATAGCTATGCCCTCGCTCTCGCTATCCGGTGTGTTATATCCCAACTCGACGCCGAACCAAATTTGTCGGACCCGGCGCATCTTGCAGATGAATGCCTCGTGGGTTGCATTGCTCTCAGTGGGGCGGTTTGCGCGATACCACCGAGCACATCGTTCCCTCAATTTAATGATGGCATTCAGATCTTTCTTGTAGGATTGGGGAGGTCTGACCCCAAGATGATAGACGCTGGAACAGTTTCAGAAAGATTCGGCATGCATTCTAATGGACCTACAGCTCGAAGGACAGCGATATGTATTTGCTGAGTTGAAGATCGTATCCCTTCTGCGACGGAGTAACTTCAAGGTTGTTGTCTCTTGCCGCTTTAATGAGCCATCGGGTAATGCGTAAACCATGATTCTTGTATCGAGAGTATATTGCGTGCGGTGGGGTAGACATTGTAGATCAAAAGAATATCATGGTCACTTGTGTCGGGAGTTTGTTTGGCTCAGCATTCGGCGATGAGCGGCAGAGACGCTTGCACGCCGGCCATAACGACGTCACAATGCCTACTATGCACACCATCGTCGTTCCCGCCGGCCCTCCGACGGGGACAGTCCTCAAGAACGGCATAGAACGTGGATATCCATCACCACATCTGCCTCGTGAAGAAAACTAACTTCTCGGAACAGAACAAGCACAAATTGTCGACCGTCGTCCCGGCAGTGTCTATGTCCACTACGTAAACCAGGATAAACGCATGGACGAGTGGGTCAACGAGGAGCATTTCATGCCATCCGTCACCGACTCGCACTCGCGCAAGAGAAGGCGCTCTCAGGACGGCTCGGAAGAGGGGTCCCCAGCACCTTCGCCGCCCGAGGAACCCACCACGGTTGAAATGACAGAGGAAGACTACGATATGGAACATCACAAGAAAATCACCGCCCAGCGAAATTTCGAGAAGGTCCACTTTGGAGAATGGATGATACGAACGTGGTGAGTTGCGTGAACGAGGCTAGCTGTTTCCAAATCTAAAGCCGAGGAGGTACTTTTCACCATATCCACTGATGGAGAACGAAGAGGCCGAGGCCGCTCTCCTCAATGGTCATTCAAATGGCAATGGCGGCAATACATCCGCCGCGTCTCCCGCTCCAAAAGTTCCTGGACGGCACCCCACAATACGCTCCCACGCCCGCGTCCTGGATCTCTTGGCGGGCGGTCTGACACGCGCCGAAAAGACGACTCTATACGTGTGCCAATTCTGCTTCAAGTATATGACCGACCCGGGTCTCTACGAAGCCCACCGTCAGAGGTGCACCCACACTCATCCCCCCGGACAACGAGTGTACCAACGGGGTGCGCATTCTATATGGGAGGTCGATGGTGCCGTTCAGAAGCTGTATTGCCAAAATCTCGCGCTGTTTGGCAAGTTGTTCATCGACGTCAAGACACTCTTCTTCGATTGTGACAATTGTATGTGCTTTCTCTTTCTCTCTGACTGTTTTTTGATCTCTGCCCAGTCCTTTTCTACGTTCTCACCGAAGATGCCAAGGGGGACCGTTTCCGCGGCTTCTTCTCCAAAGAAAAAGTGTCTTACGACGATTACAACCTCGCATGCATCATTACCCTTCCCCCGTTCCAGCGGCAAGGTCTTGGTATGTCCATGATCGAGTTCAGCTACGAGCTTTGCCGGCGTGCAGGCAAAGTAGGCACCCCCGAACGCCCGCTCTCTGATCTGGGCCTGCGGAGTTACCTCGCATACTGGGTGGCTACTCTCATTCGCTTCTTCCGGTGAGACTGTCGTGATCCTTTGTGCCAATCAGACTAACCGCACTGAGCAGGCGTGTCCTTTGCGTCCTCCCCCCTGGATCGGTCAAAGTAACATCCAAGGGAAATCTACCCGACCTTCGCTCGCCGTCCCGTGAGCCCGAGGACGACGGCACCCCAGGCCTTGTCAACGGGTACGGTGCTCCCAGCGCCACGTCTAGCAACGGCGCACCGAAACGCAAGAAACGTAAGGGCTGGCAGGGGCAGGGCGAGTTTAGGGATCTATCCTTTCTCAATGCATCGCCACCAGAAGACGGTCAGATACTTTTTACTCGCATCCTTGCTGTTGGCTGACGATCTTATGCAGCCGCGTTCCTCGACGCCTTCCGCACGTATGAGATGAAGCCGAATGAGAATGGAAGCGCGATCGTCGATGTTGTCGTTCGATGTACGCTCCGTGACATTGCTCGCGCTACTAACTTGCGGGTCGAAGACGCGGCCTTTGCTTTGAACGAGATCGGGCTTTTGATGGTCCGATTCGCCAGTGAAGATGCCACCGTTTTGGAGCAGGCGGACCCCTCGTTAGCGGAGGATGCGAAGAAGTTTGTATACATATCTCGGGAGATGGTGGAGCGTGTAGCGAAGGAGCGAGACGTGAAGGAGCCCTCCATTCGGGCCGAATTCTTTCTCGCCCACACTTCATGACGGCGCGCTCAGGTATCGCTTTGTATGTACATATGTATTTTTGATCCAATCACTGGCACTTTTCTCTTTCGACCATGAATCAAGACTTGTTCTCTTTCCTCGAAGGCGACACTGGACAAGATGAGCCAATGCTGGAAACAACCGCGCCTGCGCCTGCGAACCAACTCAAGCGCAAGGCCGACTCTCCCCGGCCAACGCCAGTTGCGGGTCCCTCGTCTCCCAAACGGCCGCGCGTAGAAGACGCGCCCAATCCTGTTGTTCTCGATGACTTTGAGACGGAGGCAAAACGCGAAGTCGCCGCCAGTGCTGGACTCACCGGCTCTTCCGTTGAATCCGGTAGCCGTCTTGAACTGAAGCATCAAGTGCGTGATATCTACTACTCGTTGCTGGTTTTTCATCGCGTGCTAGGTACGACACCAAGTGGCTGTTCCACCCGGCTACGACTACATTCCAATTGCGAAACATGTGCCGCCAGCAAAACCTGACCGCGAATACAAGTTCGAATTGGATCCCTTCCAGAGGGTGTCGATATACGCGATCCAGCGGAACGAGAGTGTGCTGGTCTCGGCGCATACGAGTGCCGGGAAAACGGTGGTAGCTGAATACGCTATAGCCCAGTGTCTTAATAACAAGCAGCGTGTTATTTATACAAGTCCTATCAAGGTACCTATCGTGTTGCGAATAAAATCCTCTCAATTCATCCCTCCCAGGCCCTGAGTAACCAAAAGTATCGCGATATGCTTGCAGAGTTTGGCGACGTTGGCCTCATGACCGGAGATGTCACTATCAATCCCTCCGCGTCGTGTTTGGTCATGACCACCGAGATTCTGCGGTCCATGCTGTACCGTGGCTCTGAGATCATGCGCGAAGTCGCATGGGTCATCTTTGACGAAATCCATTACATGCGCGACAAAGAGCGGGGTGTAGTTTGGGAAGAAACCATCATCCTCCTCCCTCACACCGTCCACTATGTCTTCCTCTCCGCCACCATCCCCAACGCCATGCAATTCGCCGAGTGGATTGCCAAGTCACACGAGCAGCCGTGCCATGTCGTCTACACGGATTTCCGTCCGACGCCTCTGCAGAACTATATGTTTCCATGCGGCGGTGAAGGCATATATCTCGTGGTGAACGAGAGGGGCGAGTTCCGGGAAGACAACTTTGCCAAGGCAATGGCGAAACTCCAGGAAGGGATGGGCGACGACCCAGCGGATTCCCGCAGTGGCAAGGGCAGGAAGGGCAAGTCCAAAAAAGGCGGCGGGACTAAAGGTCCCTCCGACATATCTCGCTTGATCAAGATGATCATGCTCAAAAACTACAACCCCGTGATCGTGTTCGCGTTTGCTAAACGTGAATGCGAGGCTCTGGCACTCACACTATCAAAGTTCGAGTTCAATTCGACCGAAGAGCAGGAACTCGTCACCAGCATCTTCACCAACGCCATCGAAAATCTTGCCGCCTCCGACCGTGAACTACCGCAGATATCCAATCTTCTACCCCTGCTACGTCGCGGTATCGGTATCCATCACGGCGGGCTCCTCCCAATCCTGAAGGAGGTCATCGAAATTCTCTTCCAGGAAGGCTTGATCAAAGTCCTGTTTGCTACAGAGACGTTCTCGATCGGACTCAACATGCCAGCGAAAACTGTCGTCTTCACAACGACACGCAAATTCGACGGCCGGGAATTCCGCAATCTCACCTCTGGAGAGTACATTCAGATGTCTGGGCGTGCAGGTCGTCGAGGGCTGGACGAACGAGGAGTGGTGATCATGATGTGCGATGAGAAGCTCGAGCCCAGCTCTGCGATCAATATGGTCAAAGGAGAGGCAGATCGTCTGGACTCTGCCTTCCATCTCGGGTATAATATGGTTCTCAACTTGATGAAGGTCGAAGGAATCAGTCCCGAGTTTATGCTTGAAAAATGCTTCTTCCAATTCCAAAGCAATGCGGGAGTACCGAAACTGGAGGAAGGCGAGTCATTCGGTTTGCTTTGTACATGTAACTCATGGAGCGATTTCCAGAGCTCAAACTACAAGAGGAAGCCAAGGGTAACACCGTCATCCCGGACGAAGCCCTCGTTGCAGAGTATTATCAATATCGCCAACAGCTCGATCAGATGAAGGGCGACTTCCGCGAGGTTGTAACCCACCCAACATACTCTCTGCCTTTTCTACAAGCCGGTCGTTTAGCCAGAGTCAAGTACAAGAACCTGGACTTTGGTTGGGGAGTGATTGTCAACTACCAAAAGCGGCTACCTCCCAAAGTGCGGTCCTCCTCATGTCTTTTTACTCGTATTCACCTGTGTTCCAGAACCGGTCGACGCCGAAACCTGATGAACTGCCACCACACGAACAGTACATCATCGACGTGCTCCTAAACTGTGCACCCGGCGGCACTGTCTCCAAGGACCGTCAAGTCGTCTCTGCTGCCCCCAGCGGTGTACAGCCATGTCCTTCAGGGAAGAAGGGCGTCCCCCTCGTCGTTCCTGTCCTCCTCTCGACGATTGAGGGCATCAGCAACCTCCGGATATTCCTTCCCAAAGACCTCCGGCCGGATACAGCCCGCGAAACAGTATGGAAAAGCGTGCTTGAGATCGAGAAGCGGTTCCCACAAGGAATCACACTTCTGGATCCCGTCGATAATTTGGGGATCAAGGATGACAAGTTTACTGCCCTCGTCGATGTACGCATCGTGGATTTGTCTTTCCCGTTTCCTTTTTGACCTTGATTTACACAGAAAATTACGTTGATGGAGAAGAAGATGTTGGAGAGCCCACTGCACACTGACCCGAGGTTGCCGGAATTATTTGAGATGTACGCCCAGCGCGAGGCGACCAAGGATCGAATCCGTGCGCTCAAGAAGCGTATTCAAGCTACGCGGGATGTGCTGCAAATGGAAGAGCTCAAGTGCCGAAAGCGTGTCCTCCGTCGGCTGGGTTTCACGGACTCCTCCGACATTGTCGATATGAAGGGTCGTGTCGCCTGCGAAATTAGCTCTGGGGACGAGCTGCTGTTAACCGAGCTCATCTTCAACGGCGCATTCAATACCCTTTCGCCAGAGCAGTGCGCTGCGCTACTGAGCTGTTTCGTCTTCGGAGAAAAGGTATACCTGTTGCAAATTTTCATGGGCAAAACTGACAAGTTACAGAGTGAGCAGACAATCAAGCTCAAGGAAGAGCTGGCTGCACCGCTCCGGTCAATGCAAGAGCTTGCAAAACGTATCGCCAAGGTGTCCAAGGAGTCCAAGATCGAGATTGATGAGACCGAGTATGTCGAATCTTTCAAAGTCGAGCTCATGGACGCCGTCGTTCAATGGTGCCGGGGTGCCTCATTCTCTGATATATGCAAGGTCCGTCTGTCGGATCAAATGCACCGTGTGATCCGAGGCTAACATGTACTCCAGCTCACGGACCAGTTCGAGGGCAGTATCATCCGTGTTTTCCGACGGCTCGGTGAGCTGCTTCGCCAGATGGCGCAAGCCGCCAAGGTCATCGGGAACAATGAGCTCAAGGAAAATTTCGAAAAATCGTCCGAGATGCTCGAGCGACCGAATTCGGTCATTTTCTGCTCCTCACTGTATCTGTAGAATCCAGTATGCGGGTATATAATACGACAATTAAAAGACACCAGGAATAAACTTGTACTTGACGGTGTCGCAGTACCGTTCCCAGTCCTTGCCATACTTGGCAGAACATCTCTCAAAGTCCCGTCCGACACGATGCACCAGTACCGTGATGAAGAAGACGGAGTAAAAGTACGGAATGGGGGTCGCCGTTCCAATGATGGCACCCCAGCAGAAACTCATGACCCAATCGGCGACATAGTTCTGCATAAAATGATCAGACTTGGAAGCTAGCAGAAGGAAAAGACGCTCACTGGCTTGCGCGAATACCCCCACCAGCCGCTCGTCAGAAGGCGATTGCTGCGAGACATCAGCGGGAGTACACAAGGATAGAAAACACGAACCCATGAGCAGTTTTGATGAAGGTGGGGTTCTTGATGGTGCCCCAAGGAAGCTGAGGAAACGAGGTACGGAAGGTATTGATGCCCTGGGTCTGCATTTTGAACCGACTCTTCTGCGAGTTGGCCGTATCAAAGCTACCAACAGGTCAGACACGTTTGAGGGGAGAGCCGGACTTGAACTGACATGTAGTACGCCGTCAGGAGGACGGTGAACATTAATACGTATCTAAGTGTCGAGAATTGATACTTTGCTGGGTCGGTCCGGGCCATATACACCACTGAATAGATGTACGACTGCAAAAGCACGTGAATATTGGGAAAGCGAAAGTGAAACTACTGACGAATGGCACGCCGGCAAAGTTCCAGAAAATGACCATAAAGCCCCATCTAGATTGGGAGTCAGAAAACGTGCCTGGAGAAGTCGATGAAAACATACTTTTCATGGTACATGTCCCAGGTCTGCGGAATGCATTCCTCTCCTTTGCCACTAGAGTAGGTATTAATGGGATTTTTGATGGAGGTAAAATGCGACTAACCAAGCATTCAGGTACAATCCTGTGGCCAGAATCATGAAGGCCATGTTCTGGAGATGGATGAGTCCGTGGCTCAGAAATTGGAACGCAAGTGCTTACAGGAGTGACATATCCCAGCTCCTCGTACTGCTTGCAACCACCGGAAACCGCAAGGAAGAATACGATGACCCATGGTACCCTCACCTCGGCCCACATTTTCAGGTCAACAGACCCTATGCGTGGGTTCAAGATGGCTCCCATGAACACGTCGTAGAGAAAGTTTCCAGACATGCGAATCTGGGAGCCGGTGGCGATCGCGAAGAAGTACGCGCCAAACGAAATGGAGAAGCCACAGATCATCCCAACGGACATGAGATGACCAAAGTTGTCGATTAATTCCGTCAGACGGAAGATGTTGGTGCTGTGAAGGACAGCGGCAGTGACTACGGTGGCGTACAAGCAGTAGAGGGCGTTGCAGTTGTAAGTGAGCGTTTTATAATTCAATGAGGGGACCGGCAAGCCCTCCTGCTTGTAACCGGGCAGCGTGAAGGCGAGGAAAAACTGGAAGAGGATATTTCCACCGTAGACTTGCCACGCATAACGAGATGGGTAGGCGTCCTGAAAGAAAAAGTTTACAGGGGCAAATCGTACGATGACCGGCACACACCTGGCGGATATGCGTCCACATCGTGGCCAGAAAGGGCTTGATGTCATCCAGGCTGCTTGGGTGGACGAGTTGTCCGTCGTAGAACCACAAGCAAATCCAAAGGTAGTACATCAGAGTCGGAAATCCCAGCATAATGGCCAAGACGCCAAATGGTCCTCCGAATTCGTAGGTTTCATGCTGGTCAAGCTTGCGGTCCACTTCCCGGCCAGGCCTCGGAGACGACGACCTTGGACTTTGGCGCTTTCTCCTGCGCGTCGGCGCCCATATTGTGGGGTTTAGAAAAAAAGAGAAAGTGGTGCGAGCACGTAAAATTCGTGGATTATCAAATTTGATCGCGGCACTCGCCGATCACTCTGACTTCCTAATTGGAACTGCCACGACCTCGGATGATGCTCAACCCGTCGTGGGCGTCGCCCACGTCGGCCATCGAGGTCCTGGTGACGCGGGCCTGCGACCCATCTCACCATGAACCCAACTATGCCACCCATCTCGAGGTCGCAGAGTATATCAACCAGAAAAAAGCCAACAATCCTCGCGATGCCGCAATCCTCATAGCTCGCCTCGCTTGCAACCGAAATCCTCACGTTGCCCTCCTCGCCCTCGCCCTCCTCGACACCCTCGTCCAGTCATGTGGATATACATTCCATCTCCAAATAAGCACCAAGGAATTTCTCAACGAGTTGGTGCGCAGATTTCCCGACCGCCCCCCACCGTTTCCGGGCCCGGTCATGTCTCGCATCCTCGAAACGATCCAGAATTGGAAGGAAACCATATGTGTCGACTCTCGCTGGCGCGAAGATCTCAGCAATATCATCGACATGCATCGTCTACTGATGCATAAAGGCTATCGCTTCCGCCATATCCCTCGCGCAGCACCATCCGCGTCATCCAGTGCCACCGCAGTTGCGGCTAATCTCAAGAGTGCTGCGGAGCTGGAGTCAGAGGATCGCGAGGCACAGAGCGCGAAGCTCCAGGAGCTTATTCGGCGGGGGACCCCGAAAGACCTCCTTGTCGCCCAAGAAATCATGAAGTCTTTGGCGGGTGCAGATCCAGCATCCCAGGTCGACTATCGCGGCCAAGCACTATCCGAGCTGGAGCGCCTTGAGAACAAGGTTGTCCTGCTGAACGAGATGTTGGATAATGCGAACATGGCCGGTGGGGAACGAACTGTGCCCGGAGATGTCTACGAGGTGCGGCGTCCTTAGCGGTACATCTGCTGCTGATTTCTTACGACCCTTCAGCAAGTGGCCAACATTCTTACTACTTCGCGCCCCAAGATTCAAAAGTGGATATCGGACGCGGAGACAAATGAGGATGACACCGAGTCGATGGGTGCGTATCAGCCCTCTTTCCCTGCGTCTCTCATCCAAGATCACAGACGCCCTGCTCCAAATTAACGACCAGATCAACACCGTGATAGAGCGGTACGAAGCCTTCCGTCGCGGGGACTTTGCTGCGGCCGCCAACCCTGTCCCAAAACAATATGCTGCCCCCACGTCCCTCATCGACTTTGACGACCCGACACCAGCGGCAAGTGCGGCACCATCAAGCGCCGCTAACGATCTAGAGAGCCTGTTTGGTGGCCTGGGCTCTGGCGCGGGCTCGCCACCGCCAGTGAATCCTGCGACGCGGCCTATGGTATCGCAATCACCCCCACCACAGCAGACAAACCTCCAACTGGGTGGCTCCATAATGCTGCCTGCAACCCCTGTTGGAGCTGCTCAGAGTGCTGCCCAGCCGTATTTCAACAATACAGTCGCGCAGCAATCCCTTTTCAACGGGGCGATGATGCAGCCGCAGGTGCAACAACAGTCCGCCTTCAACGGTGTGCAACTTTGCAACCGCAGACGCAGCCAAAGCCATTGCATTCGAATGGTCAAGCTCAGCAACCACCGACGCAACAGGGCAAAGATCCGTTTGCTGATCTGGCGGGACTATTCTAGTCATCATTCTCTGGTATCGGTACGATAGCGTAGAAAAGAATTTATTTCATTTGGATACGCTCAAAGCTTCCCACTAAGGTCTTGGCCAACGTCGCCACTAAGAATCTTCCAAATTGCGTCCGCCAGTTTGATCGGTGCCTCCTGAGTGATCTGAAAGAGAGGATGAGTAGGCGGCAGTGGGTGGGAAGGAAATCACACACAAGATGGCCTGCGCCCTCTATCGTCGCAACGGACGCCATCCGGCGTCCTTGGGAGGCGTCATGGATGACACGGTGGTTCTCGTCGGTGCTGGCTCCAGTCAGTAATCGGTGACTGAAACCAAAGGCACGCACACAAGGTCTATTTCAGCACCGAATATGCAATGGACCGGAATTCTTGGGCATAGCTCTTTCAAGAGCTCATTTGCGTCGACACCGTCTTGATGATATACGTAGCCAACGGACTCTTGTTCACGGGTACAGGATAAAGTGACGCCTTGGGCCTGGGTTGGGTATGATGCAGTCGGAAGATCTCGCAGTCCATATTTCTGTCCGAGCGTCAGCAGGATACGACATTTTATGTAAACAAGGCTCACGATGAAGATGTCGAGGACGCGCGGGTCCCATCGCTTCCAAGGTAAACGCTTGGCGAACCACGCGCGCGCAACCTCGCGCGACTGCCATATGTCCTTGCGCTGCTTGACTGCATCAATGACTCGGGACAATTCAGACGGCGTTTTGAACGTCTTGTCCAAAATTTCTTTGGTCATCATTGTCGGCTCGACGAGAATCATCGAAGAGTAGGGGAGCTTGTCGAGTGGGTACGCAGTGCCCGATAAAACACTGTCTTCAGCTCAAAAAACGAATAAACAAGCCAAGATACCAACTTACAGGATGCAAGCTCCCGCCGAGTGGCCGATCGGTACTACCTTCAAGTCGTGTGAAATGAGGCCCGACTGTAGCAAAGTTTGGATGCCTCGTCCCCAGTCATATCCCGCTTTCGAGTATCATCAGGTTCGGGCTCAAACGTGAATGTCAAGAGATAACCAACTCATTCCTTGAGGACGCTTCAAGAGAGCCTTTTCGTTGATAGCTGCAGCTTCTCCATGATTGGGAGAATCCATGGACCAGGTCTCGACAACCACAACACCACTGCGAGCGCAGGATTGCAACTGATAGAGACGTTGGATAACGGGCTCCCAGATTTCCTTGTCTAGTCATTTGTCGATGACGGGCTACAACAAGAAAGCGCAGAACATACTGGTCCCAACACAATGAGTGAGTACTAGGGCGATTCGGGCGGCATCCCTCGTTAGGATGCACGGTGGCAGGCCGGTAACACTTGAAGGTGAGACTCAAGCCAGCAAGGGAGTCCTCGCCGGAAAGTATGTGGCTTGTAGCGTCCATAGTCGTTTGATGTTCACACTATGCGGTATTCCTTTTCAACGTTTTGTGCCGCACAAGTTCCAATCTTGTTTCCGGCGGAGGTGTGGCCCTGGCCGTTTCATGTTTCTGTGCTTTTTAAAGGACACGGCGATTGGCGAAGGCAGCCAAGGGCAGATTGCCATGAGCGGGAGAAACCGAAGATGGAAAGACGCGACGACACTGAGCTCGTGGGAACATATCGTACATCACAAGTTGTGTAACAATGGAAATTCCATTCCAGATTTTCATCTCTCAGGCTCCTCTTCCACCAGACTTTCAGCGCCTTCGAAACGTGGTTGTATCCCACAAAGGAACTGACTCGGAACGCTGGAAATGTGCGTTTCATTTTGGGTTCATGACGAGCAAGAAATCACGCACCTGACAAGACCAGAGCTCCAATGCACATCAAGCCCGTGGTCTGGGGACCGGATTGAGAAGACCTGTAGGATGTTTGATATCGCAATCCAAATCGAATCATCGGCAAAGTGGCGTCCAGGACATATGCTGTTGTAAGTGCCTCAGCTCAGTCATTGAGAGCATCGAGAAAGAAAATTACCGCCTGCCAAACCCGAAAGCAGCTCGGGCTGGGTCTGGAGCCGCTTGTGCACTTCCGTTTGGGATGAACCGCTCTGGGATGAATTGATCAGGATCCGGATACACCTCTGGGTCGTGCAGCATCGCCCTTCAAGATGGGTCAGACAAGCAAGACGAAGTGTGAAAAGGACAAACGATATGTTTGCCAACACAGTCGTCTTTTTGGGAATGTATACACCGCGGTATTCGTCTGCTTCCGTGGTACAATGAGGAACACCTGGAACGAGGTCAATGACTGAACCTCTCGAGGATGTCAATTCCAACCGAGAGGCGTAACGGCCTTCCAAGCGCAAAGTCTCCTTCACAACGGCACCGATGTATGGCAGCTGCTCCCGGTCGTCAAAACCGGGCAGACGGCCTCGGCCGACAACCCGATCCAGTTCAGCCTGTGCCTGTCGTTGCACATCGGGATACGAAGCCATAGCCAAAAAGAAATTGGTAAGGGCAGTCGCAGTCTACGAGATTGATCAGGAAGAGAAGAAAGCAAGTAAAGACTCGGCCTTACCGTATCTGCACCAGCTAAGGGAACTTTCTTCAGTCCAATCATGGAGTCAAGTAGGATTGTAACGAACCACTATAGACGACACCCCCGCAGTTTGAATCAACTCTTCGTCGGCGGATTCGTCTTCCAAAAGGGTGCTGACCATCGAACGAACAGCTTTCCCTGCAGCCTTTGGTGCGACTTCCGTCATTCATCGGCGCACATTAGGTAAAGACTCACCAGTTGTTCCTTCACCATCAGAAAAGGGGCCTGGCGCATTTGAAGGGATAATCCACGTCTATCCAGTGCAATGCGTTTGAAGGGAGCGATGCAAGAGGGGAGATATTTCACTGGATAACAGGATAAGGACCAGGGCAGCAGACGTATTTCGAAACGCACGTATCGGTATGGTGTCAACGAGTGCAGCACCTGGAGTCTTCTCTGAATGGCGTCGGACCTCTTCAGCCAACTGGATGAACGGATCGTCGCCTGTGCGGACTTGGTGGCCATAAGTAATCATGATGATGATGGCGCCGGCCATGCTGAAGAATGTAAGAAATGAAACGAAAGGCGTGAAAGTCGACGCACCGTTTGAGGTGATCAGCGAACCGAGTCGGCTCGAGAAGCAGATTGCGCAGCAGTACTTGCACTTCCAGGACCATCACCAATCGATATTCCGTGGCAACAATCCCGGGCTGAAAGTACTGCTGAACGACTCGCCGATGAGCAGCGAAGCCTTCATTGTATGATTGTAGCACAAGGTTCCAATCCCAGCCCATTCTAAACATTTTAATACGACGCCGAGGGAAGAGCCCGCTTCACCTACAATTCTTTGATCATAGGTAGTCGGGGCCTGGTGGTAAATATCAGGGGAGAGTAGCCTCGAGTAAGACAAGGCATACCTATCGGACCAGACGGCGCCGCGTTGATTGAGCAGTTCGTTGGCCGCAAGGAAAGAGTTGATGGACAAAATTGAGATTCCCAGAACGCGCATATAAATTATGTCGCTCTCTACAGTCAAGTTGGTATTGAAAATGAACGTACAGTAGGTTTGCATACCGTACTTGCGCGCTAGAGCGGCGTAGCTGTCCCATTCTCGTCCACCAGTTGGCAAGTCCTTCAAGTTACCGACGAGAAAGCGCGGCTTCGGGCCAGGAGGTAGTCTCTTCGAGGACCATCCGGCATACACCCAGCTGAGAGCAAAAACCGCGAGAATGCAGGCAGCTGCAGTTGGTAGTAGGCTCATGGCTACTTTAATTCCCACTATGCGGCATTTCCGAACGGCGTTTTGTCCGAGACAAGTTCCAATCTTGTTTCCGGCGGAGGTGGCCCTAGCCGTTCCATGCCATCTCTAGTCTCGGAAACCCAGACGTTCCTCGGATTCTCACAGCGGGACTCACGGCTAAATCTCTATACCTGACTAAGAGCTGATTACGACGACCGGATATAATACCAAATCTGTAATTTCGACTGATGGAAGAGACATTTGATTGATTTCTCAAGGCTGTCAAAGAAAAAAGGGCACTGGAACGTCTGGGCCGGTCGTCAGTGTGTTACCTACCATCAGCGTGATGGAGGCGTCACCCTTGCTCCACATCACCCGCCGCCTGCCTGCCGCGCTTCCGGCTGCGCTCCCTGCTTGTTAATGCCCTCCCCGCGTCCCAAGCATCCGCCACAACACTTCGGAAATGACTCGGGCCTTCATTATCCCAAATTGGCATCAAATTTCTGCACGGTACTTGTAGGGAAAACAAGTTGTACATTGCTCCGAGAACAAAGTGCCCTGCTCCGAAACCCAAGTGCAAGGCACCAATGAATGAGTGGGGGAGCTCAGATCTCATGTCTCTTACTGTCTGTATGGCAAACCTCTGTCTGGCTGGTCGATTTGGGCTTTCCTCACTGCGGCAGTTGAGAGGATCAAGCGGGGATCATGATTTGGCGATGGGAATAATGGTGTTACACACCACGTCACGCTGATGGTAGGTAACACAGCGACGACTGGCCCAGACGTTCTAGCGCCAATTCTCCCATCACACATATAGCCGATCAATCAAATGTCTCATCCATCAGTCGAAATTACAGATTAGGAATTAAATCCGGCTACTGAGAATCAGCCGTGAGTCCCGCTGTGAGAATGCGAGGAACGTCTGGGTTTCCGAGACTAGCCATCTCCGTGATTTGTGAAAGAAAAGAAAAAGAAGGGGAGGAACTTGAGAGAGTTGGAGAGGAGATCGACGGGATACGATCTCGTGACTTGATGCGCGCAATGTCAAGCGCTCCATCGAAACGCACACAGGGAGGGCGCGTAGTCGACACCCTCGCTGCAGTCGACTACGCGCCCTCCACACATCGCCAGCAGAAAGACATGATCGCAAGCCTCCGCCATCTTAATCTGCATAAATAATCTATTCCAAAATCTTCCAGTTGCAGTATACAGATACATCCGGTTCGTAATCATAGCTAATAACTTATTCATTTCTTCTAACAGCCCGAAACCTCGACCCAAACACCCGCTACAAAAGCCCGATCAGCGCTGCGGCGCGACGGAGAAAGGGAGCCACTCACCTGAACCCCCAGGCACATCGCCCTGAGTCCACCACTGTGCCTTCCAAATAGCGCCGTTATACGCGACTTCCAAGCCAGCGGTCGCATACACAGTCTGTGTAGATCCCAACGCATTAGAAAGATAGGATCCGAGGTTGAGCAGACGTACCGTCGAGCTCCAAGCAGCAACTCCACTGCACGACCCGCTCGAACCACCACCGCTGCTGCTGCCACCACCGCTACTGCCACCACCACCACTGCTAGTGGTGGTGCCCATGTTCGACTTGATGTTATCGTAAATGCTGTTGGGGTAGCTGGATGGGAAATGAGCGGGTGCACGATGGATGACGCAGACCCACGTACCTGAGATGGTTCTGCGTCTGGTCGAGTTGACCAAGAACACCCGCGCTGACACCGACGAGCGAGTCGGCGCCAACCTTGTCCGTCGAAAGCTACGGCATGATTCAGCACCGGAGAAAGGACCTATATGGTTTGCGACTAACCTCCTGTGGGATGGTCAGCATCGTCACAGGAGAAAAAGAGCATGCTTACCCAGAACATACTCCCAGCCAAACTGTTGGCAACGGTGTACTGCGCCTTGAGCTTGACAATGTTGGGCGTGTCGTACGATACAAGCTCGCTGGTGGCCGAATTGTACGAGTAACTCGAGACGTCGGTGGTGTTCTCGAAAACCTGAGCACCAGAAACTGGAAGGGTGTCAGAACAGTCCAGATCCTCGCCCATGTGCCAACTCACGTGGAAGGACCTTGTACGAGTAGATGCCAGCTTGGATCGTCCCTGGACCAATCTACTGAAGATGAGGGGCGATCAAGCTAAGAGTTCTTTACTGACCCCGTTGTAAGATTGGCCAAGACCCGCCGTTTCCTCAAATGCATGACCGTAAAGCGGAATGCCTGCAAATCAATCAATGACCGCTCGAATTTACAAAAGTAAGGTTACCCATGGAAATTTTCGCAGCGGTGGCGCCTGAGCTGACGAAATGCTTGACAGCAGCATCTGTGCTAACTCCGGTGCGGGCACCTCCGTACAAGTTTGCCTGATTGTCGGCATAAGTGAGCCAGGAGCCGGCATAATCATATGCTGAGAGAATAAATGCGATGAGCTCAAGGCGACCAGGAAGAGGAAAGACGCACCCATCAGATTCCAATATGTGAGGGCTGGAAATCGGAGCTCAGCGCAAACCGAAACGGAGAAAACGCACCTTGGTCCATTTGCGGCACGACCAAATTGGCATTATTCTCAGCTCCAGCCGAGACAGCCACGGTGAGTTGATAGGGAGTAGCATCGCCCTTCTTTGCCTGCAGTGCGTCGAATGCGGTTCTCAGCTCAGTGAAGAGGGCCGCGAAGCCCTGGCCTTGAGCAGCGTTGGAGGGGTATTCAAAGTCGAGGTCACTGAGTGCGTGAGAAGGAGGGATTGCATGATGGCACAACAACTCACATCCCATCAAGCCCAAAGTTCTCAATCATGGACACTGCGTTCGTGACAAACGTGGCGCGGTAGCTTGGGTTCGTCACGAAAGCGAAATGACCTAGGACCCCATCAGCAATTGGTCGCCCGGTGTAACAAGAACACGACCAACCGCTTTGGGAATATGTGTATCCGCCGACAGACAGCAGAACCTTGAGATTGCGGTTGGCCATCTTGAGCAAGTACATTTGCTTGAAGCACCCGTAGACATTGTTGCCACTTTCGTCCCAAGAGTCGTTAGGGAAGTGTTTGTCAGTATCGGCGTAGGTGTCAGTGAGGCTGATTGTCCCGCTGTTCGGGTCGACATCGGCAAAGCTGTAGAGAATGTCTATCCAGGTTTGAGATACGGATACATCGAAGGAACAGAAACATACGGGTGAGCGTCGAGGTCACGACATCCGTTGGCTGGAAGTTCCTGGATTGCCATCAACTTATCTGGTTCAGGGAAGAGCATCGAAAGTTGCATACGCCGCGTAGATGCCCCAGTTGGTAAAGTACCCTATTCGCCGAAAAATGAATGATGGAGGAAATTGTGCAAGAAGAACAACTGACCAATTGAGACCTTACCAGTGACTCGTCGATGGATCTCATGATAGACGGGGTGACTTTGTGTCTCGACTTTGTGCGCGGGAGCGGAGACGTTGGCGGGTCTTGCCATTGTCGGTGTCGCATTTACAACGTTCAAGGCCGCTAGGGCAGCCAAGAAGAGAAGAGTACGCTTCAAAGAAGAGAAGGATGCCATTGTGCGAGGAGAGTCCTAGGAGACTTTCGAGGCCGCAGACAGCTTTTGAGTCCCCGCCGAGAGATTGGAGCCACATGGTCCAGCTTTGACAAGAGAGACGACCACACCATGGAGATAGCGATGACCTGGTCAGAAGGCCTGTGGATAAGCCGAGAAAACAGTGGTTGATGCAAGCGGAGATCATAACAAGTCTTGGCACGCGAGTTTCTGCCGGAGTAGAAAGGTCGGATACAGTCCGAATCTAGTCTCCGCGCGTCTTTCAGAGGTACCACCGTGAAATCTGTGTGTTCAGTGGGAGCAACAACGGTTGATGCGGCAGTGCTCTGATCAAGTTTTGATGGATACCGAACTTTCTCGCGTGGTCTCATCTCTATCTTCTTATCCAACTCATGCATTGCAGTTCGTTGCTCCCTTTACTCGGTAAAATTACAAGGGTAAAATCATGGTCCTCCTGCCAACGCCAAGATCTTCGCCGCTGCTTGCTCCGCCATAGACATGACCTGGCCATGCGGATTACCATAAGGCAACGCAGGGATGATGGAAGCGTCCACGACAAAGAGATTGTTGGTGCCGAAAACCTTTGTGTTAACATCGACGACTGCCTGACCAGCGGTGGTTCCGATGATGTTGGAGCCTACCCAATGGTTCGAGTCCATCGTGGCTGGATCGTACGCATTGACGTAGGCCGGAATTGTCGTCTTGTTGTCTGGGGTAATCTTTGGCAAGAAAGATCAGTCAAAAGCAGACTTCCGCGTGACAAGACGGACCATTTCCAAGCCAGGAACCTGACCCATCGTAGAAACGATGTTTTGCAGGCCTGTTATCAAGGTAGATTTGTCGAGCGGGTTCACAAACCACGGATTGACGAGGGGTGTGCCCACAAGGGCGGCATTAATTCCGATTCTTCCACGGGACTTGACACCGTAGGACAGGTAGGCAGTTATCGTAAACATTTGCCTTTGAGCATGTCAACAGAGATCCGAGTGCAAAGGAATAGACGTACGTTTGGTTAAACGCATAAGAAGTGTTCCAAGAAGCAGCCCCTGGGCGTGCAGTACCTTGCATCTGCCAGACGATTAATACAGGGTGAAATCTCAGGCCCAAGAGACACGAACCCATATTGTTTCACCATCGGATGCCCCCAGTGCGCTCCAAAAGTTGAGCCTGGGCGAGGCTTGTGCCAGTATGCCTGATCGGTTCGCTAAGTACTGTGACACATCGGCAGCGGGAGGGTCGGTGAAAACATCGGCCCAGTTATCATAGTCGTTTCTGCAGCAGAGTGAGCAAAACGCCTCTTTTATCGGTGAAATTCGACACACATGGACGGGTGAGTGAACACCAGCTAAAAACGTCGTTAGCCAACGAACCCATTTTGGGGACAAAAGACCTACGTTGATCGAAGGGTTATCCGAAACCTGTGCCTGGTAAGAACGAGTTCACGACGACAAGCCATGGAGGACATACGTTGTATCCAACGGGGAGGTTTATCCATTGGGATGACGGAGGCATGTTTGGTCCTGCGACGGGATCATTCTTGACCAGGTTGAGCATGTCCTAGTCCTGGTCAATCTCGGAAGGCTCCAAGGACATAAGCACCCACAGTCGGACCGATACCGCTTCGGAAGAGGACACGTGCGCTCCCGTAGGTTCCTCCCGAAAGAATAACACGGCCATTGGGGTTGAGGGGATAGAACCCTCCAGCGACAGAAGTATCGTTGGTCGTGACACCAGTGATCTGGGACCCATTCCGCACAACGTTCAAGACGTTGGTGTACAGCTGAAGCTTGAAGTTCTTGCGCCCAAGGGCGGTCTGCAGGTAAGTCGCGACGGGTCCACCGCGTTGACCACCGATGAACTAGGATGGTTTCGACGAGAGTTTCAAAGCAATGGCAGCGAGCAACCCACATCATACGCGGCGTAACCCATGATACGGTCCTTCGAGTCAGGATTGTCGTTGATGGTTACATTTTGGTAACCCTGGGGGGCGAGCAGCTGCGATACAACTGTCGAGGTCTGCTCCAAATACCGCTTCCCATCCGTGGACGGAGCGTCTGTAGGCGGAAGCCGTGCCTTGAGCATGGCCGTATACGGTTGGTGATTCGTCCACTCCTGAGGCCAACCATTGTTGGTGGAGAAGTCTTGGTCCGATGGGAGCCAGTAGAGACTAGGATGGCGATCAGAATGCCGCAAAGAGCAGACTTGCACGTGACATATCGATCAGATGATGATGATGATCGGTTAAACGATGATGATCATTCATCAGTGATGATAAAGTCACGTGACACCAATACGCACGCTCCGTTCACTGCACCGCCACCGCCCAAGAGGCATCCCGCGAACACGTTGATGTCGGTGCACCACCAGAAAGAGTCGGGGTCGGTGAACATGGACTCGAAAAGTCCAGGAACGTCAAATTTGGTGAGCTTGATCACATCACGATCAGTGTCTCGGATCAAATCGCAAATCGAGCCAAACACACATTCGCCTTCCCTTGCGCCCAAGGAGGTTGGTATCTTCCGCCCGTCTCCCACGTACTCGGCCCGCCACGTTCAAGTAGGAGAACGGATTTACCGGCCTGAGAGATACGATCCGCAGTGATAATTCCACCTGGGCCGCCACCGACGATGATGTAGTCGTATGGCGAGGCCTTGAACGGATGAGCGTGGGTTCAGTGGGCAAAGGGAAACATACGGTAGCTGTAGGTGGCGCGGTTGAGGTGGTCGTGGTTTTGGTGGTCGTGGTCGTAGGTCCTGGTGCAATGAGATACAGGCAGAGATGACAGCGACAAAACTAACCTCCGCTTCCCGGGCCTGTACCTCCCTAGAGCATAGGTCAGTACAGGTTACATCTTGAACGGAATGGCTTACCGCCGCCCAGTTATTGTATTGTGCCGCAGTGACATGTGCAGACGAAAAGTCGAAGAAGTAGAATCCATCTGAAACCCAGGTTCAAGGTCGGATTTCACCAGCTTGAACAACAACATACAGTCCGTGTGCTGGACCATGGAGGTTCCAGGATCGGCCGGGTCGTCGACGGGGATGGTGGAAACACACCAAGCTGGTATGTTTGACGGTGAGGTGACATCAATACTTCCGCCCAGCCAGGAAGTGCAGTTTTGGCAACGGAAAACCCATTTCCAGTGTGTCGAATTGATGGTGGTGCTGGGGAGGGTCGTGATAGTCGGGCCAGGGTAGACGTCGGGCAAAACATTGGAACTGAAGATTCCTTAGTAAGCAGAAGGAACTCTGAATAAAAGACGGACGTGGCGTAACGAGTGCTGACGACGATTTTTCCGTTGTTCGGCCAAGCAGCGACCAGGAGACTGTCGATCATGGACCCAGAAAGGGCGAACCCAATCCATTGGTTGACCACCGGGACAACGACCTCGCCAATGTACTCGTTCGGGTTTGGCCCAGACGTTGCCAGAGGAGGGAATACATATCCCCTGCGATGATTGAGAAGAGTCCCTGACGTGAAAATGAAGACCCACCAGGTCACATTGTGGACAACGTCAGTGAAGCCCCAGAAATTTATGCCTTTGCATGTCAACGACACGGTAACTGAGCTTGAGAGATACCATACCGTTTTCTGGGCACACGAGGTAAGCTGCCTTGAAGCTTCAAGTAGGAGAACACGCACCCGGGTCAGTGTATGGTAGTGCCGCCTGTGACAAGACTACAGGTATGTGAGCATCCACTGCAATGAGAATATTCTTTGGACACACCCGAGCCCGCAAAGGCGAGCAAACCAAAAAGTCGCAACATAGCGCGAGGAGCCTAGCGGCCATTTCTTTTGGTTTTTAAACATCCCGCCATTGCGAAGAAGTTCCGGGGGCATACCAGTCGTTGTATCACGCTGGCTGGTGACGATTAGGCGGATACAAGTCGGATTACAAGGGAGGATGTATTCCGAAACATGTGGCCAGAGACAATTCAAGCGCGACGATTCATGTCTCGGAGAATGCGACAAAATACCGACCTAATTCCGAATACGGGCGGTACTTGAGTTGAATATAGAGATTAGCTACGGACAGAGACTCACTTGGCAGTATGTATACCGAGAAGTCGAAGCGAACGAACAAGAATATGTGGTGGTTCAGCAAGCCGTCAGGCACAGAAGTAGACAAGCCCTTGAGAGACGACGATCGCCATTCTTGCCTTCAAAAATGACGCACAGTGCCGGAGGATACCACAGCTATTAATGTTCGAGAGCAAAGCACCGCGGCAGCGAGACCGGCTGGTCTATTTCATTGCTATTTCATCCGAGATATACGCTGGCAAGAAGGAGATAGGACGCGCAGGACCGTCGGAGCCTAAAGTCAGAGAAATTTGATTCTCGGAAAAAATGTAGTAAGAGTAGAAGAAAGGCGGAACATGTAGATTTCCTTGCAAGGGCCTCCTCGGACTCGAAGACGATGAACTTCTTGAACTTGGCATGAATGCAACATGAATGTTTGTTTGTTCGTCAAGACCGTGACGGGTGGCTGTACATCGCAATCCTTGTTGCTCGTCTCGGTCTTGGTGCAACGTCGGTGACGAGTTCTCCAAGGGTGTCGCCTGTCCATCACCACTCATCTCGTCCTCGTCCTCGTCCCCGTCCTCGCCGTTCAGCTCGGCTTCCGCTCTCTTTTCATCTTTCATTCTCCCCCTTTCATTCTCGTGGGCCCATCCCTCACTGCCCCAGACTCTGTCTGCCGCGCTCTCTAACGAGTCCCTGCATCCGTCTGCGGTATAATCATTGCCCCCGGCCTCCATCGCGTTCATCATGGCAACGCCTTCTGCTTCAAGCTCCAGCCCTGCCGCAGGACCAAGCGGCCAGAACTCACACCCACTTCTCGAGACCAACGACGAAAAGAACAGGTGTGTACATCCATCTACGCTCTACGCGCTCCGTCGCAAACTGTTTCTCGCCACAGCGTCGTTATCAAAGTCGGAATGGTGGGCGACTCGCAGATAGGCAAGACGAGTCTCATGGTCAAATACGTGGAGGGCAGTTTCGATGAGGATTATATCCAGACGCTGGGTGCGCCTCATCCCGACCCTCGTTCTTTCTCGTCATCGTGACTAATCAATTTCGTAGGCGTCAATTTCATGGAGAAGACAATCTCCGTGCGACGGACAACGATAACATTTTCAATATGGGATCTGGGAGGGCAACGCGAGTTTGTGAACATGCTCCCGCTGGTCTGCAACGACGCTGTCGCAATATTATTCATGTTTGACCTTTCACGAAAATCTACGCTCAATTCGGTGAAAGAGTGGTATCGCCAAGCCAGGGGTTTCAACAAGGTCCGTGTTGCGGGTTCACGACACTGGATCCATCTCACTAACACCAACAGACCGCTATCCCTTTTCTCATTGGAACGAAATTCGACCAATTTGCCACTTTTCCCCGAGACGAACAAGAAGAGATAACAAAACAGGCGCGGCAGTTGTAACTTGCTGCCTAATACAAGTTTTGACTATCGCACAGGCCAAACGATTTGCACGAGCGATGCACGCGTCGTTGATATTTTGCTCAACATCGGCGTCAATAAACGTGCAAAAGATTTTCAAGATCGTTCTTGCCAAAGCCTTCGACCTCAAATGTGTCATCCCGGAGATCGAAGGTGTTGGGGAGCCTGTGTTGATCTATGTCGACGTATAGTGCTACGGGGTGATACCATTGGTTTCATCGGATGGGAGAGTATGCTGCTGCCGGGTCGGGAACAGGGAGGAAGAGTGAAAAGATCTAGGTGCGTCGCTATGTCCATCCATTTCTACTTGAAACCCATCTCTGCACCAGTTTGTCTGCCCGTTGTGGGAATAGTACTTCGCTCAGGCGTGTGCTGTTGTAACACCTTTGTGGGCTGCATCCGGGATCGCCGACCTTGACGTTGAAAAACTACCTTAGAGTGCAAGACAGTTGTTCTTCTATGGGAGTGAACGGACAGCCTACAGCCCGTCTACCATTATGAATCTTTATATCGCCCCTCTCTAGTTTCCCGCGACCCGTCATCCCCATCCCATTAATCGCATATTATCCCAGTTGTCGTTTTCTGTCTGCTGCATTCCTCTCTTCACACTCCTCGTCTCGCACATCTTCACCTCCCTGTACATTATTTGTCGATTCCTTTACACATGCACAAACTGAATGCTGTAAAACCGCGGAATTGCGGCGGAACTACTTGACGCGAACGAGCTGTGCTCGGGACGCCCAGCGCTCAACTGCTTGATTCTCGCCACGTCGCATGTCTGCCTCTGCGTACGATAACATTCTCTCGCGTCTGTCCAGCGAATCGCCATGGTCCCACCAGTCTGAATCGGTACCTTGCAAGTTGCTTCGCGTGCCCTGCTCAGCATTATCTTGCAGGCGGTCTTGGAACCATTCACGTACATTATTTCGAATCCGGGCAAGGATATCCGTTCGCAACTCATGGCGGCGTTCAACACCTGGATAAATGTCCCAGAGGACAAGCTCAAGATCATTGCAAAGGTCATCAGTATGCTGCACAACGCCAGTCTCATGTGCGCGCTGTTCCGTATCGCGCGTCAATGCGCTCAACGACTTGCAGGGTGGATGACATTCAAGACGATTCTTTGCTGCGACGCGGAGCGCCAGGTTCAAGGAACATTCATCGACTACCCCTGTTATTCTAACTGCTTTCTAGTCGCTCACAAGATCTACGGAGTGCCCCAGACCATAAATACGGCCAACTATGTCTACTTTCTGGCCTTTCAGGAGCTACTGGCCCTTGCCTCGGACGCCTCGTCGCCTTCGCAGGAGGAGCTGATTTCCATAATCACAAGTACGCAAATCAAGCACTCAAGAATGCAGCTCAATGTGTTACAGCGGGACTCATCTCCCTCCATCGCGGGCAGGGCCTCGAGCTGCTCTGGCGCGACTCGCTCACGTGCCCGACGGAGGAGGAATATGTCGGCATGGTCAATAACAGTGCGTGCCACGAAACGCCCTGAGCAGAGTCTGACTGGCCTCCGCAGAGACGGGCGGTCTCATTCGAATCGGCATCAAGCTTTTGATGGCCTGCGGGACCACAAATCTCGACGTGTAGGGGACCTTTACGATGAACCGTTCTGTACTAAATGGATGCAGGGACTATGTTCCATTGGCAAACCTCATCGGCGTATTCTTCCAGATCAGAGACGACTACATGAATCTCAAGAGTGGAGAGGTGGGCTGTCTTTCTTTGTTGTAAAAACTCAGAAACCAACCAGTCTCCAGTACACCTCTAATAAAGGATTCGCGGAGGATCTAACCGAAGGCAAATTCTCGTTCCCAATCGTGCACGGAATACATGCCGACAGGAGCAACCGCCAGGTTCTCAGTACGTTTCTCACATGCCCACAAGGATTGCTCCGACTCTTGACTAGATACGCTGCAAAAACGACCCAAGACACCTACCCTCAAGATTCACACCATTTCATACCTCGACAACCACACACAGTCCTTTGCTTACACGCGCTCCGTTCTCAAGAACCTGGAGCAGCAGATGAGAGACGAGATCACCAGGCTTGGTGGCAACAAGCGTCTAGAGACCATAATCGACGGGCTGGCGTTAAAGGACCTACAATAATAATATGTAACTGTACAATCAATGTAATCTACCGTGCCGCCAAAAGTTGCATGTATGCCGCGACGATGCTGGAACGCTGCACATTCGGCTCCCTCTTGAGCAACCATTCACCTTCCTCTTTCCTCGCCTGCGTGATCATTTTCCTCGTCTTCTCATATGTCACCGAGCGTAGGCTCTTGTAAATGCCTTGGCTCGGATATGCTACCAATCCCACGGCGGCAGATGAAGTCTTTGCAGAGAAACCCACAACACCCTTTCCGAATCCTTTGGCAGCCCCCAACCAACCCTCATCCCGCGCACCCTTGTAAGGCTGCACGAAGAGATCCGCCATACCCTCCGTCATCCCATATGCAAACGTCTTGCCTGCAACAACAGCTCCACTCTTCCAATCTTTGACCGGCCCATGATCCCGTACCTCCTCCCCGTACAGTTTCGGCATGCGGTGGAAGCCCTCTGTTACGGCCAAGGGAATATCAACCATCACACCCCGCACGTTGGACGTTATGATCCGCCCAACGCTCTGGGCAGAAGCCGCCGCCATGGCACCTGCAGTGTGAAGCCCGCTTCGGCCTTCTCCCGAAGGACCTGCGACAGCATTAGTGCTGAGGCCTTCGCGTTTGTCATCACTTCTGGACGCGAAGGATTCGTCGAGACTAGGAGATCTGGGCGCCCCACGTTTGTATTCCTCATACGGCTTGAGGAAGACGTCCGCTCCGGCTTCAGCTATATCGGCGGCTGTACCTAATACGGCCGATTGGAAACCAGTCACAGGATCCCAGCGTTGATTCTCCATGTAAAACCTTTTCGTATCATGTCTATGGTTCATTGAGTAGGGAGACCAAAGAATAGAGAGAGAACCTACAATTTCAAAGTCTTGCGTTCAAGGTGTGAGTTCTGGACCAAGATCTCTACGGCCAGCTTCGACAGACGTATCTTGCCCCCGTCTTTCTTGATCGACCACGCGGCAGGGCGGTTGGGTAGGATCTCGCACGGGAGGCGTTCAAGGGGAAGATTGGCGTGGAAAGAATCTACGGCAGTCTCGACCCCGGATTCAGACTGCATTTTTGTAGCAATGCCTTTCGCTGCTGCTGATGCGGCGGGTGTGAGGCAAAAATCGATTCCCCGTGCAAGATTTTGCGCGTCCAACATGGAGTGGTGTATTGGCTGAGGTCCCGCTCCCGCGGCGGCGACCATGTTGCCCCAGAACGGTTGGCTAAACAACGATTAGGACAAGGAGAGTTCAAATGCTGTAGCACCCACTCTCCAAAGAAGGGGACGATAAAAGTTGGTTTCCCATTGAGCAGCCCGCAGGCTGTCGTGCCGGCACCACCGTGGTGGACCTAAAGATAATCAGGATGATATTCTCCGTAAAGCATGAAGAAACGCACCACGGCGGAGACATGCTGGAATAACCACTCGTGAGGGCAGTCGCCGAGCCAGAAAACATCGGGAAAGGCCGGACCATCGAGCTTGCTCCATCCTCGGGATATAATAGCTCGCACCCCTGCTGCTTTCACGGCCTCCAGAATTATGTCGCTCATGCGCCGTGGATCGTCAATCACTATACTCCCAAAGCCGATATATACTGGTGCGGGACCGGCTCGCAGAAATGCATCAAGGTCAGGCGGTGGGGAGTAATTGGGTGGGTCGCGGAAGAAGAATCCGCACACATCTAGCGACGTTCAGAAGGGTGGCGACGTTCGAAGCAGCAATGTCCTACCAATGTGTGGAGCCCAATCAGCCGGCTTGGGAACCAAGGCAGGAGACCAGCAGTATGTGAAAGGGACTTTGAGCGTGTCTGCAAGAGCGGGCCCTTCCGAGAGTGGAACAGGCGGTAGGTCAATGGAATTTCGCCACTTGTTTATGACGTCCCCGAGCCTACTATTCGTCAGGTTCTGCGTGGTACCATTTCCCACCCACTCACCCTTGCCACGTTAGGAATTCGACGACTCCATAAGAAATATAGTTGGCGGTTACTGGGTCCGTGCTGGAATACTTGATATTTGCCAATGGGTGCGGGAACGCACGGGTTGCTGTCCAAGGCATGGTGAACATTAGATGGACGGGTATACCCAGGCACTGGGCGCAATGCACATGAGCGAAACTAGGCGGATTGGCAATGATTGCCTCTGCAACAAAGGGTGCACGCGAGACCTTGTCGGGCTCGATGCAGCTCCGCCAGCATCCGTCCAGCATCTCCGCGATCATGGCGCGTTTGCGTTGGACATCGCCCTCGCGGAGGTTCTTCATAGATGGAATGAGTCCCGGATTGCGAACCATGAAAAGCATGAGGTCCGACGGGTCCCCTCCAATGGGATAGAATTCGAGACCCGATTCACGAACGAAACCTTCAAAAACATCATGTGTCGCAAGGCGTACCCGATGACCGCGTTTCTGCAGCGCGCATCCTAGGGCAACAAAAGGCTGCACGTCGCCGCGACTGCCGACGACCTGGATGACGATATTGAGCTTGATTCGCCAGTCTCGCCGCCGAAAGTCAAAATTCAAGGGAGACCTCGGAGTCGGGGGAGGCCGCGGAACAATGTTTGCGAGTGCCTTGCCAACCTTGGAGTCCAGGTCGAGTTCGATACGGCCGTCATCTAGCTGGGCTCAACTGCGAGATACGATGGAAATGAAGCATACTCACTTCCAACAGTGCGGCTGTCGATGAGGTTCTCATCCGTCGGGATTTTGTAAGAGTACGAATAGGGTGGCGGAGCGTCATCAGGGACAGTGTCGGGATCGTATTGCGATGCCTCGTAGCTCGAGGACCCGGCGGCCAAATGGCATTTGTCCTCTGCAACTTCAAGGATCATAGAGAAGCTCGAGAAGGTTGACTGCGGCGCAGTACCAAAAAGTTGATGAATTGCTACCTTTATACATACAGGTTTCTATAGGGCGCCCTGATTTTTGCTGTGTGCGGGCGATCACGTTTTTGTCAACTGTTTTCATGTAAGCAATGATCTCTTCACCCAAACTCTACCGATGATTGCCGTGTCAAGTTCGCTCGACATCCTAACATGAAAAGGTACTCAGAGTCACTATAAGAAACCCTTACCTTACACGTTCCCTTTTTTGTGCCTTTCCATTTCCACCCAATAATTCCATGCAATTGCTGCAGGGAGGAACACTTGTAAACTGCCAGGTTACTTACTCTAAGTGGTAGCGAGACCGATGACATTTGTCGTGCTCAAGAAAACAGACTCGGTGTCCACACCTTGCCGCTTGTAGGCCCGTTCAAATGGTAGCAGGCCCTGCCGCTTGCCGGCCCTACAGCTTCATGTATGTATTGACCACAGCACTACATACTGCTCCTACGCAGCAACCTTGACTCCACCCCACGCAACCTTCGGCCCACCCGTCCTCGCAGGCTCGGCGACGACAGGGGCAACAGGCACCGCCACCCCCGCCTTTGGAGCCGCAGGAAGAGGCTGATTTTTCAGATCGTCCAAAAGCTTCTGCGTGCGCTCCGTGTTCTTGATAAACCAGCCAGCATACCGTCTCCCCATCGTAGACTCGGCAATGTGCACCATGTTCTATCGGTGCCGTCAGCAGAGACATAAAACCCCCAGAGAAACACTCACCTCGTCAATGACAAAGTTGAGGTCGCTGGTGGAAGCTGTCTCGCCATCGAGAAGCCCTTTACCCCCGGTTACATGCGTCACGCTCCGGCTGGCCTGCTTCATCACCATGAGCTGCTGCACCATATCCTCCTCGTCCGCATCAAGGAAGTTGGCCAACTTCTTGGCGCCCAGGCTCGTGTACAGCTTCAAGAAACTACGCAAGGTGGGCACGGAGCTTTGAGCGACCACGTCTGACAGCAAGAGGCTCAGATGTCGGTGTGCTGGGTCAGACGAGTCGGCAGAGTCGGGTGAAGACGGGTCTGGAGAGCCAGGAACCAGCAGGGCATTGAGCGCCGCCGGGTCATCGTATGGCGGAGAATTGGCATTGATAAACTTTGGGCATGCGTAGAGGAAGAGCTCCTTGAACGCTGGGATGGCATCCTCTTGTCCCCGCACCATTTTCGCGAATTGCTCGCCATACCGTTCCTTGGAAATGTTGGCGATATTGTCGTCCAGCCTGCTCGGCGACAAGGCATTGCAGATGGCGAACAAGGCATACATCCTGTCGCCCGTTTTGCTGATCTGGGACAAGAATGGTTAGCAGGGAGTGCAACGACGAGCGTAATACGCACCTGGTCATACTGGTAGCTGCGAGTATGATACTGCCGCATACGCATTATCCAGTTTAATATGGAGACAAATGTGCGAATGGCGTCGGGGTATCGCCGGAGCATGATGTAGCAGAATCCGACATAATAGTAGGTAGCCACGGTGCACGCGGTGACACGAGTGTACGGGGACTGAAGAGGATGTCAGAGAGCATACAAGCGGTATCATCTTGCTGACCTTTTGATTCAGCTCGACGTTCTCCATCACCTTGAGGGCTAGCGTAAAGTCCCCAAGGAGAACGTGGACTCTCAAAAGACCGATTATGCTGAAATAGCCCAGATGGCGGTAAATAGGTCGGCTACCATATTCGCCAACAATCTCGCTGTAGAACACATCAGGGACTACCAAGACACATCGCTGGCAACAACTTACGCGATCTCTTCGGCAGTCTTGCCTGCCTGGTGTGCAGCGATGTACTCGTTGATTTTGGATTTTTGGATGAGAGAGTACAAGACGTTCAAAACGCTGTACGAGCTCCAGACCGGACCACCATCGGCGAGCATGGAGAGTTCATCTTCTGTTTTTGATTTCACTTTCGACCGCCAAGTGCAGAATACTTGGAACTGGTAGATGAACTCGTCGATGATATCCCAAAGCCATTGCTCAGGAAGCTCCAGTTGCACGGGGCCCTCCGAGTCTGGGCATTGTGAGCGCACGACCCAGCAAAATACAACGCGGACGCACTGAGGAGGTAGTTGAACAGCTCGCAACTATTCTCGTAAGAATGGAACCGATCGTCCACGTTGGGTTGCAGCCGCGAGTAGACGTGTCGGTAATACAGTTCCCGGTACAAAATGAGGAAAATGGGATCTTACAAGAGACTCAGTCGCGACGCTTCGTGGCGAACGAGGAAACGCACCGTCATTGACTAGCGGAGCGATAATCTCCGCTTCAGGCCATTCTGTCCTGGAATAAAACTTTTCCGTGTATTTATTCCAGCCACTCTCGTAGGCGACGGTGATTTCTGCCAAGTTGTTGTCCAGAACGGCTTGATGGAAGTGAACGATGAACTAGAAAATTCGATCGACAAATGAGCCAACAGAGGAAAGAGAGGACCCTACGCCTTTGACAACGTCTGGGATCTGGGCAAAGGCAGCCTGTTGGGCCATGGCCTGTTGCATTGCAATAAGGGTGGCTTCGTCTATCGGTTGCTGGAATTGCATTAATTATCGACCCAAGGACGTCGTAACGCTCCCCTCCTTACCTGGAAAAGCGTGTCGTCGTACACCTGGCCGTTCTGGACGTATTCCATCTCCTGCAGATCTTCGTCTACGTCGGCCTCTGCAGCCCATCGTGCCCGGGGTGTTGCCATTGCTCGAGAGGAAAATGGGAATGATGTGTTTGGCAAGGGTCTCGAAACCAAATACAAAGTTCCTCGCTCTCCTTGTACGACACTTGCAGGAGTCTGCCTTCGCCTCTCTTCTTCTACAATCTGCCTCTGACTACGATATGATCCCTACAAAGTTTGTTGCTTTCCTTGCTCTAGTTGTACAACACTTCAGGGTGTCTGCCTTCGCCTCTCTTCTACGATCTGCCTCAAACGCTCGTTCGCCGACGAATGAGCACTCCCAATATGGCGAAGTAACGCGTCCTTCCGCCCGTAGAATTTGTGGCAAAATTCTTCTGGACACACCCACGATTTGTTGTTGGAATGGGTCATCTCGTGTCTTTGGCAATCTGAAACCCGAGAAAATGTCCGTCCGCATCCATATCCACAAATCTTCCTCTACAGCTCCCCGTTTGTCAGTCATCGGGGACTGGACGCCGAACCTGCTCACCTCCGGTGTTGACCTCTGTTCCGTCTTGGCTAATGGTGGCTCCGACGGCTTCCGTTCGCACGTGGCACTTCGGGCATCGTCTACCGAAGACGACCGCACGCAAAGCGGAGGAATATCAGGATGGCACGCTTCCTGCAAGTCTGAAGCTGATCTCTGGGCCTCGTCGTCGTCGTCGTCGTCACCCTCCTCGTCCTCCGTTTCGTCGCCAGTCAACTCCAAATCCTCCAGGCAACATATGGTTGGTAACCCATCATATGTGTCTTCCTGTAGCACCTCGTAGTAGGCGTGGCCAACGACGCTGGAGCTCGGCACAAGGATGTGCATGCCGCCCCCAGTGTGCTGTGTTCTCGCTTGCGGCTGGCTTTGAAGGAGCGGTATGATCTTCGGGCGGAGACCTTGCAAGGGAGGATCCACACATTTATACTTGTTCCTCTCTCGTTCCGCGCCGCTCGGTACACGTCTAGGTGGTGTATGCCCCAACCAACTACGAGTTTTGATGTATTCTGTATCAGTTTTCCGAATGCCTTTGAATCACAGCAACGCACTCTGTAGTCCGCCCCCCTTCGCACATTGTAATAGCGTCCAAAATCATCCGAGTCGTACGAAAGTTTCGTGGTGCAAGTAGGTTGGCGTGTGGCGATCAAACAACGTGTCCGAACGTTATTTCTTCAGAGAGCGAGCGGGGAGTTACCAGCGTTGGCCACAGGGAAAATGTAACCTGTGGCGCGACACCTTTTCCATGGGACCATGATGGTGGCTTGACCTGGGAACAAGGCTCTTGTTTGGGCTACCCCATTCGTGAAAGCATCGGACGAGCCTATATCCTGTTCCGCGCCACACAGCCGAAAATATAAAACCCTTCAATACGTCCATCCGTGGAATACACTAACTAAAACAACAGGGCAAGAGGTATAGACACGACAAGAGTTCCTGACTCATTTCCTACATCCCACTCGGATAGCTCACACTTTGAGCTAATTCTGAAGTATTCGAATAAGTAAAGCCGCGGAATTGTGCCTGGACAGTTTCCGACAACGCCGAGTCCGCCACGACCGAGTCCTGTGGCAGCTCGTTCGTAAAGTCGGGGTCAAAGTTGGCCACATCCAACACGGATTCCTGTGGGCGCTCCTCAGTGGGACCAAAGGAAGCACAGGAGAAAGAACGTACGACGCTCGGCTTGAACGGTGTTGGATACTTTTTCGCCAGGAGCCTGTTCCAGTCAATCTTAGAAAAGAAGGGGTGCTTCTTGATTTCTTCGCTTCCATGTGCACCTAACCGCCGGGTGGGATCGCGCTGAAGTAGACCGGTCATGACAGACCGTGCCTCGGATGGCATGTCGAGGGGAAAGTTCAACGGGTCCGTGAGTATACGTTGGTACATCGTGTTGACGTTCTCATCGTAGAAGGGGGGCAGCCCGGTCTGAGTACATGTCAAAATCCGGACAGGTTGCAGAAATGATGTGCTATACCATCATCTCATAGAGAAGGACGCCGAGTGTCCACCAGTCGACGGTTTTCGTATATCCCTGACTCTCGAGGAGCTCAGGCGCAATGTATTCGGGAGTTCCACAGAACGCTAATGACAGCTGCATCAACAAAGATCGATGGACTCGTGTCCAAACGTACTGTTCGTCTTTTCAGTCTCAGACATGTTCAGCTTGCACAGCCCTGTTCGATAATGAGCGAACTGTCGGAAGATGTCTCATGACACTCACCAAAGTCACAAAGAGCAATGTGGCCGGTGTAGTCCAACAAAATGTTCTCGGGTTTCAGATCACTGGTGTCGTGAGAACCGGAGAAGGATGGAAGAAGGACGCCCGTACCGATAGACAACGTTGAACCCGTGCAGATGCTCCAGAGCGCAAAGCAGTTCTGCGGCATAGAAACGGCTTCGGTCTTGATCGAATTTCCCCTCCCGCTGCAGGTGGTAGAAGAGTTCCCCGCCGTTGACTAACCGAATAAGGAGTCAAGCAAGGATGAGTGGCAGTCGACGCACCAAAGGACATGACCAGGTATAATTTGTCCGGATTTTGGAAAGAAAACTTCAATGGAACGATGAAGGGGTTGTTGACCAGTGCAAGGACTGTGCGTTCGGCGAGGATATGGGTAATTTCACCGGGGCGTTGGGCAATGTGGGCTAGACAAAATTAGACTGATGTCGGCCTCGCACGAGCCGACACACCTTTCCGGATAGTCTTCAAAGCGTATATGCGCTGCGTATCCTTCTTCCGGACTTGCATGACTTTGCCGAAGCTGCCCTTCCCAATGACTTTCAGCAGCTCAAACGCTTCAATGGTCAGAGGCTCGTCGCGAGACGGTTTGAAGTCTATCTTGAGATGGAACGAGCCCGATCCGGATCCAGTGTACCATTGGTCGGAAGAATGCTACCCAGAGGATGAGAGAGCTGTAGCTGGTAACAAAAAGTCGACTCACATGCCCGTCCAAGGCAGGCACCAAGTCTACACGAGCCATGAGCAAATCGTTACCCATGTCGTCCTGGCCCTGCACGGCAGCATCTGTCCGCAGATAAGCGGAAACAGCGACGTTGGAAGTGCGAGAGACATCGAAATCGGCCTTGTAGTTCCAGACTGGATTCGCGAGGTCGCCATCCATTGCGTCGATGAGGATCTCATTCTTGTCAAACTCGAGGACGACATAGGGAAGGTATCGTTTGCGTTGCATACTCTCGCGGTTGTTAGCCGGCTTCTTGGCTGGGGCTGTGGTAAGTGCTTTCTGGATGGCATCGGGTACAGCGACATCGGGAGGAAGTGTCAATCCGCGTCCTGAGAAGATACGGATGACGAGCGTGCCACTCCTGAACTGGTCGCCATTCGGGGAGGCCTTGGGAGTGGTGGGACGCGACGGTATGGGCGTGACCGATCTGGAGATGACACCGTTCTCCTTGGTGTCCTTTTCTACCGAGTCCGCTGTCGTGAATATGCGTTCGCTTTGTCAGGGCTAAGCCGCGTACTTTTTGAAGATCCGAGTTTCCAAGACATGAGATGTGTTCTAGGGCAGCTGGTGGTACAGTAGAGGTAGAGAGGAGGGTGCAAGACTAGAGCGCCGCCAGCGACCAAGAGGGTTGCAGTGAGAGAGTTGTGTGATGACGATCAAAAGCGCCCAAATGCCAATCTATCGTACCGCAATGAGACGGCTGCTATCAGGTTGCTTAGCTTCAGGAGTTGTATGTTTATGGTACTAGAATACAGATGACTGGAATAATGATACATCCTTGACGACAATGCCAATCTATCAGCTAGAGAAGAGGCCCTGCTGCCACGAAGGCGCCGACTCTTTTACCTTGGATGGTTTCTTGAGCCAAGTCGTGGGGACAAGAGGCGGTAGTAACCCTTGCTGGAACTCGGGCATAATCGAGTAGCGGAAACAATCCAGTTTGAAACGCTGAATACTTTTGTGGCCAAGGCTTTGAGTTACATTCTGCATACTGCATCAACATTGAAAAGAGGACAGCCAAGTTTTGAACCTTGCTGCGTATGAAAGGATCGATAATCCACATAAGCCCATGAAAGTCTTGCCGATCGTGGGCTGAACGCGAGAGACAACCCCCGTGGCGGATGCAGATCATCTGCCGATTGTAATTAAACTCCGACGACCAGAATCTGTCCACGAAAACAGTCAAGAGCGACTCGAAAGAACTGGCGCCCGCGTACCGGAACCAGTCGTACACCAATTGATGCATTGGCACCTCCCGGGGAGGAGTCCAGTCTTCCGCCAGGTCGTACCGCACATCGCAACGCATCACTTCCGGGCGACGTAGCCAGAATGTCCCATCCAGTTGGTCTTGGTCAAGTGGAGGCAGTCCTTTTTGCAGATTGGGCAATAGTCCCCGGTGCTTATGGACGACATGCTGTCAGTATTTCTGCGCGCAGGTCTTTGCAGCGACTTGCCTGCAAAAACCCTATCGTCATCATGACCAGGGCATAACTCGAGAATGTTGAGGGCTGGCCGCGGGTCGGGCTCGGACTGTTGAGGCCCAACGGCTTCGCCCATCGTTTGATATACCTGATCATGTCGCCCAGGACTGGGTTTAATTGGCAGTAGCGGCGAACCAGATCCGAGTTGAGAACCCCGAGTCGGTCATTGACGTTGATATCGCACACATGTCCCGTTTCTAGATCCTTGAATTTCACTGCAAGTGGTGAGGAAGAACCGGGCTCGACGAACTGGTCACACACCAATAGGCACTGATGCACTGGCGACGGTGTCAAGAATTTTGAATCCCGCGCGCTTGAGTGTCAAGGCGAGATTACTGAAGCCAATGAGCACGCATAATACAGACAGGCGATGGACTACTTGATGTTGTAGATACCTGGACACAAAGATCAGACCGTGCAAGTGGAATACGCAATGACAACGAACGGGGAAAAGCCTCGGGCGGATCTGTGAAGCCATGCTCTCGTTCGAGATCAAGAACGACGAGGTCTAGATCGCTTGAAGCAGTTGAAATGCCATAGCGCGTGCTGCCGAACGTATCGACGACATAACCACTCCCGTACTGTTTCTGAATCGCCTTTTCGACAGCCCTGACCGTCAGCGAGCGTGAAACAATGACGCTTTCAGGCACCCCGCGTTTGTAGGCGGGACCTGCTGCAGTTCTGCGGTCAGACGGCGCAGAATCGGATTGTCCAAATTTCGGTGGACGTTGCTGCCAGAACTTTGTTGACTTGAGAGATCTGCGCCTCGTCAGGAATACTGTGGGTTCATGGAGAGGTTTAAGCCCCCACTAGAGAAATATGAGCAGTGCATGGAAAAGAAGATGTAGCTCACTCTTAGCCGTTCCACTGGCTGCGATTAAGAGTCAAAGCATTGCTCAAAAATTTGCTATGCAAGCATACAATAGTATTGTCCTTCGGGCCTGGTCGGATACTGCTTGCATGATAAAGCCTCCGAGAGGAATGACGGAGTCGACCATCTTCTTCGGAGTAGGTCACTGAGAGCAAGTCCAAATTCTTTTCTTGGTTGCTTTGAGGCGTCTTAGCCAGGCGGGAGAAAGGCTGGCTTTCATGTCGCGTGGAGTTGCAGAACGCGCGTGTGAGGCGCATGCCCCGACAACGACTGGGACAAGATCGACGCGAGAAACACAGATGCAAAGCCAAGCCTTTTGAGCTTTGCCGATACATTTCTACCTCAGCCTGTGCCCAACTACCTATAATGCACAGATTCTCGTGGCTGACGAGTTGTTGCCTCCATACCGTTGGAACAAGCAGAGTGCAGACAGTCGATTGACACAGACAGATGCAGTCGCCTTGGAAGCCATCATCTACAGCTCAACTCTTGTCCTTTACCTTTCCACTCTTTTATCTTCATACCCCGCGATGGCTTTTTCACCTGTAGGCCGGACAAAAGTGGCCGTCCACGGTGCGCAATATCTCAATTGCCATCCAACGTGCTCAATTTGCCAGTTTTCCTCCTTCTTGTGAACGTTGTCGTACTCGCTCTGTCGACCCGGGTCAACCTCTACCAGGAATTCTTCTGTTCGTCCCGAGGAAGCTTCATTTGCTCATTTGCGTTTGCTCACCAGACCCAGTTGTCGCCGACCGGTTCCCCTTCATTCTTTCAATTATCACACTGGTGCTACTCGGCTTGATGTATGCCTCCTCGTTGCCGACGCTGCTTGCCGTACCAATACTTTGTTATTCAGGACCTGGTCGACTTTGTCTCCAACAGCTCCTACACGGGTCGCCCCCAGTTTGAGATTGGTGTGTTCTCGGTATTGAGCATCTTCTGGTTGGGTACGTGCATAGCCCTTGTCGTCCCCATTCCACCCAACTCACCCGCCACAGCGTTCAATGCCTTCTCGAGCTCTCGCTGGGGCAGCGCCCCGCTCAACTGTGGTGTTATTCCCCGCGGTGCGCGTGACCACATTCCGCGTTGACCACCAAACTCATACTGCACCCAGATTATCCAGACACCATTCAATGGTGCCAAGAACTCTCGGCGCTCCGTATCATGGTCTGGATTGAGTGGTTGATCTGTGTGTCCCAGTGTATCTCCTGCGACGCTTTTACTAACCCGTCCCAGTCTTCTTCACCACCATAATGACTCTGCGGTATACCATCTCTCAAAGCAACGGCGGCAACAAGCATATCTTCCAGATGCCGCTTTCGCGGTACACCCCACGCGCAGACCATGTCAACGGCAACTACCCATTCAGCAGCAACGCATTCGAGCAATACGGCAAGATGAACTAGATGTGATTATGAGACAGAAGGGGAAAGAAGGATGAGAAATCGTTCCTGCTGGCCCTTGCGATTTCTTTTCTCCGGTTTTCCTCTTCTAGGGCCGTTTACGACCCTTCCTTCGTTCTTTCTACGTGCTTGATGCGTGATGTATACCCCACCTTGCGGGCCAGAGTATGTACCGTCGAATGTTTGCCATTGTCGCACCTAGTGAGCCGAGATCAGGAAGCAGAATCAGAGATCAAATGTTCGTGTCTTACAGACTCGGATTAGAATGGCGCAAAAGTTTCAACTACGTACGGGCCACGGTCGTGTACAAAGGCTGAACGTTGAACGTTAAGGATTTGAGGAAGTAGGTCGCATCGAAGGCATCGAAGTTCGATTTTATTGAAGGCTCTGCCAAACTCGAACATACAATCGATTTCTGATCTCCGCTGAGTGGCGACCCCTGCAGCTTGTCGTCTGACCCGACACGCTCACATGCATGGCTCACGGGGCCCGTCTTCTATTCCCCGATAATGTCCCTGAGCTGCTCTTCGTCCCTTATAACTATGCGTTGGCCGCGTTAGAAGTTCTCGCAATGCGGACCTTGCGCACTCTCTTCGCTGCTATCGGCCTGGCTTCGGTCACTGTCGCCGCGCCTCCTGGCTTTCCCACTAATGGCAACGGGCTGTGGTACACGATCCCTGGAAAGGTCTGGTTACTCTATGCTCGATACCACCCTCTCTAGTAGTTCTGAAGACAGTCGTTCAGATATGGTCACTCGACTATCTCCCGGTTGGCAATGGCTTCCTCGCGGGTGAATTTGACGCGTCGTATAATTCGATTTTTGACCATACATAAGCCATGACGCCCGGAGGCACTGTTCAGGAGGCGACGCAGCTGAATATCGAGTCGCTCTGGGCTGGAGGGCCATTCCAAGACCCAGTTCGTCTCTAATCCCACTCCTCATTCCCACTTTTTGACACTTAACTAAGACGTACAATGGCGGAAACAAGCAGCCAAGTGAGAGGACTGCCATGGCCGCCGCGATGCAGCAGTATCGCGACGCAATCTGGGACAGCCCGACGGGCAATATCGACGGTACCCATTCTTAGCAGGACCTAATCCATGTGCTCATAGAAATGCAGACATATCAACTTTGACCACGGACGCGGGGGACTATGGGTCCTACGTCGGTGCAGGCTATCTTGTATCAACCCTGAACATCTCTGGCGCAGTCACCGACTACAGTCGTTGGCTCGACCTCAATCAGGCTATTGCAAGAGCGACCTGGACTCAAGCTGGTTCCACTTTTACTCGGTAGGCGTATTTCTAACCGAGAATCGTATGCTTACATTTTTACAGCGAGACGTTTTGTTCCAACCCAACGCAGGCCTGCACCCAGCACATCTCAAGCACGGGCGCTCTTCCTTCGCTTTCCTTTGCCTTTGCTTCCTCGATAGAAGCCAGCTTTCCGACTCCGAACATTACGTGCTTTGATTCAAGCACCCTCCGAGTCCAAGGCTTTGCGAGCATCCCTGGGATGGCTTATGAATTCCTCGGACGCGTCCGCAGCACTGGAGGCCATATCTCATGCGCCTCCGCCCCTGCTGTTTCCGATCCTGCACTCTGGGGGCCCACCACCAACGCCACCCTCTCCGTCACGGGGCACCCTTCAGAAGCCTGGATCTCGTGGGTCGGCGGCACGGACTTCTCGCAAGATGCAGGCGATGCTGCACATGGGTTTACGTTCCGTGGAGCCGACCCGCACGTCGCGGTCCTTGCGCTCCTCTCCGGCCCGCCATCCACCGCAACGTATACATCACTCCGCTCGGCTCACTTTACCGACTTTGAGGGTGCGGTGGGCGCGTTTACGCTTGATATCGGACAGAAGCCTCAGTTGGGGACCCCGACGGACGTCCTGATAGGCACGTATCAGACTGATGTGGGCAATCCCTATCTCGAAGTTAGTTTTTGAGCGGATCCGACTTTTCTTTGGATTCTCATTTGTTCCCAGTGGCTTATGTTCAATTATGGTCGATACCTCCTTGCGAGCAGCGCGCGTGGAGAGTTACCAGCCAATCTGCAGGGCAAGTGGGCTCTCGATACCCAGACTCCATGGAGTGGCGGTACGTATCTCAATATGTGGTCCCTTTCATCATCTTAGTTCTGTCCACCTAGATTATCGTGAGCTGAACACTTTCACGTCTGTGTAACCAAGCGAACGGCCTTATAGACTCGAACATCAACATACAAATGAACTACTGGAGTGCCGAGATGAGCAACCTCAACTTGATCAACCCCTTGTTCACGTATTTTGAGGTATGGCTTTCGCCTGTCTGTTACTACTCCTGACCATGTGCAGAAAAACTGGGCACCGAGGGGAGCAGAAACCGCTTGGACGTTATATAACGTATCCAGGGGATGGGTGACTCACAATGAAATGAATGCGCGGGTTCTTCTTGCTTTCAGTTTCTTGCCCTCAATCTCTCTCCAGATCTTTGGTCATACTGGGATGAAGGCCGCCGACAACAGTGCTTCATGGGCGAATTACCCGGAATCAGCTGTTTGGATGGTCAGTCATCGCTCGTCTTTAGCAGAATGTAGACTGAGACCCCCAGATGGTGCACGTTTGGGATCATTTCGATTATACAAACGATGTGAATTGGTGGAAGAGTCAGGGCTGGCCGCTTATCAAAGGTGTTGCAAGCTTCCACCTAGGTTTGATCACTTCTTTCTTTGATTGCAAGTAATTAACTTTGTTTTCAAGACAAGCTGGTCCCGGATCTGCGGTTCAATGACGGCACACTCGTCGTGATCCCCTGCAACTCGCCCGAACAGAACCCCATCACACTGGGATGTGCTCATGCCCAACAACTCATTTGGCAATTATTCAACGCCGTCGAGAAGGGCTTTGACGCATCAGGGGACACCGACACGGCCTTCCTCGAAGGTACAGAGTGCTTCGCTGCCTCTGCCCTGTTTTGACTCTCTTGCAGAGGTACGCACTAAGAGGGACGCCATGGACAAAGGTCTGCGGATCGGATGGTGGGGCCAGCTTCAAGGTGAATTCCCTCTTTGTAGGCATGGAACCGTCCTGATCGTGTAATTCAGAATGGAAGGTCGACCAGGACATGCAGAACGACACGCATCGTCACCTCTCTCACCTAATTGGCTTGTACCCTGGCTACGCCATCACCAACTACGAGCCGACTTTGCAAGGGAATATACTAGTCAACGGCAGCCGAACCACCTACACGAAGTCCGAGATCATCGATGCGGCCACCGTCAGCTTGATTCACCGCGGAAACGGGACAGGACCTGATGCCGACTCGGGATGGGAGAAAATGTGGCGTGCTGCAAGCTGGGCTCAGCTGCAGAATGCCACAGAATTCTACCATGAATTGACTGTGAGCAAATTTCTGTCTACCGTACTTCCGCCAAATTAACGAGGTTTTCAGTATGGGATTTTTGAGAACTTTGGTTCCAGCTTGTTCAGCCTTTATGATCCATTTGATGCCGACCCCATCATCCAGGTACTCGATGCTTCACTGAGATTGGGATGTTACTCACGTTCTTGAAGATCGACGCCAACCTGGGCCTACCTGGAGCGATACTCAATGCGCTCTTGCAAGCGCCGGATGTACCGACCATCGCGACGCCGCTTGTTATCACCCTTTTACCAGCACTGCCGAGCCAATGGTCATCTGGTGCTATGAAGGGTGCCCGCGTTAGAGGAGGGATGATGGTGGATCTGCAGTGGGAAGGAGGGAGCCCTACCAGCGCTTCGTTCACAGTGGACGCGAGCGTCGTGACGCGCCCTGTTCAAGTCGTTCATGGGAACAAAATTGTCGCATCATTCACGACAAGCCCTGGACTGAAGAAGACCATTACTAGTTTCTAGGGATTGCAAGGTTCGAATAAATTTAGGAACATCATCTTGAGAATCACGTGCCCATTGGCTGTGCACACTTTATTGACGCGTCGCGCGTTGTTTACACCTGCATGGGTGATCCAGTATAAAAGCCCGAAATGGGTACAGCCTCCATTTTCCCTCTTGTCCTGAACCACAATGTTTCGCGACATCATCAGCTGCTTCCTCAACGGCCTCCTCGTCTCCATCATCTACATCATCGCCCTCAGCTTCTCCCCCACGCTCCAGGCCATAAACTTCCACATTGCGAACGTCACCCTCCCCACTCTCTTCCATGCCATCTACTGCGTGCATTACCACGTTCCCCACTCCGACTCAATCGTAGTCCAGCAGCCCCAGCCGTTCGCTCCGCATTGGGCCACCGTCTACCTCGACGAGCTCGACACCCATGTTTCGCAGCCCGAATTTCTCCACTTCCAAGTGCCTGCGTGGACTATTCAGCACGATATCTCGTACCTCGAAGCCCAGACCCCACTGGCGTCCTCCATCGTCCCGGTTTCGCTCGCCTTTGCGACGGCTCTCCTCCTCGCCCTCGCCGTCCCTCTGTTGTTGACCGAGAAGGTGCGTTCTTCTGCAACTCGCCCAGTCCCATTTTACTCACCCGCCATTCTCCAGAACCTCTTCCGCGTCCTCGACTTACTTTTCGACGCAACGGCTCCCATCCCACAGAAAGCTGCATCCAGCGTCGAACACACTCCCATAGTCGACGATGACGAGGTCATTGAACTCATTCGTGACGACGACCAACCACTCGATATTGTCATCCAATACTTCATCATCCACGATCCGGTCCTTCTCGCTGCCCTGTTCCCTCTGCCTCTACCTCTGCCTGCGCCCGTGCCCATTCCAGCACCAGAACCCCTCCTCATTGCTGCACCTGCACCTGCTCCCATTCCAGCAGCAGCACCCGCGCCCATTCCAGCACCCGTCCACAACACGCCTCGCCGCCAGCCCAACACCCCCGCCAAGGCGCGCTCGCACAAAGAGAATTGGCACGTGCAGGCACGGCCGACACAACGCGCAAAGGGCACCCGAGTCGTCAGCGGTGGTGTCATGCTCGGCATTCGTCGCGAGCCGTGCCCCTGGTGAACCACCGTTATTCCATCTCCAACTCGAGTACTTCGCCAAAGCATTGTCCTTCGACCTTTCGGTGTATCTTGTACACGACTGCAGCTGTATGTGGGGGGAGGTGAAAGCGCCAGGGCCCGGCGTTTTCACCTCCTCCCGCTCCGCCCAGGCGGGAGGGGTGGAGGGAGATGAGAGTGTGGGCCCCACTCTCATGTCCCTCTACCCCTGCAGCGACAGTCTGTCTGCAAGTACATTGGGAGCCGGCGGCGGTGTTGCGGTGGACAAACTCGACGCGGCGGTGAATCTTCTCTTATCTTCTCGTGCTTCATATACCTCGATATCTCTTTCCTCTCCGTTTCAAGGATTATCTCTCTCTCTCTCTATCTCAAGAATTATATATATTTCTCTCCATATTTCTCCATATCTCCGGATCGAATAAGATTGCTTGCAGCGTTCGGATACTCGCGCGTGAGGAGGAATGAGTTGTTCTTTTGGAGTTGAAGGAATCTAGGATTCGGTGTTGTTTGGAGTCAAAGCAGAAATTACGGCCATTCGCTTCAAGTGCGGCCTGCCATTCTGTGTCATGTATCCGAAGGCCATACAGGGTATCAATAATTGCGGCGGCGGCCCTAGCACTCTCCCAAGAAGCTGTTTTTTGGCATCGGCTGTTTGTAGTCTTCGTGCGCGTGAGCTGATTGACAATGCATGCCACCAAAAGCTCACCATCCGTCCAGGTCGTGAGGTTGGGATCTGTGAAGCACCAATCGTCAGGGATGAGACCGTGGTCACACAAAGACTCTTACTGGTATACGCCTCGATATAACTACCCAGTGTCAGCATGGACTTTCGAGAAGAAAGCAAGACGCACGTGTTGATGTAATCCTGGGTCGGGAAATCCACTGGGTCGCATCCAATGTTGATCTGGTCCGGGTATTGGTATACGCGTATGTAGTCTATGGAGAGAGTGGTGGGGAATGTGAGATGTTCGATATCGACGCCACCAAAATTCTGTGACATTCCCAGATTTGCGAGGATATACTGGAAAGCATTAGCAAACTAGTTTCAGCAAGTACAAGCTCACCATTGGCTCCTGGGGAACAGGACGAGAACCAATCTCGACTCTCGGGTCCGCTGCCATTCCACTAGCATAAATCGTCCAAGCGGGCTTGTTATCCGTGATCCAAGCGATATACTGGGCTTTCATCGGTCTCCGAGCGGAAAATGCTAAAGAAAAGAGCTTACAGCGTCGTCAAAGCCTGGAGGAAAGACTCGGTGATCGAATGAAGAAGAAAGGAAATAACCGACCAGGTTTATACTGACAAGATTGTCAGTCGGGGGGAAACGACCAGTAAAGTTTCTTACCTCAATACCGTAGACGGAAAAACAATTATCGATGAGCTCGTAACATTTTTGGTTCGTCAGAGTGACCACGGAAGACGCCTGCTGGTAAGCGCCTATGTTACGTTCTGTCAACAAAGACCCCGGCCTGTGATCTTGAATGCCCACCTCCCGTGTACGTATTCAAAACCGAGATACTTGGTTCGGCGATATCCCAGTTACCGCTGACGTTTAGCCAGTCGTACCTAAATCCAATTTGAATACATGATCCCGACTGCGCAGAAATTGGTCGTACCACGGATTAAAGGGTGCCCATTGTCCGGATTGGGAAACAGCGCCGACACTGCCAGTGTCAAGATCAGATATCTGCCGATGATTAGCTGTGGTCCTCCTTGTACAATCGGCCCAACCTGCGCTTCGAGGATATCTGCGAAAATTTTATCACACGGGGTCCCAAAAGATTAAAAATGAGCGCACCGATTTCAGGAGCTGAGCGTCCGACATACGTCCCATCCGAGTGGATGGGACCTGGGTGCGACTCGCCCTTGCATGTGCAGCGAGAGAGCCTCTGGGACAGAATGAATTGAGAGTCGGTTAGGCACGACTTGTGCACGTACCTGGCCGGGCTGATAAGACAATTCGCCAAAGTATGGCCGGTCATTGCTGCCGCTGGTTGTCGTCAACTCGGGAAGACCGTTCACACTTTGGTTCGCCACGGTCCCAATGTCGCAACTGTCCGAGATTACCGCAGGTCCGCGTGAGATTAAATGGTATTTACCTGTCGTAGGTGTACTGGAGGAAGGGGTCAGCATGCGCCCACTTCAATATGCGGCGGTACGCACCGGCTGGAGATTTTATGAAGGCCCAAGATCAAACGTTATTTATTCATCACTGACCCACATGCCGTCCAAACTAGCACCATAGCCAGCTCTCCCAAGATTTCCCCTGCAAGGTCGTCAGCAACGTCTATGAAGCGTTTGTGGATCAAATACATTGTCCAGAACGCAGGCCACAGTCCGTGTATTTGATTATTCCCCGGCAATGTCACAGCCCCCACGATGAGCCCACCTGAATGATTTTTCAGCATGGAGAAACAGAGGGGGATTCGGGTGTGTACCGGTGACGCAAAATTTATTCCAAGAAGTTACGAGCCCACCAGTGTAGTTCAGATCTAAAAAATGTCAAAAATGTCCAAAACAAAAGAGAGACTACTTCAAACCATGGTCAGGCGTCGCAGACAAAGTGATCTTGAGGGCCCCGCCTGCGGTGGTGACGGCGGAGGGGTCGTACCTTGAAAAAATGCCATGTTATTCGTCCGTTACCATTATGTCAATGGTCTGTACCATTCCATGTTATTCGTCTGAGAAACAGTCAGTATACGCAAGTAATAATACTATACCGGGTATATGGCAGCGACACTGGGCGTAGTAACGCAGCTTGCGCGGTCGCTGTCATACACGCTGGGACAGTAGAGAGAGCTCACGAACCGACCCTACAAGATATCATCAATCATGATCTAACCAAACAGAACCAAACTTACAGTAATGGAGATTTTCGGCCTCCCTATGGTGCATGAGGATAGGCACTCCCTGTAGTGACAACACTGACTTACCAGTAGGGATCGTCACCAGGGTCTTACGAAAGAAAATAAGTACCAGAATGCCGACAAAAAAAAAAGGCACCCACAGAACGTCCTTCCGTCCGCCTCAAATTCATCCGAAAAGACCAAGGTCATTTCCTTCCCCGTGTGCCAGCTGGTAATGGTATATGCATCTTTCGGCGTGTCCAGATCTATCAACCCAAAATTCCCGATCGAAGCCACCTGCGCGGAAAGCAATCAAAGCGCAGCCGGAGAAATCAACGCACATCCACGGACCTGGCCCGTCGCATTCACAGTAACGCCCGCAGAGTTGCTAAGCATGAACGTCTTCTCCACAAAGGTAACGACGGGGTACCCCAAACTGCGACCAGTCGGTCAGTGAGCCATGTACAGGCGTTGGAGAAACGCACAAGAGGGAAACCAAAGCCAGACACAGAATAACGAGACACCCGACGTTGGCCAGCCCCCTTCGAGTGAATACGCCAGAGGAACTCCCTCGTTCGCCACCTATACCTCCCTTGGTATCAGGGTTATGCAAAGCATCGTCTGGCTCTGCCAGGTTCAAGTGAGAGTTGCCCCATGTAGCGGGGTCGGCGGACAGGGAAAACTACAAGAGCGTTGGATTTAAAACATTACAGACAAGAAAAAGGTTAACCTTGGAAGCCAGCCCGCCACCACTGTTGGGCGACCCGGGGATAGACTCCCACTGGTCATCGCGCTGGGGTAACAAATTAGGCGAGTGTTCTCTTTTGTAGCCTCGACGAGACTGGTGCGACGAGGTCGACATAAAAGTCTAAATGAGCGGGAGTGTTGCGAAAGCAGCTGCCAGTAAAGCGGAGAAGGAAAGAAATGTTGAGGAATCACACATCGGCGTGTGAGGCCGCTAGACGGGACGGGTTGCTGTCGATCAATGTTAATCGTCTATTGGTGGCTATACACGGGTATCAAGAAAAGTCCCGGCAGCATTTCTAGCATTCTCCCAATAAGCTGTTCTTGGGCACTGACTGCCCGTATTCACTCCAGGTCGTTAGATTCGGGTCTGGAACGCGCAGATGAGCAAGGGAACGTCGAATAACCGGGAAAACTCACTAGTGTACGCCTCAATGTAAGTGTTGACTGCAAGACACGATCAGCTACATCCAATCCATAAGCAAACCACTCACTGTAGTCCTGCGTAGGGAAATCCGGTGGGTCGCATCCAATATTGATCTGGTCCGGGTACTGGTAAACCCGGATGTAATCTAGTTTAAATGTCGTCGGGAATGTGAGATGCTTCAAGTCGACGAAACCAAAGTTGGTGGACATCCCCAGATTGGCCATGATGTACATGGGCTCCTGGGGAACAGGCCGTGCACCAATTTCCGTCTGAGTATCTGCACCGAGGCCAGCCCCCATGAGCGTCCAAGCGACTTGGCCGTTGTTGAGCCACGAGATGTACTGGAGCGAGTGAGCGAGGGGTATAGGGTAGCACAGCAGCAACTCACCGAATCATCGAATCCCGGTTTATACTAGGGACCGTCAATTATAATTCATCTCGGACCATCCAAACGCACCTCGAACCCATATGTCGTGAAGCCGCCCTGGGTCAACTCGTAGCAGCTTTGATTTGTGACAGAGACGACACTGGTCGCCTGCTGCAGAGCGCCACCAATGTAGGTGTTGAGCTCGCTGTTGGTGGTATTCGGGATAATCAGATTGTCGCTGGTGTTCGCCCAAACGTAAGCTGAGCCGTTATCAACTTTGGAATGTAACATGGAAATACAACTCCAACCTGCGTTAAACGGCGCCCATTGCCCAGACTGGGAGACAGCCCCGACGCTGCCCTGGTCGTCGGGAAGGTCGGATATCTGCGCTTCAAAGACATCGATCTCAGGTGCAGCGCGTCCGACGTATGTCCCATCTTTTGACGGATTAGTGATCACATCCGTCGGAGGGGAGGCTACCCACCGGAATGGACGGGCCCTGGATGACTCTCCCCCTTGCACGTACACCTTGAAAGCCGCTAATGGCCGCTCAGCTTCAATACACAACTGGACGTGGAATAATAATACCTGTCCAGGGAGATAGGACAACTCGCCGTTGTACGGCGCGTTGTTATCGCCAGAAGTCAGGGAAATTTCAGGTAGGTCATTCAGCGTCTGATTTGCGAGAGTTCCGACGTCGCACGAGTCGTAGGTGTACTGCAAGTAAAATTCAGTGCTGTTCACCGAGTCTATTCGAGTACGCACCGGCTGGCATTTATTTTGAGCTCAAACATCAGTGGATTCTCATATTTTTAAACTCACCCACATCCCTGCCAGTCAAGGTGAGTAAAAAAGAAACGGAAGTCAACCCAAAACGCACCGTCCAAAGTTGCACCATAGCCGGCACGCCCGAGGTTGCCCCTGGAGCCCGTCAGCAATGCATCTCGCGTTAGCAGTGAACATACATTGCCCAAAACGCAGGCCACAATCCATGAATTTCCGGGCTACCCGGCAGCGACGCAGACGAAACTAGAAGACCGGATGTGAAGCAGAACTTATTCCTGGGCTGCGTTAGGAACATCGTCTGCAACAAAATAGGCCAGTTTACCAGCTTGACAGGAGGCCACCAGAGTAGTTGAGGCCATGGACGGGGGTCGCTGACAAAGTAATCTGCAGCGAGCCATCTTTGGTCGTAATCGATGCCGGGTCATACCACTCCATGTTGTTGGTGGCCCTGGGAAAACTGGTCAGACTGAGACAGCAGCGAGACCTCGGCGACTTGCCAGTAATGAAGGTCGGCAGCCTCCCAAAAAGGATCGTCCCCAGGGTCTACAAGAGTCAGCAAGGCTCCAGGGCAGGTCAAAGACTCACAAAAAGTTCGCCCGGGAGTCTCAAACTCGTCGCTGAAGACCAGCTTCATTTCCTTGCCCGAGTATTGACTGATAATGGTGTAGGCGTCCTTCTGTTTGAGACTTGAGTTCACGGGCACGAAGTGCGAGCCTTTGAACTGACCGGCGTATCAAGGTCAATCAGAGCAAAGTTTCCAATGACGGGGATTTGGCCAGTAGCATTGACGCTGATGTTCGTCGAGTCGCTAGTAATTAATGTTTTTCTGACGTAGTTGACGACTGGGTACCCGAGGCTGGAGGGGCATGAGGACAGAAGAGGACTGCGCTGAACTTGGACGCACAATAGGGCAATAATACCAAGAGATAGGATGACGAGGCACCCGACATTGGCCAACCCTCTTAAGGATAGAACTAACCCGTGGTCGTCCAAAAGTTTTCCGTTAGTGTATTCTGGCTCGTGCAGGGCATCGTCGGGTTCTGGGTTGCCGCGAGAGAGTGCAGAGCCCCAAAGCAATGGGTCGGGTGATAAAGAATACTGGACGAAAGTGAGAAGGAGCTTTTCCGAGTCGTTAGGACCAACATGCCTTTTCAGCAAGACCTGAGCGTGGTGTGGTAGGAAGGGCGTCGAAAGAGGCGTTGGATTGGTTTGAATAGGTGGATTGGTTTGAATAGGGCCTTGGGTGGCTGAACATGGCAGCAAGGAAGGAATGAAGAATTGGCCTGGGCGGTGGAGAAAGGACAGTGAAGATGGTCGGGCGGAGTCTAATTTGGCTTTGGATCAACCAGATCGGCTAATACGTTTCGATTCTATTTCCAAAAACACCGCTCTTGGTCCCTGTGGATGCCAGACTGCCGCGCTCGTCCGCAGCAACACAGACGTGCAACGTGCAACACCCACAGCGACCCGACGTATTCTGCAAAATAATAATTCAGCATCGCAACAATGACATCGTTGAAAGCCACGTTTTTTTAGACAAGTGGCAGTGCTTCGGGTAAATGCACTTTAGACTTGTGCCTGCCCGACACCTTGAGCGAGCCGTCGCCATCGAGCAACAAGGTTCAGCCATCTCCCATCCTCCAACGACCGCTCTCAAACAGCCCCTCAGGTTTCCCAGAAGATGAAGCCGCGTCGCTCCAAGCCTTTCAATTTCGTCAGGAATCAGCTCCCGATCTCTTTCTTGGCGCGTACAACGACGACGACGAGCTCATCGCCTATGTTTGCTCGACGCTCTCAGATGCTTCCTCCCTCACTCATGAATCCATGTCAACCCACGTCCCCGGCGCGTCGTCCGTCTGCATCCACTCGATTTGCGTCGCCCCAGAGTACCAACGCCAAGGAATCGCTCTCAGACTACTCCAGGAGTACGTCACTCGCTGCGAATCCTCAGGCGCGTATGAACGCATCCTCTTGATAACCCACGAACCTCTTCGCCCGCTCTACGAAAAGGCCGGGTTCGAATGGCTCGGGCCCAGTCATGTTGTGCACGGTTCCAAGCCGTGGTTCGAGATGCGTCGCACCCTGGCCCGTCCCCAACCTCCTCCAGGCGTATTCGAAGCCCTCCAACGCCCGTCCAACCCAGACCCATCATCCACTCGACTCGACTCCTTCCCCGGCGGCATCGCCGACGTCTCTCTCCCGGATTCGACCAACAAATTCGACATCATCTGTCCTCGCCCCGGATGTGGCAGCATCATCCTGAAGAGCGGCGTCGCGAAATTGACAGAAGCTCCCGTGGCGCCCAGTGTCCAGGTACGACAATGCATGCCTTCGCATCCCCGCTCAACCCACCCAGATGGAACTCCATCCTCTGCTCACCGCGCTGCCCGAATCTAACAGCTGCTGGCTCGTAACCCCGTCCCCTATGGAATTCGAGAACATTGGTTTTTCTCGTCCTGTGCAATCACCCGGTATTTCCTTGGCCTCCCATCTCGCCTCCTCACTAACCCTTGGCCCACTAGGCGAAGAAAAGATCAAGTTCTTGGCTTGCGCGGAATGTGATCTGGGCCCGCTTGGCCATTGTAAGGAGGGCGGGACAGAGTTTTGGCTTTCGTGCTCGCGAGTCGGTTATAGGGTATCACAATCCGATTGAGTACATACTTGATACACAGTAATACACGAAAATACAGTCCGTCTAGAAGGTGTAACGGGGCAAAGCGAAGCGCAAAGCAAATGGTGAAGGAAGGTGGGAGGGAGGGAGCAGCACGAGCAAGGGCTCTAGTGTACATCCATGATGGTTGCCGGTATCGCGAAATGAGCGTTTTTGTGGTGGAAGGGAAGGGTAACAATGCGATCATTCTGAGGAATTATGATGAGCGGTCTGTACCTCTCGAGCAGAAGAAAACGACATACCAGATGCAGGTGTAGAGACTGCAACCCGGCTCGGGCTCGGGTGCGCGTGCCTCCTCGACAACGGGGGCGGGTTCAGGCTCGCGGGCAACGGGGAGCTCGGCTACTCGGACGACGGCAGGTGCAGCAGCGACGGGTGCAGCAGACACGGTCACGGCGACTGCACAAAAAAGTCAGAAAACCAGGCACCCCATCTCGAAAAAAAAAACACGCACGGCACGTGGCAACAAAAGCGAGGATGAGCTTGCACTGCATTGTTGTTTGGATATGAAGGGCTGGGAATGTAGGATCGAGGAGATCGAGCTGCTTTGAGCAAAGACAATAGAGGATCGGCTGCTGCTTGAGGAGAACAATAAGCAAGCGACAGTCTTATATCGAACATGTCCACAAGGGCAGGCCCGAATGTGGAGAGTACAAGCAAACTTCCCAAAAAGGAACTCGCATTGTACTCGCTAGCCAGCGGCGGTAGCAAGCCGTCTGGGTTCCCGGAGAGAAGTTGTTGGGGTTGTTGAGGGAGGAACCATAATGAATTGCCTGATTTGGACGAGATTCCCGAATTGGGTTGGTGAGTGACGACACTCCGACAAACGAAAGGCCCAGGTTGGGTAGTTCATTGACATGAGAAGATTCTCCAACGGCGTCTCGAGAGCTAGACGGGAGATAGACGACAGTCAGACGACGACCATGTACAAGCTAAAGACCGAATACAGTCAAATGAGTGACGTTGGGATAGGTATCTTGCCAGAGAGCCGTGGAGTCCACCGTATTTTCCTCTGCGGGCAACGGAACGGTCATTCCAGCCTGGGAGATGACTCCGCCGAGATGCTGAGAGTCGGAATCGACAAGCTCCAAGAGAAAATTCTTCATTACACTGGATCAAAGAGGCTGCCTTATAATGAGCCATGAGCTGAGCTAGACTAGGAAGCAGTTGCAGGCTGAGGAAGACTCGAGGTGTGTATGATGTCGTCAAGAACAAGAGGTCGGGCCGTATTTGTTTATTGATGGCGGGATTTCTAACCCAACTCTGACCTCGACGTTCAACTGCTCTCTGGACTGTCTGAATTCTTTGCACAGACTCTCGGTCGGGATTCACTGTCTTTAGCCCTGGATTCTTCGAGCTTCTCGCGCGTCGCCTTGTCTCGGATGCCCTCGTCCTAGTCTTTCCGAATAAACCTATACCTCGAAGCCGTCCTTGAAGCCTCGGAGGTTGCGTTGGTGTCAACTAGATTCGGTCTAGGACTATCCGACAATAAAACGTCGCACCTCCACCCTCCGCCGACCACCTCATGCTCCAGAGGAGAAAACATAATTTTATTGGCTAATATACACGCGCGTAGTCTACATGCGACAGATATGGATGCAATGTTGCATACGATCTCGGGCTCGGCAAATGACATGAGAATGGTCAAGGCCAGAACACCATCATCAATCATGACGCCGGGCACGTCAGTCAGTCCGCCCGCCGACGCAAGGGCTCGCTCGAAATTCTAGCTCGTCTAGGCGCACGCCATCCCGTTAAAGGCTGTCGTCCCGCACATGAGCTTGTCCGCGGTACTATGGTAGAAAAAAACTTTTAGTCAAATCTGCTCGAAGAAAGAGAAAAATCCACGTTATAAACAAATTTTTAAATCATTTAGAGATCCTCTCAAGTTGTTGTACACCCGTTTCCCTGCTCAGCCGCGCATGAGCCCGCACAGAGCAAGAGCCGCCTTCATCGTGTCGTCGTCGGGCTCGTTTGTCTTCTTCGTCACAGTAGTGGTCGTCTTTGTCTTCGTCGCCTCGCGTGTGTTCCCACTCCCGCCCACTCTCATCTTCATCTTCCCGTGCTTGCCCGTCCATCGCGCGTCACCTTCGCCCCAGGTGCTCGGGGGAGTAACGGCCTCGTCTGGCTCGACGTCCGTGTCCTCCTCGTCGTAGCTGAGCCCAGGCACGCGGCTGGGAATCACGGCATCCATGGCAGCACCCTTGCCAACCAGCCGACTACGCGCACACGCCCACTCCAGCGTCCGGGACTGATGATCGTGCCCAAAGTCGACAAAGTCACGCGCAGGAGGGCTAAACTGGGGGCCGACGGGCGAGTTGGGCATGTTTTCCCAGAGAGGCGCGTTGGGATTGTGGCGGCGATGAGGAGTCCGTGGGGCAGGGGCACGAAGTTCTGAGCGCGACGCGACGCAGTCAAGGGAAGGCCGTTTGGACCCCGAGAGGGAGGTGGTCGAGCGTGACGAGGTGCTGCTGGCCATGGAGAGGGAGGAGGGGACAGGGGAGGGCATGCGTTGGTAGCTCCCGCGACTATGAATCATCACTGGCGGCGGCACGCGCCCGCTCGCAAGAGTAGTTCGTCGTTCCGTTTGACGCTTGTTCTGGAACCAAATCGTGACAGACTTGACTTCCCTGAAAGAAAGAAAAAAAGACGCGTCAGACGCGCCGTGGCGTGAAAAAAAGGCGAAATAGACTCACATATTGCATGCCCTAGCACATACCTCGCGTTGTTCGCGTGAGGGGTGGGAGTTTTGGTGGAAGAGCTGCTCGAGCATGGTGAGCTGAGCGTTGCTGAAACGTTTTCGTGTGCGCCTCGAGGTGGAATCGGCCGACTCGGAGACAAAGGTGGCGTAGAGGTCCTCAGAGGACGTGCTCGGCGTAGTTGACGAGGGCAAGAGCATCACGTTCATCGCGCGGTGGATGAGGAAGGAAGAAGCAAACACCAACTGTTTGGCAGTTTATAAACCGCGTCGTGATCCGACACTCGGATGTAAACACTCGACGCGTCCCGACGCGACTGGCACACCACGTGTCAAAACAGTTTCAAATTTGACGGCCTCGACTCGGTATATATATTACTGCTCTAATTGTGCACAAATATATAATCTACGGGCTAAAAAACCCAACCCAGTCGACGCGACGCCGCAGCACTGGGCAGGTGATATGCCCAAGGTACTGAGGGTTCTGATGACGTGGAACCGCGTCCTTTCGACTGAAAGTCTCGCGACAATATTCACATCTGGGCTTCTCGCGCAAAGGCCTGGGCTGGAGCTTGCATTGACCCTTCTTGTGGCGCCGCCGATCAAGGACCCTCCCAAAGGTCGTTCCGCACTCGCAGATGAAATTCGCCTGAAAAGATTGGGCCCAATGGAACGAGAACTCAAATGTATCTTCGACGCACCTGCTTCTGTCTCTTTGAAGACCGCCTCTCCTCGGGAAATGAGGAGTCGCTCTCGGTCTCTCCACCAACCGTCGAGGTGCAAGGTACACCCGCTTCTTCCACCTCCATATTCCTCTTCCTCTTCAAGTTTCTCGACGAGAGGGCGCGGGCGGAGTCGTTGATATTCGTAATCTGAACCTCGTCGCATGGGCAAGACGCTGATCTTCTCGGGAGGGATCTGTTGTCTTTTGTATGGGACGCCACGGGTTGAGAACACAATTTGCGAAAGAACGTTTCCTGCGTATTGGTGTCGATGGAAAGGCCCAGAAACGGATATTCAGTTGGTCTTGGTAGCGATTCAAGGGAGGTTGGAGTGATGTTTTCGGTGGCGTCTGAAGGGTAGAAAATTGAGGTTGCTGCACCACATCGAAACGCTTCAGAGACAATAGTATCCAAATGGTCCGCAGACAAGTCGGTGGCGTCCTGACTGTGATTCAAATATCGAAATGGTCCGCCGTGGCGTCGAAGAACGAAGACCTAAATAATCGTACTCAGCATCCATTAGGGCATCGTGATGAGAACATACCCATTCCAAAAGGACACATCCGTTGGAATATACTGGGAAACGGTCATCGAGGCTGAGGTTGTGGTGGATCGGAGGAGAATTTATTCAACCACGATCCTGACGGCACGGGGAAAATGACTCTGGTTGAATCAGTAGGAGCATATGGTCAAAACCATACGCGTTCAAGACGCCGAGAGCGATGCAGCCATGCATGTAGTTCTGTAGCTTTAAATCAAGGGTGTCCTATATATCCAGGACAGAACAATAAAGTCTCGATGCAGAAATCTAAGGAAGGTTCTCGTGAGGACTTGCGAAAAGGTGAACGAACAATAATGGTTGGACCTACAAACCCTTGTTCCTTGAGTCTTGTGTATTTCCCGAGACCCCAATCTCCGTACGCGTCATCTCGTAGGGATTTCCGCCGAGTGCGTGAGTCGGAAAATATAAAGGGAGCGATCCACCAGGAGTGCCTTGGATATAGAGCGGATATCATGTCTTTCGCCGCCTCGTATCCATGGTCCGATGGTTGAGCAGCCCGGTCCAGTCGATTAATTGCAGTTTTGCAGGAAATGAAAAGGCACCCTAATTTATTTCCGGCAAATACGAGGGATCACGAAGCCTCATTTCTCGCACAAAGGCCGGCCGTGAAGGGAAACATGAAAGTTCAAGAAGAGCCTGACACAACAACCCCCAACAAAACTCCATGTCTCTCGCGAAATTGACCTCAATATCAACGCAAACGCTCTCCCTCCTCCTCGAGCGCCAACGTGTGCAGACCCTCCCCTCATATACGACCGACTCTGCTCCCCGAAACTCCAATCTTCACCTCCCTCAAATTACCACAAACCTCAATTCCCTGCGCGCCGGCATCCTCGCGCTCGAAGCCAAAGAAGGCCGCTCGGATGCGGTCAACCTGCTTCGGAATCAACATGAGCGTATGCGCGGGATGCTTGGGGCAGGGGAGGACGAGGGCGTCGAGAGGTTTGTGCTAGCAACTGCGCGTACATTAACAGCTATCGACTACGCAGCAGCCTGGACCCGCTGAAACCGCCCACATCCGCCCAAAGACAGGAGCTACTGCCCACCACGCCGTCCTCTGGACTCAACTCGGCCGTCTTCACCCCATACACGGACGATCCTGAAGCAGAGCCTGCCGAGCTGCTGCAAACGCAGCGGCTAATGATGGACCGTGCGTGCTAATACCGACTCCCTTTCACTGTACTGAGGTTCCATGCAGAGCAAGACAACCACCTCGACCTCCTCTCGCATTCCATCAACAGGCAACGAGATCTGTCGCTGCAAATCAACGACGAGCTTGATGTCCACACCGGTCTGTTACAGGAACTCGACACGGACTTGAACCACTCCGAGACAATTCTCGGCCGTGCGAGGGGGAGACTAGACAGAGTTGCAGCAGGCGCGAAGCGGAATGGTATGTTGCTTCTTTCTTAAATCGAATTCTTGACCAAATAATTTCAGGGTCAGCGGTGACGATAGGCGCATTGATTCTGGTGCTGCTAATCCTCATTATCGTCTTCAAAACTTGAACGACATGGCATTATCATATCTATTCGCATCCTTGGATTGTACATTACAGCGCATAAATCATTCTCCCTTGATCCCATAAACGCGCAAGATCGCCTTCCCTATGACCACGTTCGACAACTCCTTGCCATTGGTCCTATTCGCAGCATTCTCCGCCGCAAGGGCTATCTCGGTCGGTATGATACCCGCGTCTTTGCGAGCGGCGATGATCTTAAGGACAATGGGATCGGTGAATTCGGGATGTCCTTGAACAGTAAAGATGTGGACGTCGGAAAGGGCGGTGGTCGTCGAAGCGAACCGCACCATTCCTTGGTTCTCCGAGATGTCGGTCGAGCCGAGCAGCCGGAAGCCAGGAGGGACCCCGCAAACATGGTCTTGGTGCATCTGTTCGACATACTGCGTGCGGTCAATCAAGTAATTCTGTTCTGGTGTAGACGAGAAACATACCAACGAGTCCGCGCCGCCGAAAATCTGCTTTCCGAGAGTGGTGAGAGGGACATCCGTCGGGCCGACTTCCCAGCCAAGCGGATTCTTGATGCACACCCCACCGAGGGCGCGGGCGACGATTTGATGCCCAAAGCATATGCCTACGATCTTCACCTGCGGTTTATCCCTCGCGACGTGGGCGACATAATCCACGAGTTTGTTTATCCATTCAACCTCGGCCGCGTATGCCGACGCCTCTACTCTGAGTACTTCTTGTCGTAGAATTGTGAAGCCACTCACTGGAGCCTGTGATGAGTATCCCATCGTACGCCTTGTCTTCAGGAGGATAAGCCATGTCGTTTACGACGTCGTAGGCATCGAGTGTGAAGCATGCGTCGTCTGAGATGCCCAGTGCCTTGGCTGATTGCTGAAGGAGGGAGGTAAAGAATTCATGGTAGGTGCCGTGGGCTTGCTTGACCGAGGGAATGGGTGTGTCGCAGACGAGGAGCGCGATGGACTTCATGAGATGAGATAAGGACTGTTGATGCGTGTTTACTGAACTCTGAATCGGAACTCTGACCGCTCCCAACCTCAACTTTCTGCTGAGCGGACAACTGGATGGCAAAATCGAGTTCAACTAGCTCACGATTTCTCCTTGAAATATCTCATCGTGCCGGGCACGCGTGTCTGGTTTCTTCCGAATCTCCGGTTTCGTAGTACCATCTCTGCCCTGTTCAACGTTCAATTTCTCTTCTTCTTGCCAAGACCAACACTCAAATCCTACAACATCCTCGCCGGCTCTCTCTATCCTATGCTATCCTATTATTTTCCGAAGTCTAGACGCCCCGCTTGATACTAAACCTTTTTTCCTTTTTCCTCGTCTACGCCCGCTCCCTTTGACATATATATGGCATAAATGAGCGGCCTCGACACTGTACGCTGCGGTGGCGGGAAGAATGTGACGATATAGATTTTGCTTCAACATGGTCTACGGGCAAAGGTATATCTACAAGGATAGGAATGGAACGAGCTCAGCTATCGATGTTCAACACGGTACTTCTGCTCTCTTTCCTCCTTCTTGCCGTCTCTGGGTCCTCCCCCCGACCCGAAATCCAGCCCCGGCGATGTAAATGCACCTCCAATGACGCCTGCTGGCCGAGCCCAGCCCAATGGAACGAACTATCCCGGACGCTCTCTCACCCAGTATTCGACGTCCTACCCATTGGGTACCACTGCCACGAACCGCATTACAACGCGGCTTTGTGCGCTGTTGTACAGGAGAATAGCGCCAACTCGATATGGCGTTCGGACCAGCCTGGGGCGGAGCAGTCGGATAATTGGGAATTCACTGCTGGTTCTCGGTGTGGGATAACTGCCAATCGGACCACTCCATGTGGGCAAGGAAGGGTTCCTGCGGTCGGTGTCAATGCAACAACGGAGCTCGACGTGCAACGCGCCCTCCGGTTTGCATATGAACGGAATCTCAAAGTGCATGTCAAGAACACTGGGTATGTACTTTTTCGACTGGTCCTTAGTGGTACTGACGCTTCGGCAGACACGACTTCCTTGGACGTGGCCTAGGTCCCGGCTCCCTCATGATTTGGACGCACCATTTTAGATACCAGAGGTTCGACGCCCAGTTTCGATACGCTACGGGGCAGTGGGCGAACTTTCCGGTGGTAACCGTTGGTCCGGGCTTGCAGTGGGTGGATACCTATGCGTTTGCAGCAGAGCACAACGTCGTAGTTGCTGGCGGTATCGGTCCGCTCGGGTCTGTTGGTTCGGGCGGCGGGTGGCCGCTTGGTGGGGGACACAATATTCTCTCTTCCCATCTCGGGCTTGGTGCCGACAACGTCGTCGAGATCGACCTCGTTCTTCCTGACGGGCGACTTGTGACCGCGAACCCACATATCAACACTGATCTTTTCTGGGCTGCTCGTGGTGGGGGCGGTCCCAATTTCGGGATAGCGACCCGAATCGTCTACCAAGCGCACCCCATTACGCCTCTGTACGCATCCTTCTTCGAGGCGCTCACCAACGGTACCACGGCATACATCGCCCTCCTAGACCTATTCCACACCTCCCTGCCCGCCCTCGCCGACGCAGGCTGGTGCGGGTACTATCCGTTCCAATCCCCGTCGTACTTTGCTCTCATGTACCTCCTCCCAAACGGCAACACGACCTACGGCAACGCCACGCTCGGCACCTTCATCCACGCCGCTTCAAAGATTCCGGGCGTCTACATCCGGACGGACGTGACGACGACGTACCCAAATTACCAGAGTTGGTTCGTCGCGAATATTCTGGATCCGGTCCATGTTATTGGGTTCAATTATACTGCGGGTGCGGCGGCGGGTCTTGGTGTCGAAACAGCGTCGTGGCTACTCCCTCGCAGTCTGTTTACCAACAAGTCTTCGGCGCATAGCATGTCTGAAGCTATTGCTGCGATGCCTGCAGGGATTGGGCAGTCCGTCCTTTTTATCTGCCCAACAACTTGATCTGATGTCCTGTAGGCACGTCGGCGGCGGCGTCGTCTCTAGCAAATCCACAGACTTTAATGCCCTGCACCCGACATGGCGCAAAACCCTCGTAGACATCAGCACCGCCGGCGAGTGGACTGACGCCTTCAATGCGACTGCAATTCAAGCGGTACGCCAGGGCATCACGGACCAAATGGCACCGTTCCGTGCTTTGACTCCGGGGAACGAGGGCGGGCAGTATCTCAACGAGCCCGATTTGCTCGTTCCCGACTACACACGGGCCAACTGGGGAACGCATTATGAGCGGTTGCTAGAGATCAAACGGATGTATGATCCGACGAATCAGTTGCTCGTCGTTCAGGGTGTTGGCGCCACAGATTGGGATGATGAGCAGATTTGTCCTATTTATTGAAACAATTTAGAGAAGTAGGGACTACATGTCTGACACCCAGCGAGTATTTACATGGGAAAAAGGAAATTCAAGTCTTTGATGGATCGTGTTCGGCATTGACGGCATGTTCAACTTCATTTTTCAACCAGAATTAAACATGAACAAATAGGAGTGTCAACCTGAAAGCAACTTTCCTTGCATCCAAAATTTCTCCGCGGACAGATTGTGCGGAACAAGGCTGCTCCAAGCCCTGCGAGGCGATAATCACCGTTTCTCGCCCATTTTCCTGCGCTTGTCGTCCTCCGCCCGAATGCGAACGAAAAATCAATTCGTGTCTAATGTTTTTCGTTGAGCTTTCAACCAACTTTCAACAGAGACATTTCTTATACTCCATTGTCACAGCTTCGCCTTTTCCTTCCCGCGTGCGGCGTGCCAAAACCTCCCTCTCGCGCCACATCAAATGCGGAAATGCCCCCGAGAGCAAATCCTCCGCGAACCTGGGTAGCAACTTGCCCTTGATATCCGTCGAAACACGCACACTCATCACCATCGCACCCTCATTGGACTCCCCCTGGAAAAAATCGCGCAAAACTCGCAAAGGAGCCGCCGTGCCGTAGTAATACTTACTTTACGATCTGCAGTGTCCGCGCAGCGCCATGCCCAAAGTGCAGCTTCGCAAGATTGACTCTCGGCATGGAATAAACTTGTTCTCCTTGCCTTCCGTCGATTGCCGGAGCCAAACCGAATCGCTCACCGCAATGCGCGTGCTTATCCTTGAGCAACCAGCAGAAGGCCAACGCAACCGTGCCGTGCGAGGTTATCTTGTCCGCGCAATTTGCGGTCCCCTACTCTGTCAAGAGGAGGGTTCTGTGGGGCTGAATGTTCTGATCTCCCGCAAAACTCGTTGCATCATTTTCCCACATATGTCTGGATGATTCATAGTATATGTGTCAACAGTGATGATTGTCACCCCGAATCACCCCGATCCACATTCCTCTCCGCCATTTAAGATGCACTGGTTCCAGGCTATAATATCCTATAAGTATCTCTCATCCCACTCAATAGATGGGGAGGCTTGAAAGAGTAGGGGAACGGTGCTCGCGCCGCTATGGATGATTCATGTATGAGTCTAAGAGATGGTGTTTCGCAGTGTGAGTCTGCCTCGGAAACCCCAGTTCGCGCGCTTGTTTCTGCACACGAGGAAGATCTAGCCGTTTGCTTAAATACCAACTTGAAGGAAAAAATCCCACTGGGGATTTGGAAAGTCATCCACGCCCGTAGGCAAACTTGCTGGGCAGTAAAAGTGCATTGGGAGAGTTGTACTTCGGGGCGTTCCCAATCCCAGAATGTGTGTTGACGCTCGAGTCGGAACATCTAATGGGTACATACTTGCCAGCAAAAGTGAACAAAGTTTCAACTGAACAGAGCTCTGACATGGTCTAGATCCGAAATCGTTCGCGTTCGCATTCGCCGTGGGAGCAAGACTCGAAGTTCGAGGGAAGACACCGAGACCGAGTGGAGCTCCAATTAGAGCCCAAAGAAGAAGAGGCAGCAATCGACAGCAATGACAGTGTGCCAACAAGATGAGACAACTTTTCTTCCAAGTTCAACCGAGAACGCAAAGCCAATGACGAGATGTATTGCGACTCAGACCAAGAATGATTTCATGTAATTGCAAGTCTATACTTTATTTCAATGCAGGCGAGTGGGGAATATTGTAAAAAAACTGGAATGAAACGTGTGTAAAGGATTGCGAGAATATGTATGATTACTTTGCGAGATTCATGGATGGTCGAATTCGGATGCCTGCCTAACAGCGTCAGTACTGGTTCAAGTCCTCCAAACGAGAACACTCACTGGATACAATTACAAATTGGTTACTTGTTTCTTTCTCAATCAAGCGGCAAGATCGTGCCCGCAAGCCAATCCGCCTGGGGAACTACGCCCGCGGCGCGACACACACTGCACGCGACTTCCACTTCAGAGTCATTCCCATCGAGCACAGGCTCGCGCCAGCCTCGACTTGCCCTCTGCGCCGAAACCAAGCACGCCGGGTGGAACTTGTGGTCGCACACCTTCTCCCTCCCTCCCTCCACACTCTTCCCTTTGTAGATCGGAACCATCCGACGCGCCTCTTCGTCGACCACGACAAAGGGATCTTCATCCGAAGGCCCCACACCGCACGACGCATCATAGCACCGCAATCCCGCCTCACGCTCTCGCCGCTCAACACGTTGTCGGAAAGTCGGGCCGGGCGGAGGTGGCGGTGCCCACTCTTGCGGTGGTGGAGGCGGCTGTTGAGGCCCAGCGTTGGTGGTCGCGTCGGGATGCGCATGAGGGTGCGTGTGGAAATGCTGCCCATCCGTAGCCCCAGGACCCGTACCAAACTCGAATATCACCCCGCCTCCCGGCAGCGTAGTACGACGGGTTGGCGCGAATGGAAGGTTCCAAGCACCAGCCATGGGAGGGGGATTTCCCGCTGCATTGTCCGCGTTGGCATTCGGGGCTGCTTGGCCTGGAGGCCTAAGCCACGGCGGCAACTGAAATCCGCCAAGATCCGGCGCCGCTCCCGGCGCTGCATCGGGAGTAGCTGGCCCACCAGGAGCTGCTCCTGCTTGTGGCGTCGGTGGTGCGAGACCCAAAGCACGCAGCATCGCCATTCCCAAAGTCTGAGCGGCTTGTGCCTGCGCCTGATCTTGAGGCTGCGCTTGAGGTGGCGCTCCTGGATTCGGCGGAGCCACATTCGGATGCCCAGCAGCTGCAGGCTGGGGTGCGTTTCCGGTGGGATTCATTTGAAATCCAAAGCCACCCGGCCCAGCAGCGAACTGAATTCCCTGGAATCCGGCTGGCAACCCGCCGACATTTCCAGCTCGTCCTCGTCCTTGTCCACCAGGGCCTTGCGGAGCCCCAAATCCCGTGAAAAGTTGCCCAAACGCACCCATGACGCCACCCCGACCTCTTCCTGCTCCAGTGTTGAGCCCGACGCCGCTTACGCCAGGGAAGGTAAATGCTGGGCCAGGGCCGGGTGCTCCCGGAGGCGGTGGCGGTGGCGCTGTCGGATTCGCGGCAGGATTGGCACCCAACGCGTCCCCTACACCGCCTGCTGCATGCAAGTCCGCGGGTGGAGGAATGGGCCCGAGCGTGCTGAAGACAATGTCAAGACCGAACGTGAACGCGGGTTGTCCGTGGGCGTGTGGAGGTGGAGGGGCATTGGTGTTTGTTGATGGCGCAGGGGCGGACTGAGTCTGGGGTGGCACTTCCGGGGCAGAGGCGGGTGTAGATGATGTAGACGCTTGACTAATACGCTCCAACGGCGGCGGAAGGTCATCCTCGTCATCAACGTCTTCCACCGTCGCAGCTCGAGACGGGCGCGATGCGGACGCTTGAGGAGCTTGAATAGGCTCTAGAGGCGGCATATCATCCTCTCCCTCGTCATTGGCGGTCGCTAGAGATATTAAGTCAAACGCATTTGGACAAGGACAATACCACAGACCTCTAGCTGCAGTCCGTCCCGGAATCGGCTCAAGTGGCGGAGGGCCTTCATCCTCGTCGTCTTCAGGCGCGGTTGGTTGAGGGAAGTTGGCACCTGTAGAAATGCACCGCGTCAAAAACTAGTGTAGACAAACCGAAAGAGGAAAACCAGAGAGCAAAGAGAACTCACCTCCCATCGGCCCACCAGCCCACTCGAAAGTAAATCCACCGTCACCCCCGAGGAAGCCCAGCATTTCACCTTCGCCATCGTCTGGGTTCTCTGCATCCAACATATCATCCAGAGCATCCCCAAATTGCGGAGTCCAAGGGTGTGCGTGGCCATGTTCGTGTACATGGTCAGGAGGGATTCCTGTTGCACCATCGGCTCCTGGGATTGGGAAAGGCATATGAAAGTGCATTCCGGGCCCGCCCATGTCGCCCAAGCCGCCCATTCCCGCTTTGCGCCCCCCGTACCATATGAGGCCCTGTGGATCGACATCGAAGCGGCAGGTCGGGCAGGTCGTCTGACCAGGTCGGGCAAACCAAGGGGCAAGGCACGAAGCATGGAACAAATGAGCACAGGGAAGCGCGATGATCTCTTCTTTCGGCGGGGTGGCAGCAGAATCAGACGCGGGCTGCACATCAGCGGGAGAAGTGAACGCAGCGCCATCGCCATCCAACAGCTTGTCCCAACAAATCGCACAGCCGCTATCGCCGCCGACAGCACCGAGCTCTTCGCCTCCGTCCTTTGGGATTTCACTGAGGCGCTCGAGTCTGCGAACTAGGCCTTCGGGCACGCGTTCTAGACCTGCAATGATCTTGGCCGCATTCTCAGGGCTGTCCTTTGGCGGGGGCGGGGGCGCCATCCCACCACCAAAGAGGACACCAGGGAGACCGGCTCCAGCGAAAAGGGTCATGAGTTGGGTGGTGAAAACTGGGGGGTGAACGTGGGGTAAATGGAAGTGCGGGGCAGTAGGGTTGGGAGGCGGGGGATTAGGCCTATTATTACGGTTATTAGGTGCAGCTGTGCGCTGGCTAGGATGTCTTCGATCTCGTTCTTGGTCTTGGTCTTCTGCCCGACGCGTACGGCGGCTGCCTGTCGCCATGTCAGGCGCTACTGGGGCAGAGATGGGTTCGAGGGGCGGCATTTCTTGGTCAGCCTCGTCGTCGCCGTCATCGTCGGTCCATGCATCGTCACCATCGTCCTCGGCAACGACTTGCTGCCGTCTGTAGCGCCCGCCAGGACGGGTGTCAGGTAGGGCTGCGGAGTTGTTTGTGGTGGTGTTGTTGGACGTCTCGTGTTCAGACGACTCGGAGTCGCTCGAGTTGGAGACGCTCTGGAGCTCGGGCATGGAGTCGTCAGAGTCATGTCCCCCATCGTCGGGTGCGGTGTTGTGGTCGATGTCCATTTCAAAGGCGGTGGGTGCAAATAGCCGACAACTTGGCGGCTTTATCTCCCAGAACCTCGTAGAACCTCACAGATCTTTTATGACTCGGGCGACCACTGGCTCGGAGGCTACACAATTGAACCAACCATGAATCACGCCCTATATCCGTCCAGACCTGGTCAAAGCGCTGTCACCATGTCTTCAAAGCTTTCTCGACCGCTAGCCTGGCCCATTGTCGTCAAGATCACATATAAAATGGGTCTCGTATCGCTCATCGAGTACGGTACTCCATGTCCCAGTCACACAACGGGTAAAATGACGCGCTAATAACAGAGAGAATCTTGCTAATGCCACAACATTTTCAGAACGAAAAGCCCCACCCGGATGACGCAGGAACTCCACCCCGGAAGGATGCCTGAGATTCCAGATTCCACTCCTACCTGCGCGCCGTCGAGCCCCAACTTGACTCCGAGGCAAGATCGGCCAATTGCAGCGGATGCCACTCCACGACCTCGTCCGCGCCCACCCCCACTCACCCTCGTGTCCGTTTTGAATCACAACTTCACTCCAGTCAATGGGCATCCTCCAAAGCCAGAGGAATACACCCGTGGACGCACTCCAACAAGGGGACCGTCCTCTCACCGCACTGGCAGGCGTCGCCCACAAGCCTCGAGGGTAGTTTACGCGTCTCAATTTGTCTGCACGACGCCTCACGGTGGGCAATAAACCATGTACTCTCGACGAATGTAACCAACCATAGCATAGAATATAGAAATCCTCTGTTTGTGTCGGTAAATCGAAGTTGAGATCAAATTTGATGCTGCACTTGTTCTTTCTTGCCAACCATGTCAAAAGTACAAGCCCGAGTCTGGATACCCCGCTCAGTGCTGGGCGGCTCCCTTTCATGTCCTTTTGCCTGGCTAATTTATTTTCCAACCATACTTGGCTAGATACTGATGTGAGCACCACTAGCCGACTCCATTCTCCAACACAAAACTCACTTGTTTCATGACAGATACGTTGACAATAGCAAGAAAGAACAAAAGTCCCCTCGTTACCGAACAACATCGCGTTGGCCACACCTTGTTTGCGCACCGGGCGCTAATCCTTGTTTCCTTTTCGCAACATGTTTACATATTTGGATGTTGTGGCACGCACAGTTCGCGTTGCGCCCACTTTCTGTTGTTGTTCTCGTCCCATTTAACGTTTGCCCTTCGTCTTGTTCAACTACTTTCGGCCCATGTCGGATCCCTCAAACTCGTGAGCTTCGATTCATCCTATGATACTTACTTCTGAATAACTGACGATAGAGTCTTAGACAGCAACCCTCATCGACTCCCACAGAGCCTGCGGACAGTCCAAGAATTCCGAGTCCAGGCCCGGGCTTCATAAGTACCAGCAACTCGCGTTTCCTGGACGACCCCAACTGCCCCCAACGAAAGCTCGAAGACTGGTCTTTTAACATGCCAAAAAAGGCAGATCCCGTCGTTAGCCCAACACTTCGCGAGCAGGCTGAACAGGATCTGTTACTATGTTCCTTCCCACTGCGTAGTTCGTCGCCTCAGCGTGGTGAGGAGGATTGCGCAAGAGATTCATATCCACAAGCTGGTGACACTGTAAATCCCGCCCTCCTCCAGATCCCACCTAGTATGTCATCTCAGCGGTTTACCATTGCCTTGATGTTGAATGCCATTAGGCGCAGAGGCGACATCTAATTCGTGTATGCTCTTTTTCGCCTTTTCCTCAGTACACTGATTTCCGAGTAGCTACTATTCCCGAGGCGGGAGGATACGAACCGTATTGGCATATTGCAGATTACGCACCCCCAAGTCAATCAAGTTCCCCCTCAAAGAAACGGAAGTGGCAACTAGACGATGATGATGATTATGAGCCAGCAGACAACGACTCTTTCAGTCGTAATTATCCCCCAGCTTCTTCAACGTCGCGCAAGAAACCAAAGATCACTGGAAGCAGCCAAGCTCCCACTATTTCTCGGAGAGGTCAGTTTGAATGCTACTCTCGTGATTATGTTCAAACCAATGGGAAACGACTAGATAAACCAAGGCGAAGAAAGAGATCGCGGACTTATGAGCGGATTACAACGCAAGCTGCATCTTCGAGCCGGCAAATTCCAGACGACACCGACACCATCACTTTACACAGACCACCTATTATGGATCAACTTGGCTACCTGCCGCTGCCAGGCCAACGCAGAGACGATGCTGTCTTGGTATTGCCTGAAACGACCGTACGACGCAAGGCACCGTCCAGTAGGAGCATGATGAGTGGGGAAGACGTTGGCAGCTCCGTTGAAACGTTCCAGGAAAACGACGGAGATCAACATACCCTGGATCCCATTGATACTTCCACGATCCTGCGAACAGAAGATCTTCCGGGGCGTCGAGAATCTGGCAGCGAGTTGGAATTTTTCTTCCAAGAGGCGGCTGAATCCTCAAGTCCGCCCAAACTCGAGGAACAAGAATCAGAAAGCGAAGTTACTCTCGTTGAACCACCACCAAGCTCTCGTAAAAAAGGCAAAGGTACTTGGCAGACAGTCCCTCGATCTTGGTTGAAATCTAACTTTGCCCTGGTCAGCACGAGTACGAGAGCGAAACCCATCGTCATACGCATCTTCGAGTTGGCAAGTGCCAGTGCAAAGCCTGGGGGGACGCAGAGCTGCACAGCAAGCCAGAACGACGATCACCGAACAGTTTGGACAGGCGGCAGATGTAGAGTCGTTCATCGGTGGAGGTACGTTTGATTTTTATTGTATTCAAGCTAATGCTCATCTTCTCGCCTTTAGCCGGTCCGTCGTCAAGTAAGAAGAGGAAAAGGAGGGATGACGATGACGAGTACGATCCTTCAGATACAAGCCCTCAGGAATCTATGGGTGGGTTCAAATTCGATTCCAACACGCCTTTCCATACTCATGTTCATTTTTAATTAGCTTCTCAGAGATGTCGGAAAATTCCTCGGCGTCAAACATCTGGGCAAACGAGATTGACAGGACCGACAAGCCGGTCAGGCGCTACGAAGCGCAGACGAGAAGATACACCCAACTCCGCAAGGCAACAACCAAAGAGATGTAAAACGGTTGCGCCGCCAAGTCCTGAAGATGAAGTTGATGAGCTGGAACCAGAGAGCGAACACGAAGGTGTGTTTTATTTCAACCTGGTTGCATCCGTCGAATAATTTCAATTTATGCAGAGTCTGGGTCGACAACGGCTGGGCAAGGCAAACGGTGTACCGTTGGCAGTTGCCTCAGAGTGTTTACCCGCGCAAGTGATCGTTTGCGGCACGAAAGGACTGTGCATGGCAATGGACCAAGATATCTATGTCATCAATGTAACCACGATTTCAGTCGGTCAGATGCGCGGAAGCGCCACTGGGATGACAACACCACTACTTGTCGAGATCCGGGAGCCTGAGGATCTGACGAAGTAGTTAAAGTACCAAGTAGCTGGAAAGAACTTGGAAAGAACGTTGAAAATTGAACACGGATCAGTGTTTGATCGGCAGGCCTTGCTCTCAACGACCACCATCAACAGCGGCATCGCGACTGAAGCTATCGATCCTCTATGGACTACTCGACTACTATCCTCGAGACCTCGGCCGTCGACGCAGAAAAACTCGAGGCGGCATTCTGGCGCTAACGTTCCCGGTTCGGATGGAGAATCCGAGTCACTGAGGAAATTGGATGCAAATCCGAGTCGGACAAAAGGCCGAGCCTTGTTATCCCATTGCCACCGGAGCCCGACAGCGACAATTGAAAAAAAAAATCCACACTGCCTTGCGTCCTTGTTTTCGTGGCCAAAAAAAACGTATTTATACGCTCTGGGACTTCTTAGCTCTTGCAGCCCCCAAGCCAAACTCGTGTGGCGTTCAATTGCAAGCAATATTTCCAAAAGCTCTCTCTGCATCTTCTCAACTCAACCAATGACCAACGCATGGCGTCCTCTGTTATCTTACCCAATATCGAATTTGCGAACAGGGGTCCATACGCCACCTCCAGCCGAGCCATCGCAGTTGTCTGGTTCTGGATACATGGACGTTGACGCAGGTGAGTAAGCAACTCTTAGACTGTTCTCGGTCTACTTGCTCATCTCAGGACCGTGGCGCAGTGAAACAAGAGTTCGAAGAAGAGGATCCATTGGCTGCCTCGATGTGCGCATACCCATTCCAGGAATCTCAGTCCAACAGCTTCAATCGAATGCGGCTACTTCTCATGACGACGCTGCACGAATCGGATATAGTACGTGGCGGAGCCCAAGCTGGTGCGAGTGCAGCGTCCGAACTCCCTGAGCACGTTGGGAATGTGTCGGCTGGACAGAGCGTCGTCAAGGACGAGCCGGTGGAGGACAAACTCATGCTGCACGAGTCAGACGCGAATCGGAACTTTCAGAACTTACAGAACTTACAGAACTTCCAGATATCGAATCAGAGGATAGCGAAACGGAAACCGACTGGGATTTGGAGTACATTTTCTCAGAGCTCGAGCAAATTGTGGACGACAAGACCAAAGACCCAGACTACTCACCGGGTCTCAAGGACATGGGATCAGCGAGCACGGAACCCCGGACTCTTCGTCCTCGCGCTCAAAATGAGAATTAGACGATTACTGAAGACGAAATTAAAGGTGGATTATAATAAAAATTACTTGTCCTCCGTGGGCGATTCGCATCGGACCTCCTCCTCATCTTCCCCTGCAACTTGTGTCGGCGCGCCGTTCTCATTATTCTCCGAGATGCTGTGCATGCGTTCCCGTCCTGGTGTGACGTCCCCGGCGTACGGAATGGTCGCGGGGTTCTCTGGTGTCATGCCACTCAGCTTTCTGCGCGCCTTGCCAGAGTTCTGACGTGGGAGAGGTTCCGGACGGGGCTGCTCGGAGATGGTCACTGTCCTAGAATTCGAAGACGTTGTTCTGCGCGCATGAGATGTACACAGGAGTCATTTCGGGGCAGGGATGCTCACTTGGACATGATAAAATAAGGTTGGGTCGAGGTGGGTAATGAGAGAGAGTTGGCCGTTTACACCCGCCTTATATCCTGCTGTGAACACCGCTTTCCCACGGTTGCGATCAATTAACCCCAAAATTGAACACCGCTTTCGCGACGCGGCCATCAAGCGCACCTTGTTCTCTTCCCCTGCCTCATTCTCTGTGTTTGACCCTCGAAGACACCTGTTGTGCGATATAAGGACAGCTCGCATTGAAGAGGTATACATGTTGGTATTTGATATGTAGTACAAGTACGTAGTCCTTGGTCGTGCAATAAATACATATGTGAATGTTCTAGGGTATATCAACTCTGCCCAATCCTTCAACAAGCCAACCTACCGCGCCTCCCGACTCCATGGCCAGCACCCACCGGCACCATCATCTGATATATCCCCCGACTGCGCATGTCACGCGGAGCCAGCGCCGTCGAACACGGATATGGCACCCTCCGCTCACGGTGGGCACGTCCACGAGGGTGGGACAGTAGCGGCCGTTGTTCTTGCTGTTGCTCTTGTTCAAGCAGCGATTGACGGGAAGGTGAGGGCAAGCGAACATCTCCGGCTTGGTGCACCGGACCCAATGGTTGCCGCATAGTCATGTCCAAGGACGGTGGCGGCGACGCGCGCGAGGGACCTTGACGCACGGACAGGGCACGACGAAGTGCCGCCGCGGTCGCCGAGGCTCGTTCGCGAGAAGTGTCCGCCTCCCTTCTGGGACGCCGGAAGCCAGGAGACGAAGGAGGCGACAACGAGGAAGAAGAGCGTCTGGAATGCCCACTGCTCGTTCTGACCTTGCGTGGCCGAATCGGGCGTGCTGGACTCGGAATGTGGCCGACAGCGGAGGAGGGCTCGGCGAGCGCTTCGACAAGGCTTCCCGTGGTGAAGGGGTTGTATTCGTCATGTCCACTGCGGAGCTCAGAGGGAATATTTCTGATTGGGAGTGAATACTCTGGGGCTGGCGGAAAATGACCAAGACTGACCCTTTGGACGACATGATATCAACGGACTCTTGGCCTCAGACTGAATGCCGCCGCAGGTGAGGGGAATGGAGGCGAGAGAGGAGAGCGCAGCTGGAGCGATATCGACCCCGGATATATAAACGCTCGGATATAGACGCCAAAGCGCCCGCCCATATCATAAAGTGAGAACAAAAGCAGAGACAATATCGAACTTACTTTCCCTGTTTGGGAAGCAAACGATGATTGAATGGCAAGCGCGGCCGACGCTTTGATGTTGACTCCCTATCACGCCGAGACGAGGCCCAGGAGGAAGACCCTCAAATCGTTGAGAGGCACAATCATGGAATCAGATTTCATTTTGCAAATTCATAATGAGCTCCTGATGATGCCGCCCATAGCCGTGAGGAGGACTGGGTGATCGCTGCTGTGGCAACCGGCGCTGGCGTCCGAATCACCGTCTGCTTGAATGGAGTGAATGCGTATCAGCTGCCCTGGTCTAGGAGAGGCGAAGAGTCTAGAATGTCCTGCAGGGGTTTCTTTCGTCAAGAATTGGTGGAGTGTCGGTAGCCCCTACGGCTCAACTTGGAGCAGGTGGTCAGAGGTGGCCAGAAGACAGAGCAGCTTCCAAAAATCGTCATAGATTCGAGGTTAAATTACATCCATAGAAACTTGAAAAAGAGGTGGGAGGATGAGGAAAACATTCAAGCAGTAGCGCCCTTCTGCTGCTGCGTCAACATACGCCTAGGAATAAGTGAGGGCCCATCCGCGGAAATGTAAAAACCAAGTCGACGCACTGCCTGGCTGCGAGAATCATCTGCGCCTTGCGCTCCTTCAAACTGGCCTCGCGCTTGTCCGCACTGTCCTCCCACGCGGCTTTACCTCCGATCTCCTCATCGGGAGGCAATGGAGCTTGCTGGACGACACGCTCTTGGAGGTTATACCGGTCTATGAGGCTCTGCGTCGGCGCCTTGACGGCCGTTGTGGCCGCCTGGGCCGGCCTGGGGGCCTGCACATTGGTTCGGGGGTACAGCGTATAGTATGCGGGCGGTGGCTTCAAGTCCAGTCAGTATCCATCTGTAGTCATGGACCAAGACGCACTGGGTCTAAAAATCCGCGTTCCAGTATTTTGTTTGAGGAAAGCTCGACACTCCCGGTACGAAGCAGGTCATAACGAATGTTGTCACTGCGGGGCGCGTGCTTGGTGTGAGTGAGCACAAGGGCAAGTCGAGTGCTCCGGCTTACGGTGGTATGTCCGGAAACATGTTGGATATCGTGTCAATCTGGGTGAGACAACTAGTCAGCGCGTGGCGCACAACGAGCTGGAGAGGGCGTACCATGTCTTGAGAAACGGGCTTGGGCCTAAAACCGAGTGTGTCTGAAGCACTGCGCTCAGAGGGGGAGCCATTGTCTGCAAGACGGTCAGAGGCGCCAGAGGCCACAGAGATGGTGCTTGCTCGTCGTCAACCACCGGAAGAGAAAGACGATGACTGCAAAGGCGACCACAACGTTGACGACTTCACCCATTGCGAGAGTAGAGAATGACCCAGCAAGAATTGATTTCGCTTGTCCCAGTTTTTGCTTCTTCCTACATCCCCATCCGATACACGAAGCCCTGGCCCAGATTTTCTAGTCTATGAACAAGGCGACCTTCTCCAGCGCCGAAGCGTTCACCTGATACCCTCACATTCCCTCGAAACAAAGGACATTCAACTCCGACGATCCTAGCCTTTGGGTTGTAATTTCCCCCGCAGAATGCAGGGCCGCCGAACTGAGATGGGGATTTTCCATTACTTTCTCCTCGAAAGCACGAGTCTCGTCGTATGCGGATATACAAACGTGCCCTTGTCTTCTTCAATCCATTTCCTGCCATCCCCGCGCTCCAAAATGACCCGCACATCCTCCACGAACTGGTCTCTTTCCGCGTCGGCCAGGGCAATAACTCGGCTGCTGCTGAGTGCGCGGTTGAGTATCCCTTCCGTGGTCCCCGGGATGTCCCACTGGAATATCTGTTCTTCAGGCGGCAAGAAGAGGTTGAGATACTCCGACGCCTCGAACAAACCCCGCCAAAGACCGCTGCGGAAATTCGGGGTCCCGTCGTACTCCTGCTTGGCGCGCATCTGAAGTTGCTTCAGCCATTCGACAGCGTCGCTGTAATGCTTATATCAAACCCCCAGTGGCACGGTCTTCGGGCGGACTTACTCGTTCTCAGCGTTCCAAATCAACGAGAGGACGCCTCCAGGCTTTAATATTCTCCCAAACTCGGCTGCCGCAGCCCCATGGTCTAGACACCAGTGATATGCCTGGGCAATGACAACGACGTCAGCCCAGCCATCTTCGACCCCCGTGTTGTCAAAAGTGCCCTCGGTCAGGGTAATTCGGTCGTCCGTGGTGTACTTGGCAAAGGTCTCGCGCATCCCTTCGCTGGGTTCAATGGCCTTGAGACTGCCCACATCCGTCCACTGCTCGAGCAGCGCGCGCGTGAATAGCCCTGTTCCCGAGCCAATTCTGCATGCCACTGAGTCGCAAGCTTAGTTTTCGCGGCCTCACTTACTCGACGACGTTCAAAGGACCAGGCGACTCTACGGCCTTCCGAATGCGAGATAACACTTCGGGGCGGTAGCTGGGACGCGCCCTAGATCGGTGAGTTGGTAGGATAGCTGCGAGCATGCCTGATACTTACTTGTTGTAGAGCTCGTTGGTGCCTTTGCCGAACCCAACCAGCGATCTTGGGTGTACCGCTGAGGTCATGAAGCGTTCTCACCAAGCACGGGACGGTCTATTTCAAGCATTCTGATTTTTCGACTGGCCACGTGCCACAACCTTCTCTTATCTTCCAACGCCATGGAGAATACTAGGCCACCCCTGGACGAGGATCTCTACACTGTAATTTGATTGTCTCTTTGCCGTTCTGGTGTGGCCGATTGATTCATACAGCGGACGACCGATGACGACTTGTCGTTTATTAAAGAGCAAACCGGAATACAGGACCCTGAGGAATTGAAGAAACACATCATCGCCGTTCAGAAGAAGGCATACGACGTATGTTCCGTCCGGTATCCAGTGTTCCAAACTTGAACCGGATCGCAGCTTCACGGGCACTACTGTATCCGTTCTTTCGGATTTACAAGGTTGGGTCTTGTCCTGGCGTTGCGGATCGGACTAACCGATACCTTCAAGGACAAAGATATCATCTTTCCCGGTCTATCAACATGTTCTTGCTCTTGGTCGAGAACAAGAGAACGCCATCTTTCTAGATTTGGGCTGCTGTTGTGCGTGAATCGGCTCACTCCCTTTCAATAATTGTAACATTATCCAGTTGGCACCGACATCAGAAAAGCTGCTAGTGACGGATTTCCCCTGCAAAATCTAATTGCCAGCGACCTTCGTCCGGGTGAGCGAGCAACCGAGCGATTGAAAGCCCAAGCTGACCTTCTTTGTTAGCATTCTGGAATCTGGGCCATCAACTTTTCCGATCCACGCCCGAAACTTTTCCAGTCGCCTTCCTTGCGGGCGACGTGTTCGACCCGGCGTTCCTCGAGCCATGCGCGCCATTCTTGGCACCGACGGACGTTACAACTCCTGTTCCAGCGCCGCTGACCTCGTTGACGAGCCTGACCCCACTCCGCGGGCACGTTGCCGCCATCCACATCTCTAACGTGTTCCACCTGTTCTATGAGCCAGAGCAGCTGAAGCTTGCGCACGCGCTTGCGGGACTACTCTCTGCGGCCCCGGGCTCAGTCATCTTCGGCACACACGTCGGACGCGCCGTCAAGGGCTTCAGAGAGGAGTCCATCTGCAGTGGCGGGCATCACATGTTTTGTCACTCGCCTGAATCCTGGCGTGAGATGTGGAACCAAGTGTTCCCAAAGGACGCCATCAAGGTCGATGTACAGTTTGTGGGCAGTAGTCAGGCGTCTCATATGGATATTTCGATGAATGAGTCTGCGGGTGAAGCAGGCGTGTTGACTTGGTCTGTAACCAGAGTTTGAGGAATGGCATTTTATTTTTGCCCATTGTCCCACGTGTGGCTTCCTTTTCGCAACCATGGAGCACAGCAAGCCCCCGCTGGACGAGACTTTGTACGACGTGAGTTGTCCCGATGCTTTGATTGTACTGGACTGATCCGTTGAGGGCAGCAAGCGACCGATGAGGACTTGTCCTTTATCAGATCGCAAATCGGGATACAAGACCCCCAAGAGTTGAAGAAGCACATCCTCGCCGTTCAGAAGAAGGCGTATACTGTAGGCAGACCAACTAATTTGAAAACCTCATTTTTCGACTCAGGGATAGCTACACGAACACCATTGCATTCGTTCTTTCGCCTTCATAAGGTTTGGGCTACGTATCTCAAGTGAGAATACGACTAAAAAACTCACTGCCAGGACAAAGATTCAAACTCTACCAGCCTATCAGCGCGTTCTGGCTCTTGGTCGAGAACGACAAGGCGCCATATTCCTCGATCTTGGCTGTTGTTGCAAGTGGCCTGCCGCATTCCTCTTCCCGAAGAACTCAACCTTTTATAGTCGGCACGGACATAAGAAAAGTTGCCAACGATGGATTTCCTCTACGAAATCTAATCGCAGCCGATCTCCGTCCAGGTGCATTTACAAACTAGCCGATTCAGCAGGAAATTGAGTTCCTTTCAGGCTTCTGGGATCTAGGTCATGAACTCTTCCGTTCTACACCCGAGTCCTGCCCCATCGCTTTTGTTGCTGGCGACGCGTTCGACGCTACGTTCCTGGAGTCTTGTGTACCTTTCTCGACCCCCGCGGAGGTCGTGACGCCCGTGCCGACACCACTGACCTCGCTCACCACCCTTACCCCGCTGCGCGGGCACGTCGCAGCCATCCACATTTCCGCGGTCTTCCACCTGTTCCTCGAGCCACAGCAGCAGCAGCTAGCGCGTGCGCTTGCCGCGCTCCTCTCTCCTATCTCTGGTTCGGTGATATTTGGTTCGCACGTCGCTCGGGAGGAAAAGGGATTCCGTCAAGGACCGTCGTGCAGCGGTGGGCATCAAATGTTCTGCCATTCGCCGGAATCTTGGTGCGAGATGTGGGAAGAGGTGTTTCCGAGGGATTTAGTTAAAGTGGAGGCACAGCTCGTTTCCCGGAGTCAGGTTCTGTCTATACGGGACGATGAGAAGACTCGAGATGCTCGTTACTTGGTTTGGTCCGTAACTAGAAATTGAATATTGAATGTACACAATTTCTCGGTACCTTCGGTCTGGTCTGTAACTAGAAATTGAATGTACACTGAGGAGGCCTCGAGGAGGGTTGGAGTTGCGGAGGTGGAGTGACGTCGCTTGGCAAACGGTGATCGGGCATAAATTCTCTTCTCCCTCCTACCTCGCTGTACATCCATGCTCAGTCTATTCAAACTCGTCACTCTTTTGGCCCTCACTACACCCTCCTTCGCCGGGAGCTCGTGCATCGCATTCGATGCCTCCATGAACCTCCTGCTCTTCAATGGCAACCAGGGCAAGGTATTTTCTTGGGACCGAGTCGCCTGGGGATGCTGATCGAGGTCAGGACTACAACGCCGGTACCTCTGATACCTGGGCGTCTGGTGCGTCTTGCAAGCAGCTGTTTGAATCTTCATGAACCTCCATGCCAGGTACCGCAAAGGATATTACAACGACTGGCCGACCGTGAGTTTGAGCACTCCAATATTTTCGATCACCAACTGGCATCCCGCTAGTCCATTCAACGGCAGCAACGTGAAATGCTACCTTGCACAGGTGCGCCTTCCGTTTCGGTCCAAAGCAAGCCCTCACACCATCCGCAGTTCTTTAACGCCATCTATGTCCTCGGTGCTGACACCGCCAATGCCAACGACATTTACATCTACGATGCTGGCGCAAGCAGCTGGTCCCAACAGCACATCACCGCCCCCTCAGGCTTCGACCCCACCAACTTCCAGGCAATCCTTGACCACGACACCAATGTCATCTGTGCGTGTTACCCCATCATTTCTCATTCCCTCTCATTTGCCCGTTTTTAGATGGCCTATCCGGTGGTGAGACCTTCTCCCTCGATATGGGTGAGCTCAAAGCGGCGCAATCCTCTTCCATTGCGTGGCTGGACCAAGGCGTCGCGAACATCACCACCACCAACTACAACCCCGTCATGGCTATTGCCCAAAATCACATCTTCTTCTACGGCGTGCCCAATATCCCTGCTGGAAGCTTGAATATCTTCGTCATCCACTGTAGGTCACGCTGTTCCATACAAAACTTGCATCTCACCATTTATTCAGTTGCTTTCTGGCAACCCGACGCGCAACCATTCACCGGAAGCGCCCAATTCCCTGACAGCCACGGCCAGGCTACTTCCTTCTTCTTGGATTCGGCCGTCCAGGAAAACATCGCCTTCATTCCTGACGATGGTTCCCAGACGTTCATCTCCAATGTTCAGGTAATTTGCCCGTCATGAGATCTAGTGCTGCCGAAATTGACTTGTTCCAGACCAACACCACCTCGACCATGCCGGGCCCAACGATCGTCGATGCCTCCGCGACCTATTTTGCCTCGGAAAAGGAGCTAGTCCAATTGGCCTCCTCCGGCGCCGTTTCGTGGATACCGTTCAACCCCAGCGACACGTCCGCCAACTCCGGTGCTAAATGGAGCACCGTACAGAGCCTTGCTTCCGTGGCTCCCCCTTCCGGTGGTTCGAGCTCGGGTTCAAGTGCAGGATCGTCTGCGTCGGCTTCTGGAAACTCTGTGAAGGGTGGTGCGACGGGTAGTGCGACCAAGGCGGCTGGCGGTTCCAGCACTCCTTCGGGCTCTGCTACTGGCAGTGCTCCTTCAAGCTCGGGCTCGAGCACTGCCAGCCGTGAGGTTGTATGGGGATCTGGTCTCGCGCTGAGTCTGGCTGGTGTTGCACTGTCGTTGCTGTAGAGGTTTTTGGACTCGTTGCACCTCTTGCTTTGAGATATCGGATTGTACATATGCATGCCGAGCATGGACTCTATACCTACGAACAATGAGCACTTTATAATTACCAGTCCGAGGTCACTGACAAGCCAGGATAAACAACCGACGTTTTTTTAACCCGCCATGAGTCTCACCGATCAGTTCAAAGTCATCATTTTCGATTGCTACGGGACGCTGGCTGTAATCTCTCCACCTAGCAAACGTGCAACGTGCTCACTGTCTCCTAGGACTGGGAGCGCGGAATCTATGTCGCGCTACAGCCTCTCCTGGCGCGTTTCCCATCTTCGGCATCATGGACTCGCAAAGAGGCTCTTCTAGCTTTCACCGAGATCGAAAAGGATCTTCAAGCCAAGGAACCTAGTTTACTCTACCGCGACTTGCTAGCCAAGGCATACGAAGCTATGGCCAACACTCTAAGCGCTCAAGCCGATCCAACGTCCACTGCAGACTTTTCGGCCGAAGGTAGGGCGTTCGGCGACTCGATCCCCGCCTGGCCAATCTTCCCGGATACCTGCGATGCCCTGCGTGTGCTGGAGAAGCACTACAAGCTAGTCATCCTCTCCAATGTCGACCACGCGTCTTTCGCACATACCCACGCCAAATTGTCGGGAGTTACAGACAGCGCTGAGCTCCCGACCTACACACTGCCAGTACCAAACCCCAACGCGCATTGGCTCCCGCAGACCACGCCAAATTCCCGCTCGCCGTTCTCACTCATCCTGACTGCGCAAGACACGGGCGCGTACAAGCCTGATCCCCAGGGAATGCTCGCTGCGCTGCAGATCATCGAGAAGGAGTTTGGTGTAGGCAAGGACGGGGTCCTGGTCGTCGCGCAGAGTCTGTTCCACGACATAGAGCCGTCGAGCAAGTTGGGGGTAAGCACGGTGTGGATCGATCGACAAGGAGCGTGCATGGGTCTAGAAACCATTAACGAGCCGCCGAAATGGTTGCGGCGCTTTGAGACGCTTGGGGAAATGGCCGCGGCTGTGGAAACGAATGCCTAAAACGAATCTTACATCGAGCACAATGTACAACACCCCAAATGGCGTGTATTATGAAGGGGAATTCCCCAAAATACAAGTACCATAAGCACTGAAACCGAGTGTGTTTAACCATTAATCCTTGTTCGTCACCCCCTTGCGGTGGTCAGGAACCTCTGCGTCCTTGGCTTTCTTCTTGTCTACAGCTTCACCGACGAATGAAGGGAAGCTGAGAAGAGAAATGAGTAAACATATTGTCGAATGAGATGGGCCATACCGAGGCACCCCATCGCGGGTGAGCTCCTGAAATCTATACACAATAATCGACCCAACTTTGGGCGGGTTTTTGCGCTGCTTGTCTGACAGCCCAGTTCCCACGTTGAATTTCTATGAATCGTCAATCCAACGGATATATGAAAGCTTCGGTCGACTTGCCTTGCCAGATTCCATCTTGCACATGAGTGCTCCGACCACGCCGACGTGCTTTCCCTTTCCGTCAGTGTACCCAGTCACTTCCGCCTCGGCGTCATAGAATGTCTGGGTCGTTTTAGTGGGTTAAACTCATGTTCTGATACAGACTTACCTTGACTTTCAAAAGGGTTCCCGAGCGCTTTCCCTCGTACTTTGACCCCGCACGACGTAACATGAGTCCCTCCCCGCCAAGGCCTTCAATCTCCTCGAGTTTGTCAAGCACATGCTGCCGATCCTTGGCCTTCTCATGCTCCACAAGCACGACCTCGGGACACTCGTATGTGCCGCCCGGACCAAAGAGCTTCTGCAGTTTTTCAACCCGTTTTTCAAACACAGCGTCCTCCGAGGGTATGTCAAATATCTGATAATACGTGAGAACGGAGACGACGAGAAGGACGAGATTCAGAGTACCTGGAAGGTAATCTCTTTCCAGTGAGGGGAATTGATGGTTTTCACGATGGATATCGTATCCTGGAACTTGCCGCGGCCGGCAAAAAGCTCCCCGTCGAGGGTGACATCCTTTGGAAGCTCTGAATACAACAGTGTAAGCAATCGTCATGAGGAAAACGACATACGCACTGTCGAGGAACCATTGCGGCGGGGTGAAAGGATTCCCGAGACGACTGATCATTGTTTTGCCGTCGTAGTAAGTGCTAGTTTGCGTTAGCAATGGGCCACAGGTGAATGAACTGCGACGTACCGTACACCATCGAGCTTCTCGGAAATCCACCAGCCCGTAGGGTCGGGTCCCTTGTCCACCTCCCACTTGTTCGCGAGCAACAAATCCGGTGCCCCACCGCTCCCTCCATCCTCGTCTTCCTCTTCATCCTCGTCCGCTTTCTTCTTACCCTTTGACTTGGACGCAGGTTTCTTTTTCTTCGGCTTCTCATCCTCGTCCTCGTCCTCATCGTCATCGTCCCTCTTGCGCTTTCCACCCGCTTTGGAAGCAGGTTTCGACTTGCTCTTCGGCTTTACATCCTCCTCCTCCTCCTCGTCCTCTTCATCATCATCATCGTCCGCTTTCTTCTTGGACTTGGCTTTGGACGCAGGTTTCGCCTTTTTCTTCTTCGCCTTGACGTCCTCATCATCCTCATCCTCATCCTCGTCATCGTCATCCGCTTTCCTCTTGGACCTAGCTTTAGACGCAGGTTTGGCCTTTTTCTTCGGCTTTGCATCCTCCTCGTCCTCGTCCTCCTCTTCATCGTCATCCTTCTTCTTGGACTTGGCCTTGGACGCGGGTTTCTTGGCGTTCGGCGCAGCCTTCTTCTTACCCGGTGCTGCCAGCGGTTTACCGTCCGGATTCTTCCACTTGACCCTAGCCGCCTCGTATTCGTAGCCCAATAGATCGATTAAATGCTTGCAGGATCGACCGTTCACAGGTACCCCGCCCTGTCCATGGTGTTAGTAACCAGTGAGCGAATGAGCAGAAAACACGCCTGGTTCCGCCATGCCTATTCGATCAGGTTAGAGAATACTTGGAAGGAAGAAGACGAGGCAGCCTTACGGGACAGGTACAATAGTAATGGTCGCTGGAATGTGTGGTTAGAAAAGCAGTGGGCTGGAGAGGAGAAGACGCACAAGGTACGCTTGACCTTGTAGGTCGAATTGGAGCTCATGGATTGTACTTCACGGTCCTCTCCATCGGCGAGCAGAACCTTGGGCTTTTCGCCGTCGATTTCAGCGAGTTCGTCAGACATGAGAGAGACAACTTGTGGGCGGGAATCAAGCGCCGTCCAGCACCGCTATCACGCGTCAAATGTCGCGTTGTTTGCCCCGAGTTTACTCGCTCCCGTAACTGTTGGTTGGCGCTGAGGATTATCCTGAAACGAAATGCATTCGAATACCATACAGATGTGAGTATATCTACGACATCTACGCAGTTAACCAAAAAGAGGGTAAGTATATATCCGCATCGCAGATAGATGAGAGCCAGCGCGTCCTGCCGCGAATAATAGTAACAATAAGTAACTGGCAAGCAGTGTACTTGGAATCAGAACCCGAAAACTCTGAAGCATTTGATCAACAAGGGAACGACAAAAAGAGTTAAGGAGACTTACTCCTCGTGAACCTCGACACCGCCAACCTGGTCCCGACGAAGCGGCTCGATTTTGGAAATGGCTTGCGCGACACTGTCGGCAAGGCCAGTAGGCCCACAGACGGCAACGAGCATCCCCGTAATGCGCTCCTCGTCCTTTCCACCTGCGCCAAGCTTCACCGCCCTCGAGATGCTGTTCTCAAGCATCGTCTCAAGGCGCGGCCGGCCAGGCGAAAGGGACAGATTGGTCGTCGGGAACGCACTGTCCTTGAACGGGAACTTGCCGATTGGAGCCCTAGTGTAGAAAACCGAGATGCGCAAGCGGGTAAACACCGACTGGTCGATGAGGGAGTTGAAAAGCTGGTACATGGGCAGGAGAGCGGCAGCGTCTTGGACCGACCATATCAGCTCGACGAGTTTGACCCGCGACCTTCCCCTCAGATCCTGAGCAATGAGATCCTGAATTGCGCTAAGCGCAAAGGAGATGCCACTGCCCCCGCAAACGAACACCGCGGCAGAGTAGCTGTGAAACATGGCGTGTCCGGGGCCCCCGTAGGGTCCTTCCATCATGACATGAACGTTCCGACCAACGCCAGCCTCGCTGAACCCTCCGCTCTTGGCAAAGTCGAACAGCTTTGTTGTCCAGTCGCCGCTCTTCTTGACCATGAGCACCATGCCCTCGGCACCTCCAGAGACACTGGCGATGGTAAACGGGTGCGACTCGGCCCATCCTGTGACACCCATAGCGGAGGAGAGGATCCTCAGACGGACGTGTTGGCCTGCCCTCCATCCCATGTTGATTTGGGGTATCTCGATACGAGTCGTTCCCATGTCCGCTAGCGGACGCACCACAGCGTTGTGCACACGAGACTTGGAAATACGCATCAAGTGATCGAGACCGTAGAAGCCCAGGGCGACGTAAATGTAGGCATGGTAGGTGGATTTGTGGAACCACAAAGCTGGAAAAAGGATTGCAAATCCAGTGATGTGAGTGGATATGAAGAGGCGATAGTATCTTGAGCGGAAGAATGAAACAGAGAAGAAGAAAATCAAGTTTGCGGCAACGAGTGCAAGGAGGCCGTTGGTATTGGCAGGAGATTTGATTCTCGCTTGGAAAGTTCCTGCCTGGCACCAGACGAAAATGTGCCCGAATCCATGTACGTTGACACCGAGGATGAATAACCTGGCGGCAAAACGGTGAAGAAAGTTGAACTTGGATGGGTGTCAATTTATATCGAGTAGAATACGACAAGGACGCACGCTTTCGTAACCAGCACCGAGTAGCATGCCCAGGACGTTATTCTTCGACGCAAGTAAAATTACGAGCGGCAGCTGTGCGATGGCAATCCAAGCCGTGCGGTCGAGATCCACAAACGGACCAGCTGTGGCTGCGCACAGGGGATAAACGAGGACGGAGGCGTAGAGAAGCATGACACAGAATTGGGCGAAAGTGAACCTATACTAAATGAGTAAACAAGTTCTTTAGCACGATTTACACGAACCCAGAGGATATTCTGTACGACAAGGGAGCCGCAAGGGGTCGTAAGAGGGGCATGACGGTCCCGACATGTGGTGGATAAGAGACGCGGATTGGAGCACCATTGGGATTAACACGCTTCGCATGTTTGGCGCGCGTGAAATTGGTGTGAGAAATGTCCGACTCTAACTCTTTGGGAGTGGTATAGGCGCCGCGCGAGGAGGACATGACGATAGTTGGTGCCGGGGGTGGTGCCGCAACATGGCGCAGAATGTGACCGTTGGTCCATTCTGATAGACGCCAGAAACGGGCAAGGGCACGGGGCAGCCTCAACAGCCAAAAGGCCAGACAAAGGGCCAAAATGAAGATGTTGACATGGTAGACGAAGGCAGCCTCGTCCGTTGTGGATTTTGCAGCAAAAGTGGGGGCTGCAGTGGGGGCGGCAACGGTGGCGTTCTTGGGGACGGAGGACATGGTATGTAAGGACAGAGGGTGGCCTGGGAGAAAAGGAATGCGCGGCCAGGAGGGGGAAGGAGGGAGAACAGCAGGAGGAGGCGTGTTCAAAAGGGTACCGGCGATAAAAGCCGCGCGATCAGATTACATGTACTGTACAATTCTGCAGACACAAAGGGACAAGACAGGGCTGTTCAGAGCTCCTGTAGGGGAGCCTAGGGGAGCCTGGCTTAATCTGACAAGATAGAGGATATGCCCAGCAATTTTCGGGATATACTGGTTTTTTTTTTGCCTTCTTCAAGTTGGTTAATACGACGCGTCAGATGTTTATCTAATGACCGTGCCAGACGTCGGCCAGACATGCCGCCGGCAGTGAGGAAAATTTGTTGCTCTTGCTTCTGATCCTCATCGTCTGCTATGGCCAGGTCAAATTGCCTTAGAGAATACCTTGCGGTCGGTATATCCTTTATCCGAACTCTCGCCAAGCAACGAAGCAGCACGCTGAGTGACGATCACCGGTGTCTAGCCTTGGAGCTCGTCTCTTCGCATCGCGACCCCCCAACGCAACCTGGTGACCGCGGAGAAAAAATGCTCAAATTCGACACCAATTATCCGCAGCAATGTGGAAAACACCCATGTTCCCTAGACGACTCTTTTGGAACTATGAACCTGGTTGCTAAATCGAGTGCGAGAACACGGAATACTACTTGAGGCCAGGTGCGAGCCCCACTCCACCGTCAAGCCTATAAGATGCAACCGCGAATATCCAATTCTTCCTCTCTTCCTCTCGCCATGCCGTTCTTTCCTCGGACTGAAGCGCTCCAGGCGCGCGCGGCTTCCACACTGGATGTGCAAGCCCTGGTCTATCACACAGTCATTTTTCTGCTCGCCCTGGTGGCGCTGGCCTTCCTCCTTCGCATTCCACGCGTCTTGGCGCGCTTCTGGCGCCTTTCCGAATGGACGAAAGGCCATCTTCTCGGGTACACCCACAACACCGGACCCTCGCATACCACAGCGATCTCGTTCGACGCCGCCACCGGATACCTGAAAGAGGCCGGCTCCTCGCAGGAATCCCATTCGTCGTACGATGACCCCAAGTTTACCGCGATGACACGTCCGCAACGCGACCCCAACCGCTTGCTGCCACCGCACATGTCGCCGAATCCGAGTTTCCTGCGGCCTGTGGTGTCCCTCCTCCGATGCCGGGTCGCCCCGGGACTCTCCTATGCGCAGGCATTCACTTGCCTAGGCTATCTCGGTGTACTGTTGTACCCCGGCATCTATCGCTCCAGGGGTCCCTTCATCGACATAAATCGCTACGGGTATCTGGCGGTGTCGCAAATTCCGTTCATCTTTGCGCTTGGCACCAAGAACAGTGTGATTGGCATGTTTTTGGGATATGGATATGAGAAGGTGAGTTGACTCGCGTCTTTGGGGTAAAACCATATTAACCTTGCAATCTAGTTGAATTTCCTCCACCGCTTCGTAGCAAGAATCGCAATTGCGGCCGCCCATCTGCACGCATTCGGATACTGTGAGTCTTGTTTTTAAATCGCTCATTACCCATACATTAATTTTCGCCCAAGTCTATAAATGGTGCCTCAACAGTAACTTCCAAGAGGAAATCCAAGAACCAAAGATCTACTTTGGTCTCGTCATGCTTCTTTGTTTCGATGGCCTTCTCTTGACGTCCCTCTCCTTCGTCCGCAAGAACGCCTACAATGTTTTCTTCTACTCGCACATTATATTTTTGAGCGGCGTGTTAGTTGGCGTGAGTCCTCACTTTTCTCGCATCCCTCCATTAAGCTAACCCCCACCAACCAGGGCTTTTACCACTACCCCCAGTTGCTACCCTATTTGTACGCCACTGTCGCCATCTACGCCTTGGATAAACTCCTCCGTCTTATCAAGACAAGGATCAGCACCGCAACCATCCGGCCCATTCCCGAACTTGGCCTCACGCGCGTCGAGATCCCGAACATCAACAACGGGTGGAGAGCAGGGCAGCACGTCAGGGTTCGGATCCTCTCCTCCGCTATGGGCATCACAGGATGGGCGGAGGTCCACCCGTTTACCATCGCCTCCGAGCCGGGAAATCCGGAGGGTCTAGTCTTGATGTGTAAGAAGGCGGGCACGTGGACGCAGAAACTTTTCGCTGCGGCGGCGACGAGTCAGACCGAGCGCGGCATTGGGCGTGAAGTCAAAGTTGTTGTCGAAGGGCCATATGGTGGACCTGGCTTTGCGATGTTCAACAGCTACTCTGCCGCAGTCTTCGTCGCCGGCGGCAGTGGCATCACTTTCGCTTTGAGCGCTGCGCAAGAGCTCATTGGCAGCGATCTGAGAAGCGAAAGTCGTGTCAGCGTCATCGGTTTGTCGTTTAATCTTCTCAAAACTTTCTTACTCATAGGATCCAGAACTCGTATGGGTCATTCAAGACGCGTCTTCGCTTTTTCCGCTCATCCCTCAGTTCACGGCAATGATCCAGCGATGCAGATACACGCGCCTCTCCATCTCTGTGCACTACACCAAAGCTCTCGTCGGGAACAGCAAAGTGCCAGGCGTACTTCCACCAGGCCTGACCCTCAGCCCCGGACGCCCGCGGCTTATTTCCCTGCTGGAGTCCACCGTTTCGCTCGCAGTCAATACAATGGGGCGGGACGAAAGTGCTTCGGGCATGATTGTCGGTGTTTGTGGCCCGGTTGGTCTCGGGGACGACGTTACCAAGTCTGTGGGACTCGTCGACCCCGAGAAGAGAGACCTGATCGGAGGTATCGAAATGCATGAAGAGTGAGTTTTCTTCCCTGTGTTCGCTGGCTGCTCTAACGTGTGTTCAGGACCTTTGGCTGGTAGAGTCGCGAAGGTCAAGGTCGAATACGCGAACGAATTAGAAAGTTCATCAATATCTGTATAATCTAGTAGAAATGTGATTAAAGATTTCATCCGCCTTTATAAGGTTGCGCCTGGTTCTCCAGGGTAAAATTTCGACTGGCTTGGACTGCATAAAGAGTTCGATGTGACAAAAATAGAGTCCGAAGATGCCGAGGAGATCACAAAACAGTCAACAGTGATGAGTAGAATGTAATGCACGTGACCGTGATGACCGTGCTTGGACCGTGCCTGCGTGTTGGGGAGCACACCTATTTGTTCAATTTTGTTGCTCTGGCTTCCGATCCTTGATTCTGGTCGAGATCCAATTGGCAGAGTGCCTTGTGCTCGGTGTATGCTTTATCGGAACTCTAGCCAAGCGACGCAGCACGTTTTCCGCCCAATTTTGAGCGCAGCATATCTTCCGAGCCCTCCGAGGTCCCGTCAGCACAGTTTGCTAAAGACGTGTTTTAGGATCTCAACTTCGACGGCGGTCCCCGCAGCAAGATGGAAAACACCCATGTTCCCCAGACGACCCTCTGGAACTAAAACCTGGCTGCTAAATCGGGAAACTACTTGAAGTCTGGTACCGCGTATAAAATGCGACCCCGTTCTTCCAATTCTTCCCCTCTTACTTTCTTTCTCTCGTCATGCCTTTCTTTCCTAGGGCTGAAGCGCCCCAGGCGCGCGCTGCCACATCCAAGTTGGATCTGGATGCCCTGGTCTCTCAAACAGTCCTTTGCCTTGTCGTCCTGGGGGCGCTCGCTTTCCTCCTCCGCATTCCACGCGTCTTGGCACGCTTCTGGCACCGGTCGGAATGGACCAAAGGCCATCGTCTCGGGTACACCGACACTGTCGGACCCTCGCATGCCACGACCATCTCGTTCAACGCCGCCACTTCATCGCCCAGCGGCTACCTGAAAGAGGCCGGCTCCTCGCAGGAATCCCATTCATCGTATGAGGACCCCAAATTTGCCGCGATGACACGCCCACAACGCGACCCCAACCGCCCACTGCCACCACACATATCGCCGAATCCCAGCTTCCTGCGGCCTGTAGTGTCCGTCCTCCGATCCCCGGTGGCGCCCGGTGTCTCCTATATGCAGGTGTTCATCTGCCTAGGCTATCTGGGTGTCTTGTTGTACCCAAGCATCTACCGCTCCAGAGGTCCCTTTGTCGACATAAAGCGCTACGGGTATATTTCCGTAGCACAAATTCCCTTCATATTTGCGCTTAGCACCAAGAACAATGTCATTGGCACGTTGTTAGGATATGGATATGAGAAGGTGAGTTGACTCGCGTCCTTGGGGGAAAAAAAAAATTGAACTTGCAATCAAGTTGAATTTCCTCCATCGCTTTGTTGCAAGGATCGCCATTGTCGCAGCGAATCTGCACGGATTTGGTTACTGTGAGTCGTGTTTTAGACCGCTCACTTTCCATACATTGATTTCTTCAAGTCTACAAATGGTGCCTTCTCAAAACCTTCCAAGAGGAAATCCAAGACAAACACAACTTCAATGGCCTCTTCATGCTTATTTGCTTGGATGGCCTTCTCTTGACGTCCCTCCCCTTCGTCCGCAAGAACGCGTACAATGTTTTCTTCTACTCGCACATTGTATTCTCCATCGGCGCTGTCGCCAGAGCGAGTCCTCATTTTTCTTGCACATGCCATTCAGCTCAACCCAGTTACCAGGGCTTTTTCCCACTACCCCCAGATGGGACTCTATCTGGCCGCTACTGCCGCGCTTTTCGGTGTTGATCACATTCTCCGTTTCGTCAAAACACGGAAGACTATCGCGACTTGTCCGTCCCATTCCCGAACTCGGCCTCACGCGCGTCGAGATTCCGACTATCAACAAGGGTTGGAGAGCAGGGCAGCACGTCAGGGTTCGGATCCTCTCCTCCGCTATGGGCATCACAGGATGGGCGGAGGTTCACCCGTTTACCATAGCCTCCGAACCAGGAAATCCGGAGGGCCTAGTCTTGATGTGTAAGAAGTCTGGGCACGTGGACGCAGAAACTTTTCGATCCGGCGTCTACGAGTCAGGCCGAGCGCGGTATTGGGGCGGAATTCAAGGTCTTGTCGAACGGCCCTACGGTGGACCTGGCTTCGCCGTATTCAACAGTTTTACCGCCGCCGTCTTCGTTTGCGGCGGAAGTGGTATCACTTTCGCTCTGAGCGCCGCCCAAGAACTTATTCAGAGCGATCTGAGAGGCGACAGTCGCGTCAGTGTCATCGGTACGTCGTTTAATCTTCTCAAAGTCTTTTATTCAGATAATCCAGAGCTCGTATGGGTCGTCCAAGACCCGTCTTCCCTCCTACCCCTCATTCCCCAGTTCACGGCGATGATCCAACAATGCAGGTACACGCGCCTCTTCATCTCCGTGCACTACACCAAAGCTCTCGTCGGGAACAGCAAAGTGCCGGGCGTACTTCCACCAGGCCTGACCCTCAGTCCCGGACGCCCGCAACTCATTTCCCTGCTGGAGTCCACCGTTTCGCTCGCAGTCAATACAATGGGGCGGGACGAAAGTGCTTCGGGCATGATCGTCGGTGTTTGTGGGCCGGTCGGTCTAGGGGACGACGTTACCAAGTCTGTGGGACTCATCGACCCCGAGAAGAGAGACCTGATCGGAGGTATCGAAATGCATGAAGAGTGAGTTTTATCCTTGTATTCACTGTTGTTCTGACGCGTGTTCAGGACCTTTGGCTGGTAGAGTCGCGAAGGTCAAGGTCGAATACGCGAACGAATTAAAGTTTATCAATATCTGTATAATCTAGTAGAAGCCTGGTTAAAGATTTCGGTCTTTGCGTCTGCCTGTATTCGGTCAGCCTGAGGGATAAAATTCCAATAGTCCAGTCCCACCTAGAGCTCTTTGTGCAATCCTCCACCGAGTCCAAGCCACTGCCACAAAAGCCGCTCATCCCCTTCTTGCCCCCAAAGGTAGTACATGACACGGCCATGCATTTGACGGAGGTGCCGCGGGAAGTACATGACGATACCGGAGCAGATGAGGAAGAACAAGACAGAGAATATGGTGACTGCGTGAAAGATAGTCAATCGATTGCAAGTAAACGGCACACATGAGACGCACTGAGGAGAATCTTCTCCCACGGCTCGAGCATCGAGAGCGCAAAGGTCGACTCGACCCACATCCTCCACCGCCAGAAGAAGACGGCGATGAAAGAGCTCGGACGCTTCGTAAAGGAATGGTCGGGCTTTGGTGGCGGCAGCTGCGCAGGCGGTGTAATCGAGACGGGCATGGTGGTCGTTCAGAAGAAAGCTCCTGTGATCCGTGTAAGCGGAATCAGAGGACAAACATGACACGCCTGTGTACGCCCGCATCCCGATCTAGTAATTTTGTAGTAATTACACCCTGGAGCCGACTCGGCGCAATAAGCGTTTTACTCTCCAAGGATATGGTACCCTGCTCGCTGATACTGAAACCAGAGCTGCCGGGGAAGGTACACCACAATCGACCAGCACATGAATATAGAGACACTGAAAACACGCCGACTGACAAGAGAAGTCAGATTACAAAGTTGGGCGCCCTTCACACGAAGCAGCGTCTTCTCCCAAGGTTCGAGAACAGAAAGCGTAAATGTCCCTTCGGTCCACATTCTTCGGCGTCACAAGAACACGCCGAGCTTTGAGGTCAACGAAACAAGCATGGGTGGTGCGGTGGAAAATCGATGCGTATATACTTTGGGGAGTTTACTGAGGAGATCCAATAGATAATGTCTATGGGTATTAGCACAAAAGCTCCGTAGTATAGCGTCTATTTTGTCTAAAGAATCGGGTCCTCGTCGAATTACCACTCTCGGCTCACATCACTGCATGCTTGTGAGTCGATGGACATTGAAACCGTGTCAAAACACGTACCGCCCAAATATCTTGGTCCAGACCCAGTCTGACGCAACCAAGGTCCGATTCCGCAGGCTGAACAATGTGCTCAGATAAGCGCTGCGCCAGAAATAATAAGTTAAAACTCCGCCGCTGGCGAACTGCGATTCTCTGTTAGCGCTCTTGATCTGGGCAGAAGGGAATGAAACGCACGCTGCCGTTCATGACTGGCAATTGGGCGATGGCTTTGTCGGATCCGATATATCTGCAGAAAGGTAAGTGCAAAGAATTGCTAATCCAAAGGTCTGTAGCGTACGCAAGAGTGCCCTGATGCGAGTAGTTGAATGGGCGGATCTTGAACTTGGCCAACTGGCTCTTGACGCTCTCAGCCTCCTCCACCACCTTCTTGCGCTCATCGTCGTGCAAAATCGTAGCAGCAGAAGCCTCGAGCTCGTCCAACTGCGCCTTGAGCTTGTCTCCCTTGACCCGCTGCGCAAACGACCGAGCGAGATAACTGCCCTGCTGCGAAGCAACCTGAGCTGTCGGGGCGTGCGAAGAGGCCGTGCAATCCCCGATAGCGAAAATACTGCCGTCGGTGCCAACCATCTGCATGTACTCTACGACCCGGCCATTAATACGGGTCCAAGAGACAAGAGCGCGACGCACCATCAATGGTGATTCCCCGCCTGTTGGTCTGCGCCGTAGGCAATTTAGCCATCAAGTCTTGCGTGATTTTCCGCCCCTTGTTTCCCTGTTGAGGCGAATCAGCATATGTGCATCAATCGAAAAAGAAAGAACCAACAGCTGCCCAGACAACCATTCCGCAAGGCATCTCGACGATGCTCTTGTCCGGCATGGCCAGGGTCACGCTCTTGTCCTTGACCTAGATTTCCTTTAGCCTGGAGGATATTGAAAGAAGGAAAGACCCACCTCTTTGACCATCGTTTGCGTCAGAATGTCGATCTTACTCTCTTTGAAAGTCGAGACGGTGTAATCAATCAGGCTCTTGCTGAACATAGGCAAGACGGAAGGGAGAGCCTCGACGAGAGTGATTTTAATCTTGCTCGCCAGTTCTGGGTACCACATCTTCAGATCTTCCTGTAGAGACGATGAGCCATGGATGACCACAAGAAAAGGCGTTTATTCACCTCAAGGAAGTCATGAAGCTCTCCGCTAAAATCAAAGTTAAAGAGAGTCAAAATAAACAAGTGCCAACAGACCTCAATTCAACACCAGTAGGACCGCCACCGACGACAACCTTGGACAAATTGAGAAACAAGAAGGGCAATGACGGTGAAACTGACCATGTGAAGCAAACGATGAATTTCCTCCTCAGACTGACCAGGGAAGGCAGCCGACTCGAGACCTACACAGGGAATTAACTCGCAGGTCCCTCTGATGGCAGCAACGCACAGTCCATGAAACGGCGCTGCATCTATGGACCCGTTCAACACAATCCACGGTCTGGAGGTTCCTGGACACACCTTTTCAGCATCATTCAGCTCCTTCATGAAGCAAGCATTCTGATCTACACCAGGGATGCCAAAGGTCTGTACCTCGGCACCGACAGCATAGACCAAATAGTCGTAAGATATACTGGTGGATGAGACTGCTCCTTGGATATCCGAGTTGTCTGGGAAAAAAGTGAGCCTCATTTTGGACAGGTGACGTCAATCTCACCGATGAACGAAACAGTCTTGTTCACCGGCTAAAAAAAGAGATTAGAAACACGGAGAAAGCGGGAGATATAGTTGACGTACATCGACGGATTGCGCCTCTGCCTCAATGACCTCCACAAAGCGCGTCTTGTGTCGAGTGACGTAGCGGGTGGGCTGGAGGATGGATCGCGCACTCAGCGTGCCCACGGCAACACTAGGAAGCAGCGGGGTGAACAGGAAATAATTCCTCGGACTGATAACCACCTGCAAAATCTTAATGCAAAAAACACATGCGGTGCAAGTGCCACTCACGACATTATACTCGGTCGTGTCGAGCGTGTTTAAGAAACTGGTAGCACCCCATCCACTCCCAAGCACAACGATAGTCTTCTTCGTCGGGTCATGAGGTATTTGGGGTCCCGGAGACCGATCCTTTTTGGTGTAGTAGTAGAAAGACCCAGCACCCGCGAGTAGCGAAAGCCAGAATGCACGATTCAAGTACTTGACAGCAGTCCCGAGCTTCGAAGATTTGGGCGGTGGTGGAGGGGGAGGCAACTCTGTCTAGAAGAAAAAAACAGTGGGTGTGGAGCTATGGAAGGAGAGTGAAAATGTACCTCCGAGGCAAAGGAGCGCTGAATTGGGCGCTGACGTTGAGGGAAAGCCCTGACCCGAGAAGAAAGGACCAAGGACCGAGACTGAGAAACGGTCCTCAGAACCGCTGTTCACGTATTGAGTCCAGACCAGCCCAGATTCATATCTAACGTATAACGAACCTCGACTGCGAGAGATTTGCATCCTCCAACAGGAGCTAAAAAGTCGGGTGGGTGGTGGTTGTGGAAGAAGGGAGACGCGACGCGGTGTGGGCGGATCAATCCACGGTATGATACCATTCCGATGCATTTGTCCGATACACAACGCATCACAACGCGTTAGAATGCTCTCGTCCATCAACCCCGTTTATGCAGTTCTCGTCGCTCTGCTCTTCAATTTCATACGCCATCCCGCCCAGTCGGACAACACATTATCCAGAAAACTAGCGCCCTCGAATGGCTTCACTGGAAATGTCCTGCTTCTAACTGCGCATCCCGACGACGAGTGCATGTTCTTTGCCCCGACTATATTGGCACTAGCTGCACGGGAGCAGCCCTCAGACAAAAGGCAAAAGGATAAATCTTCTCTTTATTCTCTCTGCTTGTCCACGGGTGACGCGGACGGTCTGGGCGCGATCCGACCAAATGAACTCGAGAAGAGTCTCGACATCCTCAACATTGATTCCACTAAACGAAAGATAATCGACCACCCGTGAGCATTTCTCGTTCAGCTAGTCAGCTCGGAGTCTGAACCGTGCTGCAGAGATTTACAAGACAACTTCACGGCTGCATGGGACGCGCAGATTATTGCAGACGTTGTCCAACCATTTGTCGTGGAAAACCACATAGACACCGTGCTTTCCCTTCATTCCTTTCCCAACCTCAGCTCACGGTCTTCCAGATTCTGACTTTTGACCGGCATGGAATATCAGGGCACCCCAACCACAAATCTTTACCACTGGGAGTCAAAGAGCTTATACCCCAAGTGCGGCTCTACACGCTCATATCGACCCCGCCGGTCCAAAAATATGTCGGCATCTTCGCGCCCATCTTGGCCAAAATCGACCTGCATTTCAATCGTCTACTGCATTCCTTGGAAATTCAACTAGAACGCGTCTTGGTCGCACTAGACATTTCCGTCTCTTCCCCAACACCCGACACCGAGCGTCGAGAACCAGTACCCGTTTTCGTCGCAGGAATCCGAGAGTATTGGTTGGCCGTTCAGGCAATGCGCGCCCATTCGAGTCAGCTGGTCTGGTTTCGATGGCTCTACGTCGGATTTTCACGATACATGTGGGTCAATGAGTGGGTCGAAGTCGTTGTATAGTTATAGTTTATGTCTCGGTGTTGTCCCCAGTCCATATGATTGTACCACGCCTCGAAGCCACTTTGCTATGCCTCCTTCAGGTAGCGTGGGGAGTACCGAGCGCGCGCGCCCGAAGAATGGCGTCAACCAGTAGCCCGCAATAGCCCTACATGGATTAGAGCAACTGCCAACGTGAAGAATGCAATGACGCACCATAACGCTCCCTGAGCCAACGGACTGAGTACCTGGTCTCGCGTCGTCACCCACGCAACGTCCTTCCACTGAATCTCCAACACATCTCCAGGCGTGGCCGTTTCCCTCTCCTTGCCCTTCGAAAGCCGAAAATAAGGCCGGACACTCTTCAAGAAACCATATTCGAAGCGCAAATCAGGGACGCTGGTCAGCGCTGCCCGCCGTGGGTGGTCCTCTTCAGGGTTTATATGCTTGGGATCGTGCAAGACAAAAGGAGGAGCGGGGTCGGCAACGGCAGACATGACGGTGGAAAGCAGAATTTGCCTCTATTTTTACATAATACATTTATTTTCGAAAATCCCAGTCTAAAATGAATCTAAACCACCGTCTCCGCGTACTTTGCGCGGACGCGCTCTGCGACCACGTTGCGCGGGCACTTGCGTCCAGTCCACAGTTCAAATTGTACATACCCTTGCTCTAATAGCACGTCCAAGCCCCGAACAGACTCCCAGTTGTCTCCAGCACCCTTGGCAAGTGCAAGGAGCGCCGTCTCCGCAGGCTTGTAAGCCATGTCGATGACCACTGCGGGCCCATCCTTGTAGCCAAAGAGGTTGCTCGAGAGATGCAAAGAACCAGGTTCGCTCGAGGTCGTCGTCGCACTGGACGGAACAGTCGACACGATCACATTCGGGGGCACAATCCCACTGGGCCACGAGTCTAGCGTGTCCAAAACCTGGACGTTCGCTCGTGAAAACTCGTCAGCGAGCGCTTGCGCATTGCTACGCGTGCGGTTGTAAATATATATCGTCTGCGCCTTGAGCGAATGCAGCGCGTAGATGGCAGCACGTGCAGTTCCGCCAGCTCCAATTACAAGCGCAGCGTGGAGAGAGCCATCATGCACGCGCGAGTGGACGCAGTGACGAATCCCGAGCCAATCCGTATTTTCACCATACAGAATCGGGTTAGTTCCGTCAGTTCGCAGTGGGACAATCGTGTTGACTGCGCCAATTGCTTGAGCTGCCGGAGACAACTTGTCGAGCAGCGGGATGATGTCGAGTTTGAAGGGAATGGTGACCGAGGCGCCGCCGAAATCTGGCGCCGTTATAACCGCTTTGATTGACTCTCCAACCTCCGCAGTCTCATGCAGTTCGTACAAGTGCGGTAGCCCGAGAATCTCAAAGCCGGTATTGTGTAGGGTCGGAGACATCGAATATGCAATCGGTGTACCGAACAGAGCGAAGCGCCGCGGAGGAAGTTGACCTAGGAGGTGGAGAGCCTTCTGGATCTCCGCAAACGAGAGTTGTCCAGGAGCAGCCTTGGTCGGCAGCAGAGGGTGCGAAACGGGTGTAAAAGTCTCGTTGAGAACCCGCGACATCTGGCCCATGCCGCTCATGTTGATCGCGATGATGGGTTTAGCATTGGGTTTGCTGTTTGCCTCCGAGACAAAGTCGTAGAGGGTAAAGTTGTCCCGAAGGGATTCAGCCTTTCCAACGATCTTGATAATGTCCCCCAGACGATCCGCCACGGCATATTTTTCCTTGACGACTGGGCCATCCCACTTCATCTCTCCACTCCAGTCATGCCAAGACGCAATGATCTTGGAATGTCCTTTACGACGAACGAGCTCCTTGATCATCGGCTCCGGAAGAGAGATCTCGACGTCGAGGTACTCTGTGCCCAATGCCAACGCAAGTTTCAGCAGCTCAAAGGCTTCTTCCTGCGCGCTATCCGGGAACGCGCCGCCTTGTGAAACGGTTCGGATGGTGAAGATGAGGGGAAGTGATGTTGATCGCCGAAGCGCCGCAATTTGATCCTTGACATACGGCACTGATGGGATAGAAGTGCCGAACGAATCGCTCAATAGATCGACACGCAATTCCACAGCATCGACGCCCTGGGTGAGATTTTCAATGTGGTGCAGGGCGGGTGTGACGTCGGGGAATGTGAGGGACAGGAAGTAAGATCGCTTCCCGGGCGCCAGATTCGGGGCCAGATTGGGTTCTTGGCCGGTGATGTGCTTGAAGAAACGGATCACTTCATGCCGTGTTCCCTTCTTGTCCGCAATCGATGTATCCACCCCGACGTGATTGACGAATTCGTGGCTGGCACAGTCCTTGAACCAAGGAGCGCGTCGGTTGAACACCGCCTCGATCGGCTCACCGTATGCCGGACGGGCAGCCTCGACGCCCAGATACGCAACAATCTCATCAATCGGCCGCATGATGAGTACCACGGGTCCTTTGTGGGCATACTCCTTCAAAAGGTCCCGCGCTTCAGCCGTCTCGACGATCCCACCACCAAGACTGATAACATGGTTCTTCGACTTTGTGGCGAGCAGCTCGCGAAGAATAACCGTCTCCGCGTCACGGAAGGCGGGCCAGCCATGCATATGAACAAACTGCCGGACTCCAATTTGATGTTTCTCTTCAAAGATCGCGTCGGCGTCCAGACACGTCCAAGACAGTCTCGAGGCAGCTAGGTGCCCGGTAAAGGTCTTGCCAGACCCACGCATTCCGATGAGGATGATGGAGGCGTCCGCGTCCGCGTTGACGGTTCCACTAGCTTCAGCGACGGGGCTATCGAGTTCGATCCCTTGAACCTTCAGCCCAATCTACGGATATCATATAAGTTTCAAATCGCCCACTGCAAGTCAAATCAACGAACCTTGTTTTCCAGATCATCCCACCAATTAGGCCAGGTCTTCTCGACGCATCGCTTCTCCTCGATAACGGTGTCACTGATGACCGTGCTGAGGACACTGAACGACATGGCAACCCGATGGTCATCGTAGCAGTGGACGCTGACTCCCTTCTTGAGTTCGCCGATTGGTTTCCCAATGATCTCAAGGCCATCCTCGAGTTCGTTGGTATCGACTCCGAATTTGGCTGAAAATATCGTGAGGACAACGAATGCCCAGATCACTGAATACATACCAAGCTCGTCAATCATGGCACGAATACGATTGCACTCCTTGACCCTCTGGTTCGCGATACCAATGATCCTGGTCTTGCCATTCGCCACGGCAGCAAGAACTGTGGCAGTCAAAAACGCATCAGTCATGACCTCCATATCAATCTCCTCGATGGCCTTGAGCTGTCCAACAGGGGGTCCCGTAACGGTCGTCTCGGTGGGCGTCTGGACGACAGTGCATCCCATCCCTTGGAGGACCTCTATGGCGAAGCGGGCGTCGCCCTGGAGAGAACTGGAACCAATGTTCTGAATTGTGCAAGTAGTCCCTGTGATGGCAGCAATGGCCAGTGGGTACGTCGCACTGCTCGCGTCCGATTCGATGTTGTAATCGGCTGGGTTGGTGTAGACGCCTCTAGGAATATCATAGATGTCCAAGAGTTTGCCGGTGGCTTGATCGACGCGGCGAGAAACAACGACACCAAATGTGCGCATCATTGCAATAGTCATGTCAATGTAGGGCTGCGAGATGACCTGACCACCCGTGAGCTCAAGAGTGATCGGCTCCGCGGCATACGGGGCGCAGAGCAAGACGGATGAGACGTATTGACTTGAAACGCTGGCCGCAAGTTGTATAGTCCCTCCTTTGAGGCCCTGCGGTGCGATAGAAAGCGGGAGACATCCCGCAGACTCGAGATAGTCGATCGTGCTCCCGTTCGCTCGAAGCGCGTCAACCAACGGGCCAATGGGCCGCTGCTTCATGCGGGCGTTACCAGTAATGACGGTGGTTTCGCCTGGTCCTTGAACAAGGGTGCAAACGGTGGTGAGGAAGCGCGCCGCAGTGCCTGCATTTCCGAGGTAAATCTCCTTGCCCTTGTGAGGGACCGACAGAGACCCGCCACCGCCTTGCACAACGAGCGTCTCGCCACCGTCCTCCCAGATAAAACTCGCGCCCTAAGAACCAAGGTCAGGGAGTGAGGTTGGCAAAGTCGAGAAACGTACCTTTAGCTCGATCAGAGCTGCCATCATGACCTGGGTATCGTCGGAATGCAGGAGGTTCTTGAGCCTGCAAGTGCCTTGTGCAAGGGCGGCAAGAACGAGAGCACGGTTGGAAATACTCTTCGATCCCGGAGTCGCCATCTTGACCGGATTTTTGGTCGGGACACCGGGGATGACCTTGGCCGCCTCTGAAAGTGTCTTGGCGATAATAACATCGCGAACGATCGTGGCCTTGGGTTCATAGGTTGCGCCAATCTTGGACAGGATGACAATCTTCTTTTCATCGCCGCTGTTCTTCTTGTCTACGCGCATGATGTCCAAAAGCCGATTCACGGTGAGCCATTTGGCCGCAGGGATATTGGCGATTCTAGGATCGGAGAGCGAGACGGGCAGATTGTACGCTTTCAGGCATCTTGTCAGACGCCCAACGCCGACTTGAGAAAGAATTCCCAACTGCCGGGAAATTTCGCCCTCTAAAATCATTCCGACGCTGACGCATTCGCCATGGAGGATGGTCGGAGTCAGAATAGCCTCAATGGCATGTCCGATGGTGTGGCCAAAGTTGACTAGATTACGCAAACCCGTCTCGCGCTCGTCGATTGTAACAATGTGCGCTTTGACCGAAATGGAACCGACGATGACGAAGAGAAGGAGTTCCTGAGCCGCGGAACGCGTTTTTTTGGTGCGTCCCGAGAAATTCTGGGACGGGGATTGTATGGCCGCGAATATCTCCGTGTGCCGTGACTCGAGGGCCGCGAATTGCTCTTCGTCCCAGATGGCTGCTGTCTAGACCTCGAGTTGAGGTGCTAAAGCTTTCGGAGGAGCATAATCGCGTACCTTGACTACTTCAGCCATTCCATTGGAAAATTCTCGAGAGGGAAGCGTCTCAAGGAGGGCAGCGTCGATGAAAATATACTCGGGCTGCCAGAATGCCCCGATGAGATTTTTCCCGTGAGGCGTGTCAATGGCAGTCTTGCCCCCGACACTAGAGTCAACCATGGCGAGGAGAGTCGTCGGAATCTGCACAAAACGCACGCCACGCATACTGCCCGCGTTTAGTTCGGGGAATCGAGTGGTATTAATGCAACGCACAAGGTGGCAGCGACGAAGCCAACGAGATCCCCGATGACGCCTCCACCAAGAGCGAGGACAACCGTGTCCCGGGTGCATCTGTGGAGGAGCAGAAAGTCCTCGATCTTGGCCTTGCCCTCCCGACTTTTGGAAGTCTCGCCTGGGGGAATGACTAGGCTCAGAAATCTTGACTTTGGTGCAATTCCATTGGGCTGCGCGACTTGAAGTGCAGACTGGAACTCGGCCTCGAATGCAGGGAGGTGGATCTTGGCAATGTTAGAGTCCGTGATCAGGACATAGGTCGAAGCGTGAAGGGTGGCAATGACGGTGTGGGCGATGTAGGGAACGAGATGAAAGCCGCAGTGGATCGACTCCTTGCCCAGGATGGACACCTTGAGGATATCGGCCTCGGCCATTGAGCCAGCGAAGTAATGGCAAAGGAGTGAGTCAAAAAATACTTATAAGATTGGCAAAAATTGATGGATCAGCCGCATTGAAGCCACATTCCTTCCCGGGAGACTAGTATCCCACCGACGGATCGGAAGTAGGAACAGGAATGAGTATCCATCCGATAGTACAACTATACAAGCATCTATTCTCTTAGATTCCGTCTAATCCCAGAATGCGATCATGGTTTGGGTGCATCGACTTTCTCAACGCGCCCGTCGCGCCACTTGACCGTGACGCTGCCATCCTGCAAGACAGTTGGTCAGTCCAGCAGCTGTTATAATCACGGAAACGCGTACCTCGTTGCCAAAGTACGCGGCTTGCGCCATGTGGCAGAATACTCCGACTTCTACGACACCTGTGAGCATCTTGATCTGTGCCATTATCTGCACGTCGCGTCAGAATGGGAGATGGCGGAATCGAGTTAATCCGCACAGTGTAGGGCTTCTTCATCACCTCCGGGTCGAAGGGAGCATCAATGACAAAGTTGCCATTGTCCGTCACGACAGGCCCGGCTGGATGATTTAGTAGAGCATTATATGGGGACTAGTATGGGCACCTTTCTTTACCGCCATGCGCAACGTAGCCTGGGGTGAGCCCAGAATATGATGCAGATTTTGCAGCACTTTCGCATAAGCAAAAGGAACGACTTCGATCGGGATTCCAGGTGTCCACTGGAGAAAGGGTCAGCAAGGAAGAAACCGCGCGGTTTATGGAAATCGCACGCTCGTCCCTAGAAATTCGACATTCTTTCGGTGATCTGCGACAAGAATAAATCTGCCTGGCGTCAAAGTCGGGCATCTTGAAAGCAACATGGACCCACGTAGTCGCGGCTTCAGCGAGCACCTTCTCGCGGAGGTGGCAAGCACCTCCACCCTTGATGCAGTTGAGTTCACGGTCTACCCTTGGTTGTAGGCAATGAATATACGAGTTGGTTGAGAGATGCGTCCAAAACTCACTCATCCGCGCCGTCGAGGGTCACGTCGATGGTCGGATACTCATCCACATCGCCGAGATTGAGGCCCGAAGAAACGATGAGCTCCTTGGACTGGAATCCAGTGGGGATGAATACGCGAGCCTGGTTGGCTTCCGCGCCCAACTGGACAATTCGCTCGACAACATAGGGTACCGTAGATCCTGACCCAATCCCGATGATCTTTTAAGGAATCAGAGTGCGGCCGACCATGGCCACTACATACGCACTCTGTGTTCTGGTTTCACATGATTGTCGACGGCGGTCCACGCCGCGAGCTGCTTGGACTTTTCCAGTCCGGTAATATTCTGATCCTTTATTGGCGAAACCAGCTTGGTTGCTGTGATGGCATAGATGAGGGGTTGAATCCCGCAAGGATAGAGACCGTACGTTGGCCAATGCGACTCAGAACAACAGGTCGAATTTGCGAGGCAGGGCTAGCCATTGGGGTGAGATGGAGTAGATGATAGCAGTCTGGCCGTACCCGATGGGAGCTGGAGTAGGCAAGGGCATAGTGTGGAGGAGACGGAAGAGAGATCGGTGCATCAATTTCCGGACTCGGACCGTCCGACGTCCGGTCTCTTGAACCACTTCCACAATTCCTGGACCCCGGCGTTCCTGCGTGGGACCGTGCCGTGTATTCATTCTTTCCTTCCACGACATGCGCGCAATAAAGAGTACGTTGTTTACGCGTTTCTCGAGGCAATTCGTCTCTCATGAGCACCCCAGGTGTACTGTTAACCTGGTTTGCAATTCCGGTGTCGCTGCATCGTCCTTGACTGGGACACTCAACAGTGACCCCGCAGTCAAGGAGATACTAATCTCCATGAACGAGAGCCAGGGCTTCATAATAGAGGACCTCGACGACTATCATCTCGTTATCAAGGCGGACGAGGAGTACCGGATCCGTCGCGAGCTGGAGATTGAGGTATGTGACTGCTGCTATTTCAAAGGATGCTCTCGTCTCACAAGCTGCACAGTTGGAAAAGAACACATATAGTCTGGAGAGTTGAATTTATTTTTTATTGACTTTCTCGCTGCGTTCCTTTTCCACCCATCCTTTGACATCCGCAACCGCTTCCACCGGTCGAGTCTTGTATGACATTAAAAATCCCTGCACATACATATAAATCTCGCTGCCGAGCCCAAAAGATCGACACTCACTTGTAATGTCGCCATCGAAATCTCGCGTTCTGGACAAGCCGACGCAAAACGGACGGCCAGTTCCCTGATCGCCTTGGGTTCGAGTTGTGGGCCCCGCGCGCTATGCTTTGTGCCAAAAGTCGGAACGCAAGCATTCGAGTCGGGGTTCTTCTCCGTTGAATCGTACCCCGAATCCTCGCTCCCTTCCTCTTTGTCGTTCCCAGTCTCGATGGTATCAGGGTCGTCCTTGGGGAGATAAAACCTATTGAAGAGCTGGCGTGCTTGGAATTTACTCGCGAGCTTAAACTCGATGTGCAGGTCCATCCTTCCCGGGCGGCACAGTGCAGGGTCCAAAACAGAATACTTGTTCGTCGTGGCGAACAGAATCCGCCCTTCCTGTGCACCGACCCCGTCCAGCGCGTTCAGAAGCCCACTGAGACTCAGTCTGCGGCATTGACATGAGTAAGCAAGCAATTCGTATTCGCCCAGGACATACCTGCTGGTAGTAGGAGGCGGGGGTGGTGCCCCCGGCATGGGTTTGCTGTCAACCTCCTGGGTGTCCGTCGCAGTCCCGATGGGCTCGCGATTGAGGCCATTGGTGAATGCCGCATCAATGTCCTCCATGAGAGCCACACATCGCTGCGGAAGGGCGTTTACAAGCTCACTCAACGCTGAGTCGTCCAGCCCGATCCGAGAAAGCGAAAGTATGTATACGTCGAGTCCAAGCTCCCCTGATATCGCGTGAATCAGCGAAGTTTTGCCTGCGCCTGGCACACCATACTGAACACGGCGTGAGAACAGCCCAATGATTCCCAAAACTTGCACCTACGAGAAGGTAGCCCCGTCGGAATGGTATTCCTCGCTCCGCGTACCATTCTTTGCTGCGAAGAAAGTCTTTCGCGTCTTCGATCAAGACGTCCTTGACGCCAGGATCCAAGATAATCGACTGCATCGAACGCTTCTCGCGGCAGGCAACATGCCGCCAGTTATTCGACCTATCGAGTTGTAAGTCTTGAAATCGTAGCACAACAGATTACACCCACGTATCCGAAACGTAGACACACATCTTGTGCTCCTGGGCTAGAATGTAGTCCCTGCGTGCCTCCTGGAGCAGGGAATTCAAGATCCCGTGGTCACGTGTCATGATGCTACCTCTTCGAGTTAGAATTGTTCCGTCGCTTGCTGGGAAAACACACCTAACGTATAAGGTCTGCTCTTTGGAGCCCCAAAGCCCGGTCTGGTTCTGCACGCGTGTGATGGTCATCCACCGATTCCGGTACCATAGATTGTACGTTGTCGAGAGCGAAGGCAGGTACGCGAGCCTGCGAGACGATTTGAATCGCGTGTTGATGTCATCCTCCCCGTCAACAAAGATGGCTGCATTGTTTGCAAAGCTACTTGTGCTGACTTGGACCTGACGGGCTTTGCCTTCAAGAAGGAGTGAGCTGCGACCGTTCCTGGAGTCATTCAACACATACTCCACGAGGGCTGTTTGGACAGCCAAACCATCATCCATTCTGTGAAACGAAACGCCGAACAGTTCAGACAATCGAAAAGGTCAAGTGATGAAGCGCCCACCGTAGCTCGAATCCTGCTCTTCAAAGCAGGCAGTAATAAAGAACGACCCGATGAATTTGTTGAAGCCCCCAAACACAAAACGTCTGCACATCTCGATTATTCCGCCAAGAACCACGAGTTTCATCCAATCGCGAAGCGCAGAGAACGAGAGCACCAGTGTGATTAGCGACGACAGGCTGAGGGGAGGGGTCCCAGTCGTTGAGCTGACATGGGTCACATTCGGCGCAGACGCGTTGAGGTCTTGAGGAGCAAACCCAGAGAGCAGCTGCTGAACGAGTGGCAAGAGCGCGGCCATGGCGGCGGCGGTCAAGTGATAGGTCTTCTGGAACTCTCAAGTGATAGGTCTTCTGAACTCTGGCCTTTATACAAAATTAAGCATTGATCTTGGGATACATGAGGCATGCCGAGAGTCAATAGGCCTTTGTTTGAAGAAGGACACGGAGACAAAGGAGACGGAATGGAAGCAGATACAGCTTGCGGAGATGTGTACAAGAGGGGTCAGAGGGAGCAAAAGGCTGTAAATGAGGGTAGATTGGCGCCCAAGGCGCTTGAATGATGAGGGTGCGAATGAAAGCTGTTTTGATCAACCATCTTGAACCTTGTTTGAACCTCTATAATGACGCTATACGCTAAACAGTGCAATTATTCTACGATACAGTAATCCCGCCCTCTATGACCATCCCTCTATCTAGCGCTCTATCCCTCCTCTGTGCGCGAATCAGGACAACTTGGCAAAACCATTTGAAAGGACCCTTACCTGTGACCTCGACGGGTTGTTGTCGATGTCGACAAGCATGCCTGTCAAGCATCTTGGCGCTGGAGAAGAACCGCTTGCACCGTGCGCAGACGTGCTTGCACTTTTTACCATGCAGTGCAACTTCATGTCGTTGCCGGTCGTGTTGCCGGGTGAATGCCTCGCCACACCCCAGAGTGCAAAGAAATGTTTTCCGAACTTTCGCTTTGTGTGTGCCCATGTGCACCTGTCGCGTGTACGGACTCGTCAACATCTTGTCGCAGGCCGGCTCCAAGCATGGGTATTGGCGCGCCGCCCGTCGCCCTGTTTTCGCTGGGTCAGGCGAACCCATCGACTGGGATGGCGTGATGGTACCACAGGGAGGGGAGACGGCACCAGCGGTAGAAGGAAAGGGAGATGGTCGACGCGAAGAACCCGCCGCGCTGCCGTCTGAGGAAGGTGTTGAGTGCACGGTCCCATACGCGCCTGGCGCCATGTCCATCACTGGGTTGATTTTCAGCAATGGTTTGTTGCAGAACCGAAAAAGGACGCACGCCCAGAGAAATGGTGAGTGTTATAATTCCGGTCGTCCATCCCGTTCGATGAAAAGTCAAAGTCCAACGGATGATGCTCGAGCTCCCCGTGCTGGAGAAGAAGGGGCGACAGCGTGTTATTATATGCGGAAAAGTAATCTGGCGGAGGGGATGAACCCGAGAGAGGGTGCGACAATGGGCTATCTTGCTCCGCGTCCATGACTGCTGGCCGCGCAAATTCCTGCGTGTTCGGCGGGCAGGCCGTTGAGGGCGCGTCTGGAGAAGCGTAGAAGCTGAGTATGTATCCATTCTCGCTCGGGACGCTCTCCAGGTTGATATTTACGCCCTGGCAATCCGCGGGACCAAGAAAATCGCGTTTGTGCGCGTTCGGCTTGAGTCTACAGGATAGGCGGCCATGTGCACCGAGGGTGATGTCGAGCTGGGATGACAGCAGGGCTTCGACCGGATAACTGAGAATCATGGTGAGTGGGTCAAGACTTGAAACATTCGACTGAACTCTATATAGGGCAGTGGCTGAGACCAACATTTTGGGGATTTCCAACCGCTAATAATTTCGGCACAACTTCCTCCAACTACCAAAAGCGGCCCTTGATCGAAACACTTAGGCACAGACATCAAATAACATTCAAGGCTGGCTCATCCCCGAATCCCTCGAGATCTTCGCGTGCTCTATCCTGTGCTCTACCATACCCCTTCTGTTATCTTGGGCGATACATGCTTACAATGACGACTTGCACAAGATACTCGGATCAAGCCCTCAAGTAGAAACTGCCTTTTCAGGATGTCAAAGGTGTTGCTCTCTCAGCCCCTCTGCTCCACATGGTGATACGAATATGCGATGCGATTGGAGGGTTCGACCTGGCTCCACGGGCTTCGACGCGACTCCAAGCTGCAGCAAAGGTGTTACCTCTGGCCACGGAATGATACAGACTCTTGTTCAAGATCGAGTTCGTCCATCCCGTTTCTGTCTGGAGGCTTGCAATCGTCCTGGACTCGGAGAGTCCTGGAGTTGTGGAGAGTCGCGTACCCCTTTAGGCAGGTGAGGATGGTGAACGGCCGGCTGACACCACGTGATCGTAGACAAACGCGTCGCGCGTGCCGATCCGCATACCATTCAAGATGTAGCATTCAAGCCATTGGGGCTCCCCAACTATTCTATTTGCTAGAAGCCATCGGTTGGCTATGCTCAGCACTGCTTATCCTGACTTGCGTTTCTTAGACGTTGGAAGGAGCAGGTGGAGTTTGAAAACAAATCACATCGTTCCAACATCGTTCATTGATGCAGCGGCCGGAATCAAATCCATGCTTCTTCAAGCTTGGTAAGTAAGTAGTACATATACTGAGCCAGTCTCCAATGGCGACGCCTTTTCATTCCTTCAGCCCCCGAGCTTAATCCTTGCGGACCCACTTTCTTTCACCGTTCTCTCTTGTGTCTCCTGGTATGAAACGCGTCCTCTGTCTCCACGGACACTTTCACTCGGCAGACTACTTCAAGTCAAAGGTGCGTCGCACTGCGTCCTCTTCCCACTCTACTAAACCCACTCTAACCACTGCGTATTTAGCTTGATGCTATCAGAGACGCGTGCCGAGAGAGCATCGAATTCGGTAGGTAGTATCCATCACTGCAGCAGAAGCCCGCCAATTGACCGCATCTGCAGTCTTTGTCGATGCGCCCCATGTCCTCAGCCCCGTAGATTTGCCTGGGGCGGCATCAAACGACTCGCTGACCGTCTGGTCTGACATCAATACAAATACTTCCAGAGCCTGGTGGCGTTATCTGTACGACGTGCGGGACGTCTCGGCGGTTGTCGAGTCTTTCCATTACATTAAGAACGTTTTGGAGACGCAGGGACCATTCGAAGTGACCTATCCTCTCGTCTTGCGTATTGCTTCCAACATTCTTTACAGGGCATTCTTGGATTCAGTCAAGGCGCTTGTTTCGCGGCCATGATCCTTGCATATGTGAGTGTCTACGTAAAACCGCTCGAGTCCCAGAGGCTCACCTTCGTATGTAGATGGAACACCCCCACGTGATGCCGCATCTGCTCCCTGATTTGAAGCACCCTCCTTTGTAAGTTATTGGGTTGCCTCGGCAGTTTCAGTCCGTCTGAACAAATCATTCCAGTGAATTCGCCGTTTTTATTTCTGGGTTCGTTGCACCCACCACAGCGTTCCCCTTGCCGCCCATGATCCACACACCCTCACTGCACGTCATGGGTTTCAACGACATCATGGTTAGTCCCGAGATGTCCCTCGAGCTAGCGGAGCACTTCGACAAGCCTCAAATTGAAATGCACGAGGGCGGTAAGAGTCACGATACATTTCATCCTGACCTTCGTTGATTCCTACCGCAGGACATTTCGTGCCAAGGAAACTCACATGGCGGCGCTTCCTTTCGGAATATCTCAACTCGCGCGCTTCCACCTCCGTCCCTGCCCTATGGAAGCCAATCCCCGCTCCCACCCCCGCCTGGTACCGCGAAAAATTGCCTGCTAAAGAGCTGCGGGGCAGCCGAAGCATGCCAGGCCTGCGCAACTCGGATATCCTGGCCTGTTAATTTATCAGTAGAAATTCACTAGAGATCCTCCATGCCCTCATTGTAATTTATTGTCCATTCACATTGTCTACACCGGCCTGTATGCTCACAATGTACTCTGCTTGCCATATGTTGCCCACGCTCCCTTGAAAAATTCCATCATCAAATGCACGACCTTCTCATCGTCCACTGGCACAAGCTGGGTCGCAAACACGATCCCTACCCCAGCCTGCCGATGCATCGCCCAAACGACATTCGGCATGCCATTCCAAGTAAGAGTGCCCTCCGGCATCCCCAGCGGAAGCCCATGCTTGCCTTGAACCAGTAATGCCGCCAAAGTCCAATTGAGATCAAGTCCCTTGCCCTCGAGGTCCCAGACAGGAAGAGTGGGTACGCCGTCTACTTCCACAACGCCGGGAAGTCGCAGATCAAGCTCGTATTCGACCCCCTCTTTCATGCCTTTGAGGTCTGCAAGCGCCTTGCTTCCTTCCGCAAGCTGAGGCGCAAACAACGAGTCAACGAGCTCGGGGTCGAGAATCTTGGATGCCGGGGCTATGAGGTCGGCGAGCAGCGTTCCCAGATCGCGCACGCTGACCGTCACATCCCGTGTTTCTTCTCCGAGATCCTCCAAACCGGTGGGCGTACGCTTCACCTTTTGCATCACCTTGTGAAGCACATCTGGGCGTGTCTGCGGATTCACGGTCGATGCCGTCATCCCAAGGGGCGTAAAGATATTGGTTTGAGCGTATTCGCCAAACGGTTGTCCAGTGAGCCGTGAAACGAGGAGCATCGTGAAATAGATGCTGCTGCCGTAGCAGTATCCCTCGCCCGGCTGGAATAGGAGTGGGTGGGTGAAAAGTTTGATGATAGCGTGGGCGTCGGCGTTGGCTGCCTCATGAGCAGCACCTGCAGGTGAAGCGCGCCATCGCTCTACAAGTGGCTCGTCGCCTCCACCGATTCCGCTGGCATGTGTGAGTAGATGCCGGAGGGTGATTTTGCATGTCTGAGGGCGGAGTATGAAGCCCTCCTCGGTGTCTGTAGAAGGCTCGATGACTGGCAAGGAATCGAGTTCAGGTATCCACCGAGATACTGAATCGTCCAGCCCAATATCTTTGCGTTGGACGCATTGGAGCGCTGCAATATGTGTGATGAATTTTCCCGCAGATCCGAGGGTTATTGTGCTGTCCAAGTCGACCTGGGGCGAAGAGGACTCCAGAGACTGTTGCCCTGCAGATTTCTGGTAGAGGACATTGCCTTTGTAGACGTTATTACTACGGTCATCGACATTCGCTCGCAGTACCTGTCTTATCTACGACGAGACAGACGGCTCCCAGCAGGGTGCGGTTGCTGGGATCGGTGGCGTTGGCGAGAGCAGCTTCAAAAGAGTCCATTTGGGAGGAAACAACCAACCCCGCGTGGGAAAAGTTGGCCTTCTTAATCTTATCCGCGGCTGGTTCTGGCAGTCGTACTTGATGGCGTCCCGAAGGCGAATCTCTCTCAACGAACCCGCTTCCGGTATGCACAGCACGAATGGCATTCCAGTTGTATAAAACAATGAACATCTACTTGAGTTTTCGGTATACACGTGAAATAAATAGTATGAAAGATTAACTTAAATGTAGAGTAAAGCTGCGAATCGTCAAGTCATCATGTCTCCTTGCGCTTCTTGGGTACACGGAGAAGCCAGTAAAGACCCAGGGCGGCAGCGGTATTGAAGATGATGTACACCCAGATGATCGCAAAGTCTCGCCACCTGTGGGAGAAGCTGGTGGAGACACCGGCCAGGAAAACGTTGGTGTCGGCAACGTTGCAGAAACTGCAGTTGTCCGTGGCGGCGCTGTCGATGAGATACCCTCCCGCTTGCGAGATGAAGGTGCTCATGTAATCCCCGCAGGTTTGACCGGACGGCGGATTGAAACGCAGCAGCTCGGCGTCGGCACAAACGACATTCGTGTTGGCAAGGGCAGTGACAAGCATCCCCTCCACAAAGTAGCTGGCGGACAAGGTCAGACGAATCCCATGAAACAAGCCGAATACATACGTGAAGGGAGAGACGCGATACATGAAGATCCAGAATTTGGGCAGAACGTTGGGACCGGCGAGAGCACCGCAGAAAATCAGCGATAAAGAGAACAAGATATTGCCCATGTTTCCGGCGGTCTCGACACTGTCCATCCCAGCTATCATCATGTGCGCAAAGGTCGACGTCTGTGCATTGTTATTAGTACATAACATGAGAGTAGCCCAGTCCAACTCACGAATAAGAGGAACTGCATGACGAACAAAAAGAAGAGAGCCCCTCTTCCTACAGAATCGTGCGTTGGCTCAGCGTTGCGGAACACTCCGATGGGATAGTAAATCGTGACAAAGAGGATCACAGAGCACATGAGACCCCATGGAATTTCCTGGAATTGCGTCAATTAACGTGAACTGCACAAGAAAAGAAAAACCTACAACAAGGACATTGCTGAGCATGAACACTTGCCACGAGTACGCTTTGGACGGGCGTTCTCGAGCCTCGTAGAGCGAGCGTTGAACCGCAAAGTGGGGCATGATCTGCTGTGTCAAGTTGCCGAAGATGGTCACTAGAAATTACAGATCAGAAGACAGACTACAGAGATGTGTCAAGAAAGACGCACTCAGCATGAAGATACCGAACTGACACGGGGTCAGACAATGCCAATAATAGCAAGAAAAAAAATCTACCATTTGATCCTGGAGTCCTTGCAAACTCTTGCGCGCGTTGAGGAACGACAGACCGACGAAGATACCCTGTAAATTGTCAAACAAACTCGGCACGAGAGATGGAAACTCACAGATGAGATGATCAGAGCAAACTTGGCGTAGATGTAGGATGGGGTCCGCCAGTACTGCAGCCACACCCGCGTCATCACCTGCCGGAACTGCTCTCCGAAGGGAGCCGCGAATTCACGATAAGCCGCCGTGTCTGACTCGGCAGCTGGGATTCTCGCTCCGCGCTCCTCGAGTCGCCTGAGTTCACGTTTGACCTCACCGCGCTCGGGGCTGTCCTTCCACGTTTGATGCCAGTCGACGGACGTGTGAGACCCGGGGGCGGCACCGATGACCTCGAGCATCCATTCAGCGGGGTTGGAGCCCTCCGGGCAAGGATGAGCACCGTTGCGCTCAAAGTACTGCCGCAGAACCTGAGCGCCATCACCAACTTCACCAAAGTAGATGGTCCTGCCTCCTTTTGCAAGGAAGAGCAAACGATCGAAGCGCTGAAAATATATTAGAGGGGTTCCAATCGTACACAGGAGACTTACTTGGAAGAGAACGGCCGACGGTTGATGGATGGTGCACAGAATCTATCGAGACTAGTCAAGATATGAACGAGGTAGTAAGACGAGCCACTTACTGCTTGTCCGTGGGCCGTGAGTTTGGCAAGAAGATCGCAAATCGACCAAGACGTCTGAGAATCCAGTCCTACGGATGCCTCAGTCATCAATTCTGAACGTTTCAACGACGGCATTCACCTGAAGTTGGCTCATCTAGGAAGAGAAGCAGATCGGGCTTGGCCGCGAGCTCGACTCCGATGGTAAGACGTTTGCGTTGCTCGACATTGAGACCTTCTCCAGGAACACCGACGACAGCGTCCGCGTATGCCTCCATCTCAAGCAGCGCGATAACCTCGTCGACGTAGGCGAGTTTCTCCTCTCTGGAAACCGTAGCGGGCTGACGGAGGAGGGCGCTGAACGTAAGAGCCTCGCGAACGGTGGAAGTGGAGAGATGGAGATCCTGCTGCTGGACATAGCCGGTCTTGCGTTGGAAAGAAGTGTCCCGTTGCTTTCCGTCGACAAGCATCTTGCCCGTGACAACACCGACGGTAACACGGGCAGCAAGAACGTCCAAGAGCGTGGTCTTTCCGGCGCCGGAGACACCCATGAGGGCCGTGAGAGTTCCAGGCTTGACCCAGCCGTCGACATGGTCCAAGATTCGGCGAGGCTCGCCCTTGATCTTGATGCTGGTCATGGTGTCAGCAGGAACACACTGGCAGAAACACAAAACGGGCGCACTCGTAAACAACATCCTCCCACTGGAAGATGGCCGTTTGTTTGGCGATCGCAGACACATCGTTGCCACTACCATGGTTCATGTCGGGCCCGCGCTCAGCATCAACACGCTTCTTGCCCTTCTTGAGAGTCGAGCTCTGGAAAAGCAGGACCTCGCCCTTTGACTTGGCGGCAGTGATGTACTCTGTGGCAGATGTTCAGTTGGATGGATTCAGAGGCATGAATAAAGAACGGACCAGCAGCGAGGAGGTAGACAACCATCAAGAAAACCCCCATGGCGAGAAGGATGCCGAGGTTGCGCCAGCGGTGCTCCGGAAGGTACCTGTAACTTTCGACGATGAAGGCGGTTCCAGAGACAAAGCTCGAGCCGGCGACACTCCCGACGGTAGTGCAGACATGGTTGGTACCGGTGGCATTGGGGTAGCTGGGACCCGAAGGGACAAACGAGGAGCAGGGGAATTGTTGACCATCAAACTCGTTCACCATCAGACTTTCAAAAGCGTAACCGATGGGATCAACGTAGCTGTCAAGATGGATTAGATTATGACCTCAAAGACGCAGGAACAACGTACTTGATCCATCTAGCCCAACCGTGCATCTCATGAATCGGAATGACGAAACCAGAATAAATAATGAAGGCCAAGATCATGACGGCGGCGGGCGCCAAGGCTTGAGACAGGGTCCTCGAAGCGCTAGCGACGAACCGGAAGAACATGGACTGCATGATCCCATTAGTCTGGATTCCCGTCGAAGAGATTGGGACATACCATGGTCAGAGTCAAGGAGAAGGATATGAGGAGGAAGAAGAAATATGCCGAGGGTTCGCGCCGTAGGTTGGTGAGGAAGTAATACGTGAGGGTGATCACAATGGCGTTGGCTATCTTGTCTAGAAAAGGAAGCCATGAGCAAAACCCAGGGACAGTTAGCAAAGGACACACTCGGAATATCCGTGAGCATGCTGGCGAAGGCCTCGGCAGAGGGGCGGTAGAATGCGTAGCGAGTGTGTTTCTCAACGATGGGTCGTTGAGCATACAAAGTCAACATCTAGGCAAGAATGAGTATACGTCCATACGAAAAAGGGGCAACTGACCTCCAATGCAGACCCGAAGGCCGCCGTCAACAAACAGAAAAACAGCAGGGCACCACGAGAGAAGAAGCTCGCAGTGTTGTGCTTGAGGTTGTAAAAGACCGAACCGACGACGAGAGCCGTGATGATATTCCCAAGAAGAGCTGCCGGAGTCAGTCTATTGAAAGATATGTGGGCAAGGGAAACGTACCAGTGATGGTAATCTCTGGATTTCCACGTAACCGCTGGAAGCCGCGCCACAAGCAGAGGTTGACCTGCTCGATGTAAGACAGCGTGTACGGGGACGTAGGCCGTCTATAGACGATCAGAAGGTGATGAGAACGGTTTTAGGAGAGAACGTACTGTCTCGCGCTTTGCTGGGCCCTCCTGCTCTCTTGGAACTTCTCGAGGGACTCGCCACCCAGAGGGTACTGGGCGTTGTACTCGTCAATCTCCCTCAACAAGAACCGGTACTCCGCGCTCTCCTTCCACATACGCTCGAATTGGTCGGCCGTTGTGGGTGTACGACCTTCCCAACCAGGCTGGACACGACGTTCAAGGTTGGAAGTGAGAGAGGTAAGGAAATCCGCCGTGGTTTGACGATCGGGGCAGTAAAAGCCACGCGTGACGAAGAAGGCCTTGGCGCGGTCGCAAGGCCCAAAGTAGATCTGGCGACCCTCCATAAGGACGGTGACCTTGTCGAAGAGCTGATGATGAAAAATTAGCTAGGGGACAAGATAAAATGCGACGGAATGCCCGTACGTCGTAGGCCGCTTGAGGCGCCTGATAGATGGCCACACAGGACGTCGTTCCAATGACCTCGGCACTCATCCTCAGTGTCTTGATGAATTCCACAGCGTTGGCAGAGTCGAGACCACGCGTCGAGTTGTCCCAGCACTGGAGTGGTGCGCCGGCAAGGGCAGCCTCCGCAATGGTGATCCGCTTGCGCTCACCGCCAGAGACACCACGAATGAAGTCGTTACCGACATTCGTGTTGATCGTGTGGCTGGGCACCAAGATAAGTAAAAAGAAGGGAACGGTTGGGTCGACGTACCTGATACCGAAGATGGCCATGATCACATCCCGCATCATGGTGGCATACAAATGGCGAGAGATGCCACCAGGGGCCAGCCGGGGCGCACGGGCTTGAGCAGCAAAGTAGAGAGTGTCGCCGACCGTCATCTGGGGGAAGTGGACATCGACCTCGGCATTGTAGATGACCTCGCCACGGAAGTCGTGGTGCATCTGCTGCGGCATGATACCTACAAGTGACGAATGAGAATGCATACTTGGCAAAGTACAACTTGGAAAACTTGCCCTGGTAGTTGATGTGAGAATTAGGATCCACTTGGTAGCCATGCGTCTCCCCGGCGATCGTCTTGAGGAAGGTAGAGCAGCCACTTCCGGGAGGACCCAAGACAATGAGCATTTCACCGCTCTTGACAAGGCCGTCCATACTGCGCAGAATGTCCACACGCTTGGGAGGAGCGCCGAAAAGGCTGAGTGCCGTCAACCACCCAACGTTGGCGACGTTCTTCTGGACATCGGCATCCGATCCAGAACCAAAGGCGCACAGGTTGCGATACGAGATGCCCGCAGAACGGTTAGGTGTCCGGTTCTGGCGGACAATGGCCTCTATCCATCGACGTGCATTGAATTTGGGGGACAGAGGGTCGTAGGGCCCGCCCTCCTTGGGGTCAAGAGGGTTGTCGATACGACGGCCATCGGCATGCACGTGGACGCTGTCCCGACGACTCTGGCGCCTGAACTGCTTGGCCAAATCGTGGACGCGGTCGGTGGGGAACTGGGACTTTGTGTCGTCGTCATCGTGCAAGTCAAGCGGCTGCAGCTTAAAATCCGTGTCCGTCAAGCTGGGGATGTGGGTACGGGAGTGTCCGGCTTCGGGGGCGATTCCAAGAGACAAAGGGTTGATGACGGAAGTGGGGGAATCGTTGGAGGAAATGGGCGAAAAGGAAATAACCTGCGAATCGCGCGGACGGTTTGTGCTGAGGCGGTTGAGACGCCTGAGCTCAATGTTGGAATGGTCGGTGGACATGGCGCACAAAGGCGGGGCGAAGAGGAAAAAGAAATGGTCGTTAAGAACGAGCACGAAGAAAGATAGATACTTGATACACTCATCACGACGGGGAGACTCCGCAAGGTGACTTGCCAGATTTGGATAACAAGAACCGCCATCAGTGGCTGTCCGGCACGCACGTCAGTCTGCTGCAAGTGCAACGCCCCGTCCGTCCCCTGTTTGGGCACCGCTGGAGAATGTAGACTCCGTTCCGTGAACGCAGCCTCCCCGAACATGTCCATTTTCCGAACAGATCGAGCAGCGAACGAACAAAATTTTCGGCATTTCCAATGACTGCTTACGCTGCCGGCCCTTCGGGGCTGAGGAATCAGCCCCACAACGTTGCAGATCTGTGGCCCAAGTGGAGTACGGTACTTAGCACACGCGGTTGGTCCAAGGCAGTTGATTAATAAATTAGTTTTTAAGTAAGTAGCCGCACAGCAGAGCCCGTAATAAGTATGTAGGTCTAAAGATTACATTTACAACAGAATATCCTTGGGCAGTCTCTCCTTGAACGTGATCGTCCCCGACGGCGGCGCCTGGAACGTGAACCCAGGGTGGTCTATCTTCATGCCATTCGGCAAGCTCATCTCGTACCGGGCCACCAGCAGCGCAATGAACAGCTTGATCTCGTACGTGGCGAGGAAGCGCCCTGGGCATGCGGTCTTGCCGACACCAAAGGGCAGGAAGGCGTTGGAGACGTTCACTGACGTAGAGGCGGGTTTGTCGACATGGCGCCAAGGGCGGAACTCCTTCGCGTCGTCAAAGCCCTGTTTGGCGGCGTTGGCGTGCGAGCGGTAGAAGACGTGGGTGGACGAGCATTCCTACAGAATCAATGAGTGAATAGTGCCAGCAGACAATGGGTAAACGGACCTTTAGGAATGATGAACCCGTTGGGAAGCGTGATGTCCTTCATCGCCTTCCGGGGAGTAGGGCTCAGGCAGTCCGGACGCCAGCGCAGGGTTTCCCGAGTAAAGCTATCGAGGTACTTGGCATTCTTGAGGACAGAGGGGGTGAGAGCGGAGGCATCGTCAGTGCCGTTGACGAGACCAGCAAGATCCTCGTAGATTTGCTTCTGGTAGTCGGCATCGGAAGCGACGAGGTACAGGACCCAAGAAAGAGCGACAGCGGTACCGTGAATGGACGCGAAGATAACGCTGGACAAGTAGCGTGAGAACCAAGATATTGTGAGTGTTGGGAAGACTCACAAAAGAAGGATGTTCTCGATCTTGTTCATGAAGCCTTTGACGTCGACAGCGCCGCTGCCAAAGTTGTGTTCTTCCAGCAAGCCTTGCAGAACGTCGTGCTGTATGAAATTTGAGTGCAAGTGGAGACATGATTGAATAGCGGACATACAGGGCGAATCTCCTTCCACTGCTCCTCGTCGACGCTCTTGCGCAATTGGAGACGTCGGTTGATTTCCGCACCGAGCTTGGCACGAAGCACCGTCTTGTAGGGCTTCATGACTTGTTTGTAGTTCATGACCCAGCTGCAGAGCGTTAGTTTAATCGATGGACGGAAAGAAATTAACGCACTAGGCGTGAAGGCGCCCGTAGAAAGGGAGGAGGGTCTCCCACACAGACCCGTGGCCGCCAAGCCCACCAACCTCGGCGACGACTTCGGATACGTTGATGAACACCCAGGCAATATCCGGGTCGTTCGCAAGTTCCACGCCGACGATGACTGAAGCCATAGCATCGGCCAAGGACTTTTTGCACAGTTCAAATGGGTCGGTGACATCCACTGGAAAACCCGATTTAAAAAAAAATGCAAACGCCAGATAATATTACTGACACCCTTTGCTGGAGCTGACGTTCTCCAACGCCTCCTTGAAGACCCGTTGGTAGACGAGCTGTACGGTGGGCCCGTACGCGTCGTAGGAAGGCAGAGCGGGGTTGAGGTACTTGAGAATCATCTTTCCACTGTCGTGGAGATGGTGCTGCGAGCCGAGCTTGATGATGACATCGAAATATTGCAACTGCAGATAATCGTCAGCTGGTGGATATGTTTTGAAGGAGGACAGGCTCACGTCAATGACACCTTGCTCGTGGTCAAGGCCCTTGCCGAGCATACTGAAGAGGAGGTGTGCATAGTCGTGGTCAAGGATAACTTGGTCCTGCGGAAATGTGAGCGGTGAAAATGTTATGCGGCAGAGTATTACGCACCCGGCCAAGAATATTAGCACGGAACACGGGGCCATACTTGTCAAAAGCAGCGTCCAAGAACTCTTTCGGCCTCTCGGAGTACTCGCGAGTGCTTCCGTAGGCGGCGTTCTCGTAAGGAACGAGTGGGGGGAAACGCTAAGCACATAGAGTCAGAGACGAAGTGCAAGAAGTGAACTGAATAAACTGACAGCCCTCCGACGCAGATACAAGACCAAGGCCGTCAAGGCACCGCCGACGGAAGCAATTGCGACGAGTTTTTCGAGGTCGAGGTTCTGGAGGCGGTCAAGGATGGCCTGAGGAAGCCATGAAGGAGCGTAGGTCGACAAGTCGAGACTCAAAGGGTGGTTGGGGATACGGTGAGTGAGGGCGAGACCGAGGGCGAGGGCGGAGGTTGCACCCAGGAACTGCTGAGAAGAAGACATGACGATGAAAGTTGAAACCACCGAATAAGGACTTGCACAATTATACTGGGCGAATAAATCTAGACACGGAAGAGAATGGGTAGCGGATGATCGAGACCATCAAACATCTTAGGACCAATCCGGAATAAGCATGAACGCCCGCCTCCTTAGCCTGCCGCCCGTATTCCATGGGGCCGAGACGGAGGCGAGGTTTCAAAACATCCAAAGGTACATCTAGCCAGACACTTTCCCCTGAACCCACCTCCTCACACCATGAACTCTCTCCAGGCACTCTCCGACCGATGGGGCACCAACAACTTGGCTGCTGCTGGCGCCCTCGCGACTGCCCTCTATGCTTGGCGGCTCTATAGCATACGCCAGGCCAACAAGGTCAGTCCGATTTCAGTCCTTGAATTTTTACTTCCGCTAATCTTCTGCAGGACCTTCCGCCTCATGTCCCTTACACGAACCCCATCCTTGGAAGCACTCTCGATTATATGCACGGTCAGTCTCTGCGATGCATATTGACGCCCCCTAACGTTTCGTGAAGCCCCGCACGAATGGCTGGCCAAGAACTTTGACAAGTATGGTCCCGTTATGCGAGCCAGTCTGTTCGGTCGTGTGCGTACCCCGAGACGCGTTGCTCGACTTGTTCTTCTAACATATCGTTGCAGGAGCAATATCTCATCGACACGCCCCTAATTCCCGACGCAATGAAGCACAAAAACTTCAACTCGGAGCAGGGTGCCAACGCTGTGCGTCCGCTGCAATATTTTTGACGCCTCGTCGCTCATGTCTCGTTTAGATCCAATTCTTGGATGTCCTCGTTGGATTGGCTGTCGATTACCACATGGAGGACGGCCAACACCTTGTGTTGAAGGCTTTGAATAACAGGATGGAGATCTTCGTCGAGCGAAGTGAGTGACTGATCGCTTGCTGCAACCACGCCTTCTCATTCTCCCAGTTCGCCCGTATATCTCACTCATGCTTGACGAGAAGGTTGGCCGCAAAAGTGGCCCTGTGACGGTCGAGGATCCCTTCAAGCTCATTCGCTCCATGATCGCGCAGGCCATGTGCGACAACTTTGTGGGCAAGTCCTTGGGACGGGACCCCGAGATGATCCACGTCTTTACCCATGTCACCGACGTCGTCGCTGCACTGGCAACCGCTGGTGCCTCCTCCATGGTTGCCCTCATTGTCCCCGGTTTCCGCCGCTGGTATGCGAAGTAAGTCTGGACCCTCACCCTCGTATGCACTTGCTCATCCATATCTAGCTACATGGTGAACAACCGCAAGATCTTGAAGCCGTACACCGACATCTTGATCCGCAAACTGACGCCTGAAATCGAAGCCCGCGTTGCCCTTCGTCAATCCTGTGGTACGAACGAACTCGAGTGGGAGGGCAGTAAACCCGTCGATGTTTTGCAAACCATTCTGGACGACCGAAATATCGATCTCACCAACCGCGAGGCTGCCTTGGCCCGCATCGGCGAAGTCAACAACCTCCTCCTCTTCCTCATCTTCGCCTCCGTCCATTTGACCTCCGTGCACATCACCTGGATGATCAACTCCATCGCCTTGCACACCGAATGCCACGAGGAGCTCCTGAAGGAGCTCAAGTTGGTCCTTGCCTCGCATGGTGGCGTCCTGTCTGACGAGGCCTTGCGCAACATGCCCAAGCTCGACAGCTTCATGAGGGAAACGTTCCGCACTCGGTTCGACTGCATTGGTGGTAGCCAGCGGATAGTCCAGGAGGACACGCTCCTTGAGGGCAAATACCTCCTGCCGAAAGGCGCTCTCCTCAACCCCATTACCTTCCGCGCACACCAGAATCCGGGACACTGGCCTGGTCGCGAAGACGTCATGGAATTCCAGCCTTGGTCACACGAAGAACCCTCTTCCCGCACCTCCCCCGCCTATCTCCAGTTCGGTCTCGGTCGCCACGCTTGCCCTGGGCGTTTCCTCGCAGTGAACGGTTAGCAACATCGCTCAACAACAGTCTCTTTTCTCTAACATTATCGCAACAGAGGCCAAGCTGATCGTCAGCTACCTGCTGGGTCGGTACGACGTCAAGCTGAAAGAGCCCGAGAAGGGTGTCGTCACCCCCATGCCTGCATTCACCTTCAGCATCGCGCCGACCAGCGCCATCGTTCTGACTCCTCGTGACGAGAAGGATGCCCTGGTCCTGCTGTAGTTTTATCGTCTCCCTCTCTCTCCTTGCTGCTGCGCTGGCTCTGCGCCCACGGTCGTTAGATATATTATTGTTGCTACTATACATCCAAGAGATACATTCCAATATATTTATTTCTCTCTCCCTCAACTTGTGTTGCCGTATGTGGAGTCGGACGTGCCATCATCATGTCTTTAAACATCGAACAGGCTCAGGCTATCGCCACAAAGCATTTCTCCAGTGGCCAGCTCCCTACCACGGTCGTCAACCTCAACCAGATTCATTACCAGGAGTATAGGTGACGCCAACTTACCCAGTCCGCAAAGGATCGCGTCTTATTTCGTTCACACGCAGCTTCACGCCGGCCTTGACCACCTATCTTCTGGATCTCGCCTCATCGCCCTCCGCAAACCCAACACATTCTTCCTTCTTGGTTGTATCGCAATCTCAACCTGAACCGCGATCTCAACCATACTCCCCCAATGCACTTTCACTATTTCCGACGATTATCTCGTCAATTCGGGCTAATACCTCGATCCCGATTCCGGAGCCCACGCTGGACACGACTCTCTCCCTGATACCCTACGCGTATCTTGTCACGCCCATCTATCATCTCAGCTCGTCCAGGTTGATAACCCTCGCAGACGCACGAGCCTCGGGACAACTAACCCCCGAACAACTTGCGCTCATAGATCTGCAGTTGGGAAAGTACCTGGGTGAACTACATAATGGTGCCCAGAACGACTACTTTGGCCTACCCACGGCAACCCCACCCGCCGACCCGTCGTACGACTGGCAGGAGACCTTCACAGCGCTCCTCGAGTCGCTCATAGACGCCGTCCCCGACTCGGCTGATCTCCCGATCACAACGTTACGCAGCGCCCTCGGGCGCGCCATCTCCGCCTTTCTCTTCTCCGACGTCGACGTTCCCTCCCTTGTGTGGTTTACAGGCTCACCAAACGACGTGCTGCTCGCTTTCAGCGAGACGGGCCAATTCGCTGCCTTTGCCATTCTGCCTGCTGTCGGGCACGCACTGTGGGGAGACCCATTACTCGAGACCTTCTTTATGGACGCGAGTGACGCGTTCTGGGAGGGTTATCGCGGCATTCGGGGAGCCCAGGATGGCACATTGATGGCTTTTCCTCGGCAGAGGACCAAACGCCTTTGGTACGACGTATTTTTGGCCCTTGTCGTCCTGCGTGAGCGAAGAGGCTTGGACGACCAGGTGTCGTTGGCTAGATCGAGGTGGGCGGTAGAGAGTCTGAAAATGACTGCGGAGAAGCTGAAGAATGCGCCGTGCTATTAAATCAAGTCCAGTGATAACTGTAGCGGATCTAGAATTCCTTTACTTATCGCCGGAATCGTGCCAGCTGATGTAGACCGCTATTGAGTGGCTGCTTCACTTTATGCGGCGGATTGATTTGCATTGCTTTTGGCCGTAGCGATAGTATAATCGAGTGCAGACTGTGAACTTTTTGGTCGTGGCACAACTTTTTGTGGCGCTACAACTCCAGTGTACCAGTACAAGCGGGACAGCTGTTGGATGTCGAAAACAAGATGCTCTATCTGATCATCCGGGTGAATTTATGAGTAAGTCACAGGAACCACTTGGACGCGAGAAAGAGTCGACGGTGCAGACCGCTTGGAGAAGCTATGGTATCAGTGGCTCTGCTGCCACGGCATTTCCTTTTAGGTCATACATTTTGAAGCAGGAATTCGCAACTTGCTTCCACCCGTCGAAGTTGCATCTCGAGAGTGCAGGTAATCTAATCTTCAGAGACCTAGATACATACACAGATACCATCCTACACCACCGAGTGCTGACTGACATTATCCAGTTTCGGTGCAAAGGCAATGTCTGAATCCACATGCTGCACCGTCTGCGTCCGCACTTGGATCGGTGCTCGTGTACCCGAGAGCGACAGACCCCCGAGCTCGACGTTATTCCGCCTGCCACTGTGCCCCTCCTGGCTACTCGTCGTTTGCCCATGCGAGCCAGCCAGACGTATACCTTGCCGCGAGTTGAGCGTCCACATGGCGGAAAGTGCATACAGCTTTGGCAATGCATCGTTTGAGATGATGGACAACATCGTGCCAGTGTTGACAGCTTCGGTTCTGCTGCCCGCTCGATTTGCGATGAGGTTGATAAGCGCACACATGAAGGCTGGGGCGGCGGACTGAACATGATGTGAGCAGCGTGTAGTAGGGATGGATGCAACTAGCTCACCTGGAAGGTCAGTCGCAAAAGTGCGTTCAGCACCCCGGCCGTTTGTGGTAAAACTTGTTTTGATGTTTTCTGGCTAGACGTGAGCAGGTATGTACACCGAGAAGAGGGGCTCGCCACGTACAAGGAGTGAAAATGCGGTGCTCCCGCAAAGCAAAATGTCTCCAACAAGAACCGTCGACAGATGGATCGGGATCCAATCACCAGCAGTCTTCGGGTTGTGCGCAAACGTGAACCCGGTCTTTAATAACAACTCTGAGTGAGGTTCGTCAAAGGAGAATGAGATACGCACGGATACAAGAGCCGCCACCAAACCAAAGACGAAAAGCAGGAACACCAGGAGAACGATGTAGGTATTCCTTGAAAGCGCCCAGAGACGTTGGCAGAAGAAGAGCTGGACGGCTGCGACAAATCTGGTTCAACACGACTGGAAGCAATCACCACTGGACTCACAAAATGCAATGAGTGCAGAAAATGCCAGGTTTATTTCTTGAGTCCACGAGGTGTTCAACAGAAGAGCCGCGCCCATAGGATCGCTAAAGTGGACGACGTTCTGTTGCCACATTATTTGTCTAGAGAAGTCAGGTAAATGAACGATATCGCAGTAAAAGAAACACGTACATCATTTGCACCGACTTTAGCGTCGTCAAAAAAAGCAGTCCGCCGACAAACGCCTTCAGCCAAGCGGTGTCGTTCTTGTAAAGGCTGGTGTAATGAGCGAACTGGGCGAAGAGGGCACCCTGAAGGAGCAAGTCGCAGGCGACAGCCAGATCCTTGAAGAACCAATTAGATGCGTGTCATGGTGGAACAAATTCGAGACACGAACCCAGCCTCCGAAAATGTAGGTGGTGAGCTCGTTCAGCGACGTCGACATGAGAGGCGATTGTTATTCGTGGTGCATTTCTTATCCTGTATTTAAATCGACCTTGGCAGTAAGCAGGGAAAACGTTTTGGCATCGTGGAGGGGTGTTCTCCTGAAGCAATACTGGTAGTGTAGCGTGCCTCGGAGAGCTTTTGGGCCCGAGACCCAGGAGCAGCATCAGGGTCTCCAACCACGCAGTGTATACACCGAGGTGCCGCCGGTACCTGTGCTTGGCAGGAAACGCGTGGAAGGACGGTTAAAGGACGGTGCAAGTTGCACCCAGCACGTGAGTGTCTTGACCGTCTTGCCAGCCTTGGATTACAGACTCAACCGGGTCGTTCTGGATTGTAGATGAGGGATTAAACATCTAAATTATTTCAACGTGAAGCAAAGTACAGTAAGTCAGTCGTAAGTAAACTCGTGAACGCACAACCGTCAAGCCTTCTTTGCCGTTGCCGCCGCATTGACAATGTCCGTGTTGGACAGCACCTCGGCATCGCCCAACGTGCCCTTGGCCAGGCCTAGAGCAACGAGCGCGAGGTCGGAAATGGGGACTATGAACTTGGGCGCCACAGTCCGGAGAAGAGGCGCAAGAATGACGTCCGTGACGCGCGCCCCGCGCGACCGTGTGTTCTGTCTGTCGGCTTGGTCTGCGGGGAAGAAATAGCCCGGACGCAGACTATGTGTGTGGATCGTTCCATTGCTAGCCTTTGCAATTGCTTGAAGATCAGTCTCTGTCCGCCCCTGCAATAAAGTTAGCAATGTCAACGTCCTCGCATTTTCAATGACGCACCTTGACTCGGGCCCACATTTGGCCAGACTTCTGAGAGGGGTCCGCACCGTCACCGCTGAAATAGACGAAGCGGAATGGGTGACCAGGCTCGATATTGGCAGCAAAGGCAGTGAGCGCTGCGACAGGGTAGTCGTGGGTAAACTCGGCGTATTGGGCTTCAGTCAGCCCGCTCGAGCCACGTCCAAGAGCCCAAACGCAAGCGTCGTGGTCCTTGACGAGTTCCGCCGGGTAGTTCATAAAGTCCGTGTGCTTCACGACCGTCATCTTGGGAGAGGGAGGCACACTTGCAGGCAGAGCGCCGCGCAAGAGGACGGTGACTTGTGTAATGCTGGGGTCTGCATTCGCCGTTCGCAAAATCTCCAAGCCAGCTGCAACAGCTCAGCGTCAAATTGTTTCCCAACCAGAGACGCACCTGCTCCAGTGCCTCCAGTGACCAAGATTCTCATAGTTTCCGGTTGTGTTGGCTGGTATTCGACAGGGAAGAGGTTGAAGGAGAGGAAAGAAAGCAAGTAGTTAAGCGGCCGCATGAGAGATGCTGTTCTTGCCGAGATCGAAACTCGAAACGTTTCTTGCAGCGCATTTTAAGGATGTTGGATGCAAGTCCAAGCAAGAAGAGAGATAAGGGATAAAGGAAATAAATATTGTAGAGAGACAGTAGTAAATATAGACCCATGCAAGTGTAATAAAGTAAACAGTGGTAGCGAGTGACTGTATGTATCTAGCGGCCCCCTCCAACGAAATCTATCCGGCGCTCATTTCCGGGCAGGCTTGAAGTTGAGGTACAAGTTTTGCGGCAGCGACAGCGCAAAGGGCGAGAAGCCGTTCTTGATGCCAGCAATGTGCTCAGAGTCGGAGGGGATGGTCCACTCCCACTCGTTGAGCAACATGGCGGCAAGAACACGCTGCTCGTACATGGCAAAGTTGCTGCGAGGAAAATGAGAACAGGACCAAGAACAAAGGGTTGTGAATACTAACCGGGCAGGGCACATGCGGGAGCCGAGGGCAAACGGCAGCCACTGGGTGGCATCGTACTCCTTCTCCTGGCTCTCGGACAAGTTCATGAAACGCTCGGGGATGAACTCGGTGGGGTTTGACCAGTAGTCCTCCTTGTAGTGGATGGCGGTGATGTTGGTAATAATGGAGGAGCCAGCAGGGATGAACGCCTCCTTGCCGTTGGAGCCGGTGAAGACGGCGTCCTTCATGGCAGCACGGGGAACCATGTAGGTGATGGGGGTGTTGACACGGAGGGACTCGCGAATGCAGGCCTGGAGGTAAGGCATCTGGGCAAGCTCGGCCATGGTGGGTTCGCCGTTGGTGGTGTTCTTGGCCATGGCAGCGCGAACCTCCTCACGAGCACGCTGCTGGATCTCGGGCTTCATCGCCATGTAGTATGACAGCGAAGACATGGCGCCAGCGGTCGTGTCCTAGAAGGGATCGGTTCAAACCCAAGTCGATACAGAGAAAGGAAGAAAGACTGACGTGACCAGCGATGAAGAAAACGACCATGTTGTCCCGGTACTCGGTATCGTTCATGTCTAAGAAGATTGAGAACCATGTAGAAAAAAAGAGCGAAAGAAAGAACGCACTCTTGTCCTCCAACATGTAGGTAAGCATGTCGTTACCGGGGTTCTCCTTCTTGAAGGTGAGGATGCCCTGGAACATGGCGACGAGCTCGTCGATAGCCTTGATGGTGTTGACACGAGGGGAAGATCTTCTCGAGCTTGGGCATGACGAGGTAGGCGGGGTTGGCGATGGATTCCATGACGTGGTTGTACTTTTTAACGAAAGGAGAGTCATGGTTGTTGATAGCGTCGAAGTCGTGGCCGATAGCAGTGGTTCCTTGAGGACGAGGATTAAGCAAGTGAATAATAAAGAACGAGTGCGATGCTCACCGACGGCATCGAGTGTGTAGCGCATGGTGAGGTCATTCCAGTGAAGGAGACCACCGTTGCCCATCTGGACGAAGAGCTTCTTCGCCAGAGTAGAGAACTCGCCGATGGGGACGTTACGGTCCAAGGCAGTCTTGACTACCTTGTGGTGGCGCTTCCAAGCCTCCCCGTTGGACAGAATGACATTCTGGTAGCCGACGAAGCGCCAGAGGAGGAGACCATCCGGAGGGACCTCCTTGGGGTACGTGACGATGTCGGCAGAGAGGTCCTTGGCGATCTGCGACAGTCGAATGAGTGAGAGAACATAGATAATCGACGATAAACGCACCTTCCGGTCAAGGACATGAACAATCCACCGTCCAAGGGCGTAGACGAGAACAGCGGGCTCGCCCTTGTTGGCGTAAGGGAGGAGGAGCTTCTTGATGCGGACGTCCTCGACCTCGCCGCGAATGAAACTCCAGAGGGTGCGGATGACGGAGACTTTAGGGAGGTGGCGGAGCTCCCTGGGGACGGCGAAAAGGTTGCGAACGCCCAAGACGACGGCGCCGGAGAGGAGGACGGGCCAGTAGGCCTTGTACGGCTCGAGCTCAGCCGGGAGTTGGAAGTCGTTGAGGGTAGAGAGGATAGTCGACATTGTCGAAGGGAATGGAGGCCTCAGTCAGCCCCAGGTGCGTTAATATGCGATCCATGGAACCAGCATCCGCCCACCATTGAGGGGCGGTAACGATGTAGCGGGCGGCTGGCTGTTTCAACAGCGTCAATCCGTTCAAGAGTTGCCTATTTGGGTCATCAGCGGCCAGGTCCAAAGAAGATTTGATCTCGCTGGCGATCACCGACGATTGTTCCAGCCAAAAGCCTCCTCCCAGGCCTCGAACGGAGCAATCTAGAGCGAGAGAGGAATCGGCCTCGGTGCTTGCGTCTTTTTCATGTCCATTGCGGCCTGGCCTACAGCAAACTCTGCATACAAACAGCAGTCTGGAATCCGACTAATCGCTGCCGAATCTACCCCAGACGGGCGTTGCGTTAACGATGAACTGTTCCGTTTGCAAGGCACCATCCAATCATATGCATGAAATAAATAATTGTAGTGAAATTAAGGAATACAGCATGAATATCTAATAACCCGCGACCAGGATCCAAATCATCTAAGTAGTTTACGAAGAACTCCTTTGCAGGGCCTCCACCTCCTTCATCGCATTCACAGCCAGGGCCGTCGTGAGACCCGTGTTGCCAATCAACACGCCCGAAGCTCCGTACTTGTACACCCAACCCATCGGCCATGACCCATCCACCTCCTGCATCGACAGCAGCCGCTCGTGGTCGGCCTTGTCGCACAGCCCAACAACAGCCGCCCCAAGAACGCGCATCGCGAGCGCAAGGGCGTCGCCGGAGGTGCCAAAGTACTTGGTGATCCGCGACGTGAAGAGGGGACCGAAACGTTCCCGGACGGAGGGAGAGACGGCGATGAGGCGGGAGAGGAAGTAGAAGAAGGTGTCGGGGCCGTAGTAGTAGTACGTGCCGTCCGCATAAGCCTCGTGCTTGAGGACGTCGTACACCCAGTCGAGAGTAGCAGCCAACTCGTCTCCCCGGCCGTTCATGTAGAAGAACGTGAGGACATTGACGCAGACTACGGGGTCGATACGGGGACGAGTGCGGTCGAAATATGTGGTGACGATGTTGTCTTGATTCCGGTAGGTCAGGATCTCGTCCATCACGCTGTGCTTCGTCGCGTCGTCGAAGTGAGGGGAAACCGACAGAGCAATGGAAGTAGAGTCCTGGTCGAAGGGGAAAGCTTCTGTCGTAAGAACGCCGCCATCTGGAGAAATCTGTCAGATAAAGCACGGCATAAAAAAAACGACGCACTCTTGAAAAAGTTGGTCAGACGCGGGTACTGAATGTAATCAACGAGGCTCGTGTCGCCGGTGGCCTCGAGGATGAGGAGCTGCGCAAAGTTCTCCTCGAGGACGACGCCAGTGTTCGTCTCGGAAGTCATGCGCTTGGCGTTTGCTTTGAGCCACTGCTCGCCGCTAGCGATGGGATCGCGAAAGAAAATCTTGAGTGCACGCTCGACATCCTCGAACTTCTGGAAGACAACACCCTTGAGGCCGAGCGAGCGCGCTGAGAGAACGTTCTCGAGCTTGTCGTCGACAAAGGCGGTGCGTTCGGCGTCGACGCCGGTGGCGGCGAGGACATGGCGGTAGTAACCCAGGTTGGGCTTGCGCTCACGCGCTGCCGCCGAGGTGAAAACGTGCTCGAACAGGTCCCAGTCCTCACGCCGACCCTTGTGGCGGAGGACCTCCCAATCGGGTGCAGAGATGTTGGACATGGCATAGAGACGAATACCGGGCTGCTCCTTGAGCTCGTGCAGCATGGCAATCATGCGAGCGTCGCCGGCCAGCGAGTCACGGGCGCCCTGGAAGGCGGCGGCGACCTCACTGGACTCGAGACCGAACTCCTTGGCGACGGAATCGTAGGCCTCTTGCTCGCCGATATTACCCTTCTCGTACTCAAACCAGGTGGCAGAGCGAAGGATTTTGTGGAGCGTCTTGCCCGAGATGGAGGTTTTGGTCTCGGCGGACCAGGTAAAGAGAACGTCGCCGATGTCGAAGATGACGTTGTCGCATTGGCGACGGGCTACGTCTGCAGGGAGCTCCTTCTGGTGGACGGAGTGGGCGGGGGAGGTGGCGGGGGTGGAAGAGTAAGGGGTGGCGCTCGCGGACGATGAGGAGGTAGACATGGTGGAGGAGTAGGAAATTGAATCCGCAACTGAAGAGCGCTCCAGATAAGTATTCACCCATTGTCATCCCAATGGGTAGCGGGACGAAGTGTTTTGGCCGCTGGACGATCCTGTCAGACCGCAACTTCCCTTTTGGGATTTCAAATCTGGCGGTGCACCGTGCAGCAACGGAGCCTCTTGTTCTTTGCTCCAACTTCACCCCTAGTCAGTCTTGAGCAGAATAATGTGTGAAATGGATGTATTTGCAAGAACAAAATTAGCCATGTTACGAACTTTTGGGATCTTTGTTGTCTTGAAAAGGCGATTTCCAATTGGTGTCAGTTCTTAACGGACCAACTGGGGAACGCTGCACACATAGACACGCCGGTGATCTTATCCGTTGTCGTCGAGCCCGGCGAGTGAAGCGGAGAATGCTCTGCTCGCAGTGATTTACGTTCTTTGCTGCATTTGACGAATAGTTCCTTTGTTTCAGTCCTCAAAACATGCGTGTGTCGCGTCGCGGAGTAAATACAGCGGAGCTGAGATCGACGAGTCGGAGTCTGTCGGAGTCTTCTTTTGATCGAGTGGCAGTGGCACCGGAACAAGAACAATTTCACGTGAAATCCGTTCAAACTCCTTGCCGCAACCAACTCCACACATGGCTGTCTACACCGAGGAAGAAGTTGCAAAGGCATTATCCGGTCCTCGATTACCTTGCCTGAAACTCATATTCTACCCTAGCACAGCAAGGAGGGCGATCTCGTCCGTTAATTTTACCCCGGATTTCCATCCGTTCTAATTCCAAAGCAGTGGTGCATCATCGACGGACGTGTCTACGACCTGAGCAAGTTTGCTGGTAAACGAGCCGTGTCGTGGTCTAGTATCCCTTTGGTCTCAGTCTCCCTCAGGTCTTCATCCGGGTGGCGAAAATGTTCTCTTCGCCGAGAGCGTAGGTGAGCAGATTCTTGACAGTGCATGGACAAGTGCTCAGCAGACCAGCTGGAAAGGATGCGACAAACGTGTTTTACGGGCTCCATCGCGCCGAGGTCCTCCAACGGCCCCAGTACGCGCGTCTGCAAATCGGTACCCTGCAAGGCGCGGAGTCCGTGATCAAAGTGCCTGCTCCTGGCGATCTCTCTCGTGTGCCGTATGGCGAACCGACATGGTTATCGAGCGGATTCCACAGCCCGTACTATACCGACCGCCACCGTAAATTCCAGACGGCTGTTCGCACGTTTTTTGAGGAAGTGGTGAAACCCGAGGCAATCAAGTGCGAGGAGAATGGGAAACGGATTTCTCAAGAAGTCGTCGACAAGATGAGGTGCGTGTCTCTCCCATGCTACATATTCTTCGACGTCTCATGCGACACAGCGAGGTTAATATGATTGCTATGCGTCTCGGCCCAGGCAAACACCTTCAAGGGCGTACTCTTCTCAATGGCACAGTCACACCGGAGGAATTCGACTACTTCCATGAGGTATGTGCGCGTTCGTACTATCATCACGGTTTTCAAACCCTCGCCACAGTTGATAATCAACACGGAACTCGCTCGATTCGGTGGGCGCGGATTCGTCGACGGTATTCTAGCTGGGGCCGTCATCGGCTTACCACCGGTCATGAACTTTGGTTCACCGGAGCTCAAGGCTCGTGTTATTCCGGAGGTCTTGAGCGGCAAGAAATATCTCGCTCTGGCCATCACCGAGGCGTTCGCAGGCTCAGACGTTAGCGGGTAGGTCACGCCACCGCGATTGGTTTCTGCGCTAATGTTTCTCCTCAGATTGCAGACTACCGCAGTGCGGGATGGCGACTTCTGGGTCGTGACCGGGACGAAAAAGTGGATCACGAATGGGATGTTTGCCGACTACTTTACAACAGGTGTGTTTTTTCTTTGGTCGCCAGTAAACTCTCCTTAGCCTGCTTCACAGGTTGCAAAACCGAGACCGGCTTCACCGTTCTCCTGATTGAACGCAACGACAGCCTCTCTACCAAGGCCATCAAGACATCCTACTCCCCCACGGCTGGTACGGCGTATGTGACCTTTGACAAACTGCGCGTGCCGATTGGCAACACGCTGGGAGAAGTTGGCAACGGGATGTCGGTCATCCTCAGCAACTTCAACCACGAGCGTTGGATGTTGACGTGCACCGCGCTCTCTGCGCAGCGCGTTGTCGTGGAGGAGTGTTTGAAGTGGGCGACGCAGCGGATGGTGTTTGGCAAGCCGCTAACCTCGCAGGCGGTCATCCGCGGCAAGCTTGCAGCCATGATTTCCCGCGTTGAAGCAGGGCAAAACTGGCTGGAGAATGTTACGCACCAGATGAATAATGTGTGTGCTTTTTTCTCTTTCTTTTCACGTGTTTCTCATGGCAGCATAGATGAGCTACGCTGAGATGTCCAGCAAACTTGCGGGGCCAATTGGTTTGATGAAGTCGTGCGTATCTTTACATATTCGCCCTGCTCCCATTCATTCTTTTCCAGATTCGTGGCCAAATCCGGGACGGAAATCGCGAACGGTACATATTGCGCTTCTCCGGCCATGACAGAACTAATTGACCCCACAGACGCCACGCAAATATTCGGCGGGCGGGCGCTGACGGTGACCGGCATGGGTAAAGTCGTCGAGAACTACAAACGGACATCTGCGTTTGACCAGAGTATGTTCTACTTTCCCATGGGATACACTTTCTGACACATCTTCTCCCAGTCCTTGCTGGTTCGGAGGACGTTATGGCGGACTTGGGTGTGAGGCAGGCGATGAAGAAGATGCCCAGTAATGCTCGGTTGTAGGTTGGGAGTCGGACTCGTATAGACAGCGCGTAACAAATACATGGGAGAGGTTAATCCAAAGCCAGGCCACGGGAGCTCAGATCGTCCCTTGCTTGTGAGATTTCCTGGCTCCGTTTGAGATGGAATGCGCACGGGGAGGAGGGTGAAATACTTACACGCATCAGTTCTTCGTATGCTTCAGGACAATCTCTGAACGTGAACAGCCCCCAGCCCAATGACCAGAGGGAGTATGAGCCGAATGTGACCAAAAACCACCACGGGATCTACGTGTATGTGTGAGACTTGGGTGTGCATTGTACTGCCAGCGACGAAGACGAACGACAGGCCATATTTGTTCGACGATCGCGGGGTCCAGCCCAGGCACGGAGAACATCTGGAAGAAGACGAGTGCCCATAGAGAGGCGAAGAAGGTGGACAAGAAAGCGACGCGGTGTGCGCGAGCCATACTGGGCGGGATTTAAGAGAGTTGTGGTGATCGGTGATGCCAATGCTTTGCTTTGCGCGTCAACTGGCTACTCGTCGAGTCTTCAGCACCTCTTTCCCCCGGTACCACGAAAACCCCTTGGTACACTCGTTTCTTCCACTAGCAACCACACAAGAGCCTCAAATCGACAGGGTCTGCCTAGGAATAATGTGTCCCAGCCTCCACAAATGCCGCGTCGCGGTGGTATACAAAAACGACCCATACCACATGTTAAACGCGTAATCGCCGTCGCCAGTGGCAAGGGCGGCGTTGGCAAGAGTACGGTCGCTGGTTGGTACTGCTGCCCGCCGTCCGTCTCTTGAACAAACCAACTTGAAAGTGAACCTCGCTTTCGCCCTCTCAACGCTACGTCTTCGAGTCGGTGTGCTCGACCTGGATATATTCGGGCCTTCTATCCCGACCTTGATGGGCTTGCAGGCTAGTGAGGAGCCATTTCTCACACCTGGTTTGCGTTCTTCATTCTACATTCTAGTATTTTTCTGAACGCGTACAGATGGCGCTATAATCCCTCTCATGAACCACGGCATGCCCACCATGTCAATGGGTTTTCTCCTCCCCCGCCAGCCCGACTCGGGGTCGACGAATGATACACCTGTCGTATGGCGCGGTCTCATGGTCCAAAAGGCCGTCCAGCAGCTGCTGTTTGACGTCGATTGGAGGAACCCGCAAGGACTCGGTCTCGACGTTCTCGTTGTCGATATGCCGCCCGGGACAGGCGATGTACCTCTCACTCTCGGGCAGCTCGTCATTGTGGATGGTGGGTTAATCTGTCTATTGCGCCCCCACATTCATCCCAATGTTCCCACCAGGTGTAGTAATCGTTTCGACGCCTCAGGACGTCGCGCTGGCCGACGTCAGCAAGGGTATCGCCATGTTTCGCAAAGTATCCGTTCCTGTGGGTGCCTTGACCGGTACCCGCGTGATGTTTCTTACTCTCTTCAGATCACCGGAATCGTTCTAAACCAATCCCACTTTCTGTGTCCCGGATGTGACACCAAACACTATCTCTACGGCCCTCCTGAAGGTTTCCGCGGAACAGCTGCACGGCTCGGTGTAAATGTGCTTGCAGAGTTGCCTCTGGTGCCTGCAGTAAGCCAAGGCGGCGATGCTGGCATGCCGTATGCTTTGTGGTCCTCGACTCGCCGCGAAGGAGGTGTTGGTGGAACTGAGTGGTTGCAAGAGATGAATCGCGTGGCAGAGAAACTGTATTCTCCCGAATAAAAAAGTACATTTGCTAATTTCAATGGTTGACCATGCCCAGAATCTCCATGACCTTCTCTCGCTCAATACCGTCCTTGTTCGTCGAGTGCGACAGCTCCGCAAACTCCTCCAACTGAGCGAGGGTCATGTTGGCCTTCATCTTGACCAAGCAGTACGCCTCGGTGTTCAAAGGCAAGCGAAGCGGCATCTTGGGGAGCGAGGCGACCTGCATAATCGTCTTGCTTGCTTTGGAGACGTCGCCGTTGAAGGGGATAGTCTCGAGCATCGTGCGGACTTGAGAGGAGGGCGAGGTGGGCGAGGCGTAGGCGGGGTGTGAGGGCAGGATGGTCATGCTGCCGCCGCGCCATTCAGTGTCGAAACCTCCGGGCTCGATGATGCAGCCCTGGATGTTCCTGAATCCCCACGTCAATACTGGTGGCGCGGAAAGTGGAGAGCGTACCATTCGGGCAGGACTTCCTTGATAGCGGATTCGGTGAAACCTTCGATCGCTGCAAGAAAGTGAGCAATGTGCTGGAGATTCAGCGGCAGCATTACCAAACTTGGCGGCACTGTAGAAAGCAAGGCACTGGTTTGCGCTGTAGCCTCCGACCGTGGAAATGTTGATGAAACGACCACCAGCGCCGTTGGGGTTGTCTTCACGGAAGAAACGGATGGCCCTGCACGAATAAATATGCAAAAAGCACGTAAGAAACGCGAACTCACTCCTTGGTAACGTATACAGAACCCCAGAAATTCACGTCGAACTGTTCTCGGGCGTCTTTCTCGGGAGTCCCTTCGATCTCGCTCAAAAGGCCCTAAGAAAAGTCGATACAAGATCCCTTGCAAAATTTCAGAGCTCACGAAGCCCGCATTGTTGACCACAACAGAGACGAGTCCTACACATAGTAATGAACAAGTGAGGTGCATATGAAAAGGAATTATACACACCAAAGTGCTCCTTGGCAGCATTAAAGGCAGCGACGACCTCGTCGGGTTTGGTAACGTCAAGGCGGGTAACCAGGAGCTGATCGGCGGGGTATTTCGCTTGGAGCTCCTTGAGAACCTCTGGCTTGCGCAGAGTCGCGACGGCGCGCTCGCCAGCTGCGAGAACTGTTTCGAGGAGGTTACGTCCGAGGCCAGAGGAAGAACCGGTAACTGGACGCGCGCGATGAGTTGGCGAGCGGGGATGAGTTGATGCTACACGTACTGAACCAGACACGAGAAGGGCTTGCCATGATTGGATGTGAAGGTAGACGAAGAGATGAGGGGAGTACAATCAAGAGTCTTTATGGTGAATGTGAAGGGTAGACGAAAGGACGGCTCAGGGGAATTCCATCAAAGGCCCAACCCTACCTCGACGGCCGTTCGACCACTCTTTTATGGAAGTCTTGACAGCCGCGCGGCCAAGACGCGACTAGAAACACCACTATTGAATGGGCTGCCGAGCAAGCATGGTAGGGATGCAGTTGGAATGGAAAATTATCGTGGTCTGTCGAGAGAGACTAAGGCCCTGATCGGGTGCTGCGGCTAACTAGCCGCACTCCGCCAAAAGTCAGCCGTATGGCTGTGGCTTCGGTTCAGCGTGACAGACCGCTCTAGAACCATCATTTGTTCTGCTGATGGTATCCATGAGCATTGCGTGCTTTGGTCGTTGCCTACGGTGTCTCGGTGTCATCCCGCCCCTTCCCGCCCTCTCCCGCCTTCGATAAAATAGTGTAGCAAAGCTGATACAATGCCACCTTCAAAACATTTTCTTGACTGAGATACAGCAGACTATACATTTCCCCCATTCACGAAGTCCGCTCAAGGTTGAGGCACTTCACCAACTTTTCAGTTTTTTTGTGCTGCCATCAACAGTGAGCAAGGGCTGTCTGAAAATGTTGCTGGTATCTGATCCGTGATCTGAGAATTGTTTGACAGCAGTGACTGATGTGACGATTCTGGCTACGGCTAGCTAGCCCCGGCACCCGATCGGGGCCTAAAGTGAACCGTATCCGGCGTCAATCACGCGTCTTTCTCGTCGCCCATCACGCCGCCGCCTGGTCCGCTACTTTCACGTCGCCGACTTGAAACGATTTGCTACTGCCAGCTGGATGCACCTACTCTTTAGGTTTGGATCGAATCAGGTTTGGACGGTCGGAGCTGCATCGGTTTGGTCAACTCCAAGTTTCCTCGGAGTAATTTCCTGCTCGTCTTTCCGCACCCACCGTCGGCCGAACAACGTTGGATATCCGTACAACACAGTCAATGCAAGAGCTTAGCTTTGTTTTAGCATTGGGGTCGTTGTGTACGAGACTCCAATGCGGACGCACCTTCACTATTTATTCAGAGGTCCATGTCGACTGTACTCGCCATGATTCTCAACTTTCCTCTCCAACACCTCCTTGTTTCGCAACTCGACATCGGTCTCAACGCCGACGGTCATATGTCCTGTAGATTCAAACCGAATCCTCACGATAGGACCGACTTTCTGGCCCACGAAGGCTTGATTCTCAATCTTGAGAGTCTACAGACCGGGGAGGGCCACATGATCAGTTTTTCAGCGTCGCCCGACGAGAGCTATCTACTTTCGACCCCGGGCGACTCCTCTCCTGCTTTGGACGATTTGTGGTCCACCACATCCGGAACGTCACTTCAAGTCCAAGAGACGGCACCGCAGCATTACTCTTCCGCATACAGTGAGGCCGTGTCCTCTTTTCTTCTCCAGGACGGAGACTTGGACTTTGACCCGGCATCTGAGGTCAATGCCCGCCATTTCTCGGAGTGTGCGTTCTTTCTTGTTGCTCGTCATTCGATACTCAATTCTTTCTAGTAATGCAGACCGTGCCAGTGGCATATGCCGACTATCAGTTAGACAGAAACGAGGTGGCTCTGCTGTCTCCCCTTCCCATCGACTCCGACATGTGCTCCCCATCCAATTCCCATTCCGATCCCGCCTCACCCTCCAACCTGACCTTTATCGCCACTAACTGGTCATCCCCAGAAAAACGATTCCTGGAACAGACCCCTTCAAAGTCAAAACGTAGCGCGCAATACCCGTGTCTCCATCCGCGTTGTGAGCGGGTACTCACGAGCCCATACACGCGACAGGTCCACATGCGCACACATCGGGTCAAACCCACCTTCCTCTGCACAATGGGCTGCGGCGAGGACTTTACGCGCCAACACGACCGCGAGCGCCATGAGGTTGCGCTGCATGGGAAAAAGTGCAAGCATACTTGTAAACGCTGCAAGCGCTTTTTCTCGAGTGACAAGATGCTTCTCAGACATGTCTGTCGTGGAAACAAACAGGGTGCGATTCGGTGGCCCTTAGGTATGTTTTCCGTTGTTTTGTTAAAACGAGTCTGATAGTGTCTATAGACGACGACTGCAAGCCGGATGTAGAGTGAACCCGAGGGTGTCACAAATTATAGACTTAGACGGCAGCTAGAAACACCGACCTGTATCTCTACCCTAGATCAATGGTTCTGCATAAGACACCTCGGCGTTCTCAAGAAAGTGCAGGTGGAATGAGTCTATAGCTGTTGACCATACAAGTCCCAATGTGCCAGAAAAGCAGCGGCCGCAGCGCTCACCTTCGTGTCTCAGCTGGCAGTCACTGTGAAGGTACCTGCGTACGAAACCCAAGCGAAATGTGTGACATGATACTATTCTGCATGAGAGGAATTTTTTTATGTTTCTCTATTTCTCTGAGGCGTGGCCAGGGGCGGGCAGTGGCGGAGGAGATCAGACTTTGAGGATCGCAAGGATAGATAAATTAAAATGTAAATCCGAGAACTCCATTGAAGTTCGAAATTGGCGAGAAATTCTTGAGGATAAGGCCAGCAAGGAGATGAAGCCCTGTAAAATCGCCAATAGTCTAATCCAGGCTTGCGTTTTTATGAACCCAGGAAGTAGGTCGAAGTCGACGGAACAGGTTCCAGATATAAACCGTGTGCATCCACATGAAAGCGAAGTACCTACCGGCCTCGGAGGGGTATAGTAAGTTGTAACCGGAACCGCTCGTAGAAAGGTCCAAGAGAGAGACGAATGCCTCGGGGGTGGCGACGAGAGCCTCGAACTCGGGTGTTTTGCACAAGACGGAAAGCTACGAGTCCAAACGAGGGTCATCTCAGTTGTTGACGGTGACAAGCTATGATTGTTCAAGTTCAACTTGACGGTTGAAATCACGGCGATCAAAAATGTTCGATCTCTCTTCAAGTCAACTCCCATGTTCCCTCTTCAGTTTTCGAGGTGCTGTGCTTAGTCCGCTTAGTCCTCAGCACGGCGAGATAGGACACGCACCGATACATGACTCTGCGACTACATGACGTATCGCGGGCGAATTGGAATTGTGAGGCCAGCGTCACGAGGTAGACGAGCTCGCGAGGGGTTCGAAATGGCTCAGCCTGGTCGCTGCGCGGCGAGAAGATGTGCGACCTGCGACCTGCTCTTCCGGCGCCGTCAAGCACCTCACCTGCCACTCTCGACTCCTCTGCCCTCCGACGGATCCACATCGCCCTCTCCCCCAACTTCCTCTCCACTCCGCCTGATTGCCTCATGCTTAATCGTACCCAATTGCAATCCTCACCGCAGGTACAACGAGTTGGAACTTCAAAGGGCGCAAGCCTCTTGTGACCCTGCGCATCGATTGTCGACTGGAAGTTGTTCATCGAGTTGGACGAGTTGGTCAGGTCGTACTTATTCCATGGTTTTTTCCGAAAGAATTCCATCTAGCCCTTGTACGCCTACCGGCCCTAATACCCAACCAAGACACTCGCAACAGCCTCTTCATTTGTAACATACCGCGGCAGTGTCATCGTCCTATAGCTGCTGTAGTCCGGTGGTACAGACTCACCCGTGTAATCCCCCGCCCGCATGGCGAAGCTGCTCCGAACCAAGTCAGGAATGCGGTCAGAAATCGACGCTGTATGTACGTACTACCGCTGTAACCACGGCGTTCTCGTCTCGTTCTCGTGCAACGGTCGACTCTGGAATATATGTGCAGGGCCGGGGCCGCCGTAAGTTGGGTCGGTGACGAGCAGCGGATGGGTCGGGCCGCGTTCGCCGTGTGCGTTACGTCGAAGGTGGTTCCATACGGCTTTGCCTGGGGCAGTCTGAGCTGTATGTCCTCGTTAAGTTATCTAGAGAATAAGCTGAGTAGGGACGGACTGGGTAGGATGCCCACACGCTCCCCGCCGAGCGAGACCTCCTCGATAAGCGCTTTGAACGGATCTGCCGCGACTTGGAGGATATGGCCACGGCCGCTGCTCCGAGTTCAAGGACAGGGATGAGATGGCATGTGGCAATGGACGCACGTAACCCTGAGATAAAATACCAGCCCTCTCAATTTCATCAGGACGCGTGCGGAGGATGCGCCTCGTAGGTATTTCCTGTAGCCCTTCAAGGTGCCGTTCCTCTTGGATAGATAAGAGAAGGACACACGCGACAATGTAGCCGCTCAAGATCTCCTCGATGGCGAGGACGGCGTCGGGGCCAGTACACTGGTCGAAGTACTTGGCGATATTGGACTGGGTGAGCATGTGCTCTAGAGAGAGGGAGGGCTGATGGGATTACGGTCGGTCATATCTTGCATTCGCGCCGATTCGCCTCCGACCCGCAGGGCTCTTCCAGGTTTCTTCGGTTATTCTGACACGGCAAAACGAGATATTCAAGCTGCGAGACCGCTCGTTCCAAGCGCGAGTTGAATCTGCGCCGCGGCGTCCTTCCAGCTGGTTAAATTGTAGGCGGAGTCGGCTGGGGAAAACCAAGGTCCAGACGCCGTTTAGAAGAAAACCGAATGACGCTTTCGATTCATTTTGCTCCACTGACTTGCCACTGACCCTAGAGGCATCAGTGACGATCAAGATGTACTGATATGATCACTGACCCGCACTTCGTCCGCATGGGTGTACTGTCGCAGATCCGGCTGATGCCCGCGTTTCGACCCGAAATTCTTATCTGGTATGACGGGATATGGTGGAAAAATTCGTCGGAAGGAAGGAAGGAAGGAAGGAATTAGGTGATGTTGCTTTCGCGTTTTCTGGAAAATGAATTGTATTTGAACGTGTATATTCGATGGTCTCTCCTACAGACCGTCCAGCTTCAACACGTTCATATGTGGACTCGTGTGGACCTCCCGAAGCTTCGGTGTCGGCTATCAGGCCAACTATCAGTTTATCACCAAGAGAACTCAACACGGTGACCGGCCAAGGCGGAGTCCTAAGTGAATGAAATATGGAATATGTTGTGGACAAGAGTCGTATACGGATACGGATACGAGGCTGCGTCTCTATGGCTCCAAAGACGGAATGAACGGTCACCAAGGTTTGAGCAAGGCAATACTGATCGAACGTGGTGGAGCCTTGGAAGCCGTCGAAGCACGCCGCTGACCAACTACCAAACTGGGACTCTCGAGAAGATCCTCAAAAGAAAATGCTACGCCGTTGTCAACGTTCACCTTTCTCCTCCTTCTTCCCACTCTTCATTCACCACCATGTCGTCTACCTGGACCAATATGTTCCCGCCCAAGGCCAAGTGGAGTGCCAACCAGATTCCTGACCTCACTGGCAAGGTCGCCTTCATCACTGGTGGCACTGGCGGTATCGGCAAAGAAACCGCAAAGATCCTGCTGAGCAAAAACGCTAAGGTCTACATCGCTGGCCGGGGTGTGAGCGGTGGCGAGCAGGCCGTCAAGGAGCTCGCCCAGTCCACGGGCAACACGCCCATTTTCGTCAAGCTTGACCTCGCCGACCTCAAGGCGGTCAAGGCTGCTGCGGAGGAGTACAAGAGGTGCGTCTGTTTCTTCATCTTCTTGCGTCAAGGGACTCATCTCGATTCTAGCAAGGAATCCAAGCTCGATATCTTGTTCAACAACGGGTGGGTCTGCTCCCTTGTTCGCTCTTTTTTCACTCAAAGTATCTTGTAGCGGTGTCATGTTCCCGCCAGTCGACAAGCTGACCGTCGACGGCTATGACCTCCAGTTCGGCACCAACGTTGTTGGCCACTTCTACCTCACCAAACTGCTACTCCCCGAACTGCTCGCTGGTGCCCAGTCGTCTCCGGACGGTCACGCCCGTGTTGTCAACACGTCGTCCATGGGCCACCAGCTGTTGTATCCCAACCTTTCCTTCGAGACGTTTAAAGACAGTCCCGAACGCCGGAAGCTCGGCGACAAGAAGCTCTACGGCCAGAGCAAATTCGGCAACGTCGTCTTCTCCAACGAACTCGCCCGGCGCTACGGCGACCAGGGCATCATCTCCATCTCGTTGCACCCCGGTAACATCAAGACGGACCTCGCACGCCACTCCTCACCCGCCGAGCGCGCGCTGACGGTGCGTATTAATACCCTGGCTTCTTCGGGCACGCCGCTGATGCATTAGTTTGCTTCTAGGGCTGGATGTTGTACCCCGTGCAGCTCGGTGTGCTGACCCAGCTGTATGCTGGCACGGCGCCGGAGGCGCTCAAGCTCAACGGCAAAGTAGGTCTTGCCCTTCTTCCCTGCTGCTCGTTCTGATCCCTATTCTTTCAGTACCTGATCCCGTGGGCGCGCGTCGGCAAAGCACACAAGGGAACCGACGACCCTGCTGTTGCCACCAAGCTGTGGCAGTGGCTCGAAACGGAGACCAGCAATCTCTGATTGCATCCACTCATAGTCTGCACTAAACTACTTGCACATAGTCCACTGTCTTTTATCAGCCGGGTATACCCTCATTAGAACGCATTTTTTTTTTCCTCTCCTTATGTGGTGTGATGTGAATCTGATCGCCGATCACGGCTTTCTCCTTGACTCTGTCGCGGTCACGGCGGCAACTCTCGAATTACACCGCAACGCACCAACGGTCAGAGTTAGCGGACGTCACCATCCTTTGTCCGGCCTTACATTCCCCACGACGGGGTCTAAGACAGTGGGCACTCGACATTTCACGCTCCTTCCGCTCTCCGTCATCTTCCAAGCTACACGACGTTCAGAGACCTACCTTTTCCCACAATGCCACCGCCTTCCTTGACCAGCTGCGTACGATTTCCTCCACTGCCGAAGTTGGAATGGCTCGTTCAGCTTACCCGCTGCTGAACCCACTGGCTTTCAACTGTGGTACTGTTGCCGCGGCAACTCTGACGAAAGGGAGAGGACCCGTGGCTCTTGCGCCGTCTCCGTTCTTACTTGCTCATTTTTCTTACACTGGCTCGCAAGCTATCTCCCTCTCACCGCTCGCAACTCGCACTACGAAACCAGGAATCCACTGAACAGGAAGATTACGAGATTCACCCCGGTTTCGGTATATAAGTGGATGGATGACCTCTGGCTCTAGGTGCGAGCCTCTTCAAGGCAACTTCAAGGTTGATTTTCTACCACAGAGCGCATTCGTACACAGAGGAAGACTCCTCAAGATCCACCTCGGTGTCGGTACATAACGTCTTCCTTTCCCTTTGCAAGACCTGCTGACAGCGAATGTCGAGACGCCCCCGGTACAACGATATCCATTACCCCGTTTCTGGCGGCAGGGAACATAGCTCAGACTGGGGTAAATCAAGGACAATTACTACTTTCAGCCCCTTGTGCTGCTTGTGCTCTATACCGCGTTCCATTTCGGCGCTGAAACCTCAATCCCTCGGGCCACCATGCGGGTCCTTCCTGAAGAATACCGCACCCCACCTGCTTGTCTTGGTTAACAGTGTCACTCATGTCTCCACTCAGGTTCTGGGCCGGTAAATCGTTAAATCGGTCGAGAACGCACCGCTTCTTGACTCGGGCGGGGCCAACGCTCTAATGCTTAGAGCTGGGGATACGCAAAACAGATTGCCAAGGGGTCTGGGCTCAACATCTTGATACCCTCGTGCATATGCTCTCGAAGATCATGCTTCCCGGATTTCGGACTGATTTCAGCCGGGCTAGCTACGATTCCGTCGCGACGGCTTTACCGACAAGAACGGGCGTCGCTGGGCGCTGTTCCCATTATATTCACCCATTTTGTCTACCCTAGACTCATCTGAATCGACCCTACCCGATCTGATGCATCTTTCACAGCTGATCGACGCTTTCCGACGTACCCCACACTGGGGAATAGTACAGAATGTACTCGACGAATCAAAGTCATGTTGAATTTCGTTGTTAGTATTGCGTTCTAGTGCGTCCGTGCAATTTCGCGACCCGAGAACCTTCGAGAACGTGAGTTGGATAAACGGGAATTCGAAGCGGGGAGTCGAGACTTGATCTCACGCGCCCAGACTGGAACAACGGATCAAAGTCCGTGAGAGTTTGTTTGGAAGAGGTGCGGGGTATCCTCACGTGGTTTGTTCAACCTTGTACCCTCTCAGTTCACTCCTTCGTGTCGTTTTGTGTACACTGCTTGCCGGAAACTGACCTTCCGGATTGGGAATACAAGATCGTTGTTACCCGGTTTCATCATCTGGACCCTCTGCCAAGGGAGACTGCTTGACAAGTGGTTTGCGGGCGCTTAATTGTCACGAAACTTCGTTGGAGGTTACATATAAGGTAGGAACTCGAAGACGATGCAGCATCTAACTTTTCGCCGCGGTCGGGTTTTCTGTCAAGATGCTTGGTCTTGCACCCCTCCTCCTTTCTTTTGTTGCCCTTTCTTCTGCTTCAAACCCCTTTGACGCCAAAAAGCCCACAACTACTCCATGCACTACCCACACTGCCCAGTCCTCGACACCTACACATAATGTAGGCAAGGGCTGCAAGTGCACCTCCAGCGATAGTTGCTGGCCCAGCCAGTCCGAGTGGGATATTCTCTCTCGCCAGCTTTCCCATCCCGTTTTCAACGTTGTTCCCCCCGGCTACTATTGCCACGACCCCAACTATAACGCCGCCCTCTGCAATGCCGCCAAAGCCAACTCGGCCAACTCCATCTGGCGCTCTGACCAGCCTGGTGCCGAACAGTCCGACAATTGGGAGTTCATCCTTCCCGACGCCTGCCTCATCAATGGCGGCAACCAGTCGACTCCCTGCTCCCAGGGCCGTGTCCCCGCCATCGGTGTCAACGCCACCACCGCCGCCGACGTCCAGATCGCCCTCAAATTCGCTTACGACCGCAACCTGAAGGTTCACATTAAGAACACTGGGTGCGTTCTCTCCTTCTTATTGTTCTGCTATGGTTCTGACGCCGTGTAGACACGATTTCCTCGGCCGTGGTCTTGGCCCTGGCTCGCTCATGATCTGGACGCACCACTTCCGGGGCCAGACCTTCAGCAAGAACTTCCAGTACGCTGTACGTGCCCAGCTCCGATTCATTCGTCTCGCTGATACCGTATTGTAGAACGGAAAGAAGAGCGGTTTCCCTTCCATCACTGTGCACCCGGGTGAGCAGTGGGTCGACACTTACGGATTCGCCGCCGAGAACAATGTCCTCATTTGCGGTGGTATCGGCCCCCTTGGCTCCGTCGGCTCTGGCGGTGGATGGCCTCTCGGTGGTGGCCACAACATTCTCTCCCGTCACTTCGGCATGGGTAAGTCGCGTCGGCCTTCTATTGATGGTGATGCTGATTCTTTCCAAGGTGCTGACAACCTGCTCGAGCTCGACATTGTCCTCCCCAACGGCAAGCTCGTCACCGTCAACCAGTACCAGAACACCGATTTGTTCTGGGCTGTGCGTGGTGGCGGAGGCCCCAGCTTCGGTGTCGCCGTTCGTCTCGTCCACAAGGTCCACCCGGACACCACGTTGTTCGCCTCCTTCTTCGAGGCCCTCACCGCCACCCCCGACGCGTTCGTCTCTCTCCTGGACCTTTTCCACGAGTCCCTTCCCGCTCTCTCCGACGCGGGTTGGTCCGGTTACTACCCCTTCGAGGCCGGCAGCTACTTCGCTCTCATGTATCTACTGCCCGCTGGGAACACCACCTACAGTAACGCCACCATGGGTGTTTTCACCAAGGCCGCTGCTGCGATCCCCGGTGTGACCATCAAGACTGACGCCACGACGACCTACCCCGGCTACCAGAGTTGGTTCGACCAGAACATTCTCCACCCCGACCATGTCATCGGCTTCAACTACACTGGTAGTGCCGTCGCTGGTGTTGGTGTTGACACTGCCTCTTGGCTCTTGCCCCGCGACCTGTTCAGCAACAAGACCTCTGCGCACGCCATGTCCGAGGCCATCCTTGCTATGCCCGCTGGTATTGGCCAGTGCGTACCTTCTTTCCTTGCTTTCTCTTTTTGCTGATGTCGTTCTTCCAGGCACGTTGCTGGTGGTGTTGTCGCTGAGACTGACCCTGACTTCAACGCCATTCACCCCTCGTGGCGCAAGTCCCTCGTTGACGTTTCCATCTTCGGTGCCTGGGCAGACAACGCCACCCAGCCCGACGTTAACGTCGTCCGCCAGGGTGTGACCGACTTGCTTGCTCCCCTTCGTGACCTCACTCCCGGTGTTGCCGGTGGTCAGTACCTCAACGAGGTAAGCCTTGTTATTTTCCGTTTTGTTCTCCAGCTGACCACGACTTGTAGCCTGACCTCCTCGTCCCTGACTGGCCCCACGCCAACTGGGGCTACCACTACGAGCGCCTGCTCACTATCAAGAAGAAGTACGACCCCACGAACCAGCTCCTCGTTGTCCAGGGTGTTGGTTCCGACGGCTGGGATTCCGAGCAGATTTGCCCTCTCTAAATTTGTGCACGTCTTGCCCCGCCTCGGCTTTGTATGACTGGTGGACTCCGCTGTCCCCTTAAGACACGGTCTCCGCGTCCAATCGCTCTTGTCTCTATTTATTTTATTTATTTAACGAGGTCCATGGGGTTTTCGATTTCTTTCTTGAATCCTGGATAATCTACAATCCGCAATAATTGTACATTACATCCTCGACTTTGCAATTTGACATTTGTTTCTTCTTCTGCTTTCGTTGGCGTTGCCAAGGGTAAAATTACCCATGGATTGCTCTGTGAACTTGGTCAGTTGTCGTACTGCAACGCTACCAAAGCGAGCGAAGCCTCCCAGAGCGCTCCGACTTCCGCGTCGCCGTCTGGTCTGGACCTTCCTGCGCGAAGAAACAATTCAAGAAAAGATGGACCCGAAACGCGGAGCTATCTTGACCAAATTCCAATGTCGGTCACAGTACAACAAAAATCGTCATTATGGTACCAACTACAGAGCCCCCCAATTACTACAATGATAGGTAGAATAAGTTAGTACTTTATACAGTTTATATGGTATGATCCAGATACAGTTACATCGAAAGCGCGTCGGGTCACTGGAACCGATCCGGTATAAAATTGTTGGCGTTTTGCGTTTCCACCTCTGTGAAGCGTTATGAGTAAATGTTCGCCGAAGAAGAGGAACGAAAGACTGACCAGTCAACGGCCATTGTACCGCACCCTGACGATGTCCCCGACACACATGTCGGTCAAGCATTTTCGCACTCGAAAAGAACCGCTTGCACCGTTGGCAGACATGTTTGCACTGTTTCCCATGCAGCGCAACCTCATGCCGCTGCCGGTCGTGCTGGCGCGTGAACGCTTCGCCACATCCAAGTGTGCAGAGGAATGCCTTGCGCACTTTCGCCTTGTGCGTCCCCATATGCACCTGCCTCGTGTATGGGCTCGTCAACATGCGGTCGCAGCTGGGATGCAGGCAAGGATATTGTGCGCGGCGACCCGTTTTGCTCGTAGTAGACCCTGCGTGCGGCTCGACCTCCCGCGGCGGCGGCGTGGGTATGTCGACTGGGGAGATGAGAGTGGTGCTCTCAGAGAAGCTGGAGAGAGAGGCTGAGGGTGACGGGGAAGCAGAGGCGGAGAACGCCGGTGCGGTGGCGTGGAATGAGAGAGGGGACAGTAGCCGCGGTTCCGAAGGCGCAACAACCTGGCTAGGAACGATTCCCATTGCTTAGGCGAGTCAGTATCGGATACAAACATCGAGGACGAAAAAATCTTACTTGGGGGATATTGGTTTGATTCCATCTCGGCAGGGACTCCGTAGCGAAAATCGTAGTGTTCGCCCTCCCTGTCGTGCTCGTTGACGGAAAAATAACCGTTATTGGAGCCCGTCGAGTCGGGTGATGTCGCGTCGCAGGGAGAGAAATAATCGGGGGGCGGCGAGGCGTCCGCGTAAGGGTACGAAATATGGTGTTCGACCGGAGAAATATGGGAGAATTCGGGCGCGCTGGCGTCGAAGGGGGGAGAGTCGACAGCGGAGGTCTCGTCTATAGAGGCGTATAGGCTGAGGACATGGCCGTTCTCCGTCTCGAGGTTGAGAGTTATACCGCTAGGGAGGGCAGCGTGGCTAAGGTTGTGCCGCGGATTGGGTTTTACCCGACAGGAAAGACGACCATCCGAGTCGAGAGTGATGTCCAGTTGCGAGGATAGGAGGTCCTGGATCGGTATGTTCAGAAGCATCGAAGGCAATATCTGGAGGCTGGAACAACTCGACTTAAGTTTCTTCTAAATAGTTTCGTTTAGCGAGATATGCTTCTCTGATTCAATCAACGTGGTTGCATTCCACGTGGGCGTTCCGTTTCACTTGGGTATCCAAATTGGGCAATTTCGACGATTTCTCCTTTTGACACCAGCGATTTCGGATCGGCTTTGAAGGTGATTTTGGGTGTTTCTTACTGAGAAATGCGTCACCAGCTCCGACTCCAACTTCCTGGACTCCAACTAGCTTCGGTTTTGACACCTTCCGAGCTTCCAGTTCTTACGCGTACTGGCGGTCAATACGTTGTGGGGTATGATAGCGGACATCACTTTGTGACAAGTCGAAATCCCAATTTGGAAATCGTTACTGGTGACTCAAAACTGGCCAGATTTTTTATTGGAGTGCATAAATAGCATCCTAAGAAGGCCCTCTACAGATCCCTCGGAGCAGAAGGTCAAAATTCAAAGGTTTGGTTTTTCGGTCAGAGATTTCGCGCTTTTGATGGCGGCCCGATCATAACCGGTGATAGCCGATGATAGCCGATGACAGCCGAAGGCTCTGCCGTCGCCCCTACGTCCACAAAATCGTAGAATGTCCGTGTGTCAGGCTCACACATGCCAATCCGAGGTTGCTCACCCATCCCAAAATCTTCATTGCTGCTCCCGAGCATCCTGAGGCCCATTTAGGTACATACAATTTCTGTTCGGCGGGTCCGAATTTCGCGCTTTTGTTTCCCACGGTCAAACCTCCTCCGTTTTTTCTGAAATGAAAATTTTGCCCATAAACCATGGTGTTCTGAGCCAGAATATACAATATTGGAGCTGCCCGGTCAAAATTACGACTTGTCATGAAGTTTGGTCCGCTATCATACTTCCATTGATTGACCTGATTCGCGATGGAAACGTGAACGTGGTGACAGTGTTATCCGGTTGGGAAATCCCGGTAAATCACTCACTTGTGTGGCGACTTGAGTACTCTTGCACACTAGAGATAACAACAGCACTAGTGGTCAGCAATTCCAGGACCTGGCTTGAATGTGAATATCGCTGGACCCAAGCTGTGTATGGGTGCGTGCTTACTGATGTTTAGGCTTGGGGGCAACGCTGGGCAGCGAGGGGCAACGTCGCAACGAGCGAAGATCTCTTGATCGGTGAATCGGCCGGGATCACCCTTCAGGTAGACTGATAAGGTACGCGACCACGCGAGGCCAAGCACGCGAAACTCGCCGCCTTTGGAACGCGAATGTTTCAGAAGACGCCGACGCAGGTGCGTACAAGCTCTGGCAGACCCTTCAAAAGGGTGCCTCTGTGGCAGTGAGCAATTGGGGCACTTGCGTGGTGGTAATCCATGTTTGAAGGCTGAATTAACGGATTTCGCTCTGCTGCACAACCGACGTGTCGCACTCGCGTCGGTACGCGAAGGTCGTTGAATCAACTGTACAATAGAAAAGGAGGAGCCGTCTATAGCTTCCTTGAAACAGCCGGCTCTGAACAGTGAATACATATGACATCCTTTAATCCCAGTGCCGAGGAATCTGGTAAAGCTGTCAGACGGCGCTACTCAACCGACGGCGAACCAAGATGTCGCATTGCAATTGAGTCGGAAAAACAGCCCAGGTCAACTCCTCGACGAGCCTCGACGGATCTCGGACACGGAAGACCGAGGACTCGGACGGCGGAAGACCGAGGACCGATAGCTGTACAATCAAGTTAGCACCAAAAATACTTCCATGGAGGAATGCGACGAGCCGTTGACTTGCCATGGCGCAGCTCGGTCCAGACGGCACCGTAACTACAGCAGTAAACTTTGCTTTTAGCTCCAAGGTACGATCGTCGGGGAGGTGTCAATTTCAAACCCACGTGCGATTGTGAGGTGCCCTGAAGGACAGATTTGTAAGATGATTTTAGACATGCAACGGTAAAACGGCCAGATAATTTACAGACACACCCAGATCTTTGAGTAGCCACATGCAACGGCGCCGCGGTTTCCAAGGGAGTCGGATTTGGAGGCAATTCAGCACTGGGTAATCACCTCAAAGGGCAACTGGGAGAGTAAACTGAACGATTATGCATTTGAAAATCTACTCGATGGATTTGCAGAAGAATGCGACAGCTTCATCATACACTTCCTCCGACCTAGGATCAGGCGGCTTGGCTGGGTTTAAACCGCGCACAAACCCATGCCCTGCATATGGAAGAGACCTAAACACGGCGTCTGGATGGCCGTCGCGCTGCAAGCGCGCCATGAGGGCGGCAGCAGCTGGGTAGAGGGGATCGGCGGTACCCGTGACAGCCCAGACGTGGGGAGGCAGGCGATTCGTGGGTGTTAGATCCGGGGAGAGTCGCTGGTTGGCGAGAGGCGTCCCGGGGACGATGTAAGAGTCGTAAAAGTGGTGCAGCATCCAGGGAGGAATGGGGCTGCCACTGTCCATGCGCGATTCGGGAGGAATGCCGTCTCTATCCTTGTTGGACGTCGCTGGGTAGAATAATACGAGCGATCGGACGCGTTCAGGGCCGAGTAGAGCTGCTACCCCGAGAGCGAGGTTGCCGCCCGCGCTCCATCCGCTGAGGGAGAGCGTGCTGTGTGGAATTCGGGCGACGACATATAACGCGACGTCTTCGATATCCTCAGAGGGGAGGGGAAACGGGTACTCTGGTGCCTTGCGATAGTCGGCGTCAATGACAAGGCACTGCGCTCGTTCCGCCACCATTTCGCAAAATGGCTCGTCTTGGCCGAACATGGGAATGACATATCCCGAGCCATGGACGTTGATGAGAACGGGGAGGACTTGGTCAGATGCAACAGATGCGGGGCGATACCAACGGGCACGAATAGAGCGGCCGCTGTCGCGGGATGAGATGGCTTGCTCGGTGCGTATGATTTTTGGGTTGTTATATGGCGGTAATGGCACTCTCCATTTCTGGAAGCGAAGAAAGGCGCGCAGTAGCTTGGTGATGATCCACAGGCGGAGGTATTTGAGAGACCAAGGATGAGGCATACAACCAGGCTGAGCCGCCGCGCTGAAGCTTGAAGTTGAACGAGTCTGCGAGCTGAATGCGATCACATGTCCATACAAATACATGCAAATTTACATGGAGCGCGATGCTCGATCATACTATGCGCCTAATGTCCTCAACATGTTGCACAGTGTGGTTTTTCAAATTTTGGAACACGAAGATGTCTCTAGGGAATGTATTCCCGAACCGAAATGATAGACACTATCCCACTACGACTTCCTCGCCGACGAGTGCTCACTGACATTGTCCAGTTTTGGCGTAAAAACTATATCTGGATCCACATGCTGTACCGTCTGCGTCCTCACCTGGATCGGTGCTCGTATATCCAAGAGCGACAGACCCCCAAGCTCGATATTATTCCGCCTCCCGCTCTGCCCCTCCCCGCTGCTCGTCAGTTCCCCATTCGAGCCCGCCAGACGTATCCCTTGCCGCGAGTTGAGCGTCCACATCGCGGACAGTGCATACAACTTCGGCAACGCATTGTTTGAGATGATGGACAACATCGTGCCGGCAACGGCGACTTGGGCTTTACTGTTCGCTCGATTTGCGACGAGGTTGATAAGCGCACACACGACGGCTGGGACGGCGGACTGCACATGATGTGAGCTACGTGCAGCAAGTACTAAGGATGCAACTGGCTCACCTGGAAGGTCAGTCGCAGAAGTGCGTTCAGCATCCCGGCCGTTTGTGGTAAAAGTCCTTTTGATGTTTTCTGGGTAGACGTGAGCAGGTGCACCGAATTCGAGAGAGTTCACCGCGTACAAAGAGTGAAAATGCGGTGTTCCCGCAAAGTAAAATGTCTCCAACAAAAACCGTCGACAGATGGATCGGGATCCAATCACCAGCAGTCTTCGGGTTGTGCGCAAACGTGAACGCGGTCTGTAATGACAACTGTCAGCTCGGCCCAAGGATATGAATGCCGACCCACAGATACAAAACTCGCCACCAAAGCAAAGACAAAGAGCAGAAAAATGATGAGAACGATATAAATATTCTTCGAGAGCGCCCAGAGACGTTGGCAGAAGAACAGTTGGACGACTGCAAAAAAATTGAATTAACACGACTGAGAGTAAGCGGCACTCGACTCACAAAATGCAATGATTGCGGTGAATGCGAGGTTTATCTCTTGAGTCCACGAGGTATTCAACAGATTCGCGGCGCCGAATACATCGCTAAAGTGTGTAACGTTCTGTTGCCACAATATTTGTCTTTCGGCCCCAGTCAGCTGGATGAAAGATATCCCAGTAAAAGAACACGTACATCATTTGCGCACTTTTCAGTGTCGTCAAAAAGAGCAGTCCGCAGACGAACCCCTTCAGCCAAGGGGTGTCGCTCTTGTAAAGGCTGTTGTAATGAGCGAACTGGGCGAACAGGGTACCCTGGAGTAGCAAGTCGCCGGCGACAGCCAGATCCTTGAAGAACCAATTAGATGCGTGTCATGGTGGAACAAATTCGAGACACGAACCCAGCCTCCGAAGATGTAGATGGTGAGCTCGGTGGTGATATTGTTCAGCGACATGGAAGAGGCGACTGCTATTAGCGGAGATTAGTGGTCCATTTCGTGTCCTGTATTTAAATCCGCCTGGGCAGGGGAAAAGTTTTGGCCCCGTGTACAGGGGCTGACCTGAACCGATCTGTCTCCGTAAAAAAAACCCCGCCTGCGTTGGCAACGAGAGAAATCAGCCCTTGCGCCCTATTACTTGTTCCAAATTTTTTGGCCTGCCGCCTGCCAATGTCATAGAGAACGCAACGAACGTTACGAATCGGCCACTTGTAGAGTAGCGTTGTATCCCGGAGAGCGATATCTTTGCCCGAGATTAAGGAGAGGCATCAGGGGTCTCCGTGCAGGCTATTCAGGGGGCGGGGTACCCGCATTGGTTGGATTCATTCTGGCCGTAGGGCACTTGTTTCAAAATGCCCACAGCTCCACTTCCCGATCGGGAAGGTAATGCGGCAGTGCTGTGGCGGTGATTTCTGCATCATTTTGATCAGAACAGTGTGCACATCAATTGCCATCGGCAGCTATGCAGCAAAATGGTACAAGTCCGCTGACAATGAAATTATACAAAACTAAATAATGGATACATCGGGAGGAGAGACGAATGGATGGCAGACGCGGTATGCAAAGGGAGGAGTCTGTACGTGAGAACGAACAGGGAATGAGGCGAAGGAGATTGGCGTGCTCGCCGGTGGGGTTCAAACTCGTCGGTTAAGGGCGGGGAGCGAGCGCGGTCGGGGCTTCAGCGCAACCATCTCGCCGCATCGTCATTCGGGATGCAGTAGGCGGCGAGGGGAGCTGGGCGTGCTTGGGGTTGGCGTTACGGCGCGAGGGTGGCGTGGAGGGGCTGGCGGGCTGCTGAGTAAGAATCAGAAGAGATTCCCATGGCCCTTCGTGCGCTAAGGAGAGAGATTGGTCAAGGGCGGGCACAAAACGGAAGAGATACTGCGACATACGGGAAGACCATTCGCCCTTCAGCGACAGCCGCGGCGGCCCCTCGTGCAGAGCAGACAGCGGAAGGACTCGTCGTCGATATCATACATGGCGGGCGGGAGGATGACGAGGACGCGTCAAGGTTTGCGCAGAGCGGGATGGAAGCAAGAGGAAAGGGAGGCGAGCGAGCCACAACAAAAGGCGGCGAGGCTACGGCAGCATGGATGATGGCCGAAGACTTGGCCGAGAACAGTGCCACAGTCACCTTCCTCATTGGGAAGTGGAGCTGTGGGCAAATACCAAAAGTGCCGTAGGGCTGCACAGGAACCAGGGCTGGTGTTCACTGTGATCGCGCATGAGGCGGAAGCCGCGGAAGGAGACAACGAATGCGGTGTAGCAGGGTGTACAGTATTTCAGCACTCCTTTACACAGCAAATCAAAATTCGTGTTTTCTATCTTAGTGATCCACACTTTGGCGGATCTGTGTATGCAGTCGATGTTTGTAGGCTACTGGCAATGTACTCAAATATTTCCGGCATTTTGAATGGCCTGCAAGGGTGTAAACCGAGGTGTGTAAAGGAGTGATACCCCAAAATGGCCGAAATCAGGCACTTTTGATGGCAATTTTCCGTCCATTTACAGGGTGTTTCTTGAGCCCAAAAGAGCCTAGGGGACCTATATAAGGCATAGATTCATGTATACAAAAGAGTTGGCCCAAATTGAGCCAGATGTGGCCGAGTTACAGGGTGTGTAAAGGAGTGATAGTGTGTAAAGGATGGCTGGAATACTGTAGCTCAAAATTTGAGTCCAATGTTTTTGAAAGCATGATAGGAAGGATTGACCGGCGGAAGAAGTCTGCCCCGATCACAATCTGCTCGGAACGCGTGGACCCCCCGGCATGTGCCGGCAATGTGTTCATCTTTCGGGCCGGCCGATGCGAGCCGGAGCGGAGCAGCTCTGCCGGCCATCAAAAAACCGAATTCGTACATAAAGTTCCTTTCGAGTTTCGACTACTACAACTTTGCTTTCAAAGACCATGCACCTCCTTGATACTCTTGAACTTCCCTGGCCAAGCCTCATTCCCCGACCCAGCAGCATCCACACCGGTCCCTTCTGCCTTCTTCGCTGCATTCCACCCAGCACTCGCCCCGCCCGACTCCAACTCGCCCAGCAACCACGTCTTGATATGTCCATCGTCACCCGGTACCGCATCCACATAGTCCACCGTCGCACCAAATTGCTTCGCAACTTCGTTCAGCGTCGCGCGTTCGCCCTCGAGACGGAAGATTCTGTTTTCGAGCTCGGAGGGTGGGAGGGTGGTGAGGACGTGTGCTACAAAGGCCGCGATGTCGCCGATGGAGGTGAAGGACCCGGGTACGTTGCCTGTGCCCGTAATCGTGAACTTTTTCTTCTCCGCGTCAAAGCTGGTCAGCCAAGGGGCGAACTCTATAAAGTTTCCGGTCTGTAATACCATTTTGTTTGTATCATCGGGCAATCGAAAAAACGCGTGTACTCACGAAGAATCGGACGTATGGGATACCCGCCGCTTTCAGAGACTCTGGGCCTCGGTGAGACATGGGTCAGAACAATGAATGCATTCGGACATACCAGCAGTACGGTTCTTGTCGCCAAGCGGGCCCTGCGAATGTCCCTCCGTGGGCATCCCATACTCGGACGGCACAAACAGCTTCACATTCGCTCTCTTGGCAGCCTCCACGAGCGACTGTTGGGCTCCCGCAGCTGTCGTAGTGAGCGTCGAAAGCACCACGTCGACTTGATGCTCCTTGAGTGCAGCAGCCACAGCACCAGCGTCGGAAAAGTCCACCTTGACGATCTTGACAGACGAAGGAAGGTTCGCCTTGGGCGCGGAATCGGGACGTGTGAAGAGGACAACAGAAGCTTTGTTGGCGACGAGCGCGTTGAGGATGGGCACGCCGATGGTGCCTGCGCCAAAGAGTGCAAATGACTTGTAGGAGGACATCGTGTTGCTGGCTTGGATGATGTATCTGGCTTAAGTATGGCGAGATACCCCTAATCAGTCACTCAAAGTCCGCGTCAGTGACGTACGGCCGACGATCGCTGGCGGGCAAAATTTATCGGAGCGTAGTAGTAAGCCCGTCCGTCGCCCGAGGCTGAGACTCAGCAGATTATGAATGGGGTGAATTGAAGTGTATAAGATAGAAGAAATTGAATGGCTAGACCCCGTGTACATGTACTCAACTAACTTTGAAAATGCAAGTCACGCCCTTAAGCCTTCGGGTGCTCGCTCTTGAACTCGGCCATGGCTTTACGCCCCTTCTCGAGGTATTCCTGCAAGCCCGATGAGACACGCCAAGTCGAGTGACAGACGCAAAATACGCACCTCCTTCTTATCTTCCGGAAGAGATCTCCAATCCTGGCCCACCTGTTTGGCAAAGTTGATTACGGCCTCGCGGCCGACGAGGGCACCATGCAGTGCGTGCTGGTCTTTGAAGAAACTAGGGTGCGACGCGTATCAGTGGTAATTCAGAGCAGGAGAGAGGACATACAGCATGTAGGAGGACATTGGCCTCTTGGGTTGCTGGTGGTTCTTGATCCGCGGGAAGTTCTTCTTGACGCGCTGCTTGTTGAGACGGCGGAGGAGGGCGGGGTCCACCTCGGTCATCCACTTGTCGTAAGCCACTCTCATCTCCTCCCGCACGATTGCAGCGCGTTCCCGGTACGACTAGACAACTTGAGCACACGACCCAGGATACCATGATCGATATCATACCTCTTGCTCAGACTCGGAAAGCTCCCTCCACGCCGCACCATTTTTACGCGCACGCTCGACAACGGTGACGCCGGGCAAAGCAGATTGTTCCTTATTGAACAGCATGAAACCGCTCATCAAACGCGGTGGCGGGCCCATGGCCTTGGTCACTGCAACGAATGATTAGAACGCGTATCGTGAATAAACAAGAGAGACGCACCCCGCTCAGGCTTGACCTCCTTCTTCTTGACCACAGGTTTCTTCTTCACCACCTTTTTCTTGGGTGCGGGTTTCTTCTTCTTCGGCGCAGCCTTTTTGACGGCAGTCTTTTTCTTGGGCGTCGCCTTGGCCTTGGCCGCCGTGGCCTTGGTCGCCTTTGCCTTCGTGGTCGCCGTCGATGCCTTCTTGGCCGCCGGTTTCTTGGTTGTGGCAGGCTTTGTCGCGGCAGCTGCGGCAGCTAAGGAGAGGCGCGTGGATGACACGAATGTACGACGCGTTCCAGAGGCGAAGATAGCGCGCGAAATGGAGGCTGGGGCAGCGATTTGTCGTGTAGCAGCGAGGGGCGCCGTCGAGGCACCCAGCCTGGAGAAAAGGCGGGCACTGAGGACGGAGAACATCGCTACGCGTTCTAGTTGAAGGTGGTGCTATGTTTGTTACTGATTGGGTCGTTGTCGGAAGCAGATCTCAATAGAATCAATTTCTCAAGAATTTCTACCGACGCGAGGTCTAATGACGAGCTCTACGGGAGGCGCGTCAGCGCGCGCCTCGTTAGAGCCGTCGTAGCTGCACTAAGAGAGGAAAGAGCCTAATATCCATTATAGCCACCTTTTCCCAGGCGAAATATACCAGCATCACATTCACCTGAGAAAATAATCAGTTGTCGTAGTTAATGGAGAAAAAAACCACACACACCCATTCACGACATGGAAATGTCGCCCGACGGCTCGACGAGTTCACCCTCCACGACCTCTTCGTCGTCCTCATCGCTATCTCCCTCTTCCGCGCTCTCCATCCCTACATCTTCACCGTCCGCGCCTGCTTGATTCGGCATGCCGAGTCTCGGGTCCCACGATAGCTCTTCAGGCTCCTCGACTTCGACCTCGACTCGCTGCCGCAGCTCAAACTTATCCCGCAACATCGCGACGGCCCGGACGGCGCGCTCGACGCGTTGATCGTGGGCGGCACGGATCGAGTCACACTCTCGCAATACATCCTCGTATTCTGGCTTGCGCGGCACTACACCAGCTGTTGGTGGAGGTGGCAGTACGGCGCCCATGACACCGAGCATGCCCCGCGTGGCCATGTGCTCAGCCAGCCTGCGCACCGTGTCATTCTCCATGCGAAGCACGTCGGTCGTTTGTTGGTTTCGCAGCAAGGGGATGACTTCGTTGTCCAGCTGGGTGTCGGGCATGCCTACAGAAGGTTGTAGAGCGAGGGATTCATAGGGATTTGTGGCTGTAGGTCGGGAGAGTTGGGGAACGCCGTTCGAGTCAAAGGTCACGGTGGTGGGCTGCACGGGGGCGACAAGGGCGGTAGAGAAGTTTTGTGTCTGTGAGAGAAGGATATTGTACTTGGAGAGAATGTCGGGCCAAGGGGGCATGTAATTTTGATTGCCAGCCTCAATTGTGCGCTGGAGCGCGTATATTGATTCGATGATCTGGTTGGCTTTGAATCTCAGAGACTCGAGCTGGTCGACGGGCAGTGGAGACGGTTCAAAGGAAGCCATGGTAGTGTTGAGTTGTGTTTGCGACTCGGATCACCACTGCCGTGAATACGGCTTACTTAGCGCGTTCAACGATCTCCCTTGCTAGAAAGACTTCTGACTGCCCCAACTACTCCCAGAGTCACTATCCCGCATTCTGGCTCACTTATGGACCACATTGATTCAGGGTTCCATACCATTCAAGAGGGCATTTCACAATGGTGTATTCTATCTTCCGCTTGCCTCTGACCGTTACTCTCTAGGCTTCAACGTTCCTCGGCCATTTCGACGATGGACGACGGAACACGGCAGCCACCCGGAACACGGCAGCCACCGAACTGCGGCGGAACATTCAAGGCAGCGAACACAGAAGAACGACTTGCGCTGGAATTGAAGACGTTCAAGAGCTCTACGAAACCCTTGCCTTCTGCATCTGGCCCTTCTTTCTCTCAAAAGTTTCATGACGCCGATTCTTGATAGGCAGAACTGCTGGCTATAATTCGAGATGAATCAAGCACGACCGGATGGACTGGGGCACAGAATAACGATGGAGGCAAGGGATGATAGGGCGGGAGTGGAGACGGAGAACCTTGGCGATTGGAGAAATCCGGATCTACTGTGCCTGGATAAGACTGGAAGGAGCTTGGGAAGCAATCCTCTTTTTAATCAGCCGCTCGAAGTCTGTCAATTGTAGAGGTGGGCCTAAAAGCTCCGCGGTCCTTGCGCTCCATGGCGTTTTTATTCGGGTTTGAACATGGGGCGGCCTGTCAGACGTAAAAGAAGACCGAAATGGCAAACGCGATTCCGGATATGGAACGCATCACTGGCGCGTCACGGCAGTATAAAGCGTGAAATCGACGCGATTCTGCTCTCATTCAGCAACCACCACCTTCTCTTCCAATGCTTCTCGCACCCACTCTCCTTGTATCGTCCCTCGCGGGCTTCCTCCTCCCTCAAGTCAACGCCGCCCACTCCCATTCCTCGCCCACTCGCACCCATGCCTCCCGCCTCCCAAGTCGCGACCTCTTAGACCTCTGCATCGACATCCCCAAACTCGCCCTGGGCCTGTTGGATGATCTGTTGGGTGTCGATTTGGATTTGTGCCTCTGCGTTCACGTACGTGTTCTTTCCTCATCGCCTGCCTCGCTCAATCTCGCTCAGAACCTCGACATCTACCTCGACACCTCGGTCAACGTCACGCTCCAGAACAACGCCCTCGCCAACGTCAATGCATGTAAGTCATCCACATCTCATCTCGCCCGTTCATCTACTGACCTTCCTGCTTAGTGGTAAGCCTACCGAGGTTCCTTTTGTCCCTCGCTCACGCTCTTCCAGCTCGGACAGGCTAAAGCCGGTAAATGCACGCCTCTCCCCGAAAACGCCCATCGTCTCGCCTGCAACCCTCGCGACCCGTGCCAGTACGAGTGTAACACTGGTTACTTCGAATGCGGCAACAAATGCGTTTCTAGCGTGAGTCGACCTCATTTGACACGTATATATCCACATCTGACACCCGTATAGTCGGCTCTCTGCCCGTCAGCCCGCCCTCGCTCACTCAAATCGCGTTCCCAGCTCATCAACACCATGGCGGACGCTCAGGCATATTGCAAGAGTCTCAGCGGTGGTCGTACGACGGTTTGTGGTGTCGAGAACGGCGGTCCCAACGCCTTTGAATGCGTGAATGTGCAGAATAATTTGGAAAGCTGTGCGTCCGCTATCTCTTTTTCATCTCGCTCGTTACTTACATCTCTTTCAGGCGGTGGTTGCACGGTCGACCCTCCCTTCCTGCCCAAGTCCACGCTCCTGCCTACCGGTCGCAACTGTGGTGCCATTCCCAACGCCGTCAACGCGAGCTGCGAGAAGAGCAAGTGCAAGGTTCAATACCGCAGCGATATCACCAAACGGATGCACAAGGCGTCGCTTCTCAACTTGGACCTCTCGGACGACGAGCCCCTCCCCGCCACCAACAGCTCCCATCCTATGCTTAGCCCGTCCGCAGCTGGGTCAATGTTGAGTGTGTTGAAGGCGACCAATTCCGCGGCTTCTTCGCCTGCCCCCGCCAATGTCGGGCTCGATAACGTCCTCGCCAGCATCGGTGCCTTGATGTCGTCCAGCCCTGACCAAATTCCCTCGTCGGCTACCTCTGCCCTGCACTCGACCGCCAAAGCGCAGACAGCTTTGACCGAGTGCGGATGCGGCGATGACCTTCTTTCGAGCCTCGATGGTCTCTCGCAGGCGCTCCTCGATTTGCTCGGCCAGTGCTCCGGTTCCAGTGATGCTCCCAGCTCCAGCAGCGCCCCTGGTTCCAGCTCCGCTCCCACCGTCCCTGGACCAGACCCCTCCTCGTGCCAACTCAACGTCAACCTCGATCCGTTGTTGTGCGGTTTGGGAACGGTCAACGTTGACTCTAGCCTTCTTTGCGCCTTGGGCAGCATCACGAACGCGGTGCAGCAGCTCGTCAACAGTCTCGGACTCGGTCCAGATGCGGTTAGCTGCTCGTCGGGCGCTGCGAGCACCACCGTCGAGGCATCCGATCCCGCTAGCACTGCTTCCTCCGACCCCGCAGTTCCCTCGTCGGTACTTTCTGACATCCCAATCGTCGTCACCCTCGGCAATCAGGCCAGCTCGCAGGCAGGGAACGTTGCGTCGTCCGATGCATGCAGCGGCGACCAAGATCTGCTCTCCAGTCTTGCCTCGCTTACCAACAGCCTCGTCGATGGCCTCGGATTGGGTGGCCTTCTTCTAGTGAACAAGCGTCAACTCGATCTGAGCTCGTTGTTGAACCTTGGTGGTCTTCTGGGTGGGTCAGGCAGCAGTTTGGACAGCCTGACCGATCTCAATGGTCTTTTGTCGGATCTGGGCCCCGTGATCCAAAGCACCCTCTTGCTGCTCGGATCGGCGAGCCCGTCGTGTGCCAGCAGCTCGGAGGCGTCTTCGCTCTCGTCGACTCTCAACAGCCTCGGCCCTGTGCTCAAGAGCCTCACGGATGGTCTGGGCCAGTGTGGCTGCCAGAAGAACCCGGCCGTCGCCAACGCCTTTGCCAAAGCCGCCAGCGCGCCCTCCAAGCGTCGCGGCCTCGTCAATGTTCTCTGATTTCTTTTTTCTTTTCTTTCGACGCATAGATTTCCTCTCTCGCTTTCGTTCTCTTCTACTTACGATACTTAATAGTTTGTGATTCCGCCGGTAATTCTTTCTCTTCACCCTGTACTCCCCTTTTCCCTGTATCTTTCCTCCTGGCGGAACACTTTTTGTAGAATAATCGTAGAACTAGAATCAATGAATAGAATTGTCTGCCTCGCCTCGCCCACGTGATGCTCTCAATGGATTCCACCTACTCTGCACTATCCTCTCTCGGAGCACCGGTGACGCTCGACGAATTTACGCAAATATACAAGAGTCCTCTTGCGGAGATTCTTGACTTTCTCGGGGAGCATCTGGTTGGAAGGCGGGGTGCTGCGACTGCAAGGTCCCAGATACTCTCGTGGGTGCTCAATTCCACCAGATACGACGCGTTTTCACCCAGATGAAAAGGTTTCAGGCAACGTCAAATCTCAAGCAACCGCGTACGGACGCGGATCGGGCGGTGGCACGGCTCGGAAGTACAAGCAAGGCGTGCGCTGTGTACGGTAGGGAGTTGGACGAAAGGTTGACCAAGTCTGAAGTGACTCGTGCGTTTCATTCTGCTAACTCTTCTCGTTTTTGAACGACTTTTACAGAAGCAAAATTGGACCGTCTTGGACGGGAGTTGGCCCGCAAGAAGAGGCTGCTACTCTTGCTTGGTGTGATTGAAGCCAAGGAGCGCGTTCGGATTGGGAGAGTTGAGGAGCTGGGGAGGAGGATCGCCAGTGAGGAGTGAGTGGCATTGAGTGAGTAAGGAGACACGCTAACGAGTCTGCAGGACGCCCGTCAGAGGTGTGGCTCTGGAACCCAGACGCGTGAAGCAGCTTGTACTACCCGCCCCAAGGGTCTCAAACGTCAAGGACTGTTTGGCGGTGAGCGGGTTCATCTAATCGTTTGGCGAAACTGAGTGAACGGCAGATTCTTCACAGTTTATCAACACGATCTCCAGAGGATGAGGCGACGCGTCGTTTACGGGCAGTGGTCACTCGGAGGTTTGACGATGCCCATGTCGAGCGAATAATGTGAATTCCAAACTCTTTCTCTTCGAGCAAGGCTGACTTGACTCTCAGGAATCAATGCATATCCTTCGCCCGAAGAAAATCATCTCCGCGCCGAGACTCGCTAGAGGCCCAGATGAGATCGAATGTACGACGACGCTCTGTCCTCCCTCCTACTCATAGTTTCATAGGAGGAGAAATCGCGTGAATTACAAACACTAGTGGACCTTTCGGTTATGCTCCAGCGACTTTGCGAGGCGTATGTCGCGTCGGTAAAGCTTCCTTCTACTATTCTTTCCCTTCGCTCATCACCTTCCGGTAGCGCAGGGAGTTTGTACAATGTATCTCGCCTGCGTTGGGACAGTCGCTGAGAGAAGAGGCTCGCTCAGCCAGGGGACATGTCGATATCCTCCGAGTGGCTATTGTCACGCCTGGTACAGAAACTACGGAAGAATCTTTCTCGATTCTGGTAGCGCGGGCGTGTCGGATGCACGGGAATGTGGTGCGTTTCAATGCGACTGTACTCTACAGGCTCATTCGTGCTGGTAGACCGTGCGCTCGATTCTGGACGAGGTCGAGCATGTACTTAAACGATGTATGCTTCTCCCTGTCCCGACTGTCTGGCGCCCGCTGACCGCGCCCTGTAGCACATCGGAGGTACAACCTCACAGCCCATGGGCAGCGGCTCCTGCAGCCAGTAGCCGTGAGCAAGAACTCGGATCGAAGCAGTGCACACGAGAGAAGTACGGCGGTTCTTTTGCGCAAGGCGGATAAGGCTGTCAAGGGGCGTTTGCTGGCGGACGAAGTCGAGGCAGTTTTTCGGGACAGTCGGCGGGTTGTTGGGATTGGTGAGCGGAGTAAAGATTGAATCGTGTATATGTACAGTGGACATTGTATCGTCATAGTCATGTTACATACCAAGGTCCTGTTGAACGGACTTCTGCAGAAAGGCCATCGCTTCTTCGCGCATCTCTTTCGCCTTTCCCTGTAACCCAGCACTCTCAGGCCCTAGCGGGACGAAACCATGTCCTGTATGCTTTATAGACCGGAAAACCGCGTCAGGATGGCCCTCCTTCTGTATACGTTCCATGAACACTTTAGCTGCATCATGCAGTGGATCGACGGTGCCTGCACCGAGCCACAAATGGCGTGGTAGTTCCTCCTTACTCGCATACGCAGGCGATATGCGGGGATCCGTGATCGACGTGCCGGGAACGACGTAACACGCTCGGATGTGGCGCAAAAATGAGGGCGGTAGAGGAGGGTCTATGGATTGGGCATGCGTGTCCGCGTCTATGTTTGTTGATGGATAGAATGCGGCGGTGGACCGTATTCGATCGGGGCCAAGCACTATAGCCAGTCCTAGCGCGATGCTGCCCCCGGAGCTGAATCCGCTGGTAGAAATGGTCTTATGGGGTACGTGCTCGAGAATGTGCAGCGCGGCGTCTTCTGCGTCCTCGAGCCCCCACGGAAATGGATATTCTGGAGCTTTGCGGTAGTCGCAGTCGATCACGAGCCAGCCTAACCGCTCTGCCACCGTGCTGCAAAATTCTTGCTCGGCGCCCAAGCGAGGGATGATGAATCCAGCACCATGGAAGTTGATGAGGATAGGGAGGGCCTCCTCTGGAGCCGCGGAAACAGGTCGATAGTGGATTACGCGAATGGCACGACCCTTTTCTCTCGAAGGGACCGTTCCTTCAGTGCGCACTACCTTGGGATTTTCATACGGCGGGCTTGCAGGGAAACGTCGGAGGACGAGAAAACGAAGCAGCCTGGTATAGGCCCAGATGTAGAGGTAATGGAGTGACCAGGGATGGTGTTGGTTCATGGAAGAGGAAGAAGCGGAAGTAAAAACGGCCGCATTCGACCCCATTTGGAATTGGAAAACATATGATGGCCATGGCCATCAACAATACTGGAATAGGTCACGATGAGGATGCCTTGAGCTAGTCGCAACGTTAGTCCCCTGTGTCCCCGGACGTTGGGCAGGACAATGCATACCTAGAAAGATCCGAAGTGCCACAGAGGTCATCCCTCGACATTTGACCAGCAGAATGGAAAGTCCGGCCCTTGGGTGCTGCAACTTGTTCGCCATTGCAGGTAATTAGTAGACTTGGGCAGATCTAAGCTCCTTGCGGCGGCGGCAATTCTTTGATTAGACAGTGGCAACCGGGAAAACCAAAGTCGAGGCTGTTGAGCAGACTGCGGACCGCAGTCCCGAATGAAAATACAGCATTCAATGTCGGCCACACCTTGGGTGGACTCCATTTTGATACTGACAAGTGGGGAATCTCCAGCTTGTAGTCTGTTGCAGTCCGCCGCCGCCGGAGAATGAGCTGGACGTCAACCAAGTATATAACACAGTGAATTTGCGAGCTGGATGCTGTATAAACGCGGGTGGTGGAAAACAAGAGGCATAAAACCGAGTTTGGAAGTGGGTCACGTCTGACATCGACATCATCCGAAAATTGGACAGTCTCTCCAACCTCCCTCGCCTTCGACTCTTCACGCAATTCCCTTCGCTCTGTCATAAATTACGGCCCTGCGCCTACGACTCTCGTTTCCTCATTCCCCGTATATGCCCCCATGTCCTCCGGACGCGGTCACAAACACTCCGGTTCCGTAACTCAGAACCAAAAGGCCCAGCTCGCCAACGCCTACAATGAGCTTGGCAAGGAGCTCTCCTCCGACAGAATCCGCGTTGTGGGCAACTACACCCTGGGCAAGGTCATTGGCGAGGGTGAGAGCACCTACATGCAGTTGTCCTCGTCTGCCTTGCTAACATGAATCTCAGGCGCCTATGGCAAGGTGCGGATAGGAACCCATCGGCTCACGTCCGCACGCGTCGCCATAAAGCAGATCCCCAAGGCCATGTCGGCCTCTCTGACTCGCGAAATCCACCATCACCGTCAACTACATCATCCCCATGTAACTCAGATGTACGAGGTCATCGCGACCGAGTCGTCCATCTGGATTGTCACTGAGCTCTGCTGCGGTGGCGAGCTCTTCGACTATCTCGTCGAGAAGGGTCGTCTGTCGGAGGACGAGACCAAGATTATATTTGGCCAGCTCTGTCTTGCCGTTGCCTACCTCCACGACAAGGGCATTGTACACCGCGATCTCAAGCTCGAAAACATCTTGCTGGACGAACGGTGCCGCGTCAAGCTTGGCGATTTTGGGTTTACTCGCGAGTTTGAGCGCGGAGTTTACATGGAGACGTACTGCGGTACCACCGGCTATGCGTCTCCAGAGATGTTGCAGGGTCGCAAATACCTTGGTCCAGGCGCGTCTACCCGCCAACTTGAATCTTGTCTCCCAACTAACGATAACATCACAGAGGTTGACATCTGGTCCCTGGGAATCATCCTATACTGCCTACTCACGGGCACCCTTCCTTTTGATGACGATGACGAAAATGTAATGCGCCAGAAGATTATCGTTGGGGAGTTTGAGGATCCCGAGTGGTTGTCTATCGGCGCGTCTCCTGCTTTCACATGAATTCATGTGCTCATATTTCCTCAAACAGAGGCCCGCACCTTGATACAGAATATCCTCCAACAAGACCCCACCAAACGTCTTGCCATCTCTCAGATTCTCGCTCACGCATGGTTCACTGAGCCTGCCTCGGGCTCGGGGCGCTCAGATACCTTGAATTCACAACTATCTTCCGAGGCTTCTGATGCTTCTGCATCCGAATTAACCCGCCTCTTTACGGACGATGTAACCTCCTCCGCGCCCACGACACCCGACGAGCCTGACGAGCCTGGCCAAGCAATTCACCGCACAGCGAGCCAGCTCACCATTCGTAAAACCGACTTGGAAACCTTACACACGAAACTATCTGCAACCCTTTCCGGGCCCCAGACCGTCCCTGAAGAAGACGAACTCAGCCCACCACCAAGGATGTTATCGAACCTATCCCTGAGCTCCAAAGCTCCTCCGCCCTCTGTCGTTCGCACGCCCGCCCGCACGAAGCGACGTTCCGTCTCTTCCATCATGTCCGACCCATCGGAGCCCGTTGAAGAGACGGAAATCCTCACCCCCGAAGCCCCTGCGGCAGCCGATCCCGTGCAGCCCCAGATGAACTTTGCTTCCTTGCTGAGTACGCCAGCACCCATGATCTTCTCCACTCCCCTTGAACGCGAGCTGCTGAACGCTCTCAGCCTGCTTGGTTTCGACACGGCCCAGATCGTTCACTCTGTTTTGAGCGATGCCTGTGACGCGTCGGGAGCCGTCTGGTGGATGCTCAAGCGGAGAGCCGAGAAACGTGCTTTGGACCAGAGTCGCGATCCTGGTGTTACCAGTCCAGCTGTTGACACGCCCCCGGTTCAACCGCCGAGTGATGCATATATCACAGAGGGGGATCTGGCGTCGAATGGCCGTCATTCCAGCGCTGGAGTGCAGACAGAGCCTGCATATTCGCACTTGACCCTTGAGCGACGCGGCACGATGGGGGCACTGCCGTTGCTTGCGTTCGTGCCACCTACTCCCACAGTGCCCTCAGGGCGTCCCGCCACACCTCCTCGTCCCGGCAGTCCTTCCCCCATGTTGTCACCCGCACCATCCACGATCACGGGAACCACAACAGGCGATTCATCCTCGCGTTCACATCCATCCACTCCAGCGAGTAGCGTGAAGGATCGTGAGGGAAAGACGCGGAAAGGGCGTTCGGGTAGTGTGAGCATTATGCAACGCGCTACAACCGCTCTCGAGGCAGCTGGACTTGTTCGCAAAAAGTCGAGCGAAGTCATTAAAGATGACAAGGAGCGGGACAAGTCACGTGAACAACCAGAACGCAAGTCGAGTACTGGAGACGAGGCCCGGAGCTCGCACGGTAGTCTTGGACCGGCGAGCTCGTCCAAGCTCACAAAGTCGCCGCCTATGCGACCATCAAAGGAACACAGTATGCCGTCGACGCCACCGCCCATTCAGGACCTCCATCATCCGCAGCCGATTGCGGGTTCTCCATGGGTCTTGACAGCTTCCAGGGACTCTTTAACTCAGCAAGTGGCGCCCACACCGGCAAACTCTCCTGGGGCCGATATCCGCGCATCGGTGTCCACACCCAACTTTGGGGAAGATGGTACTGGCTCTGGTGGAAAGGGCGCGCACCGACATCGCGCTAACCTGTTGACTGCATTCAAGCTTTGGTTCAATGACGATCGGAAAGGAAAGAGGAAGCAGACGTCTACGTCTCCTGTTCTTTCCAAGTCGCCAAGTGCTGCATCGCATCCACAATTCAATCGCGGGTCCTCTGCTCCTCAATCCTACAGTTCTACCTCGGTCAAGCGGCGGACCAGTGGGTCCGCTGTTTCTCGAGGACATAGACAGAGACCATCCGCATCATCTCGAAGGTCTAGCAGCGTCAATTCACGGCGATCTTCGATTACATCCATACAGATGGTTGTTCTTGATTCCCCTCAAGTGGCGGGCAGACGTTCGTTTGGGAGTCACACGCCCAATTCAGAACGAGGCGAGTACTCTTCGCGGCCCTCGTCTATCCGAAGTTTCTCTATGCAACGACAACACCGCAAGTCGCCGTCAGCGAGCTCAGCGGGGTCGAACCACTTCCGAACAACCTCCCCGATGCAAAAGTTCCATCGGCGAAATGGAAGCGGATCATCCACTCGGGTTGTACGACAAATACAAACCACTACCACGACGACTTCGACGACGTCTGGACGACCGCCACATGCACGGTCCAACTCTGGAGCGTCTTCGAATCATTCTCCTGCCTCCTCGAGGCCAACTTCGTTCTACGAACTTCCGCAACTGCAGCGATCAAACTCTGATGTGGAAGGACACCGGACGGGATCGCCTTTCAGATCAAATTCCAGGCCACCGTCTCGCACACGTGTTTCGTCTACCACGACCACCAGCACAACGTTTGTTGCGCAGAAACGCTTAGGGCCGTTCACCTCGCCGAGCTTCAACGGGTCCATTGGGCGAACGAGTTGGAAGAAGTCGTGGGGTCTGGAACCACCTGGGTGGCAAACGCGGACTTCAACGCTTCCGATTGAGGTACTGGCAATGTCACCGAGCTCGGATGTGACGACGATCCGGGACGTCTTTTCCGGTGCGGGGCGCGGACTCGGTCTTGCGGCAGTGGGGAATAGTAGCATGGGTGATGAGAGCGACTGGGTGGACGAAGACGACGATATACCTGCTTTTGCTGGTGGCTTGGGGCAGATGGCAACGTCAGCGTCAGGCAAATCATCTGGTCACCCGTCTTCGTCGATGGTCGAGTCCGTGACATTATCACCAGCGCCGAGGGGCCACAGACAGAACAAGCGGGCTGGAAACCGCAGTGGAGGTTCTGGTTCTGCTGGGTCTTCGACTGGTGGGAGTGGTTCCCGACAGGGTTCCAAAGCGGGGCATTCCCCGTCGGTCAGCACGATTCCGTTGCCCGCGGAGACCGTTTCTTCCATGTTCGAGTCTTCGGGACGGAGGCAGCTTCCGGGACATTCTGGCCGGGCGCCCGCGATTCAGGAAGAGGACGAAGATGAGGAGGAATAGAGGAGATTGCATCTGTGTGTGTTTCTTTTTTCATCTATTCGTTCTCGGCGGAGGTGCCTTGTTATATTTATCGTATTATGGACACTGAACCGCGGATATTATATCTTCCTTATCTTTACTGTAGATACCACGCAACCTGCTTTATACTAGTAGCTGAATTTTTATCGAGTCATGAATATGGAATCTGTTTGCCTTCTGGAGCAATGCTGCGCGTATTAAAGTGTTCTTTCATAGGTTCAGATTGGTACATTGCAATTATTCTATATCGAACAAGAGAACCTCAGCCGTCTTGTCGCCAATGTTCTCCACCGTAAGGTCACCGCCCTGCTCAAAGAACAGGTACGCACCATCGCCCTCCCGTAGCTCCATCTCGACACTCGGGGCGCCGGTGACTTTGATAGCAGCACCAGTCGCAGCCTTGGTGTTGTACCCGCTCGTCTGTACGACGTGGATGTACCCCTTGGAGCCCTTGATGCTCTGAGTGAGGCTCTTGCCGTCAGACAAGAGCGTCGCGTATAGAGTGAGCGGGCTTTGAACTGGCGCGGGGCCTGCGCCCTCCCTACTGTCCTTCAAGACCTCCTCTGCATCCACGGGGGCGACGATCCGCACGAACGTGTCGCGCTTTTCTTCGTCAGTAAAGTGGCGTGTAAAGTATTTGGGTTGGAGTCGCTGTACTGAAGGCAAGGACCATATTTGGAGGAAATGTACGGGTTTGGAGCCATAGGTCTTTTCAGAGTGGGAGATTCCCGTGCCGGCGGAGGTTAGTTGGAGGTCTCCGCGCTTGAGCACTTCAATGTTGCCCATCGAGTCTTTGCTGTTGAAAAATGGTATGTCAGGGAAAGTATGACAGTGCAGAGGACACGTACTGCTCGAGTTGGCCGGAAACCACATACGAAAAGATCTCAAATTCACGGTGCGAATGGGTCCCGAAGCCAGTGTCGGGGAGGACGCGATCCTCATTAATGACACGGAGAGACCCAAATTGCTCGTGTTGCGGGTCTTGGTATCTGGATAATTGTGAGTCTAGGCTTGAAACCTTTGAAAACAGTGCATACGAGGCAAAAGAGAAGGTATGGAACGTCTTGAGCCAGTTATGGTTTGCGTTGCCGCGATCCTGGCTCAGACGTGGTACAATTTTGACGCCCATTGTGTTCTCGAATATGATTGCAGAAGAGGATGCTGGTCGAGATAGACGCAGGAGGTTGGCGTTAGCGAGTTTGAGAAGAGATGACAGGGTGTCTTGCGGAAGTGGGATGATATGCAGGTAGAATGCGAGGCTTATATACACCGGGAGAAGGCAGATGAGAAGGTACAGGCCGGATCTGGGTGCATGACAATACATCGTCGAGGCGTCCTTTTGAAGTCATCGCTCACGTGCATCCATTTCCTTTTCTGGGTAAAACGCCTACGCGCTCAATCGGGCAATTTATCTCGTTTGTCAGCAGCCGGGAAAGTTGACTCAATAAAAGGAAATGTCGCTTGGTCAGGTTCGCCGACGTTCGCTGGAACACCGCGCTAGCACGGGATGGACCTCAGAGTTATCCGCCTTAGCACGAGAGCGCCAGAATTTGCCCAGAACTTTCTGGTAAGTTCGCGAGATATGTCATGTCGAACTGTACTAACGCGCCCCCATCAGAAATCGTGTGAAATTGTCGCAGTTCTTTTTGAGGACGGCTGATCCTCCCCATACGACGACTTTCTTTTCAACAACCTGACCGTCGGCTCATTATCGCTCGCCATTGTCGGAAAGAGATCCGGTGAAATTGTCGCAGTCCTTTCGAAGGGCGGCTGATCCTCCCTACCATAAGACGATGCTCTTTGCAACCCGGCGGATGGCTCGTTGTCGTTCGCCATCTCAATCGGAAAGCTCTCCGCGTTGGCTGCTTGGAGTAGCGCTTAAGCATTAATGGGAATGTGGTCGGTCGGTCCAGGGAAGTACTTACCCAAATTTTGAGCTGTCGGAGAACATATTCTGCATGCTGGATTTATTCCTAGTCAGACTTTCCATCACCGATAGGAAGAAAAAACAGCACCTTCTGCTAATTCTGTATGAAACAGGTCAGAGACTTGGAAACAACGCTGGGAAATAGTCACTAACTGTATCCAAATATCGTTTCTTCTAATTGGTTGACAGACGGTAGAAGGGGATCGACCTGCAAAGAACGGCGAAACCTGGAGCTGAATTTATGATTCCAGTCCGTTTCAAACTGGACTGATGTCGTTGCTCGGATTAGGGGGCTGATGAGTCTCTGCACAATTTCTTCAATCTTGGGGCGCTCTGTCCAGTTCGCTTTCCAGCAATGCTGGAGGAGATTCCACAAGTTATCCAACACTGGCGATCCCATGCAGGAGGGCAATCGTTCAGGTCTGGAACCGTCCAAGATTTTGAACATAACGGCAGCCTCGGGTTTTATGTCGAAGAACGGTGCTTTCCCGGTCAGTATCTGCGAGCAAGATCAGAATAAAGCATCGGGTACGCAAATCCATTGACCTCGTAGCAAACATGAGCAAACGCATAAACGTCCGAACCGTAATGGTTTTGTTTTTCTGCCCGGAGCACTTCCGGGGCTTGATAGCGTGTAGTACCTCGCGCTGGCCCGGTATTGGAATAGGTGAATCGTAGCACTACTGTATCCGCAAGCGAGGAGAGACCAAAATCCACAATACATGCACGATGGGATGGCGTTACGAGGATGTTGATCTGAGTTGAATGTCAGTTGATGGCCGATGAAAAGAGAAGAAAAATCCTCGCCGCTTTTAAATCCCCATGCACTATCCTATTTTTGTGGAGATATTCAACCCCGAGTGCGACGTCCAATATCTGAATATTCGAGTTGGAGGATGACAGAACCAATTTCCATCGCACACGCACCAGGGATAGACGCCGGCTGATGCTTGGGGGATTCCTCTTCACATGTTCGAAAACATTCCCATTTTCCATCCACGGTGATACTATGCAGAGTCGGTTTTCTAGATGATACAACCCATAAAATGGGAGAAGGTTCGGATGAACAAGTTGGCGCCAAATAAGGGCTTCGCGGCTGAATTCCTGGTTGAATCTAAGACGCAATCGGAAGCAGTGGTATGAAGGAATGGAACCTTCACGGTGGCCCGCACGTCAGACTCTTGGAATAACCTCATCACTTTGACGCACACGATTTGTCCGCGTACCACGCCCTTCCACACATCGCCAAAGCCGCCAGCAGCCACTTGATGGCCGATTTTCTGCAATCCAAGAAGAGCAAAACACGTGGGATGCAGGCCTGAATTGTCGGAAAGTCGTGTTAGAGCTTCGAAGAGTATGGATCTAATTACTAAGAATTGCTCGTAGTCCAGGAGCTGTGAACCCGATGAGCACCGTTCTCGGGAGGAAACAAGCCTTACATTCTGTAGAAGATCCAATAACGCCTGGGCATCGGACCCTCGAAACGCCAGAAATTCCTTACGGAAGTCTGGATAACTGAAGAGGTGGACGAGACGAACGGCGACGACGAATAAGTCCTCGTGTAAGAGTGCAGCCACTTCTTTTGCAATCCGGTGGGGGTCGAAAGAGTACTGTGAAAAGATAAGTCCGATGCTACCCGAAAGGATGGGAAGAACCTCGGTGTCATTGTATGATCGCTTCAGAAAGTTCAACAGGGTGTGTACAATAGTTGGATAAGCCAAGAGGCAGTCAAATTCCCTTTTTTCTGCCCAGAAAGTTGTTGATTTGTACAGCTCCTGCAGCTCTCTCAAGGAAACGGATTAGTTCGTCTGGTATACATACATGTTGGAAACATACTTATCAGTGGCAGATCTTTCCAGTAGAGTAGTCACAGTGTACACGAGCAAATTCTGTTCCCTTCGTCAGTTGAATGAAACAAACATTGAAGATTCCGCGGACCTGTGAAACCGCGCATTGAGCGACGACAGGTAGATATTCGACCCTCCTCAAAAGACTCGTTTCCGATTCTGCGAGCAGCGCAGAATAGCAGAGATCGTGGCAGGACCCACCCAGCCAACTCTCTAGAATCGAACAACTCCAACCATCTACGGAGTCGAAATCGAACGCAAAATCCGCACGCTCTTGTTCTCCCAGCATAATTTCCGCAACGTGGCGTATCGCCGACTCTTCGACCGTCTCGTCCTCGAGGGGAGCGAATATTTTGAGATATTCGTCGGTGTCCCAGTCATCGGCGTTGGGCGAAAGAACGAGGCAAAGAGCGCATAGTCGGTTATCCAGTTGGGAAGCTTCCGTTCCCAAGCCTCGCGATCGCGCGGTGAGGTGGGTCATGGTGTGAATCATCGACCAATTCTCGAGACTGATCTCGAAAATGTATGGGCGCCAGGTCGAATATATTGTCCAGGACTCGGGATAGTGCGATTCAAGGATACCCAATAGGTATGACGCATCCTCGTTGTCCCAGACAAAAACTTCGCCGTGGGTCGAGGACCGGAGGAAATCCAAAAAGTCCGGCAAATGATCCTTTTCCTCGTTTTCCGAGATGCAGAAAGCCATCCAAAGGACAAGTGGCCAAGGAGAGACCACCAGCTCGTAGATGAACGCAGCCGCTACCGGGTGTCGTTCTTGAATGCTCGAGATGCCGTTATATATTAGCATACTGGAGCAGGAGTGAGCAACGCAGAGTAAAAGAAATGAAGCATGCTCACTTGTCCAAACACATGCAATCGATGCGGCGAGGAATGGACTGAATGTCCGAAACAGTGTAGACTCCCAACATGGTCTCGGCCCAGATGAGAAGATGTGCGTCATCGCACCGAGGACACGCCGGAACACTCGGTTGCGTGCGCGGAAATAAGTCGGCCCACCGAGAGATGAGCGCCTCAATTCCCTCTCCTTTACGCGCGACTGCAGCGACTATGAACCAAGCTATGGTGCGGATCCGCATTGGCGGGGAGAGATGGTCCAACGAGTGCCGAGCCGGGCGCAAACGACGCGTCCCTAGCGCTATATGGACGTCCTTCCAGTCTTGCGTCTCGAAGTCCCACTGGAAGAGGGCCGGTAGATTGAGAGATTTGATATATTCTTCATCTAAATCGTCGTTCCATAGCCAGACATCTGCTTCAAAGTCCTTCCCGTGAACCATGTCAAGCCACAATATGCGCTGGACATGAGGTGGGCGGAAAGTAGCTCGGTGAATAACGAATCGGATGAACCAGACTCGATAGCGATGACTTGCGACGTTTAGTAGGCCGCTTGTTTGAGGCAAAGCATTTTCCATGGCCAAGAGGGAGGAAGTCCAAGAGTGGATGTCAGTCCGACGCCGACACCATGCACGGTACGTCAATCATTCAAGAATAGTCTGCACTGGCAAGCTGTGGTTCCGTAACTGTGACCAGAAATATCCACATAGACGCGTGGGTCGCAAAACTGCAAGATTGCAAGTGCCACAGGTACATTACAAGTTGCGCGCCTCAGCGCGAGCCTGCGTTGAAGGAGAATCCCAAGTACTCTCGCGTGTATATTCCGCTCTTGGGAAAGATCAAGAGGCATGAAATTATCCCGTGAGTGTCCACCGACGGCGACGGATCGTTGGCAAGTTGTTGACCGAGTCCCAACTTGAAGTTGGCAGCCGCACATTGGCAGAAGGTGGCATCTTGTGGAATCGCAGTGGATTCGAGGTAGGGCACTGAATACAGAATCCCGTCGGGGGTTCGCGCCGGCGGAGAGCAAAATGATACAACGAAGGAACGGAACAAGCATGGAATGGAGCGCGATTGAAATTGTTTGCGCGTTGTTTGGTCCGAAACGAGCACGTGATGGTTGACGGCGCGCCCAATCTCATCATCCTCCGCCATGTCGTCCGCCTCGCCGTTGACGCTAACAACCCTTCTAAACAGCCTCCACACCTTCCTTCAGTCACAAACCCAACTCCTCCCTACCCTACACGCCCAGCTCGGCCTCCCGTCATCCGCCCTTGAGGACGAGCTCCACGCCCTCCAGCAACAGCTCATGCGTAGCGTCGAGGCGCAGATAGATCTACGCAGACAAGAAGTCGATGGCTGGATGCAAAAGTGCGACTCTGTCGAGACGGCGTGCATGAGCTACGCCAAATCTCTCGGCGGAAATGTCAAAGCGACGGGAAGCAGTCTTGGCGAGCTGCGCAAGCAGACAGTGCTTCCCGTGCGCTATGAGATGGTGACGGAGTATCAAGAGAAGCTCAGACAGGTATGTGCATCGCGTTTTGTAGGTGGCACGAGCTGAATCTGCGTCTAGCTATACCACACGAAACTCGAGCAGTTGACGACATTGGCGAATCGTCTCAGCGCCCTTTCGCGCACCCTTGGCCCAGAATTCTTCCCGCAAGATCTTATAGATGACGGGGAGTACCGAGACGTCTCTCCAGAGCGGTTTTCTAAGCTTGAGAAGGAGCTTGTCCGCGGCAAGGCCGAAGTGGTTCGTACGCTCTTGGCGTCCATTAACTAACCTGACTGGTGTTTACAGTCAAAACGTCTTTCCCATCTTTCAGAAACGTTTATTCAAATCGACTGGCTCTACACGGAACTAGGCGTGCTCCCTCCCCTCCCAGAGGACTCCGACGACGACCCCTCCCCATCTCGCCGCCGAAGCAGTACATGTGCAGACCCCTTCATAACACCCACCGCCACCGAAACCTCCTACTACCGCATCCTGGTTGACTTCATTGAGCAAGCCGCTGCCCTTCCCGAAGACACGGCCACTCCTCGACTCGAAGTGGAGCCCACACACGCGCTCATAACATGGGCGCTCGACCTCCGCGCATCACTCGAGGACACGAAACGACGACGTGAAGCACACATTCAGGCGATGTACGATCAGCTAGAAGGACTCTGGCGCCGGCTCGGCGTCAGTGACACGGATATGGACGCATTTATTGAGGCGCATCGAGGGAGTACGGAGGAGACGGTGGGGCAGTACGAGGACGAGCTGGAGAGAATGCTCGAACTGAAGAGGGAACGCATGGGGACGTTCGTTGACAGTGCGAGAGAAGAGATTGAGAAGCTTTGGGGTGAGCTTATGGTTGGGGAGGAGGAGAGGAGAGAGTGGACGCCCTTCTTTGACGGTATGCGCGCGCTCAACCACATTTGTCCATATACTGACGAAAACCTTTCCAGATGAGCACACCGAAGACCTCCTAACGACACACGAAGATGAGATCAAGCGCCTCAAGGAGGAAAAACGCATCAAGGCGCCTCTCCTTGCATCCATCAAGCGGTATTTCGACATTTGCGAGGAAGAGAAGGAGCTGGCTGCTGCCGCGTCGGACCAGACTCGGCTTCTGGGACGCGGGGCAAGAGATCCAGGGAGGTTGTTGAGAGAGGAGAAGATGCGAAAGCGGGTCAACAAGGAAAAGCCACGAGTGAGTTTTTCCTTTGGTTGCACATGAAGCTGAACTAATACCTCCGCAGCTCGAACAAGACCTCCTCACGACGATTCCAGCATGGGAGGCCGAAGCCGGCCGGCCGTTCTTGGTCCACGGGCAAAGCATACTGCAGATCTTGATGCAGACGGTTAGCGGTGCCGACCAAGAGAATAACAGCAGAAACACCCCCGGGAATGCACATGGGAGCGGGAAGAGGAAACCGTCACCTGCTGGTGTCGGCCCGCGGCCTGGGGTGCCTGCGCGTGCTACGACGCCCACACCAGCTTCGCATTCATACGCACCAAAGACTGGAACGGTGACGCCTGCGGTGCGACCCGCCCCAGCGAGCAGCCAATCTCAGCCTAATAAACGGGCAAGGACGGACGCGTTCAGCAATAGCAACAGCACTAGCAAACCTGCGGTGTTTGGATCGCATCGGGGTGGGAATGGCGCTGTAGGTGTGCGTGCGTCATCACCGTCGAAGATTCCGGGCCCGTTGACTCGGACGGCGGTGCCGGGGTTGGCGAGACCAGTTCCGCCGCCACAACCCTTTGGAATACCAAAGCCCGTCGGAGGAGTACAGGCGCAGTATCACGCGCTTGGGCATGGGCGAGGGCCGACGGGAGCACCTTATGCTAATGCGCGGAGCATGTCTGCCTCGGTGTCAAGTGCATCAAGTATGGGCATGTCGCAGTCCATTTCGAGTGCCGGGTCGGCTTATGGCGGACGGTACGCGAGCAGTGGTGTTGGGCATGGTCGCTCGGTGTTGACTGCAGCTGCTGCGGCTCAGGCTAAAGCGCAGAGGGCGAGGAGGGAGAGTTTCAAACCGCGGGCGAGTGTTGATAGTCTGGATGCGCAGATGGGACTGAGATGGGGGCATGGATTTGAAGGGGGTGTGGGCGTTAAGGAGGAGGATGAGGATTAGGGATATATATGAAGGGTGCTTGATTTTATTCCAGAGAAGAATGTATCTGTGTAGGATATGTTGCTGCAACGATGTAAACGAGCACAGTTCGAAGTGTAGCTTTGAAGTTGGATTGATACATTGGTCAAGTGAGTACAGTGAATTATAAGAGTATATCATACGAAGAGTCCATCCTTGCTCTACTCGTGGGCTGAGCCATTGGTGGCAGGGACGGAGGTTGTGCTCTTCGAAACGTTCGCTTCTGTCTTCTCCTCCTTCTCCTCTGTCTCCTTCTCCTCTGTATTCTCCGGCTTCTCGTCTGGTTTCGCGAACGGGTCCTGACAAGGGTGGGCATAAACCCAGAAGGAACGCAAGTAAACTTACGGCTTTGTCATCCCCCTCCTGTTCTTTGCGCTGCAGCTCGCCCGTCATGCGGTCGTGCCCTTTCGCAGCCAGGTCGGGATTATGTGTGATTTTGCCCTTGACGCTTTCTTTGAAGCCCGCCATTTTGTCACCCAAGTCCTGCACCGTGAATCAATTCAACTTCAAGTCGGAGTATACCGACAGACGCACAGCTCCGCGATGGTAATTGGGCCCAAGCCCCACTTTGCCTGCATGCTTCTGTTCGGGGTACGTCGAGTCACCTTCGACGGTCGATTCGTCCCTGTCTGTGGATTGCTCGGAGGGAGGCTGGGTCTTGGTAGCGGTAGTCATGTTGGGCGATGGGCCGACGGCGGAGGGGTGTACGCCTGTCAGGTCGGCGCCGGAGCCATTGGAAGACTGGGTTTGAGTGGTTGATGTGGAAGACATTTCGTGAAGTTGAATGAAGGTTTAATTTCTTGAGTGCTTTATATACAGGGGGAGTGGGGCACCACAGTGGATGACGCGTTTTTCGTCATTGGTCGGAGCAGGAGCGGGACTATTTTGAGACGAGGCTGTTTAAGGAGTGCGGATCTTATCGTCGGCGCGGACTTGGAAGCAAAGTTGAGTTGAGTGTTTCTCTTGGTTGAAGCCAAATTCCGTTGGAAACAGCTTGGAGTATCGCGAGTTGGTGGAGAGCAGGAGAGAGCCTTAGAAGAGCCATCCGGCTCTGATCTGATGGCATTTGTTGCGATCATCTGAATCTGTCGTTTCCCATCATCCTGCTGGAGAAGATCCTCAGCTGCCGCGACTTCTTGTACCTGGCAGGTCGCCACATTCCAATGGAAAGCAGCTGAGGGTACCCGTGACCTGACGGCGCGTATGACTCCGGGAAGAACAGAATACCACCATGGCGTTGAGTGACTTGAGTTGCTTGCTTTATTGAATTCTTCAACTGCTCCACTTCTGCATACTTCTGCGTCCTTGGCAGTTGCTTGGGTCGGCAGGTTCAACCCTTCTTAACTCAACATCTGCCGATGGATGGCCGGTGTCGAATTCGCGAGGAAACATGCACGTTGCGCTATTTCCAGCATTCTAATTTCTTTCTGATCTCCTCCAGGCCACGCTGGTCTATCCCCAAGCCTGCTCTCGCCACAAATAACCAAGGATGAAACTGCCCCTTCGGTGTGCGTGCGCACGGAACCGAAGAAAATACAATCCGTGCCGGACTCGCAAAACAGGTCTCGTGCGTCTGGCGGGCATGTCAAGAACGCCTCTTCCTTCCATCTATCGTAAACACCCAATCATATAAAATGCCCTCGATGCGCCGTGGATCTGCAACATGACTCGCCTCCTGGTCTGTCTGGCAGCTCTGGCTGCAAGCGCAAATGCCGTCGAGTTGACGTCCCTGGTGAATCTCTTCATTGGAACCTTCAGCAGCGGGAACGCTTTCCCGGGTGCGGCGATTCCACATGCAATGGCAAAAGTGCGTTGTCGAATTGTAGGATTAGATTGCGACTATAGGCCTGATATCATTCAGGTCGGGATCGATGTTAGCACCTCTCCTAGGCAAGCGGGGTACCTCCATGACAATAGCTCAATCACCGGAATTTCCCTGATGCATGATGAGGGGACCGGCGGAAATACCGACGGAGGATACGGGATTTTCCCCCTGTTTCCTTTGACCAACTGCAACTTTGCATCCTGCCCTGTACAGATTGATGCCCGCGCAGCCTTGCGGGCAAGCGGGGCCGACGGTCAGTCTTCGTGATTCTTTGGTAAATCAATAATATCTTATCTGGTTTAGCTGCCAAGCCTGGGTACTTTACCACTACGTTTGTCAACAACATACAGATCGAAACGACGTCGACGAGGCGGTCGGGGTTGATTCGATTCACCTTCCCGACTACGGGTCCTAATCACGTCGGTCGGTTGTTAGGTGCTTGATCGTTGTCTTGCAGCTTACCAGGAAGCTAGTGATCGACCTCACAAATGATTTGGGGCGGTCATTCTCGGGAGGTGACCTTGAACTTACTCCAACAGGGAGAGTGACCCTGGGTGGGACGTTCTTGCAAAGCTACGGCCCTTCCAATTACACAGTCTTTGCGTGCTACGATTTCACGCCTCCCTCGACCCTTGCCGCACAACCTATATCGCAATTTGGGACGTACCAGTCAACCAAGCTGACGAACCCAACTGCTGTCACCATCACTGCCAACTCCACGACCCTTAACTTCCCGTTCACCGCAGACGTCTCACCCGAGCAGGCCGGCGCACTTATCTCGTTCACAAATGCCAAAAGCATCGTTGCGCGTTTCGGCGTGTCGTTCCACAACGCAGAGCAAGCTTGCGCCAATGCAGAGGCGGAAGTACCCGATTGGGACTTTGACAATATCCAGAGCGCGTCGGAGCAGGCGTGGGAGACGATCTTATCTCGTGTGACTATCGACACGGACGTCGAGGATGCGAATGTCGTGGAATTGCTGTACTCGTCGGTGAGCACGCTTTCTTTCCCCTCTCTTTTCAGCTCTAAACTTGCGCAGTTATACCGCGCCTCGCTGGTACCCGCAAACCTGACCGACGAGAACCCGTACTGGGAGTCGCAGTATCCATTCTATGACGCGTTTTTCTGGTGCGTTTCTTTCTCTCTCCAAACAATATCATTGTTAAGACGCGTCCAGCTCGTGGGATACCTTCCGGACGGTCCACCCGCTTCTCTCCATACTTTCTCCGGTCGAGTGGAGTCAGATCGTGAATGCATATGTCGACGGATGGCGGAATACAGGTAGGAATTTCGGTTGACTGGGCACAGTACCGCTGGCTGATGTGAAGAAGGCTACATTCCTGAATGCCGGGCGAATACGAAAGCGTGCGTTCTCTTTGCCGCTCCTCTGCATATTGTTAACCGGAGTTTCTAGTGGCTACGTCCAGGGTGGCAGTGACGGAATGATCCCTCTGGGTGACTTTGCCGTCAAATACGGTTCTCAGGCAGAGGCGCTCGGTGTCCCCACGGATGACCTGTACCAGGCGCTGGTTGATACGGCAGAAAACACTGTGGGTCTAATTGCACCCGTCAATCAGTATCTTTTTGACTTTCATGTAGCCACCGGACTGGTACACGGTAGGACGCCAAAACACGGCTTGGAAGACGTTTGGGTACATCCCGACGGACTGGGTCGACCCGTCCGGCTCAACTGGTCTGCCCACGCGCGAGGCGTCTCGGGCATGGGAGGTATGCCTCTTAACCTCTGTCATTCTCCTAGCTGATTGGGCCAGTACGCACTTGGCGATTTCGCTGTCAGGCAAGCCGCAATCGCTCTGAACAAGCCGCAGAGCGATGTGGACAAATACGCGAACCGGTCAATGAATTTTGTCAACATGTGGGATCCCAATGTTACCAGCGATGGCTTTTCAGGGTTCGCACAGCGGCGATACCCGGTGCGTCTGAAGGCTCAGTGTCGTGCTCAGTTTGCTCATGTTCTTAGAATGGGACTTTCGCTTTCAGCCCGCCCAATGCATGCAGCCCTATCGATCCCGTGTCCCACTCGTGCGCACGAGGGACCGACAACGATGTCGGATTCTACGAATCTTCATCCTGGGAGTATTCCTTTTTTGCCCCGCATTCAATGGCAACGCTCGTGGAACTCATGGGAGGACCCACGACATTTGTCAGCCGTGTGTGCGTGATTTCTCACTCTCACTTTTGTGCTGGAAAAGCTGACTGACAGCGGGATCCAGTGATCACTACTTTGCGGCTCCGTACTACCTCGCGGGGAATGAACCTGGGTTCCTGATGCCGTGGGGGTATCACTATGCGAACCGCCCCGACCTGAGTGCTCTGCGAGTCCGCGACGTCGTCTATAGTTTCTTTAGCACTGCTATCAACGGGTGGGTGTGCTTCATTCCATCCCTTCAAATGCATGCCCACTGCGCTACAGAATTCCTGGGAACGACGACTCGGGAGCCATGGCCGCCTTACTGACGTTCCACATCCTCGGTATGCACCAATTTTTCACTCATGCCAAGCCTTGACGCATTCCGTAGGCCTGTACCCCGTCGCGGCATCAAAGCAGCTGCTCATCGGCTCCCCGCTGCTCTCGGCGTTTACACTCCGTAACGATTTCCTTGGCACGAGCACGGCGTTTACCGTCACGGGATTCGATAAGAATGGGCTCACTGGGACGCCGCCTGCTGGTGCTGCGGTGTTTGTCAAGAGCATAACGATCAACGGCAACCCGAGCCAGAGCATCTGTTGGATTGACTTTGACGACGTGGTGGGAGGTGGGACGGTGGAGATCGAAGTCTATGGGGATGCCACCGCTGCGGCGGCGGCGGGATGTGGCGAGGGAGCGAATGCCTTGCCTGATTCACTTTCCACCGGTGGATTTTCGTAAAAAAGTCCGTTGTATTTGAGAATCAGACCAGCTTCCAGTACAAGAACTCGATGAGAAGTAGCAGAAAGGTATAATATACACTACAAGTTTGAATTCCGCCGATAGGCTGCACTACTTCGAGAGCATCATCTGAGACGGAGGGGTTAGAGGCGTAGAGCGAGGAGGGCTAACAACACACCTTTACGAACTCCTCGTAGTTGATCTGGCCATCACCGTCGACTAGAAACATGGTGAGGAGGCAGTACGCCTGGCAACAAGGTAGAAACTCACCATCGGCCTCACGAATCATCTCATCGACCTCGTTGTCGGACAACTTCTCTCCGAGGTTGGTCATGACATGCCGCAGCTCCGCAGCGCTGATGTAGCCATTGCCGTCCTTGTCAAAGACCTTGAACGCCTCCTTGATCTCCTCCTCGCTGTCCGTGTCGCGCATTTTGCGGGCCATCATAGTGAGGAACTCGGGAAAGTCGATTGTGCCATTCCCGTCAGCGTCGACTTCGTTGATCATATCCTGCAGCTCGGCCTCGGTGGGATTCTGTCCGAGGGAACGCATGACGGTGCCTAGCTCCTTGGTGGTAATCGTGCCGTCCCCATCTAGGCGAGCGAAGAAACTCGGTAAGCGACGGATGAGCGGGATGTAGTGGACGAGGACGCGCCTTTGTCAAACAGAGAGAACGCCTCCTTGAACTCTTTGGGAGAATTTAGGACTTGACGGGGCCCGTAGCGCAATGTACTCACCGGAGATTTGTTCTGCACAAGACACGAGATTAGAGGACTATTTAGAGCTCCTGAGTCGGACGCGACATACCTTCGGACTGGATCGAGGGTCAGCGCATGGAAGGGTCAGGGACCTGAGGAGGACTCACGAGCTGGTCAGCCATAGTTGGTCGTTGCAGAGAGAGCGAGTAATTGATCGTCACCGATAAGTGATCACGTGATGAATTAAGCTTAATTCAGACTTGGGTACTCAAGCACAAGTGCAGACGTGAAGTACAAACAAAACAGCATTCAATTCAAGGGAAAACGCCACCCCGCTCAATACAAGATTAGGACCAGGAGAGAGGAAGGGGGAAAAGGGAAGTAACAGTGTCCCGCCCAAACCGTCGGGATGTCCGTCAAGTACAGTTATTGGCGCGTATTTCGCGATCCAAGGCAGAGAATAGGCGAGAACTGGCAGCTACTGGCCGTTTGTTCGGAGCGCAACAATTGGAGGACAGGCCGAGGACAACGGGTCAGATGTCTCCGCGTCAATGTCGATCATATTGTCACCCCACATCGCAACAGGTTGAGCGCCCAAGGTCGCATAGGTAACACATTCTTTTTCAGAAAGCAATAAAAACAAGGGTCGAGTTAAACAATAGATGGTACACTTCCAGGACGAGCAGTCCGATATGTTTACTTGGACATCATCATCTGGGGAGGTGTTCAGCGTGCGACGTGAGAGAGAGGGAAAGGATGTCATACCTTGAGGAACTCTGAGGATAATTGAGGGTCAGTGGATGCAGGAGAGAGGAGAGAGAATGTACCATCGTAGTTGATTTCACCATCGCCGTCCTTGAGGAGAATCGGTTAAGTGAAGGAGATCCACACGAGTAAGAGGAACGCACAGTGTCCGCCTCCCGTATCATCTCCTCGACCTCCCGATCTGAGAGCTTCTCCCCGAGACTGCGCATCACCTGCTGTAGCTCGGAAACGCTAATCGTGCCATTCCCGTCCTTGTCAAAGACGGCAAAGGCCTGGCGGATCTCCTCCTCGCTGTCTGTGTCTTGGAATTTACGCGCCTTTCGGTGGAATTTCAGATAAAGAGTCCGCTTCGCACCAGACCACTCACCATCATAGTGAGGAATTCGTTAAAGTCGATAGTGCCGTTGCCGTCCGCGTCGACCTCGTTGATCATGTCCTGCAGCTCCGACTCGGTGGGGTTCTGCCCGAGCGAGCGCATAACGGTGCCCAGCTCGACCGTCGTGATCGTGCCATCCCCGTCTAGCCAATGCAGTCAGAGTGCCGATCTCGCGAGATAACGCAGTCGACGTACCCTTGTCAAAGAGCGCAAAGGCCTCTTTGAACTCTGCAAGCGGGCGTCAGTCAGATTCATCGTCGGAACGGCTGGAGCTTGGACTTGCCTGAAATTTGCTCTGCGGTTCGAAGAGCCTGGTTAACGACGGGAGGAGATTGGATGGTAAAAACGCACCTGGGGACTGGGTGGTGCCAAAAGATTTAGTCCAAGGACACGCAGCAAGGGCCGAGGGTGCTCACCAGCTGGTCGCTCATTGTGGTGTGAGGAAAGTTGTCGTTGTTCTGAAACAGGCTCTGTTGAGCGCTAAAGAAGGGTTTGCCGGTTAAATATATCCATTTCTGCGCGCTGGTGGGGCTTGCTGGCCGAATGAACTGGGGCAACACTGGTATGCACCTATGCAAAGCGCAGACGCGTCGTTCTGATTCAGAGAGAGAGAGAGAGCACAGGTACGAGGCTGTGAGCGAAATTCTATCCGGAAAATCTAGATGTCCCCGCGTTTCAGCCGCATCATCCACCACCTCCAGTCTTTCTGTCCTTTGGGCGACGTCTTTCTCGTACGAATCTCTTTGAAGCCCACTGCACGATCTGGAGTGTTCGCGCCCGTTGACATCTGGCCAGGTTCGGGACTTGGCAATATCTGTGGCTACTACATACCGCGCGCGAAGGAGTAGCATCAGCAACGTCAAGTCATCTTCGAGTCGGGGGAAGCCTCCTCACTGTCAAAGGGTGAAGAAGGGCGCTCTCTTCAACCTCTAAGCACCTCCTTTAAACAATTGAAGCTATCTTGGTAGCATGTCGGCACGGACACTTCTGGACCTGCTTGCGAACGTGGTTGGAAGAACCCTGGATTGAAATAAAGAAGGTTTGGCTCGGCCGTTGTGCGGAGCTCGATGCGGCGACTTGAATGTGTTTAGAATGGAATTGACGCTTTGTACAGCAGGGTATTATACAGCCATATAATACAGTTCGTATCGCAGTCGACATATCACTTGTTCAGCTCAGCCTTGCGGGCGGCGAGCTCTTCGCTGGACTGAAATGGAATGAGAAGACAAGTGGATGAGGGTGACTGCAGACGCACCTTGGGTTCCTCGAGGCCAGCCATGATTTGCGCGCTGGGGACGTGTGGGTCGCGCGCATGGAGGGCTCCCTCGACCGGATTACTGGCAAGACCGCCAGTCTGCTCGGTCAAATCCGACGGGTCGTTCGATTTCTGTACACCTTAAGTCAAAGAGACAGGGCTGCCTTTGAAGGATAAACGAACAGCAGGGTGGGGTTGGATGCTGAAGGACTGCTCTCCTTCGGTCTTCTTGGATTCATCTGCTTTGTTGGACATTTTCTTGTTCTTGAAAATCTTTGCAAAGATGCTGGGCATGGTGGGTGTGAGGGCGATTAGGTAGGCGTACCTGGCTCGTTATATACTGCGGTCTTTGTGGGAGAAAGGAAGGCTGGATGCGCAGCCTAAGTGGTGACATCATTCCAATCTTGGATGTTCCGTACCGCATTATCGATCGAGTCATGGAGCTCTGGAGGTCCTGTCTTGGCCGTCCTGCTCCGTGCTGTTCCATTATTCTGTGGTATTCGTAAAATCCGGACTGCCCGGACCGCTTCTGCCACTGTCTATTGACCTGGTGATGCATTTTCAACTTTTTGAACAACCGACGAACAACCTCGAACAACAGGGTGTGGAGTGGACTCTTCCGGTGTTGATCCCAAAGAATCAGGGCTTGTATTCCATGAACAAAGGACTGCTGTATCTGCCAACTCTGCGCGACTTTGCGCGACTTTCCAACCAGGATCACGTTCACTGGTATCACCCCTCGATGGACATGCGTGCACTCACTTGCCCCTGCCTGAAAAACCTCGGGAGTTTCTTCTCGGATCCGCATCTCGACGACGACATCATCTGTTGCCTACACGGAGTTATTCAACGTCCTCCATTGGCGGCCGGTCTGAACATACGACCACAAGAACGCGGCCCGTCGCGTCGTCGTGACCAACAGATTTTCCGAGCTCGCCCGTATAAAATGTGATTGCGAGCAAGGATCCGGCACTACTACTTACTCGTAGACAATGTTCGGATTCGCCAAGCTCTCGGTCCTGCTCCTCCTGGTTCCCTTCATTGCGGCGGCCCCTACTCCTGAAGTGGAAGAGAGAGCGACGTCTTTCTGTGGTATGTGGCAGCTGATTGTACGAGTCGCCTCTGATTGGTCGATTTTTAGGCCAATGGGACACGACCACCGCGGGCCCGTACACTTTGTTCCTTGACCAGTAATTCACCACAGCTAATGCGCGGATATGATTCTCAAAGCTTTACAGGTGGGGACTGTCCGGCGCCTCGTCTGGCTCTGACTGCGCGACGATCAACACCGTGAATGGAAACACGGTTGCTTGGTCGACGACTTGGAGCTGGACTGGTGGAACCGGTGTTAAGAGCTTCACGAACCTTGGTGCCAACAGCGGACTCAACAAGCAACTCTCCGCCATCAAGAGCATCCCCGTATGCAGGCCAACCTCTCTGTGATGTTTCTAAGCTCATCTGCGACTAGGCTGTCTGGACATGGTCGCAGAGCAGCTCCAGCGTCGTCGCTGACGTCGCATTCGACCTGTTCACTTCGACCTCTTCAGGCGGATCTGCCGTGAACGAAATTATGATCTGGCTCGCCAACTTTAACGCTGGGTAGGTCTTTCCAGCGTATCTCATTTCTGAAACTCAGATGCACCCGTCCAGTCCCATCTCCTCCACATATAACAGCGCTGGCCAGCCTGTGTTCGTATTTACTTACCTCCGCTTAGCCTGCCGCTAAACTTGCCTTGTAGACCCAAAGTCAGCAACCTGTCGCTCGGCGGGCACACCTGGAACCTCTACTTTGGCTCGAACGGCGCCAACAACGTCTGGTCCTTCCTCCCCACCAGCGGCACGGTCCCGAGCTTCAACGCTGACATCAACTTGTTCATCAAGGTCCGTGGCTTTGCTCATTTCATGCATGCTTGTGTGTTGATGCGAGCGGGTGTAGTACTTGACGGCCAACGAGGGCATTGCCACCTCGCAGTTCTTGACCACCGCGCAGGCCGGGACCGAGGCCACTTCTGGATCTGCTACCCTCACCACGTGCGCAGCTTTTTCTTCTTTTTTGTTTGCATTTTTTCAAACCTCGGTTCTCTAGCTCTGCGTACAGCTTGGTTATCAACTAGGGTCGAAAATCAATTGTAGGATACGCATGTAACGAGTTAATGAGAAATGAAGTTCGTGTTGTTGAGCTTTGTTTGCGGCAACTGATGGCGGCCCGGAATACCATTGCTGTCTCTTCCCCTGTCGCCAAGCGCGTTCCAGGGCACTCGTGACGATTCCCGATGACCTCTGTCTCTTCTTCGACGTTCTTGAGCGGTCCGATGGGAACTTGCACCGCTGAACCTTGACACCTACCATGCTCCCTCAAGTTGCCACAGTCCTAGCTGTTACCCTCTTCGCGACCACAAAGTTGGTAGAGGCGCGTCCCAAATCGTATGCCGTCTGGGCTGCGGACTCTGTCATCGCGCGTGGGCAGGGGAACGGATTGACTGCTGGAGTGCCCTCGGTGCAGTATGCGGACGGCGAGTTTCAGTGGGGGCTGCGCTTGCTTTACGAGCGTACAGGGAATCAGAGTTATTTCGATTGGATTCGTATGGGTGCGGATAATATCGTCGCGAATAATGGGAGCGTTATTGGGGGGTACAAGTAGGTGTCTCCCTGCGAATTGGCAAAGTGCTCATTTCGTAGTTTGTCGTCCTACCAGCTTGACCCTCTCAGGTGCGTTACTGCTGGATTGAAATAAAGCCATTGCTCAAAGTAATGCAGGACGGGTCCGACTTTCATATACATGTCCGGCTTTTCTCGTTTCTTTTCCAGTTTGATGACGCGCTTTGCAGGTACGAACAAACTGGGGAAGCCAAATTCAGGCAGGCAGCCAATGTGTATCGTGGCCAGCTGAACGTCCATCCTCGCACGGAGGAAGGACAGTTTTGGCACAAGCTTATCTATCCCAATCAAGGTGCGCCCGTGGTTCGAGTGGATGCTGTCTGCTAATCCTCGAAGGATGGCTCGATGGAGTCTACATGGGCGAGGTGTTTTACACCAGGTATACACTTGCGTTTGATACTCACAATGCTACCGCGTGGAGTGCGTGTCTGTTGTTCCAGTGATTCCCCTTCCTGAATATCCTGCAGACGACATAACATCCCAATTCGAGCTCATGTTTGATCATACAATCCAGCTGCCAGGAGCGCAGAATGATTTTGGGCTTCTATACCGTCTGTTGAAGCCCCTGGGTCCGTTTTGCATCCAGGCTGACAGTCGAATTAGACGGTTACGACTATAGCCACACGGCGATTTGGGCGTCTCCCGACCGCGGACACTCGCCTGAAGTCTGGGATCGTGCCCTAGGTCGATTCATTTACCATTTCCGACTCACAGTGACTGAACGTGAATCTTAGGCTGGTACATGATGGCCCTGGTCGACGTGCTCGAAGTCGCGCCAGCGAACTCGGGCCCGCTCAGGCCGACGCTGCTGCGTATCCTCAACACCCTCGTGCCCAAGTTGCGCGATGCGGCGGACCCGACCACTGGGGCGTGGTGGCTCGTCATCACGCAGCCCGGGCGTGCACTCAACTATTTCGAGAGCAGCGGGGCGGCGATGTATATCTACGCTTTATTGAAATCCGTGAGGCTTGGGTACGTTGAGGATCCCCATGGGAGTATCGTGGCAGCCGCGAAGAAGGCGTATGGGTATGCCGTGGAGAATTGGGTCATTCCCAATGCGGATGGGACTATGAGCTGGAATAACACTGTAGTGGTAAGCAGCGTTTTTGGTTTTTACACTGCTTTCGGCGTTTTGACGGTGCATGCATGTTTAGGTGGGCAGTTTGAACACCGATGGGTCGTTTGATGTCAGTGGTTTCTGTATTTTCTGGATTCTTTTCTTGACGTTCTCTCCAGTACTACGTGAGCCAGCCGGTGGATTTGGACGATCTGAAGGGTGTCGCTGCGTTCCTACTTGCCAGCCTGGAGTATGAAAAGCTTTAACGAGAATTTGAGAAACGAGAATAACGAAGACTTGTGAAAGGCTCAAGCTTGTTGAGCGTAATTTGAGTCGTCATTTGCCCAGAGGAAAGGAATCAGACTGGGTACACATCGTGCCGCGATGATGTCAAGGGTTACTAGGCACAGTCGGGCGGAGGGGGCACATATATGTTTTGTCTAGCCCAGTGGAAGGAAAGTGGAGAAGATGGTAATTAAGCGTGCCTGCTTTTTCAATTTTCTTCGGTCTCTACGGGAGGTTGGGGGAGTGACAGACAGAATGAAGGGTGCTCTGTATTGACTCTGTATTGGAAATGTCGGCGGGGTTGACGTCGTTTGGCTCGTATGCGTCGGCCCGGGCTTATGAAGTAATTGTTGGGTGCCCTCGAGTTCCATCAAATCTTTTCTGTTGTCTCCAAGTCTCATGCAGACTGCCTCCAGAGACGCTGCCCTCCGCCGTCCATAGTCTCTCCTTTACGCGACATGGCTGGATTCCTGCGCAAAAAGACTGCCCCTCCGCCTGCACCCTCGCCTCCTCAGCAGCCGGTCACTAATGGTGCACCCGCTACCCCATTATTCGCCCGTTTCGCCACTAGCTCGGACGAGGCTTCTCCCCAGCGCATCGTTTCCTCTCCTATGGCGCTCGCTACTCGTAAAGAGCAGCCTCCGGGAATCAGTAATGCTGCGGGCATAAGGGGTGCACAGGCCACACGGCAGAATGTGGTCCCATCTTACCCTCAGAACCAAGCAGGCCCTGCTTCGAACGGCAAATCAAACTCTTATGCATCCCCTGTGCAAAAGAGACGCGCCTCTCCCCCTGCTCGCACGCAAACTCTGCCCCCAACCGCCTCCGTTCAGCCTCCCCAGAACCGCCGTTTCTCTCATGTGCCCGGTATCGACAAACCTCTCCCGACGATCCTCCCTGACGATAATTATGCTCCTGATCCGCTCGGAACGACTCCGCCGCAGTCGTCTCTCCCGGCAAACCGCCGTGCTTCATCTCGCGGTTACCCGCCGGCTGCGATCCAGAACTTTTCCAATGGACGCGTAATGAATACCCCCGTTCAATCTCCGCCCTCCTCGCCTCCCACCAGGCCATTCAGTGACGCCAACACCCGCTTGGGCACTCGACCATTGGCTCAAGCCCCTCCCAATCCCAATTCTGCTTCACTGCAAAGCTCCTCCCGTTATCCGAAGGAGCTTCAGCGACAGGATCTGCGACACAAGCTCTCTGATGCGTCAGTGGCTTCTGGCCGTCCTCCGGCAATCCCTGTCCCTAGTTCGCCGCCAAGGCAGGCCCCACCGGTGCAATGGGACCCTGAACCTCGGGCTCCCACTGGTCCCTCATTCGATCAGGTGAATATTCACTCATTTTTTCTCTATTGGGGCGGCGCGCGGATATGTATGGATCCCGTAATTGCTTCATGATCCTCAGTCCGCCGGACCGCGCTACATGATATCCTTTCGATCTGGGGGTGGAAATGTCGTCGTTCCACTCTTGCACCGGTGTCGCAGGTGCCGGATCTAGCTCTGCCCGATGCGCACTTACTCGATTTCACGGATTGGCGCTTCCCTTCACTCTTTCCTTTACCTTTCCCGCATGCTTTATTAACACGGCGATGCACTTCTGTGTAGTATCCTGCGTCACTGACCCATTTAAACTCACAGTCCACCGAGGTGAGAGACGTCATGTTTCAGCATTCTTGAGTTTTGACGGCCATTACTAGACCTTTATAACACGATCACCCCCACCGCAAGAATCAACACCACCACCACCTGCGAACATGGGCGCGACTATCAGCTCTTTCGAGATGAATGATACCACATTCAAAATCAATACCCAACTTCTCCCGGCCCAGCATATCGCTCCTGCAAAGCCCAAGCGCTCGCCGTCGTCGCCTGTCAAGGGCAGGCCCCTTATTTTCGCCGCGATGGAGGAAAAGGCCGACTACGATCCTTACAGGAGCTATCCTTCTCCCCCGACGGACGTGATCAAACCCCGAATTTTGGCTCGGGAACCCGAGGGGTTGGACTTTTCAACTGCGGTTTTGGATACTTGGGACGCCCGACAGAGCCCTCAGCCCCCGCCCATCAACACACGGTTAAATGGGAACACGCCGAAGGAATATCAGTCTCCACGGAAAGCCCCGCCGTCTCCTGCACCCGTGGCGCGCAGCATAACGCCGCCGCCTGTGGTATTCCACGAGCAGACTCCACTAACGCCCCATTCTCCGCGTGTTCTCACGAAATCGCGACCAACGACCCCGCAGCGGAAATTGAGTTCTGCAGCGCTACAACCACCGCCATCGATACCGCAGCCACCTCCCGAACCGCCGAGGGCATCACGTACGTCGACGCTCATGCTCGATGACGATCCATTTGCCAAGGTCGAAGGAGTGCGGGTGCTCAAGCCGACCACGCCCACACCGCCACCACCGCCATCATTGCCGCCATCTGATGAAGCGGAAGAGGTTGCCGAAGAGGTTGCATTCACTGAGCCACCTTCTCCGACAACCCCGCGCGCCTTTGAACCCGAGGAGCAGAGCACTATCAGCACGACACCACCATCACAGAAGATTCGTGGGGTCAACGGAACTTCGTTGCCTTCCCCTGTGACACCGGACGACTACCGCCACGCGCGTTCGCGGCGGCGTGGTGACGCACTTGACAAAGTCCCCCCGTCCTCCGTTGCGGGAGTTGCCGTTCGCGAGACGCGTATTCCCGGTCCTTTCCCGCTTGCAAGCTTTGTGGCTGATGCACAGCTCTTGGCGCTATTGCTGTCTTACCTTTCGTTCTGGGATTGGTGTGCCTTGTCCGCGGTGACGAAAGATATGAGGACGCGTTTCATGCAGATGCGCGAGCTACGGGAGGTTGCGCTGGAACGGTATTTGCATACGGTTGGCTATGCAAGGTGGGCGTGGGACGATCGTGATCCGTTGGAACTGACGTTTACGGTGCGCTTGCGTTCCAAAACATGGAATTTTCTGGTAACTGAATGAATTATAGGATCTGCATGATTACATGCGTGGTGTGTCACTACCGACCCACGAGTATTCGCGGGTGGCCGAGGCGTATGTGCAGTCTTTCAGTCTGCCTATGGCAGCCCGGGATCCCGGTCTTCTCGCTGAGGCGCGAAATTTGACCATGTCCACCCGGGCGTACACTAGAGTAGTCTTGCGACTCCGTGCCCAGGCGGAACGGGAAGCGAGCGATGCGGCGATGCTCAAGGCGGCATTACCGCCGCCGCCATCAAAGCGGGCTACCAATGGATATGCTTCCAATCGGTCGAGTCCCTCGCGTGCCTCTAGCCGCGCGCCATCGCCAAATTCGGCCTACTTGCATGGACAACATTCACAACAATCGCACGGACAGCACTCTACCACAGGAGTAGTTGCAGGCCCCGCATCCCGTTCTCCGTTATTCCGTGTCAAGCGGGCACCACTGTTGAGGGTCTTTGTACCTTCACCCGACGGAGACTGGCTTTCGGACAAGAGCGTCTTGGAGTGTGAGGCAGAGATCAAACGAGCGGGCATCTCGGACCTCCTTCGGATCGGCGATGTTGTTTGGGATATTGCCGTGGGCGACGAAGGCAACGTGGGGCGGTTGATCTGGGATGGGAGCTACCTCATCGTAAGTCTTTCTTCGGTACCATCGTTCATGTTGGCTCACTTGCAATCAGGACCTCGATTACAAGTACTCTGCTGTCGGTGATTTGCCCCAATACCTGCCGACACTGGCGTTCTCTCCTTCGTATTTCCATCGCGTTATAAGGACGGGACCGGCTTCGATGAATCCTGTGGTTCATATCGACATATCACCTTGGGGACAGGAGATTGCTGCCAACCTGCAGCTCCTGCAGGACCGCGTTCGGACAGAGACGTAAGTATCCTTGGTGTTGTGCAATTCAGCAACATCTGATCGATTCATTTAGCCCTCAGGGTGCATTCCACAATGTCGTTCGGTGGGTACACCGATCGTCGTTTGTCATCCGTGCGCCGACGAAACCGCGTGCGTCTGTTGGAGGCCGTCGACCGCCATCACCGCGGATCCCAATACCCGAGACGTCTGGCCTTTTCGTCGACCCAGGGTGGTATGGAACCATCGTAGTGGAGACTGAGGGGACCAATGAGGCGCTTGCGGACCTGCAGGATCGGTGTCCGGGTGCGTTCCCGCCTCGTGCTGGAGGCCCGCCGACGGTTATGTTGAAAGAGGCGAGGGACGCAAAAAAGGTGTTCAAGATTCTCCGCGAGAAGAGGTGTGTACTTTTCACGAATCCCCCTGTAGAAGGTTACTCATCGTCTTGCTCTAGTCGCCCTGGTGAAATTTGGATACGGGCGGTTGGTCCGAAAGAAAGACTCTTCTGAACTTGCATTGTATCGTTATTTTCTTTCCGATCCACGTACTTATAGCGTCTCTTGACTCTGTGTTATCTCACCTGTTTGTTTAAGTAAGTACTTAGATTGATTGTACTCTCGGCACCGATAATCTAGCAAATGCCACGACTGAAATCCGCAGCTTCAAAAAGTCATTATAATGATACTACTTTCCACCGTACATTCGCAACCCCGACTACCCGACATCTCCATCGACCGTCACAAACTAACTGATAAGCATGAAAGATTAAAAGGAGGGCGACGGGAAAAGGTATGTATGGACACAACAAAATTAATGCAAAGGAGAATGAGAGGGGTAAGTGGCCAGTAGGTGGGTATCAAATCGTCACAAGGGTAGGTCGTAAAAAACAGTCTCTGAGATATTGTTCCTATAGCCTGTGCCCCGGAACGGCCCAGAAGAGGAGGGTGAGGGCGACGACGAAGATGGTGACCAGGACGGTGACCCATATCGCACGACCCAGCAAGAGTTTCTGGACGTATGGCTCGCGTATACGTAGTGTGCGGAAGGGCGTGGTCTCCGACTGCCCAAAAAAGACCATAATGGGGTCGAGCTCGTATTGATGCGAGACAAGGAAGAGGACGGCGAGGGAGAATGGTATAAAGAGCTGAAACAAGAATTGAGCGTTAATTGAAGAGAAAAATAGGAGAAAACACACGAAAAATCGTTTCGACTTGGGCTGTACGTCCAGGAAGATGAGGGAAAAACCAGCGGCCAACCCAATCCATAAGATGAGCAAGCCCGCGATGAGCCGTACGAGGGCGGAGACGGGGGTGAGATTGCCGAATGCTTTTGACCGCAAGAAACGCGGGAAGGCGTCCTGCTCCATGGCACGGAAGCAGTATTCCTTCTGGGCATGAAAGATATCGGGGATCTGAGCCATTAGATTGAGCTCTGCGGCTGTCTTGGGCTCCTGCGTGGAGGTGAGAGGGAACGAGTGGATGCGCAGAGACGGCGGCAGGTATATCTCGTGGTTCTCCGTCGAGTTGACCGTGTTGGCTGCGGGGGATAGATAGCGGTAGAAGATGCGCTCAGCAGAGGCAATCAGGTTGAGCCGTGTTATGGCAGAGGAGCGGGGGATAATAGTCGGTGCTCGCGAGGCTCGCTTCATGGTGAAGAGCGTCGGCGTGCGGCCTAAACCGCTGACACCAAATGGTGAGGTGGATCGTGCACCCGAGTAAGGGTCGGGCGATGTGGATGCCACACGAGTGCCTGGGGAAACGGATGCTCCGCCAAACTTCTCGTCGACGTCGGCGAGATTGCGCCTGTCCTGCTCGCTGAGCAACTCGTTCGTGCTCGCCGTGCTGCGTTTGGTCTCTGGGTTCATACCAACGACGGTGCCATAGATTGACCCCCGCCGACGAGCGTAATCCCAGTATTGGGGCCAGTCCTCCTTGATTGTGCGCCCTGATTTGCGAACATCCTTGAAGTATGCCCTGCACAGATTTTCGTGCTGCTGGACATCGAGCCAAAAGTCGAGAATGTCCTCTGCGCCTTCGCGTTGGAGGAAGAGACTGGGGAGCAAGATTGAGCAAGGGTGGCGAGCCGAAAATTGACGGCAACGACGTACTAGAACATGAAGAGATCGACGGGCGGACGCGTTCGTCGCGAGAGGACCTCTGTGAATGACGGGAGGCGGTTCTTGCGACTGCTAGCCCAGTCATCTTGCTGGCGTTGCTCGTCGTCCATGGCGATGGCGGCTAGAGGAGAAATCCACAAACGATGCACGTGCCAAACAGACAAATTCAATCGTAACCAGCTCCCGACTCTTCCACGTCCAGTATGCGCGATGGCGGGCTCCTGAAAATTTCGCGGGCTCTGCCCCGCATGGTGGGCATATTTTCTACGTTATTCCGAGCTCAATTACCAACACATTCAACAGAGCTGGCACCCAAAAAATCTGTACAACCTCCATCTGCGAACCATAGACCCCAAGACCGACCACCGACGGGCCATTACTTTCGGAGACAACAGCACACGCTCTCTCTTCCAGGAGCGATGGGTGTCCAAGACCGTCGTGCGCGCTTACCACGGGGACCACATAAACGAGAAGATCTTCAAGCAGTGGTATCTGCCCGATTACCTTCCGGATGTCCGTCCACGGCGCAAGGTATTCGGGGACGACAAAGGCTCGCTGCAGGAGTTTGCAAAGAGGAGGAAGAGAGAGAAGGAGCAGGAGGAGGAGGAGCAGGCCAAGGGACTCGCGCCCATTGGCAGTTTGATGTTCGCCGAGGTCGAGCGGAGGCTCGACGTGCTCATTTTCCGGAGCTGCTTTGCCCCGAGCGTGTACGAGGCCAGGCGGCTGGTTGTACACGGAAACGTGCTGCTCAATGGCAAGCGGGTGAGTGGTTCCAAACACTTTTTTTTTCCCTTGCTTAACTGTTATATAGCATTATAACGCCAACACGCGGCTAGCGCCTGGGGACATGTTCTCCGTCAAACCCTCAGCCATGAAGCTGCTGCGACCACAGCAAGAGGAAGGTAAATCGGACAACGTTGTCGCCCGGCCCGATGCACCTCCCGACTTGACGCCATTCAATCTCCCTTTCTACGCGAGCCCGTGGCTATTCGTCCCAGCGTATCTCGAGGTCTCCTTCCAGACGTGCTCAGCTATATACGTGCGACATCCCACCGCCCGGCCGCAGTACTCTGAAATTCCGACACCTTATGGCGCTGACGGAGAGGTCATCCGGCATGCATGGGAGTGGTACATGCAGAACCGGCCTAGGAAGAGGACGGAGAGTCAGTGGTCAAAGACGCCGGACGATAGGCTGAAGAGGCAGATGGAGGAGATCAGACTGGGCAGAAACAGTCTGAAGTTGGCCACGTCGGGCGTGTAAACAAAATTATTTTATGAATGGCATAATGTCTCGAGCGAACGAACCAGCGGGACTTCAAGGGACGAGATGCAGCCCACGTATTAACCAATTCGATAAGTTAAATAAATAGATAGCAAAGGTAGCGAGTGTGCAGATGTAGAGAGCGTGGCAATGCATGAATGACGAACGGGAACCCAAGCAGAAAGTTATACGGCCAGAGAAATAACGTGCAGGACCACACTCGCGAAGAGCATCCCTCCAAGTAGGACCGGTGCAGCCCCACTCCTTGTCGTAGAAACACCGCCAGACGTAGCCGTGCTGGCTGGCACTTTACTCGTGACTGTAGCGATCTGGTCCTGGGAATCCACGCAAGTCGTGATGATACTCTCCCCAGAGGCTGTAGAGTTGAAGTACGTTGAGACGCAGCCAGCCCAACGAGCGCTAGTGGAGTCGGCTGAGCCAGAGCCATCGTCGGGGGTGAAGCCCGTGCCGTTGTTGTATGCACAAGCGGGAATGGCGCTGTCGGGGAGGGAGAGCTGGACGCCGCCGAATCGAGTGCAGCAGGCTGTCAAGGCAGACAGACTGTTGGCCCAGCATCCTAGTGTGAAAGTATGAGTCGATGGAAGAAGGAATATTCCAAGGTGATGCTCACCCGGGGGATTTGAGGGGACTGTGGTCGTGGCGTTGCTCATGGTGGATTATCCCAAGGCCGTGTCCGGGCGCTTATGTATAGGGGATGTCGGAGTACCGACCCTTGACTTTTCCCCTTGGGTTTTAGAGCGCCAGATGCCAGGAGAGATACCCCTCGATCTTTTCCCTGAAGACCTAACGTTTCTTGAAGGGATCCGACGGCCGTTGAGAGCCTGAATATTTAATCTTGGGCCTTCATTAATATGCACCATGTCGTAGGCTTAGCACAAGGTGTCGAGTTGGATGGTGGCCGCGAAAGACAGAGTTCGATGTGTGTACGTAAACAACCAACGACACACTCCCATGTCCTTCTCGAAAGCCTTTTCGCCCGCCTTGCGGGAAATACGGATCCTGTGCTCGCAAACGGGCGCTGCTTCTGCCGGGACACGGTCTATCTCCCGCTCGGCGCCTCTGTCTTTGGCTCACGTGTATCCAGGCAATTCATCACCTCAAAATACCCCGCCATTAAGCAACACAATCCTGACCTGCCCGTCCTCATAAGAGAGGCTAGTGGGACCCCTGCGCGTGTATTTGCTCGGTTTGGTGCGTGCCCTCTCTCTCATGTGGGAGTTGTGGGCTGATTGCTAGCAATAGAGATGGGAGTGGAGAAACACGTCGAGTTGGACAACCTGTCCGCGAAGGACGTCGAATCCAAAGTCGCTGCGCTGCTTGGCTCATAGCGCTCGAACCCTGGACTTTTGTATCGCTCTCAAATTGTACAGGAACTCCATAATCGAATTGCATAGACCAGGACTAGGCGTCTCCACCGCCGCGATTCGGAGTGTTCTGTCTCTCGCGTCGTGCAAGCGTTCCGCCGATCCGTACTTGGCCAGACTGGTCCGAGTAATCCTACCTCAGGGCTACTGGGTTGAATTGCGACTTGGAAGCTCTCTAGCGTCCTGGAATGGCCAATTCACTCCCGTGTACGGACTGGTATGGCTGCAACACGGGTGGAATTAGATGGCTCACTATAGCGTACCCATCTTCGCTTTGCAATCTCTCCGAGCACATTCTCATACCCTTTCACATTGTCGGTTAGGAAGTCTTCCCGGCCGACAGTACATATGGTAATTGATATACCGCCGCCATGTGCCGCCTGGCCTCTGCAGACATCGGCAACGTTGCGGGATCATGGCACCGTCGGAGTAAGACGGGATTCGGGCCAAAGATGGGCCTGTAAACCACTGCAATCGCCGCACTGCATCGGCTGGCTATCGGACTTAGGGAAATTTGACAGTCTTTTGAGAATTTTTATGCAGTTCTTCTGGGATCTCTGCATGCTCGGCACTCACGTCGAGGCACATGTTTTTTTCTAGCAATTTTAGCAATTTTTTGCGGTGTAGAGTAAGACGAGAAATATGATTGGATGAGAGATTCACATGCCGAATAAATTTGCCCGGGTGCCAGCGTGACACAGGCTTTTCGTCAACTTGACCTCCATGTTCAACCTCTCTGCAGGCGCCGTGCGCGCCCTGCAGCGGATGGCCGCAGGCATGGCCACCGCTGCACCCAGAATCGGCGACACCAAAGTGCCCATGTCACTCCTCGAGAAGGGAGCGTACATAAACTACCAGCGCATCGAGGACAATCTTGTCATTGTCCGTGACAGGTCTGTCCCTCTTTTCTCTCTTTTCGACGTGGACTGAGCGCGTCGTAGGCTGCAGCGTCCGTTGACGCTGTCGGAGAAGATCCTGTACGGCCATTTGGACGATCCTCATGGCCAGGACATCGAGCGCGGTGTGAGCTACCTGAAGCTCCGTCCCGACGTAGGTCTTTTCTTATTATCATGAGGCACCACTGACAGGCGTTTTCCAGCGAGTTGCCTGCCAGGATGCCACGGCTCAAGTACGTTCTCGACGCGTCTTGTAGTCCTCGCTATCTGACGTCATTTTTTCTCTCGTCCAGATGGCCCTCTTGCAATTCATGTCGGCGGGGATGCCCACGGCGGCGGTTCCCACCACCGTTCACTGTGACCATCTTATCGAGGCCCAGGTTGGCGGTGTCAAGGATGTGGCTCGCGCCAACGAGATCAACAAGGAGGTTTACGACTTTTTGGCCACGGCTACCGCCAAGGTGCTTTCCTTCACGCTCCATAGACCTCGGCCGCTCATTTAACTGCAGTACGGACTCGGTTTCTGGAAACCCGGCTCTGGTATCATTCACCAAATCATCCTCGAAAACTATGCCTTCCCTGGTGGACTCATGATTGGTACCGACTCGCATACGCCCAATGCTGGTGGTCTCGGAATGATTGCTTGCGGTGTCGGAGGTGCTGACGCCGTCGACGTTATGGCTGACATTCCTTGGGAGCTCAAGTGCCCCAAGGTCATCGGTGTTAATCTTACTGGCAAAATCAGCGGCTGGACGACTCCCAAAGGCGCGTCTTTTTCTTTTTGTTCCGCTACTGCCGCTGACAGTCCGCTCAGACGTCATTCTGAAGGTTGCTGGTATCCTCACGGTCAAGGGTGGAACTGGTGCGATCGTCGAGTACAAGGGCCCTGGTGTCGAGTCGCTCTCCTGCACGGGTATGGCCACCATCTGCAACATGGGTGCTGAAATCGGAGCCACGACGTCCATGTTCCCCTTCAACAACCGCATGGTCGACTACTTGAACGCCACCAAGCGCCAGGACATTGCCAAATACGCTGCCCAATTCGCCCACAACCTCAAGGCCGACGAGGGTGCCGATTACGACCAGGTCATCGAAATCGTGCGTATCTGTTCTTTTCTCCTCGACAATGGACACGGATTAACCACTGCTCTCCAGAACCTCTCTGAGCTCGAGCCCCACATCAACGGCCCTTTCACCCCCGATCTTGCCACTCCCATCTCCAAGTTTGCGTCCGAGGTCAAGAAGAACGGCTGGCCCGATGAACTCAAGGTCGCTCTTATCGGCTCGTGCACCAACTCTTCGTACGAGGACATGTCGCGTTCTGCTTCCATCGCTCGCGAGGCTTCGGAGCACGGTCTTGACGTCACGAGCAAGTTTACCATCACCCCCGGATCGGAGCAAGTCCGTGCTACCATTGAGCGCGACGGACAGATTGGCGCCTTTGAAAAGGTCGGCGGTGTCGTTCTCGCCAACGCCTGTGGCCCTTGCATTGGTCAGTGGGACCGTCGGGATGTCGAGAAGGGTGTTGCCAACTCCAGTGAGTGTTCTGGATCCTTACATCTTGACGCGCATTAATGTGGCTCCAGTCATCACCTCGTACAACCGTAACTTCACCGGACGTAACGACGCCAACCCCGCCACGCACGCCTTTGTCGCCTCCCCGGATATTGTCACCGCTATGGCTTTCAGCGGCAGCCTCTCATTCAACCCCCTCACGGACTCGCTCACCGGCGCTGACGGCAAGCCTTTCAAGTTCTCCGACCCTACCGGCAACGAGCTTCCCCCCCGCGGTTACGACCCCGGCCAGGACACCTTCCAGCCTCCCCCTGAGGACCGTGCCAGCGTTCAGGTCGCCGTTGACCCGAAGAGCGACCGTCTCCAGCTGCTCAAGCCCTTCCAGCCCTTCTCCGGTGAGCCCAAGGACCTGCCCATCCTCATCAAGGTCAAGGGCAAGTGCAGTGCGTATTCGACAACCCTTTGCTGTCGGACTTGCTACTTACGACTGCGCTAATTTAGCGACCGACCATATCAGTGCGGGTGGACCCTGGCTCAAATACCGCGGACATCTCGAAAACATCTCGCGTGCGTGCCATGTTTTAATGTTTTGTCTTACGACACCTAACACGAGGTTCTCCTTTTACAGAGAACTGCCTGATCGGTGCTATCAACTCGGAGAACGGCGAGGCGAACAAGGTCAAGAACCAGCTTACGGGCTCCTGGGGAGGTGTTCCCCAGGTTGCCGCTGAGTACCGCGAGAAGGGCGTCAAGTGGGTCGTCATCGGTGACCACAACTACGGCGAGGGTTCGTCTCGGGAGCACGCTGCGTTGGAGCCTCGTTTCCTCGGAGGTCTTGCCATCATTGTCCGCTCGTTTGCGCGTATCCACGAGACCAACTTGAAGAAGCAGGGCATGCTTGCTCTGACGTTCGCGGACCCGGCCGACTATGACAAGATTCAGCCCAGCGACCGTGTTGACATCGAGGGTCTTGATTCGTTTGCTCCTGGCAAGAACTTGACTCTTTCTGTCAAGCATGCGGACGGAAGCAAGGAGGTATGCACTCGTTTTTTTCTATTCTTGTTTGGGGTATTGATGGTTATTAGAACATTTCCCTTGCACACTCGTTCAACGAGGGCCAGATCGCGTGGTTCCGTGCAGGCTCTGCTCTCAACTTGGTGAGTTGATCCATGGCTTCCGGAGGTTGGATGACTGACTTTGATTCCATAGATGGCGTCCAAGGCGAAGGGGCAATAGACGAAGCAGACGATTGCTGCTATCATTAGCATATGCACTTATTCCTTCTTTGTTTTTTTATTTGTTTTCGTTCCTCACTCGCTCCATGTAACGAGCCAAAAGTGTAATGACCACGGAAAATAATGACTGCATTTCATCTCCATACATAACACAAGCGCTCCTTAGGAAGTAAATAAACTCGGGCTAGCTGCGATTTCAGCGAGGAAGATTTTGGTTTCGGCTAGGATGATGAGGCGGCCTGGGCCTGCAAATGCCTGTGGACGCAGATGAGTGATGATTCCACGGTTAGCTGGCTTGAACTCACCATGTTCGCCGATACCGTTCCGAGGAAGAATTTGCCGATGAGGAGTCCGTCGCTATTCCAGACCTAACCTCGGCGTCAGACATGCGCGTTTTTCCGAGGTGAACAGCTGCTCACTTGGACGCCATCGCCACAGCCAGCAAAAACGTTACCGTTGGTGTCGACCTGTGAAGCGGGTGTTTGAATGGATCAAATGGGAGACGAATGTATCTACTTGAACACCGTCGGGGACGCCAGAGTCGGCGAAAGCAAAGATGCGACGGTTGTTGAAGGCTTGCGTTTTTGGGTCTACATCATACGCGTAGCTATGCCGGGTGAGATGGATACAGAGGGGGGAAGGAGGGGGACTTGCATCGTGGCGGGCTCCGTCGAGTTGTTGCCCAAAAAGCCGGAAGTCGCTAGGAAGATATACACACATTAAGACTTAGGTCAAGAGGTGGACGGAGCCGGTTCTTACATCCAGTGTCCGTGACATATGCCGTCTTTCCGTCGCCGGTGAAGGCGATGCCGTTGCATTTGTCAAAGTCTGTAGCGACGACGCGGACGGCGCGCGTGTCTGGATCGAGCCTGTACACTTGATTCGGCATGAGAGGGAGAGGACGGAAGTGGTTCAGCCAGCCATAACTGTGGATATGTCAGTATGAGGATGATGATAGGAACAGTGGACTTGCACAGTGTCGGTGAAAAAGATCTTGCCACTCGGATGAATCTTGATGTCGTTGAGAGAATTAAATTGTCTCCCGAAGAAATTATCCAAGAGGACTGTCGTGTTCAGAGAAACGGGGTCCACAAGCACGATAGATGGAGGTAGATTTCCACGGCCAGAAGTGATCAAAAGCAGGTCCCCCCGGAAGGGGCCAGTCCCGCCGTTGGTCATTTGTACAGTATCCGGAAGATTCAACTGCGTTGCGTTAGCCCGGTTTATCGAAATCAAGCAACTGCAAACCTCTGTTATGGGAATCTCGATGGGCTTCCCAGTGAGTTTCGCCGGGAGATCCTTGAGGTTAATTCTGCCCACTCGATTGTTGTGGTTGATATCGCTCATGCCCAAGGCACCACCGTCGTTACTGGCGAACGTAACAGCGTCCATCTTGGGGTCATAGATGGGTGCTTCATGTGCAAAAGCAAACGTGGCGTTCGACGCAATCTTGTCAATCATGGTTAAGTTGGGATAGAGTTTAGAGAGGGGAACGCGCACTTGGGTAATGCTGGGTGAGCCGCCAAGGATCTGCAGAAAGGACGGATCGAATATCTGGAAAAAGGGAGGTTCGGTCCCAGTGGGGTTGAATCCAGCATCAAATGAATTGTTGCGGAAAATGGCGTTCGGCCCCATGGCCGCAAAGGACGCCGGATCCACCAGCTAGATAATCAACGCATTGCTACAAGGGTGGCCCAGATCTGCTCACAACTGATTGCGGGGGTAAAGAGGCGGCATCGTCTCTCGACGACAGTGGATCCTTGGCGAGAGAAAAGGCAATATACGCCAAAAAACACACAGAGATGGAGACAGTGGCTGAGAGCATGCTTTTAGATGGGCGGGATTGTGGAACAGGCTTGGGGTCCTTCGGAGCTTTTTCCATCCTTTAAGATCAAGGAGTGAGCTTCTGCGCCCAGTCACATTGTAGCTTCAGAACCTTGAGAAAGATTCGAATGACGTCTGAGAATTCAACGCCTGTGGGAACAGCCATTGATGAGCCTCTAGCCCGCGCGATCCTCTTACCGGTCCACTCAGATTGTCGCTCTTGCCCAGTTGGCCAGAGATGAGTCCAAGAAAGCCCCAAGATTTGTAGGTCGGTGTGGTAGCTCCCGACAAAAGTTTCCTTTTTCGGCCTTTTGGCCTTCGCACAACCTGCCAACAACGATCATGTGCCTTCGCATTCTCTCTCTGGACACCATGCATTCTCAGCCTCGTTTTTCTATTTTTTCTCTCGGAACCCGCGGGACATGTGGATTCATAAATGCGGCTTCGTCACTTTTTAAACTCTTCCAGGGCAGACAACACTCGGTATCAGCAATGAGATACTACTAGGCCGATCCACTTCCTGATGCATCTCCAACCGGCACAGGCCAGGCCAGAGCTTCCGATATTTAAACCCGACGATGGTCGATTCCTTGCGAATCCCTAACCTGCCCCAATGGCAAATGCATCGCTCAACTTTCCTCCCATCGAGGGAGTTCGCTGGTTTAACGTCGCGGTTCTCACTTTAACCCCTCTCACTGCTCTCTATGGCATCTTGGTCATCCCATTTGACCGGAGAACCATCCTGTTTGCGATCGCATACTATCTCTTCTCCATGATAGGTGCGCCAACTTTTTGCAGCTGCAATACTCGAATTTACGTTCTCCAGGTATCACAGCGGGTTTCCACCGTTTATGGTCTCAGAATACGGTCTATTATGCTTTAAGATAACTAACTTCCTGCGGCTCAGGTCTCATCGATCTTACAATGCGTCCTCCCCTCTTCAGCTTTTCCTAATGCTCGGGGGGACCAGCTCGGTACAAGGCTCCTGTTACTGGTGGGCTCGTGGACACCGCTCGCACCACAGATGGTGGGTGCGCTTCACCCTGTGTACCTGCTATTAATTAACAAGATGACTAGGACCGACACGGACAAAGATCCATACAACTCATCGGTCAGCGGGCAGCCCTTCTAATCCTGTCTGCACTCGCTCATATCAGCTCCTCTCGAAGCGCGGACTGTAAGTTGCCCTGGCCCTCATTAGATCGGCAATCTTATTACTCTCCAAGCGTTTGGACCCATATTGGCTGGATTCTTTTCAAGTCCAGGCTTCGTTCCGGCCCTGTGGACATCTCAGACCTCAAGAGAGACCCACTCGTTCAGTGGACTCATCGTCACTATTTTCCCCTTGCGGCTCTTTTCGGCTACGCTTTACCTGCGCTCATACCCGCACTGTGGCACGACCTTTGGGTGAGCATCGCCATCATTTTTCATCAAATGTTGACACTGGAGCTAGGGTGGCTTTTGTTTCTCCGCGGCGCTGAGGTTGACCATCGCCCACCACGTCAGTCATATTTCTTCTAATTGGCGGTTCTGACTGAGAGGATATAGTGCACCTTTTGCATCAACTCGATAGCCCATTATTTTGGCTCATCCCCATACGACGATGTCCTGAGTCCCCGCGATCATTTCCTCTCCGGTGAGTGTGCAGCTAAAGATTATCGAATCATCTCAATTTCAATAGCGATCTTGACGATGGGAGAAGGCTACCACAACTTTCACCACCAGTACCCGCAGGACTTCCGGAATGGTTATCTGTGGTACCAGGTGCGCACCGTTTTTGCTTCATTTCAAAAGTGCTGAGCATGTCGCGTAGTATGACCCAACAAAGTGGTTTATTGCACTCTGTAAACACCTAGGACTAGCCACGAATCTAAGGACATTCCCCAGAAATGAAATCGCAAAGGGGGCATTGACGATGAAGCTCAAGCATCTGAAACGGATTCAGGACTCTCTTGTCTGGCCTCCTAAAGATCTACCCGTGGTCACGTGGGAAGACTGTGAGTCATCTCAAGATTCAATTTGGATTCTTTCGACTAGTGTAGTCCAGGAAGAGTCCCAGAAACGGCCGTTGATTCTCGTATCTGGTTTCATCCACGATGTTTCCGACTTTGTGGATCAGCATCCTGGTGGTACAAGTCATCTCACGATGCACTCGGGAAAGGACATGACTGCTTCCTTCTTCGGAGGCGTATATCGGCATTCGAACGCTGCCCATAACGTGAGCTCGTTATCTTCTTGTCAAGCTGTTCTGACGGGCCATGGCAAGTTGATGTCCATGATGCGTGTCGGAGTCCTCATGGGCGGCGGATGTCCTCCCAGTCAAACTGTCCCTCCCTCGCAGGTTCTTTACGTCGCACGCCACGAAGACGATGTTCCCAAGTAACTACCGACTCGAAGCACGCTAGAATCTGGGGCCTTGACCTTGTAGAGTTGTATGATCCTTGCATTCATTCGGTTGTCTTGTTCAAATCCGATTGTCCACGACCTTCAACAACATCACGGCTTTTGCATTTCTGGTGACGCGCTTCACTGCAAACCTGATGCGCCATCTCCATTTAGTCTAAGACCGGCGACCCCGGGGAAACCTTCTTCGAGCTTTTCTATCTGCTCTCCGGTGCCGTCGATAACTCTCCAACGTGCAAAATACTTTTTGAGTTTCCATCCTCTGGCCTCATCCACTCTCGACCGCGGATATCATGAGCCTCACTCCAACGACTCGCCTAAGCTCATATCAATCATTCCCGCAAAACCCCGCCGGGCAGTTGCCGTGGGCCGCCCGAGTTTGTTTAAAAAGTCCAGCACTCCCAGGTTATATCGCCGCTTTGCTTTTCCATGCCCTACTCTCTAGTCCCTCCGCCGGACAACTTGAGTGTTGCCCAATTTCTTCTGGACGGTCTGGACAATCATGTTACGCGTGCCCAGCGTTCCGCCAGTACTCCTTGTCTCATCGACGATGACAGTGGCCAGAGAGTGTACCTCGAAGAGGTATGGATGTTTCACGAGTCAGTACTGCAGGAGTCTGAAGTTTTGCTTCAGCTACGCACACGCACTGGAAAGATTGCCACCGCCATGAACTTCTATTGGAAATTAGGTAGACCCATTTTTTCCTTTACCGAGGCAGCACTTGAGCTCTCGTCAGGCCACGGTGAAATAGGTCAGATCCAAACTGTCTACCCGAGCACCGTTGACGCTCATGCCGACAGTGACAATAATTAGCCCGAATCACATTGGTACGCCGCCTACCGTCCGTATCGTAAGGATGAATAGACTCATGCATATCCCCACCTGGACCAGACTACGGCCCGTGTGCATGGGCGACACATCGTCTGGGAGGAATTGTTGCGTATGCGGCGATCCGAATACCTCTGGCTAGCGATCCAAACTCTTCACAGGACCTTGGGACCCATGCTGACTGCGGATGAAATTAGTTTGTGAATAGTGTCTGTGTAGACCGTGTCTAATCAACTCTTCAGCACATCAACTACGGATTGCGAGGCCTTCAATAATATTCGTCCACAGCGAATGTCTTGCTTCGGTTCTCCCAGCAGCCGGTCTTGTCGGCCTTCATCCAAGTCGCATCATCTTAATCGACGGCATCGGATCTTCCAGCCCCGGCCCACACGGTTTGAAAAACCTTGACGCTCTCATCCAGGAAGCAGATTCATTGCCTCGATTCAATGAGCGAATACTGGCAGCCGGCGAAGCGAAAAACACAATCGCCTTCTTGGCTCCTTCCTCGGGAACGACAGGGACTCAAAAGGTCTTTTCTTTCGCCCAACTTTTCCTTTGCCTGACTCTCGTTTGCAGGCTGTTATGATATCTCACTACAACGTCATAAGCATCGTAATCCAAATGGCGACCTCTAGTCGCCTCAATGAGCCCTATGCACCTCTGGAAGAACGGAGATTCAGGCCAGGGGATATCTGCTATGGATGTGAGTTCCGAACCATGTTTGCTGCCTTTTGCTGACCGTGCATCGCCAGTTCTTCCTCTGTACAGTTCTTCCTCTGTATCCAATTCTTCCTCTGTATCATATCTCCAGGTTCCATATTTATGGTCTACTCTGCAACGTACGTTTCCTTCCCATCGTGTGGACGGGTCATCTCAAGTCAAATCATCCAGCTTCATTTTATGCTCTACGCAGGAGTACATATCATTTCCCTCAGTTTGACGGCCATTGACAGTTCTCAGCTCACTTTGGTCCTGACACCGAAATTCAATTTTGAGAAGTTCCTGGCGAGCATTGAAAAATACCGGATTACCCACTTGACGTGAGTCTCTTCGTGTGAACCTCTCCAAATCCTCATGTGCTTTCTAGCCTCGTACCCCCGCAAGTCGTGCTCCTTTGCAAGGTTCACACCCGGTTGCAAAAATCACCGCAGGACTAATCCATTATTCAGGAACCGATAGTCAAGAATTACGATCTCTCAAGCATCCGCATGTGCCTGGTTGCCGCAGCGCCATTGAGCGCATCTCTGACCCAAGAATTGCTTCAAATATTGCCCAACATCCATCTCGGTCAAGGGTACGGACTGACCGAAACATGCGGAGCAACTTCAATTGCAAGTAGCACCTACAGGTCTCATTATTGACCGCATTACTATGGCTAAAGACCAACTAGTTCCCCCTCAGCCAAAAAATCGGGACATTGGGCAGCGTAGGACAACTCTTACCGGGTACGCTCGCGAAAGTGGTGAAACCCGATGGCACGCTCGCCAATGAGACCGAAACGGGAGAACTCTACATCAAAGGCGGTCAAGTGGCGTTAGGGTATTATGGGAATGAAGAAGCAACGCGAGAGACTTTCATTAACGGGTATGCTACGGTCCATTCATGAGACACATAACTGACTGTTTCTAGATGGCTCAAGACAGGCGACCAGGTTTACTTCAAAGACGGGGACATTTTCGTCGTTGAGCGTCTCAAGGTACATTGACGCTCCTCTTCGGTTTTCACGCTCATCGGTCCTCAGGAGTTGATCAAGGTGAAAGGCTTTCAAGTACCCCCCGCCGAGCTGGAGGGCCACCTCCTTACCCACCCAAAGATCGCCGACGCAGCAGTGATCGGCGTCCCCGACGATTACTCTGGTGAACTTCCCATGGCGTTTATCGTCCTCAAACCAGAGGTCGCCGCGGCCTTGAAGGATGAAAGGCTCGAGAAACAGCTTCGCGAGGACATCTTCAAACACGTCGCCTCGGCGAAATCAAAGCACAAATGGCTCACAGGCGGAATACAATTCATCTCAGCCATCCCGCGCAACCCGAGCGGCAAGATCTTGCGTCGATTGTTGAGGAACCAGACTTCGCAGGACACCAAGAGTATCCATGCAAGACTATAGATGTATACATAGACAATTCAATCTTTATTCCGCTCACCAATCCCAACAACCCGCCGACTGTCCCGCAAAACTGCTTCGACTTCATCCGCCAGCAAACGACCCTTGACAGCTTTATCCGCCTTGCGCGAAAGAACCGCCGTGCTTCTCTCGTGTGCACTGCTTCGATCCCCACCTATCGGGTTCTTGCTCACGGCTACTGGCTGCGGGAGCCGCTGGCCAATGGCTGTGAGGCTGTACCTCCGATGTGCTTTAGGGCGCGGTCAGCGGGCGCCAGACAGTCGGGACAGGGAGAAAGCATACATCGTTTAATTACGTGCTCGACCTCGTTGAGAATCGCGCGCACGGGCTACCAGCACGAATGAGCCTGAAGAATACAGTCGATTTGAAACGCACCACACTCCCGTGCATCCGACATAGCCGCGCTATCAGAATCGGGAAAGATTCTTCCGTAGTTTCTGTACCAGGCGTTACGATAGCCGCTCGGAGAACATCCATATAACCCTTCGCTGAACAAGTGTTTTCTCGCAGCGACTGTCCCAACGCAGGCGAGATACTTTGTACAAATTCCTTGCGCTACCGAAAACTGATGAGCGAGCGGAAATAATAGTAGAAGGAAGCTTTACCGACGCGACATACGACTCGCAAAGTCGTTGTAGCATAGTCCAAAGGTCTACCAGTGTTTGTAGTTCGCGGGCTTTCTCCTCCTATAAGACTGTGAGTAGGAGGTAGAACAGAGTATCGTCGTACACTCAATTTCATCCTGGCCTCTAGCGAGTCTCGACGCGGAGATGATTTTCCTCGGGCGAAAGATACGCATTGATTCCTGAGGGTTAAGTCAGCCTTACTCGAAGAGAAAGAACTTGCAATTCACATTATTCGCTCGACATCTGCATCGTCAAACCTCCGAGTGACCACTGCACGTAAACGACGCGTCGCCTCATCCTCTGGAGGAGTTTTTCGTATCGATAAACTGTGAAGAGTCTAACGTTCACTCAGTTCCGCCAAACGATTGGATGAACCCACTCACCGCCAAACAGTCCTTGACGTTTGAGACCCTTGGGGCGGGTAGTACAAGCTGCTTCACGCCTTTGGGTTCCAGAGCCACGCGTCGGACCGTCGATCTGCAGATTCGTTAGCGTGTCCCGCCTCACTTACTCGATCTCACTCACTGCTCACCCGCGATCCTCCTCCCCAGCTCCTCAACTCTCCCAATCCGGACGCGCTCCTTTGCTTCAATCACGCCAAGTAAGAGTAGCACCCTCTTCTTGCGGGCCAACTCCCGTCCAAGACTGTCCAATTTTGCTTCTGAAAAGTCATTCAACAACGGTAAGAGTGAACAGAACGAAAAGCGCACGAGTCGCTTCAGACTTGGTCAACCTTTCATCCAACTCCCCACCGTACACTTCGCAGGCCTTGCTTGCACTTCCCAGCCGTGCCACCGCTCGATCTGCATCCGTACGCGGTTGCTTGAGATTTGACGTTGACTGCAACCTTGATCTGGGTAAAAACGCGTCGTATCTGATGGAATGAGCACCCACGAGAGGATCTGGGACCTTGCCGTCGCAGCACCCCGCCTTCCGACGAGATGTTCACCGAAAAAGTCTAGAATATCCGCAAGAGGGCCCTTGTATATTTGGGTAAATTCGTTGAGCGTCACCGGTGCGCCGAGAGAAGATAGTGCAGAGTAGGTGGAATCCATTGAGAGCATCACGTGGGCGAGGCGAGGCAGACAATTCTATTCATTGATTCTAGTTCTACAATTATTCTACAAAAAGTGCTCCGCCAGGAGGAAAGATACAGAGAAAAAGGGAGTACAGGGTGAAGAGGAAGGATTACCGACGGAACACAAATTATTAAGTATCGTAAGTAGAAGAGACCGAAAGCGAGAAAATGCGTCGAAAGAAAAGAAAAGAAATCAGAGAACATTAACGAGGCCGCGACGCTTGGCGGGCGCGCTGGCGGCTTTGGCAAAGGCGTTGGTGACGGCCGGGTTCTTCTGGCAGCCACACTGGCCCAGACCATCCGTGAGGCTGTTGAGCGCAGGGCCGAAGCTGTTGAGAGTCGACGAGAGCGAAGATGCCTCCGGGCTGCTGGCACACGACGAGCTCGCCGATCCGAGCAGCAAGAGGGTGCTTTGGACTAGACCCGACAGACCATCGAGATCGAGGTCGTCGGTAAGGTTGTCTGACCCACCCAGAAGACCATCGAGTCCAGCGAGTCCGAGCCCGTTCAACAGCGAGCTAAGACCGAGCTGACGCTTGTTCACTAGAAGAAGGCCACCCAATCCGAGGCCATCGACGAGGCTGTTGGTAAGCGAGGCAAGACTGGAGAGTAGATCTGGGTCGCCGCTGCATGCATTGGACGACGCGACGTTCCCTGCGTCCGAGCTAGCTTGACTGCCGAGGGTTACGACGATTGGGATGCCAGAAAGCACCGACGGGGGAACTGCGGGGTGGGAGGAAGCAGTGCTGGCTGGATCGGATGTGGTGCTCGCAGCGCCCGACGACGAGCAGCTAACCGCAGTTGGACCGAGTCCGACACTGTTGACAACCTGCTGCACCGTGTCCGTAATACTGCCCAAGGCGCAGAGGAGGGACGAGTCAACATTGACCGTGCCCAACCCGCACAACAACGGATCGAGGTTGACCTTGAGTTGGCACGAGGAAGGGTCTGGTCCAGGGACGGTGGGAACGGAGCTGGAACCAGGGGCGCTGCTGGAGCCGGGAGCACCGCTGCACTGGCCGAGCAAATCGAGGAGCGCCTGCGAGAGACCATCGAGGCTGGACAAAAGGTCATCGCCGCATCCGCATTCAATCAAAGCTGTCTGCGCTTTGGCGGTCGAGTGCAGGGCAGAGGTAGCCGACGAGGGAATTTTGTCTGGGCTGGACGACATCAAGGCACCGATGCTGGCGAGGACGTCATCGAGCCCGACATTGGTGGGGGCAGGCGAAGAAGCCGCGGACTTGGTCGCCTTCAACACGTTCAACATCGACCCAGCTGCAGATGAGCTAAGCATAGGATGAGAGCTGTTGGTGGCGGGGAGGGGCTCGTCATCCGACAGGTCCAAGTTGAGAAGCGACGCCTTGTGCATCCGCTTGGTGATATCACTGCGGTATTGAACCTTGCACTTGCTCTTCTCGCAGCTCGCGTTGACGGCGTTGGGAATGGCACCACAGTTGCGACCGGTAGGCAGGAGCGTGGACTTGGGCAAGAAGGGAGGGTTGACGATGCAGCCACCGCCTGGAAAAGATGTAAGCAACAAGCGAGATGAAAAAGAGAGATAGCAGACGCACAGCTTTCCAAATCATTCTGCACATTGACACATTCAAATGCAGTGGGACCGCCGTTCTCGACGCCACAAACCGTCGTACGACCTCCGCTGAGACTCTTGCAGTATGCCTGAGCCTCCGCCATGGTGTTGATGAGCTGGGAACGCGATTTGAGCGAGCGAGGGCGGGCTGACGGGCAGAGAGCAGACTATACGGGTGTCAGATGTGGATATATACGTGTCAAACGAGGTCGACTCACGCTAGAAACGCATTTGTCGCCGCATTCGACGTAACCAGCATTACACGCGTACTTGCACGGGTCGCGAGGGTTGCAGGCGAGACGATGGGCGTGTTCGGGGAGAGGCGTGCATTTACCAGCGCCAGCCTGGCCAAGCTGCGAGAACGTGAGCGAGGAACAAGATGAGCCTCGTTAGGCTTACCACTAAGCAGGACGGTCAGTAGATGAACGGGCGAGATGAGATGTGGATGACTTACATGTATTAACGTTGGCGAGGGCGTTGTTCTGTAGCGTGACGTTGACCGAGGTGTTGAGATAGATGTCGAGGTTCTGGGCGAGATTGAGCGATGCTGGCGATGAGGGAAAGAACACGTACGTGAACGCAGAGGCACAAATCCAAATCGACTCCCAACAGATCATCCAACAGGCCCAGGGCGAGTTTGGGGATGTCGATGCAGAGGTCTAAGAGGTCGCGACTGGGGAGGCGAGAGGAATGGGTACGAGTTGGCGAGGAATGGGAGTGGGCGGCGTTGACTTGAGGGAGGAGGAAGCCCGCGAGGGACGATACAAGGAGAGTGGGTGCGAGAAGCATTGGAAGAGAAGGTGGTGGTTGCTGAATGAGAGCAGAATCGCGTCGATTTCACGCTTTATACTGCCGTGACGCGCCAGTGATGCGTTCCATATCCGGAATCGCGTTTGCCATTTCGGTCTTCTTTTACGTCTGACAGGCCGCCCCATGTTCAAACCCGAATAAAAACGCCATGGAGCGCAAGGACCGCGGAGCTTTTAGGCCCACCTCTACAATGACAGACTTCGAGCGGCTGATTTAAAGGGCATTGCTTTCCAAGCTCCTTCCAGTCTTATCCAGGCACAGTGGATCCAGATATCTCCAAGCGCCGAGGTCCTCCGTCTCCACCCCTTCCTACCATCCCTTGCTTCCATCGTTGTTCTGTGCCCGAGTCCATCCGGTCGTGATCCATCGCAGGTTGCTTCATTTTTCTTTTGAGAGAAGAAAGGGCCAGATGCAGAAGGCCAGGGTTTCGTAGATGCTCTTGATCATCTTGAATTCCGGCACAAGTCGTTCTTCCGGGTTCGCTGCTCTGAATGGTCCGCGGCATTCCGATGAGTGTCGTGTTCCGTCCGTCATCCACCACCGACGAGCTGAGATGGCCGAGGAAACGTTGGGAAGTTGCTGCAAACCAAAGCTAATGGTCAGAAGGACGGGGAAGATAGGGATACGCAACAGTGTGGAATGCCCTTTCGAACATGTTGAGATATACTGACCCGTTCGAGAGGCCTGTTCACCGCCAACGAGGGTAGGGTGGTCAGCGGGAAATTGATAGTCTTTAGTCGAAGACCAGTTGGGAAGGTCTCCAATTTCTTCAATAGTGGCTAGAGCAAGAGATAATCGAATTCGCAGTGGTGGGTCAAAAGCGATTGTCCGGCAAACACGTCAACACAACCCTCTTTTGAACCGTCTCAATTGCACCAGTTCCAGTCTCTGAGTTTCAAAGTCAACCCTCCTCAAGTTCTCTTCAAGTTCTCTCGGAAACCAGCCTCGTTCTCGACTTCAACAACACAGACGATCTCTAAACCAGCACACTGCTCCAATCTGTATCTTTGACATATTCCGCCCAAGTACGCGGCCTTCTGGCCAGGCCTTCGAGGCTGTTGTTTATTTTCCCTAGCAATACTTCAGGTCAGTTCCCAACACCACCGACGTGAACTGAAACTCACAGCCAAACTCGGAATAAAACAGATAATTTTCCGCCATCTGTTGGATGAAGTGCGGGGGTGAGCCCTCGTAGGCCCTCTTGAAATCCTCCACCGAAATTTGTTTGAAGATTATAGCCTTACCCGTCTCTGACGACAAGGGGTCAGTTCAATCGGTTCACCCTGGGAACTCGCAGACGCACCTTCAGAAAACTGCTTCGCCAACTCCGCCAGGCTGAGAACCTCTCCATACGTGACGACCACCTCACCATCCGGGAACACATCCGTCTCCAACACCCTCCTCACAAACAACCCGTAGTCTCGCACGATGTCGATGAACGGCAGACGCGTCGTCGGTTTTACCGGCCACGAAACTGCATACGAGCCGTCGGGTTGTTTCATCGGGCCCATGAGCGGAATCAAGAAGTTGGAGTTGTAGAACCCCGTCTGGACATCCACGAAGGGCACCCCAGATCCACGGCCATACGCCGTGACAAGGGCCTTGCTTTCATAGTGATCGACGTTCGTGAACTTGCCGCTAGTGATTTCGCTGACTCTGGGAAGGCCCGACCACACGATGCCCTTGACTCCACCAGCTTTGGCTGCGTCGACGAGTAGTTTACCTTCGGCCGTTTCCTGCGATCTTTAAGACGAGTCTGGGTATTTCTTCTGGACGTACTTTCTCCTTGTCCCCATGCTCCCAATAGTTGGTGACAAGCTGCGATAAATTCTGTCAGATCTCTTTAAGCTTGTGTGCAAGTCCCGGAGGCTCACAAAACCGTAATCCGCTCCTCGAAACGCGTCAAATACCGCGTCTTTGTTTGCCACGACCAGCGACAACACAACGATGTCGACCCCAAGTGCCGCCAGAGCACGGGCCTCGGGTTTTTCGCCATCGCGAGTGAACGCGCGGATGCGGTACGCCTTGTCCGATTCGATGAGTGCTTGGACGACACTTCCACCTTGACGGCCTGTTGCCCCGACCACGGCCACGAGCGGTGCAGAAGGGTCCTGTGTGATGGTCATTTCTTCGACTTTGAACGTAACCTGGACTAGCGCGACATTTTATGGCTAGGAAAACAAGTGAAATACATTTCCCGACAGTTTCGGTCTTGATTACATTTGGATTACAATTGTATTCAAATTGTATTACAAAGGATCTATAATCGAGATTCTCACTGTGTCGCGTCGAAGGAATATCGAGGGCCATCTGTAATCCAGTAGATACTAGACAGACTTGTCGTCCTTGAGATTCTATGAGTTCAGACGTGCTCGAGCATCAACCTCTTACATTCTCATTTCCTATTCACTATGTTACATGATACAACAGTCCCTTAAAAGGCCGCCTGAGCAGCAGCCCTCTCCGCGAGTGACCCCCGCGGCTCCCATACTTTCACATGCTTGGCTTCCTCGGCTTGCGCTTCAGCCTCTAGAGCGCCCCAAGCTCCCCCGCCGGGGGTCTCGATCACCAACCGATCGCCCTTGCCCATCCAGACCGTGGCCTTGCCTCCGATGTTGATGTCGCGCGTGCCAAGCGCCTCCGTCTCTGGAGTAAGGTCCCCGTCCTCCTTCCGAAGCCGCTTCACCCACGTGTTGCGGCCCAGCGCACCTGAGCCACCACCCTCCAAGCCATATGGCTGTCGTGTCCGTCGCTGTCAAGACGGGTCAGATACGCACATATTTCCGAATCAAGAACAAACCCACCTCGGAAAGTATTGAGACCTGCATTGGCTCAAGTACCTCAAGCTCGCGAACGACGCCTTCCCCACCGCGGAATTTACCCTTCCCGCCGGAACCTTCACGCAGACCAAACTGGTGAACAAGGACCGGGTACCGCCGCTCGAGGATCTCAACATCCCCAATTCGGGTGTTGGTGATATGCGTGTGGACCCCGTCGGTACCATGCCAACTCGGTCCAGCGCCAGAACCTCCTGCAATAGTCTTGCAAGCATATTCAGCTCCTTTGTTCCCACCCGCTCAAGTCTACTTACCTCATAGTAGCCCCACCCTGCGATGTTGTTCCCGTCCTTGTCCTTCCCTCCAGTGCCGAAAGTTAGGTTGCTGGGCACGATGATGAACAACGGGAGAGACAATAACTGTCAACACGACTTACTTGGTACAACCTTGACTAGCGGCACAGGCGTTGAAAGCTTTGAGGACGACATCCACAATTCGCTGAGAAGTTAGGACATTTCCACCGCAGACCGCCGCAGTGCGAGATGGCGCTAGAAGAGACTTTGGGGGTATCTTGACTGGAGAAGAGGCATCAATTCTCCGGCCCTTCTTGCTCAGAAAGATGACGTACTTTCCAAAGGGACCAGACAACCGGCGTTCAGGGGGATATCCAAATCCAGCATGGAACGCATGCAGTATATCACCGCAGAATGGACGACGGAAATCGGGGCATTGAGGTTCCCGCGTACTTCACAACCCGTGCCAGCGAAATCAAGGACCGCAGAGCCCTCGGATTCGTTGATATCAACTTTCAGCTGGATCGGCGAGCCATCGTCTAGATAATCAACGGCAGAGAGTGAGGTGCTACCCGCGCGTTTGACCACATCTCGCAGCAGATTCCGAACCGACGCCTCGGCGTTGGCGCGGATATGATACATGTATTCTTGCACCGTGGTGAGACCGTAGTCCTCCACGACTGCCACGGGAGTCAGAAGTTGCATCCTGAGAACTGCGGTCCTTACTGGCGTGGATCAATTGGATTCCTTTATGGTTGGCCGCTATTTGCTGAGAACACGGATATGTCAGAATCTGTACATGTAGAAGAAGGACAAGAACGGACCGCTTTAAGATCGCTTTCGACGTCACGGATGTTCCTGCAGCCCGAACTGCCGGGATATTGACTCGGCTTGTCAACCATGTATTCAACAAGCCCTTTGCGGTCGAATATCCCGCCATCAACGATCTTGAAGCTCACAATCTCGGCTCCTTCCTCAAATATGTTGACCGAAGTGGGAGGCATGGATCCGGGAAGAATGCCACTAGGTTCGGTTAGGCTTGGTTAGCTTCGGGCTAGGTTAGGAGGATGTCTTGCCCAATGTCCGCATGGTGGCCTCTCGAAGCTGTGAAGAAGATGATCTCCTTTGATTTGGCGTCGAAAACGGGGGTGATAATAGTTATGTCGGGCAAGTGACTGCATAATCATTCAGACAACCGTTCTTGGAATGAATGGATGGAGACTCACGAACCGCCCGCATGGGGTGAATTGGTCATGAGCACATCGCCCTCCTTGAGCGTCTTTCCGTACAACTTCATCTGATATTTTACCGCGCTGAGTGAACCGTCAAATCGGAATATAGAGCGCGGGTAATGGCTGTTACAAGCTCATAGATCCCAGATGGATTGGAATGAACGGGGCATTTGCAACGAGGTCCCCATCGGGAGCAAACAGCGCGCAAGAAAAGTCCAGCCGTTCCTTGATATTCGTGCTAATCGAGGTCTGCTGCAGACTGCGGCCCATGGCCTCTGCTACGCTCATAAACCGGTTGGCGAACAGAGTCAAGATAATCGGATCTGGTTTATTCGTGGGCGCCATGGGTGACGATGGTAGCTCTGCGGAGGTTACGGAGCGTCGAAGGTCTGTAGGAGGGACTAGATGGCCCTGGAAGAGAGCAACCGGGACTCGGGATTGGCGGGAAGGGACAAGTGATGCAGTGATGTCCCATCAAAAGCAGTCGCGTCTCGCTTCCACCCAACATGAGCCAGGAGTCGGACTCCCCGGTGGCCCAGGACAATTCCGAAACTCTCGCGGACTACGTTGCATCTCAGGATGAACTCGTCAAAGAAGCCGTGCGTTTTGCCACCAAGTAGCTCCACACATCAAAATGAAGCCTTCATACAGGGACTGGCATTTCCACACCAATTTTCTCAATGTACCTACGCGCTGGGCCATATTCGGTGCGTCCCTATCGAGCCTTCCTGCACGAAACTAACCCGTGTCGCAAGACAAGCTGTCTACCTGTGTCTTACATGCCCGGAGGTGCGCGGAATATGCCCAGCATGCTCAATCGCGTGTCATACCGACCACAATCAAATTGAACTGCACGTTTCTCTTCCAGAGGGTCCTGTATTATCTCTGACTGCAGCTCAGATTCCCCAAACGCAATTTCCGCTGCGACTGCCCGACTGACGCGATCGCACATCCATGCACGTTGCATACCGAACACGAGCCCATAAACGCGTCGAATCAATATGGACAAAACTTTCAGGCCAAGTTCTGTCGCTGTGGCAGATCTTACGACGCGAAAACGGAGCGCGAGACGATGATTCAGTGTCTTTCCTGTGAGGTAAAACGTCTCTTTCTCCTCAGTCTCAAGTTAACGCGTCTCAGGATTGGTTCCACGAGTCGTGTTGCATGCTCAGGACGCGACCAGAACCCACACCACAACCTCCTGAAGAGGTTCCTGACGATGGTGCTTCTGACGTGTCTTCGGAGCTTCCCCCTCCTCTTATATCTGCCGACGACTACGACGCCTTTGTCTGCCGTGAATGTGTCGACAAGATTCCCACTCTCAAGCGCTTCGTTGGGACTCCCGGGGCGATTACAGTTGTTCGGGTTGACCCGTCTTCTCCATGGACGCGCCTTGGCGACGTACCTTCTGTGGAAGACGGTTCTGTTAACATTGCTGATGCGGATGCCTCCACGGCTAGCGCTGGTGAAAAGCGCGCGGCTTCCCCGGCCAACGACGAGCCTGCGGCGAAACGGGCGCGCACCGAGTCTGTTTCACGAGCCTGCCTTGCTCCACCTCCACTTCCTCTCGTCCAAGCAGCGTATACCGGCACGGAACTGGACGGTGACACGGCCTTGTGCACCGGCGACGTCTTTCTCACGGACAACTTTCGCGATCGTTGGTGCCGCTGCGATTCTGTGAGGGTTCTTACATGTCGCAGAATTAATGACTGACAGTGTCTAGTGTCTCCCATCTCTTGAAGCGCATCCATACTTGCTTGAAGAGGAAGACACGTACGAGCCTCCAGAAGACCCGGATTCTGGTGAGGCCCACGCAGTAGATTGTGCTTGCTTTCCGTCTGACTGTCATCAGCTCTAACTCTGGAAGAACTCGGTATGCGCGCTCTCGAGCGTCTTCCACGCGACCGCGCCATTGACGGGATTCACGCGTTCAACGCGATGAGGTATGACCGCGCGAACTCTTGTTACTGATTCCCGTGCTGAGTGGTTCTAGGGACAATCTACGCGCGTACCTGCAGCCGTTTGCCGACGAAGGCAAGGTGGTCGGCGAGTCGGATGTGCAGACGTTTTTTGAGCAGTTGAACAAGGCACGCGCGGAGGCAGCCAAGTAGAGTCCGGAAGTTCCAGGTCCGATCTCAGTAATAACTCTACGCCATTGGTTGATACGACGAAATTCAAATGTTTGCAAACCGGCCACTGGAGCTCCGTCTAAGATTTTTCAGAGGCTTGCCCTGCGTGCTAAGAGACGTCATTGATGTTGCACGGATCTTGCACGGATCAGCTCTTAGAAAACGGTCACCATGTCCGACCGCGAGACCTATACCTTTTTCGACACCAAATGGCTACCACCCCACTCGTCTGGCTCATAACAGGTTCTCAGATGCCCTCTGCTGCCCAACTATCCTCTGACTTCGATCGCTAATAGGAAGTGCCTCCGGCTTTGGGCAGTGTCTGGTCAAATCTGTGCTTGCTCGCGGTGACAAGGTTGTGGCTACAGCCCGACGGCTCGAGTCTCTCAAGCATCTAGAAGGGACGTCTGGCGTGTCTATCCGGGAGCTGGATGTCGCCGCTGGCCCAGAGGCCATTACTAAGATCGTGACCGAGATAGCAGCTATTCACGGACGCATAGATGTGGTGGTGAACAATGCAGGTGGCGTCATAGCTCAGCTGGGAGAGCAACAGACTGAAGTGGATATGTAGGCTTAGGGTACGCTGGTTTGCTCGAGGAGACTGGGTGCGTGGCTGGTCTTTATCAGCAGCTCGACCACTGAATTATCTCGCAGATCGGCTCTGCTCCGCAAACAACTGGACGTGAACTACTTTGGTGTCATGGACGTGACGGCGGCGGTGCTTCCATTCATGCGCGCGCAAAAGTCTGGCACGGTGGTTATCATTGGATCGCGGTCGGCGTGGAAGACGGATATCAGTGTACGGTTCCCGTCTTTTGCTCGCAACTTGTTCTGATTCACACTGCAGGGGCTCGGTATGGTACTTTGCCTTGCATATAACAGGACCTCAATGCTCTCTAGGCGCGTACGTCGCGTCGAAAGCGGCGGTGCACGCATTAGCGGAGACACTGACGGTGGAACTTGCGCCACTTGGCCTCCGTGTGCTGCTCGTCGCTCCCGGTGCATTCCCAACGGGCATTTACGGCCAGGGCTTCCCTGATCGGCCGAATCCGATTCCAGAGTATGATCAGCTACGCGCGTTGAGCCAGTCGCGATTCAATTCGATTAGTGGGACTGAGAAGGGGGACCCGCAGAAGGCCATGAACGCGGTTGTGGACGTCGTACGAGGTGAAGGCGTTGCACGTGGTCATCCTTGGCCTGCGATGCTCGTCTTGGGTGAGGATGCAGAGCGAGACTTTCGGCTCAAGACCACGAGGATTTTGGAGGAACTGGATGAATGGAGAGATGTCGTTAGAGGCGTGAATCTCGACACATAGATAACTGTGTAGATAGATGGAACTGTATTGAATCATGGGGTATCGCGACAAGATCGTACAGACGACCAGCACGAGGACACACGCTGCGCGTAAAACGGAATATTCCCGTACTCTCGGGTTACCAGCAGCCACAACTCCAGGCACGCCCAATCAAGGTTCGACGTCAGATCCACTCTGCACCCATATGTGCCAGTATTCATCATCCATCCACGGAGGCCAGGGGTCGGAGGAGTTTGAGGTGCGGTTTGTTCGGGATGTAGACATTGGACCGATAATTAATCAGAGCAGAGTACTCCGAGCGCCATTCTGGAAGTATAGTAGGTGGAAAAGAGGCAGAGCAAGAGGATTCCTTTAGAAGTATCAAAATAGTCTTGCATTCATCTGAATAGTAGGTCCCTCCTGACGCGCCGGGGGAGCATCTAGCGGGATTTGTACCATTCCAGAGAGGGACATCAAAAATCACAGCTTCCAAAGTTGACGAGTGGATGGAAAGCGAGGCAAGAAGCACGGTGCGAGCTGTACGGAGGTTGACTGGTGCGATGGGGAACGGGGCGTGCGATTGGTTTCCAAGACTGTCGATCGAGAACGCATTCATGGATGACTGTGGTTGTCGACGTCCAGGTCGACGTCTAGGGGCTGAGGATCGGCAGCATTCGGAGGGGAGGGGCCTCGGGCTGTGGGTTCCTTTGGATTGTTTCTGTTATCCCGCGCTGCCAGAAGACCTCATGTCGCCTGCTTGAACGGAGAAGAGTCCAGAAAAGGAGCAACGAATCTGGCACCAATCAATCATTGAGCTCGGAAAGGTCATAAATACCAAACATCTTCCATTGCCCTCTCTTTCACACCTCATGCCCGGCCAGCTTATCATAAATCCCCGCAAGGCCGGCGTGTCTCTGCGCGTCGTCGTCGTTGGTGGAGGTCTCGCTGGAATCGCCACCGCGTTCACCCTTCAACGCGGCGGCCACAACGTAGCTGTCCTGGAAGCGAGCGATGGGACATCAAGGGTGAGCTCTTGCACTCCTCCTCGGTCGAATCGTCTCTGAGGATCGTCCAGAGTCATGGTGGAATCCGGTACGTTGCTCGCAGCGATCGAATGAATATACCCATTCATTCAATATTCGGCACAGCTCGCCACCCAACATGACCCGTATACTGAACCACTGGGGCTTGGGACCGCAATTGGCCAAAGCCGCCGTTAAATGTCGCAATTTCATCTTTCACCAATCCGACGGAGAGCTGCTAGGCAAGGTTCTACTGCACGAAGAATTCCTCAAGGACCTCATGGCCGATTTCGTCTTCATCCAACACGGCGACCTGCAGTCGATGCTCCTCGACCTCGCGACGCGTGAGGGTGTCGAGTTCCGCTACAACTCCCCCGTTCGATCAGTCGACTGCGACACGGTCAGCGTCACGCTCGAGGATGGGGAGCAACTGCACGCGGATCTGGTCGTTGGCGCGGACGGTCCCAATAGCATGGTGCGCACGGAAATGATGGGCGAGGAGATCATGGGCGTACGCGACGGGCACCTCAGTCTCACTATGGCCATTCCGACGGACCTGATGATGGATGACGAGGACCTGAGGCCACTCACCGGCGACGGAAATGTACGTCCCCGACGTTCTATGTCTTTACCTCGTCGCTGACCCCGCACAGTGGTGGGTATGGCTCGGCCCGAGTCTGCTCTTTCACGGGAGTCTCATCGTATGTTTTCTCTTTTCGGCCTTCCCAACACCGTCCTGACGCTGCGCAGCACGGCCGGAAAGAGTACTGCGTCATTATTGGGCTGCAAGGTGTCCCACAAGAAACGCTCGACCAGTATGATGAATCCTGGGACAAGTCATATCCAATAGAGCACTTCGGAATCGATTTTAGCAGCTACGATATACGGTGCGCCACATCCTCCCGCGTGCTTGCACTACTCATCCCGTACACAGAGTCCAGAAACTCATGAAGCTCGCACGGAAAGTGACACCCACAGTGCACTACCGTCGGCCAATAATGGAATCATGTGTCTGCGAGCAGGCGCGGATAGTTGTCGTCGGCGAGGCTTCACATGCACTCGTGCCCTCTGGCCAACACAACGCGGGTCTTTCGATCGAAGATGCAGAAACGCTCGGCGGCCTCTTCTCGCGGATACAACACCGTTCTCAAATATCTCGCATGCTTGCTGCGCACGAGGAGATCCGCCAGCCACGCTTCAGTTATGCACAAGACTGGGAGCTACGCAAGCGGTTTATGATGAGCGCGCCTCGCGGGCCCGAGCAAAAGGCGCGCGACGCAGGCATCCGTCGGATGCAGCTCTACAACGACTGGGAACACATTGACGAGACACGTTTCCGGGAGATGTGGGGCGACGAGATGGAGATGTTCTCGTATTTCGCCACGGACAAGGTCGACGACTGGTGGACCAAGTGGGGCTCGCTCCTCGCTCGCGATACGGGCAAACCGGAGGTGCCCTTGACGCCAACTGTCGAAGTCTCAGTGTCGGGGCAACGACGCTCCACCTTTGTCTATTGACATATCTTATGATCCAGGATCCTGCGCATCTACATACGTGCATGCCCTTCCCACGTCGACCCGCACCGATGATACAATGTATCTATACCTATCTGTAGGATGCCCGCTGTATTTATCTCCATCGCATCGTCACGCCGCTATTCACGACCTTTATTCCTCTTGCACATACCCTTACTTCGAGCTACATACACACATCTGTACATGTACATCTACGAAAAGCATTCGGGGCAGGGCTCGAGCCTCTATGACAAGCATTTGTTGACAGGAATGATACCGAGGTGAGGTGTGGGCGCCGTTCAGTGCTCACATGAGCAGAAAGAGGCGCCCGCGGCTTTTTTTCATTTAGAGTTTGGCTCCACCAAGTTGGACCGGCTTCAGGCTGACGTTCGTAGATGTATTCGACAGAGCGGCTTGAATTTTTCAGTGGATATAGAGCAGCATCCCAACGAGCCCGCTCGTTCCCGGGTGCAACCGATTTAGACGGGAACAGGTGCAGACAACTGCCTCGTCGGAGGACGGAATCAGATTTGAACGGAACCAAAACGGGACCAAAAACTATGCCCCAAAAGGCAGGTAGAAAGGCCTGGCGAGATATCAATGACGCAGCGTGGACAGTGGACATGCGATAGATAAAGCCGTATACACGGACTCCGAGGAGTCTCCCGTGCGCCCTATGTGCTCCTTTGGGCTGCAGCAGTGACTGGCGTAATTAATGGTGGTTGATTGGAATTTAGACCTTAAGCAGGCGTCCCGAATCGAGGACTGGACAGAGGGAATGGTTAGTTGGTGATCCGTTCGGAGTAACGAGTACATATGTATGTACCACATCTTTGTCGCCATCTATCACGATTTGCAGGCGATGCCACCAGACCAAGTGAGCAGCGAAACATCGGCGAAGGAAGCGCCGCTTGGATGGACGCGTCCTTCAATCTCTGCAACATTGCAAGGTTTGGACGTCGGATTTTGGCTCTCACCCACCGGCGGGGCTAGCCAAAATGGTAACATACCAATTGCGGATATCTGTCTGTCTGTCTGTTTGCAATACTCTTGAAGTGAATTGAATATTATTAGGTTTGACCTCATCTCAATTCAACGTGATGAGATTATTTCCCCGGCTGGATAAGCGCAAGAGCCAAGGGAGGCCGTTTTCGCTGAAGGGTGCGGCACGCGGCGCGAGAGTGGAGCGTCGTTGTTCCGAGTCATTGAGTCCGACCAAATGGCGTCGCAGCATGGCCGCCGCAGTAGTCCGGAATCAAATTAAGGCGACACTATTACAATCAAAAAACAATCGAATAAAAATGATGCTTTTCGTACTGAGGTGGGCAAGATAAAACTTGAAGCTTCAAGTCGACGACATGAGCATTCCAGTTCAATTTTTTAGCCTCCAATTGAAGACATTCGGACCGTCTCAGTCTAATTGCGCAGATGGAAGACAAGTCGTGCCAGAGACAGAGAACCAGTTCGGCTTAGACTAGCCGTTCAGTCGCGGCTTCACGCGCACTTTTGGCCTGCAATCCGCCGGCGGAAAGATGTGGCAAAGCAGATTGAAAAGAGCTTGGAAAACCAGGACAGACACCGCGGTGGCATCAGAAGACCGAACAGTATGTAGCTGGCCGAAAAACGCAGAGAGTGGCAAACTCGATTCGGAGACCATGGTGGTTGAGTTGCAAGAGAGCAAGTTACACGTGACGTCACTGATGTACTACCATTTTGAGATAGGGGCTCGACTCTTGCGTTCAAACAAACTGCGAATCTCCAGAAGCCTTCTTCGCGCTCAAGTCCACCAAGGGAACATCCATCGTCGGTTCCGAGTCCGTCGAGTGAGGTGCCGCTGCACGGAACGATTCCCCGATTGTATGTACATGATGATGACTCGTCTCGCCGGCCAATACCAGACGATTGTTGAGTAGGACGAGAAGAGTGTTGCTGTACAATTTGCACAATATGACCCCGGAGACTTGATGGAGTCCGTTGTGAGCTTTGATGAAAAAGACGAGATCCACGATGGCGGCGATGGCTGTTACGGTTCCCGTTTCCACTGTCAGACGCATGACTTGGGGGCATTCAGTACCGGGGCTTCGAGTCGCCGGTGGAGCTACTTACGGCGCGTTAAGATGTTATTTGTGTGTTCGAGTGCCTGCGCGCGACTACGAAGCAGCTGTGGATGGAGCCATTATCATTCTGACCGAAAAAGGTAGGGCAACTCACGAAGAAAGTCATTGAGACCGCAATGAAAATATCCACAGTTGCGCTGGTTCCAAGTCTGATGCCGACGGCACGGACAAGACCTGAGGACCGTGCAACCTCGGAAGCATCGTGGTATATCTGAACAGCTGTCAGCACACGCTTCTCAACGGAGTTGGGCTCACATAATACCCAACAGCTCCACCTCCGCCCAGCTGAAGAAGCGCCAATAAGATGACCACGGAGAATGGAATCCAAGAGCCAGAAATGATGCATATCCTCCAACCGTAGAATATCTGGATTGGTCAAGCTGACGTCCCTGCCAGAAACAAAGAGGTGGTACCTGCACTATGGCTCCGATGATGCTTGAAAGGATGGGCACGTTGAGGAAGCAACTGTACATGTCGTACAGAGCAGGGATACTTCCCCATCCATAAACGAACCACTGGAATCCGTCGTAGGTCGCAGAGCACGTCTGAGCCCAGTCCAATGCATATACGACATAGACTACCTCATTCTATTGAGCGCTGGTCCGCGATAGATGAGAGAAGCGGGCTCACCGATGGTCTTCAAAGCCACCTTGTCCTTCGGGAAGCCGATATTGTAAATGTATACCTGGGTGGTGAGGACACCCAAAAGACTCCAGTTGAACAATAAGCCAAGCAGGCGAGGTCCTGCCCTGCGCTGGAGTTCAGTCGCGAGTGGATAAAGAATATTGCTTGCTTACAGCCATATTATATCGCTGTGCGAGGGGTTCTCTGGCGGGGGAGTGAGGACGTGAACCATGTTTCGTGGAAGAAGACTGGCTATCCAGAGACACTGCGATGTTTTATACACCGCGAGACGACATATCACTTGGTTCACTGCCTTTTGGTGGTCAAATGACGCTGGGCATCGCCCAACGATGAAGGGAGGAATGTTGGAGCGTCGAGCACCGTGAAGTTCCTCCAGTTCGATCGACATACTCCAAGAGGGTCAGAATATAGCGTAGAGTCCGCTGGCGAGCGCTGTGGGCTAATTTGAGTGCCAACAAGTTCAACGTTCAACTTGAAGGGCCGATAGTACTATGGTCGTAGATTTTAGGCGCCAAAATGACGCCACTGGAACAAGGACGTGATGCATGTTGAGGAAACCGCCAAGACGCTGTGTTCGAGTTCCATGTGGCCCTGGGGGAAAAAAAGTGAGAAATCGGATGGAACGGGTTGAGAGCAGAGTTCGGACAAATCGCGCCAAATAAAGTGCTGATCAACTTCGCTTGCTCTTCGCTATCATCTTAAGCCCTGGACGTCCTTCTTGCCTTTGTGCCGTCTGATCTTCAGACCTGTTGGTTTCTGGCTATATTAACTGCGGCTTTGGGCTCCTGTCTTTCTGAATCGACCGCTGGGCTCCCGCCGTCGGCGTCAATTCCGACACTGGAACTCTGGAAGTGCATCTGCATCATCCTGACGCTCTAGGTCGCTCTATGTCGAACACCTGCTCCTCTGAGCGAATTTCCGATCTTGTTTCCGACCCAAGTTTCCGCTGTCGACACCGGGTCTTCTGTCTTTAAATTTCTCTGGTGTCGATTCGCGGGATGTGACCCGTTTGATAAATGCTCATCTTTTCACAACTGCGTAGCTCATAGCACCGGGATTACAACAACATTATAAAGAATCACCAGCTTTCTGCGAGTCTCATCCAGATCCTCGACAAAAATGTTTCAAAGCAGCAAAGTCGCCACTTTCTTCTTGCTTGTATGTCTGCGCTATTCAATTCCCCCATGCATCTCTGAATCAAGTTGATCACAGATCGTGGCTGCTACCAAAGCACAAGAAACCCTCACAGTCACCCTAGACAATGTGCCTCAATTGCTCAGCGCTCTCGCGATGGACGAAACATTCACCTTGGCACCCCTCGACGATTTTGGTCTCTCGACTTTTCCCACCGCTGGCCTCAACGTCGTTGTCATGCAGCCCATCTCAGTCCTGGCCACCGCGTTGCCCGTCGCCACTCTCTCTGCCTCCGAGACGGGAGGCGACCTGTTCGTCGAGTTTTATAAGGCAGCTCATTTTGGAGGATTTCAGACTGAATTGATTGCAGGAGAAGAAGACCCTTCTGCCGAATCAGTTACAGTGGAATAATTGTATTGTAAAACCAAGTGCTTTGCTGCTGTGAATTGGTCACGGTTTCCGATTTTCAGCCATCGGCCTGGTGGCGGACCCATTCTCACCGAAAGGACAAACCTGTTTCTGCACTTCGACCTAATTTCCGAAGTTGCCACCTGTCTTCCAACGCCGGGACTTCGGCGCAGTGGAACGATCTTCTTGACGTTCTGATAAATTCCAACAGAACTTGTGGTAAATTCCCTTGCCATAGCTCATAGCACCGTACTATTTCAAAAGATGGCTTGAATTCCTATAAAGCCCTTGGCTCAATCGACGACCTTCACGAAGCGAACATGTTTTACAACCCAGTGGCGAACTTCTGCGTGCTACTTGCAGTCAGACTGTGGCTGGCACCAAGGCTCAGCAAACGGTGACAATGACCGCTCCGCCGGCCTCCCTGATCAGTGCCATGCATCAATATGCACGGTGAGGCCACTGTAGCACTCAACCTCCTCGGCCTGAATACCTTTCCAACCGAAGGTCTCGAAGTGGTTATCATGGAGAATGATGCCCACGTTGCAACTTTGCAAGCGCAAAGCGGCCAGAGGCGATCGCCAATGTTGCTCTCAGTCCCGAGATACTTATTGGGCCTTTTGTTGTAAATTTACAGAATCTTATCGTATCGAATGAGGATACATACCGTGGTACTTACTAGTGCCTTCGAAATGTACTGGTTGAACTCGAGTTGAACAGCGGCACGTGTGTGCCGGTAAGCATCATTGATTTGGCATCATTTCGGCGATCTCAGTTTTCACCCACGATGCGAGCGTCCTCAGAACCGCCAGCGCGTCGCGGTTCAGTGTACCTTGCGCCAGAAGCCTGATATATAGGTATTAAAATTTGTACAGGCTACTACCACATACTTACTGCTAAAAGCCCTCAGCACTGCTCCACGGTCAAGACGGGCGAGGACAGCACCAGCATTCGATGTACCCCTTGAATCGACTCCCTCGGCAAACGGTGCATTCTTTTGAGAACCACTCCACACCTTCTGTCTGCCATTTGTGGCGTTCAGCGTCGTCAACAGGCCGGGAGAAGACGTCCGACTTTGCTTCGCGGCCACTGATGTGTCCGACTCTGCCGTCCCCAGGATGAAGATGGTAATGTACTCGCTGGATTCAGGCGACACTTGGACATCGTGGTCCCCCAGCTAGGTAGTCAAGACGCAAAATATCCATCGAGAGTGCGGGCACACTCCCCATCGGCAAGAGAAAAACCTTTTAGGTCGAACTCTAGTTTGGCATTTTCTTCCGCGACAGCTGCACTTCCTTTCCGACAGCGCACCACTCCTCCACGGCATTTGCGAGCAATACAAAAGCCAGGCCAATTTTTCGCTTTTCCCATCAACCATGCGCTCCACTGCTTTCTTTACCGCCTTTTGCCTTTTCGTCTCTGCTGCCTCCGTCTCCGCCAGCGCCATCGCTCTCCCCGATGCTGAGGCCTCCGTAAAGGCTCTCAACCGCAACGGTCATTACGGCGCGCCAACTCCTCCCTGGGAAGGCGGCGCTCCAGGCTGGTGAGAAATGCACTTAAAGAAAAAGAAACTATGACCAATTGAACTTTTTTCAGGTACTTTGGACGACCCGAGAACGCTCCCAAGGGTCTCCTCTGTCTCGTCGATAATGTAGTCCATCCCTAGACTTGTCGTCTACCGCTTACGCCAAGCTAGTTGTTGTGCCTCATCCTCAGTCTTTTGGACCTCTGCCCGAACGCAGCTCCGACCATCCCACCGCCGCCTCCGCCCGTTGGCAGTCCTCCCCAGGCTCCCGATCTCCCCGGCGGATACAACTGGGTCTTCACCAATCTGACCTGCGCAGCACAGAATCCATCTTATGAGACGTTCGGGATCGCAGAGACCTTTGAAGGTGCGCATTTCCTTCTCATATACATTCGTTGAATCTGAAAATCTGGCCCATCTAGACTGTGCGATTATGTGCAACTCCGTGAGCGGCTGCGCCTGCGCCAATTGTAAGGTTTTTTACATGCTTCCTTCGCTGCTTGACTCGTCGCAGCGTACCACGACAACAACGCTGGTGCGGGCAAGGTATGCATTATTCCCATCCTCTTGTTGTTGTTCGTAACTTATGGGTCGTCAAGGACTTCACCACGGAACTCACCTGCTCCTTGTTCGACGGGCATATCACCGCCGCCGACGCCATCAACTGCGGTAAGCAGCAGCAGCAGAGCCCGCCGGTGGGGGTGACGGTCATTACCGAGAGTTATGCGTATTGCCGCAACGGGCAGTAGGGCGGCGCCGCTTGGACTCAGTATCGCTTCGTTTTTCTTGATCATTCATTGTTTCGAACTCTGCGCGTTCAATTGTAGACATCTTGTTCTGAATTTAGGGGCGACTCTGCTCTTTCTTTTCCGAATGCCCGACATGGATCAATACCAGCCTAGATCGAAGTTTGTGTAACTCTGGGACTTGAAGTTGGCTCCTATATGGACGCGTATCAGCCCAGCTTTCATGAGTTTCATTAATGCAATTCTCGAATTACACGACGGAGTAGATACTTACTTTCGTCGACGCGTTCAAGACGCGTCCCAGTGGCGGTGCGGATGTTTGGCATATTTGTCCTCAGTGATCCGAACCCACTTGTACCTTGGTTGACTTGCGCTGAGCAGAGACACTCATCCCGACCAGAAGCCAAACGAAGCCGCGTTCATCTCAGACGTCTATTCTTCTCCTGTTTGAGCCTTTGGACAGCGTCGAGGCACTTCTTGGAATTTGATTCTAGTCTAGTGTTGCTGCGTCTGCGTCTTAATTCCGCTACATGTATGGCCAGGGGTACACTGGCTCCGGCCGACATCGACATCATGCCATTTTCCTTTGCCGCGGCGGTACCTCTCTTCATTCACCATGTTCCACTTCATCTACGGGCAGTCTGAACAGATGATCTTGCCCTATGCATATGGTGCAGCTCGCGACACCGGTCAAACTCGCTCAAGTTTCAAATTCCACTGACAACTAACCTACGACTAGGACAACGCGTTCATCCATTAATCAACTCTTTTTGTGGTCCTCAGCCCCTGGTTATAATTGCGTCGCGTTCTATCCCCTTGTGCCCGCCACTGTATCGGTTAATCGTCTGGCGGCAAACATCAAGTTCCATTCAGGACCAGCAATGTCAGAGCCTCGGGTAGCCCAAGTCAAGTCTTGTCGTAGGCGGGGGTCAATTTTAGTCCCCGGCTCCTGTAAACGGCATACCGTCGTCGTGTAATCGGCAAGTTAGCCGGCAGGCACTGACCGCTCTTGGCCCCTCTCGGCACTCCGGCATGTTCAACTTCGACTTCTGTCTGTCTGTCCATCATCCATACATATCATACTGCCCGTCACTGCCTTGCGGCGCGCCCTTGATGATTTTCGACTGCATATACACGTCTTTTGCAACCGCGCGGTGAATGACGTGGCGAAATGATGTGCCATTTCTTTCGATGTCCATTGCCTTGAACCTCTCTTCAGCTTCGGGGAGGACATGGCACGCAAAGCTCTTCCTGGGTCGAGATGTAATTCGTACGCATCTTTTCCTCATCCCGCGACCATGATGACTTCACTCAAGCCGCTCAGGTACTGTGGCCTGGAATTATCACCGCACAAATGTCAATCACTCCGTTCTGCAGAAGGTTGTGTACCTGGATGTCCCTTGATGACAATATCCATTCACTCGCTGTGAATCAATCGCGGGTCCGGATTCACAACACGATGCGCATGAAGCCCGGAGGACGCAATGCGGCTCGAAGCTCGAAAAGGTTCTTGTTACGAAGGCAAGGGCATGGATTCTGGCACTACCGCCAATATCACTGGGGAAAATCGAAGCTGTTTCAACCAAGTCATCCAAGGACAGATGTCACCTGGGGAAAAGATGGGACAGCTGGCAGGGTATGTATACGTACGACCCAAAGCTATAAAGACCACATTCTGAACGGTGTTGAAATTGTGCGTCCACCAACTCACATCTGCAGCAACAAAATGCGCTTCACCACTGTGTTTACCGCCCTCGCGGCTTTCGCCGTCGGCAGCGTCTCCAACGCCCAGTTCTCAGGCGAATCAATCACCAACGCGCTCACCCTCACTGCCCAAAACCATTACGGCTCACCCAATCCGCCCTGGGTGTTCGGTGCCAAGCCAGGTTTTTCCCACGGTTGTTGCCATAATTCAAGCTAACGTTTGCTAGGTTGGTACTACGGCAAGGGAACTCCCCCGGTTGGAATTGCTTGCTTCTTGGACGAGGTAGGCGTCGTACTTCACCAGGGCGTTTGACCAAAAAACTGACGCGCTTGTAGCTCTTCTGCGAGCTCTTGGAGCTGTTCCCATTCTGCTTCCACTGCCCCAAGCCCCCGCCCCCACCCCCGCCGCACAAGCCCCCGCCGCCCCCGGAGTACAGCCCCAGCTTTTACAACGAGACGTGCGCTACGCAGGACTCGAGCTTCATGACTTTCGGTTTGGTCGACACCGTTGCTGGTGCGTATTTGCTCGCTTCCCGTTTGTTCGGAATACACGAGGGATTGATAATACCCGACAGACTGCGAGGCCATGTGCGACACCGTCTCTGGATGCACCTTTGTCAACACGTACTTTGATATCAACGGCAAGGTACGATCTCTCTTGTCTGACTAGCTGGAAGATAACTAAACCCCTTTGAATCGCAGAACGGCAGCACCCTCCTCACCTGCTCGCTCTTCAGCAAATGCCTCACGGACGCCTCGAACGACAACTGTGGTGGGCAGGACCAGGGCAATGGCGGGCTGACGGAGATTCAGAACTCGTCTGGGTTCTGCAAGGCCAAGCCTACTGCTTGAACTGCGAGAGGACTTTGAGATGTTGATGAAAACTCGAGAGTTGATGAAAGGGACTTTTTTGGATACAGAACGGATTATATTTTTACTTGGTTGTCTTTTTTCTTGGGACGCGCGTCAAACTTTTATTTTACCTTGATACGAGGGCTCGAAGTTGAAGTTGAACATATCACGTGCTCCTGGTTGAAATTTCCTCCAGCCAACCTCAGCCAGCTGCAAATTTGGAACATTCAGCACGCCATAGTTGACAAACGGACTTCTCAGTTGCTCTAAAACTCTATCATAAGCATGTCTTTTGGTGGCAGCTTGACCCTGGTCCCTGGCATCATGTCAGTGATCCTCTCAGCGGAGTCAGCGCTGGCGACCGCGGTGCCGAAGCCCGGGAACTCGATATTTGAATGGTAGTGGCACTATTGGGGAGATAGAACTTGATATCGGCGAAACTCAGTTAAACGGCGCTGGTATAAAAACCACAACTCGAAGCACTTTCGGAAGACAAGGCCAAAATGCACCTCGAGCTCTTTCTCGCGCTCACCCTCAGCACCGCCGGTGCTGTAGCCCGAACCTCGAGCGCGCCCACCTCCGCATTCAACACAACAGAGACGTTATCCCCACCGGCGTCGAGTACATCGAACTCTGGTGGGCCTCGAACTGCGCAACGGTGGACGCGAGCTACATGACGTTCTTCTTGACCGACACCGTCGACGGTAAGCACCCAATGTCATTCTAATACAAGACGGGTGACCATCCGATCTACGAGCTAGAATGTATGGCTCAGTGCGACTCTACCAGTCACTGCACTTTTGTCAATCCCCACTACGATGTAAACCGCATGGTGAATGGGCTGTGGGCCACTCCAAACAAACCTTTTCTACAACATTGAATCGTCTTACCCAGGGCTGCGACGCTAGCATGCAGCTCACCTGTTCTCTCTTCACGTGAGGCTGCCCTTCGCTGCAGCAGCATAAGTTCAATAGATCTAATGTTTTTCTTCACGACCAGCGAATGTCTTTCGGTTACCGCGAACACCAACTGCGGCGGGCAGGATCAAGGCGGGGACGAACCGGAGCCCGGCTCGCCGACTGCAATAGTCGACTCTTCTGGGTATTGCAAATCCAGCCCCACGATCTGGGGGCGTCGAATTAAAGTCTACTAATTTATATCGGGCAAGTAAGGATGGATGAATATGAACGTCAGCTAACAGAAAGTTCCGAACTCACACTCTATAACCTGGCCCTTTCCATCCGCTCCGTCATCGCCTTCCAAAACTGGTCCGCATCCACAAACCCAACCAAAAGCACCTCATCTCCCTTTCCCTTCCTCATCAGCCCTCGAAAAAAATCTGTCGCCTCCTCATCGCGATGCCAAAATCGGACATCATCCACATCCTTCCTGAACGGCGCTGCAGCAGTGAAATCCAACGATCCCCGAAAGACGAACGTGGATTCGTCAAATGTCGCCATGGGGGATATGAGCAGGGCCTCGCGGTGTCGCAAGGAGATGGTGCGAGCGATGGTGAGGTGCTCCGGTAGGGCTTTCCTCAAGGATTTTTTCCCGCGCGGCACTCGAGGGTACGTTTTGCCAAACACCTTCTCCGACTGTACCAAGCTGCTCAACACGGCAGCGAGCGTCGTCACCCACAGTCCATTGGGGTGAAGAGGAATGACGTTGGCGAACAGCTGAGCGAAGAGTTGCGCCATGATACCTGTCCTTTGAAGCGAAGGACTCGATACAGTGAGTCCTGTATGTAGGACGGCGCGGCCATCAGGCAGGTCGGGGACAGTGAGGTACACAGCAGAGGTGAATGCCACGGGTTGAGATCCATGCGGCGAAGGTTCGTCGTCTTCGTCGCCAGAGTATGCGAGCAGGATAAGCTTGTCGTCCAGCGCGTCTGGTCTGGAGCTCAAGCACTGGTAGTCTGGCACAGGATTCAGACCTGCCCTCGCCACTGACAGTAGATCTCGGCGCAGCAGCTCCTGCTCGGACGAGGAGAGAGTGAGCCCTGGGCGGTTGTAGAAGCGGAAGAACATATCGGAGGTAGCCCACAAAACACCTTTATAAGACGGCTTTCCGTAATCTGCGGAGGTCAAATTTGGGAGGCCGTGAAGGCCGTTCAATTGGCCCGGAGTTGCGAAGCTACCGGGCCAAGAGTCGACGGCTGTGTTTTTGGAAGAGAACTTGCAGAAAAGCGGATCTTTAGCCCGAGAAGGAAGTCCGTACTTAGAAATGACCATAAGAGACCCGAGAGAGCCATAACACAGTCCAGAAGACAAAGTAGAAGGTCATCCTCGAGCCGCAGATGGACATGGTACATGGTACGGAGCAGAAGCCAAACAAGCGAATGCAAACATATCCCAAGATCCAATTTACTACGCAGTGTACATGCTCTAAATTATATCCACTGGACCAAAATATACTACAAGATGCATTACAGAGTCCCTGAGCACGGATGCTGCTCTCCAGAATAATATACGTTTTGAAGATGTAATGTCGCTTCACAATCTAGGCGACTGAGGGGCGGGAACTGGCGCGTACTTTGCCTGGACGAAACTCAGCGAGCTGTCGACGAAGCAAAGGCGAGGGACACGCACCATCTCGTTCTCCTTCCTCTGGAAACCACACTTGACGTAGAAAGCTGGAGAAACACATGCATGCATGAGCCGACGTGGCACGCGGTGCGGGGGCGGGGGATCAAAGAACTCACGAATGTTATCATCGCTGCAATTCAGAATCGTCTTGTAGCACCCTCCGCTCTCGCTAATGTGCGTCAACGCCTGGATAATCCGCAGACCAAGCTTCTTCCCCTGCTGCTGCTTGTCCACGGCAATGTCCTCAATGTGCCCGACGCTGCTCAGCCCGTGCAGGAACTTGCGCTCGACGAAGAGCGAGCCGGCGCCCACGATCTTGTCCGTCTTCTTGTCGACGATGACGAGGGAGTAGTAGGTCTTGGCTGCCGCGCGCATGCTATTGAATTGGGCGACCCAGGCTGCTTCACCGAGGTCGGTCGCGACGGTGAGAACGGCAAGTACGGAGAGGTGCCCTCGGCGGTGGTCTGTCGACGCGAGGGGACGGATCTACGAGCGGTATTCAGTGGCGGGTTTAGACGCAGGGGTGCCAACGCACATGGACATCGGGATGAAGTTGGCTCTTGACTTCAGGAGAGATGAGGTCGGCCGGAAAGAGAAGGTCGAGCTCGTTGTCTGGCGTGAAGGACATGGCTAGGGAGTCTAGTTGGTGGTGGGGTGGTGTGGGTACAGGGCGGCCATTTTAATCCAGCGCCGTTGCGTCACTGCCACAAACGGAAGCTGATCACGGCTGTCACAGCGAACGTTTGAACTGCCTGTGATCAACGTATTCAATGGGCGGCCTTTCGTTGTCGGGAAGAAAGTGACAAAAATACTCAGGCTCGGAGACATTTCACAAAATCAGAACTCAAGTTTACGACTTTTAAACAAGTTTATAAACAATTTTGGATGCATAGGATGGTCGCACTGAAAAACCAGATGCGAAAGACCTTCAAGGCAACCTTCTGCCCGAGAAGCCTGATCCTGTCACGGTCAGAAAAATGACGTTGGCCAAGGGCACAGAAACATACCTAGTCAAACGGCCACACCCAACTTGTCCTCCACGAACTTGAACTCTGTCGGATCGAGTTGCAGCGTCAGGCTCTCGGAAATCGACCTCCAAAGCGGCGGAGTGACAGCCTCGAACACAAGCGAATTTACCGACGTCTGTGTTTCCTCCTCCGAGTCCTCATCAACCATGAGCAATCGGTTGTTGAATAGCACAAGCAGCGCGTTGCTGTATATTTTGCACAACACGAGGGCCAAGGCTTCGTGTAGTCCATTGTGCTCTTTGATGAAAAATACGAGGTCGACGATGGCAGCGAGGGCGGTTATGGTGCCCGTCTCAATCGTTAGTCGGATAACTTCGAAGAAAAGTCAGCCGAATTTCAACAACAAAGACAATGACTTACGGCGGGTCACTATGCCATTACAACTACTCGTCGCCTTGTTTCCTCGACGGTTCAGAAGCTGGAGACGGATCGTTTGAGTGGAAAGGATGGTACACGCTCAACTCACACAATAAGTCATCAACGCTGCGATAACAGTGTCCACCAGCGCGCTCCCGCCCAGTCGAGTCGCCACCGCTCGAACGAGGTCGGGGGATCGGTTCTCCTCCGATGCATCCAAGTACGTCTGAATGAGATGAGTCACGGTGTTTTCGTCTTTGGCAAACTCACATAATATCCCGCAGCAACACCCGCGCCGAGTTGGATCAGGGCAAGAAAAACAATGAACGCGAATGTGGTACGTGACCGCGAGATGTTCCATATGCGCCAGCCGTAATATAGCTGGTATCCGTGAAGAAAAGAACAAGAAGCGGTGAGTCGACCCACCTGGACTATAGCCGAAATGGTGCTGGTGAGGATTGGGACATCGAGGAAGGTGGTGTACAGCTCGTACAGATCAGGGACGTTGCCCCACCCGTACACGAACCATCTGAATCCGTCATACGTCGTCAAGCACGTCTGCACCCAGTCTAATATATAGGTGACATAAACTACAAACGAAATTAGTTGACCTTTTTCTTACAGAAAAAGAGGTGTTCACTCACCGATAATCTTCGATATCCGTCTGTCCTTCGGAAAACTGACGTGGTAAACGTAGACTTGCGCACTAAGGATACCAAGGAGGGCCCAGTTGAGGAGGAGACCTGTTGGCTACGTCAAAGTGGCGTCTGTGAAGAATTTGGAGCACCCTGACCGATGAGCCTTGGACCAGCTCTGATTAAATCAGACACAAACTCCAGAAGACGCCTTGCGACTCACAGCCAGATTATGTCCTCGCGAGAGGGATCCGTAGGTGGTGGGGTCAGGACGTGGACCATTGTGATAAAGGTGCCTCTTGTCAAGGAGTTTATAGCTACTGCGAGCCAAGCGTAAGTGCGCCTTAGCTTTCATTCTTCGGTGATTCGAGGAACTTCAGGGTCCTTTGTGGTCGGGATACCCGGGCGTGGGCATTGTCGGCAAGCTTCCAAAGAGAGCAAATTGCTATACAAAGCAAATTGTGCGAAGGATTAAGCGTTGTCTGCTCTTTTGCAGCGTACGCCGTAGAGGGAAATGCTGTCGAGGTGATGCCGTTGCGACCGATAGCGACTCTACAACGTCGACGAGAGGCTCGAGATTGACCAAGTGAAGCCGGATTTCAGGGAAGACGGCCAAACGTAAGGTCAAAGCGAGGATGAGCGCATTAATGAGCCTTAACCAGGCAGATACTGGCAGAACGCAATGAGGCTGAATCAAGCAATGTCGGGCATCTCCGGCCATCAAATTTTCAAATGACTTGTTCCTCTCTTCCACTTCAGAAACAGAGATTTTAGTTGCTCGAAGCCCGGCCAATTCTCACCACACGAACTTGAAGGGCGGGCTCATCCTGGCATGATGCAAGACGAAACGAGAACTCAACACAGGCGTGTCAGTCCTGGTCCGCTGATCCGACTCTCCGAGTTGCTCTGGTGCAGGGCTTGTTCAGGGCAGGGTCAGGCCCCAGGCCTACCAATCCATAATACAGCACCGCCCGCTGGCGAATAGCCCCAATGACTCTCAAAATTACCGCCGATTTCGTCAAGACATCGTCATATCCCGCGGTCGGAGGAGCTGACTTTTTCCGAATCGGCTAGCCGTAATTCTGCTGGGCGTATAATCTTTCCCCAAGTCATCTCTTCTGATATCAGTCCAGCTACCATTGAAATTTGGCTCGCTGTCGGGGGACTTTACTGAAATCCGTCGGGCATTTCTCTCAACGAACACTTGAACCTGTTCGGAGGTGCTCGGCGACATCGGGAATCATTACTCTAGCCATTCATGAGGACAATGTACCCATGTGGAGATTCCCCACCGGTGACCGCTCCCTACCCGTCGCGGGACCGTGTTGCCTGGGCTGTGCTGTACCCGAGAGTATATAAAGGAATGATCGGGCGGGCACGCGAGCATGCATTTTTCCAAAGTCTATGCTCAACTTCTTCAAGATCTCCCTCCAGAGCTCGCCGAAAATAGTTTTCAGTACCGAGAGGTGCGTCGACTTCATTCTGCACCCGCCCATCATCTTCTGACCCTTCTTTCCAGCTCAAAAAGCTGATCAACCAAATTGCGACCGAGTTGTTGGCTCTTGGGCTTGAGCCTACAGTTCTACACAATTTGCTGCAATCCGAGGGGAAGGGGAAGGGAAAGGAGAAGGAGACCGCACCCACCGTCTTCTATGAACTCGACACCACGTCTGGCAAGATTGAACCGCGTCTGCGCTTGTGGGTCGAGCCCCCGACCAGTCGCGTCGAGGAAGTTGGAGAATTCGAGATAGAAGGTTCATCTTCACTCTCTTCCCAGGTTTCTCTGTCCTCCGCTCTGCAGCGGCACCCAGAGTTCTTGTCGGGGCTCAGAATAGGGAGCCAAGTGGAGGTCGTCATCCCACTTACCTCTGACTCTGCTTTCTTTCAGCTACTGGCAACGAGCCTCCAAACCCTCCAGGCGCATCTCGTCACGATCAATGCACAGTTCGTCCGGACACTGGTCGAGTTGACTAAAACCGTGTCCGACTCTGCTCGGCCTGCATCATCTACCTCGTCGGGATTTAGAGTCCTCTCTGGGCTCAAGAGTGACGCAGGTGGCGTGCGCGTCGGGGCATCAAGCGCCAAGAGCGACTTGAATGCATGGCGGGAAATCTTTGCGCTCTATGTCGAAACCGAGATTTTCGAGAGCATTCACGAACGGGACCGGGGTGAACGGTCTGTTGAAGAAGCCCAAAACCGGCTCAGGAAGTTCGCCGACCGGATGACGGCACGAGGACTAAAGGACGGTCATCTTATGAAGCTCAAGCAGAGCCAGGACGCCTTGGACTGTTTTCTCCAGCTCAACGTCTTCATCTTGAACGTAAAAAAGGTGCTTATATCACCCACTTCGGACTGTCCAATCTTAATATCTCTTCAGTTCGAGCTCGCTAACGCCGAGGCAACGCGGAAAATTCTGAAAAAGCGTATGAAACGCACCGCACTCCCCACGACAGATTCGAACAACCTGAACTCCCTATCTCTGATACCTGTAATCGACGGTTCTCTTCCGCGAATTCTGGTACAGGAGCTCGGTACCACACTGCTTCCTATCATCCCGTCGCTCGAGGACTATCAGTGCTTCATCTGTATGAGTCTCGCGTTTAAACCCATCCGGTTAGCTTGCGGGCATCTCTTTTGCGTGCGTTGCCTCGTCAAGATGCAGAAGAGGGGCAACGGAGACTGCCCGATGTGCCGCTCGCCGTGTGTACTCGTTGCAAACAGATGTACGTTGTATCCGTGCTTGGTTCAACTTTGCTGATGTTTCGCATTTTAGCCAACGTCGATTGGGCGATGCTCAATTTCATGAGGGACTGGTTTCCAGAGGAAGCCACCGTCAAGCTCAAGCAGAACGAGCGCGAGGCTGCTCAAGAACAGCTTGAGGAGCTCGGTCTTCCGGAGGAGCGTTGCATCATGATGTAGAGTTCGGAAACAAATACGCAAGACATACATTGAAACCACCGATGTCAGAACCAGAACTACTCGTCTAAATCCAGGTTGGTCGATACATCTCTCCAATCGTCAATCACCTTCAACATGCTGTGGCATTTCTCACTAATACCCTGCACCGCTACGTCCCCGAGCAGAAGATAAAGCGGCCACGGTCGTCCAGCAGCCTTCCCCTCCCCTCGAACAACATCCGTTAGAACCTCCATTGCCTTGACCGGGTCACCTTTGATAAACCCATCAATAGTCTCGAACCACTTGATATACTTTTCGCGATCGGCATCGTAGTCGGGGATCTTGTTGTCCAAAAAGTACGGTACGGAACCCAGTGCATGAGTCCGGAAAGCCGCTGGCTCGACGATGAGCATGCGGATTGAGAATGGGGCGATTTCGGACGCGAGAGTTTCGCTGAGGCAGCGGAGGGCGGCTTTGGATGATGCGTAGATACCTGGGCGGATATTTCAGCGGCGTAATAGAGAAGGAAATATTAACTCCGACCAGTGGATGGGTTTTCGGGTCGCCAGCTGGTTCTAGAACCCATCATGACGATGGTTCCGGACCTCTTTGCGCGCATGTATGGGAGGACCGCATTGGTTACATCCAGCGTCCCGAAGACATTTGTCTAATGAGGTTAGTGATAGTTTTGCGAGCTTAGCTTCAGGAACAGTATTCACCTCAAATTGCCGCCTCAACTCGGTGGAACTATCCCAAGAGTGAGTTAACCCCAAGATTAATGCCAATGAAAAGTCACCCCGCCTCCTCTAACAACCCTTTGGCTCCGTATCCAATATTGTTGACCAACACATCAATATGCCCCCAAAACTCGACGGCGCGAGCAATCACACCCTTGATCGTCTCTTGGCCGGAAACGACATCGAGCTCCAACAGTCGGACGTTCTCCGCGTGGGGTTCATTCAGGTAACGTTCAATCTGTGAGAGCGCCCGTGCCGTCGCGATAACGCGATCTCCGCGAGCCAGGACAGATCGGACGAGACATTCACCAAAGCCGCCCACCGCCGAGGTCCCTTGACGTTCGGGTCAGTGGGTCTGCGAACAACAAGAAAGGGAGTACAAGTACCGGTAATGAGCCACACTTGCTGAGTTTCCATCTTGCGTCGTGGTCAAGTCGTGGTGGGAGTGGCCGAATGACTCGACTCTTACTTGATCCGTACTAGTCCTTCTGGCAGATGGCCGATGCCCGGATGCCCACATATTAACTTGAGCGCGGCCATCCGGGCTGCGGTTCAAAAAATGACGAAAGTTGGACGCGACGCGGCGCGTACATATCAGTGGCATCACCAACATCGAGATCATATGATCGTTCGAGTGACCAATTCAAAACTATTCATGTCAAAAAAAACCGCCGCAGTTGAGCAGAAAATACATCAAAAAATACACGTACAGGGTCCAGAATACTCGGCATGGCAGTGCATGTAACCAACTAGAAAATTGAGTGCATCCAGACCGTTCCAGTACGCGGATTCACGCTCGGCCCTTACCCTTATCTTTCCCAGATCTCAACACATCCTCCAAAAACTCAACAGCCTGCGGCGGAAATCTCTCATCCAAGGGCTCCAGATTGAGAGGCACAACAACTGGCCAGTGATAATAGCTCGAGATTGGGTATGTGAGCTGGATGCTCGCCCGAGGTGGCGGGTATGACCGCGTGTTCCAGTCTACACGAAAGACACCGCTCGTGCATCTGCCTTGAAAGATGTAGGTGCTCGTCAAGGGCAAAACCCGGCCGTAGATGTCGTGTGTGCGGGTGTGGTGCCAAAATCCGTATTTGCTCGATGCCACGGAGGACCGGATGGCAGCCAGGCCCGCCTCGAATGCGCGGCACGCATGCTCCGTGGCGCTCTCCAGCCGCACGTCGCACGTCAAGATGAACCCGTGCTGCAGTCGCCATGTAAGTCTAGGTATACGGCGGGTAACACCATGATCTCGCTACGCACCTTTGTCCTTCCAATGGGTGGCACAGGGCAGGAAGGTGTAGGAGGTTGCAAAGGATACTCCACTGTACCATAGAACTCTCCGATGTGCGGCGTGAAATGGTGATACACGCCCCCTCGGCCTTGGGCTGACGACGCGAGGAGCATGATCCCTGTCTTGCCACTGAACGCATACGCCTTGACCACCTCGATCGACGCAAGCTGCTCGCTGAGGCCCAAGGCAAAATGACATAGACTGCTGTCGGCGACTTCGGATTCGTGCCATGGCATGGTTTTGGTACTGGTGGTCGTGGTGGGGGGAGGAGAAGAGGTTCGCTTCGACAACAAGGAAGCAGCTGAAAAGAGGGCCACACAAACACGAGGCAGGGTCCTTTATATCGCCCACAAATCGCCCACAAAAGACAATGGCCACAGTAACCAATCAAACTTGGATCAAAACCTGGTCAGCGCCGACTCCAAAGTCCTCTTTGCGAAGGATTCCACAACAACTGCCCAGATAGAGCTGCGCACAAGGGAATACCGCCCTCCCAGGAGATCTGGCAGAAGATCGATTACCGGCCGGAATGCGTCACTGCTCTACAGCTTTTGTCCCATATAAGTTCATAGCCTTCAATAAAGCCGTCAAGAGGCCGTCGTGCCGCGGTCCTGGGTTTCACATTAGAACGCCACGAGAGGTAACACGAAGCAGGATATTTGGCTGCAGAGGAGGCGAGGCAAGTGGGTTTGAGCAAGATGCACCAATTGCCATTTAGGGTAATCGGATGAAGTTCCCACGCCCTTCCCGTCCTCAGTGAGCACTCAGAAGGTTAACAAAATCTCCGACATTAGCCCCAATCAGGGTAGGAAGAGCAAGGCACGCACGTCAAGAACATATCACACGAGGAGCAAAGGCACACATGCGCGGGAAACGCGGGTGGAGAAATGTCAAGTCCCAAAGAAGACGATTGTTGTTACAGACAGAGTCAAAGGTGTTGCAGGAGGGTAGAGAGTATGGTAGATAGTAGGTAGCGTATGTACTTGGTGGGCAGGCGGTGGTGGTCACAACAGCAAAAAACAGCGTGCATGCTAGCGCTACGGGATGGATGTAGCAGCAGTAGCACGTATTAACGGCACAGAGGCCGGGAGGGCAGGGACGCGCAGGGTGGAGGAGAGGATGGAGGAGGCAGTGCGGCATTGGGTAGGTACGCGCTGCGTCATGCGCGGGTATGAACGAGCCGGGTAGTAGTCGTAGTACGATTTAGGGCGGCATCACAAGCCTTGGATCTGCACGATGAGGAATTGCTTCTCGTCGCTGAATTGCTCGTCTGTCAGTGTCTCAGCGTGCATCCAAGGAAGGGGGGAGCTTGGAAGACGACATACCCTCCTTGTCGTTGTGGAAGGTCTTGAGGAACGCAAGGAGCTTGTCCTTGTTTCTCCGAAGGATCGTCTCAATCTGCGGCGGCTTCTTGGGGTTCGCGACGAACACCTGATGACGAGACATCAGATACAGCACAAGCGCAGACAGTGACACGCGCACCTTGAAGACATGGAAGGCCTCAAACTGAATGTTCTTGCTCTTGTCCCGGAGCAGGTTCATCATCATCTTGAGGTTCGCCTCGTTCGCGATGTACTTTGTCATGACATTAAAGTTGGCGCGGTCGAGCAGAATCTCGCCAAGCAGCTTCAGGGACTGCCGCTTGGTGACGTAGTTGTTGGAAAGAATGAGGGTGGTGAAGGAGGAGAAGAACTGGGACAAGTTAGATACAGCATGGGTTTGACACAATAAACGCACTCGGTCGTAGTTCTTGTCCAGATACTCGGCGACCATGGGTTTGTGCCTCGTCAGCGTCTCCTTGAGGTTGGCAAACGCATCGCACGATATACCGAACGTGGTCGTTTCGATGTAATGCGGGAACTTGTAGAATCTGCGAGCGCCGTCAGCGTCGGGATACCCACTAAGCAGCGGGACTGACTGATCCGAGTACAGAAGGATCTTGCTAAGCTGCTCGTGGCGCAGCATCTCCTTCAGTATCATCCCGGTATTGAGCGCGACCTCCTCGTTCTCGTAGCCTGCAAGAGCGGCGAAGATGACCTCGTGCTTGCCAGTCAGGTACTCGACGGTCGGCCATCGGGCACCTATCTGTCGTCGCAGAAGGTTGTTGAAGATCTGAACAACATCCTTCCGAGCCTCAAACTCGAAACGAGCGATGTTGACGACAAGATGGTGTAGCAGATCGGTGTTGTACGTCTCCTGCGCGAGCTGGGCGACGAGTTCTGGTAGTGGGTCTGAACCCGTCGTGAGCACGCTGTGGTGGCAGAAGTCGGACGAGGGCTACACACCACCATCGCCGTATAGAATCCCCTTTATCTGCTGTAGATTCTTTGAAATGTCCTCGGCAGCCTAGTACAGGGCCGGATTAGAAAACGCGATGGCGATGTAGAGATATGGCGGCGCACCTTTCGCCGAACCTCTCCACCTGGCGCACCATGGTCTAGTCTCGGGATTGCGTCTCGTAGGCCGCGAACGAGGTCTGGGGGAGTCCGTTGCTTTGTCTTGAAGAAGTTCATCTGAGGGGCCAGACGGAGGACCAGAACAGGGAAGAATGAAAGACAAAGAGACGAAACGCCGACGCGGGAAAAAGAAAGAAAGGCTGTAAAGCCCTAGTTGGTGGCCAAAGCGGGTCGGGGGTGGTAAGCGGCCAAGGCGTTGTTGACTCTCCTGCTGATATCCCAATTGGGAATCTGCCTGTCAACCAAACTCGTCGCGGATAAATCTCTAGTTTCATTTCTCTGCAGCCACCGTATTGCGCTGCAGTCTAGCCCAATCTGTGACCCACTTGCCTGTTCCCCTGCTATCGTCTGTGGGTCTTTTCAAGTCACCAGATGTCCTCCGAAGCCCAAATTTGGCCCGCGAGATGACGTCGTCTCATCGGCTCCAGCCTCCGAGCCTGCTCGTGAGTATTTGAAACTTTTTTTTTTCGGTGCACGATGCTTCGTTTCAAATTAGCAATCTGACGACTTGCCGTATGGTCCCTGAATCAATGGAGCTCTCAATTTTTACAAAAGGGAATGGCCTAGCGCCTCGAGCGGCTGGGCTATTCCACAGCCCATATGCAAAACTTGCGATGGATTGGCTATTCCGGTTTATTACACGCGACGCGACCACCTGCTTGCTCTGCTCCACCTCCTGTCCGCAAATTAACTCCACCCTGACCCTGAATGAACGCCTTTAAAAGCCTGTTAAGATTATATGGCTTACGGACTTCTTCTTTCTCCGCGTCTGGCTGGCTTGTGGACTGGAACTCGTTGGATTTGGATATGGTAACCTGAACGACCACGTGAAGTACTGGATGGCCATGTTTCGCCTTCGTATGACGTGTCTGCAATACACGATCTTCAGTCGACTCCAAACTCGATCTAGACCCGGGATCTGTGCCGTCGCAGTTTCGCTGGAACCTGTCGAGCATTCCAACCCGTCATTGTGTGTGGTTCTCTCTGGTGATGCGCAGGAGTTTTCTGAATCGAATCCAGCTGATACCCCTGTCTCAGTGTCTGACTCTCTCCACCATGTCTCTCTCGGGCACTCTCATCTGCTCCAACATCCTTGCTCCGGTGTCCTCGACTCGGCCCCAGACTTTCCCAGCAACCTGCGCAGTATTACGCCAAACTCTGCAAACCCTCAGACATCCAATTTCTCCTGCCATTCAATATGACGGGATTCTCTGCCACATACACACCCTGTAACTGAGATTCGGGGGTGGCGAACCGAGGACGTTCAATGCGCGGCTTCAAAAAGACCCCGAGATATCTCTGGTCCAAGGGCTCAAGGATTCGGAGGGTCAGTGGACATTGGGCTGCGTACCGAAAGACGACTCCGACCGGGCGCGCGGCGTCTGTTTGAACGCAGATGTGGCTCTGGCTTTAGAAAACGAAACGGTGCATGTCATATTGACGCTGTCGGGCTGTTTCGAATGCGGATTCCCAGGATCATCGCCTACAAAACATTTTGAAGCTTCTACTATCCGTCACCCTCATCAATGAGCTCACTCATCTCCTCAAAAACCATTTTCTTCCCCACCCGAACGGTGCTGAAAACTACGTCGAGGCTGAAGCTGGATGGAGTCTGGAGAAGGCCCTCCTCGGCGGTCATATCCGCGTAACCTGGGAATCCGTAACAGAAATAGGAGTCGTCGAGAAAATTGCCAGACTTTCGCTTGTGCCGGACCGCGAGAACGAAGAGCGCCTCATCGGTACGATGGCTCATCCATTCCAGTTCTCTCTATGCTGAACCATTTCTTAGTGGACTCGGATATGGAAGCGTATTTAGCGGCGTTGGATTCGGCATGCATCCTCAAATTATTCGACCTTGAATTGACGCGCGTTGGGCAGGGGGTCCCGTCTATGGTCACCACTCGAGGGTCTTCCCCGAATGACTGGACGCGGTGGCCGCCTCGCATGAAGTTGGAGCCTGGTCAAGTGTGGACCTTGGTCGGTGCAAATCGAGCCCCGTTCACGGAGGGTGTTATGGGTTGAATATGTATGTAGTACATATACTTGCCCGTTCGGAGGGATAGCATCCATCTTGTTGTTGACCGATATAGAACGCCATGATGTTGTTTACTTCCTCTTCAGAGTCTTTTCCAGGACGTCCACCAGCTTCGGTAGCCTTCCAACAAATCGGTATCCTGGGTCTCTGCGCCCCCGTTCTTGAGGCCCATAGTGCTTTTGTCCTTCGTCGGACGTGCCTTTTTATCACCCACTTCATCGCAGCCACGCCAGCTCGCGAATGTAGGAGACCACTCATCTCGACGTACGGGATGTGGGTCCCATGGCCAGTGTCACCGCGGGATCGCGCAAAATGCCGCTTGACGCCGCTGCGACCCTTGCCTTGATCACTGCCCTCCCTCCACGACGGCCTCCGGCCTGCCAGATCGATTCCGAGACAGAGACGCAGGCGGAAATTCTCCACAGCGTAGCTCGATGACGGCGGCAACTGACGATCGGGACAAACCTCCTGTCTCTCTTCACCATGTCGCTCTCGGGGCTCATCATCTGTGAAAATGTCTTTGAGGACCCCAACGCGGCGCAAAACTTCCCCGCGACACTCTCAATAGTGCAACAGACGATGACAGCGCTCAAAGAATCCCTGGCAGCCCACTGCACCTACGCCTCCGTACTCAATAGCGTCGGGGTTCTACGCCGTAAATACCGAATGTGGAGCCCGGAGGATACGAGGACCCTGCTGCAGAATGATCCCACCATCGTGTTGGTGCGGGGGCTCAAGGCGCCGGGTGTGGGTTGGCTCTGGGGCTGCGTGGCCCTACAAGATGCCGACCGGGCCAAATACGGGGAAGGGATCTGCTTGAACGGGGACATTGCACTGGCAATGGAGTCCGATACAACGGTGCGCGTATATGTACATTGTGTCGTTCTTCCCATGCTCATTGCTACCAGGACCCTTTCCTCCGCGACGTATGCAGAACGATGTTTTCTGTTACCGTCATCCGCGGGATGATGCACCTGCTGAACCATCATGCCTTCCCAGACAAGCGCCTGGAGCCGACTCCTTTTGCGTTTGGCCATGGGAATCTTGGGCTCGAGTTGGAGGATCTTCTCCTCGACGGCCACATTGCTATAACATGGACGTCGCAGCCCGACATCGGCGACCTCTCAGCAGTCGAACGAGTGACTGTGGTCCAGAGGCCCATAAACAACGAGTACAAGGAGGTCCAACTCCGTAAGCATTCATTGACCGTCTCTTCTGCGTACTGAGATTTACTCAGTGGGGCATCATTTGACCGAGTATCTCGAATCCATAGCCAACGGCCAGTTCCTTTCAGTCGCGTCCTTTGAGGATGCTCAGCCAGTCAAACCACCTAAACTTCCCATGGTGCGCGACCGTGGCTGGGTCCTCCGGCGCAGTACAGGGATCCTCTTGGAACCCGGTCAAGTCTCGAATGGGGCCGGGTGCGGGAGACTCTTTACATACGAGGACCAGCAGGCCGTCATAGCAAGGGAGGCTGCTCGGGCTGCTGAGGAAGAGTGGGACAGTTGAGCAGGAGCCGAGTTCGTCTGTATCTCTTAATTCCAATCACAATCTGAGTCAAGTTTTAGTCAAGGACGATCGGTTACCCTTCTCCTCTCCACACCACCATGTCCTCGCTTTCTGGCACTGTCTTGTGCAAAGACCTCTGCAACGACCCCGACGCCCGACGCCGATTTCCGGAGACGTTCGCCGTCGTAGAGCAAACCATGAATGCGCTCAGGCGGTCATCCCTGACCCACATGCGTTACGCGAACCGGCTGAACGACATTGTAGCTGACCGGGATATTGACTGCGACAATCTCAAAATGTGGATACAGGAAGATATCAAAGCTTGGTTCCGGGCGAATCTCAATGTCTGGCTGGTGGCAGGGCTCACCCGGGAGCAAGATGGATCGATCTGGGGCTGCGTCCCCAAGAGCGACGTGGACCGAGCAAAGTACGGGGAGGGTATCTGCCTGAACGGCAATATAGTTCAAGTGCTAGAGTCGAGAGACACCGTGTGTGTTGTTCTTATATCACCTCTTCACATGCTCATTCATCTACCAGGAACCATACCTCAGGAACGTCTGCAGAATCATGTTGTCCGTTACGTTGGCGCATGAGATTATGCATCTCCTCGATTTGCTGGCCTTTCCAGAGTGGCGAATGAAAAAAACGCCGCCAGGAGTTGATGATGAGGAGTCGGGCTTCAAGCTCGAGGCTGGACTTTGCGGTGGATATATCAGGGTCAGTTGGGAGAACGAGGACGACAAAGACCAAATGGCCAAGATCTCGCATCTCACATTTCGGGAGAGGTTCAGCAAGGAGGAAGATCCCGACGCACTATTGGGTATGCATTCATTCATTCCTTCATCTCCGTTTTCGTGTACTGTACTGAGAAAAAGGTCAGCGGAACACGTCCAAGAGTGGTTCGACAAGCTTGCGCAGGGCGAGATCATGGAGTTCTCAGCGTTCAAGGATGTGACCAATACCCAAATTCCGGTATCCATGGGGCGCCGCCGTGGGCCTCGCAATTCTTCCCGGTCCCTTCCTGGAGGATACACAACATATCCCCTGAAACCTGGTCAAGTCTCGATGTTGGTGGGAGCTCGCCGAGCACCCTCCAATCGACCGTACACGTACGAGGACCAGCAGGCGGACATTGCTGGCCGCTGAAGATTGACCGTTTCTCGCTCTATGTATGTATGTATCTTATCGATGTATTCTATTCGCACAATGGTCACTTAATCCCTCATCTTTCTCCACATTCGTCATGTCGCTCTCGGGCCCGGCTCGTTATCTGTCCAAATGTCCTGGAGGACCCCAACACGGCGCAAAACTTCCCCGCAACGCTCTCGATACTGCGTCAGACCATGACTGCGCTCGCCGCTCACACAATCGCGGAAGGCCCATGTTATCTTACTCGGGTGGACCCAGGACGATATGAAGACCTGGCTACAGGATGATCCCACCATCGGGTTGGTGCGGGGACTCGAGGCGGTGGAAGCGAGTTGGCTCGGGGGTTGTGTGGCCTTACAAATGCCGAGCCGGCAAAGTATGGGCAAGGGATCTGCATGAACGGGGACCAATCGAGTCCAACGAAACGGTGCGCGTGTATATTCTATTCTCTCTTCCCATGCTCATGATTATCAGGACCCTTCCTCCGCGACGTATGTATGCAGAACGATGTTGTCGGTTACCGTGTTCTCTCCGGGGTGATGGACCTGCTGCACGACCACCTGCGCTTCGTCATGAGAGTCTTGGACCTGAGCTGGAGAATGGGTGGTCACATTCTTATCACGTGGACGTCTCAGCGCGACATCGGCCATCTCTCAACAGTTGAACGAGTGACTGCATCACGAGCCAGCAGACCACGAATGGCATGAGGGCCAAACTCCGTAAGAATTGGCGGACTCTCCTTCTGCGTACATACATACTGAGATTTGCTCAGGGGAGCAGCATTTGTCAAAACTGTCGCAGACGGCCAGCTCCTTCCAGTCGGTCACTTTCAAGATGCGCAGCCAGTTTCGGCTCGTAATCCTTTTCAAGCCCGACAAGAGCGGTACGGGGGAAGACCTTATATAACATTCGACTCTTAGAAAAGGGGAAGAGGAGGAGCAATTGAGCAGACGTGAGCGTCTGTCTCTGAGTGTCCACTGTATAATACATCTAAATCCCATCCTTTCTGTTCGCACTCTGAATATATATCCCAGGGCACAGTTCAGCTTCTGTGGTCGACGTTATTGCGGTCTAAATGGGTGAATTTCAGTTGCAGGTCGGTATTGTCGTCGGGCCCTTTGGACGATGCATCAGCAGCGAACGACAGGAGCAGGCATTGGCCCCTTGCCATGCGAAACAAGACACCGTGGAGGGGGAGAGGGGATACAAGTGGCGATACGCACTTTGCAGACACTCACTCCACCTCTGAGATGATACACGAAGCGCGTGCGGTGTGCGAGCTGTGAGGAGCGAAGTGCTTGAAATGTATCCTAGAGTCGTTCTGCAGTAGGAAAGAAAGTCAGAATGAGCGCATAAGCGCATATACGAGGGTCAGACGTACTATGCTGCCTCTGAACTCTGCAGTGACGCTTCTGGCAAGGCTGCAAGGGGCTGAAGCGGTGTACGTACTCGAAAGCGTCCGCCGTGTCGCCGCTTGCTGCCAGCGTCAAGCCCAGGAAGCGATCATCTCGTCATGGCGGTGCCTTCCAGCAGTCAGGGAGGATGAGGAAGGCGAAGGCGGAAGATGAGGCACGAACTAGGACAGTCGTGTACTTAACGCGAGTTTCGAGCATGCCTGAGAAGAGCCTTAAAAGTTTTGCGTTACCCTTGGGGCGGCTGAATCAGGATGAGCCTGGCTGAAAGCGCCTGTTTAAGAACCTTGTGTGTCGAGTCTAGCCTGGACGTACCTTGCAGAGTCCTTCACCCTTTCTTTTCTGGTGATGGACGATGGGGAGGGCCGAGAGAAAGGGGCAGAAGCCGATGCTGAGTCAACGATCGGTTGACCTCTCTCCTCTCCGCACCACCATGTCCTCGCTTACTGGGATTGTCCTCTGCAAAGATATCTGTCGGGACGTTAACGCACAAGACCTGTACCCGGAGACAGTCGCCGTTATTCAACAAACTATGACTGCCCTCAGGCGGTCAACCAAGGCCCACCAGCGATATGCCAATATCATCAATGATATAGCTGAGAAGCGCGGCCTCGACCACTTCAAATTCTGGCGGCAGGAAGACGTCAAGAAGTGGTTCTGCCCGGACGTGTATATCTCGTTGGTCGCAGGGCTCAAGCAGGAGCACGAGGGATGGATGTGGGGTTGCTTCCCCAAGAGCGACGTGGACCGGGCGAAGTACGGGGAGGGTATCTGCCTGAACGGAGATATCGTTCAAGTGCTCGAGTCGAAAGACACTGTGCGTGTCTTGCTTATATCACTTCTTCCCATGCTCATTCCTCTATCAGACGCCATACCTCAAAGATGTCTGCGAAATAATGCTGGCCATTACCTTGGCGCATGAGATCATGCATCTCCTGAACTGGCTCATTTTCCCTGAATACCGAATGGAGAGAACACCGCCTGGAGTCGGGAATAGCGAGTCGGGCTTTGAGCTCGAGGCGAGACTTTTTGGGGGGCATATTCAGGCCGTATGGGAGGAGAAGGCGCACCAGGGACAAGTGCGGAAGATTAGGGATTTAAGTTTCCGGAAGAAGGGTTGGAAGCCAGAAGATCCTGATGCATTACTGAGTATGTATTCACTTTCATTCCTCATCTTCCCTTTCTGTACTGACAAAATGATTAGAGGATTCACACCTCGAGGAGTGGACCCGCAAACTCGCGGAGGGCGAGCTCATAGACTTCTCGTCGTTTGATGATGTACATATATATGGTGCACTTCCCACCATTCATGATCCGCGGGCGTGGGCCTCTCAGCTCTCCAGTCCAATTGGCCGAGGGAGCGGGTTTGGGGCTCATCACACGTCCGGGCGCGTTGAAACCCGGCCAGGTCTCAGTAATGGTGGGAGCTCACCGAGCGCCCTGGAATCGACCATACACATATGAGGACCAGCAGCGGGACCTGGGAACTGCAAGGCGAGCTGCCGAGGCTGCTGCTCAAGATTGATCATGATGTGTATTTGAACGATGAACGATGTACTTTATTCGCGCAATGGTCAACGGCTTCCAGCTGGATTTCGCCGGAAAACAAAGCAACTTGGAGCGCTGGCCTCTTCGGGTGCGGTCACAAAGCCAAGGTTTCATGATGAGACAGTGCAATTGGAAGCGGTGTCGACAGGTCACGATTGGCAGCGTTGGTGAGGAACCTTGAGGGCAGTGAAAGTAGCGTAGCGACGTAAAGCTCCATGCATTTTAATCCGACATTAGCAGCAGGGAAAGGACGAAAAGATGTACATGGACACGAAGGCGGAATATAATAGCTGACAAGAGGAGGGTCCGGGCATTAGATACGGTGTGTAGGTACGCGGGAGGAGGTCTCGCATCGCCTAGTGCTTGGTAGCCTTGACGATGGAGACGACAATGATGATGATGATGACTGCAATAGCACCACCGATGATGAGGCGCATCTGGGGGTGGGTGAGGCGAGGGCGGGTAGGGAGGAGGAGGTCGACGCACCTTCATGTCTTTCCACCTTTAGAAGCGAATCAATGACGGAGCGTGAGAGGGTAGGCGGGCAGGGAGAGAAAGGGAGCAGAAGCCGTGAGTGAAGACCTTTGTCTGAGCAGGAGGCGGACATACCACATGTTCTGTAGAGTGTCGGGTCAGTGCCAGCAAGAACAAAAAGCGGACAGCAAACGCACCTTCCGGACACGGTTGGCGCCACGACGGAAGCCCTGAGCGCTTACTGCCAGGTTGTCTGGTAGAGAAACATTGAGACGCTGTCCTCCCGTTCAGAGTACGAGCGGCGACAGACCAGTCTTGTCTTGCAGAGAGTCGAGACGTTCGCCCCGCTCTGCTACTTTGGTGATATTCTCGCGCATGATGCCGACGGTGTCGTCGATTTGGGCCTGGATGGCAGCGGTCTTGGCATTGCCCTGGCTGCCTCCTGCAGCAGGGGCACCGCCAGCGCCGTTGCGGGGCAAGTAGGGGTCGTATGGCTCTGACCTGGTGGTGATGTCAGCGGGACTTGCAGCGACTTGGAGACGTAGCAAGGACGGACATGACTGGTACGTGGGGGTCTGTTGGTGGAGGAGTGAGTTGGAGAGGACGAGGGCTGCAGGCTGGTACGCACCGTTTCAAACGAGGTGGTGAGAGGGCACTGTCTAGTGATCACGATCCTTGTTTGCGCAGCTCGGCACAGCTCCTTACAAGTCCTTACACCGAAATCTTGACAAACAGCGCGCCGAGTCCCGACGCCCACCGACATCTCCGCACCCACTTTTTCCTCCATGGTCTATTCCACTTTGTCTTGAGGTTACGTGGACTTGTACGGCAGCATTGAGCGGCGTACGTTGAACCCTCCGGGAAATTTGTATGCATCCATACATGGCCATGAGCCGCCCAGCGGCAAAGAGCATTCTTCTTCAAGTTTCCGTGACGACTTTCTTCAAAGGCCAAAGGAAACATTCCTCAAAGAAACAAAGAGACGGTCAACTTAAAAATCCTCTTTGTCCGGATGCTTCTTCGTCTACCCTTCCATGGCTCTCCTCACAGGACATGTATACACACTCAGGTGCGAAGCGTACAGCAACAGAATGCTCGATTTGGCCGCAGGTGAGTATATTGATCCAAACTTCCGGAATTACTGCTGAGTTGGGCTCAGGCAACTCGAACAACGGCACCGCGGTCATAGGCTACCACCCCGAAACCTTGCACCCCAACGCATTCAATCAGTTCTGGATCTTGACCCTCATCGGCGGAACGACCGATGTGTACACCGTCCAAAACCTCAGGTCTGGAACATACCTCGACGTGGTCGGTGGCAACAAAAAGAACGGAACGGCCATTGTTGGGTATTCTTGGAATCGTCCCAACAACCCCAATCAGTACTGGCGGGTCTATGAATGTGAATGGAATGGGCGCCATAGACTACAGAATATTGCGAGTGGCACATTCCTCGATCTTCCCAATCCGGCAGACTGTAAACAAACACCAGCTTCCGATTGCTCGCCACTCATGCTTTGTAGTCCACAAGGTCCACGCTTGGTCAAAGCAGGACAACAACCCCCACCAAATGTGGAACCTCGTCCGCGTCTCTCGTACAGCCGAGGAAGTCCGCAACGCTCTGGAGAGTCCCTATGTCAACCCGGAAACTTTCAAAAGCTACCGTGCCGACGCAGTGTGAGATTGAAGACACTTTCAACCCATTCGCCGACTCATCAGAATTTTGCTCTAGTTATGTGACTATCCCCAGAGACGTGCGACAAGAAATCTGGACGGGATCCGGTCTAAAGGATGCCGAGTGGCGCGAGTCGGTCTTTGACTGTACGCTCAACTCGACTTCAACTCGAATATCCTGCTGAACGCATATGTGGGCGACGACTTTGCTTTTGTCGCCAAGGCCGCCGTGTCCAATTACGCCAAGTCGAACATCAAAGGCAGCGTATAAGGGTTCTCGTCGAACCTGAATGATTTTCTTTCTTTAACTGCTTTACAGAAAATCTCCCTTCTCTTTGGCATCGGCTACACCTCGAACGGCCAAGATATTCACGCGTACAATTTTTATCTGAATGATACGCTTGACAGGGCTGTTTGGTTTGAGCCGCAGAATGGGAAAGAGGAACCCGGCGTATAGGTCACAGTTCGGTACTTACTGAAGTTGCTCTTTCAAGACCTCACGTACTACCAAATTACATTTCAATCTCACCTGTCTTTCTAATCTCGTATACGAATACGATACGCCTGACTGGCAGGGCTGTTTGGTTTAAACCGCAGACTGGGAAGCGATGGCGAACCCGGCATATATGATATAGTTCATGGTTCAGTACTTACTGAATGGTTCATTTCAGAGTTCAACCCAGTTGCATTTGCGTGTCACCCGTTTCCATAACTCTTGATCAGTAAAAACCTTTTGGGCCATTGCATATTTTCAAAACAAGAAAATCGCCCTACAATTCTACACTCTCCGCTCGGGTTGCTCTGCGGGGCGAGGCACGTTTTGGGAGAGTCGACACGCGTCGCGAGACCGGGGTCGCGTATTCGTCACTGTCCGATCCCTCGGGTCCCTCCTCGTAACCGTCCGATTCCTGTTCCTCCCCGAAGTCCTCTTCCTTCTTCACCTGACGCTCCCGCGTCTTCAGCACCTTCTTCGGCGTCCCAGACTCCTTCTTGACCCGCCGCCGCTTTCCGCCTGTGGTCACTTCACCTTTCGGCTTGGGATGTTTCTCCGATTCCAGCAGACGCTCGAACACGTCCTCGGGGTACGCGACACACTGGAGGATCACGAACGGTATCGTGAGACGCCCGTCATGGAGGGCCTGAGAGATCCCCTCGTATGCGAAAGGTATCTTGCGTGTAGCAGGTAGCGTCTTGTTGACATCTTCGACCCACTCGTGACCACTCTTAGTCTTGAGGGTGCCTGTGACCCATTCGTTCAAGACCCCCGGCGGGAGAAGGTTGATGTGGTGAGGAGCAATCTCTCCCCATCGCTGGTAGGTGTATGTGCCGGCCAGTCGCCAGTCATTTCTTGTTGGGGGTAAGTGCAAGGTCAAGAGGGATTCCAACAACTTACGTCCCCTCTCCGACGAAGAAATTCATCGGCTCGCCTGACGCGCCGCTCAAGCCGAAAAACCCCATTCCATGAGCTCCCGGCCTTGGAGGGAGAGCATTGTTCCAAGAGCGATTGTAAGTACAGCTAGAATATGGATCGGTTTCAATTTCTCGTTTCCCGGTTGGAAACGATACTGGAACTCACAAGGCCATTTTCCCTGGTTTACCCCAGTTGTGATTACATGTTTGATGGCCCCCACCGAACGCCTATGGGTCATGCTCATGAGTATACGAGACCGAGCAGTAAACTGCACACACACATCACTGATGACTTTCCGAGAGAAACCCCGGTTGTACTTTTCATCCACCTCGATCGCTGGTGCCAATCCAAACGCATCGACGTTCCAGATGTCAAAGTTGCCGTCCTCGGACTTGATAAGGTACACACGCTTCAACAGGTCGGGTTCGCCATCGTTCTCCGCCTTGATAATGACGTCGATCACCTCGTCCTCGTCCTTGACCCCTGCTGGGACAGCGCTGTCGGGGATAGATGCCCAAGCGTCGCGCGGAGGCTTGGTGGGTTCCTCAAGCTCCTCCGAATTTTCAACCACGGGCGAGACGGCGCGCGCCTCTGTTGCCTCCGACGAGAGATCGGGTAGCTGGGTCTGCAGACGTTCTGTCTGAGGTTTGGGTCTCTCGTCCTCAGATTCTGACTCGAGGAGCTGCCCAAGGCGTCAATACTGAGCGACGCAAACTTCACGACCAACGCACCATGATGACCTCGCGCTCCAGAGGCTCTTGCTTTGCAAGAAATGTACCCGACGGAGACTGAACCTAGAACAAGAGAATAGTTTGGCATCATGGAGTCGAGGATGCGCAAAAATAAATACAGACCTTTTTCCGATTGGCCTCATGTTTGTGGATCTTGTGGCGCCGTAACTCACCCTCCAGCCTCTTGTTCTGCGCCTCGAGATGGTCGACTTTTTTCAGCGCTTTCAGGAGTTTGATCTCCAGGTCCAAGGACTCCCGCGACTTTTCAGCTAGTAATCTTCGCAAGATGGCCACCTCAGAGCTGTCATTCGAAGCGTCTGGGATTTTGGCATCGGGAGAAGGGCTAAGTTTGGGCTTGACCTCGGGGCCTCCGTGCTCTGGAGACGACGGGTGCATGCTGGTGAGAGTAAGGATATCAGAGCACCCGAGAGTCGAGTTGTCGATGCTCTAAGGGAGACGCGCTCGTGGTTGGAGCAAATCCAACCTGCTTGGCCGAATGAGGAAGGAGATGATCGATGATCAACCCAAACAGATCAAGACAAGACTAATTAAGAGTTTGGCCGAGCCCTCCAACCTCTCCGCCTCCAAGCCCTGCGCTGGGTGCGCGTCGTACCGCATATAAATACCCGCCTGCACCTCCCCACCTTCCTCCGTAGTCCCGCCATCCCCACGCATAAAATCTTCTTGTAGTAACAAGTCGCCGATACTGCGTTCCCGGGCCTATGCCCACCTCTACGCATTTTAGAATGTCCACCCCGCACGTACCCGCACGACGTGGCTCTTCCCCGTCGAGAAAGCCCATGGCGCAAGACCAACCCTCACAGACTTCCAGTCTCGCTGTCGTCGCCCCGAAAGACTATCGGGTGCAGGACGAGGGCGAATCGGCGATGCGTGGTGCATTTTGGAGGTCTTGACTCTTCAACAAGAGTTTGATGGACGAGGGAAGTACGTGGTGGAGCATGGGGCGCAGGGGGATCCAGGGCTTGTGCGGGAGAGGTTCTTGCGGAGGTCAAGGAGCATCGGCTGGCGCCCTACACCAAGTCAGAGCAGTATGTCCGGATTCAGACCACGCCAGGGTAAAGGGGGTATCAGATGCATGTACATAGGTACAGCGACTATTCGAGCCAGACGACCTGGACATCTTTATCGTTGGGCATCATCAAGATCTCTTTGTGGAAAGCGACCTAAAATGGCCGGTCAGTCGATTCAGAGAATTATATACGATACGAAGACACACCTCCTTCTGTCGTTTGGCTGCGCGCAGCGTCCCATTCAGCGCCTCCACTTAGCACTAGATACTCGTTCCAGCTCGCTTTTAACGCCCCAGTGAGTGCTCACGGTCGTTGACGGTCTTTTCGAACAGGATTCCATATGCTACAGAGCTATGCCCGTCTGCGTTCAATGTCCCATATCTGCGTGATACAAGGAGGGTTGCCAGAATCAAGTTGGGATTAGTGAGTGCAGACGCCATGCCACCGTGAGGCAACCTTCGAGGACTTTGATTTCGGCCGGGCTGGACACTGGGGCCTTGTGAGTGGGTGCGACGGAGGCAAGGCAGCGAAGAGAGACATACTGGGGAGGGAGGAGGGAGATGGTGAGCGCGATTGATCCGAGATCTCGACTCAACGCTCTTCTGACTTCCACAACCAAACAAGCCGTCGAACAACCGTCGAATAATATCCTCTGCCTCGTCAAATGTCCGTAAATTCAAAGCAGTGTCGCCGAAAATGAAGCAACAATACGATCGCCACTGGTCCACCGTCCCTGAACTGGCTGGCGCATAAAAACCCCTCAAGAATCAAGACAGACTCCCTATCTTGCTACCGACTCTGACAATGTCTCACGAGGTAGAGTGAAAAGTGCTGTCCTGCGCTACGAGACTGATATCCTCAGCAGCTTGAATCCTGGAAGCCCTGGACTCAGGCAAAGTTGGACCAAGAATTGCAGGCCGCTCTCGTCGCAGCCGACGCTCCAACCTACGTGCCAGCCATCCATTCCTATGTGGACTTTTGCTGCCTTCACGAATTCCCGATTACACCCACCGCTGACACCCTGAGTTTCTACGTTGTGTGGATGTGCCAGGACACCGACCCCAACACCGTCGGCTCGTACCTCCTCGACATTTGCAACGAGCTCGAGCCCCGATTTCCGCAGGTCCGCGAAATCTGCAAGACACCCCCCGTCTCGCGTACACTCGAAGGATACATATTGCGTTCTGTTGCCTCGCATTAGAACAGGCTGCTGGTCGACGGGAGTCTGAAGCAGCGTAGCTGGCCCACGTCAATAACCACAAGGTCCTGATTCCGGCCATGGTGCATGCCCCCGTGCGGAATAGGTCGTTTGCATTCATAGTTTCCTGCTGGCACTCGAATTTGATCCACCTAATGAGATCATGCGCCTGGTCTGCAGTCCACCGGATCGAGTTTCAGTCCGAGAGCGCTCTAGGCAAACTGTGCTTGGAAGAACGAATGGCGATGCTTGTCGGGTCCAAAGTCGGATTCGAGTTTGCTCTCGATGCAAAATTCTATCCAAGTAGCTATATATATTCACTTTTCTACGGGTTTGGTACAGCAAAAAAAAAAAAAACCGGAATGTGCGGAAGCACCATGCTGTGTGGATCGATGGGTCTGCAAGGTATGTCAGCTGGAACAGCATAAGTGGGAAGGGACACACACGTGTACTGGAGGAGTACGCATTCGAAGGGTGCGCTGAGAGACTCTGAGACTTAGATCCGATGGGCGGCCTGTCGGAATTCATTAGCATTCGCAGCAACTTGCCCGAGTAATCCACATACCTCGAAGAAGAAAAAACTCGGCACCCGGCTCGTCAATCTCCGATAGTTCTTCGCTTCAAATCCGTAGTTTGAAGCTTCAATAGGCGTGTAGGGCAAAGTGGCGAGCAGACAAAATCACAAAGTGCAGGGAAGATCCAATTGGGGCCATATTCAGGTCTTCGAGCACCAGGGGATAGTTTGATAGACTGTGGAATCGTGGATAGGGTATGTGCATTCGGGGCGTTGATGTGAAGCAATGTTACACTCCAGGGTCCTGTAATATCTTGTCGGTGGTCGGACAGCCATCCTGAGAGTCGGAGCGGTAGTGGGATGCTGGCAGGGGCGTCCGCGGATGCTTGCCGGGGGTGAGAAGAGGTCGACGAGGGGTTGATGGCGGCAATCTTGACGCAGCCTGCAGCTCGACAGACGGCAGAAGGGTGATAGAGGAATAACCAGAGGACGTCCGTTTCCGCTTTCGGGAGGTTGGTGTCGTGTCCTGGACCGGCGGGGTGGATGACTAGGGAAAGCCAATAAGTTTGATTCACCAAGCCAGAAGTACGTCCACGTACCGTTGACTCACCCGCAGTCTCAGCAACCATCTCCAACGGAATGACGACCTCTTCCAAATCATCGTCTTCCGTGTCCTCGCCATTAGCGCCGGCGTCGTCAGCTTCCTCCTCGGTGCTCTCGTCATCCTCGCTGTCGCAATCCTCGGTGGCAGGTGCGAGCATCCTGGCCATCTCCGCACGCAACTCTGTACAAAGAGTCAGTGAACGCGCTGGAAGAGATTGGGGAAGACATACTATTCTCGAGCACCAGTTCCTCAGAGGGACATGGCGTGTGAGGGGTCGGCGGTGATATCATCTGGTTATATGTCAGTCCACTAGTTTTGAACAGAATCGATCCACGCACGAGGGCAACAGGGCGGAAGCTGGCTCGAAGGGCCTCCGACCGCTCACAAACCGGCGATGCTGGCTCGGCATCAACCACCGGCGATGCTGGCAACTCGTTATCAACCAAGACAAGCTGTCAGAAAGCGAGTCAACGAAGATGAAAGGGGTCAAGAATCTCAGACATACGAAAGGTGAGAGGAGGTCCTCGAGAAGGTCGACGGCACTGTCACCAATGTTTGAGATGGCGACCGGCTGCGGTACCTTTCAAGCAGGGATGAGGCGGAATCGTTTGTAAACAATGGATGAACGCACCAAAGGAGATGACGAGGCCTGCGCTTTGCTCTGCGGATCGCGAAGAGCTTGCAAGACGGCGACACCTGTCGACGCGAAGGCTTGGTGTACACAGAATGGGAAAACGGGCTGACCTGCCCATGCAGACCGCCAGCCTTCTCCGTTGCTTTGTACGAGTGCCGGTGCCACCACAGTCCCGTCGCGTTGACTTTGGAAAACCGATATGTCAACGCGCATGAGCGAAAAGGACGCGACTCACTAGTCTGCTCCGGCCTGTGGACCGCCTGGATAAGAGGAGAAAAGAATGCATCCAGGAACCCCAACGTCTCATCGGAACGGTCGACCCAGTGGATGAAGAGGTCGAGGAGGGTTTCCAAGAGGGCGACGCGGGTCTCAGTGTGCTTAGCCTGACGGTTAGACTGGTGACCAGCCTGTCTATGAATTGTCGATAGACCGTAGACGGGCCAGGTCTGGTCTACCTGACCAGTGCACTGCGCTCAATCAGCGTTTTTCCCTGCCGTTACTTATTCTGCGACGCACCTTCTTGCGTTTCAGCCTGCAAGTCTGGCATGCATTCTTGTTGCAGGACACGTTACTGGCCAACACTCTAGAGGCTTCAAGCTTCAAGTTGAAGCAAAAGCGAGGCTGAGTAGGCTCTTTAGTAGCGTTGCGTGAATCTGAAGGCGGAGGACAGTTGTTCCTGACACCAAGTCAGAACAAAACTTTTGATGGGGTGGCCGGCCCGGTTCTCCCTTAGACTCGGACCAGAAAATTCTTCATTTGAGAAAATTCTTCATTTGCGAAATTCCAGCACAGAGTGATATACGCTGCTTGTGTTCGACGCTCCCGGACAGATCCAGAGCTGCTGCATGTCGTCCCACGTTGAGTGATTGCCATCGAGCATGCTGTCGACTGACGCACCGCCATTCCGGCGCGCCTTCGTCCTCATCTCCCATGGAGGAAGCTACACAGACCGCCTTACCCTCCGACGTCTCAGTTTCGGCCTTCAAATACCGTGTGTGGTTTATGCGGCATGTAATCCATGTCGTCTCCCGTCGTCGTGCTGAAAGCCAGCGCTCACTGTGGTTGCAAATGGTCGAGGGGATGGATGCACAGACAGATCTATGGCTGTGGAAAGATGAATCCGATGAAGAATACCTCAAAACTCTCCAGCTTTCCGCAGTAATCCAATGGCGCGAAGATTTCTGGGACTTGGCTACAGCGCTGAAAACGCGGGAATGGACGCATGGACGCAGGATTTCTGAGCCTGGACGAGCTCTGGCTGGTATATCACCCCATGAGAGGGCTCGTGTCGTAGGCTGGCTTATTACGGTGGCCGCGTCGCGCAAGAGTGGCAGGGTGGAGGAACTCATTTCACAGTGGGCAAATGCATCCTCAATCCCACAAGGGCAAGCGGGCCTTCCCTGCGTGCATTGCAATCTTCCGGACCCTGTCTTGCGCTCATGGACGCAGACCATGATGCACGTCTACTCTCTTGACGACATTCGGGCCATCCCTTGGCGCGCCGAGTGCCAATGCTTACAAAAGTGAGCCTGCCGTCGCGCAATCCTGGATGTTTCTGATGATTTCAGAGAGCTTGCATACTTCTTGAGAAATTCCACCTTCATGCCTGAACTGCGAGAGCACAATTCAGCAGCACTTCCCTGCCTTTACGAACTAGCCGTCCCCCCTTGGCCACTTATTCTCTGGGTCCTCTTTCGCACCTCGGCCGACAATCAACCTGGTTCTTTCCCCGCATTTTTGGAGTTTCTTCGGTCTCCAACTGCCCACGATATCGTTGCCTGGGACGATGAGGATACTTCCTACCTGTTCCGAATTCTCGTGTCCCACCACGAGAATTTGGAGAATCCGGATTCCTGGTCAATATATTCAGCTTGGCGCTCACATCTCTACGACTCCCAAATCGCTCCCGATAACTGGCGTGTTGTGCGCAGCATGACCTATGTCCCTGCGCGTTCGCGAGGCTCTGGACCGGAAGCTGCCCAGCTGAATAATCGAATATGCGCCCTTTTGCTCGCTCTTTCACCCGACACCATCACCACCTCCGCCGTTCTCACTCCCCTCCAAGTTCATATGCGCGAGGAACCATTTTGTCGTGTTGCACGAATCAACGGCCAGCTCGAGAGCGAGGAAATCGTGCTCGATTTCCAGCGCGTCGAATCTTGGAATGCGGCAAACATTGAGCAATGGCTAGTTCAATGCGGTCACCAACGGAGCTACGCGCCGTTGCTCGCAAAATCGAATACAAGTCCGCTCAAGAGACTGGAATACCTGTCGATTATTGCTCGATGCACTGTTTCTCAGGTACGTATGATTCCGACTCCCTTGGTCAGCGACTGAACAATTGCACCAGAATCTACTCGCCTACACTTTCATTACTTTACTTCAGCATCCAGCCAGCGAAAAGTACGCCTTTACTCTTCATCTCGGTAAAATATGCTCATTCGAGTGTTCAGAGATTTGCACGAGTTGTACCAATCGGCAGCCCACTGGGCAAGCCAAACCGAACTCGAATGTCTCATAGCATATTCATCAATCGTGAGTACATTGCTCGATTTTCTGAAGCGATCGTACAACGTGGTAAGTCCCTTCCTTGTGGTATATGGTCTCGCTCATTTTCGATTTCCCAGATGAGTTCGATTGACTCGCACACGATTTCAAAAGACGTGTGTATACGTTTGAAAAACGACTTTCAAGTCGTCGCTGTCCGTCTCGTCAGGCTTCTTGGTTATCAGGACCTGCGGAAAGAATTTTTGGCATTCCGAGATGACAATGCGCAAGCCTTACTGGACATTTTGCAACAGGTAAGTGCCTGTGGCGCGTCGTATCGAAACATGCACTCAGCTTCGATCCAACAGCTACTTGATCTAGAACAATTTCTGGTGATTAGACCAGTACTCTTCGAGGCACTGTGCCGACTCTCGGATAATTCCGAGCTGCACCCCACGTGCTTCGCTCTCGAAAATCTGCGGAAGGTTGGGGACCAGGTAGCCGCAGGAGGCTTCGGCGATGTGTGGAAGGGAGTGGTGCTCGAGCAGAGTGTCTCCGTCAAGGTTATGCGATTGTTTCAAGAATCTGATGTCCAGGCAGTCTTGAAGGTTTGCACTGTTACTCGCGTTTTCTCCACCTCAAACTTTGCCTGCAGGAATTTCGCCGCGAAGCCCTTATTTGGCGACAATTATGCCATCCCAACCTACTCCCGTTTTACGGCGTTTATTATTTGGAGAACAGGCTCTGTATTGTCTCACCGTGGATGGACAACGGCAATATTTTGGAATATGTAAAGAAGAATTTACTCGACACGGATCGGCAGCTGTCTTTGGTGTGTTCATTTCAAGGAACATTTCTGTTATCTCACCCCGACCGGCCCTCAGATGCTGGACGTAGCTCTTGGCGTTGAATATCTCCATAACAATCGCATAGTACACGGGGACTTGAAAGCGGTGAGCCCAAGTACTTGCCCTATTTGATTTTCAACCAACTGCCAACGTAGATCAATATCCTGGTCACTCCCTCGCTCCGGGCGTGCATAGTTGATTTCGGTCTCTCCGGCCTCGCAGAATCGATCACGTTACGGTTTACCCATGCAACTGCAAGTGTGCGAGGGGGAACTGCGCGCTACCAAGCCCCGGAGCTACTCACCGCGAACCGCAATCATTACGGGTCAGACGTATACGCTTATGCTCACGTCTGCTATGAGGTGACTTGATCGAACCAAAACTCTTGTTCTTCAACTGATTATTATCGTAGATTCTGACTGGAAAAGTTCCATTCTTCAATATATTCAACGATGCCGCTGTCATATTCAAGATCCTCGACGGGTTTAAACCGGAACGACTGGCAGAATGTCAAGGCTCGCCAGTGTTGGACGAATTATGGCAACTCCTCCAAGATTGCTGGGAAAAGAATTTCGAGGAGCGCCCCACTGCGACCGAAATCGTACAGAGGCTCGCTGGACCTTCGATCCAGGCTGTCACCACACACTCTGAAACGGACTGGGACGAGAAATTCAGTTCAAAATTTCGCCGTTCATTGCAAGTTGATTCTCTTGTGCCATCAACAACTCGAATGAAAAGCATATTATTTGGCGATGGTATGTTCTCTCCCTTCGACGCAGCATGATTCTCAAAATTCACAGCAGAACATGGCGAGTTCATAATCTGAATGTTCCTTAGAAAATTCTGACGGAACTAAATTCATTCAGCTTCTGCAGCACCGTCGTTGAACTCGTCCGAATCCGGACGTTGGACACGGGAGTTTCCTTTCTCTGATCTTTCACAATATCTGACCATCACACAGCGTTCATCCCTCCTCTCGGGACACCCGTGCCATCCCCAATTCCGGGTGCACAATGGCCCGCCTGGTCCCAAACGCCAGTGCCTGCTCATGGGTTCCCGGTGTTCCCGGGAACACCACAACTCCCGGGCACGCCACCTGGTTGGTTTGCACGCCCGACTACGCCTTGGGGCACGGCGGCGTTTGCGTTCCCGGGAATGCGGCACCGTACCAGCCCGCCATGGGCTCCGCTGCCCATGATAGACGTAACCCCGCTGCCAGCTGACTCAGGTCCACCGCCCCAGACAGATTGGATCCCTCCGTGGGCAGAGGCGGAGATGGAGATGCCTCAGGAGGCGCCTCCGCTGATCAAAACCCAGCTTCGTAATTCGAGATTTGGGGTCGATCGTGTTGGCCGGTTCGCTGAAGGTCCCCATTGTGGGTTCAATTTTTACTCGAGGTTGCTCAAAGAGTCTGACCACTGGATATTAGACGGGCCTGTCCTCGAGCCCATTCACATTCATTCCGTACACGCCCACGTGCAGATTAATCCACTCATCCAACAACAATCTGAACAACACGACAAATTGTACCTCGAATGGAATATGCTTTTCCCCTCAGCACAATGCCAGAGCTCGGACGGCGTCCCGCTCACTGTACGGTGGTCCCAAAGTCACGGTGACGAACCAGCGACGTTCCCCCGCTTGACGCAACTGCGCCTGGTCTCGGACATGTTCCCTTGGACTATCCATGTCATCGCCAGCAACCCCGATCTGGGTGTAACGTGCGGCGAGATGGTGGCCCGCATCGACGACGAGCTCCATCGGTCCACTCTTCAGCAAGACTACGAGGCACTTCCACCAGCCCGCAAACGCGCTGTCCAAGCAGCGTACAAGAAAAATCGCTCTCGCGAGGACGGTGTTCCCGGTAGGCAGCTCACTCCCGCCATGTTGCGGCTGGACTGGCTGGGCGGCGACACATTTTTCGGCGGGTTGCGCGAGAATAAAACGCTTGTACGGTACGTGTGCCGGGATTTGCTGCCATGTACCTTCGAGTTGGTTCGTGTGGGGAAACATCCGGGGAAAGTCGAGCAGCTCGCTTCTACTAACGAGGGAGACGATGAGGAAGGGGAGTGATAGGGCACACGGCATGCTTGCAGTAATGTAACGGTATTCTAAATCAGAAGCTATTCGGTGTCTTGAGTCTGAAACTGCGGTTGACTTCGTTTGTGAGTATCCGGACGTTTGGTCAAGCCGATGCATATATCCCGGAAAATATGACACTGTCGTTCACATTCAAGAGGGACAGAGACCATGGATAAGTACTTAGATCTTCGAGGGGCGGACTGCCATCAATCAATCAATCAATCAAGCGGCAACTAACCGACCGCTTACGTAGACGGTTCGGACCGCTTGGGGAGCACTCCGTAACGGTAAACGACTCAATGGACATGCATGTCCGAGTCCGACTCGGATATCCGCCGCTGAATCCCACTCTCTGTCTACTATGACCACCTTCACCAAACAGCTCCTCCAAATCCCTAGCGTTGACAAGGATGTTCTTCTTGAAGCATGGGTCTTTGAGCCTTTGGGAACGGGGCCCTTCCCGTTGGTCGTGGCAGGTCATGGGCAAGTGCTGCTGTCCGATTCGCCTCGACTCAAAATCTGATTCGCAGCGCCAGAATGACCGTCATCAAGGACGCCGGCCTCCACGCTTTCGGAGAACGTTGGGCTACTGAGGGAAATTACGCCTCTATCATCTTCGACTACCGATACTTCGGCGGCTCGGGCGGTACACCCCGCAACTTGGTCTCGCTCCCGAAGCAGCGAGAGGATTACGAAGCCGTCCTTCGCTGGGCACGACTCCAACCCGAACGATTCATGAATACGCGCATCGTTCTGATGGGGAGCGCCCTGAGCGGTCTCACCGTCTCCCAGCTGGCTCAAGATGATCCTGGGTTGGCCGGTGTTATGGCTCATTCGCCCATGTTAGACGGTGAGCGGCACGATTCTATGCTTGCTCTGACTTTTGCTTATTCATTATCTCTAGGATACGGTACGGCCATGTCCCTTGGCTTCAATCCGCGCCTTATTTTCTGGGGCTGCGTCGACCGCCTGAGGGGACTTTTGGGCTTGGAGCCGCTCTTCATCAAGGCGATCGGTCATCCCTCGGAATTTGCCTTCTTGAACACTCCGAGTTCATATCCAGGTCTGTGATCTTCCAACTCATCGGCGGGCACTAACCGCTATCAGGTTTTGTGGCTATGTTCTCTCAGGGAGATACTCCGTTCTCCTCAGCTCCTAATCTAATCAACGCGGGGGTTCTTTTCGAGATTATGAATGCGCGACCGGGAAGAAAGCTTTCTGATGCACGGTGCCCCGTTCTGGTGGTCGCTACCAAGGATGACGATATCATACCCGCGGCTATCGCTGCTCAAATCGCAAAGTCGGCGCCAGAGAGTGGGCTCGTTTCCCTTCTAATCGGACATCTTCGTTGAAACGCCGTTCCGCAGAAGTCACCTTGGTTGAAGTATCAGGCGGTCACTTTGATATCATGGAGGGGGGCCAGGTGGGATTAACTTGTTATTGTTTCACCCTTCTCTGAACTCAATTATTTCTCCCCGTCAGAGTTTCTCAGCCAATATCAAAGCCCAGCTTGATTTTCTGCAACGTGTTCGTTGATATCGACATTATGTTACTGTCCATGAGGCGCGCGTTTCTGATGCAAAACGCCGTGTTTTACCAGCGAAATTGACATTGACGTTGTGTGTCCAAGGATCAATCTGCTCTCTACGCGAGCGCGGCCAAGTAGGCTACGGTGAGACTGCCCAAGCCCACGGCATATTCTTCCGGACCCCACGCGCCAAGCTTCACGCCGTAGCTCTGGGGTAATCGTGTCTCATTTATTCCCCGCAGAAAGATCAGCCTGTAAGAAACCACTTCATTGTATTTAGCCGACCCCCGACCGTGTAATCGTTTCCTCTCCCTCCGTCTATCGCTTTCCTCCAACCTATGTCATCCAAAGGAATCGCCCTCGTAACTGGCGCAGGTACGTTTGCATTCATCTCCGAGTTATCAACACTCATTCTTCCGCGTACCAGTTCAGGGCATCGGGAGAGCCATTGCTTTACAGCTAGCAGAGGATGGTTTCGACGTCGCCGTGAATGGGCTTTCTAATGCGGATCAACGGCTGGATGCGTTGGCCGAAGAAATACGCCACAAAGGCCGGGCGAGCTCTATTCACATGGCAGACGTATCGCAGGATGAGGAGGTCAAGAACATGATCGAGATGGTGGTGCAAACACATGGAGGGCTCGATGTCATGGTCGCCAATGCCGGAACGGGACTCAACAGGCCTCTGGGATCCAGCTTCATCGAATGTGATTTTCAACATCTTTACGATTGCGATTAGAAGGCTGACTGTGTTGAATCAAGTTACCGTTGATGACTGGGATAGACTCATGGATGTCAATGGACGAGGGACGTTCCTGTGTTACAAATACGCTGGCATTCAGATGATTAAGCAAGGGCGGGGTGGTCGAATCATTGGGGCCACGTCCATTCTGGGGAAACAGAGTAAGCTCATCCAGGCTAGCTCGTGAGCGCGAACTGACGCCTTAGTAGTCCTTCGGCCTCAAGTATCCATCTATGGAGCCTCGAAATTTGCGATCAGAGCTCTCACACAGGCCGCTGGTATTTTGTCCTTCGTCTTCCAGCAAATCGTCTGATCGACCCCGGTAGCTCTGGAATTTGGTCAGTATGGGATTACAGTGAACGCCTATGCCCCAGGTGCGCATCAACCGCGTTTGAAGATTCGAATTTGACCCAAACATTAGGAGCGATCGACACGAAAATGCGTATGTGATGAGCTCTCACACTTTAGTACTTTACTCAGTATATACAGTTGGCGGGACCGACCCTGCCACGGCCGAAGTGGTTCACAAGTTTGTGAGCATTCGATCACCTCATGTTCGATCTATTACTGAGCTCTGCGTGGCTAGTTCAGGGATTTATCACCACTCAAGACCATAGGGTTATATATTCTATCAAAGAAATTCGAAGCGGCACTGACGATTTAGTTGCAGAGTTCCAGAGGATGTTGCGCATGTGGTGTCTTTTCTCGCTTCAAAGGAATCGAATTTTATTACCGGTGAGCTCAAAGATGGATCTCGCGAGCTTCCAGCTGATGATGTGTTCGACTCGTATAGGACAATCGGCGAGTTTTTTCAAGTTGAACAGTACCCATGTTGAATTATTCGCCCAGATTTCGGTCAATGGCGGTATATTCTTTGATTGATACGCTGGGGGGCGCAGTTTGTAACGCAGTGGTCGAAGAACATGTATGTATTTGCGGTGTTGAATTGTTTACAATGTGTGCAACTGAACCGTGGGAACTTGGCTGTGCTAAATCAATCACTTTCTGATCAAGTCATCCTCTTTGATTCGTACCACCATGATCTCTGCCTTTCTTGTCCCAGAGTCTACGATACCCTCATGGTTCCTTCTTATCTCGCTCTCCTACACCTGGCCGCTCGCCGAACAGACCGCTTTTTTGGCACCAGTGGGACGGCGGCCTCCGATTGGGTTCCTGGAGGTTGGCTGCAAAACGCCACTTGTCGCTAATGCAAAGCTCTGGGCACCATGCATCTCCCACGTTTGACTTCGAAAGACTCCACGACGGGCAACTACTCCCTCCTTCTGTACACGTGTCGTAAAGACCTGATGCAAGTTGAAGAAACGCCGTCGTGCCTTTCAACATCCGTCATCTGAAATGCAGGTGCTTGCCAGAATACTCCCGGTACACGGCCAAAGCTTTCCCGAAGCTTCCCAGCCATCCACTACGACGAGGGTCGCAGTCATTAAGACCCTGAGATCCGTGGACCCACTTGCACGACCGCGAAGATTGCAGAGCAAAACGCCGTGCAGCTCCCGTGTCATCTATATCCATGAGGGTAGGCCACTTTAGTGCGCATTTCTGGAACGTCTGATCGAGTTGGATGTGGACTGTGTCCAAGTAACATTCCCTTTCAGACGGAACGGCGTATGTTTCACGCCAATGTGTTCCGTGTGTTGTCTGCCCGTAGTCTCGGGACCAGACTATATACAACTGACGAACAAGTAGTTGTATATAGTCTGCCCGGTGTATTTAGCCGATTCAATTCGTCGCTCCCAGCCAGTTTTTCGCTGACACATGATTTCCAAAGGAATTGCCCTCGTAACCGGTGCAGGCAAGGCTATCCTCATTCTTTCTCAATAATCCGCTCATTCTGCCCACTAGCCCAGGGAATCGGCCGAGCTATAGCGCTACAACTAACCCAAGACGGGTTCGACGTCGCTGTGAACGATCTTCCTACGTCTTCTGGACCGCTCGAGGCGTTGGTCGACGAAATTCGAAAGAAAGGCCGCACAAGCTCTAGTCATTTTGCCGATGTGTCCCAGGATGAAGAGGTCAAGAACATGATCGAGATGGTAGTTCAAACGCACGGAGGCCTCGATGTCGTTTGTGCATTTCATTTCCGAGCTTATGCGTGGGTGAATTGAAGCACAGATGGTCGCAAATGCTGGCATTGGGTTGAACAGACCTTTGGGAACGAGCTTCGTCGAATGTGAGCTTGAAAAATTTCGGCATTGAACTTCTGACCGCATATGATCAAAGTCACGGTCGAGGACTGGGATAAACTCATGGACGTTAATGCCCGAGGGACATTCCTGTGCTACAAATACGCAGGTATCCAGATGATTAAACAAGGGCGTGGTGGGCGCATCATTGGAGCCTCGTCCGTTCTGGGGAAGCAAAGTAGGTACATTCACCAACGATCGTACACGACGCGGACTCCTTCCCCAGTTATTCGCCCCCAGGTATCCCTCTATGGAGCCTCCAAGTTTGCAGTCCGAGCTCTCACCCAGGCCGCCGGTATTCCGGTCTTATCCTGCAAGGATCCATCTAACTTTCGGACATGTGTAGCGCTAGAGTTTGGACAATATGGTATCACGGTAAACGCCTACGCTCCAGGTGCGCATCTGTCCCATTTCGACTTCGGAAGCTGATTGAATAAAATAGGAGCGATTGATACCCCGATGCGTGTGTACCATTCAAGCCAAGCACCGGTCCTCCCCATCTGACCGTACTTAGTGGCTGGGTCCGATCCTGCCACTGCCGACGCAATTCGTCAACATGCAAGTAATCACGCTAAGGTTGTCATATTTCATTGAACTGCAAACCCATAGTTCAAAGAAGCGACCCCAATCAAGACCCTGGGGTGAGTGATTTTGAGTGGGCACACCGCTTTCCAACATTCATCTTTTACACAATTCCGCAGGATGTGGCACACGTTGTTTCTTTCCTCGCTGCAAAAGAGTCTCATTTCATTACCGGTGCGTTCTCATCGAGTCTTTTGCTCAGAGAGAGGTTCAAGCCGACAAGCCGTCTGTATTTCCTTCCGCCTTTGTGGCATATTATTGATGTTCATTGTAATAGATTTCGGTGAACGGCGGCGTGTTTTTCGATTAATTCGAAGGCGTGTTGTATCACAATTTAGTCGTCGGTCGAGAACAAGTGTTTCGTCTTGAACCGTGGGAATGCGAAGCCATCACTTTGTCCCTGCTGACATCATCACTCTTTGCTTCCTAACGTCACCATCGCTCCTCCTTGTCGTAATCAAGACCCTTCCGGCAGGGCAGACTCCCGGCGCTCCGAAGATCTCTCTGCTTCTCTCTGGTTCCTTGCGTCTGGCACTTCTGATTGAATTGCGGATTGATAGGGATTGATACCACAGGTCATCTGGGCAACATTCATCGCCCGCGTCTGATTTTTTCGACCTGCCGTAGCTCTTCTGTTTTACAAACCCTGTGATTCGCGAAAAGATTGGACCCACGATAGTGCAGCTCAAAACGCCGCCGCAGGATGGCTGCCATCTTATTAGCTCGGTCGTGCAAGAACTTTGCAAGCGTCTGCCCCGGACATGTCAGCTGAGCAACTCCTCTCCAAATTCGACTACGACAAGTTCCTCTGGAAGCCATCCAACGATGAACCCAGTCTCTTTCAGCGCCCTCTCGCTGGTGTCGAACTGGTCCAAGATCTCTGGAACCGGTTCGAGAAGGGCGGGCAGACGTTATTCGTCGCTCTCAACCTCGTCCTCGTCACTCCCACCTCGGAGGCACTCCTTCGCGAGGCGGCGCGTCGGGCTTGGATTGCGCTACGGCACCAGATCCCTATCGTTGCTACCTCCATCGACATCGACGAGAACGAGAACCCTATACTCAAGTATCGCGTTCCCAACACGCATCAAGTCGATGAGTGGGCGGCACGAACGCTCGTTGTACACACTCAGACCGCCGTCGATCTTTACCAAGTACACGCAGAGCTGGGCGATCAAAAGATCCCGAGCGCCGACGGTGATCAAACCTGGATGCACCTCATCCTTCCCTCTTCCCCTGCCGAGATAGACCAGATCGGCTTCATATTCCACACTCATCATTCGATCACCGACGGGCATGGATCACAGATCCTGGTCAACGCATACCTCACCGAATTTGGCCAGCAACTGGGCAACACTGGCGCTGAGGTTCAATTCCGGTGGGGCGAGGAGGTCGATCGGCTTCCCCCCGATTGCTTTACCATCTTGAACCCCGCCGAGCCGCTCCTTATCAAACCTGACTCGACTGAAGAGCCGAGTTTCGGGGATCCCGTCTACGGCACTCTCGGCGCGGAGATGCAGCGTATCGGCGATTCCATGCAGGTTAGACCTTATTCGAATACACATACATCATTCTGACTTTCAAAAGAACGTGTATGGGTTCAAGCCGCGGGATGGTGACAAGAGCGCCTGGCCTGCCTACCGCCATATCGACCTCGAGTTTTCCGAAGACGAGTCCAAGCATTTGCTGGCTTACATGAAGGAGCAGCCGCACACGCTGACGGTTTTAGGTGAATTTCCTGACAAAGTCGTGTCCATCATTTAATTATGCACCATAGCCCACGCTGCGTTGGCCATGGTGGTCATGTCCAACAACCCTCCTTCGTCCGAGTTCGGCCAATATAAACTTAACAACTTCACCCTACTGGACGTGCGCCACCGGCTCAGAGAGCCGTTCTCCTCTCGGCACGGATTCGCTGGCTACGCGCTCTCCACGCCCATTTTCCAGGTCCCGGTATCTCTGTTCCTAGGATCCGATGGGATGGCGCTCCCTCTGGACAGGGCTACCCTGTTGAAGGTCATGGAAGATGTTGGACCGCGTTACAAGGCTCAGAGGGATATGCCTCCCGGGTACTTGGCCTTAGCAGCGGAAGTCTTTTGCCAGGGATTGAAGCAGGGATACGCGGCAAACTTGTGAGTCCCGCTCTTTAGCTCATTAACGCATCATGCTCACGCCGATCAGGGTTCCACCCGCCCAATGCTACACTTTTTCGAGCGACGGAAGAGGCGAGAACAAGTTGGATTCGATGTTCCATGACAAACAGGGACGCCCTATGTTCAAGCTTGCACGGTTCTTTACTTCTATCAGCCGAATTCACCCTGCTCCGTACGTGCTCCTCTCTTTAATTTGTCTGTGTGGTGTGATCAACGGCTCTGGCAGCTTCTTCCGTCTTTCTTCGTGGCAAGGCGTGATCGATCTGGGATCGGACTACAACGAGAACTTGATCTCTCGCGAGGAGGTCGAGGCTTATCTGGCCAAGTGGAAGGAGTTTATGGGGCTCGTTATCCAGTAGTCGTCGGTTGTGTATTGCAGCACTGTATCAATACACTCGTCGCAACGTACACAGAATCGACGGCGATTATTGGATTGGTCAACGACAGTGCCGTTTTCTTCGCTGTCAACTATCGCATCCTGGCGCACACAACGACGGCCAAGGGTTACAAGAATGTGGGAGTCACCTTTTTTGGCGGGGGGCAGATCTCCAAGCTCTCGCGCGCTCTCATCCAAGGTGGTCAGCACTTTTACCTGTGAGCCACAATTTTTTGGATTCTTCACGCTTGTTGAATACCAAACAGGCTTGCACTCTGCTGCAACATTGTTCTTCTCTTTTTCGTCAAAGCGCCGGGCCTGTCGCCCGTCTACAAAGCCATGCTGAGCATTCCCGCAGTTGCAATTACCAATGCGAGGGCCTGTAAAGTCTTCCGAAAGATCAGGTTCGGACTCATTGCAACGGATGGCAGGAATGTCAAGTCCAGACTGCCTACCATCACAACAATTGGTGGCACTAGCAGCGGAAACATGCCAAGGTTTCGCATTGCACATCGCGATACACTCGGATCCACTTTTCCTCTGGAGGTGCGCGTCCAGCAAGAGGTGGAATCTATGGGGTATGGGGGATGAGAACGGGCTTGCGGGGGACAACGGGAAATCATCCGACGCAAGCTTCCCTTGTTTCGCTTCTCTTCATGGTCATTCCGGGTATTTTGTGTATGTAAGAATTTTGATTGTTCAATATGCATGCAAACAGCCGATCGTGATAGGATAGGATAGGATAGGATTGTTGGAAAATAAATCAGACGGATCAACCGCATCAATCACTCGGATCAAGTGGAACACCTCTGCTCCGTTCCGAAATTGTTCTTTTTCTCTTGACCCGGTATGACTCGGTTCGACTCATTTCGACTCACTTGGAGTCACTTTCCCACCTAGTGTACCTACGGAATGCTGACTAATGGACCTCGATGGTCCCATTAGATGTTATTTTGATGGGGCCTTAGAGGTCCCCGGCGGAAGTATGTAATGGCGCGACGGCGCAGGTCACTATTTTGGGGCATCCTCCACCTCCGCCAGTCGACCCGGGACCGCCGCCACGGGCGGGAGCAGCGCTTAGGGTCGCACCAGGAGGCCAATATGTGTGGTGTACTCGTGCTATCAAGCAGCTGTGTCCGGCGCGGTGGGAGAGAGGGATAGACAAGCGAGAGGGCGGCTTTTGAGGGCGGAGTACCGGGACCTCCGACTTCTAGCAGGGGACGGCCCGCAGGTTGGAATTGGGCTCAACATGCACGCCGTGCAGCGTACTTGCTGGGGGTAGGTCGGGCTCTGTATAGCAGGGGGAGGGAGGGCGGCGGGAAGGCAGTTTCGATGTACGGGCCTGGTATGGCGGACCTCCGCAGCCTCCGCTCACGGGTGGCGTTGGATTGTAATTGTAGGCTGGAATTGGGGTTAAATAGACACCTGGACACGTACTCGTGAGGCCTGCTTCATTCCCTGCAGCGGTGAAAGCGGGACAGTGCGGGAGGGTGGTTAGAACAAGATATTGCACCGCACGAGCATTAGATGGGCCTGAATATTGTAACAGTTCAAGCCTTATGTTATTGGGCACTAGCCGTTCAATAGTTTCTGAATGGATAAACTAGTGTTTGAATCTGAGCCATGCAAAATGGATGGTCCTTGAGTGCCGGCCCACACTAACACTTGGCTTCTCTTGGCAGGTGAGTGCAAATGCAATTGGAGATGTTGAACGCCGAGGATAGCCGTCGGTTATGGATATCAGCCTGCACACCTCCGCCGCCATCACAACCTCCGCTTGACCTGAGACCTCCGCCAGGTAATTTATTGTAGCCCCGCCCATGATTGTGAAGGAGAATAGAGTGTAGAGCCTACCTCTACGGATGTTTTGGGTTAGTTTCGTGCGATTGGGTTGAGACAGAAGGACGAAGATAAAGCGAGCGCAGGTGGCGGAGGTGGCGGAGAGCTGGTTGATTCAGCCAGCAGAATTTCCTTGGCTGTCTCCAAGCCGTCTCCGTGGTTTAGGCCATACGCAGATTCATCAATCGTATGCCCCCGCTGTCTATTTCATATTGCGACGCCATGCAACTGCTCGACGGGCCTGTATTCCCGAAACATCCAATCTCGCGGATTTCAACATCTGAATCAAACGAGTAGCTGGCAACTTCCGTGGGGATCTGCTTATGAACATATTGAAGATCTTACATTTCGAAGGTGGAAACATAATTATGTAGATCCTGGTGTTTTCAGACATTCCGGAGGTTTGTATAAACTCAATATGGAGATCTGTGGGAGCACATATCTCTTTCAAAAGGCATCTTTGGAGTGGCAAAACAGGGAATTGTATCGGAGATGTGATATAGGAGCAGTCAAAAACATTTCCATCTTGAATGATAAAAGTCCACTCTTGAACACTAATTCCTACCAAAAACTAGTGTACCGTCCGGTTCAAACCGTGCCTTTCACGGGTCCTGTAGAGATCAACACTTGTAAATGATTTGGTGACTCCGGGCGGCCTCCCTGATGTTATCGCAAGTCGGTCCGAGCCCGAATGGCCTTGAAAAGACTCTTATCGAGTGTTATCACGGCGATCCTCGCTTTATTCAGTTGCTGATTGGCCGATCAAAATTGCATCATGGATCTGCAAAGAACCTCCGAGGCTGTGTTTGACACCTCCTTCTCGCCACCACCGCCAACGTCCTCCAACGTGGAACGAACCACAGTGCTGAGTGAACTGGAGTACAGCACTCTCCCAATAAATCTTAGACTCATCAGCGATCAGAAAGCGAACTCTCTGCACTGGTACGGTCCCGAAGGCCACAATACATTATCACCTCCGCCACCTCCGCGCGGTCACCCTTGCCTCCGACACAGTGCCAGCTTTGCCTCCGGGCCCTATCCTGCGGACCTTCCAACCATTTGCACTATCTGATTCGTGTGCTAACAGCCAGTGGATCTGCCGGTATCGACACCAAGTGGCAGTGGCGGCGGAGGTATGTCCCGAGGTCTCGTCGTAAATGATTGTCATGGCCCTCACCTGCATTTCTCAAGGACATGCCTTGGATTCTGGGATGTAAGTTGCATCATCTACTTGCATATAGCCCAAGATGAAGACAAGGTAGCAGCGCGGCACGGTGGCGGTAGCGGCGGACTCGGAGGTCAGGTGGCGGTGGTGTAACCGAGGAACCACCAGTACGCCAGGCTCTACATCACTGCTGGGATGTCTATAGGCTGTGAGCATCCGTAGCCTAGCCTGTACAATTCCAAGGTATGCTGGGCAGCTTAGATAAATTTGAATGCTTGCTCACATTCACTTGTTTTATTCAGCAACTAGAATCTAGGTACATAATGAAGTAACTGGTAAATTGATGCACCAATCCATGAAAATCCCCGTCGAAGCGTCACGCGGGCTGTAGCAGGGATGGTTTGTGTTCTCCGACCATCCTCCTGCCCCCGTCCCGAGTCGCCCATGCAGCGCATGACCAATACTTACCTCAGGAATACGCGCACACGGGGGGATTGGGAACCTCGATTTGAGCCTGCAAGCAACCTCCGCCCGCGAGCGGAGGTTGCGGAGGTGCGCCCGCAGCGTGTCAAATCTGGCTCTCACCCTCCCTCCCACCGCATCCAATAGGCGCACCCACGTATAATAGTGAGTGGCTGCTCACCGGAATCATTGAAGCCGATTCTGGCTTGCTCGCTCCCAGCTTGCAGGCAGCGGTCCTGGCGCTGCCCCCCCAAACCGCCATCCTGCTTGCCTACTGCTCTCTCCCCGCTGCGCCCTGACTCGCTGCTTGCGTACCAGATGCGCGCGACGCCTATTGGGCCCTTTGGTGCGGCCCCAAACGCTGCTCCCGCCCGTGGCGGTGGTCCCGTGTCGACTGGCGGAGGCGGAGGATGCCCCCAAAATAGCTACCTGCGCCGTTGGCGCCATTACATACCTCCGCCGGGGACCTCTAAGGCCCCATCAAACCAACATCTAATGGGACCATCGAGGTCCATTAGTCAGCAATCCGGAGGTGCACTAGGTGCACTTTCCTTCGGTAGCTTACTTGACTCATTGTAATATGACTCGGACCCCTGGTACATAAGCCAGGTGAATGCAATCCCCACCCTCTTCGCGGAGCGTCGAGGGTCTGTAAGAGAGACTAATCCCCACCCCTGCGCGTTTGCAGAGGGTCACTGTGGCCTAAGACGTGCATAGGCTCAAAATCCAACAAGGATTGACCGGCACAAGGTCCCGCATCGGAACGGCCGGGGCCCGCACTACAGATATCGTGACTCGCAATCTGCCGGAGACACCTTGGACCAACCAGTGATGTTGACGTATGATGATTGATCCTGCTAGTCTCTGTGACAGACGCTATATACTGAGTTTGATGACGAGCATCCAACACAGCAGGCAGCCTTAGAATCACCATTAGAACACATGCCCCAGCAAGAATTGTTGACTTCCAGAGCCCAATCCTTCAATTTGTGATACAGTCAAATGCCATCAACAAATCAAGCTCAGAAAGGTTGATGGATATCTTCACAGTGGCTTCACGGGTGGCTTAGGTGTAAGTGAGGAACGTGTTCATTGAAAGGCGCTCTATAGACTTCTCCCTGAGTCCGAGGGCATGGTATCAAATACTGGCCCAGAGCGAGCCCAGTAAAATTAATGGGTCAGCCGACAATCACCATGTGATTAGACTATGATCCTCCCACGGTTCAAAGTTCAATCAGAATCATTGATACTTACGCCTCTTGCAAACCTCTTGCATCATGGCTGGGATCCGGAGAAAAAGAATTGAAGCCAAAAGAAAAGTTTATATCAACAGCACCTACTACTTATGTCACTCAAGTTCTCCACACACCTGCGAATCATGCTTGTATCTACTTTCACAATAGTCCAGCACTTTGAAAAACAGAAATACCTCACTGCCTGTCATTGTGCCTCGCGAGGGCACTGCCGGGTCCCCAGTTTGGGCTTGGCCAAACCCGCACATCGCGCGGTCAATTGAGTCGATACTCGCTGGCAGGAGAGGGGATATGGAGCGAGGTGCCACCGTCGTGCACAGGGTACTTGGGAAGTAGTCCTGTAGTAATCACGTCCTGTCAAAGGGCGTGCCGGACCTTAGGTCAGCACGTCACGTGCAATTCCGTGATCTGTTCCTGCCGCCTCTTCTGGCCTCGTTTCACGCTTCATTTGCCCTCCATTCACGCGTTTTTCATAATCAAGTTGGCTGTATACTATGTCTACAGAATTTGGCATATTCAATTTTGCAAAACTGCACATCCTCGTCTACTTATGGAATAACTGAATCATACTGGAGTCGGCATTTAGAGTCCATCTTCGTCAAATTGGCCTTTCTCGCGGGTTTTCACACGGAGGTAGAGTATGTAGTACCATGAATTCAGTGTATGGGTAATTAGAATAGCTTGCTAGTGGACAGAAAGATGAGGATCGCTGACGTTGCCGCGCACACGCCGCTCCCAGCTCTCCCAGCTCTCCCTCCCACTAGACCTCCGTCTTCGTGAACGTTGGTGTTCGAGGCGGGCAGGAGCAATACAGAACCGACTCTGAGAACCCGCACGCACATGGCGGTCTGTCCACGCCAGACTCTGTTGGGCACAATGCAGCTAGCTCGATGTATTGAATGCAGCGGGGTGGTTTTTCCATACGGCGGTGCGTCATCCTCCCTTGGGGCGTGGGGCGTGGAGGACAAGGGTAATACGGCGGTGTCGACAGCCCAGGACGCTGGTCAATCGGGGCTGTCTCTCTTGCGTCAGTCCGGACGTGGTGCGACGAGGAGCATGGCGGTGGTTGGTCGGCTAAGCGCGGAGAGCAGTCAACGAGTCTGCTCGCAGCATGGACGCGGATGGTGCGGCTCCAGGGATGGCGGATACATGTGGATTGAGGGGCGGGTGGTGCTGAAGGAGAACACGACCCAAAGATGAGTTGCGGTCGGTAAAAGAACCGTCCTTCGCCAGTTTCTGTAGAGGAGATATGTGAAAGCAGAACGGGTAGCAGCAATGGCGACGCACCCAGGTCCCGAGGCGTTGAAAACCCGCTCAAACATGCTCCCACTGCACTGTTCCGTCGCCAAGTCGACAAGGAAGTCCCTCCTGGTTGAGAGAATGGCTGAGAGTCGTCCAAACGAGTCGTTGCTGGTGGCACTGGTGCAATAGTGAGGACTGACAAGATGGTCGTTTTCCGTCGGGATTTTTGCGAAAGAATGTTCCATGAGTGTCTTCGAGTCTGTTGAAGTTTGTGGGTTCACACTGAGATCCGGTTAATCAGAATAAGATTTACACAATAGCGGTAAGGCTGGGTGGTACAAGCTCGTGAGGAACTCCCTCTGTATCTACCGTATATATACTATCCTGTGAGTCAACTCGTGAGTCATACCAGAATATTCTTACTAAGTGTTCCATAAATCTGAGTCGAGGTGAGTCGAAGGTTACTAATTACCCGAGGCATCGCCGAGGCGGCTATGTGCCGAATGCTCATTTCCCAACAGAGTCGAATGGAGGTCGTTTCAAGGCGGATTCATGGCGTGAATGCAGCGAATTGAGGGGAAACGAGCCAGAGGAAGGTTGGAGGAAGGAGACAGCACGGATATCATGTGACGTGCTGACATAAGGTCCGGCACGCCCTTTGGCATGGCGTGTTTACTACTGTACTATTTCAACCGGATCTTCGGCCCTTGTGACCTGTGACCTACATCCTTCGCTTTTTCAACATTCGAATTACCATATAAGGAAGGCCGCCGAAGGCGGCCCGGAATTTTTGATGGTATCATTGCCTTTTGAGGCAGGAGGCAAGGCCTGTGACACGGGACACCTATTTTCATCCTTCATTTCGGCTGTCGCTGTGACGCGTGACCGAAGATGCGGTTGAAATAGTACAGTACCAGACTATATACAACTACCTACTTGTTCGTCAGTTGTATATAGTCTGGTCCGAGACTACTTGGGAAGTGCGAGACAGAGATGTCGATGAACCTTGAAGGAGGCGTGCTTTACGCGTGCGACTGCAGAAACATTTGGCACGGGACCAAAAGAGGGTTCGTCACGGTGAAGGAAGGTGAAGACTGGTGAAGAACCGTTTCATCCACGTGAGTCAGCGGCCGGCGCGCCATGTGATTGACATCTGTCAATAGTGCCCTCTTTATCCCAACCGCGAGCAGCTTGAGCTTGAGACCGCCCTAGCCCGCCCGACATTGAAGGCTCCGATATCTTGGATTGGAATCCGTCAATCTCTATTATTCATGTCTCGTCCACTGGCATCCTTTCCCGCCTTCACCAAACTTCAGCTCCTCAAAGTCCCAGCGTCGACAAGGATGTTCCGCTTAAAGCATGGGTCATCGAACCTGTTGGAACAGGTACCTTTCCGATGGTAGCTGCAGGCTATGGGCAAGTCCTCTGTTGCGTCGTAGCGACTGTCATCCTGACATTGAAACGAAACACCAGCCTTACGGTCATCAAGGACGCAGGCCTCCTGGCTTTCGGAGAACGCTGGGCTGCCGAGGGGAGATACGCGTCTATCATCTTCGACTACCGGTTCTTCGGCGGCTCGGGCGGTACACCACGTAACTTTGTCTCGCTCCCAAGCAACGAGAGGATTACGAAGCCGTTCTTCGCTGGGCACGACTCCAACCCTCTCCAACCCGACCGATTCATCAATAATGGGGAGCGCCTTGAGCGGTCTCACCGTCTGCCAGCTGGCGCAAGACGATCCCGGGCTGGCCGGCGTCATGGCTCATTCGCCAATGTTGGATGGTGAGCGCCATGTTTTCAGCGCTTAGCCATCCTTAGTCCTCGCAGGCTATGAATCTATGATATGGCCGTGTATCTCGGTTTCAATCCGCGGCTCCTACTCTACGCCGTCGTTGACTGGATCCGGGGATTTCTGGGGGTTTCGCTACTTTTCGTTAAGGCCATTGGACGCCCGGCGGAGTTCGCTTTCTTGAACACACCGAGATCGTATCCACGTTTTGTCACCATGTTTGCGCAGGGACAAACCCCGTTTTTGTCTGCCCTAAATCTCATCAATCTGGGGGTCCTTTACGAGATTATGAACGCGCGACCGGGCAGGAGGCTCCGTGATGCGCTGTGCCCCGTCTTACTGGTGGTTAACAAAGGCGACGATTTGGCCACTGCTACCGAAATCGCGCGGTTAGCACCAGATAGTCGGTCTCTAACCCCCCTCGGCATCCTTGAAACTGAATGATCTACTAGAAATCACCCTGGTCGAAGCACAAGGCGGTCACTTTGATATCATGGAGGGGGGAAAGGTGGGATTCATCTCCGCATGTGTTTCAACTCAGTGGTTCTCTCCACTAGTCTTTCTCAGTCAACATCAAGGCCCAGCTGGATTTTTTGGAACGGCTTCGTTGAGATCTGTCAAGATGTCTGTAGTCTTACTTCTTGTAACGACTGTACGACAATTTACCCCCGAAACATAAATACCTCGACAGCCCTGATATGATACGCTAGTACATCCGGGAATTGATGGAACGCACTCGCTCAACACTCGCTGCTTTAATAGCATGTCCGCGCTCGAATTCGATATTCCGCTGCCATCATGTCCGCCGAAGAGCTTCTCACTAAATTCGACTACGACAAGTTCATCTGGAGGCAATCCAGTGCCAACGAGTCGCAGCACTTCCAGCGTGCTCTCGCAGGCTCCGAAGTTGTCCAAGAGCTTTGGAACAGGGTTGACAAGGGACATCAAACATTGTTCTTCGCTGTTCACCTACGTCTCGCTACCCCGCAATCGGAGGCCGCAATCCAAGAGGTCGCCCGTCGCTCCTGGATTCACCTCCGCCACCAGACTCCCATCGTTGCTACGACCTGCGGCCTCGACGAAAACGAGTTCCCTCTCCTCAAGTACGCCGTCCCGGATGTGAACCAAGTCCGCGAATGGGCCGCACGGACGCTCATTGTTCACACCCAGGCCACCATCGATCTCAATGGATTGCGAGAGGAGCTGGGGTATCAGAAGATTCCGAGCGCTGCCGGCGATCAGACGTGGATGCACCTCGTCGTCGCCTCATCGTCCACCGAGGTCGAAGAAATCGGCTTAGTTTTTCATACAGCACATGCACCTACGGACGGGAATGGGGCGAAAATCATCCTTCACGGCTTCCTCTCTGAGTTTGCCAAACAACTCGGGAGCACCGCCAGCGAGGAGCAGTTGATTTGGGGTGATGAGATTCAGAGGCTGGCCCCCGCTTTGTTCACCGTGTTGAACGCGGACGAGCCGCTCCTTATCAAACCCGGCTCCAACGAGGAGCCTTCGTTCGCCCATCCAGCCTACGGTACTCTTGGTGCAGCGATGCAGAGTATTGTTCAATCCATGCAGGTGAGATGGTTCAACTGAATCTTTCGTATACTCAACGTTTGTCAGAACGCGTATGGTTTCAAACACAAGGAGGGCGACAAAAGCCCATGGCCCGCGTATCACCGCGCCGAGCTCGTTTTTGGCGAGCAGGAGTCGAAGAGTTTGTTGGGATATTTGCAGGACCAGCCTTATACCATGGCCGTTCTAGGTTCGTCTCGTCAACTTCCGGGTATTAGTCAACTGAATCGTCTTCTTAGCGCACGCTGCTTTGGCCATGGTCGTCGTGCACTTCAACCCGCCGTCAGTTGAATCCGCTGGGCATACACTCAGTAACTGGACGATGCTCGATGTGCGCCATCGCCTCAAGGAACCGTTTTCCTCCCGGCACGGATATACGGGCTATGGAATTGCACCACCCAGATTCTCTCTTCCGCTTTCGCTGTTCTTTTCCGATGAGACGCTTCTTCCGTTGGACAAGGCTATGCTGCTGAAGTTGATGGACGACGCGCGAGAACGGTACAAACTGCAGAGGGAGTTGCCTCCCGGCTACTTCCCTCTCGCTGCGGAACTCTTTGTCGCTCAGATGAAGATGGGGTACGCTGCGAATATGTACGTGGTGCATTCCATCTTTCAATTTCGCGTGGTTTGAGTGATTCTCTGGAATTCAGGATCCCGCCCAATCAATGCTACAGCTTTTCGAGCGACGGACGAGGAGAGAACAAGTTGGATTTGACGTACAAGGACAAGAGCGGCAAGGCTGTTTTCGAGATTACGAAATTCTGGACGTCTGTTAGCCATCCATACCCTGCGCCGTGGGTCTCATTTGATCTCATACCTGAGGCGTTGTGCTGACCGTATATACTTTGCAGTTATTTCCGTGTGTCTTCGTGGCAGGGTGTCATTGACCTTGGAGCAGATTACAACGAGAATCTGACCTTGAGGGAAGAGGTTAATAGGTGGTTGGCCAAGTGGAGGGAATTCATGTTGCTTTTCGTGCAGTAGTTGGTTGTAGGATCTCGGTTGATGTTGAGCTTGAACTTGCTGAACCATCGCTGAAATAGAACTGTCCAATGTACCGTGCCCGTATGATTAACATGACTCTCACCAAATGAGAGGAAATGAATCGACACCCAAAAATATTTCTTGTTCATATAGGGCGCCATTGGTTCGGATCTCAGCTAAGCTGGTTCAGGTTGCATTCTTATTCCACCGAGACAAGAGATGAAGAGTCTGCGCCGGGTTGCTTGACCCCATGTGCTCCGAGAAGTTCTTTGACGCGTTATGCGGGTGGCACCGTGGCTCACGTGTGATCATGACGAGAAAGATACCGGGTAGTGAGCTCCACGGGTCCTGAGGCTGGAACTCGAAGAAGCAAACTGCCAAAAAGAGTCAAGACAAATTTGAACCAAAGAATGCAACCGTGAGAAAGTTGGAGATGGTTATCACGGCACCATGTTGCCGTTAAGCGGTACCTCGAGCTCCTCTTCTGACGCGTCACGCCGTCGATCCACCTCATTCAGGCTCTTGCCACGCCTCGAGCGCTTGCGCAGCCATGGCCTTCTCTGTCGCCCGTAGATCCTGCGTCTATCCAATATCCAGTGAAACACCCCGTCGTGACTCGTGAAATGTCTTACAAGAAAGTTCCTCTCGTTACTGGCTGGAGGGTGGCATGGGCTTTGAGATGCACTTCCTCCTCCTCTCACCGGATCTTCCAAATCTGACCATCGGTGAAGCAGATGCCAAAAGCTGGCGGAGCGAGATTTTGTTCTCTATGCAACGTCTCGGTCCACCACGTCCACAGACGGCCTCACGCATCACAATATCAAGCGACTGGCTCTCGACGTTCGGGATGACGCTCAAGTCACCTCGGTAGCTTGGATGTTCTCACAATGTATCCATGCTTCTCAGCAATGACTGGGATTCCATGCTATGTCTTGGGAAGTGCCTGGCGCTCTTCGCTCTCAATTAAACCTCTGCGCTTGCTACCAAGCGCTCGTATATTCTGAGCATCCAATTTCCGACGAAGCCTGAATTTTCTCAGTGCTTAACAGAAGTGACTGTGAGTGTCATTCCTCAAGTCAGCCGGAATGTTTACTAACAGCCAAGTATGTAGCATGGGCGCCAGCACCCGGAATTCTCAGCTTGAGCGGTTGGATATAGAAGGTTCGTCTATGCGTTTGTCCAGCTTCAATACCACAAGCTTCTCGGGCGTCCAGCGGTGGGGTGAATTAGTACATGATCCGTCTTCTCTCAGGGCTGTGTTGAAGGCCTGAATGTTCTGCTAGCTAGTCCGCGAGTCATCATGAATGGAAGGTGCCTGGTGACCTCACTCTTTGATCTCACGCCTTTCAGATTCAGGCTACTGCTTTGCCCAAGTCGACTGCTTTGATCCACCTAACCTCCAGGTTCCTTCGAAGGGCTTTTGAACCGATACGCTGACTGTAACTCCTCCCAGTGCGTCGGTGTGTTGTCTTATTCATCTTGACTTTCTTGCGCGATCACATGGCGGGAGATGCTGATTGCAGTGTGGCGTGCAATGACACCGTGCATAGATCCTTTCAGTGCAGCTTGCGGACGAATAAAAGGTCCAGACGCGTTGCCTTGAAAAGTCGTCGCATCGAATGGATTCTCCTGCTCCCTCTTTCAATGTCACCGAACTGTGAGTAGTAGTGAGATGAACCTCTTTGATTGGGTGAATTTAACGCCAACAGGTCTGGACCGCTGGTGTGTTTGCGTCCTTGAGACTGCCGTACGATGCCGAGTCATTGGGATAGATTATCGGCAGTTGGTTGAACCTGGCGCTCTTCGGTGCTTTGAGTGTTCAATTGTGTGAGTCTCATATTCATTCTCTAAGATCACGAACAAATTCAAACCAATCTATAGACTTTTACCATCTAGCCTTCCCAAACGACCGAAAATCCACCAAGAGCCTGGTTTACGCGATCTACGCTCTTGCAATGCTCTCGACATTTGCGACGATGAATTCAAAATTCAAAACATTCGGCTACGGCTTCGCGGATATCTCCATTCTGACCAAGGTCGACTTTCACTGGGTTATAACGCCGACTGTCGGCGGTCTTCGTGAGTATCATACCCATTCTTATACTCGAAATTTATGGGTTGTTAGTTGGTTTCGCATCCCAATCGTTCTACGCGTATCGGATGTACATACTGTCGAGCAGGAGACTCGTTCCCGGCCTAACGTTCCTGGTATGTGGGTTGAATTGACCTCGACCGCCGTTAATTTGTATTAGCTGGCGTTGACCAGCATTGCGGGGGCGTTCGCAGTAGCTGTATTCGTTTCCAAGGGTGTGTTGACATTATTCTCTTGCCGACATGCAACTGAATCCCAGTTGAGCCGACAATGTGATACAGCTTGAAAATTCTCATGTGTCCATCTCCGTGGGGGTGTGGTGCGGGGCATCAGCGGCTTGCGACGTCCTCATTGCCGTGTGCATGACCTACTATGTATGAAACCTCTCGCCTACGAACCTCTCTTCTGACCTTCGTTTTTCCTAGCTAACAAAAGCTGACACCGGCTTTGCACGAACGCATGCCCTGATATCCAAGCTCACTCGATTAATTATCGAGACAGGATCCCTCACAGCTCTCGTAGCTTTGGCGACCTTGATCCTCTTCTTCGCCTCTGAACATATATATTATGTCACACCAGCCGACGCGCTGCCGCACATCTACGCCGTCACGGTCTTGGTGGTTCTCAACTCACGCATCAGAATCGTCACCGGCAATCGCAGCGGCGAGATTTCGATTTCTGGCCAGGAGATGTGTCATACCGCCGGTGGTTACTTTGCTGCTGCTGAGCGGGTAACGATTACACGGGAGGTACTTTCGGATGCCAGTACGGGTGATCAGATCGAGTTGAAAGAGGCCGCGACGAGTTAGCACGATTGCAACTAGATACATATATATGACCACTAATAAGAGAGTCCATTCATATGTTAATCCCTCCATTGCTATCACCAGTTCCCTCGTATGTCCGTTCCACACGAAGAGGCATGATCGAGGTAGACTCTGACGTACTACCGTAGCGCCCCCAGGACATCCAGTACTCATCCGCATCGTCCCTCGCATCATAACTGAACCTGTACAACGCATGAAAGAGTACAGTTGACTTGAGAACTGTTTGAACTTACACCATTCTCAAATCATCCAAAACATTCGCAAGATCGCCATCCAGCACATTCTGGCTCCCCAAAGCTTGTTTGGCGCACATATTCGCTTCGCTCGCCTCTCTTTCAGGGCCTTCGGGAACTGTAAGAAGCCGTACGACCTCTTCCTCGCCTTTTTGGATACGGGTGCAGCGAGTTTCTCTGCGCAGTCAGTCAGCTTCAGAAATATATCGAGAGTGAGTCTCCGCACCTGTGTTCTTGAAAGGCTCGGAAGAATTCAGGAACACGCTCCGTATTGCGCGTGTGGGAGAATAACTTCCCTACGAAGACACCGTCTTCGAGGGAGATGGAATAAGAATGCATCGAACCGGGCTTGGAATGGTTGGAACAAGTAGTCGAACTTGATTGACCTCTACTCACCGTCGACGGATGTGCAGCATCGCCTATGGCCAGAACCCTCCCGCTTTCGGACGTCCACGACTCTAATTCATAATATCTTTTGATTGGGATACCTGCCGCTGGCCCAGCCAACCCAGCCAGCTTTCGAGTCCTGCTATGGTTCGGGATCCACACCATAGGTGATTTTTGGAGTGCTCACCAGTCGAGGCAGGGTCCCAGGACGTCGGGAAGTTTGATTTCTGCCTCCTCTGTCCAAGCAGAATTTTCTGACCCATCCGGGGTATATAGGACGAGTGAAATGTCTCCGTCCTTGCCCTAAGCGCAAGTAAGTCATAATATCAAACTTTGGATCAACTACGAACCACAGCCAGGGTCTTCGCGGCTATATCCTAATGGGCATGAGAGAGCGCATCAACGACCGGGACTCACCTCTGTTGGGAGCGCTCCACGTATGATACTGTGGAATTGCAGGTAAAAATAGAACTCAAGAGCCAATGCTAACTCACAAAGGGAAACTCGCGTAGCCAACCCAAGTCATTTTCGAGTACCAAAGTCTTTGGGATGAGTGCACTGACCGAAATCGTAATCGTCGTCAACGCATGGGAGTCCGGGATGGAAGACGCACCTGTAAACCCAAAGTCCTGAAAAATCCTCGCACTCGGAGGAGACTCCCTCTTCCTCCATCAAAGTGCGTCGCACGACGCCTCGCGCACCGTCTGCACCGAGAATGCCGTCCGCTGTATGCACCTCTCCGGAGCGCAGAGTCACTGAAGGCGTCTCGCAGTCGATTTTGACGACCTCCGCTCCGAACATGACAGATACCAAGGAAGAGGAATCATCTTCTGAAGGTTTGATGGCAAGCTCGTAAAGCATGCGTATGAGATCCCGATGCTGGGGGAGAAGATGAGTAGGAGGGTAGTCGGAGATGACAAGACTTACCGTGAGTTGCCAATACCCGCCCCGCGCCTCTGCCAAGATTTCCGGATCCCAGCAGTTGAGACCTACTGCGAATCAAACCAAGCGCTGAAGCTTGCAAGTGACTGACCGAGAAATTTATCCTGATCGTCTAGAGAAAGGTTCAACCAGTTTCTATCATGCCGGAATAGCCCAGACCCACATCGGTGTAATCCCACGCCTGCCGCGGGACTGGAATTGGCGTGAAGCTCAGCGTCCAACCCCCAATCGTTGAGTATCTTGCAAGCATTCGGAGGTACCCTGGAAGCATATTAGCCATCGAAAAAAAAGGAGAGAATGAACTCACATGGCACATCCAGAGCCATTCAGCTCCTCATTGACGCGGTTCAGCTCACACGTCGACGAGACTAGCGCAGAGACTGCACCGACCCCCGCCCACCGGGGTGTATATCTTCTCTAATACCACTACACGATGCCCGGATGCCTTGAGTTCGATGGCTGACGCCAGACCTAAGCAGATTTTAGCTGCAAAAATCACCGTCATCGTTGGCACGAGAGGCTCACCTGATGCAGAGGCGCCCACGATGATCTATGTTTGAGTCAGTGTGTATGTGTCGACCAGAATTAGAGCTCACAAAATTGAGGCTAGGTGTCGAACTCATTTGCAGTGGTGAGAGGGAGAGAATAGAAAAAAATGTGCGGCGATCTCAGGGATTAGACATCGCGACTACCCTGTGTGGGCGACGGTGTCGGCGTATGGAGGAGTCCTTTAGCCGACTTGGCCGTGGTGAACGGGGTCGACCCTTAGGCGAACCCACCGAATTCCGCCATGGAAGATGGGAAAACCTGAGAAGGTCTGTGGGTTCCGTTATGCCGGGTACACGCCGCGGACGGCGTTTACAAGCTGAGACCAGAAATTAATCCGGATGGAAATCATGGTTCTGTGAGATCCCTTAGTGGAGAACCGACCGTGGATTCTATGAGTATAATTTCCTGCCATGTTCGTTGATCGGCACTGCGTCGACCAGTCCCCCCTCGCTCGATATGATATATCAAGGTCTGTGCGCCATACGTTCGGACAGACAAGAGAATGTGATCGCAGCCGTCGGCTGGATGGGTGTGGGCGACTCGGAGCCGAAACGCCCACTGAGCGCTGATTTAAGGAAGAGCCCGTGAGATCCAGAGATGATCATGGACGGAAGCAAAAGTGATTTAGAACTCCGTGATGGCTGATCAAACTGATTCTTCGCTCATATTCTTAAGCAACCAAAGCCTGCCCAATGACCCCACCAAGCAAATGCGTCTTGAAAACAGGATTATACCCATTCAAATGCGAGTCCTCAAAAATGTTGAGGGAATCGCGATGGATGCATATTGTTGACGGCCATGTTGATGTTGTCCTCGGCGGGAGACACGCGGGGCGTGAATACGAGGGCCTGACGTGCGCGGGCCGACCACCAGTGAAAATGGTGGTCTCCTCCTGCACGGTCCATTCGGGAAGCCTTTTGTGTGGATACGCGTGGCGCTACCGGTGTAGTAGCCAGGGAAGATGCCCGAAATGTGTTGGTAATGCTTGTATGTGAAGGAGGAAAGATTCAAGATGCACTGGTGAACTACGTGACACCGGTCCACGCGCGGCGGGGAAAGTCTCCTGCGGCTTTCTGCGAGGGAACGCAGACAATAAACCGTTGCGCTTCCCACCCACTTGCGGATCTCGACGATTCAATCAAGGAACTGAAAGATAATTCAAGGACGTACCGGCATAATGTCCCGTTGCGTTTGCCAGCCAAATGTCCACCAAGACGTGAGGCACCGGTTTGCACGTCTCGACGTCGATGACGCCAATGTCCCGTAGCTTCGAGGTTGAGAAGCATATAAAACGAAGGATAAACAATGCACCAGCAGCAAACCGTCCTGGTACTCTGCAATGTTTTGGCGCGTTGGATCAGGAACAGAACGTCGGCGCGTAGAGAAATAAGACTCACTCAAAACGCAGGTATTGTTCTCAATCTGCAACGGCGTGCAGCTAAGGAATCCGGCATCGGTGCTCCCCGCATCGATTTCCAGGGCTTCTTGCCGCTTGCGCAAAGACTCATAGTCGGTGACCGCGGGGATGCCGTTCTGCCCCAAAGCATTTTGAGCAAAGGCGCGTTTTCGGGCGGCTGCACACTATACCCTCATTAATGGAGAATGGGAACCCGAGCATACGCACATGATACGCTGCATTGAATTCCAGGGGGTTGCGTTCGGCACCTGCTTTTCTTCGAGTGTCGTGGATTTCTTGTGTGCTGCAGCGCCCAGAAGCAGGGCAAAAGAGAGAGAGAAAAGGGGCCACAGGTCGTGCAGAAATGCGGGGAGAGCAGCATGAGCATTTATACGTCTGCTGGACCCTGGTGAGGCGGAGACTGGATCATCCGTACGGAACGGCTGGGAGGCTTCTTTCGATGTTGCCTGGAGGATGGAATCGACCTAGAGCTGCCACTGGGTTTCAAATGGAAAAAAAAAAGATATTAATATTGTCAGTGCTGTTTCGAGGCGACGACGTGACTGATCGGGCGCCTGAGAGGAGAAGAATGGCATGCGCTACAAAAAGTTCAACAACGAAGCGGAAGGCGGGATGCCGAGCATTGTGGTGTTGAGCAAGAGTCGAAAGTTGGGCTTGTTTGTCACAGTCACTCTGTCGGGCCTCGGCTATCCAAATCCGGCTTGTTTCCGTCCACCACTGCAGAATCGACGGTATTCACGAAAGCCACAAAACCGCCGTGCCGCCGCCCAATTTTACGACTCTCCGCCATTCTGCTTCGGTTTTCTGCCGTCCTGAATCGCAGGGAGCGTACTTTCAGACCCGGCTTCCCTGACATTTTACGACATTCACGCGTGCTGCGTGCACTGTGCCAGAAAAAGGGGGCGGCCGTCAATTTTTAATTTTCGTGCTTGCTGTACTTACTTGAAGCCTTCAGCTTGGTGCCCTCTCCACTCTCCACCCTCCACCCTCCAATGGCCGACGCCAAAGCTAAAGCTACAGACCCATCCCACCACCCCCGCTCCTTCAAATACTTTCGCCTCCTCGCTGTAGCGAAAGCCATGCGCTTTCTCATCCGAAGGACCGTCCCGCTGCCCGTGCACGACAATCCCAACGTCATCCGCACTGATGGAGTCGTGCCTTCCAGGGACCAGGGCCGCGACATCCGAGTGCGTTGGTATCGACCGGTTGGGACCGACACTGAGAAGTCGCTACCTGTCCTCATCCATTTTCATGGCTCTGGATTCGTCATGTATGTGTATATTTCCTGCTGAGGAGCGACATTTCTCATCCAATCCAAACTAGTCCACTCTTCGGGCAGGATGACGAGTGGTGTTTGATGGTAGCCGAACGTGGCTGGCTCGTCGTCGACGCCGACTACCGCAAGGCGCCCGAACACCCCTTCCCTCTTCCTTGTCAAGACGTCGAGGACGTCGCCCGGCACATTATTGCCTCTGTTCCGCACACTACGATTTCGCTCAGTGGCTTCAGCGCCGGTGGATGTCTCGCCCTGGGACTCGGCGTGACCCTAGGCCCTCAAGTTGTCCGCTCGGTGGTGACATTCTACCCATCTACAGACGCCAAATTGGACACAAGCAGTGAACCGCCGACCAAGCGCAGAGTAAGCGGGACCGCTCTCCCGCGATTCCTCATCCGCCACTCCGCCGCATCGTACATCCTCCCCGGGACATCTGTCAGCCTCACAAACCCACTCCTATCTCCCGCCCAAGCCCCCGTCGACGCTCTACCACGTCATATATGGACTTGTACAGGCACCGCGGACCCGTTGTACGTCGGCGCTGAGACGTTCATGAAGCGGTTGCAAAGTGAAGGGCATCCGGACGCTGTGTTCAAGTCCGTTGAAGGAGCGGGACATGGGTTTGTTCAGATTGCTTCGCCGGTGAAGCCGGATCCGAGGGCGGGGGAGGTGTATGAGGAGGCTGTCGCTTTTTTACTCAACTCTATCAAGGATGATATGGTGAGTACTCAGTTGGCCTTGAGGGATTTAGCACTCATGTTTTGACTAGGGATCTGATATGTGAACTGTCATACATATTCGGTAATTCAATGGGCAAAGTCCTTCGACTCTCAAGTAGAATGGTAAGTACGTAGACTCACTGCCTTCTGGCCGTTACGCCTTGAATAACTCTGAGACTGGACGTCTCCAAATATTGAGGTAGCTGCTTTGCGCTCGCGTTCTAACAAGCCTTCAACATCCTCCAAGATTCCTGACATTTCCCGCCCGTCCTGGCCAAGTATGTCGCTTTTTATTGAAATCAAATTCCGCTCAGACACTGTGGAACCACCGGTCCGTGCATGCTCAGTACTTTCGCGGGAGAGCAGCAGAAAGTTGATTTAATATTCCCGTGACCTCACCCTATATCTGTCTCATTCGGTTTTCCCCTAATTCTTGACTAGTATATCGGTTCAGTACACCCGCTTGTCATCAATATCCACCATGGTTTCGCGGGAGAGCAGGGTTCGACTCCCTGGTCGAGAGTTCCTTTTTCTACCTATCTGCTTTTTTCCTGGCTTGACACACACCTCACCCTGTTCGCAACAAACCTTGCTCAGAACCATTCAAATTACTCAACGCCAGCTACAATTGTATAATACTTGTTACAATACCTACCTGTATGGAATAGGCAACCAAAAGGAAGCGAAGAAAAAGAGATAGATAGATCCACGAATAATGATCGAGTCCTGCGTATGGGATACGCTTTTTTGTACAGTACTGCGTTTGGGTCGTCTAGTGTCGTGTCGAGGGTATCGAGTGGGTAGATCGGTGTACTTTATGTACAGCCGGCGGCGTGTGAAGAAGGCAGTGGCAACGGATCGTCCGCGTCAACAGCGACCCTCCTGCTGCTGCTGGTCCGAAAGAGCCGGAGGCCCCGAAGGCATTGTCCACGCACGACCACGCCAGCCAACGACGGCCGTCCCCGCGCGTATGAGGTCGGCCAGCCTCGGGTGCTTGCGGGCCTCGGCGAGGAAGAGGGAGGTGCCGAGGACGGGCCGTCGGTGGTGGCCTTGGGGCTCATCGCCGAGGGAGATGCGTGTGAGTGCGGGGTTGGCTGCGATCGTAGGCAGTGCGGGACCCCAGAAGGTCGGTACTGGTGTAAGCAGGGAGGTGAGGCGGGGTGCGCTGGCGAGGGCTGCTACGAGGGGTACGAGGGCAGGGTCGGAGGAGAGGGGGAAGGAGGTGCTGGCGGAGGTCTTGGGACTCGTCAATTAGTTGGGAAAGGTGAGAGTGCAAGACAAAGTGGACGCACGAGGGCAGGTGATGCAGCTACTGCTTCTGATATGGCTCCGAGAACCACGCGAGCGTGCGGCGTCGAGAGGTAGGTCCCCGACGACTTTCGGATAGAGATGGAATGCAGGCCACGAAGCTGCCGGAGAGCTTCGGGCAGGCCGTCTGGTGTTGACGACGGGAGGGTGATGTCAAGGGCACGGAGACCACATCGGAGTAGTGCAAGGACTTGTGCGTCTGCTGAGCTCGGTGCGGGTAGAACCAGAGTGCGGACAGCGCGTGCGAGGTGGGGCTGGGCACGGAGGGCTCTCAGACAATTGGCAGACTGGGAGGGGGTATGGAGGACGAGGGTGTCGTAGAAGAGCGGGAGGCCTATGCGATGGAAGGCTCGGCAGACGAGGAGCGGGGCAAGTCGGGTGCGAGTAGGCGTCGTGTGGGCACCATGCGAATGGTGGTCGCGATGCCACGGGGTCCGGGCATGTGGGTACGAAGGGCCGACGACGGCGTCGAAGAGGATGCTTTCCAGCAGCTCTTCCGGGAAGGACGCCACAGCGAGGGACATGGGGTCGTGGTCGGGAGAGGGGAAAATCCAGGCCCTGTTAAATGGGGAGTGTCTGAGACGTAAAAGTGATGTTATTCCCGAAAAGGAAGGAGGGACCCACAATTTTGGCATTGACAAGCTCACTTCCAACAACCATGTCCTCGGCATGCGCAAACCATAATCTTCATTTAGCCTACCGCCCGGCACGCTCCATTTTCTAATGGCAAGTCCCGCCGTGTCTGGTTCGCTCTGGAGGCTCTCACTTGTAATTCTCCCCTGTGCGCGGGAGAAGAACAGATGGGGATCGCCGCAATGTTGACAGCTGCATGCATGCACTAGTCTCTTTCTACTCGGAGCGACTCCCGCCAGCGATCCCCGCAAGCCTTCCTCGTGTCTTTCATGTGTACCTCGAGTGGAATCGTCCGTCCTAGCACCATGGCCCTCGCAACACTCGTAATACCACATCTGTCTGGCAACCACGTCGACTGTGCTTCTGCTTCTTCGTGCGAAGACGGATACCAAGGTTTCAGGATCTAAATCATCTGCGCTGCCGTGTTGTCTCGACTGCCACTGTGCTGTTCGCCGTCGGGCCAGATGGATACCTGGCTTATACTTACTAGCACTACAACAGGCAGTGCGCGCGATATGATGCTGTTGTCGGCCTCAAATTCAACGCTTCCATCCGCTGCGCCTTCTTATCAAGTAATCTTAGTCTCTCTGCCTCAATCCCTTTTGTCCTTGAAATTCAACCTGCAAATCAACACAAATCGAGCCATTTCCCCTTTCTCTAATCTTCACAGTGACGGTCGCCGAAATTCCATTCGGAAATGCCGATCATCACCGTTACCCCGTACTTCGCATCCCGCGTTCGCCGAATTCACCGAACATTGCACAGGTAAATCATATGATTCCGTTGAAACCTGCCCCATTCTAGATCTGCTATTCGCGTTGAGTTGAATGATGGCATTGGCACTCAAGTCAAGGCCGTAAATGCACCTCTGTCTTCTGGCTGTGAAATGGAATCCCGATTCCGGCGTATTTGACTCATCCTTGCAATTATAATGGGGACCTTACTTCGTACAGGGGACATTAATCTACATACTTACTCGGGAGTTGCCTCGCAAATTGACGTCCCGAACCTGGCGGGTCCCCGACGGCGGCGGGTTCCAACTCGAAGTGGTGAGCTGTGGTAAGTAAATAGACTATACATAGCTATAAACTAAAGTGGGTGCTTACGGTGTCTGGTAATTATCTGTCGCGCAAGGTATAGGTGTACGGGAGGCGTAAGTAGGCTGTCCTACTGTACTCCACTTCACCAACAGAGCTTACCGACTCGGAGCGCCACCGGGATCCCGCACTCGTCGGCGCGGAGAGCTCGAATGTGCCTGTCGGTTCGGTTCGGGTTCGGGGCCGGTTTGGATGGGCCGAGTAAGTATGTGTAGCTGTACCAAGGAGATATGTTCAATTGCGTGCGTTCATGCGTTTCATTTATTTTCAACCAAAGCAGCATCAGGCCCGCATTTGCCGACACAGATGCATATGGACGGCAGGCCGTAGCATTGACGTGTCGAATGGTCTCTTACTCATTTTGGATTGTAACGACTCCGTGGAGAAATTGGTCTCCCATGGGCCATGGCTTGAATACAGACTCCGGTACTTAAGACAGCAATTAATTACCTAAGCCATTTTTTTTTGAACCATTCACGTGATGTGTTCAATTTCGCGGGCCGTTCAGATTAATATTTTGGCCGACGGGCCCGGCGCCGCTACCAACGTTGTTTGAAACTCATGCGGACAAGATTCAGAGGATCCATACACTAGAAGGACGGAGCACCGGATCGAGCTCGGAATACTTACTGATATCGGCCCCGGGTTAACTATAGTACTAGTCTAACGCTTCAAGTCTCGGGGGCCGGGGAATGATTGGGCTACTGCATTTAGCGGGCCAAGAAATTTATGGTCGCCGTTCAATTCACCGGGCAGGAGCCAGGCGTAGTATACCAGTTAGATCGATATCCGGACATCAAATTGTCCCAGTTAGTTCAAAAGGAAAGAGTCTGAGGCTTATTTCGTTAGTATGGGTCCAGATTGCAGATTCAACTTGTGCACTATTAGTAATAGAGCGTACCGAGGCAGTTCTGCCCACTGGCGTTGTTCTCAGCGCTCAGCTTCCCGACTTCCAAGTCTGATCATGATCGGTGGGGGCTACGTATTGGGGTGGAATTCAAGCTGAGGAAGACGAAGGTGCGTAGCTTCAGGGGCTCCGACTCGGGACTAGCCAACGAGAGTCGCCCAGTGAAACGGTTGGTGGATGCTGAACTTTTTCGAGTTGGCCGTGGCTTGGCAGTTCGATCATCTCTCGTTCATCTACTGGTAAATGTAACACAAGAGTGGATTTCTCGTGTCCATGACCTCCCTGATAGTCACCGTCGGCGCAAGCATCATCATATCCAGCTCGAAATCCATCGTCACGTTCACATACGGCAATTGAGCCATCGTCCTCCCAGAAATATCGTCAATCCTAGCAGTGAAATTTATGCCTACCCATTCCCACCAGAGTTTGTCCAGGAACGCGTGGTGGAGATAGAATAGGGGGTCTAGGAATTCGAAAGGTAAGTAAATTGTAATCCAAATACGAATTCGGAACGACCAACCCCCAGGACTCGAAAAATTATCAGCCATTTCGCCCCCGACGATGTTATGCCCGCCATCGTGGAGACGCATGGTCTCCGTCACAGGCGCGCCTTCCAACTGAACCCGGAACGTCTCAAACGTAGGCTGCTGCATCACCTCCCCGACCTTTTCCCCGCTCAGGAACCCCCTGAGCTCGTCGTTTATGGCACGCTGTAGGCAGTGGCTCGTCACATTCGTTCCTGGACCCACGTTCAACTGGTACGAGGCAAATGGTCCGTCGGGCACACAGCCACCCCCAGAATCAGGTGGAACCCACCCCGCGCTGGACAGGAGGGTGAGGTTCCCGAATTGACCGGCGTAGTTGGGGACGTCTACTCCGTTCCCACCGAATCCGTACACCGCATCGAAGACGGGGGATTCAGAAAGTCTATTAGTGCTATATTAGCAAAGTCGAGGGAATTCTTGAGAACGTACGGCAGCCCACTGTCGACATCGCGACTCCAATCCCAATACCTGAAATGCCGTGAGTAGCAGTCTACTGGCAGATAATCAATGTACGAACGGAATGGAACCCTGGTACCCGCACTCCTGCCGCAGCGCCATTTCGAACACGTTCAAGATTCGGCGGTGCCAAGGAAGAAATTGGCCCTAGAAACCGTAAACATGGACCCATAGTGGGAGATTTGAAACTCACGAGTAGATGGACCTTTTGAGACATTAGTACATGCAACGCTTGAAAGTCGTCGAATCGCGTTTTAGCGCCCTGATGTCCGTTTGATTTTCCAGGAAGGCGTTGAAGGCATTGAACCGCCGTAATGAATTCCGACTTTTGCTCATTGCTCAAATCGCGCCTGGATTAAAAAGGTATGAGCAACGAACGAGTGACAGGTTGCTAAACGCACCATTCCTGCCTCAGGCCCGGATTCGCACAGAGGGACGGTGAATCGAGGGGAACGACGCCGATTGCACTGGGTGTGGGACTTGAAGGAAGTTCATAGCGACCCAGCTGGTGGACGGCAGCGAATGCAACGACGGCGAGGAGCGCGAGGAGAGCACTGAGCACTACGAGGAGAGCGCTTGAGACCAGAAGGAACCACGCGGGAACGGGGACCACGCCGAGCCATGGGATGAGGGTGCTAGAACGTTTCATAGGGACACCAGAGTCATGATGGCCCTTGGAGTAGACAGTTAACTCGACGGCGGCGGGCATGAACGTCGAAGATTTTCCAGGGTTGGGAAAGTTACGTCGGGCTTTATAGCACCAGAAAATAATTCAAGGGATTCAGAATCAGGACTTTTGAAAGCGCAAAAAATGGGGGGAATGCCCCTCATTTACCGCGGGAAGACGAAGCGAAATCATATCTTAGCGAAGTTTCAGCACTAAAAGAACGACCACCAGTGGTTTCGCAATCAAATTCATTACCGCACGCCCAGAGAGAAGCGATGCCGCGGGATCGGTGGGCGGAAGACTGAAAGTGGAAGCACCGAGGGCGTCGCATAACGTGAGCAAGAAGGTGGGCGATTTTCTACCCAAGAAAGACAGTGAAAGACTGAGACTCTGAGAGTGACCTTGGAGACCGGGTAGAACACCGTGATGCTAGCGATGGGACCCGCCGATCTGTTGACAGGGATTGGAGTGTAAATCGCTTCAAGTTCTTGGTGCGCTACGACGTGTAGCAATTCGAGACTAGTCTTTGAGGCTTAGCCAGATTGCGTAGGACCAGGAAGTCCCCGTCTTCGCCTGACCCAGGAGTTTTCAGTTGACGTTGGATGTATCGGAGAGCGGGGTATCGAATTCCACGGCGCTCGGGGTTCTCTGTGCGAGATCCGGGCGTTCTGTAAATATGCGGGTTCCTTGGGGAAGCAGAAGCGAAGTGGCAAGCTTCGGGAGGGCGAGATCGTGTTGAGGACTCAGCGTCGGTCAGCGTTCTGGCATTAGATCGGAGCCAAGGGACTCGCCGACTCGGAATCGGGGACCGAACGGTTTTGGGGAGGGATCTGGGCCAAGAAAGCAGCTCATGGTCAGACTAGAGTTGCGATGTGAGCTGACTGCGCCAATCTCGTTAAGCAGCGAATGCAGCATACCGCTGAGTCGAAAGAGCTCCATTCTGGGGGCCACGTTTGAGGATCTTGACCTATGCCGTCCGTCCGAAGTTCGGAAGACAGTCCATGAGCGGACTCGGGCTCGGAGACTTGGATGGTGTGAGCAGACATCGAGTCACGGATCATTGCGGTCAGCGATTGTAATTTGCAAGTATGCTCCGGTACGCGGATTCACTGCATGCCGAAACAAGGTCTCCCGATTCAAGGGAAGAAGTGTTCCATCTGACGCCAGAAAAAAGCCTTGAGAACGTACGTCCGACAGTCCATAATGACCCAATTGTTCAGGGTGTTTTCGGCGTAAGTATTGGGACGATGCGGGGTTGAAAAAACATGGCGACCATGGCCAGTGCAGCATGTTCTGATCGTAAATGAGACGGCACGTTTGTTCAGAACGCGCACCAGTTCTCACCTGGCAAGGTCACCGTCGTAAATCCCCAGTAGAGACTCCACTGTATAATCCAAAAGCTGCCACCACTAATGAACCTCCGTCACCTCGTTTGACCTGGCCACCAGCGCTTCAAAACCCTGCATCTCGTTTCCACCCTCTTCAGCACACGCCATCTTCACCAACTGCGCGTGAATTTTTCCACTGTCACTGCGGAGTGGTACAACCCAATGCCTCGAAGTATTCGCCTCGCGCACACGAATGACATGGATAACCATGCGCCCTTGGCTCCTCGCCGCTCGCGCAACCGTTTCGTCCCACTGGAGCCCCGCGGAGGAGAGCCATTTCAACGAATCCGATGTCTCCGCCAGGGAATATACACCGAACTCGGGCCCGCCTTGCGAATAGTCGAAGACGACAAAGAATCCCGCGAGCGGATTGCGCGACTGGCGCATGCATTCGACAGCCTCGGAGAATATCTCGAGCTTAAGCTTCGTGTAATTGCTATGCAAGATTGCGCGCATGAAAGCTCGTTGTCTGGGGGTGTTGATGGGCACACGGCCGCCTATGTACTGCAAGTTAGACATTATAGCGTCCGGGATCAACACACAAACTTAGTTGATAGTCGTGTGTTTTGCAGGCTGCTCGATGTCCACTGTGCCAGTCGACAGCCTGGCATTGGATAGAGCAGTAAAACAGTGTCACGCATCCCGAACAACGCTTGAACTCTTTTCGCGAGCCCAACTTGGTACACTGCCAATAGAATGTCAGCCTCTTCAAGACGGAAATTATTCACACACCAAGGTGTTATCACACGCTTTCATGTTCAGAATCCCATCGGAATCGAACGAGTTGGCAAAGTCTGCCCTTTCCTTTGCCAGAGCGGCAAATCGAGTCCAAGCTCCACGCATTTCCGGATTGAAATTTTGCACCATCTGCTCACGATCAGCCAGCGCGCGCACCACATGTAACCCAGACCCGTCCCCCCAGTGGATGGTACAGGATGCGAGGAGTTCCGAGAGGGTGCCCTTCAGATGGCTATTCAACGCAGCCAGGTCTCGTTGCTGAGCGCAGACGGCTATGCAGCGAATGAGCGCGACAGAGATGGTGTTCCGAACGGGGACATTGAGTCTCGGGTCGTTGAAGAGCTTTGGCAAGGGGTAAGTACATTAACGCGCTGAGCATTGGTGCAGGGCCCGCACTGAGCGACGTCCTCGTGGTGGTGGCAAGCGCATGGACCGCACGGACTAGAAAGTCGACAACACCATACTCAACGAACTCCAAGAGTAGGCGTCTCGGTAGCCCGTTGAGATCAAAACCCTCCGCCACGGCCTGGATGTGGCGAAAGAAGGCAGTGAAAACGAGAAGAAAGGTCCAGCCTGTCCGGGCCATCCGGGGGCTTGCTGCTAATTTCAAGCTGAGTTCCCCGTGGCGAACCGCCCACATGGCGATGTCCGAAGGATCATGATCATCGATGAACACTTCCATCGTCTCCTTGGTACCGAGAGCTTCGTCTTTCAGAAACGTCGTTGCGGCAAGCAGGGGTAGCGTTTTGCCAAGCTCTACCAGCAGCGAGTCTCCTCCATCGAGAGCAGCCATCCACGCCCGAGCCACTGCATTGTAGAATCCGGGCGTAGACTTGACCATGTCGCCCAGTTCCCGATCCCGGTGTAGGTAGTGCGCCCACAAGACAACCCGAGAGCATGCTGCTCGCCCCATACCTGTGTCTTCATGCACCTTGTGATATCTGTCGAGGAAAAGAAACCACTGCCAGACGCGAGGCCAGAGATCGCGAGCCACATCGCGCGGGACACTGTCAGTCCGCGACAATGCTTCAAGCACATGCATCGTGTCGTGATACGAGGTCATTTCGGTATGCGTGAGTTGTGCGAGATCGGGGTCACTGCTTGGAATTCGGGTGGGATCCAGCAGCGAGTAGACCACAGGGAGGAGTAAAATCAATTTGGACCGATTTTCTGGGCGCGTCAGGACTGACGACGCGCTCCAGATTCTCGGTGGAGCCGGAGGCAGCAGCTTGTGCTTGCCGCTGCCGAGCACTCTTGAATTTGTATTGTATCTGAGGAGTGAAACAGCGCACCTGTATTGAGATTGGAAGACTTTGAAGAGCACTGAGTCGAAGGCATTCGTGCATGGTTGGACGGTCGGACCGACGAGAAGACAGAGAATCAGATCAAAGTGATCGGACTGCTTCTTCACAGATTTCACTGCCATTTCCAGGGGCGATGGTGTAACTTATACCTACCTGGTACCTACCTACCTACCTACCTACTAATGCTATTCAGTGAAATTTTTCATTTGAAGAATACATTCCTTCTCATAACTTTATTGTATCCAAATTGAACCATCTGTGCTGAGTGCTCGAAGGCATTGCAGAAATTAAATTCCACCAACTCGGCAACACTCTGCTCCTCAACTGCTCCTCGCGCTGGCCACCTTCTGTGCAAGCCAAACTTACTAGCTGAGGCTCGTTGTAAACCCTTCCGCTGCCACTACGCAGCAGGAGAACCCATTGCCTGAAGTCACTAGCCTCTCGCAGATCGATAACATGGATGGTCATCCGGCCGCCACTTTGCCGCCCGCGCAACGGTCTCTCTCAGCTCCGGCTCGCCTTTCGAGTAGTCGAAGACGACAAAGTATCCGGCACGAGGATCGCGCGCTGCGCGCATGTACTCGACCGCTTTGCAGAAGATATCGAGTTTACATGTAATCACGATCCAGGAGCGCCCACATCAAGTATCGTTGTCGGGGCGAGACTCAAGGAACACGACCACCTTGCAGCATAAATTAAATATTTAATCCGACAAGCAAACGAGAACCCACTTGGTAGAAAGTCATATGTTTTGCAGCCGGTTCGATGTCCGCTTTGCCAGTCGGCGGCTTGGCATGGGACTAAGCAATAAAACAACGTCGAGCACCCGGAACAACACCTGAATTCATGCTTGGGGCCGAATGTTGTGCACTTCCGTTGGAAGCATTAGCCAACTCAGGGAGAAACGGAGAGTGCGCACCAGAGCATTATCGCACGCCTTCAACTTCACAATCCCGGGGGTATTCAACGATTCAGCAAACGCTACCCGGTCGTTCCTCAGAGCGCCAAGGTGAGTCCATCCTTCCGGCAGATCCGACGGAACTTGAGGGTTCGGTGGCATCTGGTCATACCGAGCAAACTCGGATGCCATTGCTTCCCCAGAGTCCAGACCCGTCCCCTAGATGAATAGTGCATGACGGAAGGAGTTCGGAAAGGACGCCCTTCATATTACTGAACAGATCTCGAGCGTTGCCTAGTTGTTGTGTAGCCGCGGCCACGGAACCGAGGAACCCGATGAACGCGGCAGGCGGAACAAAGGGATGGTATCGTTTGTTGTTGGAGAGCTTCTGCAGTGCGCTCAAGGTTTCTTTGAGTGCCGAGGTAGGGTTCTTCTTGGGACTCAGAGCGGCATCAGGGCAACGGTCATTCCACGGCCTCGCATGGCCCGGGGCCTCTGAAGATCTCACGTCCGTACGACGTCCCGACCCCAGTATATTTGACTGTGTCCAAAGGTGCTCCGCTTGAATTCCGTCAGCCATCATTCCTTTCAAATTCCTAAGTACTCCTGGACAGCCGTGTAGGCCCATGGGCCCAGGTAACAACGAACACCTGAGCCCCATCCCCCAAGTCGGTGCACGTCTCAACTGTCACAGCCGCGCCAACAGCACTTCCAATCTGGAGACACTTGCCCGACGCGCTAGAAATGACATTGCACCCGGTGGCGATGGCACCGCCAGAACCGACGGTGCTGGGGTCATTGCAAATCGAGCAGACGAGACTCCAGTCCTGTGTTCTGCAAGATGACATTATTATCGGTCTGGATACTGGGGTGAGGGATGAACGGACCCATTCTCGGGAGTCACAAGAGTTTGGAGGGACACGGCGCCGTCGGAATTGGTCTGGTAGAGTTGGCTACTTGCTCCAGATTCGTTGAAATCACTGGGCCGTAGGAGATCAATAAAAGTTATAGATGAGCCACTACACTCACATGAACTGCAATCCTCCATTACTGGTCGCCACGATGTACTCGGCTGATGTAGTAAGCGCCTCGGTAACGATGGCCGCCCCAGCGACGGAGCCGGTGTACCCGACTTCGAAGGCTCCGCTGCCGAGGCTGATTCCCTGGCCGGCGATGCTGGGGTTGCATGACGCACGAGCGACGGGGTTGGCCAGCACGCTGTGGGCGGGGAGGAGAGAGGCGACGATGGATGCGGTAGAAAGCATTCTGTAGCAGTGGTGGATCCCTTCAGTTGGAAATTGGAACTATGCCCTTCGCTTTATACTGCAACCTAGTGCCGTATACCGACGGAGAGTTCGGTTAGGGTCGGGTTTGGGACAAGCGCATGGGGACGAATCCGCGAGGAGAGTGGGGAAGAAATCTTTATTGGTGTTGGTCGCTAAGTGGCGAGGCCACCGGATAGGATCAGATAGGATATATACACGGCACGGTCCGAATATCGAGCGAATAGTACCAATTGCGCACCTATGAGCTCCATTTGCTGAGTTATCCCGATGTTCGCCGTCGCGAGGAGTTAGGACACGGTACTGCCCATTTCTGCCTAGACCTCGGACCAGCCCGTTCTTGCGGCATCCCGAATACCTTCAGAGCCAGCTGGTACAACTCAGGCGGAGCGTGGCACAGTGGGCCAATACCTCCCACAGAAGTGCCCGCCGGGACTGGTTCGAGTCTAATCTGAATCTCTGCCGCTCCATCCTCCGGTTGCCAGCGTAATGGAGCTCAAAGCAGCCTCCAGAATATTTTCATAAAGGCCCGGCAGATGTCCAAGCTTAGGGGGACAGTGGATTGACAATGACTGCGATGTTGGCGGTGGAAGAAGAGCACATGTTGTCAATCAAGTCGTGCACGTGTTTGTTGCCTGATTCTGACCAGTGACCACGACCTTCTAAGGGCCGCTCAACAGCAAACTGGGATTTGCACAGGGCCGTTGCGTACTTTGACAACGCGCAATCTCTTGTACACCTCCGAAGACATGAAATCCGGCTCGCTGGACAAGACAAAGTTTTTGCTTACATAATCTTATGGGCGTGCCAGTGGTGGCCACTTGCGTACGCAATACATACTCGTAAAAGTCGCTGCGAGTGTCGATTTACGAATTCAACGGGGACCAAGAAGCTTTCACGACCCGGATTCACAGTAAGTGATTGTGTGTTCAATTCCGCGGATTTACTGCATGACGAGAACCATGAACTCCTTCCATTTGACAAGGTATTCCTTGACCTCCTCCCGCGAAATCACATTCTCGTTGAAATCCGCACTGATCTCAAAAACACCTCGCCACGACGACAAACGGAACGAGCTGGGGTCAAAATTGAGAGTTGGTACAACCCGGGGGGCAAGAAACGCACGGAGCTGGGTCAGGCTGATTAATCGAAGTGAAAAATCTGGTGAGGTCGAACGCGGGCGAGCCTTTTTCGTCGTTGTACGTTGAATCGAACCTATCTTCCCCTTTACCGTCACTGACCCAGCTGTAGCACTGGTTGGGAGGGACGCTGCTCGCATAAATCAGAGTCCGACGATATCAGAAAAATAAAAGGGAACACACAGGCCAGCAGCGTAGCCCTGTTTGAGGCCACGGGAGAATAGATCTGCGGCCAGAGGCATGTAACCGGGATGTACGGCTTTTTGAGAACGATAGCGTTCCCCCAGATCCTCCACGGCCTTGAACAAGGTCTCCCGATCCAAGGGAAGAAGTGTTCCATCTGACGCCAGAAACAGGGAGACGGGAAGGAAAAGCGAGGCTGGCGAGATTGCGTATCCCGCGAATCCGTGTCGAGAGCAAAATGGTTCTGCGAGGCGGTGACGCACGTCGATGATGGTCCAATTGTTCAGGGTGTGTTCGGCGAATTGGGACGATGCGGGGTTGAAAAACATGGTGACCATGACCAATGCAGCATGTGCTACTCGTAAATGAGACGAGATTTTGGTTCAGAACGTGCAGTTCCCACCTAGCACGGTCATCGTGTACGGTTGGCTCTTCATAGATCTAAGCAACTTCTCGGACTCCTCCTCGGAGAAAACGAGGTCCGTATGCCGGTATGCTGGCCAGGGACTCTTGTCGCCCTCCCGAGGCCGGAAACCGTACGCATTCTGATAAACGGTGAGTTCGAGTCCCCACCAAAGTTGAACATCTCACCTGTGTGAATCGCCCGGCACGTTGCATCTCTTCGCCGAGAGCGGCGTACATGGCATGGCTGAAGGAAGGTTCTTCGCTCGAGTCGGGCTTGATGAGGAGTGGTTCGGAAGGATGCAGCACGGACCAGAGAGCGGGAGTCAATCGCTCGGCTTCCTCACCCCATCGGAACTGAACGTCGCCGGCGCCGCTACTGTCTATTTGTTTGGCGAATTGCGTGAGGAAAGCGTGCATGCTGGCCTTTGCCCCATTCCCGTCCAAAAGCGAATGATGGACGTGAAGCAAGAAACCCAGTTGGTCGATCGCACCGGATGAAGAGGGGAGGACAACGTGCATATGGGTATAGTCACCAGAGGGGCTTGGGACCTTCTGAGCGCCTAGCTCTTCGCGCAACGCGTTGAGATCAAGGCTCGGCTGGGTGTGCACGACGAGTGTGCGCGCCGCCCACTCGCTTACTTGTTGCTCTTCGAGGACGCGATACGTCAACAGAGGAGTGTCACTTCCGTCCAATTCGAGCGAGGCAGCGATTACGGGGATCTGGTGACGAAGCGCAATCCAAACATGACTTGCGGCCTCGCGGACGGCTTCCTCCGACTTGGTGACGGCGAGGCGAAGGTGAACAGCGAGGAAGATAGTCTGTCCTCCTTTGTCGAACCTGTTCCAAACATCCTGGAGCAATTCCCACCAGCCAAAGGCCGTTGAAACAGTCCGTCGCTGCATTCCTTCCAAAGGAATTGGTCGTAGTTGAAGTTGACGAGAAGTTGTTCGGCCGACATGTGGGGTGGTCAAACACATTCCTCGACAGCCAGTTAAAAAGTAATCTCCTCGGCCCACGACGTCGCATTTGTCATTTCAATTTGAGGTAACCGAACAACCGAGGCAAGAATTCGGAGAACGTGGGTTCACCGTAAGGAATTGAGTAAGACAAGGTGGGGTGGAGGGTCTAGCCGTTTTGGCCGACGCCTTGGCCGCCGAAGGCAATGCCAGAGGCCGAGTCGGGGAGAGATAGACGGGGCGTCGTAAAGTGACACGGACACGGCCAAACCCGAGGCAGCAGGAAGTCTCGAGGGCATACATTCCGGAACGTTCTGAGGGTAGGTCAAAAGAAACACGGCGATGGGATGCCGCCTTGAATCTGTGATCTTGACAAGTGGAGGAGAGGAGGACAACGAGAGTGGAAATGCTGTGCAATCACTGATCCGTCCAGGAATTGCGTCGGAACGCAATCGGAACGAGCGCAAAAAGGCGCAGAGACGAGATATAAGTATGCCGCTATCTACCTTGCCTACCACCTAAGCCGCCTGGCAAACTCGGCTTGCCTTGGTTCACAATTTAGTGATTTCGGTGATGTGCCGATCAGATGGATCAAAAAACAAACAACCGCTATCCACCGGATTAGGCAGTTTCGTCGTAAAATTGGTAAAATTATCTTCTCAAGCCAACTAGGACGTGACCGGTCGACGGTCCGTGCCAGGTGTCCCGGTATCTCAATTAGCCGAGTCTACCAGCCCATATCAGTCCTTCACACCCAATGGATGAACACGACGACAGCAAACGTCGCACTTCCCCAACTCCAACGTGTGAACTGGAAAAGTATAGAACGAGAAACCTCTCAAATAGACATTGATGATGATTGCATCGCCCCAGATATGTCGTGGGAAAAGAAGCACGACCGACAGGAACGGACGGAAGAATATAACAGGCCAGCCGATTCCCGTTTTCGGATCGGATCATCCACGCTCCGCCCACCAATAGCGGACGTATAAATAATCAGGGTACCCCACCTCCTCCCTCCACAATCCCCATGCGCCCCGCCCTCCTCGCCGTGCTCCCTATCATCCTGGGGGTCGCCGCCCACAAAACGGCCCACACCGAAGAAGAAAAGCAGGTCGAGCGCAGTCTCCGGAATGCAGCCTACCATGTACGCTCCGACGCATCCTCCTGGTATCGCTCTCATTCTTCGTACAGTGCGCTGCCGCAGTAGGCGACTTTACGACCGCGCGGAAGCGTGCCTTTGCCCAGAAGGCCCTTGGCCAGACCGGCAACCCTTCAGTCACGGATTACGCTCAGCTCTTCGACCAAGAACCGTTGGGCATCGAGGCTGGCCCTGACGCCGAGTTCCTCAGCTGCACGCCGATACAGGACACGCAGATTGAGAACAACACTTGCGTCCTCAGTGCGTCGCCCAACTCCGCCCGATGTTAGCTAGCTTCTGATTCTTGTTTCATAGCACCCGAAGTGACAGAGGGACCGTACTACCATAACGCCGGGCATCCTATTCGGCAAAACATTGCGGAGTACCAAGATGGGCTATTGCTGGTGCGTGATCGTGTTCCTTGGTTTACACGTTTCTTAATACCGCTCTGAAGCTCCTGGACATTGGCGTCATCGACGTAGAGACGTGCAAACCCGTGCCAAACGTCCTCGTCGACATCTGGCTGGCAAACGCAACCGGGCACTATGCCGGTACGTATCCCTTCCGTCTGTCCGAACGCCCAGACCAAATATTCTGAAGGTCACCCGGATCCTGCGCCCCATCTTGTTAACGAGCAACCCCAAGTGGGCGGTTCTCGCAGCGGCCTGCTTTCCGCTTTCCCTCGGACAAAATACCAAGAAACTTTCCTTCGGGGTGCATGGCCTACCGACCGCAACGGCGTTTCTCAGTTCACCAGTACGTCCATTACCTATCTTCTCGAACCAGAAGCCTTACTTTTAAACAGGCATCTTCCCTGGCTATTACACCGGCCGCGCGACACACATCCACACCAAAGTCTATCCCGAGTGGACCGTCCACGAGGAGAACAGCACGTTCACTGGTGGCCGGCTCGCACACGTCGGGCAGTGGTTCTTTGAGGACGATATCAACATGGCCGTCGACAAGATGCATCCGTACACCGAGAACCCCATCCGCCACACTCGGGGCCGGACACGGAATTGGCGCGATTCCCTCAACATCTTTGACGACTCGCATTTGAATGGGTATAATCCTGTTTTCAAGACGCATTTGCTGGGTGGGGTCATTGGGCAGGGGGTTGTTGCGTATATCACCATGGGAGTGAATATGAGTGCGAGCTACGATAACTGGTGGAAGGGCTGAGGGGAACTAATGGCTGTTAAAAAATGTTGTAATTCTAATGCGAGTTCGTCCCACATCGTCACGAGATGCCGTTTCCTCCGCCCGTGATTTCGGCGTTTTGAGTTGCCGATTCTTCCTCTTGACCTCCATGTCTGCTATCTCTGGAAATGCCTCGGACGAGGTCAAGACAGTCCTCTCTGACATCCCCAAATTCTTTGGCGCCCGCGTCCCAAATCGATTCGGCGATTCTATTGTTCAGCGGATGAAGGTGACCCATGCGTCGCTCGAGCCCAAGGCGGACGAGCCCCGGAAGAAGGAGGGCAAGGTTGTTTGTGAGGTTGAAGTGCGGGAGGGTGCGTACTGCCTACCTTTGACTCGCGGCTGAATACAGACATTTGCTTGACCCAGATATGCTTAATGGAGGGGGAAACGTGCATGGGGGGTGTTCGGCGTTCCTCGTCGACTTGTGTTCCACGCTTGCTCTCATCGTGTTTGAGCCGGGCGTTTCGACGGTGTCGCAGTCGTTGAATATCGTTTATCATTCTCCGGCTACTCTGTGCGTTCCTTTCGTTTGTTCGACTTGTTCAAAAGAAACACACAACTGACTGATTCTGTCTTTTTTTTAGCGGTGACACCCTGCGGATCGTCAATACGACGTTAACTGTCGGGGCACGGGCCATGTCCGCGCGGACTGAGATCTGGAACAAGACGCACCACCGCCTCGTCGCGTCGGGGGTCCATATCAAGATGCAGCCCTCTGCGCCGGCTGCTAAGCTGTAGAAGACCGACAAGACGGTCTGCTAGAATTCACCTAGACGTGCCCATTTAATCTTTATCCTGATTCCTGAACGCGACTCCAACATTATAACGGATTATGATATACAAATTATTCAAGCAAGGTAAACGCTAAACTTCTGCGGCCCAGTGGGAAGATCGGTGCAAGTCTGGACGGTGGCCGCGGCCCCGACGGTGCTGCCAATCTGGAGACACTTGCCCGACGAGCCGGTGACGACGTTGCAGCTCGAGGCGATGACGCCTCCATGGGAAACGGAGCCAGGGGCGTTGCAGGTGGTGCATACGAAGCCCCAGGTCTGCACACTGAATAAATCCAGAGTGAGTTATTTGAACATAGAATGGAAGAAGAAATCCAAGCGTACCCCGAGTCCGGGGGAGAGATGAGGTTCTGGAGGGTCAAGTTGCCGACGGAGACGCCGTTCGCGTTGGTCGTGTAGAGCTGCGGGTTGGGGCCGTTGAAGTCGCTGCAAGTTATTGTAAGTGGTTGGTCGCAGAATCGCAACTAGAAACCCACGCCAGGAGAAAACCGAGATGGTTGCTCGGAATTTCAGCGACCCACTCGGCGGTGAGGGGAGCGAGCGCGTGGGTGACGATGGGCGCGCCCACGACGGAGCTGCCGTACCCAATCTCGAAGCTCCCGCTGCCGATGCTGATGAGCTGGCCTGCGAGGTCGGGGTTGCATGCTGCACGAGCAACGGGGTTGGCCGTGGCGGCGAGGAAGAGAGAAGCAAAGACGGATGCGATGGCGAGCATTGTGCTGTTGAGAGTGAACTTGCTGGTAGTACCTGAGGTTGGAATGCCTGGTTGGTAGCTGGATCGTCTATGGTGCAAGTGGACCTCTTTTATACTGTATACCATTCCCTGTTCGTTCAAACGGAGAAGAGGTAAGAGCGTACGCGTATGGGGAAGATGGCTGCTGCATATTCCATGAAGATCGGTAAAAGGAAAGTCGCCATTTCAAGTTCCGTTTCCGGGTCCGAAACGGCTACGGGTTCAATAGGTTCAATATGGGTTTGCAAAGATAGACCATGTTATGCACACGTTTCGAGAGATGGTGAGCACTGAGAGGGAGTCCAGAGTCCAGTAGCAGCTGGCTGACAGTGAATGTCCAGTATCCAGTCGGTCTGCCCTATTGACTCGGAGTCGATGCCAGTCGCTTTCATTTTTTTTTTCGCCAAGAGGATTTGCAGCCCCAGCCCGGCCATTTTCGGCAATTTTCCAAGTCTGTCTTATCTTGAGTTTTAGCAGTGGAGCCATACATACAATGAACGTTCGCGAGATCAAGAGCCGTTTTGTATTGACTTGTTTACCGAACCCGCTTTCATTCAAACCACCATCACCACCACCTCCGTCCACTCCCCGTCCGGGTTTCGTTAACCGGGTCCATCATTTGTGAGCGCCGCTAGCATCCCGTGCAATGAATTGGTTCTTGAAGGCCACTGCCGGTCTGGTCGGGCGATGTGAACATTGGCCACTCAATCACCACTTCGGCGCTCCCAGCCTCTACAGAAACTGAATGCTCTAGACCGCCGCTCGTTCCCGCGCTGACCTGGGGTCGCATGTAAACATCTTGACTCAACGGACCCAAACGGCCCAAATACCCCGCACCCCCGCAGGCTAGGCCCGCGCCGTGAAGGTTGGCACATAATTAAAAAGGCACCACCTCATCCTTTACCTCAGGATTATTCTCCGCTCTTCCGTCGACATCCCCATGCTGTCCCTTACCACCGTAACCCTTGCCGGCCTGCTTGCTGTTGCCTCAGCGAAGCCTTTGGCAGCCCGCCAAGCGACGACGACCTGCAATCCCAACTTTGAAGGTGCCGGAGTTTCTATAATCGCGGTTGACGTCGAATGGGGAGTGTCTACGGTTGTGGCTGGGACACTGCTCCAAGACGATGTCGGCACCTTCCCGCCCAACGCCACCGCCAACTGGCATGTCCAACAAACGGGCTCATTCAACCCGACGACGTACATCATCAAGTGAGGCGTTACATTCCCGCGCTAGTGGCTGAATTTCATAACGACTTTCTTTTTTCAGACCGATTAGCGACAACAACCTCGCCGTGGATGTTGTACATCGGCAGTTAACTTTGGAGGATGTCGATGGTTCGAAGCAGTATGTAAACACGGAATCAATTCAGCCAAACTCATTCGTTCTAGGTCGCAACTCTGGGAAATCGAATGCCAGCAGTGTTTCCCCGGGGCGTCCACCCCGGGCGGCGGAGAGTATGCTGTGGGTTGTGCTATCAAGTCGGTGCCGACTGGGTTCTGTGCTACTCTGGAGATGGGTTCGCCCCTCCTGGCTGTTCTCGGGCCGTGCACTGGTGTGGTTGCCGAGAGGTTCGACTTCTGGACGGCGACCGGTGCTTAATGGATAGTTTATGTACACAACAAGGACGGTTCAAGGAATGTACTCGTACAATGCAAGAAACATATCTACCAATATTTGGGAACGAGCGCCTTGTGAGGTCCATTCGGGACATAGTGCGCCTGTTTGGCAACCCCCACCCTCACATCCGACTCAGCCAAAACCCGCTCATCCCAACCTCGCCCACGTACTCCCAACTGCCTATGCAACTCCCCATCAAGCTCATGCAACAACGCCACATCCTGCGCGCAATACTCGACCAACGCTTGAACCAGCGGCCGCTCTTCAAACACCTCGTACCGACCACCACATTCCGGCGCAAAGAGTTTCTTGCCTGCCTCTTTGACGTTCTTCCACTGCCGCCGGATGGCGAACGACTTGAGTGGCGCGAGGTAAGTCTCGAGCGTGGCAGCGAGTCCGGAGATGAAGCGCGGTGGGCGGCCGACTTTGACTGTGCGCGCGGCGAGCTCGAGGAGTTGGAGATCGTACACGTTGGCGAGCGTCACGCCGAACAGGTTGTACAGTGCGTCAGAGTCGTTGCGGACGTCGAAGAATAACTGCGAATTTTCAGGATATGCAAGGCGAACAGTCCACTGAGGAAATTGGTGTACCTTCTTGATAGAGCGACTCTCGAGTATGGCCTTGAGGTTCTGCCCGCTCGGTGCGACGTCCTCAAAAGCACTCCTACCAAGCACAGCGACGTCGACGAGCCAGATGGTGTTGCTTCCTTCAGCCATGAGCTGCACGAGGCTCAGCCTCCCGGAGCGGCAAAGGTCGATGCCCTCAAGGTCGACAGCAATGGATGTGCTCCCCGCCAGCGCGTCGACGCAAGAATGCAAGAGCGCGATTGTATCGACGAGGATTATTGAGTGGGTGGAGGACGACATTGTAATGGTGCTTGCTGGTTGGAAGAGAGCGCGTATTTATTAAATAGGAGGCGAGGACGTGTTGATCTCGATCGCGCCCCTGCGGCCTCGCAGAAATTAACTGCGAATCCGAATCGTGAAAGCTTGCTGGTCCCCATTGACTTCTTAAACCGACACCAGCAGCCAATTTTACGAGTGTTGCGTACGCAAGTTGCCACCAATGGATATTGACGCCCATAAAATGAAAATCCTTTGTCTTGTCCAGCGAGCCGGATTTCATTTCTTCAGAGGCGTGCGAGAATTTGCGCCGTGTCGACGTACGCCACGGCCCTGGCGAATCCCAGTTTGCGTTTGAGCGGCCTTTAGAAGGTCGTGGTGAGAATCAGGAGGCAACAAACACGTGCATGGCTTGATTGCCAGTAGTGGCATGCACGTGCCCGTGTCTTTTCTTCTTTGTCAATTCACCCGTCGCTCAAGGCTTGGACATCTGCCGGCCCTTACGAAAAAGGCTACTCTGGAGGCTGGCCCGGACTCTGCTACGCTGGCAACTGAAAACTGGAGCAGCACAGAGTAAACTCGAACCAGTCCCACCGGCGCTTTTGTGGGGAGGTGGTCCACCGTTGTGCCCCGCTCCACCTGAGCTGTACCAGCTTGTTCTGAAGGTATTCGGGATGCCGCAAGAACGGCCTCGTCCGAGCCTAGGCAGAAATGGATAGTGCCGTGTTCCTCGCGACGGCGAACGTCGGGATAACTCAGCAAGACGCTAAATGGAGCATCGGAGAAACCTATCCCAAGCTCTGGCAGTGGCAGTCTGGACGCCGCTACGAGGGTTCAAAAAGTTCATAGCCGCTCAATTGGTACTATTCGTGGCCTCGGGAGCAATAGCAATAACGATTTCTTCCCCTTCTCCTCATGGATTCGTCCCCATACGCTTGACCCAAACCCGACCCTAACCGACCTCTCCGTCGGTATACGGCAATAGGTTTGCAGTATAAAGAGCAGGGCGCATTTCCAACTGAAGCCATCCAAATCTACTACAGAATGCTTTCTATCACATCCATCGTTGCCTCTCTCCTCCTCGCCCACACCGCGCTGGCCAACCCCGTTGCCCGTGCGTCATGCAACCCCAACATCGCCAGCCAGGGAATCAGCCTCGGCAGCGGGACCTTGGAAGTCGGGTACGCCAGCTCCGTCGCTGGAGCGGCCATCGTCACCCAGGCGCTTACCACTGCGGCCGCCGAGTACATCGTGGCGAATGCTCAAACCAGTAACGGAGGATTCCAGTTCATGTGAGTGGACTGGCTCATTCAGAACTCTCGTTGATCTTTTACGGGCCAGCGATTTCAACGAATCCGGAGCAAGCACCCAACTCGTCCAGACCAATTCCAACGGCGCTGTGTCCCTCCAGACTCTTGTGACTCCCGAGAGCGGGTGCGCGTTCATCTCTCATTCCAGTATCCAGACCGATATTAATGTTGATGTCTTCTTGCAGAACACAGGACTGGGGCCTCGTCTGCTCGACCTGCAACGACGCCAGCACCGTCAGCGCTGGCGGTGCCTTTGCCACAGGGTGCAACGTCGTTTCTGGCGCGACGGGCAAGTGCCTCCAGATTGGGAGCGCTGCTGGCGCTGCTGTGACTGTTCAGACGTGCACCGACTTGGCCAGTGGGCCTCAGGTGTTCACTATCTATCGGGCTTGAGGATTGGGTTGGGTTTCATCGGAGAAAAAAATTGAGTCAATAGTCTTGTAGCTCGTTCATTCTGTTTGCGTTAGAATTTAAGAAAATTCACATGGAAAGAGGTTGTGAAGAGGCAAGACGGAATGATCGCGGATCAGTTGGCCGAGCCATCCTTGCTTTTGACCACCATCTGGACACAGACATTCCCCGAGTCAAACCCCGCATCTTAAACCAAGCGACATGTAAAGGCCGCAGGCGGTGCTACAACTCGGGGAAGACGGTGCCGCCGGGGTAGCAACGATCTTGCACAGCTCCAACGTTGAACTGTATTTAAACCACAGCCGCCGTCTGGCTATCGCTGCACCACCATGGCTCTCCTCGATCTCCCCGCAGACATCATCCTCTCTGTTCTCTCTCATTGTAGTGTTTCCGACGTCATCTCCACAGCAATGGTGGGTCCGACTCCTGTCCGATTCTGGAAAGAGATTTCTCAGTGACTCCGACCAGACTTGCAGACATCTCCACGCCCTTGGCTTTGAAAAAAGCGTCTGGTTGATTCTGCTGACCGACCTCAAGCGCAGGGGCTTCCTGGACGAGACCCACACTGCTGTCCTTCAAGACTTGACGACTCAAGAACTGGTAAATCTGGTTAAGCGCGTTGTTTTGGGACCGGAAAGCTGGTGGCCCGACGAGCACGGGGTGGTCAAGCCTCGAGTTGCGAGAGAAATCGTTCTCCATCCGACCAACGTCTCTGAGAGGAACCAGCTTGTCGATGGAGGTCGGTATCTCCTCACCCACGGTGCTGCAACGATCGAGTGCTGGGACGTGGTGACGGACACACTCTTTTGGAGACTTCCCGAGCCCCCGTCGGAAGACGATTCTCAAATCGGCGATTTTGCAGCCGAGTTTCGAGATGAGGACCAATCGCTGGTTATAATGATTCACAGAGAATGCACGGTTGCCCCGTACGTCCTCCTAGCACCCATATAAAACCGCTGACTTATCTGTCTTCCAGTGAACATTCAATTGAAGTGATACAGGTGGACTTTCGGACGGAAATTCACGCATCTCTACTTCAAGTCCGTCTTCAAAAAGAGGTCTATTACGAGATCTGGGGCCTTGTGATCTGCGGAGATCTCTGCGTTTTCAGCGGTTACGGAAGATACACATACGTGATATTTGATTGGAGAAATCAATGCTGGCTGGAGCTCAGCAATGTACCTCTCGACGTGGGTTTAACATCACTTTACTACTTCCACCTCTGATATATACGAACCAGGATTATGCTCATGGTTGCCCCTTCACCCTGGAACTCGCCGATGACAACGCCTTTCTGATTGTCGGCGACGACACCGCCAATGAACTTCGCATCGTGCACAACGCCGCCTTGCGTGCACGCCTGCGCCCCATCAGCACTCTCTCCCCTCCACCTTTCGTCCTGGTTTCTGACATCCACCCTCTCCTCACCCACGCATTCCCAAGCACCGTAATACAAGTTCGGTTTGAGAATGATTTTCTCAGACCTGTACACGAACTGTCGGTGTGCAAAAGCCCTCTCGCAATGGACACCTACCGTGTGTGGGTATACATCACCAAGTCGTACTACCTCCCGCCAGTGTCGCCACAGGAGAGTTACGGCAAGGAACAGCGGTATTCTCCGAGTCTTTTGTGCGGGTTCACGTTTTCCCGCCACGGCGACATCTTGCGGTGGCGCGAAACGAGCCCTCCGTGTGTGGCACCAGCGAATCTCGTAACCCACCTGCGCCGAATAGCGTTTTCCGGGCACAGATGCGTCCGAGGGGAAGACACGGCGCTGGAGGAGCACATAGTGCCACCGACGGCTTGCTTGCCTGGATTGCCGAACAACCTTCCAATTGAATACTGGTGTCCCATCTTGACGACTTATTCGGGAGCTCTAAGCTTTGTTTCAAAGTCGGACAGCGAGATTATGGTGCAGTATTTTCAGTGACGAAACGGTCGCGATTATCCATTAGCTAGCTCTTCAATACCGCTCGTGCTGATGGAATGACAAAAGGACCGTGAGGACATTTGGTTGAAAAAACCTGCTTTTGAGGGCCAGTGCTTTGCATGGCAATCCGAGTCTGATCTTGGGTTGATTTTGGGCGTTCATTTTGTGCCCGACGAGCTTGGCTACATAGCTGTATGGTGCCAGGAGCCTCGAATCAAGACTTTGAGAGGTCATAGGCATAGCACCAAGGTAGGACCAGATGCATAACTTGGTGTCGGACTTGATGTACTCATGTAAGTACATAAGACAAGAGTTGGACAAGAGTGTATGGCTGTTACTGAGTTTGAACCTAACAGTGGGAGCTGCAAGCAAGCGGGGTGAAGGGTTCCTTGCACCAGAAGAACAAATGAGTCACTGGATGTTGAGCGGTCGATCCAAGGCCAATGTCGAATGCGTTCTGGTGGGAACCAAGAGATGGACTGTCAACGGAACATCGGTGTCAAACCGAAAGTCCAGACTCCGGACCCGTTCTGCGTCGGTCAATCTCCTATCGAAGGCCGGCGGAAGTAAGGCAGAGATACGTGTTCATGGTGTAAGAGTGAATGACCAAGAAGCGACCAAATCGAGACAGAAGTCCCCAAAAATTACCTGAAAAGGAAATGATTCCACCACCGACACTGACATCATCGAAAAAATGCGACCCCACTTTCGCGGGAAAACGGCCGATAAGACCGAGCTTTTTTAAGACTCGGAACAAGCGCGAGTATTGTAAAATGTGACTTTTTTTTTTTGTGGAATCGGTATGGCACTCGTCTCATGCTCTCCACCTCCATCTCCTCAGGGCGACTTCTCGGGCTGGCCGCCGGCCATCGGCGCTGCGGACCGTCAATCTCCAACAGTGAGGATTGAACCAAACTCAAAAGTCGGAACACCCCGGCCCGGGGCGATGCCGTTGATACAAACTCATCTTGATTCAATCTTGATTCTTGACCACGAATACACGACAGAAGGGAGCCTTTCTCTGCCAGTCGAGTCTGGAAACTTCTAATCGCTGCTCTGACTCGCTTGAATTCAGCTGCAATGCAAAGCTGTCTTCGCCTCAGCGCTCTTCAAAACCTTCCCATGTCGATACGGGTGTGTTGTAGTCCTCCAGAGAGTCCAGATAATTCAAACTCAAGAGCGGTAGCGGGATGCACTGGCTGCTGCCTCCGGATCCACAGAGAACCTGGATCGCGTTGTCGCAGTCATGACACGTCCAGAAAACCAGTCCCAACTGATTTTCCTCCTCCCTCTGGTCTTTCGGCTTATCGATCCAGCCAGAATCCCGAGCAGCGACCCCGATGACCAGGCCAGTCTCACACCAGCGGAAACAGCGTCTTATCACGAAGCGATGCTCGCACTCGATGCGTTGTCGCGAACGGAGGATATCCCGCCCGATGTTGCTCCTGAAGTATGGTTTCGTGTCTGGCAGTGGTTCCTTTTCCTGGAACTTTACCACACGGTCCACGAAGACGCAGCACTGGACCGATTGACATGCTCTCGGGTCATCTTATTTGCGGGAAACATGGAGAGGTATCCAGGAGTGGACCACATCATCAGATCTACCCCCGGGTTCTACCGGATAGTAATTCGTGCGTGGATAGCTGCTCTCTTGATGAGAGAGGCGTCGACAGAGCACATGCACCAGAGCATTCGACTCCTCCGTTCCGTGGGACCATTCTTGGCAGACGACAAGCTGTTGGTGAAGGAGACTCTAGAGGAATTCATTGGCGACCATGATCCCTCAAACATCGCCATGTGGGCGCTGCGCCATGGGGACTTCGTCTTGAAACTATTCAGTGCAGATCCTCCGCTGAAACCCCATGGCTGGTTATTTGGTCTCTCTCTTCTTGCAGTCCTTCGTATTGTACTGGAGGTCGCGGAGAAATCGGATCTCAACGAGGTCCCGAGTCGCTTGCTTGGCGAGTTTGTCAAGCAGAACATTCTCTCGTTCATAGTTCATGTGACCTTCAACTTCGCTAACACCCGGATTCCCAACAAGAACCCTATCTCAGCACTGAAGCAAACCTTGAGCGTACTGCAGAAGCTCTTCAACAACAAGAGACTCTATCCCCTCGTTCGGCCCACCGCCTTCATCGGGTTCGTCGGTTCCGTATCGGTGGGCGCTGAAAGACTGGGTGACTCCGTCCGAGATCTATTCGGCGATCTGAAGAGCATCCTTTCTGAACTCCTTCCGGCATACACCATTCACTTTGGGGACGGGTCTGGGAAGGAATTCGCATCTTCCTTTGTCCGGCATGACCAGATGCCACCAAACCAGTAGGTTCCGTTGGATCTGCGCGAAGAATGGACTCGCCTTGGCGCTCTGGTGAGCGACCGGGTAGCCTTTGCTGAATCGTTGAATACCCCCGGGGTTGTGAAGTTGAAGGCGTGCGATAATGCCTTGGTGCGACACTCTCCGTTTCTCCCTGAATTAGCTAATGCATCTATCGGCAGTGCACAACACTCAGCCCAAGCATGAATTCAAGCGTTGTTCCGGGTGTTCGACGCTGTATTATTGCTCAGTCCCATGCCAAGCCGCGGACTGGAAAAGCGGCCATCGAATCACCTGCAAAACATATAACTTTCTACTAAGTAGGTTCTCGTTTGCTTGTCGGATTGTATATTTATGCTGCTGCAGGTGGTCGTGTGCCTTACGTCTCGCCCCGACAACGATACTTCATGCGAGCGCTCCTGGATCGCGATTACAAAAACCTCAAAATCACTATATTCTGCAAAGCAGTGGAGTGCATGCGAGCATCGGGTGATCCTCGCGCAGGATACTTTGTCATCTTCCACTACTTGAGGGGCGAACCAGAGTTGAGCGTCCATTCCCTCGCGGAACCCACGGATTTGATGGGGAATCCTCACTGGGAAGATCAATGGGTAGAGACCGTTTTGCGGGCGGAAAAGAGTGGAGGCCGCATGACAATCCATACCATCGCTGTGCGGGAGGCTAGTGACTCCAGGCAATGGATTCTCCCGCTGCGCAGCAACAGCGGAAGGATCCACGACGAGCTGGTGCGTATGGCTCATAGTATGGACGGCGGCGAGCAGGAGGTGCAGAATCTTTCTGGTGGAATGGTCGAACTTGGAGGTGACCGAGTTTCATTAACGACGCGCCTTGGGATCCGGCCAGGACCGGCGGTGGGGCGAAAGTTCAATTTATGCCTCCAATGTCTTTGAGCGGCAGATACAATTTGGATCCAATACTATGGACACTGGCAGATGCGGGAGAAGGAAGAGTGATACTAACTTGTACTTAAGTGGGACCTGAGTGACTACATATGATGGCGGCATTACCAGTCCGATCATTGTGATCCGATTCTGTCAAAGCGACAAGAAAAGAAGGAAGCCGCAAGCCAATCATGATGGGCAAACAAACAGAGCAGATACCTTGCCGTCTTCCATCACCCTCCACTTCCATGCACGAATGCCTTCGACTCGATGCTCTTCAAAATCTTCCGAGCTCGATACAGGTGTGTTGTGGACCTCTGCAGATTCAACCCAGACTCAAGACTCGTCATCGGTAGCGGTATGCACAGGCAGCCGCTTCCGGTTCCACCGAGTATCTGGAACGCGTCGTTGCAGTCATGACGCGTCCAGAAAATCGATCCAACCTCATTTTCCTCCTCCCTGTGGTCTATCTGCTCCTTGATCCAGCCCGAATTCCAAGCAGTGACCCTGATCATTTGGCTGCACTCACCCCCGCAGAAAAGGCTGCGTCCCGCGACGCGACGCTCGCATTCGACGCATTGTGGTTGGTGGAAACGGTCCCGCGCGATGTGGCTCTCGAACTGTGGTCCCGCGTCTGGCGGTGGTTCCATTTCCTCGAACTCTACCATCAAGTTCACAATGACGAGGCATCGGAACGACTGATATGCTCCCGGGTCGTTTCATGCGCGGATTTGCTGGAACGCGACGCAGAAATGGGCCCCGTGGTACGATCTACACCTGGATTTTACAGTATAGCCGCCCGGGCATGGATAGCTGCACTGCATTCGACACAAGTTTCGTCAACGGATAGTCTGGAATTCCAATACAGCATCGTGCGCGTCACTTCCGTAGCCAGATTCTTGAACGACTGGATGCTGGGCACCAAGGAGACTCTCGAAGCCTTTATAAATCATCATGATCCTTCTACCCTCGCTATGTGGGCGTTGCGCCACGGGGAATTCGCCCTGGAATTAATCCGAGATTTTCCGGAGGAACAGATTGGTTTTGCCCTGCTCCTCCTCCTCCCCAACCTTCTTAAAATCATAAAGAAGGCCGTGGAGAATCTTGGTATCCACGAGTTCCCGACCCGTCTGCTCATTGCGCTTGTGGATGAGGGTATTATCGAATTTCTAGCTCGCGCGGCCACTACACTTGCCGCTGACGAGGCGTTGCGAACGATCGGTGTAGACCTCGATCTAGACGTTGGGACGTTCTTGGAAGTCCTGGACGGGCTGTTTGAAGACCAGAGGTTCGATCACGTTGTTCGGAAGACCATCTCTGGCGCCTTTGTTTGCTGCGTAGCGGTTTGCGCGCAGCAAGCGAACCTCCCTGGTGTTTATGATGATTTGAAGACCCTCCTTTCTGTCCATCTCGCTTCCTTTACTATCTACTGGGGCGACAGGTCTAGATCTGGGGCATACGTGGTGGGAGCACTCGACCTCTATGAGGAGATGCTACCAGATTTTGTTCCGCAAGTGCAGGAGGCATGGACTCGCTTTGTCGTTCTGGCAAAGGAGAGGTCGGAATTTGCCGAGGCCTTTGCTTGTTCTGGGATCGTGAACATGAAAGCCTGTGATAACACCACGGTGAGTACTTGCTTTTCGTTGTTTCAGCGGCCGACGTCTGTGTCGACAGTGCACAAGATTGGGTCCAAAGACCGAGTTCAAACGCTGTTCGGGATGCGAGACGCTGTACTACTGTTCGATTCAATGCCAGACCGTCGATTGGCATGCTGGACATCGAGCCGCCTGCAAAACACATGACTACCAACTAAGTTCGCCCCGGTCTGTTGCAGTAAGCTTTGGCTAATGTGTAACACAGGTGGCCGTGTACCATTCACCACACCCCGACAACGGGCCTTCACCCGCGCAATTTTGCATCGCGATTACACTCACTTGAAATTGAAGATATTCGTCGAGGCCGTTACATGCACGCGCGCGTCGCGTGATCCACATGCAGGATACTTTGTCCTCTTCGACTATTCGCAAGGCGGGCCTGACATCGGCGTGTATTCTCTCGCGGAGCCCTCGGACGCGTTGGACCGGCTGGCCGGGGCGGGAATTCAGTGGGACCTGACCGTTGCGCGGGCGGCGAGGAGTGGAGGACGCATGACTATCCATGCCGTGCGCGCTCGTGAGGGGAAGTCCCTCAGACATTGGGTCGTTCCACTGCGCAGTGATAGTGGGGTGATACACGAGGGGTTGGTGAAGATGGCGTGCGCTGTAGATGGCGAAGCCCAGGTGCAGAGTATCAACGAGTTGGTGGCCTGGTCGAACTCGGAAGTGGTGGAGTCTCATTGATAACGAGGGTCGGTATTTTTGACAGAGTTGCGGTTTCTTGAGAGGATTTAAAAGAGGTGTCACTATTCAGGTCAAGGATTCAAAGCTGTGGGCGGTGTTGAACTTGAACAGACAATTGTTCCATTCGCGGCCATGAGAATCAGTGTTAACCAAGCCGCTTCATACCACCGTCCAGTCCCCTGTTCAACCCATTTATTACATAAGGCATTAGGGATTCAAAGAGAATGTATTTATTAGGACAGTGCCAGATACTATATCCTGTACCGGTCGGTACTTTCGGCTTGCGGCTTTTCGAAGATGCATCTGCCAGGACGATCAAAGTCAAAGTCGAAATCCTGGGTTCGAAGTAAGTACCTGTCTAAACCCTGGCCCATATCGCCATACGCGCATCCCACTGCATGGATAGACACGCAGGCAGGCGAGATTCGAGTCTCGTTGCTGGGGACACAGTTTGTCTCGGCTCTGGGTAATCGGACGCCGAGGATGCTGCAAGCAACTCGAGAGACAGCATGAGCTCCTCGAGCCTACTCATGCGTTGGATATTCCGCTCGACATCGTCCGCGGAGGAGGAGTGGACGGCGATGGTGGTTTCAGCGGTTGTGGTGACCCACACGCAGATGTCGTTGGTGTCGGCGAGGCGCGTGTATCCGGACATTTCAAGCAGGCGGGGATGAAGACGAACCTGATCTTACACCGGTGGGGATTTTATAGGCTGAAGCTCTGAGATAGGGGCGGAGGAAAATGAAGGCCAGTGTCCCGCGGAAGTAATTGCGAAGCAGTCATGTTTATCTTGAAGGTACAAGGGTGAGCTTCACTTCGAGGCAAGTACACCGCGCAGAACCCAGCAACTCGAGACTTCTTTCATCCCGACCGGTCGCTGTTCGAAATTCGAAGCTTGAAGCTTGAGTTCTGTAGCTCGAATCTTCACTTCATCTCCGCAACCTGAGCCTCCAACCACTCCCACAACTTGCTCCCCTTTTCAGGATCCTCCACATCTTTCCTGTGGCGCGCGATACGCCCCCACGGCGCAACATACTGGGAAAAATCGTCAAGTTCGACTTTGCCTTGTAGATGGGAGATTGTCTACCTTGCCGTTGGCATGAACCGCCGCAGGCGCTGTGCCCGCCCATAATTGAGTCGTCGAGCCCCATTCGGGTGGGTGGATTAATATGAGTTTCTGTATCGTATGGTCGTAAGTGAGAACGAAATTTAAAGATGATCGCTTGCCACTAAAAGCCCGACCAAGCCCTTGCTATTGTGTGAAATGTTTGTTTTGAGGTTGCCTGGTCGGTCGCATCATAAGTAAGCTAACCGATGAGCATGTAGAGATAGAACTTTATGTACCTGGGTTCACGGAGGTCGAAACGATCCCCTGTTCGCCGTACCTCCTCGCGAGCTCCATCGCGAACACTGCATCCGCCTTGAACAAGGTGAGACTAGTAGTCATTTCCCGACCAGCGCACTACCCACCCATTTGCTCTGCGCGTACAGGTCAAAAGGCGTGCGTTTCCTCCGCTTCGACCCGTCTTTGAACGTCTCATAATCAACCGTCGCGACGTAGTGCACCATCGAGGTGAGCGTCACGATACGCGCTGCACCGGCCGTTTGAGCGGTGGCGATCAGAATTGGGAGGAGGAGCTTCGTTAGGTAGAAATGGCCTGGATTTAATTCATGAGGAATCAAACGTATCGCAAAGGAAAAGAAAGGATATTACCCAGAACGTTGGTGCCGAAGGTTAGATCGTAGCCTGTCGGGGTTGTCTCTTCGATTGGTGGTACCATCACTCCGCTGCATTGGCGTTTAGCAAGCGGCCGTTGTATCTGGTCACTGACCCGTTGTTATACAAGACATGCAGCTCCTTCTCTTTGCTAAATCGAATTCAGCAACTTTAATCGCTTGGTTGAACTAGATGCGCACCTCAAAAATTCCTCTGCAGCCGCTTTCACAGACGCGAGGTCCGTCAAGTCGAGCGGCAGAAAGACCGCCCTCTTGCCAGTCAACGCGTATAACTCATCAATGGCCGCCAGTGCTTTTCGCTCGTCGCGCGACGCCATGTAAACTTTTGCGTTATTCTGTAAAAGTCCCTGGACCGTGTGTCGTCCAATCCCGGCGTTGCCGCCCGTCACAATGATGACTTGACCTGTGAGGTCGGGAATGTCGCGCTCGGCGTTCCATTGCGGTTTCCCACAGAAAAAGGATTGTTGTAGCATCTGGAGGGTGTGCGAGGGCGTCATGTGGCGCAGGGAGAAGGGGATGCCGTTGCCCATGGCGGAGGATATCGGTGGTCATTTTGGCGAGAAGGTTTTGCTTTTAAGGGACGTCTCGGAGTGTCACGCGGGTAAGGAAGCCTTCAAGCCTTGGAGTTGAGAGACCATCAGTGATTGTCGGGCGCCGTCGCGTCTGCTGCTAGCCATTTCGCCTGGATTTCACTACTGCCAGGCCAGTCATGGGCTGCAGGTCTGGAGTTGGACGGGGGTCTTTTCAAGGTGACTGAGGACGATCGATCGAGGTTTTGAGGCAAGTCGAAAAATGGGACTCGGCCGATGGCAGCCGATGCAGCCGATATAAAGGTCTGCAATTTGTCTCTTTGCGCGAAACCCACGACATGAAGGCTGCTTCCACCCGCCTGCGCGAGCTGCTCGCCCGTGAAAACGAAATCCTCGTCCTCCCTGGCGTCTATGACGGCATCTCTGCCCGAATCGCACTCAACGAGGGCTTTGATGCGCTCTACATGACTGGTGCCGGCACCTCCGCCTCTGTCCTCGGCCAGCCTGATCTGGCGGTGAGTTTACGATCCCACCCAAAAGGATTATGCTCACACAGATAGATTGTAACCTTGAACGACATGGTGGGTAACGCGGGAATGATCGCGGGACTGGACACCCGGGTTCCCGTCATCGCCGACGCGGACACGGGATTCGGTGGCGCGGCGATGTGTGCACGGACCACTTCCCTCTACTGCGCGTGCCGGAGTAGCCGGATTCCATATTGAAGACCAGGTGCAGCAGAAGCGATGCGGTCATCTATCCAGTAAACAACTCGTCCCGCTGGAGGAGTACCTTGTCCGAATCCGCGCGGCCGCCAACGCCCGAGCTACGCTCGAATCTGATATCGTTATCATCACCCGTACGGACGCGCTTGCCGTCGCAGGCTTTGACGAGGCCATCGCGAGAGCTAAAGCTGCCGTCGTTGCTGGTGCAGACGTTGCATTCATCGAAGGGCTCACCTCGCGTGCAGATGCCGAGCGCGCTGTAAAGGAGCTCGCACCGACGCCCGTCCTTCTCAACCTTGCGACTGGGGGCCTCACGCCCGAATTGGACTGTACAAGAGCCAAGGAGATGGGGTTCAAGCTCGTCTATTTTCCCGTGCGCGGGCATGATGCCGGCAGCTCTTGCGATTCGGGCGGCGTACAAAGAGATCAAGGCGCAGGGGACAGACATCAGTGCGTGTGGGGGTCTCTCGGTGAAGGGATTCTTTGAGATGGTGGGCTTGAACGAGGTCTGTTGCAAATCATCTCTCGCCAACTTTGTTCCTGATTTTTTTTGAAGGTCATGGCCATCGACGCGCAGGCGGGAGGCGCGTTTAAGCTGTAGATAAGTTAAACGACATTTGTATTGATTCTAGGAACATGAACAGTACGTGTTCACTCTCGTCAGTGGTGTCTTCTCACATTCGGTGCGTCAACGATTGCCTTTCCAACTCCGCAAGACCCTGCGATACGGCAGATGATTTCCATTTCCGCCGCAGAGAAAGTTCAAGTTGGTTCCAGGCTACAAAGTTGCTATGACGCTTGAGGCAAAGATAAGGACAAGCTCTGATTTGTGATTGCGAATGTAATTTGCTGGTTCAGCGCTCAGCTTCAAATCAAGTTGAATTGTTCAACAACGACTTCCAGCCGACGCCTTTCCACGGTAAGATCAGCGTGGGTTTCGGATCTATATCCCGGCTGAGAAAGCTTCGGGCATAGACCTCCCAAGTAGTCCGGTGTAGATTTGTATTGGGATTGGGATTGTCAGCGACGCGGCGGGAGGCGCACGCGCCTTTTCATTTTCCGCCATCGAGTATGCCCGAACGAACTCCGTTAGTCGCCGGTTGAAATTTGCTCGCGTGAGCAGAAATCACATGCGAACATGCAATGCCATATGAAATTTCCCTCGCTCCGCTATCTCGAGTCGCGCGCAGATCGTGCGGAGCCAAGGACGTAAGTACGAATCAAGTACTGCCAGTGCCAGTGCCAGGTGGAGTGCGGGAGGCTGCGAGGTCGCGATAAGAGCAGGACACGCAGTGACTCGAGCGCAGCACCAGCAGGTTAGATTACTTGCCTTACGCGGATCTCATCTATCCCCACCGAGGTCCCAGTTGTATACTATGACACTGTTGTTCGCACGGAGGCCTCGCTTACCGGAAATGGAACCGGAGAAATACATAGATATGCATATAATGAATTTTCCATTTGGGACGTGTTCTGTTAGCGAGGGTAGAGGGCGCCATTAACCGACATGAACGAGGCGGAGGGTGTTTGCAATTGGGACGCGGGCGGAGGGTTTGGGTATGTCGTGGTGGAGTTGGAACCTGCCGCGGATCGATTTAGTATCATATATCCACGCGACAAGGCCGAGGGTGGGGTCAGAACACGTACGGGTGACTGTAGGAGATGATTTTGAGGGAGGCATTTTGTCTCGACGATCGAGGGCATCGCAGCGCCACGCCTCACAGCTGAACGATCGATTGTGGGGAATTCAAATCGTTTTTTTGCCTCCGCGGAACCAGTGAGAAGGAATTGCGGGAGCAATTTCATCTAAGAATTTTTCATGAGAGAGCAAGACGCGCGGGTGCATGTGGTTGCCGCTGTCAAAGCGTAGATGCAATGCAAGTAAGAAGTTCCAGCCAGTACCCAGAGAATTCCAGTCCCAGATTCCAGTTCCACGGCTGCTCGAGCTTGGGATAATGAACCGCCAACTACCGCCAATAAAAGCTTCACTGAAGTGTTCGGCGAGGTTCTGAGGAAGAGATATGAAAGAGATGCATAATGCGCAGAATAAACCCCATATAACATTGCTCGCCGGTCGGCGGTGTGCGCTGGCAGGGGAAAAAAAAAAGTGGGACAGCTTGGGCATAGGGCATTCACTCCATCAGTTTCGGTATGATCGGCAGTACAGGTACAGCATGGCATGAATCAGCCGTGGCCGCGATAAATATTTCTCAGACACAGGCGGGGACTCGGGGGAGAGGGCGGGGAGCGGGGGAGGGGACACGGGCGACGGCGGATGGAATAGCGTAGAAGGCAAGAGATTGGCCAGGCCTAGTAAGCGTTTCGTTTGCTGACTATCTTCGGCGGTTCCATTTGGGTCTATTTGAAAGGCCGTTCTTATTTAGTCGAGTCAACTAGCCGATCTTAACCCTTGCCCTCTTTTTCTTTCTTTCCCTCGAGGGACTCAGGCTGGCTCTATGTTGACCCTCACTCCAGGCTCGTCCTGCGACGTGTGCGCTGAGGAATATGGCCCCCATTGCCCTCCTCATTCAATTCCTTGTGGTCTGTCTTTTTTTTACCGTTTTTTCTGCATTTTTTTTGACCCGCGCGCGCATTCAGGACATGTCCTTTGTGCAAATTGCTGCACGACCATCGCAGAGAAGACGTCCCCAAGACTCTCCCCTGCCTGTCCTTTCTGCAGAGAACATTTTACAAGTGACTCTGTCCGTTTAATACGCATGGACTTTAATACGAGCGGGTGGAGTACACCGCGGAGAATGCCCGACATAGAGGCTAATCCCCCCGACTTCGTCAGTGACGCGTGGTCCAAACGCCTCATGATGGCAGAGGGTTGCTCCCGCTCTCGTCAAGACGCCCGACGCCTGGAGGCCAAGGTCGCCAAAGTCGCCGCAAAAAAATGCTCAGTCGAGGAGGTGACGACGCTACACAAAGAGCTGCAGGAGTGGTTAACGCACGAGGCCAAGCCCGATGAGGTGCGTCTTTTGTTCCTCTTTCAGTTGACCCAGCTCAACCTACCAGATCTGTGCTTCGCAGACGTCGTCGCTAACGCTGAGCGCTGCCCTGCTACGTGCCATCCTCATGAACCACGTTGCTCACTCTGAGGCTAGCAAATTCGCCAAGAACGTCGAGGCGAACCTCAAGGCCAAACTCGACGACTTTGAAATCATGACCAACAAGCTTGACTCTGAATTACGACGGTATGCATCATCCACTCCCGCCCCCGACGCTCTCCTGACTCGATTTTCTATTTCCCCTTTAGACAAGTGAGCGGGATCTATGTTTTTTATTTTTGCTTTTTTTACTGATCCCTGTCCAGCGACTTCAATACTCCCAAAAGGCGCAAGAGTGCCAGAACCTCCGTCAAGAGCTCACTCGGCACAAAATAGTTTCTACGACGGTCCCAGTGTCTCCGCTGCCGTCAGTAGAGTCACGGCACCGCTCGCCTTCGCCACCACCACTGCCTACGACGTACAACTCGACATCATCCACCCCCTCGCGCTTCGGGCACATGCGCACCTCGTCCATGTTCTCGTCTTCCTCGGCAGCTGCCGCTGCGGGTCTCGCTCGCTCGCAGACTCCCGGCCCCATATCCACCATGCGCTCGCAGACCCCCGCCCCTCCACGTTCGCAAACGCCCGGCCCCCAACGCTCGAGCAGCATCAACATGGGCCGTAACGAGTTGTCCCCGACACGATCCCAGACTCCCGCCCTCCCCTCTCGTGCCGGTGCCACAACACCGACACCAACACGGCACTTGTCCATGTCGATGGCCTCGACGCCTCTTCGCACACGTACGCCTGCACCACCGCAAGCAGCACCGCGTGCCAGGCGTCTATCGCATCCTTCGCCGCCCAAGATGGCGGCGCGAACCCTGTCGGAGGAAAAGCACGACGCGCAGGCCCAGCACCAGCGCTGGCTGCCGTCGTACAGTAACACCGACGACAGGGAGGCCCGAGAGGCCAAGGCCAAATTTGTTTCGTCGCGCTCGCCTTCGCGCGCGTCGAACTACCCGTACCACCGCCGTGTTGTGGAGGAGGAGGATGACTGAGCTTGATCCTCCGACTCGGTCATGACTCACGCCACGCCCCCCGTCACACCCGGCACTAACGCCAGCCAGCCTGCCACCTTTTCCCGTATCTTATTACATTTTTCCCGGATCTTCCTTTCCTCTGCTCATACTCGTCTCTGGCGATCCACACCGCACTATAGTCGGTCCCTGCGTCGTCCACTCTTCTTTTCCTTTCGTCTTCGTTTCCTTCCGACTTCGGCCTCTTTTTTCGTGCTGTACATGCCCACTTACTTACCCTACCTACGTACATACATACCGTTCTCTTTCCTCCCGCGCGTCACCTTTCTTGCCTCCCACCATTTGCCTGTCTGTAGCCCGCCTAATCTTCCGATACCACCGTACATACATACCACCTACCAGCCTTTTACTCTTTTTTTATCGAGACCCCAACCACGTACGGGGTTCTCGTTCGTTCTCCCCACGCGCTCTTGCCTAATGCTTGCTTGCTTTTTTTCGTTACCATCGCCATGGACTCGACTCTGCTGTAGCATCTACCTACCTACATAGATCTCTTTTTCCTCTCATCACATCCATCCAGCCAGCCGCTTTTTTCGTTACATACATACATACAAAAGCCGCACTCACGCACGCACGCGTTTTTAAGCGCACAGCATACAAAGTACGATACCTCTACGACCTGTAATGTGAAATGAACGACCACGAATGCAATGAAGTTACTTTCCCAAAAAAACGAGGACGAAAGAAGATGAAATGAAATGCAAAAGGATGATAAGCAAGTACTTGGCCGCCCCCGTTTTGCGTAACTGTTTATCGCAATGGTGAATGCTAGCCCTTATCTCGCGACCGCACATCTGTTGCCTTGCGACGGAGACTCGCCCAGCCAGCCAGCCAGCCAGAAAACAGACGACAAACGCGTGTTTTGTTATCGAGACATGTCACACTCGGATAGGAAGGAGAAGGAGAGCTTTTGGGAACGTGCCTGGGTTGGGGTTCGGGTTCGGGTTCCTACCCTGCTTTCTCGGAATCTCGATATCGCCAGGGTGGGTGCGTCGGCGGAAGAAGCAAGCAAGACTACTGCGCCACATGGCAGGATATGCAAGGAATCTCGATGAATTCGGGAACCAAGGAAAGGCCGTGCGTGGGGAGGTTGTCTGCCTGGCGCGATAGACGTTCCCCCAAGTCCAAAGCCCCCGCGCTTTGAATCCAGGGTCGCAAAAGTGGCGCCTACGGCGAGGAGGAGCAAGCTACCACCCTCGGCGAAGGGCGTACGGAAAGGTAATGCGCCGCCGAGTCTTGGGGACGATTTCTTGTCTTGAAGTGGTCGATGCAATCCCACGGGGCGCAGCAGCCGGTTCCATACGCAAGATGCACAAGTAATAACGAGGGCGGGTGGTGTCACAAGGAGTAGCTTTCATGCTGGAACGTCGCTGTGTCGTCAGGCAAGTCCCGGTACCGATCTGGGGTGCGGAAAAGGTCAGACAGAGGCCTAGGGACGCATGAGATTCAAGGAATCAGACCTTGGACTGCTGGTAACATGGGCTGCGGGCTCGAAAGTGACGAGGAGATTGACGAGGAGCACGCCGGGGCTTACATGCATGCATGAAAAGTCTTCGCGATGAATTTTCAGCGTGGCGTGAAGCAACTCCTGGCGCCATTCTTCCGCCAACGGGTCCAGAATGGATGCCGAGTTTTCGAGAGAGGAAGAGCGCGCGTTGTCCAGGCATGCTTAGCTTAGTATTCCCCTGTGTAGAACCGAGAAAAAACAAATGGATTGAGGTTACAGCTATACAAACATTCATGCCGACGACACAGGAAGGTTTCCTTGCGCGACACACGGGTAGGCGCGATACAAGTTCCACGTCCGGGTCTCCTTGACCTGCGCCTTTGATCCAGGGTTGGCAGTGGCAGAGAAGGCGGCGCCAATGGGGAGGGACGAGACCTCTGTGAACAGAGTAAGCTACCTTGGATACGAAGGGGAGGAAAGGCAGGCACATACCATGCACGGCAAGGTACTTTGGAACGATCTGCGCCTCCGGGCCCTTCGGGACACCCATCCCGCTCTTGAGGTTGTCAATGCACTTGTACGTCCGCGTACGGATCCATTCATCGACTCCACGGAGCGCTACAAACGCTTCGTCGGCCCACGCCCGGAACGCCTCGTCCCCTCCATCAGCAAAGTCAAGCGAAACAGTAACAAGGGCAGAAGTAGGATTCTCCGGCTTGTATGACGACGAGAGGGCAGACTCGCCCGAGTCTGAGACGAATTCGTACGTCCGGCGGTCAAGAACCTCGAGACGTTGGACGAGATTGGCTTCGCGCGGGCTGCGGTTGGCTCGCAGGCGAGTGTAGCTTTCGTGCGAGAACGTTGCTGTGTCGTCAATGTCGTACACAGCCAGCCAAGACGGTTGGAGCGAGTCAGCAGCGCTGAACCGCGCACCGGTGAGGAAGGATGGAAGGTAGTTTAGGCGCAGAGGGACGTGTTCGTTGTTGTACCAGTCTGGTGTGAGCAGAGGTCAGACGGAGTTACGGACGGGCTTCGGGGTCTCTGACCTTGGAATTCGTCGAGGGTGACCTGGGCACCAGGCTCGGCGGTGACGAGGAGGAATCCAGGCGCCATAGTGGTACAGTTAGAGCGGTGGGATGCATTGGGAATGGGCGGGTCAAAGAAAGTCCGAAAGCGGCTGGATGTATAACATGGCCAAACACTCAGGAAAAATTCATTCACGCAACGAAAAGTGCAAGACCGCGGGAGGAGCACGAGCTCATTGCGCGTCTAACGGCGATATTTTGAACAAGACGTCTAGAGTACAAAACATTAAACTAGAGACGGCGACCACGACGACCACCCTGGAAGATAGATGAGATTTGCCAATTGGCTGAGAGGTTAAGGAACATACCTTGCGGCGAGTGCAATCCGTAGGGACGGGGGTAACATCCTCGATACGCCCGATCGACATTCCAGCACGGGCAAGGGCACGGAGCGCGCTCTGTCCGCCGGGGCCAGGGGTCTTGGTGCCAGTGCCACCAGTAGCGCGGATCTTGACGTGCAGGGCGGTGATGCCGACCTCCTTGCAGCGGGCAGCGACGTCCTGGGCGGCCAACATGGCGGCGTACGGCGAAGACTCGTCACGGTCAGCCTTGACCTTCATTCCACCTGAAAAAAAAAATGACGCGATCTGGAAGCCGTAAAAAACGGGCAGGTGCTCACCAGTAACGCGGGAGATGGTCTCCTTGCCAGACAGATCGGTGACATGCACAAAGGTGTCGTTGAAGGAGGCGAAGATGTGGGCGACACCAAAGACGCGCTCGCCATCGGCAACCTGGGGACCGAGGGAAACCGTGTTTTCTTGGACGGCCTTGACTTTTTTGGGAGGCTGCAGTTCGCGCGTGAGTCAAGCCACGCGCAAGACGCCATGGATGCTGCTCACCATCGGTGCTGGTGGAAGAAAAAAAGTTAGTGGTGGCTGTGACGGTGAAAATAGAAGCATACAAATAGAAGTGGATCAAACTGGATAGTAGATAATCAGACGTGGCATCTATACGATTACACTTGGGGACAGAAAATCTCCAGAAAAGTGTATACATTGAACACCGGTGTGAAAGAAAGACTACTGAAACGGGGTTCGCCGAATGGCGTATTGAATGTGAATGTTATGACACTGCTGTAGACACTGGAGGACTCGAGATCCGGGCCAGCAATACGGGGTGCGAGTAGGGACCATGCCGGGCGCGTGAGATCGCGCACAACGAAAGGAGTAGAACCACTTAATATCCCTCCGCAGAGAGCGGGAGCCCGCATGAATGAGAGCCACAGCAGGTAGCAACCAACACCCGCGCCAGCACGGATCTTGCGTCTCCCGGGGCGGCGGCAGAGAGGAGCCTAGCAGAACGGCCAAATTATGCAGCAACGCGGTCACAGGGTTTAGAGACCGCAGCAGGGACTTGACATTGACGTTCCTTTGCCGACGACGCATTATGACTCTTGTTTGCCGCGGAAAGTCCATCGTCGACCAGACCATTGGTCGGTTAATAACGCTGCCGTGGAGTAAGCGTCAGTTTTTAGCATCTACAGCTTTCGAGCCTTTAGTTCCGACACAGCAGTCCATCCTCGTGATTCTGGGCATGGGACAACTGAAGGCGCTTTAAAAGAGACTTGTTCTGCGTCCATTTCCTTCTCTCCTTTCCCCTGAGATGAGTCGCTCAGCCATATGTCGCGTGCGTGCCAGCATCCTCCCCTCAGCACCAGTATACACCCCTCGGCGCAGTTCCACCGTGCCTGCCCCAAAGGCGGGTCCGTCCAATCACCATGGACGTTCCCCGCGCCCCACCATACCCACAACCGCAACAGCCAGTACAATCCTGGCGATCACACGAGAGGTTGGCGAAATGCTCCGCAGCGTGCCCTACGTCAAAGCCATCTCGGGAATCATCCTCGAGATAATCAAGATCAAAGAGGTGGGCCCGCAATAATGCCTCGAGTTGGCTGACGGGAGGCACTGTCAGGAAGTAACAAACAACAAGTGGCGTTGCCAAGAGCTGATCGACAAGGTGGTCCGCCGTTCGGAAACGATCTTCGTTAGCCTCAAAAAGGTGTGGGAGGCGCCGGGTAAGGAAGGTCTCAAGGAACTCGAGAATGATCTCGTCGCATACACGGCGTAGGTGGGATGAGATGGAATATCCATGAAGCTGACAAGCACAGCCTTCTGCAGGACGTCTACAGCGCCCTGCTTCATTGCACGTCGAGGAAATTATCCCATCGGGTCGACCGGTGGCTAAATCGGGGTCACCTCCTCGAGGATATGCTCCGGCTTGAGCGCCTATTGGATGACTTTCGCGTCAACTTCAGTGTACGCTGGCAAGATGCATTGCAGAATTGGCGCCGAATTTAGCTGATGAATATCCATAGGACAACCGACTCGTTCAAATCGAGATTCACATGAACACCCTGCTGGGTAAGGGGGCGCCTACGATGAGGTCAGTGAGATCAAAGACGCGACCAGAAATCTGATTGACCTACCAGAAGCGACACATCCCGACCTCTCCCTCCAAAACCACGCTTCATGTACGGCCGCGAGCGCGAAAAAGCGTCCATCCTCACTGTCCTCCTAAACCCTTCATCCCCTGCACGTGTAGCAATCCTTGGCGCGGGAGGGATCGGTAAAACGACTCTAGCAATCTCCGTCTTATACGACCCGTCCGTCATCGAGCGTTACGACTCACGCTTCTTCGTCGCCTGCGATGGTGTCACCTCTGCCGAGCTCCTCCTAACCGAACTCGCCAACGTACTCCGCCTCCCGCGGAACCAACTCGACGAAAACATGCATGATCTCGTCCTGGCCTCGTTCCGTCGTGATTCACAGGAGCACGTCCTACTGTGCTTTGACAACCTCGAAACCGCATGGGATAACCTGGCCACGCGGCGCGCCTGTAGATGACCTCCTGATGGAATTCGCGGACATTCAAAATCTCGCATTGCTGGTGACGATGCGCGGTACCCAGCGCCCCGCACCAAGCGCAGAGTGGTCGATGCCCTTCCTTCCACCTCTCCACTCACTCAACTTTGCCGCCGCTGCAAATATCTTCCGGCACGTATCCGGCGGGCAGATGGATGAGCACGCCGAATACATTATCAAAGCAGTGGACTGCATCCCATTGGCAGTGACGTTGGCCGGGCACATGGTACAGGAGGAAGCGAAACCACGGCGTCGCTGGCGAAGAGATGGGAGCGAGAGCACACAGCGTTGATCGAGAACGGCGGCGAAGATAGACTGTCCAAGCTGGACACCTCAATCCAATGCTCCATCTCCTCTCCACGAATGCGGGCGGATGCCTCCGCAACGGATATCCTAGCCCTGCTATCCCTGCTTCCAGACGGATTCCCGAATCGGGAAGGCATGCTCGACAGGCTGCAGAGCTACCTCCCGCCAGAGGTCAACCTCCACAAAGCCGTCTCCACCCTCCGTAGAGTCGCCTTGGTCCACGGAGAGACCCTCGCCAACACTCCCCGCCTCCGATCCCTCTCCCCTGTCCGCCTTTTCAGTCAAGCAAACCTCCGCATCCCACCCAGATTGCGCACCGCTCTTGTAGACCTGTACATCGATCTCCTCATCGAGGGCCGGGACTACTCTGTCCCGAACTCGCACGTCTTCATCCCACCAGAGTTCCTGAACATCCGGAGCGTCTTCATGGACGCTTACAAGACAGGAGATCGCCGTGAAGCGCTCATCAAGGCGTCCATCATATACACCGACTGGCTGGTCTTCATGGGATCCGGGTCGGATGAAATCATACAGATGGCGATCCAAAGCCTATCCGAGTCGGATCAGCTGCTCGCGTCGTGTTTCTATTGGCTTGGCAAGTTGTGCATGCGCCGGAACGCCTGTCGAAGGAAGCTCATCAGGCCTTCGCGCGCGCAATCGAGCTGCACATCCAGGCGCAGGACGCTACCGGAGAGGTAAATCGTTGTTTGAAGATGCGGTGCGTTGCTGACAACGCTATAGGCGTATGATTTGTACGAGCTGGGCGGTTTGTACATCTGGTGGGGGAAGCTGGAAAAGGCCGAAGAGTCGTTCAAGAGGGCTATGAAGCTGCATGTAGCCAAGGGCTGACAGCGCAGGCGAGGCCTTGGGCCTTGCTCGACCTGGGGAAGCTGCTCATGCGACGCGGAAAGCTGGAGGAGGCCGAAAATGCGACGAGCACGGCCCTCGAGCTCTTGAAGGAGTCGCATGACGTGTTGGGACAGGCGCATGCGCTTCGGCGGTTGGGAGGAGTGTATATGAGGCAAGATAAGTTGGACGAGGCTGAAGAGGCCTTATGCGAGGCCGTCAAGCTACATCAACAGACCAGCTGCATCCTGGGAGAAGCCCATGATATGAGAAGGCTGGGAGGCCTCTACATGTGGCGGCACCAGCTAGATGACGCGGAAACGTCCTTCATCAAGGCTGCGGACCTCATAGAACATCGCACGATCTCCTGGGAGAGGTAAGTGTCAGAGAATGGCTAGTGAATTGTTGATCCGACGCACATAGGCCAACGATTGCCTGGACATGGGCGCGCTTCATCTGATGCGTGGCCGCCTTTCAGGAAGCTGAATCGGCATTGAAGCACGCCCTGGGCTTGCACACTACGGACACAAAATGTGCTTGGTCGGGCGAACGTGATGCAGATGCAGGGAGCACTGCATATAAGCAAGAAGGAGTTGGTTGAGGCTGGAAGCTTCCTCTCGGAGGCAGTGCAGCTTCACCGTCAGGCCGGAGATATTCTGGGGTTGGCCAAGGACTGGCAAAAGATCGGGGAGATGCATGAGCTGGGGAAAGAGATTGATGAAGCAGAAGAAGCTTACAGCAAAGCAGTGGAATTTCATCAACAAGCGTGTAATCGTGCGGGGCAGGCTTATGGATTGAAGAGCCTGGCCGAACTATACACGCAAAGAGGAGAACTCCAGGTGGCTATGAAGCTCTTGATACGTGCGGCGGAGCTGAGGGCGAGAATCAGCAGTGCCGAAGTCGCAGGTGAACTTGATATGGAGCTCAGGCTAAGAGAGCTGGAGCAGAGGTGTAAGAGCGAAGGATATGGGTGAAGTTGGTACATACTCGCATTGTATTTATTCTCTGTATAGTATTGTATCGGTGTTTGCCGGATTCAAGGTTCGTCCACCATTCAATTGAGAGGAGAGTCGGCAAGAGGGTTCAGTGACTCGATGCGTAAGGCCTCGCGGTGAGCATGGAGATCAAGGAGGGTGTGTGGGGATGTGAGATCGGAGAAGACAAGAAGATCACGTGTGGGATAACAAACACAAAGCAACGCGTCATGCTGAAAGATAGGGGTACTTCCATGAACTACTCAACGTCTCGGTGTCAACGTTCCATCGGTCACGGCCAAATTGAATCCGGGACAACATACCGATAGTAATAATATACAGTACTACTATTGAGAACACGGAGCAATCGCTCGTGAATATAAGAACTAATACCAAGTCAGTCCGCAGCCTATCGTTTGTCCGCGATTATTTGATTCTACTGGCGATTGGCTCTGGTGTTGTCCACAGAAACATGTGCTCTGGCAGAACGAACAGCTGTTGGGGGGAGCTCAGAATGAGTTGCGACGGAAAGAAATCCGTCAACATACCTGTGAGTGAACGCGACACCTTGCTCCCAGGATAGCCATTCAACGCCGGGCTCCAGCTTCGAATAACCAGGATTGCTGCTATTGGACGTCGTCCGGAAACTATACGCGTAATTATCGGCTAGGAGACCCATCGAGGACTGGGTGAAGATGGAATCCGGATACTCCATTGGATATTGGGCGGAGGGGAGAGGCCGCGGGCGCGTGTTCGCGTTAGCGTGGGTATTCATTCTTGGCGAAGTGAGACTATGACCGCCATGGTCGTCTCCACCGAAAGCCGACTCCCGCCGCGCAACAACATCATAGGAAAGGTATGGGTCTGCATAACTATGGAGCCTCAGGCCAGACACGTGGAATGCGGGAGGTTCACTTGAAGGTGGTCGCGTCAAATTGTTTTTCGTCGACCGTCCATGCGGCTTCCGCAATCGCGGCGGCGGATCGGATACTGCGACGTACTCGCATTCGAGCCGTCTTCTCAAGCACCTCTCGCAGGGATTGTGCTCGCTTTTGTCGTTGATGTTGTTGCACTGTGCGTACGAAGCATAGCGCATGTCAGTGACTGCCCGGAGCTGAGCTGATGAAGGGAGGGGACGTACTTTAATCTTGCGTTTGCGGCAGTTTGAGCAGGCCATGTGTGTGCGCTTGCGTTGAATGGTGAACGGTGGGAGGAGTGCGCCAGGAAGAATGGAGGACGAGGAGGACGAATCAGAGTCTGACATGGTTGGGTCTGGGTTGGCAGAAAGCGAATGCAGCGGCATGCATCTCGGGCCAGCTTCATACCCTTTCCTTCAAACTGCTGTACATGTTTGAGACAGGTCCCTGTAAGGGGGATGTTTAGTTGCGTCGGGGGCGCCTCAGTCTCTGACAAAATCAACAAACGACACTATCTCCGTGACCGGACACGCGAGATTTTACTGCCGGTTAGCAAAAGAAGCAACTACTCCCTAGGCGGCAAATAGAAAGCTAGACGGCAGATATGTAGATCAGAATGCATTCCAGCCTATTGTTAGGTTCTTCACGGTCCTAGCGTTCCTGTCATAAAGTATCATTTTTGAATTCGCTGTATTTTGGGCCAGTCCAGCAGCCATGCTTGCCAAATTAGCGATACATGTCGGGTGCAGACAAGATGGGCGCTGAAATGGGCTTGGGAATGGGCAAATCCAGAGGTTACCTGGGCTGGATGAACGGCTGAATATGCCTTGAATTCAATCTGCGTTCAGAATCAGTAGATTTCACTTAGCGCCGTTCTGTTCCATTCCAAATTTCCAATCTTTCAACCGTGGAGATTCGGAACTTACCTCGCCCCTTGCAGCTCATAGACGCCCACTCTGACCCAGCTGGCTCAGGAGCTGTGAAGCTGTGATCGGTTTCCGGCGGTCAGGCTTTCCAGGTTCCTTCATCCACAATGCGCATGCATTTTTGGATTCTCATGGCCGTCAATGAAACATTGTCTGTTCAACACCGCCCACGGCTCTGGATCATGGAGCCGCCGTCCACCTGAATAGCTTCTAAATCCTCTCAAGAAACCGTACAGCTCTGTCAAAAATAGCGACCCTCGTTATCAATGAAACTCCACCACCTCCGAGTTTGACCTGGCCACCAATTCCTTGACATCCTGAGCCTGATTTTTGCCATCTCCAGCGCACGCAATCTTCACCAACCCCTCGTGTATCACCTCACTATCACTGCGCAGTGGAAGGACCCAATGTCTTAGGAACTTCCCCTCACGAGCGCGCACCACATGGATAGTCATGCGTCCCTCGCTCCTTGCCGCCCGGGCAATGGTCAGGTCCCACTGAATTCCCGCCCCGGCCAGCCGGTCCAACAAGGCCGAGGGCTCCGCGAGGGAATACACGCCGATGTCAGGTCCGCCGCCTTGCGAATAGTCGAAGACCACAAAGTATCCCGCATGCGGATCACGCGACGCGCGCATGCATGTGACGGCTTGGACGAATATCTTCAGTTTGAGGTTCGTATAATCACGATGCAAAATTGCGCGCGCGAATGCTCGCTGTCGGGGTGTGATGAACGGCACACGACCACCTGCGTTACACATTAGCCGAACTGTGCAACAACAAACTGGCACGAACTTAGCTGGCAATCATGTGTTTTGCAGGCGGCTCGGTGTCCACTGCGCCAATCGACAGTTTGACATTGAATGGAACAGTAATAGAGCACCTCGCATCCCGAACAGCGTTTGAACTCGGTCTTCGGACCCAATCTTGCGCACTGTCGACACAAACGTCGGCCTCTGGGACAACAGAAAGTAAGTACTCACCAGGGTGTTATCACAGGCCTTCAGGTTTAAGATGCTGTCGAAATCGAACGAGTCGGCAAATTTCGCCCTCTCCTTGGCCAGAACGGCAAGGCGAGTCCATGCATCAGTCTTTTGACAAAGATCTTGCGACCTTGTTGGGCTTGGCAGCTTGTCGCACAAGCTCGCAAGGTCAAAGCAAGGGTTGAAATCACGGAAATGGTTGAAAGTAGGGCTGAAAAAAGGTGTTAGGGATGGATGACATACACCCAGAGGCAATGGAAGCAGGTACCAGTCAGATTCAGGGTCGAAGGAAATAAATATGTGTAGTTCGATGGGAGTCGAACGAGGGACCTTGTGAGTTTCAGGACCTGGCTTGTGAGCTTGCGGGCTTGCGCAAATTTGGCGGGCGCTTGCGGGCTTGAATGACCTTGTACAAGGTCACAAGCTACATGTCAAAAGTCTGATGTGCCTCCCGCACTTGCGGAGCAAATTTTGGTAGCAGCTCCTCATAGAGGTCGAGTGCTTTCACCACGTATGCCCCAGATCTAAACCTGTCGCCCCAGTAGATGGTCCAGGAAGCTAGAAGAGCAGAAAGGCGGGCCTGCAAATCCTCATAAAGACCAGCGAGGTCGGCTTGCTGCGCGCAAGCGGCTATGCAGCGAACATAGGCACCAGAGATGGTCGTTCGGACAACATGATTGATTCTCTGGTCCTGGAACAGGCTGTCCAGGGCTCCCATGGGCGAGCTAACCCTCAGTTCTAGGTCTCCACCGAAATTTCGCAACACCTTGTTAGTGGCAAACAAGATGTGCCTCCGCTTCGCTCCGGCAGGACGTGCATCGTGAACAGGAAAATGGAATGTGCATTATTACTCTTGAGTTCAGCTAGGACATTCGATGTATGTAAATCCACTAGATGGTTGGAGATGCGGAACCCCGGAGTGCGGCGCAGTCCAAGTGAGCCACATCTCGTGACATTGCAGCAGTGCCGGATATTGCCAAGAGCGACGACCATTGATGGTAGGTTGCAATTTGTGCACAATGCTGATACACAGAGTTCAGGTGGCGAGTTGTTCGAGATCACAGATTGCGGTGGACAGGGACACGTTGGAACTGCCGGAGCACCAGCCGAAATCCAGGGCAGCAGCGACCAGTCGAGATTTTGCAGGGTTGAGAGCTCAGAGTACTGTTTGCGTGGCGGTGGAGGAACCCAGTCCATAGCGGAGAATAAGATCCTGGAGCGATGATTTTGAGATTCGACGACCGATACAGCTGGAGGAATTCGAAGACAGGGACGGAATGGTGGCTGAAGATGGGTTCAGAGGAAGTTTATATGGGACAGCTGCCGAAGGCATACGTATGCACGGCGACGCCTGAATCCCCCGAGAAGATCCGTCCTGGTAGCAACTGCTGTGGAGACCAGGTGGGCCCGAGAACGCGCGTTCTCGCCGAGCTGATTCTCGGTCAATAATGGAGAGAAGGCACTGCACCGCCTGCCATGAGACACGTCAACAGAACAGAGGAAACCCAACCGGTCATAGTTTTCCCAAGTTCAAGGCTGATACGCCGCACTCGGCACGCATACGTCGCATCGAGCCGGCGGTGCATCGCTCGAAAGGCTGTTGAACCGCGGCTTCGATATGAAAATGGAAGGAGATGCCGGTGGCGCTCGTGGGAGAAATTGATGAAAAAGCTGTTGAGAAAGGACTTCGCTGGCGGCAAGATGAGGGAGGAAGACAAAGAGGGCTTTGGGCAAATGGGGATTGAACAAACAGGTGCAATGACACTAGAGACATCTCGTTAAAGAACGGATAATGTCTGGACCACGTGAACTAGAAATTCGATAATGCCCTTGTCCACAAGTGCAAGGAGCAAACGGCTCGGGAGCTCGTCAAAATCAAGATTCGTCGCAGCTTCCTGTACGAAACGAAGAAAGTTGACGATGACGGAGAGTAGCCCAAAACCAATCTTTTCCCTCGGAAAATCTCGGGTTAAACTCTCAGCAAACTGTCCGTGGCGCAACGCCGACACTGCGAGTTCCGAAGGATCATGATCATTGATAAAGGCTTCGAGAGTCTCCTTGGAGCGCAGTTTTTGGTCTTTGAAGTTCAAGAATGTCGATACGCATCAGTCTTTTGACAAAGATCTTGCGACCTTTTTGGGCTTGGCAGCTTGTGGCACAAGCTCGCAAGGTCAAAGCGAGGGTTAAAATCCCGGAAATAGTTGAAAGTGGGGCTGAAAAAAGGTATTAGTGATGGAGGAGATACACTGGGAGGCAATGGAAGCATGTACCAGTCAGATCCAGGGTCGAAGGAAATAAATCTGTGTGGTTGGATGGGAGTCGAACGAGGGACCTTGCGAGTTTCAGGACCTGGCTTGTGAGCTTGCGGGCTTGCGCAGATTTGGCGGGCGCTTGCGGGCTTGAATGACCTTGTACAAGGTCACAAGCTAGATGTCAAAAGTCTGATGTTTGAAGAGCATCGAGTCGAAGGCATTCGTGCATGGAATTGGAGGGTGATGGAAGACGGCAAGGTATCTGCTCTGTTTGTTCAATGCCCATCATGATTGGCTTGCGGCTTCTTTCCCAGTCCTTCCTTGTCGCTCTACTGAGTCTACGCCTGTCTACGCAAGATTCTAGACGGCCCACCGTGCGGTCTCGAGGTAAGCCTCGAATGAAATGGATCCGGGTACCCAGGTGCTCAGATCTGGCGCTGCCAGACGAAATCATCTCAGAGATCCTTTCGCCCGTATACGTACTAAAGCAAGAAATTCTCCAGAATGTCAGGAAAATCTCCGTTCCCAGAGTACCTGGAGCCATCTTCTGCGTATCTCCTCGTTTGCCAGTCATGGCGTCGCGCCGCAACGCCCCTCCGAGTCTTCAATGTCGTTGTCCTCGCTCGAACATCCCAGACAAGAATCTGAGGAAGTAAGATTGGGCGAACATTCTGGTCCTCACCACCACAAAATAGATCTCTTTTTCAACCCCTCAAGGCCAATTCATCCATCTCTACTAGGGCTGGACGCCGTGCCCGTGACGGGCACGGCCGTCGTTTTGACGGGGATACAACGGGGACGGTCCGTCGCTCGACGGCCGTTGTCGCGTGACCAAAAAGCACTCGGCAGTGTCCAAGCTTGGATGTTAAAATGTGCCCAAGTGGACCACAAGTAAGGTACGTACCTGCATCAGAGTGTCCGCGTAAAGCTGAGGCAGTTATGCCTCGTTTTAGGCGTCCGTCGACCCGTCGCCGGCCGTTGTTGACGGAAACAGCCGTCGAAATTACCAGTGAGATGCCCACGGAACGGGTCGGCTTACCCGTCGACGGGAGCCGTACAACCGGCGCGACGGGCACGGCGTCCAGCCCTAATCTCTACATACCACGGACAGATTCGGCAGTGTGGTAAACAAGTACATGAATCCTTAATCGAAAAGTATATACGGTTCAATACACATTGTTTCTCCGGTCCGTACGCGAAGGCATAACTTACCCAACAGACCGACTCGTTAATGAAACTCAGTCACCTCCGAGTTCGACCACTCCACCAACTTGGCAAGATTCGGCGTCTCGTGCTCACCACCCTCCATACACGCCATTAGGGAGCGGCACGAGTATCGAGTGCTGCGAATACTCGCGGCATTTCACTCGCGAGTACGAGTATTCATACTCGCGAGTGGGTGGTGGCTGTGCTACTCGTGCGAGTGCGAGTATTGGTTTCCAAAAACCTTGGTACTCGCGAGTATTTGCCTGGCTACCGTAAGCTCACGGAACAGACCCAGATAGGCAATTTGATCACCGGCATCACTCGGCATCACTCGGCATGCCGGCATGTGGCAATCACTCCGTAATGTATGTCTATTCCTGTACAGAATTCAATTTACCTATCAGTCACTACCTGTTCATCAGGAGGAACAGTAATGAAACTCCGCAACCAACTGAGTGAGCAATCAGCCCATTCCACTGTGATGGTCGGCCAGTGGGCCAGTGACCCGGACTTGATAGCAGTTGATGAGTTTGAGAAGCAGCTTGCAGAGGGTTGGACACGGAACAAGAAGCGGAAGGCCCCTGCTACAGCAGAAGCCTCAGGATCAGCGAGAGTTATTGTCATTGATGATGATAGTTGTCATGAAACCAGCGCTTGCCGACTGATCCGCTGATGCGCCATCACCGCCATCACCGCCATCAGTTACGGATCAAGAGATCCGTTGTTATCAACAAACGTACATTCGGTCTACGCACGACAGGTCTCTCGAGAGGGATGTCGCCCGCCCGAGTAAGGAGGACAACGCTGTCACTCGAACGATAGGACAACAGTACTTGTCCAGCGCGGGAAGGGTTGCTAGGACGGGATCCGACGCGCCGTGTTAGAACCCGACGAGGGGTTCAAACACAGTCACACACGAACGATAGGACAACAGTACTTGTCCAGCGCGGGAAGGGTTGCTAGGACAGGACCTGACGCGCTGTGTTAGAACCCGACGAGGGGTTTAAACACAGTCACACAACATTCTCGGCATGCTCCAGTGATCATGCCAAGGAGGGGTAACCTATAGGGTTACAGGGGACGCTCCACCTAACTCTATTAAGAGAGGAGCCGCGTAGGGGTAATTAAGGGTCAGGGACCGATCATACAGGAGAACGCTCCTGAGGGAATTAGTATTTATACTCGGGTAGAATCTCATGTACGGTAGATTCTACCTCGTCTAATCTCCAGCACTACTTTGGCTTACGGGTTACGTTCTCTTCCCTCACGGACACAACCCGACTCGCCTATCCGCCGAGACTCAACTCGTCTCGTTGTGCTCGACTCGTCTCCTCTCGACGTTCTCGAGCTCGTCGACCTTCTCGTCGTACCCGGCCGCGTCACCCACGCCGTTCCGCGTCTGATCCGATCACCCGGCAAGCCGGCCTAGACGCTGTCGTTGACAGAAGGTAGAATCTCCCTTTTCGACTCCTCTGGGTACGACATGGAGGATGGGAAACTTCGCATCTACGTTCGCCAGTGCGAAGACGAAAGGATCAACTCTGGGTTCCTCGCCATACTACCCTGGGTTGCGTTTTTTGTGGTCCTGGTACTCTGGTACTCCGAGTCGCACAGCCGTGTCGACAGGGGATATGTCAGACACCATCAAGGCAGACCACTTCGGAGGAGAGGAATGGGGGGATCCCGCGTGGAGCGGGCGGTTGCAGGAGTAGTGGATTGGATAGCAGGGATGGCAAGGCCAGTCCCCGAAGCAATGCCGAGTAACGCTCGGCGCACGAGGAATTTCCGCAACGGACGCGGAACGAACAGAGGCAGGCCGCACCACAACCGCCCTACCGAAGTTCACAACGATCGCGGCGAGGTGGTTGGACATCGCTGGAGCCCAGCCGTTCAACATTACCTCGACGACAGGATGGTCTGGACAGAAACCGCAGCGCGCGGTCCAAGCCCATCTCGGAGCACGCACAGCTCCATGCCCAGTCTGGTGGATATCGAAACACCCACTACTGGCACGACGTCTGCAGTTACCAAACGCCCCGTCGAGGGGGTAATCGACTACGAAGACGAATACGATTCTGCGCAGAACCCGACCGAGCCAAAGGAGGCGCATTGGTCCGAGGTTCAAACCCCGTGGACAGCAGTAGACGCTACCGTGATCTCGACGGGCGCCAAGACTGCCTAGATCTCGTCAAGCGATCACACGATACCCGCCACTGGATGGCCGATACCCGCATTTAGTTTCATCTATTTACTATAAGGGGTAGGAAGGAAAGACCCCGGAGAAAACTTATACAACACTCGTAAAAGGAATTGACGAAAACAACAAAAATAGATTCATAATTGGGGCTAGACCCCGGCACTGTACAGATACGCTACGACCAAATATACAAACGGGCGCACAACCCGACTTCGTCACTTCTCGCGATGGAATCTCTTCCCCTTGAACGATCTATCCTTTCCCTCCTCCCATCGCTTGGACGCTTCTGCTCGCACCGACTCCAGGAAGTCCCCGAACGACTGGGTTTCACTCACACGGCCGAAGAGAGCGAACATGTCTTGCACGGTCTCCTCCACGGCAGAGGCAACCTGCGACGATGCTGGGGCCGCCGACGACGAAGGACCAGCAACCGGGGACGAAGGACGGGGCGGCGGCATATCGTCGTCCACCTCGAAGTCGTCGATTGTAATATCGAGTTCGGGGTGGAAGCTGGAGTCACGACGACGACGAGCTGGAGGACTAGGAGAATGGGAAGGGGGACCCCGCTTGTGACCGCGGGAGGGGGGCGAACGACGACGACGACGGGCGGGATTGCGACGAGGAGTAGCCGGAGGAGGAGTGGGTTCGGCCGCCCGACGCACACGATCGGCACGGGGTTCCGTGGGCGTTCCAAGGGGAGGGTGCGGGGCTGGACGACCTTCTGCCGTACGACGCTGAGAACGAGCAGTGTTCTGCGTAGGGAGGAAGCGGTAGCAAAATTGGGTCCAGTTGTGGACCGCCGCTATAGGGAAATCGAGACCCATGGTTAGAACCCGAACGTCAACCCTGGGAACGAAACGAAGACTTACCAACGACCGGTAAATCTTGCAATCGACGGTCCCGCACTACTCGCACGAAATCCCCATTCCCAACGTGCTCCCAATACTCCAGAGGATTGCGAGCGAACGGAATATCACCCACAAACTGACTGCGGAGAGTCGCCACCGGGGTGCAAGTCTTGTGGTCCGAGTGGCATCGATCGCAGCAAGAACGTCCCTTGTTGGGGGGAGCAGTACTTGCCGCACCTGCAAACTGCCAGATGACGCATGCGCCCCCCGCCGCGACACACCGCTCGCAACCCGGGAACACAACGCGAAGGACTGCACCAACAGGGCGCCAACGTTCGACGGGCCAGGAGCGGTGTTGGGCAGGACGCATACGTTCCAGGTGATTGGATTGGGGGACGGGTAGCGGGTTTCGCAAAGCACGGCGCGCGGTAGGGCGACGAGGGGGCGCATCCACCTCCTCCACGGAGGGTTCTGACGCGACCTCGCCCATTTCGACGTCTTCATCGCCTATCGAGACGATAGGTGGAGGGGGGGAGCCGGAGCGCGATGGAGTTCCCCACAAAATTTCGTCCTCCTCGTCGGAGGGGACGCCAGGGATGAATACGCCGTCGGCTTCTAGACGACCATCGTCCGCTACCTCGTCGTCGGTGCTTTCGACCACGACTCTGCCCTTTCCCTTGCGCCGAGACCGACGCGCCTGGAGTTCTTCCGTATCAGACTCGGGATCCGGGTACGCGTCGACGGGAGGGGATATAGGACGTGGGGTCGGAAGCCGAGGAGGAGAAGGAGGGGGAGTGGGCGACGGAGACGGGGAAGGAGGAGGAGGCGAGCCCAACGGGGCCCACGCGTCGAATTGGCCCAACGGAAAAACCATGTTTTCATCTACTCCCACGTCTCGCGCAAAGGCTTGCGATTGCTCAAACGACAAGAACTCGCCCGGATCGACCTCCTCCAACGCGTCTCGAGCAGGATCCGTCGAGGCGACCCGCAGCGGCAAAACTTCCGAAGAAGCAACAACTACGAGGAAAATCATTCAGAAACAATGGCAGAAACGCGAAAATGCGAGACGACTCACGATCCACGGCCTCCCACAACCCCAAACCCATCGGACAATATAGCGGATCGTCCGTCACCGCGATGGGATTCCCAAGCCGATTGAGAGCATTGTCGGGGAAGAACACGCGGAGGTCGACCCACTGTTCGTGGGAGAGGTACCGAAGCGATACGGAGTCAGGTAACGCTCGCGCCAGCCAGATCGGATTCTGCTCGAAGGGAGGTATCTCGTTGCCAGCAGCATCGTTCACGTGGGAACGGAGGTGGGTTCGATATCGAAAAAGGGTGTCGTCGATGGAGTTTGCGGGGGTGAGAGGGAATGCGTGGCGGAAGAACCGCTTCTGTCGATGACCAAAGAAAGGTCCAAGGTATACTGGAATACCCATTCGCGCCAGGGCCGCCAAGAAACTCTCCAGGTCGATCTATGGAGGGTGAGCAGAACCCGACAGCAAAACCCGACACGCACCAATGCCCAGAGCACTTCCAAAGCCCGTGCCGGAGTACCACCTCCCGCGTTCACCGACCCCCGCCAGTGCCACAACGCCAGTCGAAGAGCTTCGTGATACGTGGCCAGCTCGGTGCGGAGGTCGATATCGCGCGGACCACGATGGTCGACTCGAGTCCAAATGAAAGTGCTACCATCGGGAAGATCTTCGAAAAGGACGATGCAGTCCGCATCGTCCATTCCCGCGAAAGCGGGCACCAGATACGGACGACTCGCGAGGCGAAGGAAAACGTTGTCGGCATAGTCGGCCAATGGCATGGTCGACTCGGGATGGTAGTAGGGAACTTGGGGGGCGGAAACGGAAGGACCACGCCAGTGCAAGTGAGGAGGGGGAAGGAGACGAAGTGGGAGCAGAGGACCAGCGGCAGCAAGAGGCTGCAAAATATCGAACGAATCCGGGTTGCGACCCGAGGATACCCCCTCTTCGGGGGTCAAACGCACCAAACGACGATCGCGAAAGACAAGATACATGAAGGCGATATTGAAGAAGAAAGTCTCATTGGGGGCAGGGCGCCGGGGCACAAACCGAAGCGAGTTGGTAGCGGCGCCAACATCGAAGGGGGTGAGATGCTGGGAGTGCTGGACTGGATGCCAAAGCGGGTGGTCCGGGGGAATGTTGCGACGGACGGACGGACGACGCGGACCAGGTAACTCCTGAAAGGAGTGAGGTTGAAGACCAGGCTCGCGATTGACCTGGCGAGGAAGCTGGCCGCGCTGGTAACCGATGGTGGGTGGAAGAGACATGGTGGGGGGAAGGAAGAAGTTATTTGTCACCGAGACATGAATCCCCTTTTATGTCTGGAAGCCGACTTGCATAGGAGAATGGTGATTACCCGATTAGGGGTTAGAAGGAACGAGAACCGCTGATCCCGGGACTCGAGGCTTCTCGTGATGGGTTCGCAAATATAGTTTGCAAATCCCCAAGTCACCAATTCAAAAGTTACGCAATGGCGGAGCTCGGCGTTCCCATGGATACGAGATCTGGGTTGTGAGCTGCCGTCATTGGACCCACCTCAGGGTTTTGGCTTTCAGGCACGGATGACGGGCAGGAACGAATACAATTACAGACCGCGGCTCACCCCGGAAGACGATTAATCGCAGGGCAAAACACGTCGTCGCATAATTGGTCGCTGAGGGCATCGACCTTGAACGGAGGGGATGATGTCATGAAACCAGCGCTTGCCGACTGATCCGCTGATGCGCCATCACCGCCATCACCGCCATCAGTTACGGATCAAGAGATCCGTTGTTATCAACAAACGTACATTCGGTCTACGCACGACAGGTCTCTCGAGAGGGATGTCGCCCGCCCGAGTAAGGAGGACAACGCTGTCACTCGAACGATAGGACAACAGTACTTGTCCAGCGCGGGAAGGGTTGCTAGGACGGGATCCGACGCGCCGTGTTAGAACCCGACGAGGGGTTCAAACACAGTCACACACGAACGATAGGACAACAGTACTTGTCCAGCGCGGGAAGGGTTGCTAGGACAGGACCTGACGCGCTGTGTTAGAACCCGACGAGGGGTTTAAACACAGTCACACAACATTCTCGGCATGCTCCAGTGATCATGCCAAGGAGGGGTAACCTATAGGGTTACAGGGGACGCTCCACCTAACTCTATTAAGAGAGGAGCCGCGTAGGGGTAATTAAGGGTCAGGGACCGGTCATACAGGAGAACGCTCCTGAGGGAATTAGTATTTATACTCGGGTAGAATCTCATGTACGGTAGATTCTACCTCGTCTAATCTCCAGCGCTACTTTGGCTTACGGGTTACGTTCTCTTCCCTCACGGACACAACCCGACTCGCCTATCCGCCGAGACTCAACTCGTCTCGTTGTGCTCGACTCGTCTCCTCTCGACGTTCTCGAGCTCGTCGACCTTCTCGTCGTACCCGGCCGCGTCACCCACGCCGTTCCGCGTCTGATCCGATCACCCGGCAAGCCGGCCTAGACGCTGTCGTTGACAATAGTACATAGTTTGGTAACTGAAATATATGATACTCATGAATAACTCACAAATAATTTGCAACTCGCGAGTATTCCAACTTGTTGAGTGCAACTACTTGCGACTCGCGAATACTCGCGAAAGTTGCTTACTAATACACGAATACTCGCCATCAATACTCGTGCGCGTGCGAGTATGGTTTTCCCAACTTCTGCAAGTACTCATACTCGCGAGTGTATACTCGTGCCGCTCACTACACGCCATACGCACCAGCTCGTCGTGGATCTTTCCGCTGTCACTGCACAGCGGGAGAATCCATTGCCTGGCGTCAGTGGCCTCCCGAACCGTGATGGCATGGATGGTTATACGCCCTCCACTCTTTGCCGCCCGCGCAACGGCCTCCTCCCACTGGGCATTCCCCTGCAAATCCGAAGGCTGCGTGATGGAATGGACCCCCAGCTCTGGCTTGCCCTTCAAGTAGTTAAAGATGACAAAGTATCCTGCGTGAGGATCACCCGATGCGCGCATGCGCTCCACTGCTTTGGAAAAGACATGCAGTTTAAGGTGTTTGTAATCGCGATCCAGGAGCGCCCGCATGAAGTATCGTTGTCGGGAGGAGATGTAAGGCACGCGACCACCTATACAGTAGAGTCTTTCGCATGGAATAAAGTTGGGAGTCCCGCCAAATTCCTGTCCGAGGCTATTCCAGACCGCGGTTATTCCACATGACCTACCATCTGCAGTGGTGAAAGCGATTCGGGAGAGCCTCTAGGGTCATTCCACAGCACGGATTTTGGCAGGGTATTCCATATGAGCAAGTCTACTGTATCACTTTAATATCGAATCTGACGAGCAGGCGAGAACTCACTTAGTAGGTGATCATATGTCTTGCAAGCGTTCCGATGTCCACTTTGCCAGTCGGCAGCTTGGCATGAGACTGAGCAATAGTGCAGCGTCGAGCACCCCGAACAACACTTGAATTCATGCTTGGGGCCGAGCATCGTGCACTGCCAATCGAAGCCTTAGCCAGTTCCCAAGTCAGTAGGAGAAACGGAGAGTGCTCACCATGACATTATCACACGCCTTCATCTTTACAATCTCAGGGGATTTCAATGATTGAGCAAGGGCTGCCCTGTCCTTCAAAAGAGCGACAAGACGAGTTGGTAGCATGTGCTCGTGCTGAGCAATCGCGAACACCAATCTCGCCCCGGTGCCGTCTCCGATGTGGATTGTGCATGGCGGAAGCAGTTGAGAAAGGATGCCCTTCAATTCGGTGTGCATATCTTGAAAGAGGTCCGCATGTTGCGCACACACAGCTACGCAACCCAGGAACCCGGTGAATGCGGCGGACCAAGCAAAGGGATAGAGTTCTTTGTTGTAGACGAGCTTCTGCAGTAACTGCAAGATTTGGCGCAGTGCTGAGGCAGAATTCTCCTGAGGTATCCTAATGGTGGCAAATCCATGGGCCGCACGAACTAAAAATTCGACGATGCCCTGGTTTACAAACTCGATAAGCAGGCGACTCGGGAGCTCGTGGACAGGAAGATTCTCCGCGACATCCAGGACGATACGAACGAAGGCCAGCAGAGCAAGAGAAAATCCCCAACCGAGGTGTTTCAGTTGAGGATCTTGAAATAATTCCAAGGCAAAGTCCCCGTGGCGCAGCGCCCACATGCCAATGTCCGCAGGATCATGGTCGTCAATGAACATCTCTAGAGTCTCCTTGTCCAGCAGGTTCGTGTCGGCCACGAATGATGAGACGGAACCAAGGAGTCGCGCGCTGTAGTGCATGTAGTCGACCGACGTATCCCTCAGATACAGATAGTGTTTTGCCGGCTACGGCTTGAAGCCCGAAGCCGGCAGAGCCGGGGTCCGGCTAAGCCGGGCCAAGCCAAGCCCAAGCCGGGTGTGCACCCCGGCTTACGGCTCCGGCTTGGGATTTCTCAAGCCCCAAGCCGGCGGCTAAGCCCCGGCTTCCAAGCCCAACTTCTCGGGAGTGTGTTGAGCAGACCACTCTGCACCCAATGTAACTGAAAAAATACTCAAGATCAGCCATTATTGGACTTTGAGTTTCTCGAGTCGAACGACAGTAGAAACATTGACAGCTGATGATCATTATGATCCCATCAGCTGCTGGCTGGTAATCCGACTCTCAGAAACAGCTCAGAAATCCCACTTTCAATCTTTATTTTGGCTTTGCATCCGTCAATCTATACTACTGATTCTCCATTCAACAGTAGTTCATCTGTAGAGGGTGACAAAACAGTTTTAAAAAATCGACCAAAGCCGCCGGCTAAGCCGGCCGGCATATCCGGCTCCGGCTTAGGCTTGGGGATTTCGAAAGCCGGAGCCGGGTCAAGCCAAGCCCAAGCCGGCGGCTTCAAGCCAAGCCGGAGCCGGGAAAACACTAGATACAGAGCGGCTATCCACGCACGCATCACTGTAGCGTAGAGTCCAGGGGTAGACCTGACCATGTCGCCCATTCCTGGATGCCGCGCCAAGCTAGCTGCACATGAGACGACCCGAGAGCAGGCTACCCGCTCCAATGCTGCGTCCTCGTGGACCTTGTGATATCGGTCAAGAAAGAGGAACCACCGCCAGACACGAGACCAGATTTCGGGAGCCACGTCGCCCGGGACGTTGTTGGTCTGCGCCAATGCATCGAGTGAAAGCATCGTTTCGTGATAGGCGGCCTTTTCTGCGGGTGTGAGCTCGGAGTCGCTGCTTGGGATTCTGGCAGGATCAAGAAGCCGAAAGACCAGAGGGAGGAGGAAAATCAATTTGGATAGATTTTCGGGGCGGGTCATGACTGTGACGACGCGACCCAGGCTCTCGGTGGAGCCGGAGTCACTGGCGGCCAATTGTGCATACCGCTACCAATGGCCGGTCTTGAATTGAATTCGTATTAGCGGACCATAACACGCACCCGTATTGAGACGGGAAGACTTTGAAGAGCGCTGAGTCGGAGACATTCGTGCATAGGGAGAAGATGAGCCGTGGGCGACGAGGCCACACAGGGGGGTTTTTTGCAGGCAAGGCGAGATCACGTGTCTGGCAACAAAGACAAGCAACGCGTCAGCACTGCAGAATTGAGGCATCGCGTCAGCGATTCCCGATGATGACAACGCAGGACAACACGTGTGTCTGCGTGTGTCCTTGCCGACGGGCCCGCCCGCCGCATGTTTGGAATTTGATCAATGATTTCCGGAAAAACTAAGACCGGATCGACGCAGGCAGCGATCAACGTTTTGCTTTTTACTTTCATGGGCATTCCCTTCTCAATACGCAAGGCAACCCCTGCGAACGTTGGGCCATTCCTCGTGCAATCTTACTTTTGTGGCCGGCCCAAATGGAGTGAGCAAGAGATACCCGACCTCGCGGGGCAGGTTGCGGTGGTCACGGGAGGCAACGCTGGGCTGGGGAAGCAAACAGTCCGGGTGCGCAACATGATAGGCGCATAACATCTCGCCGTGCACTCATTTACATGCAGGCACTGCTTCAACACAACGCGAAAGTGTACATGGCGTGTCGGAGTCGCGTGAAAGCAGAGGCGGTCATTGCCGAGCTCAAGGAACTCACGGGAAAGGAAGCAATCTTCTTGGAAATGGATTTGGCGGACTTGGCTTCGGTTAAGAGAGCAGCGGACGAGTTCCTGGGGTGTGTTTCTAAAATTTACGCCGCTTGTCCTTGACTTACGCCGCGCCAGCAAAGAAGAGAGATTGAACATCCTTTACAACAATGGGTGGGTTGTGCTATTTTATCCTGCTCTCAATTCATTTCGGTTACTAGAGGGATTATGTGCCCGCCTATCGAACTCGTTTCGAAGGACGGATTCGATTTGACCTTTGGAACGAACGTTGTGGGTGAGTCAATCAGCTCTTTGAACGCTCTCATCTTGAAATCTCATTGATCAGGACACTTCTACCTCACGAAACTGCTTCTGCCTGCGCTACGCGCAGCAGCTGTCGCTGACGCTTCTACGGGTGGCCGAGTGGTGAACCTTACCTCGAACGCACACTACATCGCTGTGCCACGCTATGATACATTCAAAGATGGGCCTGCTCGGAAGAAAAAGCTGACTCCGGGTGATGCCTACTTCCAGAGCAAATGGGTGGGTTTTTCCCTTAAAACTTGAGTGAAGCTGATCGTGCGATAGGCAAATGCAGTGTTTGCGATGGAGCTGGCGAGGAGATATGGCGAAGAGGGGATCGTATCTTCGGCAGTGAACCCGGGGAATTTGAAGACCGAGCTGGCACAATCCACGAGGGGACTTCTATCGCTCTCGACGGTGAGAACTTTGCATTTCATAGATTACCTCCCTGACCGCGGAACTGTAGAGTACGCTGATGATCTGGCCGGTCGAGTGGGGAGTTCTCGGACAGCTTTGGGCGGGAACGTCTCCAGAAGGCGCGCAGTTGAATGGGAAAGTGAGTCTCTTGCCAAAAATCTTGTTGGCGAGCAATCATTTAACTTCTGTCGGTAGTACGTCGCGCCATGGGCCAAGCATGGTAAGGCTAGAGCGGATGTGTATGACTCCAAGACAGGTGGCGAGCTGTGGGCGTGGTTGGAGGGACAAATGCCAGCGGAAGCGCTGAAAGACGAAGTAGTATCAACTTCTTGATTCGTTCCACCTCAACCGCCGGTGGAACAATCAGCGACGACTCTCTTGAATAATTCTCTGTCCCATCGGGCGTCCTTTTAAAAAATTAGAGCTGGGATAGCTTCGCATTGGACTCGATATCAAGCCTCACAAACTACCGCCGCTTCCGCCATTTTCTCCTTCAAACTCAACTCAGTCTCGACCTCCCTTGTCTCGTTTCTCAAGAAATACAACACTGTCATCGAACCATCAATGAAACTCCAAGACCTCCGAGTTTGACCTATCTACCAACTCCTTAAAATCCTCCGTCTGGTTTTCGCCATCTTGAGCACACGCCATCTTCACCAACTCCTCGTGTATGACCCCACTGTCACTGTGTAGCGGAACGACCCAGTGCCTTGGAGCCTTCGCCTCACGAACACGCACGGCATGGATAGTCATGCGTCCCTCGCTCCTTGCCGCCCGCGCAACGGTCAGGTCCCACTGAATTCCTGCCCTGGCGAGCCAGTCCAATGCATCCGAGGGCTCCACGAGAGAGTAGACGCCGAGGGCAGGCCCGCCTTGCGAATAGTCAAAAACGACAAAGTACCCTGCGTGTGGGTCACGCGATACCCGCATACACGCAACGGCCTGAACGAATATCTTGAGTTTTAGGTGAGTGTAATCACGATGCAACATTGCGCGTGCAAATGCTCGTTGTCGGGGTGTAGCGAATGGTACACGACCACCTGAGTTGCACATTAGCCGAAGTTCACTGGAACAAACTGCCACGAACTTAGTTGGTAGTCGTGTGTTTTGCAGGCGGCTCGGTGTCCGTTATGCCAATCGACGGCCTGGCATTGAATCGAGCAGTAGTAGAGCGCCTCGCATCCCGAACAGCGTTTGAACTCGTTCTTGGGGCCCAATCTTGTGCACTGTCGACACAAATGTCGGCTTCTGGAACAACGGAAAAGTAACTACTCACCAGGGTATTATCACAGGCTTTCATGTTGACGATCCCAGAAGAATCAACCGAGTCGGCAAATTCCGCCCTGTGCTTTGCCACAACGACAAAGCGAGTCCATGCCTCCCGCACCTCCGGAGCAAATTTTGGTATTGTCTGCTCATATTCAGCCAACACGCGTACCACGTCTACCCCAGACTGGTCCCCCCAGTGGATAGTATAGGACGGGAGCAGGATCCAAAGGCGAGTCACCAAATCGCCGGTCATTTCAGCGAGGTCTGGTTGTTCTCCGCACACAGCTATGCAACGAATAAGTGCCACGGATATGGCGGTGCGAGCTTGTTTGAATCTCTCGTCTTCGAGCAGCTTCGCCAGGAAGTATGTGCACGCGCTGACCAGATGCGCAAGGTTGCCACCGGCAGATTGTGAGGCCCTGCTCGTGGCAAGGGCATGCACCGCACGCACTACGAAGCCAATAACACCCTGGTTCACGAGCTCGACCAGGAAGCGGCTCGGGAGCTCGTTTATATCAAGATTCTCCGCCGCGTCGTGTATGCCACGAAGAAAGGTGGGGAGAACGATAAGCACGCCATAACCCAGCATGCCATAACCGATCCTTTCCATCCGAAGATCCCCGATCAATTTGAAGCTGAATTCCCCGTGGCGCAAAAACCACGTAGCGAGAACCGAAGGATCATGATTGTGGATAAAGACTTTGAGAGTCTCCTTGGTGCAGAGCTCCTGCTTGGTGAAGAACGTTGCTACGGAGCTGAGGAGACCTAGTACGTATGACAGACGATCTCTCGAGTCGGATTGTGTCAAAGTGAGCGCAGCTATCCACGCCCGAGCGACTATACTGTAAAATTCGGGGGTAGACCGGACCACGTGGCCCATTTGACTGCGGTCCAAGCAATCCGCGCATGAGACCACCCGAGAGCATACGACGTAGTCCAATTCTTCATCCTCGTGAACCTGGTGATAAATTTCGAAAAAACGGAACCACCGCCAGACGCGAGACCAGAGTTCGGGACCCACGTCCGATGGGATTTTCTCCGTGAACGATAACGCCTCGAGTGCAAGCATCGCTGCGATATACGAATCCGTTTCTGCCGGCGTGAGTGTGGCGAGATGGTCGGGGTCACTGTTGGGGATTCGGGCTGGATCTAGGAGCGGGTAGACCGCAGGGAGGAGGAAAATAAGTTTCGATCGGTTTTCTGGACGCGTCATGACTGTGACGACGCGTTCCAGCTCCTCGTTTGAACCTGAGGCGACTGCCTGTGCATACGCCTACGAGGATATATGTTTGATGCGACTTTGCGCAAGTGCCAGCACACACCCTAATCGATATCGGAAGATTTTGAAGAGCACCGCGTCGAAGACACTCATGCATGGTGCAGAGAGCTCGCGGCAAGGACACAGTGACTTGGGCGGTTGAACGTTTGAGTCGAGAATGACCCCTGAACTTGAAGGATGGTGTCAAAAGCAAGATCGATCACTATCAGTGGCTGTCCCAGACAAATTTCTAAATCGGGACGCTGGCGTTGAGTTGTTTGGTTGCGCTTTTGTTCCCTCCTCCTCGTCAATACCACTTTTCGATGACCGGATTTTGTCAAAGTTCGAATATATATATCTCCCTGAAGCCTCGATCGTCTCCACTTGACAAGTCATATCGGAAAATCAATGTCGACCGTCTCAAATGCTAAATTCGCTGTCACCATCGAGGGTCTCCTCCGAGCCAGGATTACCTCTTTTTGCAAGCCGATACGACCCTAAGATGCTATCGAGGCTCCCTCTCGCTCTTCGCCATGGATGTCAGGCACCGCAAGCGGCCGGCTGCTTTCCGCTATTCGTCAAAGCGTCCGCCGGGAAACGACCTGGTAGGCGACAGGGATGGCTGTGCTTCGGACTCACATCATGCCGCCACCTCTTGGAACTAGAAACTTCCCATTTAGGCAGGTTAGAAACCTTAGCGAGCGAGTGGCTCACAAAATTAAACCAATCCACCGCCGAGTGGTTGGGCCCTTGGACCCTTGATGGTGCCACGTCACGATTCCTTTGTCTTATCGGCGGCGACCTTGCCACGCTCAGCTCTTTAAAAATACCGGCATTGTACGTTCAGAGTTGCTCCGAATCTGGCAAATGTGCGCGATTCACCCCGCGTCGGTGCACCATTGTCTGGAGAGCATAAAAGCACAAGAGGGTAGCGGCATCTACACCCCTTCCCCCACTTTCCTGGACCTTGTCTGCGACAAGCCATTGGATCTTATACCATCCTCACGCCTACTCTACGCCTACTCTACGCCAACATAATGCAGTCTCTGGAAGACTTTATCAACGACCCATTCCCCTTTGCTTTCCCCACCGAACAGGACTTCGGTGGTGTCCACTCCCTCTATGATTTCACCTTTGACGATACGCTCCCTTCCACCTCGGCGCGGTGCGACGAGTTGCCCGCTGCACCCCCTACCACGACTCATCCTTGCCTGTCATTCTCGGCACAAGAGCTTCGAGAAGATTCAACCGAAGACATCTTCAATGATCTTCATGGGTTGCCGAGGGACGATCCTTTCGCTGACTCGGAGTCGCTTTGGGGCGAGGAATCCAGTCCTCCTGCGTCGCCTGTCGTCCAGTTCCCTGGCTTCACTACTACTGAGCTCGCGGCCGAGTCCAGTGAGTCCAGTGACGAGTCTGACAGCGAGTCGGACGAGTCGGACTCGGAGGAGTATCTTGCTGCCGAGGCTGTCACAGCATTCACCGGCGAGTCGGATATCGACCCCTACGCCTCGGATTCAGATGAGGAGGATTGCTACTCTACCCCCGAGCCCGAGCTTTTGCCTCCGACTCCTGAACCACGCGTCATCCGTCCTTTGCCCACATCTCGCCGCACAGTTCGTGCCCATCCCGTTTCCAGCCCAGCTCCTCCCCCCACTCCAGACCGTGTGTCACCTCGCGCCTCCGCTCCTTCTCCCTCCCCGCCTCCAGCTCCTGCACCGGTCAAGCGCAAGGCGAAGAAATCCGGAGGTCGCACTCACAGCAAGCGCGCTGCTGTCGGTCCCTCGCCCACGGCCGTCCCCCAGCAACACCAGTGGATGTTCGTTCGGGGCGTCACCTATACTCCGAACGGGTGGCTGCGCTGTAGCTTTTCCGGCTGCAAAGTTGGCCCGATGCAGCGGATTTGGGATATGCACCGGCATATGCTTCTGCACTTTCCCGAGCTGGCGGAGCCGGACTCGCTCGAGTGCCTCGGGTGCCCTGCGACCTTTACGCGCAAAGACGCCCGGGACAGGCATCAACAAAAGAATCCGGGGCATGACAGTGAGGAGCGCAAGGAACTTGTGCCATTGTTCAAGCAGCTGCCTCTCTATAAACAAGTCCAGGAGAGCGACCTCGAGCCCGCTTTGAAGCGGAAGGGTCAGCGAACTTTGTACGTCCTTTCTTCCCTTATTGCCACTCGATCTCTTACGACTTTGCAGGAATGGGCTCTTTGAGACGGCCTTGCAGGAGAATCTCACCACTCTCCCCCAGCTCATTGCTGCCTTCGGTGAAACCAAGTTGCCGGCTTAGATGTATCGCCTCCCCTCTCTCCTTCTGCATCTAATTACTGTACCGTTCCCACATAATTATCTCAGAGTAATTCGGTAGGTCCACATAGTTTTGTATCGTCTAGTCTACGCTGTATCGTATCTTTTATCAACGCGTCCCGATCGTGTCATCATCACATGAGCGCGCCATTCCGTTCCGAGTCACTGTCAGCCAACTCTCGCGTCCGTCTTCCGAGTCTCGATCGCCTCCGAGTCAATCTGCGTCGAGTCGGGGCTTTATATGTTCCTTGCAACACGACCTCGTCTCATACAACAACTCTCCTTTGCCTCCAGATTCGCCAGCACCAACTCGTATCGCAAAATGGGAAAAAACAACAAGAGATCGCACAAAACCATCCCAGAATCGCTCTTCCAACTCACCCACCCGGCCGTGTCCTCTGCATCGCCCATCGTAGACACCCACACGCATCTCGCCTCGACATTCGAGGCCTATAGGCTCAAGTACCCTAACGGCGAATACAAGACTGTATACGACTTTGTACGGGGACTCTACGTTCCCGCCGGAGTGCAGGAGATCGTGGATGTGTGGTGCGAAGCACCCGTGCGGCCGCTCTGGCGTGAATTCGCCGACTCGGCTTTGACTGAGGAGAAGAGGCGGGATCTTTGGGGCGGAATGGGGTATTGGTTCGTCATGGGCGTGCATCCCCACCAGGCAAAGGATTACACCGACGCCGTCGAGGCTGACATGTGCGTCCTGCTCTTCTTCATCCCGTTGTGTGTTCTGATTTGGGAGTTTAGTATCGAGGCCATGGCGCATCCTCGGTGCGTCGGCTGGGGTGAGATGGGTCTGGATTATCACTACGACAATTCCCCGCGGCCCATCCAACAAGAGGTCTTTACGCGCCAGCTGCGCTGCGCCGTCAGGCTAAAGAAGCCGCTCACCATTCACACTCGCGAGGCCGACGACGACACTGAACGTATTCTCAAGGCAGAAGTGCCCAAGGATCACAAGGTGATATTCACGGTCTACGCCCCAAATCTCATCTAACCTCCCTATAGATCCACATCCACTGCTTTACCGACTCCCCCGCGTTTGCTCAACGCCTCCTCGACTGGTTCCCTAACCTCTACATCGGCATCACCGGTAAATCTCCCGTTCTTTCCCGTGCCCTGCCCCCTCACCTTCCTTTAAGGTGTGATCACCTACGCCACGAACACCGACACATCCACAACAGTCCGCAACATGTTCCTGCCCTCCTCGCCTTCTCCACACCGCTTGCGCATTGTCCTGGAGACGGACGCACCGTACATGGTCCCTACGCCGGTGTACGACCTTCCCGTGTTTGCCAAGCCCGAGGTTAAAGGCACGCGACTACCGCTGTGTCATTCAGGGATGGTTCCCTGGACGGCGGGTTTTGTTGCGAATTTGTTACCGAAACCGCAGCCACAGGAGGAGGTTGCTGAGGGGCAGGCTGAGAGTGCCGGTGCCATTGGGGAGGAGATCTGGGACGCAGCGCGGGTGATGAGCGTGGCGCGGGAGAATGCTCGCGCGATGTATGGGGTGTAGGTTGCCGCTGCGAGTAGGTGTTGTGTCCTACCGGCACCCAGAATCTCAGGACTACGTCCGCATTCTCCACTCCTCATTCTCCACTCCTCATTCTCCACTCCTGTCGACCAGCCGATCGAAATGAGCTCGAAAGTAATCTGCAGGAAAGCCCTCGCAGCGTCGTGAATTTTCCAGCCCAGTGAGTTTGCAGATGATCGCCGGGAACGTTGTCGGAGCTCGAGGAGGTGGGGCCCATTTTTATCAGAGTCCAGACGAGTCGCGTTCTGCCGAAAGACAGAGCTGTTGAGTATGTAGCCCGCACAGTGTAGCATCGTGAACATGCGATATATTGCTGCGCTGCTCAAAAAGATGAAGCGCATAAGGGTGTCTGACGCTGTTCAAACTTCAGGGTAGCGAGTTTGGAGGTCCAACGCCGTGAGGCGAGCAGTTTCTTCGTTCACATTTGGATTGATACCGAGTACGAAAAGCGGTCTCTGGAAGCAGACATGGGAGTGAAAAGCAAGAAATTGTCACGGCTTTGCTGGGCGACGTCGATGTGACGTAACCATCGTCTGCCTTAGTTCTTACCATGTCCCTCGTACGTTTCCGCCCTCGCGTCCATCCAAACATGCATCTCACAGCCAAAAGATTCACGCTCTCGTCGCTCGTGGTTCCGTTATTCTTGCTGAGCATCAAGCGGGCAAGCGCGATTTCTCGCAAGGTTGCTATGGCTTTAACAATGGATTTCCATGTCTGACCCATATCTGCACCAGCCACGCAGACTATCTTGTCCAAGATTCCTCCAAATGACAGGTATGCTGGAATTTCTGCCTTGTGAATCGCTTTTCATTGGAATGTCCAGGTTAGAATCCTCGTACTGGCACGGATTTGCTGCTTGACAACCTCGAAGCAAATTGACTTACGTTTGGGAACAATACTTCTTCCATTATGTCTCGGAGGGAGGTTTCACGTTTCTCGTCATGGCAGACGACTCTGCTGGACGGTAAGCCCTGTCTTTTGGTCCCTTCATGTCTCACGACGGTTTTCGTCCAGGCGGATGCCATTCACATTCTTGTCGGACCTCCAACGAAAGGTGCGCGTTCCATCTCTTACTCCTCGCGCCTTGACTCACCTCTGTAGTTCACCTCCGCTCCCTCTTCTTCTTCCGCCTCAAATGAAACCCCCGCCTACGGTCTTCAAGGCTCCTTCGGCCCCACCATCGCCGCACTCGTGCACACCTACAACACCGCACCACCCCCAGACGAGCTCCAGCGCGCCCAGACGGAGCTTAATCAAGTCAAAGACATCATGGTCCAGAACGTCGAGCAGATCCTTAGCCGTGGCGAACGCATTGAGCTGCTCGTGGACAAAACGGATGTCATGGCGGGTCAGGCGACGGCGTTCCGCCGTGGGGCGCGGAGCGTACGGCGCCAGATGTGGTGGAAGAATACAAAGGTCATGGCGTTGTGTGTTATCGTCGCGTTGGTGAGTATCTTTCTGGTTTTCCAAACTTTGTCGCGCACACGTGCGGCTCGTGTTCCACTTTTGAATGGTGTGCTTGCCGCAGGGGTGATGCCAGCTATGCCTCTGGTGCCGCAGCTGCATTCCAGAGTGCCATGTGCCGCAGTTCCACGGCTCGCGTCAAGGACTGTCTCGGGCTTCGTGGTGGAAGCTCCGAAAAACTGGCTACGCTCATCGTGGATATTGCGTGCTTCCTGCCCGGCTGGCAGAGTGTTTCGCGCCTCCCTCGAGTAAAAGACACTCCGCGTCGGGGACAAACTGATCCGTATTGCTAACGTGTTTCTCAGGTCTTTGTCTGGATCTTTGCGGCACAATTCTGCGGCGCGGGCCTCAACCAGTGCTCCTCCAAGAAGTCGGACGCCCAGTAGACTCGATTCATGGACTTGTGGTGGTGATGTATCGACTGTATTATCATATACTCTGTTTTCTTGGTTTACTAATACTATACTGCACACACGTACCCTTACCGTGTTCCTTGTTTCTCGACTGCGGCGCAAGATGTCTTTTCCCCGAGCACAAGTCCCCCCGACACGACACAGCAGCCAGGCAAGATCCGGCGCCATATTCCCGGCCTGCGCGCAGACCTCGGGAGGGATTTGAGATCCGGAGTGCGCTGTGCATATGCATGCTCATTGCGATCCACTCACTCCATCGGAGACCTGGCTCTTCCGCGTAGCTGGGGAGCTGAGTGGCGCCTCGACGCATCTCGACGCGTAATCGCTTCGTCAGTCTTGCGACATTGAGCTATTCATGCCTTTAATGACGCTGAGGTGTCAATGAAGAGGAAGGACTCAGAGTCAGACGTTGCAGGGAATGAATGAAGGGCAAGGAAGGAAGAAAGGAATCACGGGGATGCCCGCGTCCTTCGGTGCCCTTTCGCCGGTTCATACACGTCTTCTACCCACCGGGGCGCAGGGGAAGTGGGGTCCACTCCAATCCAATGGCAAAGTGCGCATGCGACATGCGACACCGTCTGTTTGAGGTGTTTATCCGTGTGTGCCTTTCTGAGACAAGTCGGCTGGGGTACCCGGTGAGAGTGAGGTGGAATGGAATGGAAGATGGGGGTGCACCCTGGGCGCTTGCCAGTAGCCTTTCTTCCTCCCCTCGGAGACCCTGCCTACGGGCTCGAGGGGACGTGAGACGCATTGCTTTCTCTCTGCACTTGTGACTTGCTTCCCTTCGCAGGGTCAGCGAACCCAGTGCCGGTGCTAGCTAGCTTCGCGGAAGATAAGATGCACGCACGTCTGTGCCTAGCGCTCAAGTTGGGTTACCGCGACGACCTCGCCTGACTATCGGGCACTTCCAAGAGGATAACTCGGCGGGCGGGGGACTGGGCCCCGCTAATTGTCTGTCTCCCGAGGATGGACTTCCGGAGACCGCCGGATCCTGCACGCTGGCACGATAACGAGTTCGAAGTTCTTTGTGCGTCGAATTCTTTAGAGTGCGTTGCAATTTTGCGATTCGCTGGACAAAGTCCGAGCTTGATTCATTCATTAATTAATTGCCTCCGAGATACTAGCGATATGTTGATACATACATTACATTTTGTACTGTACAGAAAACGTCAAGTCAAGGACGAAAGAAATAAAGATAAGCAAGCCGCAATAATGGAGAGCGGGATGTAAATGTAAAGAGTTAGAGGGGAAAACAGGTTGTCTACATAGTGAGAGAAGAAATGCTACGCCTGAAGTACGTTCTGGGCGGTCGTCATCGCTGGCAACAGGCGCTTGCTTGAGCCACGCGAGACAGAAGCACCGACAGTTTCTGACTGTCGGGCCCGTGACGAGGAGGAGGCGTAGATGGAGCGGCTGTCCACAGCCACGGAGGGGGCGGAAACGTGCGGAGCGCTGGGAGCAGGATACGACTGAGGGGGACGGATGGTGGTAGCCGAAGTTGAAGGGGGCGCATGTGAGCGAGGTATCGACTGGGAGGTAGGCGAGGTGGGTTTCGGCTCAGCACGCGCATTGAGTGTGCGTGGCGGTTGTGGCTGAGGTGGGGGCGTAGGCGGGTTCGCGACGAGAGGAGGACCATACGCTGACGGGGGTGTCGTCGATGAAGGATGCGAATGAGACAATGGTCTCGAGGAGGATTGCTTCGGCGGCGAAGGCGATCCATTCTGCGGGCGCGGCATCGACGCGGTGAGCATCGAGGTGGAAGGCTCGGGTGCTGGGCGAGCTCGGGACGGCGGCGAGGACCCAGAACTCGGTATTGAGCTCTGCGTCAGAGGATGCGGGGTCACAAGGGGTGGCGAAATGCGCATACTGGGGGCTGTAGCTGCAGCTGCAGCCGCCCTCTCCATTCGTCGCTGCTCCTTCCCGCTTTCCTTCGTGACCGAGCTTCCGCTACTCGAGGTACGATACAACGGCGGACGAGGGTCTGCAAGAGGGCTGCTTCCGTGCAGCGGGCTAGGATGGCGGCTTTGATTGACCATAGGCTGGTGGAGGTGGAGAGGAACGGTAGGCACCAGGCGTTCCTTGGACGAGGAAGGGTGCAGAGGAGAGCTAGCTCCATATCGAGCGAATGTCATATTAGGGAGAGAGGAAGACATGGGCGGGTCTCGGAGGAGATCCTTCAACTGACCACGCATTTCCTGGTGCGGGTGAGCATTAGGCGGAATATTGATAGAAGCAGACATGGGATGAGGAGGATCGGCAGCGAGGAAGGACGATGTGGCGAGGTTGGACGGGGAGGGGGTGCGAGAAAGGGAACGACTGCGTGGATAAGCAGGCGAGCGGGAGCGTGACCGAGCGCGATCCTGCATGAATAGGGCGGATAGGCCCGCGGGAGGCTGCTCTTGGCGGCTGCCGGGCTCGCTGGCAGCTGCAGCAGCTTGCCGGGAGCCAGGGGAGAACAGCTGGAAGGGCATGCAATCGCAGGAGTGCGGGCAGCCAGCGGCGCCGCAGAACACGCGTACCGGCACTGGAGGTTCGGAAAGATCGGGCTCAGGTAACGATTTGAGCTCTGATAGACCCGAATGCGCATTCCAAGGGGTCAGGAAGGGCACGGCGAGGTCCTCGTTATCTGAATGGAAGCCCAAACCGGGCTCCTCCCAGTCCTTGTCGGAGTCGATCGCGGGAGGAAAGTCGCTTGGAAGCTCCGTAGGGCTGTCGCCATCCAGAGAAGAAAAGTCGCCGTCGGACGAAGAGAACTCGGGTTGCGATCGGAGGCGCTGCAGCTCCTCGTTGAGCAAAACCAGCTGGATCTGTGCGGTTTCATTCTAATCGCAAGTCGCATCATTAGGCGAAATTACAAGTGCCATAGATTCACTCACTTGCCTGAAAGAGAAATTATTAGAACGTTGCAACAATGAGGTTAACAAAGGGACGCACTCGGTAACGAGAAGAATTTGCGCTTGCGCGTTATCCAATTGCTCGTGCAGCCTTTGGCACTCGGAGGAGAGGTCGTCCTTCTCGGCCGATACCGACTGCCACGCCTGCTCCCAGTTCCGCTTCTCCAGCTTCAACGCCTCGATCGAGGCTTTGAGGCGGTCCATGTCTTGGGAGACGGTAGACGCGTTACGGGCGAGTTGATTGACCGTGCGACCCTGCTCGACAAAGTTGCGCTTGACCTGACACATGTAGTAGAGCATCCTGTACGCGGTGCGAAGTTCAGAATACTAAACAAAGGTTATCATCAGGACAGAGTGAAGAGCAGTCGGGCAGACGTACCATGGTCTTGGGTACAGTGCTCAGAAACGCCTTACACTCCTCGGTGAGCTGAGTGGTCTGAGCCTCCGTCGCACCCTCGCTAGCGACACTGGTGATGCGCTTGTGCAATTGACGCGCTCCTTCGTCGGAATTGGCCGGAGGTGGTACACCATCGGATGACGCCAACGCGCGTATGTTGTCAAGGTCGACGTGGAGCTTGACAGTATGTCTCGCCTGAAAGGGGGTACGGCACAAAGGGCAAGTCGGACGCGCAATGTGCTGCAAGCAACTGTAAGACAAAGATTCGATGAGTGGCTGGAAAAGATAAGGCGAAGTGCTCTTACTTTACGCAGAAAACATGGCCACAGGATATGGAGCAGGGCGCTTTAAGCTCCGTGCCAAAGGGTTCCAGACACACATCGCATGCAGAACCGGGGCCAAGGCTTAGCATGTCGGATGAGGAAGGGATGAGGGAGAATGGCAAGCCAGGATAGGGCCGGGATATAACGAGGGGAGAGCCTGTTACACGTGCCTGGGTCCGTGCGTTGCGCGGACGTTAATGAGGGGAGGACAATGGTGAGTAGTACCACAAGGGAAACATCAGGAAACGGTTTATAAATTCGAGCCACATGAGGCAGCAAACGAACTAAGATCGTCACAGATTCTTCCATCAGAAGACTTGACACTTGTGATAAACCGCTTGATTAGGATGTGGGTGCTCTTTGTGCACCCGGATGGGAGCAAGATAGACCGAGAGGCTGGCTGGACGATGTTCCGGGACGCGCATTCCGAGCGCTCTCACAGGCCGAGGGAGCAGAGAGCGCGAGAGCGGAGCAAGCAATTTGCGTCGCGTGATGTGGTAGCCGATCCGCCGGAGGACCGGTTCGGGTTTGCCTCGTGTACATGGCGTGGCGAGGGAAGTAGAGTCGGGGAAGCTTTGTACAAAGAAATTGACCAGTACAGACAGTCGTGAGACGAAGCCGGTGTTGTGAAATTAACGTTTCTGTAAGTGAAGGGTCCATCGTCCAAAGAACAGTTCTTTGTTGTCTTGGTGGATGCAATCTCATCGTAACTGAGGTAACCTCAAGCGCGGAGATGACCTCCGACATTGGCCGATTCTGGGCCGTATGTCGGACATGTCTGGAGAAAGACTAGCCCTGACTGACAAGCGAATGGAATGGAGACAACAAAACGTCGATGTGTTGAATGCCGACGCGGAGCGGAAACTTCGACGGGGCCGGGTGGGTGATAGTTTTGGCGAACATGGTCGAGGCTGAAAGGCTGGTGCAGGTTAGGCCGTGTACATTGAAGAGCAAGTACAGGTCCAAAGGCTGACTCGGGTTTCCGCATCACCGTTACCAACGTCCCGCGTTCCGTGATGTCACATACAAGTGTTAATTGCGCCGACAGAACGCGACAACGGAGAAGCTAAAATGTCCATGTTACAGTTCATCTCAGCAACCATGATAAGATGGTGCATTTCCGCGTACCTACTTATCGGAAGCTCCGGCTAGATAGAAGGTGCAATGGGAATTGGAGGCTTGGAGCAAGTCTTCATCGAAGTGGAGAATCGCTCCATCTCTTGAAAAAGGTGGCGAATCGGAACAACTGTCGTTTTTCTCTAACCGCACGTGTGTTGGAGATTTTTCGGCAAGTAATGGAGTCTTGAGACGAGTATGATGAATGTGATTCAACCATCCTCAGGGGAAGTGGACAAAGTAGACCCTCGAGTCGGTAGACCTTCAGCGGCCGGGAAACAAAGACTCTGAGCTGACCAGGCAAGAAACGCGTACCGACCTCAGGCAAGTTCAAGGATATTGACGACGGACCTGAATTTCGCTGTGGCCGGTGGCACTCACTGAAAAGAATTGGGTAAAGTGCTTGGCTATTTCGTCGCCCTCCGAACTGGTTGTGTAACAGAATCTGAACATGGTGGTTTGAGACAAAGTTTGCACAGTATTTGTCAGCCATCACTGACACGTCTCTGCATTTGTCGTCGTCCTTTTCTCCACATCCTCCTCAGTTAACTTGTCCTCTCCTTTACAAACGATGGTCCGCCTCTCACTCGCCCGCCGAACGCCTTGTTAACATCTTCCTCCAGTCCGACTCTGATGTCCCCAAAACCAATGGCACCCCCGTCAAGCCTCCGGGCACACAGATTCGGTGAGAGGCCTCCGTCCCTCGGTGTCCTCTCAGAGCACTCACCCCGACCACAGGAGGCGCGCAGGCGGTGCTGCAGCTCGCCCAAACTCATCCCGTGCAGCTGGCGCTGGCGGGTCCTCCAACACCATGCTGAAGCTGTATACGGACGATTCACCCGGCCTCCGTGTGTGCGTCGTCCAAGTTTCCTCTTGTATTCTTCTGCGAAGCTCACTGTTCTATTGTTTAGTGACCCGTTCATCGTCCTGGTGCTCTCCCTTGCCTTCATTGGCTCCATCTTCTTCCTCCACATCTCCGCCAAGATCATCCGCCTCTTCTCGAAATAAGTGCGGGTTCGTTTGTGATGAGCCGACGGACAGGATGGGCTGGGAGGGTTCGGGATGGGATGGGCGTAGCTCGGCGTCTTGGGGCGGGCAGCCCGCCTCTGCCTTGTATCAAAAGTATCCCTCTGGAATTTTTATTATTTCGAGTTTGCGGCTTCAGCTTTCAAACTTCATCCTTCAACGTCGACTCGTAATTCAGCTCCGTTCACGTTCGACACCGCGAGACTTTTTATTCGCCCGCCGCGGCCAAGTCAGCGTCTACGTGTCGTCCATTTCCAAAGAAAGACTCACTCGACTCGGAGGAACAAACAAAGTCGCAGTCGAACCAAGCCAAACCGCCGAGGTTCCCGGCTTCCAGCGCTTCGGTCGTGTGCGTCTACATAAACGGTAATGTCCGGCTTTCAATTACTTTGTTCCCAGGTGCAGGGTTCCTGGGAGTGAAATGTGGTAATCAGATTATCTCTCTTGTGGGCGTCTGCCGCGTGTTTCTGAGGGGCGAAGAATGCATTGCGAGTAATCGGTGGACTTGCAGATACGGTCTGGGAGAGACGGAGAGGGATGTGGGTAGTGAGACGGACTCAGGTTCGCCCCTACGCGTCTTTCAATGTTTCAAGCTCTTCCAATTATCCATCTACATGGTTCTAAATGCAAGGAAATACTTTTTGAACTGTACTATGATAAGAAGGCCAAAACGGCACATGCCCCGCCATGTCTCCCTCCGCCACAAAAAAGCCGGGCGACATACACGCCTAACTGCGGGATGAACTAACCCCGGCGTCTACCTCGATCTGCAACGCCTCGAGTGCACGCAAACCGCGCGCGACCCAGTGGCCCATGATCGTTTCGCTATCGAACCAAAGCACCTGTGCCTGGTGGGAATCCGGGGTACCAGATGCAGAGACGGAGAGGCCGGCCATCTGGGACGCCAGCTCCGAGGCTGAAGTTGATTCAGACTCGGACGGCGGCGAAGGCTGCAGCCCACCGCGGCGAATCCAGTCGTTGACGTCTGGCTGTGGTTTTAATGCGTCAAGGATGCCGATGACGGCGAGCAGCGTCTCGTCGTGCCGCTCTGAGGAAAGGACCCAGGCGGGGGGCGGCGGTGGCGCATCCGCAGCTTTTTTCGCGTCAGCTTTTGACTTTGATTTTGGTTTGGAGGCTTTTTTTGGCGACGCGAGCGTGGCTGGTTCAGAGGCCTCGTTCTCTCCGAGTTTGGTGGCTTTGGTTTTCGCGTTCTGCACGACCATGACCATGCGGTCGTGATCCCACAATTCTTCGACATAGTCTCGAACACAGACGTGGTTGTACGGATGCCGATGGGCTTTGCGAGCCGAATCGTCCAAAAGGAGCGTCGTGCGTGCCGAGTGTGCGGGGAAGGCGGCCCACGGCTTCACAAGGTCTTTTGTGGTTTGGATTTTTTTGTCTGTGGGCAAGAAGCGTGAATGAGACTCGAAAATACACAAAGGGAGAAGAGAGACAGCATGTAATGGAAGGCAGGCAAATGGGGATCTGGGATGACGCCTTCGTTCTGAGCGACGGTGAGCAGGAGGAAGAACGCATGGAAAATGAGCGTCCTCCGCGATTCTGTTCCAAGTTTGTCTCGTAGCTTATTTTCAAAGCCTCGCAAACGCCAACGAACATGCTTCACGGCGTTCAAGCAAAGATATGGTTTATTCTCTGCCCTTCATTTCACACGACAGGGTTCATGGAACATTGGAAGACGCGTAAGCACTCACTATACTGCGCCGCGGAAAGCCCAAAGGTATCGCGTGCCCAGATGGCCAGAAATTTTTGCTGCTCGGAGTCAAAGCAGTGGTCGACCATGTCCTTGACGCTATGTGGTTGCGCAGAGCTCCAGACCATCGTGTCGAGCCAGGCCATGGTCAATGGGTGGAAGATGTACTTGCGGAAGGAGGGGAGGAATGGGCGCGAGTAGACGGTTCGCAGTCGCCGTCCTGGTCCTCCCCCAGACCGATTGTGCTTCGATCGAAGTAAGAGAGTCCCATTAAGGTCCAGGATGAGCAGTTTGCGAGACATTCGAGCTGACTCAAAGAGAGTGTCAAAAGGGCGGATCAAAAGAACGGATCACATCTCCGAGGCTCTCTCCTCTGCCGTCTGCTCATGATCTTACGCGTCCCTCCGCGCCTCAGTTCCATAAATGCTTTCCTCAATAGCAGCACGTCCCCGCTCATGCTCCGAAATCTCAAGGCGTTTTTACCCATACGATTCAATTCGCAGGCCGCAGCTTCCGAAACGGTCAAACCTCTCCATGGAACCGTTGCGTCCCACCGCTCTTACATCCTCATAAACGCACCATCTCCTCCTACGATGTTCCCTGCACGTTTCTCCACACCCCTCCAACGCGCCCTGCAGCTCCAAGTAACGCGCTGGGGCGGTGTCGTCAATTTCGCGTGGACCGGACCCGATGTGACGCCTGCTGCAGTGACGGCGTTTTCCCCACTCGGGGGTCGCATCGAACTCCCAGCTTTGTCCGAGGACAATGTAGATGAAATTGCCGAGACGCTCAAGCAGCATGCGACCACTGCTACCAATGCGCCGCCACCAACGGACGGGAGGATTCACATGTACGTATGTACTCATGGGGAGCGAGATTGCCGTTGTGGGGATACAGGCGGGAAGGTTTTCCAGGCTCTCAAAGAAGAGGTCCAACGCCGGGGTGTCTCGAACGAAGTCGTCCTTGGTGAGGTCGGCCATGTTGGTGGACATCAATTTGCTGCAAATCTGCTCGTATTTCCGCACGGCGAGTGGTCAGGCTGTCTACTTTTGCTTTGAAATATTTGTTGACACGAGATAGGTTGGGTCGGTTGACGCCCGAAGACGTTCCCTCTGTTCTCGAAGCGATATTGTCTTCGGACGTACAGCCTTTGGCCTCAAATGATCCTCCCCTGTTGCCGAATTTTTGGCGGGGAAGGATGGGGCTGGCCAAAGACGAGCAGTTGGCTCTGCATTCCGGTGGGTTTCTTCTTTTTCGTCTGATTGGCCACTAAATGAATACAGGACATGCAGAGGTTGTCGCAGACCGTAGGTTTGAGGTTGGCAAAGGCCGGTAAACACGGCATCGAGAGCGGCATCGAGTTGAATACCAGAGCCAGGTTGCCCATCCCAGAGCAGGTATTGTTAACGTTGCTACGCAAGTTGTCGGCCTCCGGTGCCCATGATTTGTGCTCTACCGCATCTAAAATTAACACAAGCCCAGCTTTCCCCTCTTTATAAAATAACGGGTGTCCGAAGCCTTTCCAAAGTCCGACCAATCTATCAGCATCCAAATTAAACACGACCGAAAATGACTCGTGCTTTGACTCCGACTCCAGATGCCAAAAATTGGATACTTTCATCCACAATCTGACTCTTCACCCCACCGCGGCGGCGGCGCAAAGCGCCCCCGCTCAGTCTTGTAATATATATGTCGGCTCTGCCGGCGGGGAGACGCATCATCCGGGGTAGACCGGATTGGAACCCATTGCTGTAGCTGACGAAAAGCTGTCACCAGGGAATGGAACCGAAGGCACTGTGGACCCCGGAGGTAGCGAAATTCACAGGGTTTTTTCACCCCAAATGGACGAGAATTTCGCGCTTGAACTGAGTGAAATTCACCGCAAAAAGGCGAATTTCATGTTGAAATCTTTCACTAACAAAACACGTGTTTTCACTGCACTCGTTCACCCGATGTTTCGGTGAATTTCGCTTGATTTGAACTGGACTATCACCTGGATTACAAGGGAAAATCTCGCACAAACTACTTAAAATTTCATTCCAAAAGTACAGTGAAAATTGTTTAAATTGAAGTGAATGTACAAGAAAGCTACTGGTGCCGGGTCACGCAGCGCTACCCCCGCCTCGGAACCATCGGGGGTCAATTCGGGCAACGAGCCTTGGCGATCGAGAGTTTAACCACAGTTAATCAATGTGTCATCAAGGGTCGGAAGGACGTACATGGAGGAAATGCGAAGGTGACTGGCTGGGAGAGTGTACTGACCAACAGTGAGATTACGGGAGAAAGAAAGGGTGAGTAGACGTACGAGGAGCTAGAGGGCCACACCCACGGAACACGGTTTGGTTGCTATCCTCTTCGTCGTTGTCATGGCTGTTGGTGCCGGAGTTGGATCGGCGGGCAGCAGCAAGAGCAGCTGTGGATACGTCACATGAATGTGAGGTCTGAAAGAGAATAGAAGCACTCACCACGGAGTTCCTGAACCAGCTCCGTGTCCCCCGGGCAATCGACGGTCAGACTCCAGAGAGTCCTCGTTTGAAGCTGCTTGAGGGCCTTCTGCCGTTTCTTCTGCAAAGAGGTTGCGTCACCGTGGCCTTCGCATCTTGCGTATACTGGGAGCGAGCAGACACCTTGCGGTGCCTGCCACTGGGAGGGTGGGGTGTGTGTTTTCCTTGTCAGGACGGGTCATGGGGGAGAGAATGGAGAAGGCATTGTCGCGGAGATGGGCGTGAAGTGCAAAGAGGTGGAGCGATGTGACTGGTGTGACGCGGATCATAATGAAGTCATTCTGCTCCACATTGGCTCCACACCACCACTCGCCGTCCTCGCCGTCCTCGCCAACCTCCTCGTCTAGGTAGCTTGCTCTCTGACGCCGCCCCACTACACACAGCAATTGATTTGTAGTAGCAGACTCAATTAACATACATATACTGGCCAACTTTAAATATTTGGTGAATTTCACTCAGAAGGTATGGTGGATTTTCATTTCACCTGAGAACGGGGCGAACAGAAAATTTCACCCCATGCCGTGAAATTTTGGGTTCACCCCAAAAAAAGAGTGAAATGCGAAGTTCACTGCGAGTCAGTGTGAAATTCGCGTGCTCCGTTTTTCACAGTGAGGATCGCACAAAGCTGTGAAAAGAAAGCTGTTAAGAAAGCCCTGCAACGAGGCAGATGAGGGTAAGTACTAAGGAGGAAGTCCATTTTGGATGCGACTGATAGGTAGACCGTATTATAGACGATCTTCTCGTTGAAGATCAATGATAATGACACCCCCGGGGTTTGCGCATTCCCGCTACCGTTAGGTAAGGGTCTTAGGGCGCCTGATTTTTCGTTTTGGCAGCATGCTTCATTTTTTGTCAGCTTTTTTCGCGTAAGCATGGAGCACTCCACTTCTCGCATAATTGCTCTTACTCTTTGATCCGCTGCCGTCGCTCTTGCTTCCTACTCTCATCCCTTGCTCATCCCTCCACGTCTTTGGTATGCATTATGCATACTATTCCTGAGTTACCGTCCGCCGTCCGCCGTTCGTGGTCACTGGCTTCGGGCATGCCGGCACTTCCCTCCGCGTTGAACTGCATGCATTTCAGTTTCTTAGTGCCTCTGTCGCAACTGAACCATCATGATCTCGTTCTGTCTTTCTGTCCCAAACACGACCTTGGTTCATCCGAACCGTCCCTTTCTCTGGCCGGCCACTGCAGGCATAAGTTATTTCCACATATGATCAAATGCTCCTTGACACTCATTTGAACGGTTGAACCTCACGGACACTTTGCCCCCAGAAGTGGTATGCAATGACCCGACGATTTGTCGCTGCCCAAGCACGTTTGATACTGCTGTGCTGACCATTTGAATGGTTTGTTAAATTGTGTGCATTCCATTAGCATCCCTCAGCGTCAAGTCGGCGCAGGCTCCGCTGAGCCCAGGTACTGCAGAACTCATCTACCCACCCTCCTGGCGGAGCAGAAGACTTTCTGGCTTATATGGTAGACCGGCCCATTGGTAACGAAATCTCCCGTGGAATATCCATCTTCTATTGACCACAAATCCTTCAGCGCCAGCGCAACAGCCAGGACTCCGAAAACACCGTGAAGTTCATCGCTCCCCAAGGCCTCACGAACTGTATAGTCAGTTGATTTATGGGACCCTTGTTCCCAGCACCCATTCGTTCGGCATGTATCTTGCGACTGATGAAACTACTTGAATGTATGAAGTACGGGCACCAAAATCGCCACCGGACCGCAGAGCATGCAAGTCCCGGATTCGAATTTCATGTGTACCCAATTTCCGACTCCAACATTATTTGCCTAGATATACGTACTGTTTACTCCTCATTGAACTCAAGATGGGCACCTGGGCGAATGGGAGAACATAGAGTTCGCTCATCCCCAACAAGAGCAAAGCCAGGGCCTCCCTGTCGACAATTTCGGAGAACCAGTGAGTGGCACCGTGACAGAGCTTGTTCAAGTAACGGGGGGTTCCCGTCGCCGCTGTTTCGCGCACTTGAACAATCATTCACTCTTCCATTCACCCTTCGTCTCTTGTTCTTCGATTACATGGCGCAGTAATTCTAGCTTCCTTCTCCATTGGCAGTTCAAAATGTATACCTACTCTGTGCACAACTTAAGAATGTGTGAGCACCAGCAGGTAGCGGGCCGTGCCGCTTGTCGGCCTTACAGCTTTATTCACGAGTTTTTGTAGAGAATCAGCTTCAATGTAGTTTCTCTGAACCATTTGTAAAGGCTCCAAAAATTTTCTCAGGAATTTTGGGGCTGAACTGAGAGAGCAGTTCCCGAAAGACTGATGCGTCACAATTATGAAAACCAGTGCTTCAAATATTGCCTATAAATCGGGAGTAAATTCGTGGGAGTAGCTATTCTACGCATGAAGAGGACCCTTGACGCCGATGTTCCATTTTCGCTGTCGAGTCTTCCAAAGCAGACAGAATGGTCAAATTTCCTGAATAGGCACAGCTCACGTGGGGCAACAGCGTTCCACTTACAGCTACTTACAGGCAACTTGCAGGCGATCATCGATCATCTCAAAAAACGTTTACTGCCTCATGTCGCTCTAATTTATAAACCTTTTCCTGATGTTTCCCTTGTGGTATTACTCACCATTCTCTCCAAATTCTCTCATCAACATCGATGCACGGACCGACTCCGAGGCACGTGTAACATGCTCCCCATCCTGGCTTGCCATTCTCCCTCATCCCTTCCTCATCCGACATGCTATGCCTTGGCCCCGGGTCTGCATGCGATTTGTGTCTGGAACCCTTTGACACGGAGCTCAGAGCACCCTGCTCCATATCCTGTGGCCATGTTTTCTGCGCAAAGTAAGAGCATTCGCCTTACTTATCTTTCCAGCCACTCATTGAATCTTTGTCCTGCAGTTGCTTGCAGCACATTGCGCGTCCGACTTGCCCTTTGTGCCGTACCCCCTTTCAGGCGAGACATACTGTCAAGCTCCACGTCGACCTTGACAACATACGCGTGTTGGCGTCATCCGATGGCGTACCACCTCCGGCCAATTCCGACGAAAGGGCGCGTCAATTGCACCAGCGCATCACCAGTGTCGCTACTGAGGGTGCGACGGAGGCTCAGACCACTCAGCTCACCGAGGAGTGTAAGGCGTTCCTGAGCACTGTACCCAAGACCATGGTACGTACCGTCTGCCCGGCTAGTCTTCATTCACACCGTCTTGATGATGACATTTGTTCAGTATTCTGAACTCCGTAGCGCGTACAAGATGCTGTACTACATCTGCCATGTCAAGCGCAACTTTGTCGAGCAGGGTCGTACGGTCAATGAACTCGTCCGTAACGCGTCTACCGTCTCGCAAGACATGGACCGCCTCAAAGCCTCCATCGAGGTGCTCAAGCTGGAGAAGCGGAACTGGGAGCAGGCGTGGCAGTCGGTATCGGCCGAGAAGGACGACCTCTCCTCCGAGTGCCAAAGGCTGCACGAGCAATTGGAGAACGCGCAGGCGCAAATTCATATTGTTACCGAGTGCGTCTGTCTATCGACCTCATTTTTGCAACGTTCTAATAATTTTCTTTCCAGGCAGGTTAGTGAATCTGACGCCCGTAATTTCGCCTAATGAAGCGACTTGCGAGTAGAACGAGACGGCACAGCTCCAGTTGGTTTTGCTCAACGAGGAACTGCAGCGCCTCCGATCGCACGACGAGTTTTCCTCATCCGATGACGAGTTTTCTCCTCTGGATGGTGCTTATCCTACGGACCTCCCAAGTTTCAATCCAGATAACGAGGACCCCTCCGTGCCCTTCCTGACCCCGTGGAATGCACATTCGGGTCTATCAGAGCTCAAATCGTTACCTGAGGCCGATCTTTCCGAACCTCCAGTGCCGGTACGCGTGTTCTGCGGCGCCGCTGGCTGCCCGCACACCTGCGATTGCATGCCCTTCCAGCTTTTTTCCTCTGGCTCGCGGCAGGCCGCTGCAGCTGCCAGCGAACACAACAGCCGTCAAGCGCAGCCACAGCCTCCCGCGGGCATTTCCGTCCTATTCATGCAGGATCGCGCTCGGTCTCGCTCCCGCTCGCCTGCTTATCCGCTCAGTCGTTCCCCTTCCCCGTCCAACCTCGCCACATCGTCCCTGGTCGCTGGCGGTCAGTTAAAGGATATCTTCCCATTTCTGATGACGAGAAGTACATTCGCTATCAGTTCCCGGCGCCAACTGCGAGATTCACGGCCGGCAGCACACGCGTTCATTCACGAGATCGTAGTCCCCCCTTGGCCTGTCATTCTCTGGGTGGCTTTCCGCGTCTTCGGAGGTCAGCAGCCGAGCGCGTTTCTGGATCTCCTGCAAGACCCCGACAACCGAGACATTGTGGTCTGGGAGCCCGAGGACGCTTTGTACCTGTTCCGATTACTGACTTCTTACAACAATCCCTCTTCCGGGGGCTGGTCCCTATACTCGGCGTGGCGTCAACACATGCTTGAGATCAGTCTCCCGGAGTGGTCCTCGATCTGCGCCATGACCCGTGTTGAACTCCGATCTCGCACTGGCAATCACGGAATGGAGTCGCTCTCCGAGTTGAAGCATCGATTGTGCACGTTCATCCTTCTTCTTTCGCCCGACAAATTTGTTGTCCCCACAGATATCTTCAAGCCACTGGGAATTCAGACAGACCAGGAACCTTTTTACCTTGTTGCCCAGATCATCAACGACCGTGGCAGCCAGCATCTCGACTTGATGCGTTCTTGGATGGCGCCAAGTCCCTCGGAGGAAGCCCCCGAGAAATCCCAGGTCAACGCGCGGTTTGACTCTATTGATTTTTGGAGTGTCACAAATCTCGAGGGATGGCTAAGCAAACACGGGCATCAAGTCTGCTACGCAGCATTGCCGAAATCGGGGGCGAGTCTGTTGCAGTGGGTGGAGTACTTGCCTACCCTGGCTCGGTGCACTATTTCTCAGGTACGAAGCCTACTATTCAATACCGTGGCGAACTTGGCTGATGTGGCAATATCACGAAGCACTTGGTCGCTTACACACTTGCCACCTTGCTCCAACGCTCTGCCAAGGAACGGTAAGTTTCTCATGAAAGCCTCGCGAGTGCATGCTATCCAACTGTGCCGCAGAGAGTTGGAGGCGTTTCTCCAGATAGTAACCGACTGGGCGAACCAAACGGAATTTCAGTGTATAATCGCTTATCCATCGTTCGTTCTCACAATGGTCGATTTTCTGAAGCGATCGTATAACGAGGTGAGGTCCCTTTTATGTACTCGGCGTCTTCATTGCTTCCATTTTTCTTAGCCACATTCGGTTGATTTCCACTCGATTTCAACACAAGTTTGTGCGCGTCTGAAAGACGACATCTTCATCGTCACTGCTCGTCTCGTTCGCCTCTTTGAATACCAGGAGCGTCGTAAAGAGTTTTTGGCATTCCGTGGGGCTGACGCACAGAAGCTATTGGATCTGTTGCAAAATGTATGTCATGCAGTCCTTTGTCTTCCGCCGCAATTTCCTATTGAATATCTATACCGCCATAGATTCTGGATCATGACCAGTCTCTCGTGGTCAGACCACGACTCTTCGAGGCTTTGTCCCGGCTCTCGAGCGACTCGGGACTGCATCCTACGTGTTTTGCTCTTTCTGGAATACAGAAAATTGGACATCAAGTCGCCGCTGGAGGGTTCGGCGACGTCTGGAAAGGGGTCATAAGTGGACAGAGCATATGCGTCAAAGTGATGCGATTGTTCAAAGAGTGTGATGTCCAGGCGTTATTGAAGGTGTGTGTGCACCAAATTTCCGTATCCCCTTTTTGAAATGGTTGCAGGAATTCGGCCACGAGGCCCTGATATGGCGCCAACTGTGTCACCCGAATCTTCTACCGTTTTATGGGTTGTATTATCTGGAGAGCAGACTCTGCATAATTTCCCCGTGGATGGAAAACGGTAATATTCTGGATTATGTGAAGAGCACGAAACCGACGGTCGACCGCTGCTTGTCTTGGGTCTGTTTGAGATTTTTTTTCAAAGTTGACTCTTCACACTCACCAATTGTTCCTCAGATCTTGGACATAGCCCTCGGTGTTGAATATCTGCATAAAAACCGGATAGTACACGGCGATTTGAAAGCGGTAGGACTGAGCTTCGCATACACCTGTATTTCTGACACCCGGCGGCAGATTAACATCCTGGTGACTCCGTCGCATAGAGCATGCATCGTCGATCTCGGCCTCTCTGCGCTCGCCGAGTCCATTACGCTGCGATTCACTCAAACAACGACGAGAGTCCGCGGGGGCACTATGCGCTACCAAGCGCCCGAATTGCTCAAGTCAGAGAAACAAAATCATTATGGGTCGGATGTGTACGCTTTTGCTCACGTCTGCTACGAGGTTGGAGGATCTTAGACTTTTTATATGTGCCCGTTTCGCTGACCGCCGACGGGAGATCCTAACTGGCAATATTCCTTTCTACGAAACTTGCAACGACGCCGTTGTGATGTTCAAGATTCTGGGTGGTTGCAGACCCGAGCGAATAGCGTCGTGTCGTGGTTCTCGAGTTCTCGACGCACTGTGGGACCTCCTCCAAAGTTGTTGGCAGGAGGACTTTAAAGAACGGCCGAGAATCGAGGATATCGTGTTGCAACTCGTCGGGTCGTCGATAAATCCGTCGAATACGCAATCGAGCACGGATTGGGATGAGAGGTTTAGTTCGAAATTTCGACGGTCGTTGACAGATTCACTTCTGCCCTCGGTGGCTCGGATGGAGTGCATGATATTTGGAGACCAAGAAGGTTTTTCAAATCTCTTCCCGTCGATGTGGAAGTACTGATTGCGCAAAGTGTTGGAATATCGAGTCCGATGCTCACGGGCACACGGCCCTGGTATCCATGAACTTTCTACCCTATCCTCATAATGCCCCTGCCCTGTCCCCTTCATCCTACTTATTTTAGACTTATTGCTTCCTGATTGCTTCTGAGCCTCGTAGATAGCAGTTCATGTACAGGATTTATACTCGTAGACACGAATGAATCCCCTGCGCATTTGCGAGGGTCTTCTACCAATACCCGACTCGAGGATGTGGACACCTTGATTCCAACACAAAGGGTGCAGAACATGTTTGCCATTGGCTGAATCTTGCACGAGCCATTGAGAAGGAAGTATCGGTCGGAAAACCAGCAGCCGGTTTTAAAGTACAGTATCACTCTTGTCATGGTAAACAATACAAAAAATCGAACTACATGGCTTTGCTCATTCCCTCCGCCCGGACGTTCCACCCCTCAGCAGGGAACCCAGGCGCAGTACCGTTGCTGCCATCCCATCCCTCTGCCATCATCGCAATCGCATACAATAAACCACCTGAGCCAGGGAAATACGGCGTCGGCACCCTATATTATATATCCCGTCAACCACAATTTCAATGCCACAAAAAGAATCTCACCTGACACCGCCAACGGGCATCCCAGCGTCGTCAAACTGGAACAACGGATGCAAGAGCCACTCGATGGCTTGTTCCTGTTCGCCGATACGCGCTGCGGACATTGCCAGCAGAGGAAAATCCCACCCCCATACGTTTGAAATATTCCACGCCCCCCAAACTTTCTCCGTCGTCAATTTCGAAGTCTGTAAATCCAAACCTGGGGTCTCAGGCAGCCAAGCCATACAACCCCGCCAGCGCCGGATGGTCGTTGATATAAGTTGGGTCCGTCCAAAAGTCGTCTTCGACATCTTCGAACACTTTGTATGTTCCATTATTCACGGGTAGCGGTGCCAAACCCTCCTTGACCGTCGTCCAAGCCTGTGGAACTGGGCTCCCCGAGGCGCTGCATCCATTCCTCGGCAATGCCAAGTCCAAGACGCCAATAAGCCAATTCAAAGGCGGGGTTGTACGTGTTATTGTAATTGTTGTCCTCAGCCACGACATAAAGTGGTGGTCCGAGGTCGTAGAAGCCTGTCGTGGTGTTGAACCACGCAAAGGTAGCCATCCAGTCTGCCGTGTTGCGCACTACGGCTTCCCATTTTTTGAGTGTGGATAGGGTAGGGTTGGCGCGGTATTCGTAGTTGGCGAAGACGAGGGGGTGAGGTTGTTGCCAGATCAGGAGCTTTGATGGGGGATTTCAACTTGGTCGGGTTTGTAAGCTAGCTACGCACCTCATTAATTTGCCCAGGTGCGGAGCGGCCTTTGAACTTGTATGAGATTGGGCCGGACGAACAGGACTCGACTGACCTGACGGGTCGCTCATCTTACCCCACCGCGCACCAGTCGGCCATCCTTGCTGGACTTGCGCGCGCTGGATAGGACGTTTCGAGGAATCGATCATACACGCTACTCGAGCGGAGGAGCAGGTCCCAAGTTGTTCCATAGCGCCCAGTGTTGACAGTGCCAGAAATACATCTCGAGGTGGAATTTCCTACCAAGCCAAATTTCAATCCAAGACTGACGTGGGTTGCTTTCGACTTACCCATACTACACGACGGAATTCCGACGAAGTCAGTGATTTTCCCGGGAGGTTGATGAAGCAGCCTACCCAACCGTCATTCACCAGTCCGCTCTGGAATTCAATGAGCATAATGCGGTCGTGGTTGTTCCGGACTGACCTCCTGCGGCGGAAAATCCCCAGCCTCGTTGACTCGCATCAGATATCTTGACAAAATAATGCGCCGCTGAAGTTCATCCGCCCTAGGGTCACTCGAACCGGTAAAGACGTCGACAAAGCCCGAACCCATCCAATACTCTTCCCAAACCTCCGCCGAGGAGCTGCTGATTTCGGCTGGAGAAAGTACGGATGCAGGCGGCGTGAGTCCCCAAGCTGTGGACAGTGCGAATACACTGGACTCTTTGTTGGTGGGGTGAATTGTGTACCGATGGGCGGTGGGCGAATCCCGCGTAATGGTGAATGCGTCGCCGCCGAGAGATGTTACAAAAGTCGAGTTGACGAGGGTGTGTGCGATTTCGGCTGTGATGCTGCCGCGCGTGGTTGTGTTGAGGGTGGTCGTGTGGATAGAGGCGTTGTTCCACGTCCCAACGAATGGGTCGCTGAACTTGAGGCTTCCTGAAAGTGTGTCAGTGCGGTTGTTTTCAAAAGAAGTCGAAGCGCACCGTCATTCCAGGGAAAGTCGACGAAGAGACCCAACTGCCCGCTCTTCAACAACGGTGAGGAAATGGTCACACCGACGTTATCCACCGTCTGCGCAGAAACCTGTCGTAACCTGAACCGGCACACCCTGAAATTGAAACTTGCTGGTCAGAGTCCCCGTCCAGAGGTCGAGTTCCTGTTCAACCGCAGTCAAATCCGCTTCCGTCACATTCAAAACCTCTCCACTCTGAGACCGGAAAACCAATCCCACCGCGCCCAAGTTGACTCGATTGGGATTTGAAATCATCCACTGCTGCATCGGCTGTGCGCCATTGAACATGTACTCGACAAGCCGGCCATGGTTGTCCAAGCTGACGCCGGTGTAGTCGAGCACGTCCTCGAGCGACATACCAGTCGGGAACGAGTCGTTCTTCCACCCCCAGGTCGACATGATGGCCCATGGCTGCAGAGTTTGGAGGCCGGTGATGTCCGCGCCAAAGGCAAAATTGCCGTTGCCGACCTGGATGGGCGTCGTCGAGCTGGAGGCGTTGCGGGTAGGGTTGTACCGCGCGACGAGTGAGTGGCGGTCGATTTGGCTCGCGGACGCGCAGAGGGCGCATAGAGAGGTTATCAAGGGGGCGCGCATCTTGGGCGATTTGGGGCCGTTCGGAGAAGTCTTGTCTATATGTATGGCTCCAGTCGGTGCGGGCCGGGAGGGCTTGTGACCGCGATGACGGCGACCGGAAGCAAGGTCATGTGGGCAGTTTCGCGAAAACATGTTCTCATTTCATCCTATAGCGTCAAGTAACATAGGAACCACCTGCGGCGTCGTACACTCGCGTTGCACGTCCTTCAAGATATTTTCGACTCGACGAGAACGCGCCTCGCTCCTCGACCAATTCGCGTCCATTCTCTTCCAAATGTTGTGCCAATTCTAACGCTGATTAGTCTCGATGAAAGAGAAAGGGCCGGAAAACACACCTGGACCTCTCAAGTGAAGAATTTCATCTTCCGCAGACAGCTGCCGAAGCCTCTTCTCAATCTCCTTGCACCGGAAAACCGACATGGTGATTTGTCGACGCGTATCCCAATACTCTCGTGTAAGCAGTTGGACGTTGAGCATCTTGGCTTGTTTCGCAGGATCAGCGTTCACGCGTAGTATTCCAGCGCCGGGCTGGGGTGTGGATGGAGGTGCAGGTGGGACTGGTACTGCAGGAACGTATTCGTTGGACGCGTCTCGGGTCTCGAGTGCGGCGAAGGCTGAGTTGTCGAAAGCCCGAGCTGCTTGCGCGTCAAGTTCACCAGGCTCGAGAGATAAATCGTTGGGATCGACTTGGGACCTTTGCATTGACACCATGAGCCTTGTACCCTCCAGTGGCTCAAATTTCGTACCAAGAACGCGACCTCTTTTTGCCAGCAGAGATTTTGGAACTGCGGAAGAAGGAAAATCAGTGGTTGCAGTCAGGAAATAGGTGCTGCATACCCGCTGGAAGCCACAAGCACGCCGGGCATGTCGTTCGTCTCAAAAGAATTTAGCCGGCCATCAGCGATCAAAGTTTCGGATCTGTCTTTCCGTCCTCCATGCCCGCGCGTTGTCTGGTTAGAGGCTCAATTAGTGTGTACCAACCCACAGATCCTTCCAAGTCCACTGAGCGTCCGCGATAGACGTCGACGAGTTCTTCCAAGGCAAGTGTGACGATTCCTTCCACGCACACGACCAACGGCATCGACGCAGTCAAGGACATCGTCCGACCTGGGGAAACCATCTCATCCACGGAGCTCGTCAAGCGCGCTGGTGGCAAGGGTGCGAACCAAGCCGTCGCATTGGGCCGTGCTGGCGCGATCGTGGATTTGGTCGGGGCAGTCGGGGCAAGATGGCGTCTGGGTCCGTGACGAGCTGCAAGGGGCCGGTGTCGGCGTGGAGGGGGTATCCATCGCCCATGTGAGTGCCAGATGTTTTCCGGGTCTTAATCCCCGTTGATGAATTGGCGCAGGAGAACACCGGGCGGGCAATCATACAAGTGACGGAACTCGGTGAGAACAGCATCATCCTCTTCAAGGGTGCCAACTACGCGTCCATTCCGCCCCGCCCGATTCACCCCGACACGACTCACATTGTCTTGCAAAATGAGATTCCTTTGGAATCAACCATCGAGTACCTTTCCCTCGCCGCCCCGAAAATCTCGACGATATTCAACCCATCTCCCATGCCCGACGCCCGAACAACTCAAGACCTTTCCCTGGAACCAACTTACATGGCTCATCCTCAACAGCGGCGAGGCATTCGACCTTTGCTCCGCGCTCGGACTTGAGATGACCAACTTGAATAAACCTGACCCATCGGTTTCCGCCCGGGCCGCTGCCAAACCCCTACTCTCACTCCTCGCCGCACACCTACCTACGACGAACATCGTGTGCACCCTCGGCGCACACGGGGTCCTCGCCAATCTCACGCTCCTCGCAGCGACGATTCACATCCCTGCGGCCGAACTGCAGGGTAGCGAGCGAGATACCACAGGAGCGGGGGATTGTTTTACTGGGTATATGGTTGCTGGGTTGATGAGCTTGGAAGCAAAGAACGCGACGCCCACGGCTGCGGATTATGTTGCTGTGCTCAGGCGAGCGACGCAGGTTAGTTTTACATAAATTTATCTGTCAGTCAAAGTTGAACCTTTTTAGGCCGCTGGGATGTGCGTCGAAAAGGCTGGAGCTTTGGCGAGTATTCCACTGGGTTCAGAAGTAGATGCTCGTTTGGGTTAGAAGAATCTTCGGTGGTGGTCGAATGTAAAATTATTCAACATATTTTGCTCGCAGAGAAAACAAAACACCGGAAAGATTTGACACAAATACACATCCTTGGAACTACTTTTTCAAGCTGGGTCCCACAGCAAATCATTCAGTGGCACATCCAACTGCCTGGCCAACGCCGCAGCCGTCAAATATGAAATCCCGCACTTGAACGTCGGCGCATCCAATTTATCCGGCGCAGACGTCCGATGTAAGAGTCCAATGTCGCTCAATTCCACAATCTGCATGCGATCAGTCTGGGTAGTGCAGTTGGAACCCCAAAAAATCGTACAGTGTTGTAAGTCCCCACACGTGCGCTCTCTATATCGGTTCGCTCCCCGGGAATGGTGTATTCAGGAGCTGGGAGTCGGTTGTCGACGTCGTTTTCCTCCAGTAACGCGCCAAAGATCGCGATAAGCCTGTCTAGTGGGAAAGGGTTGGGTCCGAGGACTCGCTGAGGAGGCTATACAGTCGTCAGTCGCTGCAAAGTAATGAACCAACTACGCACCTTGGCCGTCCCACCCCCTCTCGCAGTCCTATACGCCCTTCGCTTCCGCTTCTTCTCATCCAGCCCACGCCCAAACATCCGCAAATCCTTGTTGGCTGGATTTGTCGACGCGAGGTACGCAGCGACGAGGAGGAACTTTGACATGCGAGGCAGATCGCCAATCTTATCATCCCCAACCGCAGCATCCACCTCACCCCCGTCCGCTCCAGGTAGCGGTTGCGTTTGATTTGGCGGCTTCATGAGGAGATCTGCTTCGGGGCAATTCGAGGCGGCCCAGTTGGTGGCATGGTCGAGTCGTGGGTACAGTGTGTTGAGAGCGGCAGCAAAGGAGGGTTTGAAGATTCGGATGAGGCGCATCCGAACGTCTTCGCGGGGGAGGCTTAGTCCGCTGTCGTCGTGTTCTGTGTCCATGTCGACATCCTCCCCGCGGCGCTTGTACGCGTCCAGGACTGGCTGGACGAACCCGGGCCAACGGGCTGCAGCGATATACTGCAGTTCGTTGGGGTCTTGGACGTACAAAAGACAGCTGTCGAGCAAGACAGATATAAATTGTGCGTAAAAAGGGCGCAGAGTGGGATGATATGGATTTGGTTCTTCGATTTGCGAAGAGGTGCGATCGAATGCAGACAAGAGCCGCCGTTCCAGGGCTATTGCAGTGAATTTCAAACCTAGAAGTGGAAATGAAGGACGTACCTTCTTTGTTTAGCGGCGCGACATCGACATAATATGGATCCGGCGACCCTCCAAAAGCAGGTCGCATATCCTCCCATGGGACTTCGGAGATGAAGACCACACTCAATTGGAGGTCGGTCTGCAAGAGAAGTCAGTATCCGACCGGTAGAACAGAAAAGTACTCACCAGTTCCGCCAGTCGAGTCAGTGGCACGACAAGATCAGCCATTTCCTGCAGCCGCTCGGCGCGCTCGACGACAATGACAATCTGCGCGTCCTCCTCGTCCACCAGATCCTCCTGCATCTGCTTGGCCTTGCCCTTTTTGGAACTGGAGGAGCGATTGTGCGATTTCACGGCTTTCAAGCCGTGGAAGAAGCCATCGAGGCTGTCATTCCACCGCTCCTCGCCCCAATTGGTGCAGCCCTCCTCCCACTTGACAGTCCACCCGGCGAGTTGATTTATTATCGTGTCGTAGAGAATCCGTGGAGTAAAGCAGGCGACCGCGTTGACTTGAGCGTGATTGACGCGAAAAGAGGATGCGTTCGCGAGTGTGGAGAGGACAGAATTGACGACCGAGGCCGTTGTCCGGGGTGAAACAGGGTCGTTGACATAGACGAAAGGTGGGGCGCGTGCAGAGAAGATCGAGGAGATATCTGCCGCTAGCTGTTCGTAGCCTGCGGTTTCGGAGGACATGGTCGAGAAGAGAGCGTGTCTTTGTCACGTGTCGATCTCCGACTTGTCTCTCGTCATCTTCGCTTGCTATTTCATGCCTCCGAGAAAGTCTCGTCGCCTCCAGACGCCCGAGGACAATACCGAGTGCGCAGAGGTAGCCCCCAGTCCTCCCAAAGCCCGTGGACCAGACCCCAACGCTTCCCTCGCGCTGGTGCAGCTCCCCCCTGAGCTTTTCGACGCCATTATCGAGCATTTCGTGACTCTACCAACGACCTACTACTACGACACCTCCGATATACCTGATCCTCAATACTTTGAACGCACCGACGCGCTCACTGCGTTGTCTCAGACGTGCAGAGCTCTCCGAGAGATCACGCTCCACCGACTTTGGGCGCAACTCGACATATGCAGGGTGCCGCCCAAATATCGGGCCTCTTGGTACAAGTATGTCATGTCCGCGATGGAGCGCAAGGCCAATGGAATGGCCACGTCCCCTGTCCGACACCATGTCCGGTAAGTAGGCCCCACTCGAACCTATATACCTCACGGCTCACGCGTTCCATAGCTCTCTAACTTTGATATTCTCCAAGTCGAAACCCGACGCCGCGCTTGCCGCACTTTGGAAGATGCTCCCCCAACTCCCCAACCTCCGCAAAATCCATGTCATCAATCTCAAAACGCCTGGCTTCGCCAAATCGCTCACGGAGTCGAATCTCGACAAGTTTGAGCTGTCCGAGGTGACGACGCTGTTCCTTCCAACCGAAGGCAGTATCTTCCAAAAGCTCTGCCCCAACGCGACACATATTCGGTGTGTCGGAGGGAATGGCGCCTCCTTGCTGTCGGCGTTGACAGCCAAGACGGAGCGCTTGGACGGGATGCTCGACTGGACGGATTTAAAGGTCATCCAGCGTGAGTCTCTCGCTTCCCTCCATTCATCTCACCGAGTCACTTCCCCTAAAAGGCCTCATCAAAAATGCGCCCAATCTCAAATCCCTCGAACTCCGACGCCCCGTAAACAACGGCCTGGGCATCGAATCGCAGCGCTACGCTCCCGTCGAGTGGGCACAAGCCATCCCCAAGCTCGCTGGGCTCAAGAAACTCGCTGAGCTGACGCTGACGTTCCCCGACTCGGTCGAAGGACCCGGGGACCAAGCCTCTATCGACGCTGCCCGGGCTCTGATGCGGATTACTTCTGGCCCATTTCCAGTGGAGAGGCGGTTGGTCATTCGAAGGGTACTTGCCCCGCATTATGTGAGACCGGACGTCCATCAGGATTGTGTGCATAGCTCGGTAGTTGAGACATTTTAGTGTTTGTGACGAATGCGAGGAGCGGATACGGTTTCTGGAATGGAGGCAGTGGCTTGTCTTCACAGAGCTATCGCCATCTCAGGTGAGGCTGATGCAAAGAAAGAACATATGTTTTGTTGGAATGCTCGGGAGCGTGGACTACTGGATACATGTGAACTACCTGGAATGTTATGCGATACATGTAGTGTATTATGCGTGGATATGAATGAGGAGTGTGAGCAAGCAAAGGAAGCTTCAAGCTTCAGTCATCACCAGGACGATCACGGACGATGTTCTTGGAGTGGCGCACGTAGACATTGAGGATCTCGTCGTAGGTGGTCGCACCCTCCTTGAGAACAGCGTTAAAGTACCGCCTCCTAAAACTCCATCAGTCATCCATCTTGAAAGAAACAGAGAGGAAAAGCAAGACTCACACCGCCGCCTCCTGCTCTTTGGCCGTGAGCCGGGTCCCAAAGTTTGACAAAATGTTCCCAACGACATGGTGCTCCCGAAACACCGCCAGAACAGGCCCGACGCGCGCAATGTGCTCGGCGGTGAAATGGTCTTGAGAGCGCCTGTAATGTTTCTGCAGACTGGCGCGGCTGCCCAAAAGTGAGGCGCAGCCGGGGCATTCAAAGTACCCGTCGGCGTCGGGCTCGTAATGGGCGGTAGCAGAGGCGGGGGAGAGGGATGAGGATGAGACGGCGACGGCGACGGGCCCGGTGGCACCAGAGATGGCGACTTTCTTGGTGGCACGCGGAGTCTCAACTGCGTGGGTAGCCTTGCGCTTGACAGCGCGCTGGGGCGGGGGAGAAGGAGAGCGAGAAGGGGCGTGGTCCAGTTGCTGGACAGGGCGCCTCGGGCGAGTGGACCAGCGCAGGGGTGTCAGCGACGGGGAGGCAGTGCTCTCTGGGGACTCGGTGGCACGAGTGGGAGCAGAGCCAGGAGGCGGGGTGGAGTAACGACAGCAGTGCAGATCGTGACACTCCTCGTCCTCGGAGTCAGAGTCCGAGTCACTGTCTGAGTCGATGACCGACTGGTCGTCGACTTGAATGACGGGAGGTGTGACGGCGCGGGGGACGAACATGACGGGTGGCTCTGGTAAAAAGTCGCTTGGCGTGAATTCGCGGCCGTAAGCCGAGCTCCAGAGGTCGGCCATGATCGACTCGATGGACTCGTTCTCGAGGTTTTGTCCTTCGAAAGGGTACCGGTGGAAAGGAGGGCGCTCGCGTGCCACCGCGGCTTCCTTGTCGAGGAATTGTTGGAAGGAAGAAGAGCGTTGCATGATTATTATTGACTTCAAGTCGTATACAGCGAGGGAGGGTGGGAGAGGTGGAATGTCGCAGACAAGTTCCAATGGTATGAGCGGGGAGAGAAATAGGTGGCAAACCCGCCACGGATCGCGGTCCTTTTAACCTCGAGAGCTGGACAATGGCGAGGCGCGTCCATGCCCCCAAAAAAGTAACGGGCTTCGGCTAGCGTTGTTGATGAGACAGGGTCACCGGTGGCACGACACCGTGAAGCGGTGGAACAATGACGATTGGTCCACGCCGGGAGCCACTCGATACTTGAAAAGCCTGCCTGATTGGGAGTGGCTGACGGGTAAAAATCTGGTCAAAGAAACCAGGCTGGATTCACTCAGTTTCCTATGCTGTCTTCGCTCGGCGCTCTGGCGCCAAAATGAGTCCCCGTCTCGCCGGTCGTAGTTTCAAGATCTCGGTCGAAAAGGAAGCACACCGGACCCGACTGCGCTTCATCCCTGTGGCAACATCTTCAGAAATGCGACCCAGTCCAAAGTTGCTCACCGAACGCACGACAGGGAAACCAGGTCCGCCCACATCTTCCGCCAGTTTTGCCTGTGAGGTCTTGCGAATCAGGTAGTATTGAAGACAGCCTGAAATTCAGACTGAGGCTTCCACGTTGGCCCTTGCTCCGTTGGGATCTCTGAATGGTCTCGCGGCTCTTGCCGCCTTGTCCTCCGCGTACGACACCGCTGCTTCATTAGATGGAAAGAGAAATTATCAGCCCGGCCCAACACTGTTGGTCGAACGCACCACAAGTCGGACACTGGCACGACTGGGATCGGGATGGCAGAAAGGCAAGCCAGCGTCCTGATTAGGCGACTTTCTGGTTTGTCGGCCCTTTGTCAGCCATCTGACATCTGTGTGGCAGTGCGGCGCTCTCATCACACTCCACCGGCTTTGGGCGCAACCAAGGCGCAAGGGCGGCACCTTCGAACATTCGGTACAAGATGTCTCCGTGAGGAGGCCCGGGCAGGGACTCTCATGCCGACTAAGTACTTCAGGCCTATTTCCGTTGACACAAGGCACTGGGGCGTCAATCAGGACTGTTTGCACCCCGCTAGTCGAGATCTTCTGTTGCTTGCGGCGAATGGGAGGGAAATGTCTTGCTTTGGGAGTTCTGTCATGGTGCCGCGCACAGTATACACAGCTACTGCGACCCCATGAATTCCCTGAGCAATCTCCGGCGTACCGGCGCTTATCACAAGGCGCGGCCTGTGCAAGGCTGCGCAAGGGTGACAGCAGGGAGGAAGGAAAGTAGGAGGATTCCAGTGACTGATGTTCTCACAGAGCACTGTCCTGTCTTCGTTCGAGTGCACCCCGATGGAAGATCCTCCGAGTCGACTCTCCCCCTCTGAATTCGACGGCCTTCCTCCCGTCTCAACTTTCAAGTACCGAGTCTGGTTTATCTGGCATGTAATCCATGTCACCTCGCTCCGTTCCGTCCCTGACCAGCGTCTATTCTGGCTGCGTATAATCGAGGGCCCCGGGGCACATCCTGAAACAGATCTATGGCTCTGGAAAGATGAATCGGATGAAGAATACCTCAGAAACCTCCAACTCCCTGCTAGGATACAATGGCAGGAAGATTGGGAGGACATTGCTTCGGCGCTGCGGGTGCGCCAATGTGCTCAGGGAGGAAGACTTTCCCAGCCCGGAGGTGCTCTAGCTCATCTATCATCGCCCGCAAGGGCCCATGTGATGGCGTGGTTCATAACTGTGGCGGCAGGGCGCACGGGTGACCGGGTCGATGAACTCATCTTTCGTTGGGGGAATACATACTTGATGAGTCCAACATCCCATCGTCAGCAAGGCTGTATGCACTGCTTTATTTCGGAGCCCCTGCTGCGCATGTGGATCCGGAGCATGATGCAAGTCTATTCTCTTCGCGACATCCAGTCCATCCCATGGCGTGCCCCTTGCGAATGCATGGCAAAGTAAGCCACACATCTTGCCCCCCGATATGTCTCTGATGATGAATATAGATACCTTGCCCCCTTCACGCCGGTTCCAGAACAACAAACATCAGATCCAATGGCTTTTCCGTTCATTCAGGGGCTGGTTGTCAGCCCTTGGCCGCTTATTATCTGGGTGGCGTTCCGAATGTCGGTCGACTCGGTTATGGACCAAACAGATCGTTTCCGCGCATTTCTGGATTTCCTTCGGGCTCCGGCCAGCCGTGACATCGTTACATGGGATGGCGAGGACGCTTCGTACTTGTTCCGAATCCTCGCTTCCCCTCGAATTCCCGGCTGGTGGACAATGTCCTCCGCTTGGCGTTCACGAATTCATGAATTCAATCTCAAGGATTGGTTTGTGATCCACACCATCACGTATGTCCCTGCACGGCCACGGGGCTTGACCTTTGGAGCGAAATCCCAGCTGAAGAATCGACTATGCGCTCTTTTGCTCACTCTTTCACCCAACCTCCCTATCATGGCAGGCTCGGAGGTCCTCATCCCACTTCAAGTCCACCTGGGCGAAGAACCGTTCCGCAGTGTTGTCCAAATCCTAACCAGGCAGCCACGGCGCAATGAACTTGTCCTCTGTTTCGATTCCATCGATTCCTGGACTGCGCCAAAGCTCGGGCAATGGCTAGATGAACGCTGTCACCAACAGTCAGTACTCCTGACTAGATCGGCCGCAACCCTGCTGCAGAGAGTGGAATCCTTGGCCATCATTGCTCATTGTGCGGTTTCTCCAGTATGTGTGGCCTGATCGATATCTTGGTTTGTTGGGTCAGCGACTGAACCATATCGAACAGAATTTGTTCGCATACACTTTTACCACCTTGCGCGAGCGGTCTGCCAGCGACAAGTACGCCTTTCAAGTTTCCTCTCGGAATATACTGATCTCTAAGTCCAGAGAAATGAAAGAGCTGGGCTCTGTAACCCGCTTCAAAGTTATATTCAGATGTCTGATAGCGTATTCATCAACTGTGCGCTTATTGGTCAGATTGCTGAGACAATCCTATAGTCAAGCAAGTACCCCTGCCGGGCCGGGGCCTTGGTCGGTTCGCCCGGAGTCTATCTCATCATTGCAGGGATATTCCATTGATCACCATTCGATTTCGCAAACAGTGGTAGCCTGTTTGAACGACGACTTCTTTGTTATTGCTGTTCACCTTGTTCGACTGCTCAGCGATCAGGACAGCCGCAAGGAATTTTTGGCATTTCGAGATGCGGATGCGCAAGTGTTACTTGATCTTTTGCAAATCGTATGTGCGCTCGGTTGGTACCTGTACGATGCTTACATGGCCACAGCTGCTGGATCATGATAAATTCCTAGCGATTAAATCGGTGCTCTTCGACGCTCTGTGCCGGCTCTCGGATAATTCTGGACTGCATCCCACCTGTTTTGCTCTCACAGAATTGCGAAAAATTGGGCATCAGGTTGCTGCTGGAGGCTTTGGCGACGTGTGGAAGGGTGTGGTTCGCGAGCAGAGCGTGTGTGTCAAGGTCATGAGGCTATTCCAGGATTCCGATGTCCAGGTCGTCTTGAAGGTTCGTATCTAATATTTCATTCTTTCATAACATTTCAAATACATCCAGGAATTCGGCCGCGAAGCTCTCATCTGGCGTCAGTTGTGGCATCCGAATCTGCTCCCATTTTACGGGGTGTATCACCTGGAGAACAGACTATGCATTGTCTCCCCGTGGATGGAAAACGGCAATATCTTGCAGTACGTCAACAAAAACTCACCCGGTATCGATCGCCGCTTGTCATGGGTATTTATGCTCTTTGCACATCAGCAAATATCTTTACCTCCATCTCTCAGATGCTAGACGTCGCACAGGGTGTTGCATACCTTCATAAAAACAGGATCGTGCATGGGGATCTGAAAGCAGTGCGTTGACGTTTATTCCTTTTTTTCTTCTGACAGTGACTGATGGCCAAAGCAGCTAAATGTCCTCGTAACCCCTTCGCAACGAGCCTGTATTGTCGATTTTGGCCTCGCCTCGCTTGCGGAATCGGTCGCACTGCTGTTCACTTATTCTTCGACCGGTGTACGAGGGGGCACCGCACGCTATCAAGCTCCTGAGCTGCTCAAAGCGGAAAAGGCCAATCATTCCGGGTCGGATGTATACGCATTTGCCCATGTTTGCTACGAGGTGAATATGTGCCGACTCGGGATATGTTGGTTCTAATCCTTCTCCGCAGATACTTACGGGAAAAGTACCTTTCTTCAAGCTAACTAATGATGCTGCCGTCATAGTCAAGGTTTTCGAAGGCGCCATACCTGAGCGATTGCCGTCGTGCATGGGGACACCAGTGCTGGACCATCTATGGAGTCTTCTCCAAGAGTGCTGGACACGGAACCTGACAGAACGCCCCTGTGCCGAGGAGCTTGTGCAGAGGCTTATTGGTCCATCGATCCAAGCTGCGAATTCACAGTGCGAAACGGACTGGGATCCCAGATCCAGTTCGAGATTCAGACGCGCGTTGGAGCCTGTTGATTCCTTTGTGCCAGTGCCATCAGTGGCTCGAATGGAACAGATACTATTTGGCGATGGTGCGTATTCACTTGCAATCCATTTATAGTTCTAACGTCGCAGTAGAGATCGCGGAAGGCAAGTCACCCCGACCGGAAAAGCCTACTACTAAGAGTTTCGTTAGCGTGTGCAGTATGCTACCCCCTGACCAAATCCTTCTGTGAGTTCTTCGACATTGCGTAACATCGACTGAATCATCCAAATAGCCTCGACCGAGCCTGAGAAGAGTGACACGTCGCTGAAAAGGAAGCACCCGTATGATTTTCACGCAGAAGACTACAGAGGTCAAAGGGCGCCGCTTCCTGATCGTACTGGCTTTCGGCCCCTACTCCTCGCGAGGACCGTTCTAATTCAAAGAAGTCTTGGAGGCGGTCTTCGCTCTCGATTGTCGAATCCCGCGTTGCCTTTCCCCGATCGGACAGGCATTAATCGATGAACCAGCTTATCGAACGCTGGAGAGGGATTGTCGGCACCACAATGGCAAGCTGGAGCAAACAACACAACGCCATCGTCCCAATTTGGGAATTTCTTCAAAAACCAGTGTTGTCAGAAACCTGACGGCCAGACATCGATTCTTGATAGTACAGCTCAGTGTTTAATTTATACAAGGTTGTTTGCGTACGATATATATTGTCTGTTCTCAAAGCGGTCGCCATCCCTCCCCCTCCACGTCTACAGGCCACTTGAGCGAGTCCCGCTCCTGTGGCGCGCGGCGGTGATCGTGATCGTGATCCACGCTAGATTCCGACCGCCATCGTCCCCGGCCACCCACACCATCCACGGCACCTTCGTCCACATCCTTGCCGGCGTCGGCGTCAGGATCAAACCGCCCGACACCCACCCAGCCTCCATCCACATCCACATCCGAATCAGACGACGATTCCTCCGACTCGAGATCCTGCTGACGCGAGACTAGCGCCTCGCGGTCTTCCCTCCTGGGCCTTACGGGGTCCCCAAAAGGCGACTCCGGCAGTCGTAGCGAGTTGAGGCTACCCAGGAGGGCATGCACGCTTTCAGGCCGTGTGCGGCCCGTACGTCCAGTTGAAGGCGGAGGTGGAGACGGCCGAAGTGAATTCGACCTCGTAAGCCGCGTTTGGCTCGCAGGCGACTCGAAAGGGGACTGCGTGGGAGCCAAGTTGAGGGATCGAGGCTTTGGCGGAGGCTTGGGCTTCTGGCGAGGGACGCGTTCGGGGGAGGCACGAAGGCGGGATTCGGAGGCTACAGACACCCGAGATGACGCTGAAGGTGGCGCCGATTTACGATCGGGGTGTAAAGGTGGCGGCAGAGTGGTGTCGCGATAGGCATCGTCAAATGCTCTATTGAGCGATGAGGAATTGGAGCCCGCAAGTGCCACTTGCTCCAGAGAGCTCGTGCTGGGTGGAATGGATGAACGAGGTCTGCTCCGGCTGCCATCCGAAGACGAGGACGACAAGTACTCGGTTTCGGATGTCGCCGCCGCCGGTGCTGGACGAGGGGTGCTCGAAGTGCTCCGAAGAACCTGTAAAACGCGCTCTTGTTCGAGACGCGCCTGTCCCTGTTTCATCCATTGGCCCGTTTTGGACGCCTGGAGACTCTGTTTCATCAGGGTGGAAGTGATGTGTCCAGTGAGGGGTTTAGGCGGACTCGAAGAGCGGGGAGGTAGTGGTGGGTGTCGTGGGGGTGGCAAGGGAGCTGCAGCAGGCGCTGGGGCTTTGCGTGGAGGGAGAATCGGAGCAGAGGGGGATGATGGCATGGTTTTGGAGCGCGCTAGGGTCGGTGTTGGAGGGAGAAATGGATTATGGCGCTGCGGTGTTCGGGATGGAGGAGGCGCGGGTACCTCTTCCTTGGGTGCTTGGATTTGCGGTGCTGCAGCTGCGGAGGCAGACACGGAAGTGACTGCGGACTCGGGATACACTACCGAGGAGGATTGGACTCGAATCCCGAAGACGGCCGAGCAACACACCTTGTATGAATGCTAGAGCTCTGTCCACGTCTTTGCCCGCCTCGACATGCAACACGAGGCGCAGCACGGCAAAGAATTCACCGCCATTTAACGAGTCTTTCGACGGGAAAAGGGCCAGGATCTACAGAGTGCAACGTCAGACAGCTCCATAGAAGGTTAGCCCAGCATACCCGGTCTATCGTGGCGGAAGGGATAGCAGGATAGCGTCCGCGCAGCCAGGCGCGGACTTCGCGAGTGGTCAGGATCTGAGCCTCAGGATCGTCACAGTCGGCGTCGAGAAGGGAGCCGAGGTTTTCTGTGAACAGAGTGTATTCTGCATCGTTGAGGGCTGATGAGTGGAGAGCGAGCGGTCGCATAGACTGAAGCCTAGTGTTGGAAGCCTGAGGAGACCAAGGCGTTTACACGTGATGTCCCGGTTGACACCACAAGTCTGACACACACCGCCTTGGCGCCCAACAAGGCCCAACATTTGCGCCAGTGGCTCACAACCGTGGCAAGCATCCGGCGGCGATCCTAACTCGAGCGGAAAACACAGAAAATATTCGCAGTTGACGGTTGTGTCACCGTAACGTCCTAGTTCCTAATCGAGTCCCGAGAAAGCTGGTACCCCACTCGTCTACAACTCTGATAAAAAGAAGCCCACCTCAAATCCCGCGAGTTCCAACGACGTGCGCGGTCACGGTCCATTGCCGCGATATGCGCGCCCCTCCGGCCATTCCGTCTGCACGTCTCGAGGCCGCGTTGCCCAATAAATGTTGGTCCGACACCATTTTCGGTGAGCGGCCGCAGCTCTGACATTCCAACTCCCGACGCGACTTTAAAAGTGTCGCAAATTTATTTTTCGCCCGATAAGCCCTTACAGCCATATCAGACGCTGAACATGCACGATATTGGCCAAACCATGGCATATCAGGCCAGTCAGACAGGATAAGGGGTGGTCAGCGGTCATCAGAATCTGGTCAGATGTTACGTCCCGTTCCATTCTCACCAACTCCGGACCAATCTTGACCCAACTCCGGTTCCGGCTCCAACAAATCCGGATCAATCTTGACCGGACTCCGGTCCTCGTTCGGACTTTTGCCCTTCTTCAATTTCATTCCATCCTTCACCCACTCGACCTTACTCCGGTGTAGATATTCACTCCGGTACCTCCGGTTTCTCCGGGGTATCCACCTCCACTCCGGGGTCCGAGTTTTTTACCTTGTCACTTTCTCCATATTCATCTGAGTACACATCAGTGGGCATTTAGTATATAAACCTCTGTACAACCGCCATGTAACTCAGTTGGAATATTAACGTTCCTGGTCTATTCGACCTTGGCTGCTCCGAGCCCTCCTCTCCTCCTTTCTCGTCTCATCCGGATTGCTTCCCTTGGAAGTAGCGTAGGGAACCCGGTCACCCTGGGTCTTTGTGGTGTCACCGGTTGGACTCCTTCTCCCTCCTCCGACTTTTCGTCTCTCTCCGGAGTCCTTCGTCCCGGAGTTCCGGTCATTCTTACTCCGGTCGTCCTTATCCGGGATTCCAGTCAGCCTCGGATCCGGCACCTAACAGTATATTCCAACTCCCTCCTACCCTACTCCCTCAGCAATCACCACGTCGCCATCACCTGTCATCAACTCCGGACTCCGGATTCTCCCCGGGTCTTCTACATCAACTCCGGTCACCATCTCCGGCGTTGGTTGATCGTCCGGATCGACTGTTGGCTTTGTCTTGAACGGCAGTGCTGCTGCATCACTGGTTCACGGTGCACACACAGTCTCTCCGTTCACTTGCTGATAATATTCCACATCCTCCACTCCTCCGGATTCCGACCTTCGGACGTGGATTATTTCCCCACTACCCTTTCCATCGTGTTCCTCCGGCCGCTCCGGCTGGCTTCCTGCGCCCTCGGTTCACCTTCGGCTTCTAATTGCAGGCTTGGCTGCTCATCCATCCACCCTCCTCCTTCGACGTTCCACTCCGTTGGAATTCTTGTCTGGACAACCCTCGCAGTCTGACAACCCGGAACCAGCAGACCCCACACATCTATGCACTCCGTTGAGTGTGCGTCGGTGGTCTCTACCAATCCGTATTCACATTGCTTGGCAACATCCGTATGCATACGATCCGGCAACCCTTGTGGTTTTCGCCTTGCCAACTCCGGTCTTCGCCTTGCCAACTCCGGTCCTCACCTGGCAGCTCCGGCCCGGATCCGACATCGTCGTTGGACTCCTGTCCCTTTCGGACTCGGCGTTCTCCGCCACTCCCTTCGTCCTGGATCACCCGTTTGACTTGTGTCCGTTGACCCTGTCCTCGCTACGGTTCTTCGATCCTGTTCCGGACGTTGCGCCTTCTTTAGGCGACCCCTCGGACTTTTGTCCGTCTCGGGTTTGGTTGCTAGAGGGGGATAGGTCTGATGCCCTGGTGGGAATCGCAAGATTACTCCGCCTACTTATTCCAGACCGAATACCACTCTGCACCCCCCGGCCCTCTGCGCTTTCTCCGTCCCGGCGCTAGTTCGTCGCTGACCGGGTCTCCGCGCTATTTATTCTCAAATCATACCCTCCCCGGCTGAGTCCTCAAATTCTGTTCAAGTCCTCAGCCGGGTAAACGTTCGTCTCCTCACCATTTAGTGTTGATCACTTTTACTCAACTTCATCCCCTTGCACTTCACTCCTCGGCTATCCGTTCGGGTCGACTCCTCCATCTCGCCCCGGTTCCTCCGGATCTCTCCCGATTCCATTTCATTTCCCTTCGGATTCTCTCCGACCCCGACTTCCTCGATTTTCGGATTTCTGGTGCTTTGTCCAGGCGTGGGCATATTCCAGCTCCACCTCCACCGATCTTCGGATCTCCGGTTTCCTTTTCTGGTCTTCAAACTTTCTTCCTTGCCCCGGCCAAGTCCTCAAATTATATTCGAACCCTTGGCCGGGTAAACATTCGTTTATTCAACAGCGTCTTTATATTCATTGCTCATTCAATTTGGCTTCGAATCCCATCCGTTGGCACTTCCCCTCAACACCCTGTCCTTCCGACCTCCTCCGAGCACTTGCTGTCCTGGGTGCCTTTCGCCCCAGAGTCCGGCAGCCTTGCTTTCGGACGCTCTTGCAGTTCCTCTGCACTTTGTCCCGCATGCCAATTCCTGGTGTGCCTCGGGCTCCGGTTTTGATACAGGTTTCCTTGTCGGGTGGCTCCGATGCCATTCCCATCACGGAGCTCCGGCTGTGCCATCACCACCTTCCTCCGGGTTCATTCGAGCCAAATCCTTGGACGTTCATTTCTCCAACAATGGTTTTCTCTTCATCCTCTCAACAACCATTGGTCCTCCCCGTCCACCCGCGGCTCTCGTCCGCCGATCTACGGGTGCGCGTCCGATTTTCCCACGGTCGATCGTCGTCCGGCCCTTGCCGCAGGCCGTGTCCTCCCTTCCATTTCCCCGGCTTTATGCCATTCAACTCTCTGTCCTTTAAATCCCTGGTCTGCACGCCACTTCTCCGATTTCCGGATCCGGCTGCATGGGTATGGACGTCAACACTCCTTTCCACTCTTCGGCACTTCGCCCTCTCCGTTGGTGCTGTCGACACAGCAATCCCCCAGTCCTCTCACCTCCCTACTCCCAACTCTCATCCTCTTGGGGCGATATCCAGTCCCTTGAGGGTAAGGGACGTAAGAGGGGGATACTGTTACGTCCCGTTCCATTCTCACCAACTCCGGACCAATCTTGACCCAACTCCGGTTCCGGCTCCAACAAATCCGGATCAATCTTGACCGGACTCCGGTCCTCGTTCGGACTTTTGCCCTTCTTCAATTTCATTCCATCCTTCACCCACTTGACCTTACTCCGGTACCTCCGGTTTCTCCGGGGTATCCACCTCCACTCCGGGGTCCGAGTTTTTTTACCTTGTCACTTTCTCCATATTCATCTGAGTACACATCAGTGGGCATTTAGTATATAAACCTCTGTACAACCGCCATGTAACTCAGTTGGAATATTAACGTTCCTGGTCTATTCGACCTTGGCTGCTCCGAGCCCTCCTCTCCTCCTTTCTCGTCTCATCCGGATTGCTTCCCTTGGAAGTAGCGTAGGGAACCCGGTCACCCTGGGTCTTTGTGGTGTCACCGGTTGGACTCCATCTCCCTCCTCCGACTTTTCGTCTCTCTCCGGAGTCCTTCGTCCCGGAGTTCCGGTCATTCTTACTCCGGTCGTCCTTATCCGGGATTCCAGTCAGCCTCGGATCCGGCACCTAACATCAGACAGTCGTCAGACGACTGTCAGGGCTGATCATGCAATATTCGCACAATTGCGGTCAGGTTTCTAATTCGATAGCATACATGCTTCTCGACATTGAGGTGACGCAGGAACATATCTCCATCGACTACGTCAATCAGGAGATGGAGGCTCACCTGCGAGCGAGATGATGAGGACCAAAGAGAAGTCAGCCTTCTCAGAGAAGACAAAAACATCCGTCCAACAACGTGCCCGGACGCCGGCTGCTGTGTTTTGCCTCTTGAACGACAGCGGGACCACCCGTTCTGGCAGCGCACAAGCACGGCAGCGGCACAATTGAAGAACACAGTCCCGAGGGGGACAGTTGTTCTTCAAGTCATTCCAGCGAAGGATGTCCGCACATGCGGAATATTCAAAATTGTCAGTGGAAGAAACTTAAGAAATGCAAAGCCGTGGATCAAAGTCGCGAAAGAGAGATGTGCGAGTGACGTTGCCGGAGGATCTGCGGGATGCGGCGAGCGTGGTTGAGTAAGGCGGCGCGCCTGCTTCGATTCTCGGTTGCTCATGATGTACTTGACGAACGGCCTCAGATGTCATATGCGCACCACTGTCGAGATCTTCCGCATGTGGGACGAGGCGTTGCTCGACTCTGCGTCGCGTGATGGGAGCTGGGGCCTCGGCGAAAGCACTGCGAGACGCGATCACATCATTGATGCAGGGGGTGCGAATTGAGGAAGACGAGGATTCAGGAAGCGGGTGAGAACTAAGGTTCACCAGGGGTAGAGGTATAGGTATGAATGGCCCTACCTCTACCCTTACCTCCGAAACCTCTAACCCTTCAGAGGTCAACCTCTACCTTACCTCTGAACCTCTGATGTCCCATCAATTTCTGATAAGAGATATGATGGCCCATGGAATCAGTCAGAACTTTGAAAATTGTGAACCCAAACTGAGGTTCTTGGCCCTAAAATGTTCATCCCAGCTCAATTTCACCATCAGAGCCACGGTTTCTTGACAAATGTGATCATCAACAACACCGATCAAAATTTGATCGCCATCAAGAAAAACTGTTGTGGTCCAAAAAATGTCTCCGAGGCCATTTTTGCACAGTTTGAACCAAATCTTGCTGTACCTCTGAACCTCCAAAGGTCTGTCAAAGGTCGGGAGGTTTCAGCTGGTTCGTACCTCCACCTCTACCTCCGTCGACCTTACCTCTGACCTTCGGAGGTAGACCTCTACCCCTGGTGAACCTTAGTGAGAACGGCTCGGAGTCAAAGTGAGGCAGGAAACACGGGGAATGCAGGCGGAAGAAGGAATGCTGGGGAAACAGGAAGGAGGCGGGGATGTATCATAGGTCGCTCCTTGGACTCCTTCGTCGGAACTGGCAATTGCTTCCAATCTACTTCCAATCGTCTCGGACACGTGAAGTGTCTAGACCTCGGCAACTGCAGCGGCGATAGCAGCGCATGGACCCGGTGTATCGCGGCTTAGGCTCGAGGGATAGCGCAGGACAGAAAAGGGTCCGTGGTCGTGCTGGCCAAGTGACGTCAGTGGCACTGCAGCGGATCAAGGACTTCATCAGCCCGCGAGTGAGACCAACAAGTTTCCCGTGCGGCACTGTAACCAGTGTAAGGGCCAGTCATTTTCAGCATGTGGCGGCGAAATAGTGCCCCAGAAAAATGCCGTTTAGGTTGAGGCGTGAAAGGACGCAGGAAAAAAGTTGAGTTACAGCATGTATGGAACATGTTGCCTACACGTCGCAATGCGCGCGTAGTCAAGTAGTTGGTACTCTTAGATTTAATTAGATAGATTCCCGTGAGGTAGCTCGTTCAAATCCCTCAAGTCGTAAGAAAGAAATTGTATCTAACAGTGAGATCAGTGAGTCAGTAGAGAAGTGAAGACACAGAGCAGTAAGAGAGAAAGGAGTAGCATTTTTTTCCTTTATCCCTTTCCAAATTGCCCTACCAGTAAGGCCCGATAAGCCCTTACCATGCCTGACAAGGCCCTCAGACCTGACCAGGTCTGACGAGCCTGATCAGCGTCTGATCAGCGGCGGATTCGGAATTTATCAAGGATATCAGTTTCCCGTAAGGCTGGCCGCCTTATCAGCCCAGATCCGGCCGAGTCAGCGCTAATTTGCCGAAAAAGAAATTTGCGACAAGATGCTTCTACTCCTCAGTCTCAAAAAACGCAAATGATCCTCAAGCTCCGACGCCCGGTCAGCAACATCTTGAATCCGAGAGGTACGCCCAACGGCGAGTCGGCGCAAACCATCCACAAGCCCACGCCGAGGTTCCCGACTCGATCGAGGGGCCAGGCATTGAAATTGAGACTCCATCTGCTCTCATCATGATGCCGGTTATTTCAGGCTCAATCCAGTGCAGAAGCGGCTTACTTTCTCCGTACTACACAAGACAGGCCGTCAAGCACGGCCGCAGGCAGAGCTCGGTAGTCAGTATTTCTGGAGAATTCCGCGAACGTTTCTCGACCGAGGGAATGCCTTGCACCAAGTTGTGAGTAGCATTTAAATACCCGCACACAACCGCAAATAGGCACTGCGACTCTGCCCTGGGCCTGCCCTCCTTCCCACTCTTCGGGGAGACGCGATCAGGAGTATAACAGCAAGCTTTCAAGCAGCACTGCATGTAGACTCGCCGATGCCGGACCTGAGACCGCCGCCACAGCCTTCTTTGATAAGTACTTCTTCCATGTTGTGCCGCCCTTCCCGGGCCTTCCCTGACTGCACCTCACATTACGATGGAGGATCGTCCAACTCTCTCTCAGCTTGACGGCTCGAACGTCGAAGGCGTCAAATACCGAGTGTGGTTCATTCGACATGTAATTGGTGTCGTCTCTCAGCGTCCCGCCGATAGCCAGCGCATACCATGCCGGCGTATGCTCGAGGGGTTGGAGCAGACAGATTTATGGATGTGGGAAGACGAACTGGATGAAAAGTACCTCAAAACTCTCAATCTATCCGCCACGAATGCATGGCCTGGAGATTTACAATGGGAGGAGGTTTCTAACGCGCTGCAGGTGCGCGAATCGGTGCATGGGTGCGGACCTTCCGAGCGAGGACGATCTCTTGCTCATCTATCACCGCCCGAAAGGGTTCGTGTCATAGCTTGGTTCATAACGGTGTCCGTGGGGTCCAAGGGCGGCAGGGTCGAGGACCTTATCTCTCGGTGGGCCAGCGCATCGTTAATCCCACAAGAGCAAGCGGGACCTTGCTGCGTGCATTGCAGTCTCCCAGGCTATGTCTTGCGTTCATGGACGCAGACCATGACGCACGTCTACTCTCTTTACGACATTCGGTCAATCCCTTGGCGCGCCCAGTGCAAATGCCTGCAAAAGTGAGCCTGCCGTCTCACAATCCTTGATGTTTCTAACTATTTCAGAGGGCTTGCATACTTCTTGAAAGATTCGATCTACATCCATCCATTGAGGCGGCAAGAGAATCCAGCGGCACTTGCCTTCATCTACGAACTAGCCGTCCCCCCTTGGCCACTTATTCTCTGGGTGGTTTTCTGCACCTCGGCCGACAAGGTTATTCAACCTGGTTCTTCCGCCGCATTTTTGGATTTTCTTCGGTCTCCGACTACCCACGATATCGTCATCTGGGACGATCAGGACACTTCCTTCTTGTTCCGAATTCTCGTGTCCCACTACGAGAATCTGGATCCCAGTCCGTCAATATACTCGGCTTGGCGCACATATCTTTACGACTCGGGAATCACTCCCAATGCCTGGGTTGTGGTGCGCAACGTGACTTATGTCCCCGCGCGTTCACGAGGCGCTGGGCCGGAAGCTGCCGATCTGAATAAGCGGCTATGCGCCCTTTTGCTCGCCCTTTCACCCGACACCATCACCACCGTGACAGATCCGCCCTTTCTCGCTCCTCTCCAAGTTCATATGCACGAGGAACCGTTTTGTCGTGTGGCACAAATCAACGGCCAGCTGGAGAGCGAGGAATTTGTGCTCGATTTCGAGCGTGTCGAATCTTGGAATGCCGCAAACGTCGAGCAATGGCTAGTTCAATGCGGTCACCAACGGAGCTACGCACCGTTGCTCGCAAAATCGAATACAAGTCCGCTCAAGAGATTGGAATACCTGTCGATTATTGCTCGATGCACTGTCTCTCAGGCATGTACGATTCTGACTACCTGATCAGCCACTGAACAATTGCACCAGAATCTACTCGCGTACACTTTCATTACTTTACTTCAGCATCCAGCCAGCGACAAGTACGCCTTTACTCTTCATGTCGGCAAAATATATGCTCATTCGAGCGTTCAGAGATTTGCACGAGTTGTACCAAACGGCGGCCTACTGGGCAAACCAAGCCGAACTCGAATGTCTCATAGGATATTCATCGATCCTGAGTACATTGCTCGATTTTCTGAAGCGATCGTACAACGGGGCAAGTCTCTTCCTTGTTGTGTATATTCTCCCTCATCTTCGAATTCACAGACAAGTTCCATTGATTCGCACGCGATTTCAAAAGACGTGTGTAGACTTTTAAAGGACGACTTTCAAGTTGTCGCTGTTCGTCTCGTCAGGCTTCTCGGTTATCAGGATCTGCGCAAGGAGTTTTTGGCATCCCGAGATGAGAATGCGCAAGCGTTGGTTGATCTTTTGCAACACGTAAGTGCGGCGCGCTGTACCGAGATGAATGCTCAGCGTCAATTCAACAGCTACTCGATCAAGAACAATTCGTGGCGATTCGGCCAGTTCTCTTTGAGGCATTGTGCCGACTCTCGGATAATTCCGGGTTGCATCCGGCGTGCTTTGCTCTCACCGACTTGCAAAAGGTCGGACATCAAGTGGCTGCTGGAGGCTTCGGCGATGTGTGGAAGGGATTCGTGCGCGAGCAGAGTGTCTCCGTCAAGGTCATGAGATTGTTTCAAGAATCCGATGTCCAGGCAGTCTTGAAGGTTTGCACTGTTACTCGCGTTTTCTCCACCTCAAACTTTGCTCCCAGGAATTTCGCCGCGAAGCCCTTATCTGGCGGCAACTATGTCATCCTAACCTACTGCCTTTTTATGGCGTTTATTATCTGGAAAACAGGCTCTGTATTGTCTCCCCGTGGATGGACAACGGCAATATTCTTGAATATGTAAAGAAGAATTCGCCGAGCACCGATCGGCAGCTTTCTTTGGTGTGTTCATTTCGAGGAATGTTTCTGCTACTTCACACATGCCGTTCTTCAGATGTTAGACGTAGCTCTTGGCGTTGAATATCTCCATAATAATCGGATAGTACACGGGGACTTGAAAGCGGTGAGCCCAAGTACTCGCCATATTTGGTTTTCAACTAACAGCCAACGTAGATCAACATCTTGGTCACTCCCTCGCACCGGGCGTGCATAGTTGATTTCGGTCTCTCCGGCCTCGCAGAATCGATCACGTTGCGGTTTACCCACACAACTGCAAGTATGCGAGGAGGAACTGCGCGCTACCAAGCCCCGGAGCTACTCAACGCGAGCCGCAGCCATTATGGGTCAGACGTATACGCGTATGCCCACGTTTGCTATGAGGTGACTTGATCGAACCAAAACTCTTGCTTTCCTTTAACTGATTATTATTGTAGATTCTGACGGGAAAAGTCCCATTCTTTGATATATTCAACGATGCCGCTGTCATATTCAAGATTCTCGACGGCTTCAAGCCTGAACGACTGGAAGAGTGTCGAGGCTCGCCAGTATTGGACGAACTATGGAAACTCCTCCAAGATTGCTGGGAAACGAATTTCGAGGAGCGCCCCACTGCCACCGAAATCGTACAGAGGCTCGCCGGACCTTCGATCCAGGCTGTGACCACACACTCTGAAACGGACTGGGACGAGAAATTCAGTTCAAAATTTCGCCGTTCATTGCAAGTTGATTCTCTTATGCCATCAACAACTCGAATGGAAAGCATATTATTTGGCGATGGTATGTTCTCTCTTTCTGTGTTTTCACGATTCTCAATTCACAATAGAAGATGGCGAGTTCATGCTTTGAATGCTCTTTCGAACAAGTCTGACGGAACAAACTTCGTTCAGCTTCTGCAGCACCTTCTGCATTTCATCCGTCGCATTCCGTCTCTGATCGTGTCTTTATTTTTGTCACCGCTGACTCGGACCGGTTTGTGAATGTCGATATCAGCAATGCTACCAACCCAGCTTGGATTCGCGAGTGTGTGTTTACCAAGGTGCGCCTCCTTTTTTTCGACTTTTGAGCTGCCCTCAATCTGCATAGCTCAATATATTCGACGATGAGGATCAGCGGCAATTTTCCATATATCGCACCGAGGTTGGCCGTTTTGCCATTGGCCAGGCCCTGACCGACGAAAAACTCTTCGAGCTTTGTCGTGAGGTGGGGGACGACAAAGGCACTCTCAAACTCCTCGTCTCCATCTCGTCGGCCCGTGTGCATGAGGCTCCGAGTCTGCCCCATCACCCTGCTGCCTCCCCCTCCATTCCCTTCGATCCATTTCCCCCACTCCAGCCCAAACAATCTCCCTCTCGCAGTAACAGTGTTGTTTCGCCTATTACGAGCGAAAACCTCGTTGCCGATGTTTCAGGGCGCTACGAGGCTGATTACGAGTGAAACCGTTCTCAGGCCCAGCTTGCATAATCTCCCAATGTCAGCCTCGTAGATGAATAAAACTTGAGATACCTAGGCAAATTTTCATCTAGCCCACTGCCGGCCACTGTATGACAGTCACTATCACGATTCGCCCAACCGCGCAACGTTCGAGGACAACAATTCGACGCCGTCCTCCTGTATAGATGTGATGTACGTAGCGCTTGCGGCTCTGATAAAGAAAAAACGCGCCCCACCTCAAATCCCCCGACCTCCGACCTGTCAACCACTGTCGGGACTCTGGGCTCTGAATCGCAGCAAGCGATATACTTACGTCTCGGCAAGAGTGGTCATCTCTGGTCATCTGCAAACTCACTGGGATGACGGCGCTGCGAGGACAGATTAACTCAGGCCCATTTTGAGGAAGTGGCTGGTCGCTCAAAGGTTACTCGCCATTATACAGCGCAAGTGGAGATGCAGACGTCTAAGGCTGAAACCATATCGTTTCCGTTTGCAGATCTGGGCAAATCAAATGGAAACGGTACGTAAACGTTTGTAAACCGTTTAAAACTGTTTTCAAACGGTATCTGGAGTGGCACATAAAACCAGCCCACAACAAGGACCTACCTATGGGTGTTGAGTCCTCGGGTTAGTGTATGGTCACCATCTGGTTGTTGTCCAAGCCTGGGGGCTGTTCGGGGCTTTTTAATTACATGCCGGACCCTTGCCGGATGTCACCTGGCATTCAGCCATGTCAATCAACGGGATCAGAAATGATCAGACACCTTGCCGGGGGTGGCCGGTCGACGGGGTACCCATTTGACATCCGAGGAACCGGGAATCACTGACAGCGGAGTCGCCAGTCCACGTCAAAAATGCCGCCTGGTAGGAGCTGGTATGTAACCATTTAAACCGTTTGTTTATCATCTGTTACCGTTTGCACTGACCCACAAATTAAACGGAAATGAAAACGGTTGAAACCGTTTGCAAACGTTTGCAAACGGAAATGATTGCAGCCCTACAGACGTCATGAGATTTTGGATGGCCGCAGTACACAACACCTAGACTCACTACCTACACCCCGTACATCGCTCGAGCATTTTCCCGTGCGACGCTCAACACGCGCGCTGCATCCCACATCTCCGCCCCACCCGCATCTGCACCACTGGCAGCACCCGACCTTGCAGCGGCCTGCGGTTTCGGCAACAAATTCGCAATAAAACCCGCCGTCCAGGGCAGCATCCCCGAGTGACACAGGGGTAGCTTCTGACCTTTAACTTCAGGCTTCGCAAACGCAGGGAGGTTGTACACCGGGTTGGGGACCATGTACGGTGCGTCGGTCTCGAGGACGATGCGCAAGCGGGGTGGAGAAGGCGAGGAGGGAAGGAACATGTTGCGCACAGTCGTGGATGTGTCGACGTTCGAGCCGTAGGTGATCACACCTTGAAGGAAGGTGAGGGTCATGAGACAGGAGACAAGTGGGAGACTTACCGGTGATGCCGATGTAGAGGTTGGGAAACCAGTCGAGGAGACGTTGAGCAAACGCGGGGGCGTTGGTGAAGCAGTGAATGTGAATCTATAGAGCGGTCAGATGAAATTTGGAGCGTAAATCGTGAATGCCACCTTGTGATCCTTGGGCACTTCTGCCTTGAGAATACACTCCGTGTCCGCATCGGCCTCGCGGGAGTGAATGGTCAGGGGTTTCTTCAGCCGTACTGCGCAGCGCAGCTGACGTATAAAGACTTCTCGTTGAACGGGCCGTGGCGAGGTGTCGTAGTGATAATCCAGACCCATCTCACCCCAGCCGACACAACGGGGATGCGCCATAGCCTCGATACTAAACTCTAACATCAGAACACATGTCGGGCGAGGATAAAAGGACGAACATGTCAGCCTCGATGGCGTCGGTGTAATCCTTTGCCTGGTGGGGATGGACGCCCATGACGAACCAATACCCCATCCCGCCCCAAAGATCCCGCCTCTTCTCCTCAGTCAGAGCCGAGTCGGCGAATTCACGCCAGAGCGGCCGCACGGGAGCTTCGCACCAAACATCCACGATCTCTTGCACTCCAGCAGGAACGTAGAGTGCCTGAACAAAGTCGTATACGGTCTTGTATTCGCCGTTAGGGTACTTGCGACGATACGACTCGAAAGTCAAGGCGAGATGCGTGTGGGTGTCTACGATGGGCGAGGCAGGGGACACGGCCGGGTGGGCGAGTCGGAAGAGCGATTCTGGGATGAATTCGTTGGATCTCTTGTTGTTCACGGCCGGCTAGTGTTGCCGTGGCTCGGCTCCGGCTGGCTCGGCTCGGTAAGCCGTGTCAAGCCGTAAGCTGTGGCTCGGCTTGCGGCTCAGCCACGGCTCCGGCTCAAAAGCACATATCTTCTGGTGTGGAGACATTGAAGCTCAAATGAGTACCTGGATATCCACATAGACCCTCCCCATGCACGAACGACTCGAACTGTGGTCGTGGCCGTTGTCAAGGCGTTGCCACCGCTGTCATCAGTGGCAAGCGTGAGTTTTCGGTCACATCTGTCACGGTCTCGTTAAAATTGGTATTCCAAACACCCCAGCACTCAGGACGGAAAGCAATTAGTGTAGCATGTATTTGCCAGAGCCATTGAAGTCATTTTGAGCCCACTCGGCCGTACCAAAATCCTCCAATCGGGCAATCTCCAAAATCCTGCCAAGCCGCGGCTAAGCGGCTTGCTGACAGCTGGCGATGGCTGGCTTATTTTTGGCTTGGCTCACACGGCTAGCCGAAGCCGAGCCGAGCCGCGGCAACACTACGGCCGGCTGGCTGAGTTGGAAGCCTAGCGATTCTGGGTTGATTTTGACGAATTTCTTGTTGTTTTTTCCCATTTTGCGATACGAGTTGGAGGTAGCAAACCTGGATGCAAAGGAGAGTGTTATAAAGGCCCGCTTGACTCAGATATGACTCAGAGGCGATCGACGATCGAGAAACTGGCTGACTCGAACGGAATGGGTAGAAAGGACCCTCGAATATACGGTGTGAACTTAGATCCGGAGTCCCGACAAAATTGCCCCGATGGCCCGTCGAACTATGGGCCAGAGTCCCGACAAATGGGTTCCGGCGGCCGGTGAACCCTGATCTGAAGTCCAGACAATGGCCCGTGGGCTGATCGAAGTCTGATCCAGAGTCCCGACATCGGCACAGCGACCCAATATGAGGTGGAGAGAGCGGCTCGCGTAAACTAAGTTGATGGCACATTGTTCGCCATTGTTCGTCGAGCACGGCTCCATGTTTGTAGTAGATAATTAATTACAACTCTACCTGATGCTCTTCTCAGGACAGTGCGCTTTACACACCTTCCAGTTGGGTCGTTTCTCCTGCTGCTCCCACGAGACGACGCTGTCAAAGAATTCAGTGGTCATGTCGACATCCATCAGTGCCACAGCTCACAAGATACTCAGTTAATGGATGAGAGGGAACAGCTGTCCAAAAGGATGGCAAGCCTGAATACGGTTCGTCGTCGGGGTCAGGTAAATATTCACATACTGGAGCTGTCAGAGGACGATTGCGGAGACTAGGGGAACTTTAGCAATTTTTAGCGAATTTTTTGAACTCTGATCCAAAGTCCCGACATCGGCGATTTTGGGTCGAACTCAGAGCCGGAATCCCGACACGATTTTGGGCGGGGGTCGGGACGAAAGTCCCGACAAAATTTTCGAGACGCCGAAATTCCGGATCTAAGTTCACACCGTATATTCGAGGGTCCTGGGTAGAAGAGCAGACGATGATGTTTACGTAATTGCATCACGGACTCTCCCTTCGCCGTCGCCAAACAGCCGCAATTGGCCCTCTGTTTTGCACTCCCATCTTCTTCTATGTCTGCTTCCACGGAACGCTTCATTCAAACTGTATTCGGTCTTGATCCAAATGTGGAGGAAGACACTGTCCGCCTCATGGCGTTGGACCTGCAAACTCGCTACTCTGAACCCCAGCGCCACTATCACACTCTGCAACACATTTCTCACATGCTCCACGGCTACGAGTCGTGCGGCGCGTCTAGTGGAGCCATAGAGCTTGCAATATGGTTCCACGACTGCGTATATGACCCAGTCCGAGGTGGGCCTTGGAATGAGAGGGAGAGCATCCGTGTTTGGGAACGGTTCGTCCAGTCGACGGGTTCGGACATCATGGTGCGCTACATCTATCTGCCTCGACCAAATCCTATCCTCAACCGCAGCAGAAAGAGCTGAAATCCCCTGTCTCCACACTCATCGAGGCTACCATCTCCCACTGTATTCCGGAGGTCATTCCGGACCATCTCGACGCTTCCCAGGTCGCGATCTTCCTCGACCTCGACATGCGCATTTTGGCCGAATCTTCTGAGATCTACAGCAAATATTCACAGGACATCCGAGAAGAGTACTCGCATTTTCCAGCAGAGGTTTATCGTGCTGGGCGCGTCAAAGTCCTGGAGCAGTTCTTGTCCCGTGAGCGTATATTTTTGGGTCCTGGGACAGAGGATATGGAACAACGAGCCAGGACGAATATACGGGAGGAAATTGAACGACTTGTGTAGAATGACGATCAATGCACTTTCTTCTTTGTGGATACAGTGGGCGCACCTCTCCAGCATGCCTCCGAGAACGTTCAAGTGTACCGTGATTCAACGGGACAAGGGTGCGCCGATACCGTTCACGGTGACCGTGAAGCGGTCGAACAAGGAGGATTGGTCGACACAACCGGCGCTTTGGATGCACTCCATTCAAGCTTCATTGCTCTGCGAAACATGTGCATAAGGAAGGAATGTATCCAAACTAGATTCACTCACTTTTATATGCTGTCTTGGAGGTGGTCCTCAATACGGTCTGATGGTCTCCCCACACCGACCCGATATATGCAGCAAAGCCACAGCAAATAATACAACGCCAACGTCCCGATTAGGGAATTTTCTGCTTCGTCAGCATGACGACGGCCAGTCGACCGAGTCGACCGACTTGCGTGGTGCGCGTTGAGGCTTCGGGACCGAAGAGCCGTTCTACGGGGATTCGTTGGATAGAGCTGGATTTTGCGCCATATAGCGCCATATTCATCGTTGCCAGACAACACGTCGCGCGTGCGTCCAGTGTCCATATGCACAGAAAGGTTCACAAATCCCCGATGCCTTCCGGGACTCGCCACGAGGATGCGTCGAATGTGGGTTGAACGCTTCCGTTTGACGGTACGCGTAACGCTGCCAAGAGGCAAGTCGAGTGTTTGATCAACAACTTTTCTTTCTTGATCTTGACCACAACAACCACTTAGACCATGTGGCTGGCTTGGCCATATGTCCCTCTTGGGCACTCCAACTCTCCTTTCCCTCCATTCCACCATCAACCTTTCGAAAAATGAATGTCGGACGGATCTTGGTTCGGTTAGCGCCTTGACGATCACTTTGCCGACATGATTACATCCTTTAAATAGTGTCCACTGTCTTGTCTCAGATTCTCATCCGCTCCCTCTCCATGCCCTCCTCCGTATTTCCTCTGGATCGACTTATCTATCATGTCTATCTCACATGCCTGCCGTTCAACCCCGGTTCCACCAAACACCTATGTTCGCCCGGCGCGCCCTGCATCCTAGCCCGCGCCTTCTTGTCTCCAGTCCTTGACCTCAGACTCGTAGCGTCCTCTTGGAACACTGCAGTCCTAGCCTTTCAACAAACCAAACGCGGGGCCTTTTTCGAGCAAGTGGAAGACGGCGTGTATTACCCCCACCCATGGCACATCAACACCCGTATCCGCAAAGCGGTACTCCTCTCGCGCTACCGCGTGTTCTACACCATCGCCTCCGAAGATGGTCGGTAACATCTATCTATCTGTACGCTTGCCGACGATGCCACCTCCTTCCAGGCAGCCGTGGGGTATTCCTAGCTTACGACTTGGGTGAAGGGTGCGCCGCCGGAAGACAGGTCGTCATCAAGGCGTGGGTGGAAAACTCGGATTTCGAATGTCAGCGCGAGGTTGCGGCGTACCGTGCTCTCAGCGCTAGTGCCGGTCTAGGTCCGTGTAAGGGCGTACCCACGCCCGTCGGCTTGCCCCAAGCACAGCATGACCCCATGTGTGACCTCTATGCGCTTGTCCTTCCCAAGTTGGGCCCAACGCTCGAGGACCTTCGTGCTCTCCTTCCTGATGGGAGGTTCGATTTGAGGATGGTGTTGGTTGTTGCGATCCAAATGGTTACTCTTTAATCCTCACTTATTTTTTGTAATGCTAACACCATGCAGATTGACCGCTACCAATCCATCCACGCCCGCGGGCTCATCCACAACGGGATGAAGCCCGCGAATATCTGCCTCGCACCTCGAGATAGCTCGGACCCGCCGGGGATGCTTTACTGCATTGATTTCGGCTTCACAACCGAGCTGGATGTGCACGCCGAGTCTCCGCTGCCCAGCCCGCATCGGATTGACGCCATCGGGAATCGGCGATTCATGAGTGTGTTCGCACATCACGGAATCAGTGCGTCTTGCCATCTTATAGCGACTCAAGTTGGTTGAATTTATGCAGGTCAATCTCAACGCGACGACCTCGAGTCCCTCGCATACCTGCTCTCGTACCTCTTCCACGGCCAACTGCCGTGGGACCCTCCCTCGACTTCTACGAGTCCTACTCGATCGAGCTCCATGTCTCCCGAAAATCGAAAGAACCAGCAACAGCAGCCACACGTCTGGCGCCTCAAAACAGCCACCTCAGCCTCGGTCCTCTTCCGCGACATGGACGATTGCTTTACGGAGTTTTGGCGTGACTTGAAGGGGTTGGGGCACGCTGAGATGCCGGATTATGCCAAGATTCGGGGGAGGTTTGTGAGGTGTTTGGATCAGGTTGAGCGCAATAGTGGGCAGGGAGAATTCGGGTGGTTGGATGTCTGGGATCGGGCGAGTGCATCGTAGAAGGGTGGGTGGTTTTTTGTCTGTTTTGTGGGTTGATTGGTTCCTTTTGGGCTCGGGGTTCTTTGTTTGAATGCATTGCTTTGAATTCCACTTTATAGGCTATCGTCTCAAGTCTCGAACCTCTTCCTAAACAACACCTTGGCACTCCTATTCGCCCCGCAAGTCGTCCCAAACCACTCACTGGGCGGACGCACCCCCTCCTCTTCCAACCGGATATCGTACTGCAAGAGAATGTACGCGAGCATGAGTTTCAGCTCGGTCACAGCGAAGAACCTCTGTAATGCATTCTCAGAAATCTTGATCTTCCAGAGAGAAACGTGAACAAACCCCAGGACATGCGTGTTTCCCGAGACCGAAGGCCAAAAATGCTGGGTCGGGAGTGGACATCTGATACTTGCTGCTGCCACTTCCCTCACTCTCCTCGGCCTCGCGCATCCGGGCAAATCGAAACCCGTCAAACTTCTCCGCGTCCTGATAATTGCCTTCGTCGTGGTGAGTGGCGTACGTTGCAGCGGTGATGTACGTCCCCATAGGAAGGTGCGTTCCGTCGGAAAAGGTGAATCCAGAGGGGGAGAGGACTTTTCGGTGCATGTTTACTGGCCGATTTTTAGTTCTATTGTATTACGGAGGTGAGGAAGCGAAGAACTTACTCGCGCTGACTCCATTGAATCGCTGCGACTCGCGGAGGAAGCTATCGAGCTTGCAACATCGTCCCAATGTAGCTTTGCTCCACCCGTTTTCTTGGGACAGAGCAGCCTCTACCTCTTCCCTCAACGGCGCGACGTACCTTGGCTCCGCAGCGAGATGATATAAAGCCTGCGTGAACGAGTTGGCTGTGGTGTGCACTGCGAGGAAGTTGATTTGCATTATGCGCTGGATGAGTGCTGGGATGGTTTTCTCTTCCGGGGAGTCTGCGGGGGCGTGGGTGATGAGCCAGGAGATGAGGTCGTTCTGGAAAGGGTTTCGGAACTGAGGTCGGATAGTCGAGTGGGTTGAACGCACCGGGTCGACGTCCTCGTCGTGAGTTTCCTCCTTCCTGAGACGTTCTTCGATTATGGGAGCGAGATGCTTGCTCGCTCGAGAGGTTCCGCGGCGTAGTGGCGAAACGAGCGGGCCGACGATGCTAAGCAAATAGTCTCATCCATCCAAATTACGTTTTTCTGCAGGCACTCACGGCTTCAAGGCGTCCGGAAACAAGTTGATTATTCTCGCCCGCTTGATCACATTCTCTGCATATTCGATGGTGAGGTCTCTGTAGTCTGCATTGCGGCCTAATGTTAACCTATTTCAAGTTATGCTTTCCGATGAAGTGAGAATGCGCACAAAGTTCAACGCCGACGAATAACCTGTTACTCGTCCGAGAGACGATGCGGAGGACGGTCTCGAGCGCCGGAAGGGCGACCCAACCTGCAGCGCGCAAGTCAACTCAAACGGGGTAGAGAAATTCAGACAATCGATTTACCACCGCCTGCAATCAACTTCACCCCGACCTCATCCCCAAACGCGCAAACAACCTCGTCCCAAACGTCAAGGAGCCTCTCATTCGAGCTCCTCGTCAGTTCTCTTCTTACTACCATTTCATGGTACGGCGTTTCCACGAACCTCATGCCGAGGGTATACTTGACGGCGAGGGTTGCGCCGAATCCATGTGCAGGGGAGAGTTCGTGTTCGGGCGCCTTGCGGAGGTCGGCGATGAGGCGCGCGGAGGACAGGACGTACATCCATTTGTCGGGGTAGGGGACGCGGAACATTGGTTTATGCTGCGACTTGTGGTCAGTCCCAGGGTGAATGAGGTGGGGAACTTGAAAGAAAGCGTACTTGGTTATACCCCTTCTGAATAATCTTGGGCGCGTTCTTGAGGTATTCGAGCGCCCCGAGGTATGAGGAGAATATGCCCTCTGGGCCCATGGCAGGGACAGCGGCATGCGCCTTCCTGTTCTTCTTCAACCAGATAAAGACCACAAGGCTGATAGAGAGTGCGAGTAGACTGGGAGTAAATTCCATGAGTTCTTATCCCTCCATAGCTCGACTGGCCGCATTTTAAACTTGGGTGCACGTAATTTCCCTTACGGCGCTGCCGAGGTTGAAATCCAGTATACGTTCCTGTTCTGGAAGATCGCACCGCAAACCCGATTCTTCGAATTCCTTGTCCATCGGGTGTCGGAGCGGCCGTGCAGCGCGGGATGGAGCGGCTGGTGGGCAGTAGGTTTCTGGTCCTCGGGATGTTCGTGCGGCATCCAAAGTGCATGTCCAATGAGTGGCCCAGAATATTTTGACGGATTTTTGAATGGAAAGGAACGATGCCGAGCTTGTAGGTTGAAAGTGTTGGCATCAACTTGGCATAAGCAAGAATAGTAAGATTTCGCCGTCTGGTGTCATTTGGATGGCGTACATGTTCAATAGATATCTTGCTATTCACTCCATCCTTCCGTCTGAACCCGGCAATCCACTGAGCACGGCAAGACTCGGTTCAACGGCTCGATTCGCCAGTTTCAACCAGTCACGTGCTATTGGTTGAGAATGTTCAAGGTCGAACGAGAAGATCAAATTGTTATTGTGCGCACTGCAAATGTCGACTAACTTGAAGGGGAGACGGAAAAATCCATCTTGTCAAAGCGGGCATATAGGCCTTTGTGATCCAACTGCCGCCGTTGAAGAGCGCCCAGAGGGGCATATAATCCACGGTTCAACTTAACCCAGGAGGCAACCACCCGAAGGCGAGCTGACTGTTCTCCATACGTGTGCTCCAAGCTGCCTCAATGGTCAACCTCCATTTGCAACCGTGAAGCTGCCGCTGATGGGGTGAAAAAAGCCAAGATGTTGTATTTCTCATGAGAAGTTTAACCCCCAGCAGGTTCCGTCGCCCTTCCGCTTTGCAATGTCATGGGGCAGCTCAAGTGTTATCTAGAAGTCGCTGTGCCGCGGCCACGGACACAGAATGCTTTGTCCGAATTTTCTCCGGGTGCTTGTTTGAGCTATGATCCGTGAATGCCGCAGGTCAGATCTTCCCCGCATCACGTGGCGGCGTGTCAAGTGATTACTCGGCGAATTGTCGGACAAACAGCGTTTGTATATACCATCGGTTACCCCACAACTTTTCACTCCTCCACCATCATGGCTCCCTCCGATTTTGCGCACGCCAATGTCGCAGACGTTGTCGACAAACTCACCACCGACGAGGCCATCCAGCTCATCGCCGGCGTCGGATTCTGGAAGACGCACGCCGTCGACCGTCTAGGCATCCCTGCGGTCAAGGTCAGCGACGGCCCCAATGGTATACGCGGCAACCACTTTGTTATGGGCACCCCAGCAAAGTGCCTCCCGTCGGCAACCGCGATGGGCGCAACCTGGGATCCCCAGCTCATCCATGAAGTCGGTCTCAAGCTCCTCGCGGCCGAGGCCAAGCTCCGTGCAGCGTCCGTGATTCTCGCGCCCACGTGTAATATCCAGCGGGTGACTAGGCGCTTCTTATATATATAGAAACGTGCTAATGGCCGCCTAGAATCCTCTCGGTGGTCGGGTACGGCCTCCTTGTTGCCACCAAACTCGTTCTCATTCCGTCGCAGAGTTTTGAGAGTTTCTCAGAAGACCCTCACCTCTCGGGCATGATCGCAGCAGCGTACGTTAATGGAGTCCAAGACGGCGGTATCGGAACTACAATCAAGCATTTCGTGTGCGTGTTGAGCAGATATCGTATTGCTCTCACTGAGCCCATTGGACAGCGCCAATGACAAGGAAAACGATCGCATGGCTTACGACAGCATCCTCAGCGAGCGTGCGCTGCGTGAAATTTACATGATGCCCTTCATGCTCGCGCAGAAATACGCTAAACCTTGGTCATACATGACCGCGTGCGTCGTCCACGAACTTTTTTCCTTGCTACGTTTCTTGTTTACGCTGCGAACAGATACAACCGCATCAACGGCACACACGTCTCCGAAAACCCTCTGATTATCCAGAAAGTCCTGCGTGACGAGTGGAAGTTTGATGGTTTGGTGAGTGCTTCCGCTGTTGAATTCAAACTTTCTAATTTTGTGTAGGTTATGAGCGATTGGTTCGGCGTCTACAGCGTCGACTTGAGTATCAAAGCCGGCCTCGATCTGGAAATGCCGGGGGTCAACAAATGGCGCTCGCTCGATCTCGTTAACCGGTCTATTCAATCCCGCAAGCTTACCGTGCGGGATATCAAGAAACGCGCGAACAATGTGCTCGAGCTGGTCAAGAAGTGCGCTGCCGGGGCTCCCGAGGTCCGCGTGTCCCATCTCATTTGTTCAACGGCCACAAAACAATTAATCTCTAGGTCCTCGACGGCGACGGTATCGAACGCACCCTCGAATCGGAGTCCGACAAGATCCTGATGCAGCGCGTCGCTGCCGAGTCGATCGTCCTGCTCAAGAACACCGACGGCGTCCTACCCCTCCAACCCTCCACACTCAAGAAGCTCGCAATCGTCGGGCCGAATGCGAAAGCTATGGTTTTAAGTGGCGGGGGATCGGCTGCACTGAAGCCCTCGTATTTCGTTTCACCGTATGAGGGGATCGTGAATGCGGTCAAGGCTGCGAATCCGGGTGTGGAGGTGACGTACTCGGAGGGTGCGAGGGCGTACCTTACTTCGCCTTCGTTGGACTATGTTCTTCTCACTGCGGCTGACGGGTCTGCGGAAAGTAAGAGGGGGTGGCTGGGTTCGTGGTACCGGCACGCGAGCGATGAGGGTATGGAGGCTGTTGGGGATGTTGTCAAGGTGGATTACTTTGACGAGACGCGGATTTTCATTAGCAATAGTGCGCCGGAGGAGTTGACCAAGAGGTGGACGCTCAAGTTGAGGGGGTATATGCCCAAGGTGGAGAAGGATACGCCGTTTGAGTTTGGGTTGATCTCGGCGGGGAGGGCCAAGGTGCGTTGGTTTTCGATTCGTTATCTTTTGCAACTTGAGCTGACTGCGAATGTAGTTGTATGTCGACGGTCAACTGGTCATTGACAACTGGACGAGGCAGCGTCGCGGAGATGCGTTCTTTGGGTGTGGATCGGAGGAGGAGCAGGGGGTTGTCACGCTGAAAGCTGGAGTCAGCCATCACGTCGAGGTCGTTTTCGTGAATGTGCGTGCGCCGGCGGATGGAGATGAGGATGAAACTCTCATGGATAGGTGTGTTATCCCTTCTTCTTCCCAATACCAACTGTTAATCCGTCAACAGCAACCCTGGTATCCGACTCGGCGGCGCAGAGGTCGTCGATTCTGATGCTCTGCTCGACGAGGCGGTGGCGCTGGCCAAGGACGCCGATGCAGTCATTGCGATTGTGGGACTGAACGCTGATTGGGAGACGGAGGGCAACGATCGGGTGACGCTTGCGCTTCCTGGGAGGACGGATGAATTTGTCGAGAGGGTTGCGGCTGCGAATCCCAAGACGATTGTTGTTACCGAGTCGGTGCGTCCTTTCTCTTTCCTGGCCCAACAACCGTTGAGAAGACTCGTGTTTCAGGGCTCGTCGATCCTCCTCCCTTGGACGGACAAGGTCCCTGCGATGGTGCACGCATGGTACCTGGGTAATTCCACCGGGGACGCTATCGCCGATATTCTTCTTGGACGCGTGAATCCGGGCGGCAAGCTTTCGTTGACGTTCCCGAAGAGGGAGGAAGACGTCCCTTCGTATGGACATTTCCATTCAGAGAACGGGAGAGTGAGATATGCGGAGGATTTGTACGTGGCGAGTCGGTTTGCCTTTTTTTCCCAGACGCGGGTGGCTGATCATGAATGGTTTGAAAGGGATACAAGCATTTCCAACATCGGAACATTGAGCCGCAGTTTGCTTTTGGGCACGGTCTCTCTTACACCACGTTCGAATTTTCCAACCTCAAGCTCTCTGCGCCCTCCGTATCTCCGTCTACCGGCGAATTCTCACTGACTGTTTCAATGGACGTCACCAACACGGGTTCCGTCGCTGGTGCCGAAGTGGCGCAAATCTACATATCGTTACCGCGTACTTCGGAACTTACGCACGTGCCCTTGCAGCTCAAGGGGTTCTCCAAGGTGTTGCTTGAGCCGGGGCAGACGGCTAGTGCGAGTGTCGAGTTGGACAAGTACGCTGTGTCGTATTGGGATGATCGGTTCAGTACGTGGGTTGTTGAGAAGGGGGAGTATGGTGTCAAGGTTGGTGCGGGGAGTGATCGGTTGGGGCTTGAGGCTGTGTTTGGGGTCGAGAAGGGGTTCGAGTGGCAGGGACTTTGAGTGGTTGTACCGATAGAATTGTAATGGATTGACTTGCGGACTTTGAAATTTTTCAACATGATACCGGGACTTTGGTTGAAATCACACATGCTGATTCTGAACTTGCTGGTTGCTTCATTCAACTGCAAGTATTTCGGGTGGTCGTGGCGATTGCTATGCTCTCTAGGAGCATGAGCTCCGAGTCGGCTCTCGGAACGCAGCCCAGGTATTTAGAAGACTGATTACGCAAGAATCTACCTTGCGCTCTATTCAGAGGTCTCCCAGAAAAGCTCAACGTCGGAAACAGAGCTTCATCCGAGTAAAGAAGGATTCTATTTCCAAGCCGGCCGAGGCCTGAGTGGCCTTCCAACTGGTTCCCGAATCAGAGAAGCAGCGGCGGAATAGACAGCTCGAGGTTCGGAGATCAGATAGCGTTGCGCTTGGGCAACACTCGGAGTAAGCTCGGACCCTGCGGAGTTTGAATTTTTTCAACCATGAATGACTGGCGGTTGAAAAACTTTGAGTACTTGCTGTTCGAAAGACTTTGGCTACTTATTGTTCAGGTAAACTCAGATTTGGAGGTTCTCCATCGTTCGGCTAGGCATCTGCCCGCCAGTGCGGGATGCTGCACTCGGCGATACTTAACGGACCGCCCGGGACTGATCGAGACGGGCGGCCCGCTCGAGGGGTGACATGAAAAAGGTTCTCATGGGCTCAGGCTCACAAGAGTAAGAAGGCGGGGCAGGTAATTTCTGCCATCCATCAAACGGACAGAAACGGACTTGGTTGCAAAATCTAAATACCGCAATGACCTGAGAGGACAGCTAAATTTGAACAGTCGCCCGTGTGATAACTTGTAAGCCTCTTTCTCTTTGAGAGACCGGGTCTGATTAGATTCGTGTGAATCTTGGACGCGGGAGAGGATATCGTAACTGCGCGGCGGAGGGGCTCGTTAGCACCAATTTTCTGTTGCTTCTTCGAAAAGATGCCCGAGAAGTCCAGGGACGCCGAGTTAACGTACAACTGGTTTCATTGAGAACTTGTCTGGATCCACCCCACTTGCAAACCATCCACAGCAAGCAGAGATCCTTTAATTGACTCAGTTGACTCCAATATCAACTCTATATAATGGATCCTCGATATTCGGCAAGCGGCCGGCAAGTTCAATTGAAACTTGCCGCAAATTACGGCACTCATGCCATTACGTCCTGCTTCCATCTCCCTTCTGTTCTACGCCCACCATGCCCAGCACAAACAGTACGGGCACGCCCACAGATGCCTGCAGCTGATACCTATTCCTCTCAGAATATTCTCCCCGTTCCTGTCCGTGGGCATGATCCCCGGGAGACCACAACGCCGAATGGACTTGAACTACATGGAGGCTATGGCTGGCGCGAAAGAGTTGATAAAGAGTCGGCAAGACGCTGGTCTCCTCAGCAAATCTCGCAATGCCTTCTCTCAACAAGGTCTCTCTCCTGTCAGCTGCATCCCTGGTTGTCGTCGCTGCTCTCGTCGGCGGCACTCCAGGCTGGAAATTCACCACCAAAGGCCATTCGGGAATCCTCGCCCTCGAGGCCGTTGTCGTCTCCCCGACCCTCGTACTCATGTTCGACCGCGCCACTGACGACCCGCTACACACTGCCGATGGTAAAGTCGCCTGGGGGGCGCTCTGGAATTTGGAGACCAACGAGCCGACGGCGGTCAAACTCCAAACTGATTCGTTCTGTGCGAGCGGAAGTATCTTAAGCAACGGGACCATGGTTTGCATTAACTCCTCCTGCTCGATGCTGGATTCTGACACCCAAGTCGCAGGTCAGCGTCGGCGGAAACGTGCCCGCCGCGGAAGACCTCTGGCTCACGAACGCAACGGACGGAATGACTGCGCTCCGGTTGTTCGGCCCCTGTACTGACCCCGCCGGGGTAAATTGCACCGTGTTTGAGGATATCAATACTGTACATTTGGCGGAGAATCGATGGTATCCGACGACCATTCGAATTTCCGATGGTTCATTGGTGGGTCGACGAACACGTTGTTGGCAACTTTGAAATAACTGAATGTCACAGATGATTATTGGCGGAACTCATGAGCTCACGACCTTTTACAACACGGATCCTGCAAATACCTACGAGTTCTTCCCCTCGAAGGACGGCGGCGTCCCTCGGCATTCCCCGCTTCTGGCGCGTACTGTGAATGTCAACCTTTTCCCTCGGCAAGTCTGCATCCTTATCGTCGTGAGCTCGATTCTAATCCTGGAGTCACAGTGCATTTGCTCTCCCAGATGGAAAGGTCTTCATACTCGCAAACAACCAGAGCATCATATACGATATCGAGAACGACATGGAGACGCTACTTCCTGACCTGTGCGTTTCTCCCTCTGTAGACGTGGAAACAACTGATTCACAAGCATGCAGCCCCAACGGCCAACGCGTCTCCAACCCCTTCGATGGCACCGCCCAACTGCTCCCTCTGTACCCGCCCTCGTACACGCCCACGATCCTCGCCTGCGGAGGCTCCAACAAGTCCGATGTAACACCCATCTCCGAACTCTCTTCGCAGGACCCCGCGCTAGCGCAATGCAGTCGGATTACCCTCACGCCCGAGGGCATCGAACGGGGGTGGGAGCTAGATAGTCTGCCTCAGGGACGGATGCTGCCCGAGATGATTCCATTGCCCAATGGTCAGATCCTCATTATCAACGGTGGGCAGACGGGGTATGCCGCATATAGCTCTGTTGGGTTTCGGACTGAGGCGGAGGTGGGCAATTCAAACGCGGATCATCCGGCGTGAGTACCTGTCTTTTAGTGCGGGTTGGAAGACACTTAACTGATTGCAGGTTTACACCGATTTTGTATACTCCTTGGGCTCCCCTGGGCAGTCGGATGAGCCAGGAGGGGTTACCGGCGACGGACATTGCGCGGATGTATCACTCGACTGTTAGCTTGACGCCGCAGGGGTGAGTGCTTCAAATCTTCGGCGTGCGCCGTACTGGGTCCTGACGATTTGTAGCAACATTTGGCTCGCGGGTAGTAATCCCAATGCAAACACGACTGTCTTCCCTCCAGGCGTGCCGGGCTACTCTACGTGCGTAGCTCTCTCAGCTCGGCATCGAAGTTCTGATTAGCTAAAGTGAATTCCGCGTCGAGACGCTCGACCCGCCCTACATGGAATTACCCCGACCCATCCTGTCCGATGTCCCACAAAAGATTGCTTTCAATGAGAATTTCACTATTGGCATTGACATCCCGGAGGGAGCGTCGACTTCATCTATTCAAGGTCCCGCCATCTCTTTCCGTTTCTCCACATGTACTCAACCTATGTACTCACAGTCGCTCTCGTGGACCTGGGATTCTCGACTCACGCCTTCCACGCGAGCGCCCGCGTTGTATTCATGAACTCGAACCTCTCAGATGACGGGAAGGAGCTGACGATCACAGCTCCGCCGAATAACAGGGTGTATCCGCCTGGGCCTGGTATGTCTCATCTCGCTGCTGAATTTGCCATTATGAATGGGATTGCGCAGCGTACATTTTCGTCACGGTGGCAGATGGCACGCTGACCAGTCAAGGGGCGCATGTGATGGTTGGGACGGGTGGAAATCCGCCTGTTGCGGACCAGGGGGTGCGGTTGTGAAGTCAAAGTGTTTAGATTATGCATGCTAGAAGCAATCGTCATGTAATTTGTAACAATGGACTCATTTCTTCTATTCATGATCAAGTTCAATACAATTTTGAACCTTGAGCACGTGACCTTTGGTTGAAATCGAGTGTCCAACTCTGACCCAGTACATTGCCAGTAAAAGGAACATGTGTACGGAGTGGACTAAGCTGTGTATTGGAGTGTAATGAAATGTGGATTCCACGGAGGTGAGGGTCAGCCCCCGGTCGGTTGAAACTTGGTACGTACGACAGGAGAAATGTAGCTACGAGCGCAATGACTTTTCTGTGCTCCATCGTTTAGCCATGCATCTGGCCTCTGGATTCCAGCGTGGGATTCGGGACTAGGGGATACTTAAGGGACCGTCCGGAACCGATGTCACCGAGAAGGGCGGCGAGCTCGAGAGGTGACACGGAAGAACTTTCCCCGCTCAGACTCGCAGGATGAGTAAGAAGGCGGCAACTCGTAGTCCTGAAACTAGTACCAAACGGACAGAAGCGGACTTGGTCATCGAATCCAAGTACCGCGATGACCTGAGAGGACAGCTAAATTTGAACAGTGTAACTTGTAAGCGTTTCGCTGTGAGACGCCGGGCTGATTACATTCGTGTAAGTTTCTGACGAGGGAGAGGAGATCGTAACTCCGCGGCCTAGAGGCGAGCTCGGATGAATTTTCTGTGGCTTCTTTGAAAAAGAAGCCCGAGAAAGCCAGGGCCGCCGAGTCCGTACGACGGTTTCATTATCGAATTGTCTGGATTCACGTCCACTTGCACAATGCACAGGGCAGAGGGAAATCCGTTGCTCAGGCCTCTCCATACAATGGCCACCCTCGATATCCAGCCAGCCGAGGGCGAGTTCCAAGTTGAATCAAATCAAACGATCAAAGATTCAAACGAACTTGCCGCAAATTACGGCACTGGTGTCATTACGTCACGTTTTCATCTCTCTTCTAAGTTCTTCACGCCCATGTACTTTCGGCGGAACCACTCAGCTGATGGCTCTTCCGTTCAAAATAATCTCTCCGTCCTTGTCCGTGGGCATGATCCCCGGATGGCCAGAATGGTGAACGCACTTGAACGACATGACTCTGGCTGGCGCGAAAGAGTTCATAAAGAGTGGGCACAACGCTGGTCTCTTCAGCACCGCTCCCAATGCCTTCTCTAAACAAGCTCTCTCTCCTCTCAGCTACACTCCTCGGCGCTGCCCTCGTCGGCGGCACTCCAGGCTGGAAATTCTCCACCAAAGGCCATTCGGGAATCCTCGCCCTCGAAGCCATCGTGGTCTCCCCGACCCTCGTACTCATGTTCGACCGTGCAACTGACGACCCACTCCATACCCCCGACGGCAACGTCGCCTGGGGGGCGCTGTGGAATTTGGAGACCAACGAGCCGACGGCGGTCAAACTGCAGAGTGACTCGTTCTGTGCCAGCGGAAGTATCTTGAGCAACGGGACCATGGTTCGCATTCACTTATTGTGCTTGACGCCAGATTTTTACGCACAAGTACCAGGTCAGCGTCGGCGGAAACGATCCTGCCACGGAAGACCTCTGGCTCACGAACGCGACCAATGGGCTAAACGCCCTCCGGCTCTTCGGTCCCTGCACCGACCCCGCCGGAGTAAATTGCACCATTTTTGAGGATATCAATAATGTGCATCTGGCGGAAAATCGGTGGTATCCAACTACCATTCGGATTTCTGATGGTTCATTGGTAAGTCGAGTTCCTTTGCGATTCATCATTACTGAATACCGCAGATGATCATGGGCGGAAATCACGAGGCCACCACATTTTACAACACGGCTCCTTCGAATACCTATGAGTTCTTCCCCTCGAAGGACGGCGGCGTCCCCCGGCATTCGCCGCTTCTGGCGCGCACTGTGAATGTCAACATGTTCCCCCGGTAAGTCTGTATTCCCTTCGTCTACTTAATTCTGATCCTGGAACTACAGTGCATTTGCCCTCCCAGATGGCAAAGTCTTCATACTGGCAGACAACCAGACCATCATCTACGATATCGATACAGACACGGAGACGTTGCTTCCTGACCTGTGTGTCTCTCCCTCTGTAGACGCAGAAACAATTGATTCACAAGCCTACAGTCCCAACGGCCAACGCGTCTCCAACCCCTTCGATGGCACCGCCCAACTCCTCCCTCTGTATCCACCCGCCTACACGCCCACAATCCTCGCCTGCGGGGGCTCCAATAAGTCCGACTTGACACCCACCTCCGAGCTCTCTTCGCAAGACCCCGCGCTGGCACAATGCAGCCGAATCACCCTCACACCCGAAGGCATTGAGCAGGGCTGGGAGCTCGATAGTATGCCTCAAGGACGTATGATGGCCGAGATGATTCCGTTGCCTAATGGTCAGATCCTCATTATTAACGGCGGGCAGACGGGGTATGCCGCCTATAGCTCTGATGGGTTTCTGCCCGGGACGGAGGTAGGGAATTCTAATGCGGATCATCCGGCGTGAGTACCTGCAGGGCCTTTCTCTGAGTGCTGAGGATTGACTTGTCGCAGATTTACGCCCATTCTGTATACTCCTTGGGCTCCGCTGGGCAGTCGAATGAGCCAGGAGGGATTGCCGGCGACGGACATTCCGCGCTTGTATCATTCGACTGTTACCTTGACACCGCAGGGGTGAGTGCTTCAAATATTTGGGGTGCGTCGGACTAGTTCCTGACGGTATGTAGCAACCTCTGGCTCGCGGGTAGTAACCCCAATGCAAACACGACTGTCTTCCCTCCAGGCGTTCCGGGTTACTCCACGTACGTAGCTCTCTCAGCTCGGCATCGACGTTCTGACTAGATAAAGCGAATTCCGTGTCGAGACGCTCGACCCGCCCTACATGGAACTACCCCGACCCATCCTGTCCGATGTCCCACAAAAGATTGCGTTCAACGAGAATTTCACTATTGGCATTGACATCCCGGAGGGAGTGTCGACTTCATCTATTCAAGGTCCCGCCATCTCTTTCCTTTCCTCGTCTTCTCCACATGTACTCACAGTCGCTCTCGTGGACCTGGGATTCTCGACTCACGCTTTCCACTCGAGCGCCCGCGTTGTATTCATGAACTCGAACCTCTCGAACGACGGGAAGGAACTAACTATTACGGCTCCGCCAAATAATAGGGTGTATCCGCCTGGTCCTGGTATGTTTCATCTCGCTTCTGAATCTTCCAATGTCTTATAGGATTACACAGCGTACATTTTCGTCACGGTGGCAGACGGCACGCTCACCAGTCAAGGGGCGCATGTGATGGTCGGAACGGGCGGGAATCCACCTGTTGCGGACCAAGGGGTGCGGTTGTGAAGCCAAAGTATTTAGATTCTGGATCCTGACTGTTAAATCGTCATGCAACTCATTTTGTCTCCACGTTCGATTGCAATGATTTTTCAACCTTGAGCACGTGACCTTTGGTTGCAACGACTTGAGATCTTGAGAGCATTTTCTCGGTTGATCGCGTACTCTACCTATCTGATCAGTAGACGAAGTGCTAGTTCATCTGACACTGACAGCTGAGCGCTGATCACAGGGATCAGACCAAGGTCTAACTGCGTACACGATTGGAAACTAATGAAATTGAATGCAAATGGAATGTGCAAGAGAAAGTAGCTGCGAGCGCAATGTAAGACGCTGGGTCTTGTAGGTCCATACGGGAAATTAAAATCAAGGCGATAGGAGGAGGGAAGGAGTAGAGAATAAAGGGAGAGCTTTGAAACGGCGACTCGCTTGTTTGCTAATCCCGTACTTGAATCCCAGCGCACCCGATCGTTGCCATCCAATTAGAATCATGCTCAGATAAGTATATGGACTTTCCTTGGCTCGCACGCGACCGTTGGCCGAACCTTTACATAAAGAAAGAAATCGAAACTGACAAGAAAACACTACGATCATTGCTGCTGTACAAGAAAAACACTACGAAACTGCTGTACTTCATATCATAAAAGGGACCCATCTACGCAAAAGACCCAAAAACCACATCGGGCGCGACGTCGAATCGACAGCGCGCGGAACGCAGAAAGAGTTGGGCGTAAAGGTACCATCGGGGTCAGCAAGCACGCGCGCCTTCTTGAGCCTCTCATACTTCTCCTCGTCCTCATAATACGTGCGCCACACCGCGTCGAGGTTGAAGTTCCCGTAAGAGCCCCACAACACCCGGCGATCCGTCGTGCTGAACATTCCTTCGGGGCCGTTGGCTTGATCGTCCGTCTTCTGGGCCCACGCCTCGGCGTCTCGACGGTTTTCGGGGAGGTGGAAATTGTCGAGGACCATGCAGAGCGTCGTGTCGCGCCACTGTGGGAGAAAACGTGAGATGCTATGATGAAGGTGACGAGCAGAGATACGTACGCTGAAAGCCGTCGACTTCTTGTCCCCGTTCCGCGCGAACATAGAATGCTTCCCTCCGAACGCCTGTAGCTGCGCGACGAGAAATTGGCCGTTGTTCTTGGGAGCGACGATGGCATCCATACGATCCGTAGCCCACTGCTCCCATCCGTTCTCCGACAACGCCATCGAATTGGTGCAGTATGTGCGCTTGACGTACGGGAAAGGGTATTCGCGGGCCCTCGGCATGATCCACTGACGCATCAACTCTGAGACGGGCTTGGTCTCGACGCCGGTCGTGATTATGGAACCCTTTTCGAAACGTTCGAACCACTCGGGGTCGTGAGTAACGCCGTCGCCGAAGGAGACGAACTGCGCAAAGACGAAGATGACGGGGGGCATGGGGTCGGATTTGAGCAGGTCGAGATCCCGACGAACTTTGTGTTCAAGCCCGGGCATCGCCTTGGAGAACTCGCAATTCTCGCTCATGACGCTGACACAGAGGTCGTAGTTGCGAGGAAAGTCGACGTCGTCCGACGTGTTGGCGAGGTAACCGAGGATCGTCGCGAGCTTCTCCTTGTTATACAAAAGGACAGCGCGCATGCCAACGGAACCCTTGTGGTCTACGTCCCGCTGGACCTTGACCACAAAGTGCGTCAATACGCCAAAGTTGCCGGGGCTGCCGCCGAGGATAGCAAAGAAGAGGTCGGATGGGTCTCCAGGCGTGATCTCGCGCTGCACGCCAGCGTGGTCGACGATGTGGAGGGAAGTCACGGAGTCTGCGAGGAGCCCGAAGCTGCGTCCAAGTAGTCCGTAGCCTCCGGTCTGCACATGGCCACCGAGGTGGACACCGGAGCACTGGCCGTGCCCAACGAAGACGCCGTTGCTGGCGAGAAAGGTGTGGAACTCGTCGAGGCTATAGCTGACGCTGGCGCGTACCGAGGGACCCTGCGGATGGTCGGGCAAGTATTTGAGATCTATGTCGCGGCGCTTAAAGGTGTTACGCAAGTCGAGCTGGATATTGTTGGAAGAAGTGGACGAAGCCCCGCTGTACTGGTGGCCACCGGAACGAATGGCGATGGCGATGTTGTTCTCCCTCGCGTGCTCGATGACAAGTTTGATGTCGGCGACGTCGAAGGGCTGGACGATGAGACCCGGGTTCATGTGAGGCGCGTTGGGGTAGCTGGAGGAGGCGTATTGGTCCCTCTGCTTGGCGTAGTCGGGGTCTGCTGGCGTAAATTGGAGGCCTTGGACATCTTGGATCGTCTCCATGATGGTGGGAAGGAAAGAGGGTCGTTTGGGGGGCTCGATGGAACGACTTGTATAAATGTCTGCTGGCCGATTTCAAGCATCCGTCGATTTGATCCAGCTAGGCCCAGACCTTCTCGTTCGTCAGAGAGAAGAAGAGAAGCGCCAGTTTTGATTTGGAAATGTATCCACGGATGTTTCCGTGCACTGGACGCACGGCTTCTCTCTACCAAAAAATTGCTTGTGAACGGACGGAATTAGGATAAAACTTTGGATAACCAGAGAACTTGCCTTCTCGTCTGCCTGAGAAACTGTACCGGGGAGGAGTCAGCCTCGAGGCTTCTACTTGGCCCCACACCTGTTGCACGATCCTGCACGACGCACGAGCCTCCCGTGAACGTGTATCTAGAGAAGAAAGAAGGCGCGACTACCCGGGCTTCGGAAAGATATGATGCGCCACTGGGTGCCAACGGCCGAGAAATGAACTTGCTCGGAGTTTCGGAGGCTCCGGACAGATCCACCGAACGGAAAACCTTTGAACATATGTATATATCGAGACTCTGAATAAAATCATGAAGAGAGCCAGAGGCAAGGATTCGAGGCGTCAAAACCAGGAGTTGTCGCCGAACTTTGAGGCCTTGAGGAATCGCGTGAATCAGGAACGGGAGTCAGGCTGGCATCGAACAAAACATCTAAGAAAATTTTGAACAACCAGCGTGCAGAGAGTATGGAAGAACTTACCTACTCAACAGACCGCCGAAGGAACTCTATCGCATCAGCATACACCTTCTTCCCTTGCTCACTGACCTCCATCCCAGGATTCATCTTATCAAATCCATGCCCCACCCCCGATACGCCTACAAATTTCACCTCCTTTCCCCGCCGCTCCTGCTTCAACCGCTCCATAAACCTCTCCGCAGACTGGCAAAGCGGATCGTCCTCCCCCATCGTAACCCAAACTCGCTCGGGAAAACTCCCCGCCTGCGCATACGCTGGTGCAAGCCGTGCATCTGAATGCGAGACGGTCCCAGGGACGACGTAGCATGCGAAGAAGTGACGCATGAGCGCAGGCGGGAGAAGCGGGTCGGTCGAGGGGCGCGTTATATCCTTGGCGATGTCCATGGGGGGATAAAACACCGCTGCGGCGCTGACGTGGTCGGGACCCAGCAGACTCGCAAGGCCCAGAGCAAGGCAACCGCCCGAGCTGAACCCGCTGAGAGCGATCTTGGTGTGAGGATTTTGAGCGAGGACGTGTAGAGCGACGTCCTCGGCGTCTTCGAGCGGGAGAGGAAACGGGTTTTCTGGTGCCTTGCGGTAGTCGGTATCTACGACGACCCAGCCCAGTTTCTCTGCTACTGTCGCGCACCACGCTTCGTCTTGTCCGAGAGCGGGCACGCAGAACCCGGAGCCGTGGAAGTTGATGAGTATGGGCAGCGTTTGCTCACTGGAGGAAGTAGGTCGTTACCGCCGCACGCGAATCCTACGGCCTTGGTCTCGTGAGGGTATGGAATCTTCCACACGCGCTACTTTGGGGTCGCTGAAGGCAGGGAAAGGGTATCGGAGGCGCTGGAAGGAAATGAGGACCCGGAGGGCTTTTGTGGCGAACCAGAGGCGTAGGTAGGTGAGGGACCAGGGGTGGTGTCTCGACATTCGTGTCCTGGGTCGTACATAGATTGTGGGCATTAAATTGGGCGGCGACACGACGGTCTGTTGTCACCGCGGCAGAATCGTACGATGCTCTAAAGGGGATTCGGCGCGTCATTGGATCTCTTGTTTCTGAAAAGTTGAAGCTCGTTCAATATCGTGCCGGCTTGGCCGCCGAAGAGGGTGCCGGCGGCCAAGTCGGTGAGAGATGGAGCAACCTAGGTCGTAGGCTCGAAACTGCATGGGGACGGGAGGACGAGGGAAAAAAACACAGCGAAAAGGCCGAGTCAGGCTTTGAATCTCTTGACAAGTCGGGGACGAGTCTGAAGTCGAGGATGTGGCTCGGGACGAGAGCCGAAATGCTGTGCAACTACTTACACTGATCCGTCATTTTCGGAACGGGCCGAGTCCTCAGCCTCAGTCGGGTAATTATAAAGTACATACCTTTGGTGGCCTTGGTTCACAATAGTAAGGCGATTCTGAGGGCTCAGTTTCCTGAAAATATCGTTCAATATCGTTCCCCTGAGGTTTACACTGCGCCCTCAACAATCATACCGGTACCTGCCTCTTCCAATGCGCCGATGCTTCCAATGCGCCATCGGCGCATTCTCATACACACTCTTGAAGCACAGCGATTCTTAACTTAGCCTCCCCTCCTCAAAACCCAACCTCTCCATCCCATATATATAGTCTCTGTCAGCCCCACGAAAGTTCAACATCCGAGTCCGACAAACACGAACAAAGTTCAAAGTTGAACTTGCTCGAACAGTACCATTTCCAGTCATTCGAATACGCTTCGGAGTCGATTGTGATGTTGATTCTGATTTCGTTTCTCAAGTCGACTCTGGGCGTTTCTCGAAACGGCTCGAATTGCAGAAGCGACTCGGGAGTCGCTTCTAAACCCGTTTCCGTTTACATTTCCGTTCTCATTATCGAGAATCGATCGACCTTTGAAACGAGATCAGAATTGATCGTCCCTAAATAATATCGTGCTCCCGCTGGGTATCAAGTACCCTCGATACTTGAGTTGTGTGAATCAGTACTCCTGAGGGGAAAGTGCCCAAAAACCTGTTGCTCTGCCATCGACGCGTGAATATACGATGGAACGACGGGACACAACGATGTGTCTAGACTCTAGATGCTCTTGGTGATGATGAATGTCGAGTTGTGATTAGGACTCACCTCCGGAATCAGCCCTTGACCGGAGCCGAGTTTGAGCTGCATATAACTAACATTGTATTCTGCCTCGCAGCCGAGAACGCACCGAATAGATGCCCCCGTGAACCTGAGCTTTACAGGTTGGACAGCGAAATAATAATGTGATGTAGGGAGACGGACCTATGATGGTTGGAAACAGACAGTGCAGGTTCCCAATGATAGGAGGCCGGCGGCATTCCGTGTTGGCGAGAGCTCATTTTTCGGAGCCTCACAGCAGCGCTGAAAAGCAGCGCGAAAATAAGCCGGGGAAGCATTCTGTTGGGCGAAGACCACCCCGTGGCTCTACTTAATACGTAGGCCCGGTAAGCGCGGTGGGTCTAGTCCAGTACATTTCCGAGGAGAACTAATGCTGGTCAATGGCCATCGATGCACGTGTTTGCCGCCGCCAGTCCTGGATAGTAATAACCCCGTGCCACCGCTAGAACTTCGACCCGTAGCCACCCTAGGTCAAAGCTTGGTGGAAGCAACAGATACTTGCGAAACGCCGCCCGGAAGACGGTCTGGTGAAACGCGAGGTACCAAGCACGCGTCGTATCCGATGATGGTGGTATGAGACAAGAGTGGTTTCAAACTCCGACGTTGGTCATCAAACAAAATGGATCCATTACGCCGCGGACTGCACTCCTTTTCCGTCTTCCCTCGAGGGGATTGAACTTATTGGCAGGATGGGACTCGCTGGTATCTCGTCAAAAATTGTAATTGAGTAGCCGAGCCACAAAGAAAATGATGGTAAAGATGGTAAAGACATCCCCAGTCATGGCTCAGGCTCGATTCGAACGAGCAGTGTTGATCTGACATCTCTCTATTTCATGGCGTTGCCACACTGTGCGTCGCAGTCTTCAGTGGAAACACATTAAATAGTGCCAAGATTGCGCTCGCAGGTTGGCATCACGAAATTTCAACATTCAGCAAACATGAACAAATATCAAAGTTGAACTTCAGTAGCCTACTTGGACCGCGATTTGACCACAAACTCCCTATCCGCCGGGCTAATTCCAAACTCAAATTTTTCGAATTCAGCCCCCGCTTTCAAGTATTCACTCCGAATCATTTCAGCCTTGTCCTTTGTACGGGGGGTGATGCTGCATTTGAACGGCAAGGGAGGCATTGTGAGTCCCTATATCATGTGTATGTCTCAGCGGAGAAGATCGACGAGAAAAGGCTGGTATTACTTTTGCATACGCTGAGGGCGAGAGATCCGGTTTGATCTCATGCGCTGGCTTGAAGTCGAATGCCCATAGGAGATTCATCACGTTGATATTCTGAGAATTGGTCCTTCAATGAGCTGCAGATATACCAGAGAAAGACGCACAATCGAATTCTGGCCCAGATACATCCCTGGGCAGATCCTTCGACCCGCTCCGAATATTTGGTTCAGCGGCCGCACGTCGACTGCCTCGACACCAGGCTTGGCGCCATTCTCAGTCAGCAAGTATCTCTCCGGGATAAACTTCTCTGGCTGATCGTATATCTCTGCAAGGGAATTAACTCAGGCTGGATACCAGAACGAAACTCACCTGGGTCGTGGAACATGCCCCCTAGTAAGTGTCCGATAAGTAACCAACAGGATGAGAAGATCGAATGCTTACATGTGTTGACGTGTATAATTGTGTCTCTAGCAAAAGTGTGACCTCTGAACTAGTTGGGAAAATCAGTACCTGGATGTGAGGGAAGCCGTGCCTCTCACCTGGTCTGGAGCCGAAAACGCCCGATGAGAAATTGGAATAATCGGCCGAAACCGATGGCTTTCGAGAATGAGGGCCCGAATATAGGGCATTTGGTCGCCGAGAAGATCCTCCAAAGCAGGCATCCGATCCTGCCCAACGACGCGGTCAATCTCCTCTTGGGCCTTTTTCTGTACCTCGGGATGGGCGACCAGTGCCAATATCAGGGACGTCAAGTAGGCGGAGGTTGTGTCCGATCCACCGGTGATGAGGCTGCCTGCGAGGTATCTGGAGCAGGCCATCAGCCCAAGAAATCGATGGAAAATCAATGCTCTCACCCAATCTGTTCTCTGTCCATGCCCAACTCTTCTTTGCGCATCAGCCATTCTTCTGCGTAGCTCCCATTCGGCTGGCCCTTACGCAACCGCTCCTCAGTCCGCTCCAGCAAGCCGAAAAACAGTTCCCTTCTCAGCGCCCGGATCTCTTTCGCCTCGCGCTTCCATTTCGCCCAGCGTTCGGGAACGAATTTGAGTACGGGAAACCTGTCGATTGGGGGGGTGGCCCCTTCATCCAAGAAGCTCGTCCACCGACGTTCGACTTTAAAGAGCGCAAGGGTCTCGGGGGTAGAGTATTGAGGGGCTCGGGTTCCGTAGATGACAGACAGAATGACAGAATTGGAGTAGCGTCCAACGTGTTGGTAGAAGAACTGCGGTGTGCAAAGGATATCGTGAAGCAACTGCGTCGATTCGGCCTCTTGAATGGGGAGGTGATTTTCAGTGGCTTTCTGCGTCAAAATCGCGTGCGCCGCCTTGCGCAGAGTTCTCCAAGTATCATCTACAAATGCTTCAGTACGGTGAATTTCTTGAATCCGGGAAAGCACAGACTGTATTGGGAGAATCCCAATTCGAGGCGGCCGGTGACAAGTTCAATGATGTGTCTCACAGGCCTGTCCGAGGTCGTCGCACTCCGCTTTTCCAGAAATTCTTTCACCACAGATGCATCGCTCAGCACAATCGCGGTAGTGGATCCCATTTTGAGCTAAATATTTTTTCAGGGCTACGGAGACGGCGACGAAGGTTGACCAACTGAGTACATGCCACCGTATTGTTTAGCCCATTCGGTGAATCTTCGAAATAAGTCAGGCCAGAGAGGAAGAGGACATCGGACTCGGACACACTGGAGATAAACCGGTTTCGATTTAAACAGATGCAAGTTCCCGACCACTGGCAAGGTGGGCGGGCCTGGAGGCAGGCCGTCTTCACGAGAGCCCATTTTTCGGAGCTTGAAGATCGCAACGCTGGAGAAGAGGGCAATAGCTAACCAGAGGAGCATCTTGGGGTGTTGAGCGAATTGCCCAGCCGTGCTGGCTTTAATGCCCTTCTCGACCCTTCTGCATTGGATCCACGACGGCCTTACATACTTAGTTCGCACTATTGCGCTAATAACGGCCGCTAATAGCGGCCACTATTTTGACCTTCTTGAACCAGAGAGAAGTACTCACCCGCGGCCGCCCGTTTGCCTTGGGATATCGGCAGACACCCAGCTCCACGAAGACAGTTCAGCCCTGCGCATACAGCGCGGCGGAATGCAGTGAGCAGATTATCAATCACGTAGAACTGCAAATTGAAGTAACTCCCCTAGGGATATACTACGCCCTCGAGCGGACCACAAACTCCTGATCCTCAGGGCTCAGCCCATACTCGAACTTCTCAAACACAGCCGTCGCATCCACAAATTCACGCTCGATGATGTCGATCTTTCCCTGCGAGCGAGGGGAGATGCGGCATTCGAAGGGAATTGGGCCGGAGGTGAGTCCCTAGTTGGGTGTACAGCGTCAATATTATATTCTTTGGGATGAGGGACATGGAATCACCTTGGAGTAAGCGGAAAGGTCAGCCTTGATGGGCTCCCCAGCGGCGTCCAGCGCCGGCTTGAAGTCGAAGGCCCAGATAAAGTTCATGGTGTTGAGGTTCTGTGAGGTATGATCAGCAAAAATAGGCTAAAGGAATGAGTAACGACGTACGATAGAGTTCGAAGCCAGATGAATGCCCGAGCATGATCGCTGGAAGGGACGGTCAGTGAAGTATCTTCAAATGCACCGAAGGAAACTTACGCGCCCGACACCGAACGCTGGGTTGAGCCGCATGTCGCTAGCGTCAACGCCTGGTTTCGTGCCATGCTCCGAGGTCAGGTATCGCTCTGGGATGAACTCTTCAGGGCTATCGTAGAGCGCTAGAATGAGAGTTTAGATCGAGATGGACGTCTAAGAGGGTTGATTACCAGGGTCATGCAATATCCCATCTAAGCGAAATCAGTCACATATCCAATGAAGTGACTGTGAGCTCACAGATGTTGACAAAGATGGTAGCGCCTTGGGGAATCACGTATCCTTCGTACTGTGCACACATTAGTGTCAACACTCCGCGGGATGAAAAAACGCACCTCATCAGCCTCTGTCACCGCATGAGGTACGAGCAGCGGGAAGACGGGACGCATTCTATGGCCCTCGAGGATGATGGAACGGATGTAGGGCATATGCTCGAGGTCTTCCAACGTCGGCATTCGGTCTCCGCCAACGACGCGATCCATCTCTTCCTGCGCTTTCCGCTGCACCTCCGGACACGCGGTCAGAGCCAGAATCATAGTGTTGAGGAATGCAGACGTCGTTTCGGAGCCGCCCTCGATAAGCAGACCCGCCAGGTATCTTGGTTAAAATGTCAAGTTAGTTGTTCCACGAGAAAGAAAGACTCGGGACTTACCCAGCCATTTCCTTGGTCAATCCGTATTCCTCCTGCTTCTCCAACACACCCTCCATATAACTCTCATTCGAAAACCCCTGACGCATCCTCTCCGCCGTACCATCCAACAACCCGAAATACAACGCCCGCTGCAGCTTCCGAACGCGTTTGGCATCACGTTTCCACGACGCGAACCGCTCGGGGATCCAGGCGAGGAACGGGAAGATATCGACTGGGGGCGTAGCCCCGGGCTCGAGGATACGGGACCACTCGTGCTCGACCTCGAAGAACGCTTTGGTTTCGGCAGTCTCAAACCGCGGCGCGCGTTTGCCGTACAAGACCGACAAGATTACCGAGCTGGAGTATCGGCCGATGTGCGTGTAGAACGATTTGGGTGAGCCGAGGATATCGTGTAGGAGCTGCGTTGCCTCTGCGCGTTGGATCGGCAAGTGCAACGCTGTCGCCTGGGGCGTCAGAATAGCGTGTGCGGTCTTCCGAAGAGTCCTCCATATGTCGCCTGGTAGATATATTCACGCGCGCATATGGATCTGCGAAGAAGCGGACGTACCGTACCGAGCGAAGGCCATGTTTAAACCCCCCGTAACCAAGTCGGATATGTACATCGGAGGCCGGTCTGAAGTGTTGGCGCTTCGTTTGTCCATGAGCGTCTTGACCTGAAAGCCCGAGCATGAGGTAAATTATGTATGTGGAGTTCTGGAACTGACTGCAGTGGCGTCCGTGAGGACAATCGCCGTCCCCGGTCCCATTTTGAGCTGCCGAATGCCATTTCAGGGACAGCTGCAATCATGGACGGAAGTAAAACTTGCCGAATAGATACCCCCATATTGCTGCGCCCACTCTGTGAATCTTCCCCAGGATGTGAGCGAGGACGAAGGCCAAGTTCAGGAAAACGTACTTGTAGTGAACGTATTCGGTCGGAAATATGTGCAGGTTCCCGAGGATGGGGATTGTGGGGGGCCCAGGAGGAAGTCCCTTTTCTCGAGTGCCTATTTTGCGGAGGTAGGCTAGAGCGGCGACCACTAGTGGGATGAGGTAGTGTAGAGCAGCCATAGTCTCCAAATGCCCGCTGGAGAGTTGGCGTACTGTTAAGAGAGGAAGAGGGGGGAAGAGGTGGAAGAGGCAGAGAAAGGCTTAAAGTTAAAGCGAAGATCAGTCTTCTATAGGGCATCGGGGGTATCAAGAGACGTAAGATGTCAAGTCCAAGTGGGTCCGTTGTATCCAGGCTACGTCAAGTCCTTTGAGGTCTTTTGGGAGCAGCAAGTCGCCGCGAGACTCAAATTTGGTGAGTGTACTAGAGCGTGACGAACGGGAGGGGTCAGTCCGCAGTGTATAGTCGGTGAGGGATATTTGTTGCGCTCTTGGCGGAGGTGCGGCATAGGGCGAACCGGACAGAGTCGGACCTGAGGCCTGAGAAGTTGTTGCCACCGAAACACGGTTGCGATTGTAGGAAGACGTGACGGTCAGACTTTACAATACCAAGACCAGGATGAATCCCCAAAACTAATGGTGGTTGGGAGTTGTCCTCGGCCTGGTGACTGAGACCGTCCGGCGTGCCTAAGCTTTGCGTAAGCGTGATTTCCTGATAATTCGCCGAGATTGCTCATCTTGCTGACTGGGTTAGGAGGTATAAATAATCAGCCTGGCGATTCAGCAAACATTATCTTCTTCATCTTCCACAATGTCCGCAGCAGGAAAAATCGTCTACCTTGGTGGGTCTCTCTTGTCTGCTTTGGAAGTTGCGCGTCTAACTGGTTGCTTGAAGTTACTGGAGCCAACCGAGGAATCGGATACGGTCTCGCGAGCACGCTAGCAGCACGCCCCGACGCGATTGTCTTTGCTGGCGCGCGTGACCCCGCCGCCCAATCCCTCGTCGACCTCGCCGCCAAGCACCCCAACGTCCACCCGATCAAGTTTGTTGCAAACGACCAGGCCAACAACGAGGCAGCCATCGCCGAGATCAAGAGCATTGCTGGCCAGTTGGACGTGATTATTGCGAATGCTGGTGCGTGCTACCGTCCCGCCTACTCACCATCTTTTCACATCCCATCCAGGTATTGCAAAATACTACGGCCCGGTAGCCACGGCACCGCTCTCCGAGTTCAAGGACCACTGGGAGATCAACACCCTTGGCACCGTCGTCCTTTTCCAAGCCGCACAAGAGCTGCTGCTCGCATCGCCCACGGGCGCGCCCATCTTTGCCTACATCTCGACCGGGGGCGCCTCCATGGGCCGCTTCTTCAACCTCACCGCTACGCCCTACGCGTCCTCAAAGGCTGCAGCCAACTTCCTCATCAAGGCACTCGACGCAGAGAACCCCAAGCTTATTGCGTTTGCACTCAACCCTGGATGGGTGCAGACCGATATGGGCAACTCGGGTGCGACGGCGAATGGGCTCCCAGAGGCCCCGGTGACGGTGCAGGATTCGGTTTCGGGCATTTTGTCGAGGGTTGATGGTGCGACGAAGGAGAAGAGCAGCGGCAGATTCTGGAACTTCAAGGCTGGGGATGGGCCCTTTGATATCCCAACGGAGGAGGTTCCATGGTAGAGTAGAGAAGCCAAGGCAATAATTAGAAAGTCTGTACTATACTAGGCGTGTCCACGCATCAAACATCCAAAGCGCTTCTTCTTCTCCTCCGCCAACAACACCGTTCGGCTCAAATGGGCGGCACTCTCCTCCAGGCACACTTTTCAGTCGATCGAGACATTCAATCGGCTGGCACTCACAGCAAACTGTGACTCGCGATCGTGACTCCACCGGTCGTCCCGCCCTTGAATTCTGGGATGGACGAACCCAGACAATTCTACTGGGTGGTGCTCACCCCCTCTACCTTGGAAACTGTGGCCTACCTTGACTCCGACATCGCCCCCGTTGTCGCTGCGACTGTTACCAGCAACAGCTACCTCGCCGTCCTCGTCGTTAACTCGCAGTGGACCCCGGAGAGATGCGTAGCTGCGTACCTCGTACAGCCCCGCAGCAGCAGCGAAGAGCTGGAGTCTTACCATCCCATTCCTCCGTCCACACTCGAGTCAAGGGAACCTATCATCCCGCCCCTATCGTTCGCAGCTTTCGGGTATTGTGTCCTGGACACTAGTCAACGGGCTCTCTTCCAGGGAGTGTACACGGGCGCACTGGATTCTAGGAACCTCATCCCACCGGAATGTCTCGGTTCGTTCCCGACGCAGAGATGGATAGACATGGAGTTGGAATTGAAGCGGGGCGAGGAGAAGATTAAGCGGGACCAGGCGGACGACGACAATTCCTCGGTTCTCACTGCCAGGAGCACGGACGCGATGCCTCAGCCGCATGAAATCGATGCTCCCACGATCATCCAGATCGTCGTCAGCTTCGATCTATCTGTTGTGCGCGAATTGTTACCTGCGAGCAAGTTCTTTGAAGAGGAGCTGGTGATTAAAAGGTCTGATTCGTTCCTGTACCTGTCGCATCGGTCGCTGATATGCACAAGATTCCGGGCTTTTCATTCGCGAGAAGGAACAGAAGGTATATTTTCATGGGTTCAACAGCAGGCAAGTAGTATTATCTCATTTGACCTGCTTGATCTGACGTTCGTTTCTGTGGCAGGCGGCTCATGTGTATCCCGCCGGGGAGTTTCTTGAAGACACCACGGTCGAAGATCTCAGTCATCCAGCACTCGTTGCGTTGGCATCTTCTATGGAGAATCCATACGACCTGGTCGAGGAATCATCTGAGGATGAGGAGGATTGGGCCCTTTATTATTGGGAAGACCCTTGCCCACCCTGGATTCGGGTTCCGCGTCTTGAGGGTATCGACCCGCACTCGTTCGGCGTCATCTACTTTGATGTTTTCGGTACGCTCATTGTACGTCTCTTTCATTTCGTCGTCGAACTTGTACTGAACTCACGAAACAGGATAACGAAACTGGAATCTGGGTCGCACTCCAGCCGTTGTTGCAACGCAGTCACAAAGTCCTCTCCCGCTTCGAGGCGCTCTCCCTCTACTTTGAGCTCGACCAAGAAGTCAAACAAAGAGAGTCGTCCAACGGCGAGCCTCTTCTCCTTCAATCCTACGAAGAGTTCGCCCTGCGGCTTGGATTGACGTGGACGGAGGCCGAATCATCCGCATTCGTGTCCTCCATTGCTTCGTGGCCGCTCCTCCCAGGCGCCCTTGACTGCCTCCAAAAACTTCGCTCCCACTTTAGGCTCGTCGCACTCGTTGACATGGACGCGCAATCTATGTCCTCCGCCACTGCATTCGATATCCTCCGCCCGTACCTTCACGAGACCCGCATACCCGCGTTTCCAATCCCGGAGCACGACAAGACGAGTCGATGTATCGTCTCGAGCAGCCTTCCCGGGGTTATCGAACCAGCGCGACGCGTCGATTTGCCAGGCGTGTGGCTGCGCCTGCCTGGTAGTCTTTCTGCAGGCGTTCCTGCCAGTTGCGCCCATTCGTACATCCCGTGGACGGTTTGTGATGGGTTCGAGGGTGTCGTGTCCGTGCTGTTGGGCAAGTAGGAGGCTGTGCCTCCACGATCCGCCGTCTACCTCGTGTAGAGCGCAGTCGCCTCCTCCGTACCCTCCTCGACGCGTCTCTTCCAGGAGACATCCCTCTCCAAATCCTCACTCTCCAAAAGTACGCCAAACTCTCACACGATCTCGTTGGCGCCCTCGCTCCCCCACTCGCTCTACGCGTACTCCTGCTCATCCCCATTCCTCACCTCCTCCTCCGCTGTGCTCTCGTTTCGCGACGATGGGCAGCACTTACACGCCTTCCCGATCTCTGGCGGCACCACTGCCTCCGCCTCACGCGCGGTGACCCGCATCCGCCCACTCCACCCGCCAAACCGGAGGGCTGGCTCCCGCTGTACCGTGCCCTGGCGCGCCGTGAGGGAAACATGCTCTCAGGGACGCCCCAAGCGCTGCGCTTCCTCACTCCAGCGCATACCACTTTCACTACGGTGCTTATTCTCCGTGGTCGGAGACTCATTAGCGGCTCGTATGATGGGACGATTCGATTCTGGGACGTTCCCAACGAGATGACACGTTGTCTTGAGGTTGGTAAGCCTGTTAGTTCCCTCGTCTCGTCTCCGGCGTCCTGGCATTCGGCTTCGCTCTGGGCTTATATATGTGTCTGGTCGTTACACGGCCTTTATCAAGATACAATTTTCTATTGTCGTGAACCAAGAAATGATACAGTACAGTACATATATTTTAAGACAACGCCGTCGCCGCAGACGCGGTGTGTTGGCCTACGAAGACGAGTTTAATAGGGAGTTAGATTGGAAGAGGCAAGACTGACCTTGAACTTCGGCGACGAGCGCAGTCATCAACCTGATGCGAAAGGCTGATTTGTCCTCGCCGTCGCGTTTATTCTTGTTGTACACTTTTAGATATTTCTTTTTAAGAGCTAGACGCGAGTTGTCAGCCAGGCAAGAGATCACGGTCTTACGCACTCTCTGCTCTCTTCACATTTGGGCCGAAGACTAGAAAGAAAGGGGATAAGTCAAGTTTCCGAGTCGTAATGCGAGAACGGGAAGTAGATAGAACTTGCCTAACTCATACGCCTGCCGAAGCACCCGATAGTTTTCTATGTTCGCATTCCAAAATTCGGCATCCCGGTTAACTTGGTTAGGTCTCGCTATGAACTGGGACATTATGTGGGCGTCGCCGATCACAAGTCGAATAGTGATTGGCACGCCTAACCAGGCGACCATAGTTGGGGTCATGTTCTCGTCGGCACGCCGGATGGTGACGCCTTGGACGCTAAGCATAGGATGCCACGCCGGCGACTTCATCACGAAAAGTGTCGTTCGCTGGAAAGCCGCTGGGCAGCGCCTGTCAAGTGTCTCCAGGCGTTTAAAGTCCCTTCCTGGCAGGAGACACGCTGGGAAGGCCTGTAAACGGACGGTCCACTTGCAAAGTCCTTTACAGTCTAGTCCTGGCTAGAGGTCCCTGTAGAGGACTTTAGACACTTTGAAGGCGGTTTCCAGGCCGCTTCCCCATTCCCAGCTCCTCCCAGTACCTCAGACCAATCCCAATAATAAAGAAGAAAAAATTGAATTCAAGTCGACAACAACATGAGAGTACAGAGGAGCGAGGATACAGTCAGTAAACACATCGAGAGCAGAGTTAGAAAGAACTCGTTCGTCAGTCAGGGAAGATTCCATGGATGGGGGACTCACCGAGAAGATGCAATACAACAAGTAGAAGGAAAGCTGAGCAGAGATGGGATGGGATGAGTGCGGCCCGTGCAATGAAGATAGCCACACACCTTGATGTCGTTTGCAGTGCGCTGGAGAAGTAGTGGATCGTGGGTAACAGCGGAGGCAATATGCGAAATTGCTTACAGACGATCCGCGCATGATTATCTAGAATCTGGGTAGGTCCGGTGTGAGATTTGATCGGAGTGAGCCGCACAAAGACGAAAGAGGACTCTGGATATAAATGTAAGCGAGTCGTGTGCCGCGAGGAACTGAGGCTACTCACATTCGGAACTCCGCAGTGAAGACGGACGGACAGCTAAGTTCAAGTCAGTGTTGTGCCGCAGTGAGAAGACAAGAGAAGACATACCAATACGCGTCTCGTTGCGCCGTAATGAGAAAATAAGACATACCAGTATGCGTCTGGACAAGAAAAGAGTCTGGATAGCTGGAGTATGAGCACATCTGCCGAAACAACTTGAAGAACATACGACGACAGTTGGAGGATCCGAGCCTGTAATTATGGTTAACACGCGTCGTCGCCAAAATGAGTGTGGCGGGTACTTACAGGCATTATAATGCGAGCAGAAATTATCTACGAAGGGATCGGTCAGAATGGGATATGAGTCTGGCGGCTCGAGACTTACATGTCAGGCATTGATAGTTAATTCGTGACTGGGAAGCATGTCAGACGTCGCAGAAATGCACCAATGAATACGCACGTTGGATTAAAAGCTGAGATGCAGGATAGGATGGGTGCAAGAGGAAAGCCAGGAAGCGTGATCTGGAACGAGTTAGATACTGTGTAAGGATGAGTGAGCAACAAACCGTTCTATTGAGATCCTCCGCCAAAGGACTCGAAGCACCCAGAGGACGATCGGTACTGGGACTAGACCCTTCTTCTCGTCAAGCTCGTTCACGCCACGTATCCTGATTCCTCCGACGGGATAGACACACGATAGATACCCTCCGCGTTGTAGTTGTGGATTTGGTTGAGATCTTTCAGCGCCCTAGAGAGTTGCTTGAGTGAGTATATGTGTTAGGTGCCGGATCCGAGGCTGACTGGAATCCCGGATAAGGACGACCGGAGTAAGAATGACCGGAACTCTGGGACGAAGGACTCCGGAGAGGGACGAAAAGTCGGAGGAGGGAGATGGAGTCCAACCGGTGACACCACAAAGACCCAGGGTGACCGGGTTCCCTACGCTACTTCCAAGGGAAGCAATCCGGACGAGACGCTAAAGGAGGAGAGGAGGGCTCGGAGCAGCCAAGGTCGAATAGACCAGGAACGTTAATATTCCAACTGCCGTACCGAGTACAAAAGGAAAGTCTTATATACTAAGTGTGAGAGATATTTGTCAAGACACTAAAATAGACTTGAGAACGGACATAACCGGCTAAGTGGATATAAGGTGATTAAGCCCGCACGGAGTGATCAAGTGGATGTCACTCTAGAGCATGTCAGATGAATATCCTGTCAAGGTTCCTTTTTCATGTGATTAACCAAAATACCCGGTGTAGTCCGAGAAGCAGGACTCGGCCTGACAGATGGGATGGATCCGGAGTTGGGTCAAAGGAACCGGAACTCCGGTCAAAGGAACCGGAGTCCGGAGTTTGGATGAAGTTGGAACGGGACGTAACAAATTGAGGAAGGGCAAAAGTCCGAACGAGGACCGGAGTCCGGTCAAGATTGATCCGGGATTGTTGGAGCCGGAACCGGAGTTGGGTCAAAATTGGTCCGGAGTTGGTGAGAATGGAACGGGACGTAACAGTATCCCCCTCTTACGTCCCTTACCCTCAAGGGACTGGATATCGCCCCAAGAGGATGAGAGTTGGGAGTAGGGAGGTGAGAGGACTGGGGGATTGCTGTGTCGACAGCACCAACGGAGAGGGCGAAGTGCCGAAGAGTGGAAAGGAGTGTTGACGTCCATACCCATGCAGCCGGATCCGGAAATCGGAGAAGTGGCGTGCAGACCAGGGATTTAAAGGACAGAGAGTTGAATGGCATAAAGCCGGGGAAATGGAAAGGAGGACACGGCCTGCGGCAAGGGCCGGACGACGATCGACCGTGGGAAAATCGGACGCGCACCCGTAGATCGGCGGACGAGAGCCGCGGGTGGACGGGGAGGACCAATGGTTGTTGAGAGGATGAAGAGAAAACCATTGTTGGAGAAATGAACGTCCAAGGATTTGGCTCGAATGAACCCGGAGGAAGGTGGTGATGGCACAGCCGGAACTCCGTGATGGAGAATGGCATTGGAGCCACCCAACAAGGAAACCTGTATCAAAACCGGAGCCCGAGGCACACCAGGAATTGGCATGCGGGACAAAGTGCAGAGGAACTGCAAGAGCGTCCGAAAGCAAGGCTGCCGGACTCTGGGGCGAAAGGCACCCAGGACAGCAAGTGCTCGGAGGAGGTCGGAAGGACAGGGTGTCGAGGGGAAGTGCCAACGGATGGGATTCGAAGCCAAATTGAATGAGCAATGAATATAAAGACGCTGTTGAATAAACGAACGTTTACCCGGCCAAGGGTTCGAATATAATTTGAGGACTTGGCCGGGGCAAGGAAGAAAGTTTGAAGACCAGAAAAGGAAACCGGAGATCCGAAGATCGGTGGAGGTGGAGCTGGAATATGCCCACGCCTGGACAAAGCACCAGAAATCCGAAAATCGAGGAAGTCGGGGTCGGAGAGAATCCGAAGGGAAATGAAATGGAATCGGGAGAGATCCGGAGGAACCGGGGCGAGATGGAGGAGTCGACCCGAACGGATAGCCGAGGAGTGAAGTGCAAGGGGATGAAGTTGAGTAAAAGTGATCAACACTAAATGGTGAGGAGACGAACGTTTACCCGGCTGAGGACTTGAACAGAATTTGAGGACTCAGCCGGGGAGGGTATGATTTGAGAATAAATAGCGCGGAGACCCGGTCAGCGACGAACTAGCGCCGGGACGGAGAAAGCGCAGAGGGCCGGGGGGTGCAGAGTGGTATTCGGTCTGGAATAAGTAGGCGGAGTAATCTTGCGATTCCCACCAGGGCATCAGACCTATCCCCCTCTAGCAACCAAACCCGAGATGGACGAAAGTCCGAGGGGTCGCCCAAAGAAGGCGCAACGTCCGGAACAGGATCAAAGAACCGTAGCGAGGACAGGGTCAACGGACACAAGTCAAACGGGTGATCCAGGACGAAGGGAGTGGCGGAGAACGCCGAGTCCGAAAGGGACAGGAGTCCAACGACGATGTCGGATCCGGGCCGGAGCTGCCAGGTGAGGACCGGAGTTGGCAAGGCGAAAACCGGAGTTGGCAAGGCGAAAACCACAAGGGTTGCCGGATCGTATGCATACGGATGTTGCCAAGCAATGTGGATACGGATTGGTAGAGACCACCGACGCACACTCAACGGAGTGCATAGATGTGTGGGGTCTGCTGGTTCCGGGTTGTCAGACTGCGAGGGTTGTCCAGACAAGAATTCCAACGGAGTGGAACGTCGAAGGAGGAGGGTGGATGGATGAGCAGCCAAGCCTGCAATTAGAAGCCGAAAGTGAACCAAGGGCGCAGGAAGCCAGCCGGAGCGGCCGGAGGAACACGATGGAAAGGGTAGTGGGGAAATAATCCACGTCCGAAGGTCGGAATCCGGAGGAGTGGAGGATGTGGAATATTATCAGCAAGTGAACGGAGAGACTGTGTGTGCACCGTGAACCAGTGATGCAGCAGCACTGCCGTTCAAGACAAAGCCAACAGTCGATCCGGACGATCAACCAACGCCGGAGATGGTGACCGGAGTTGATGTAGAAGATCCGGGGAGAATCCGGAGTCCGGAGTTGATGACAGGTGATGGCGACGTGGTGATTGCTGAGGGAGTAGGGTAGGAGGGAGTTGGAATATACTGTTAGGTGCCGGATCCGAGGCTGACTGGAATCCCGGATAAGGACGACCGGAGTAAGAATGACCGGAACTCCGGGACGAAGGACTCCGGAGAGGGACGAAAAGTCGGAGGAGGGAGATGGAGTCCAACCGGTGACACCACAAAGACCCAGGGTGACCGGGTTCCCTACGCTACTTCCAAGGGAAGCAATCCGGACGAGACGCTAAAGGAGGAGAGGAGGGCTCGGAGCAGCCAAGGTCGAATAGACCAGGAACGTTAATATTCCAACTGCCGTACCGAGTACAAAAGGAAAGTCTTATATACTAAGTGTGAGAGATATTTGTCAAGACACTAAAATAGACTTGAGAACGGACATAACCGGCTAAGTGGATATAAGGTGATTAAGCCCGCACGGAGTGATCAAGTGGATGTCACTCTAGAGCATGTCAGATGAATATCCTGTCAAGGTTCCTTTTTCATGTGATTAACCAAAATACCCGGTGTAGTCCGAGAAGCAGGACTCGGCCTGACAGATGGGATGGATCCGGAGTTGGGTCAAAGGAACCGGAACTCCGGTTCCTTTGACCGGAGTCCGGAGTTTGGATGAAGTTGGAACGGGACGTAACAAATTGAGGAAGGGCAAAAGTCCGAACGAGGACCGGAGTCCGGTCAAGATTGATCCGGGATTGTTGGAGCCGGAACCGGAGTTGGGTCAAAATTGGTCCGGAGTTGGTGAGAATGGAACGGGACGTAACAATATGCGCATATAGTGTGAGGAAACGCACTTTTCCGTCGCTGCCGTAGGTCTTTTTCTCCTCACCCGGCCATCCGGTGTATCCTCCGCACCCGGCGCATCCTCCGCTGCGTTAATTTGGTGTTGTGAGGCCAAGACGATAACACGTCACGAAGCATCGGGTGGAGGTAGCTGGGTCTTGTCACGCACGAACGGCTTGAGGGCGATGTCGACGTCGGACGGCGGAAAGTATTCGCTGATCTGAGGCTTGAGGTCGTTCGCCATCTGCACGAAGTGAGCACAAGAATTGAGCGAAAAAGAAACGCACCCAGTGGAGCGGCGGCTCCCAATGCGGCGCCTATTTGAAATTTTCCATCACCGCCTCCACCTCTTCAACACAAGGAACGCGTCCAACGCGTCCGACAGCTTCTTGGATTCTGTCGTCGCTCTGTGACGGTGGTAAGTGAAAGCGTCAATGTGAATGATGAGAGTACGTGCTTGAAGCGTTCTAACACCGTTTGGCTCCTGCTCGTATCATGGAAAGTCGATGAACGGGCTCTGGCGCGCACGAAAGGAAGAGGATTTAGCCCGTTTCTTGGGTGGAGGGAGCCATCTGCCGGGGACAATGAGGACGCGTCGGCCCAGGGTCAAGTTCCAGTTCCGAATGGTTTGTTGAAGGATCCTTTTGAAGGAGTGAGAGGCGCAGGCTGGGAGGCGGCGGGGGGAGTGGAGGACATGAGGGAAGAGAGAGAGGGAGGGACGCGTCATCAATTTGATCACCCGATTTATTTATAACTCACAGCATTCGAGATTTTTTTGCTCAGCTTCAGGTCCATGTGAGGGCCAGTCGAGTACGATAAAATTCTTTTGATTCCATGGGAGTTAAAACAACAAGTCAGCATGCAAGAAATCGACTCCAAAGATGAATCAAAAAGCCGCCGAGTCCAGTCCTTTTTCGGCCAATCGCGGGCGAAGCCAAGGGATGAAAGATAGGGAAGACTTGCAGTTTCCATTAAAGCACGAAAGACGCGTACAAAGACACAAAACGCGTGGAAAGACGCGTTACAAGTCCCCAAAACCAACCTGTCCGCCTATCCCTTCCTCGTCATCCTCGAGCTCTGTTTTGCCTCCTCCTCCTCTTCGGACTCGTTCTCTTCGGAATTAAGGTCAGAAGGGAGTGATGTCTCCTCGACCTCATCGTCAGCACCGGTTGTGTGGCGGCGCGGCAACGGTTGAAAGTTGAGGTGGCCCGGGTTGCTTAACCCGGCTTTAGAGCCGAAAGGCAAAAGGTGCAGTCGGGGAAGTGTGGGGTAGTGGATTATACAGAGTCGCGAGGGAGGGAAGTGAAAACGAGTCTGAGTGTCGGTCTTTGAAAGGATCATCGGCGGCCGCGGCGGCTGACTTGGATGGCAAAATGTGGCCCGAGATGCAGGCAGGAGGTAGGAATTAGAGTATATTTACAGTGGCACGAAAGTCGAAATACGGCCAGGAACAGACTGGAGAGTTGGACGACAGCCTGTGGACGACTGGAAAGCGCCTTGAAAGAACGCGTCAAGCCTTGATGTGGCTGTCCCGGGTCAAATGTCCCGTAAATCAAACGACACTTTTCGTGATGTTGCCCTATGACAGATGAGACGCGAGCGGGTCTGGTTTGAAGGAAAGGCGTTACGTTGCTGGGGTCCTGGGAGCTTAACGGGGCGACGTCAAAGTACCATCCATGGGGATCGAAGGGTGTTGTGGACGGGAGGTTGTTCCGGTGAGGCAGGTCGGCGCCAAGTCGAGCGCGAGTGAGGACTATACAAGCCCGCCGTCGCTTTGGAGCGGGACTAACTGCCGTATTTTGTACCCAGTTGGCACGGGGAATGAGGTAGACGCAGGCACCAGGGGGGGGTAGGTCGTCGGGAGAGGAGATAGGCCCCATTTGCATGGTGGTAGTCTCCATGGTCAGGAGCGAGAAAATTACTCTGCCTTCAGCGTACTTATTCGAAGAGGCTGCAAGCCACGAGAACGGTACACTGGGCCTGAGGGCGAATTCTCTGGCCTCATTGTTGTCCTTTTTGACCACGGGGCGACCACTGGCAGGGCGGAGGTTCTAGACGCCTCCTAACTCCGTGCGAGGCGAAAGGCCAGCCAAAAGAATAGTATAGAGGTAATGGAGAGGGTCGACGGGAGGGGCGTGCTTGTTGCTGCTTCCATTGTGACTGTGTGACCCATCCACGTTTCTCGTCCCTGCCATGGACGATGCCCAACAATTCTACTGGGTGGTGCTCACCCCCTCTGCCTCGGAAACTGTGGCCTACATTGACTCCGACATCGCCCCCACTGTCGCTGCGACTGTCACCAGCGACAGCTACCTCGCTGTCCTCGTCGTCAACTCGGACTGGACCCCGGAGAGCAGAGTAGCTGCGTACCTCGTACAGCCCCGCAGCAGCAGCGAAGAGCTGGAGTCTCACCATCCCATTCATCCTTCCACACTCGAGTCAAGGGAACCCATCATCCCGCCCCTGTCGTTCGCAGCTTTCGGGGATTGTGTCTTGGACACCAGTCGGCGCGCTCTCTTCCAGGGAGTGTATACGGGCGCACTCGATTCTAGGAACCTCATCCCAATGGAATATCTCGGTTCGTTCCCGACGCAGAGATGGATAGACATGGAGCTAGAATTGAAGCGAGGCGAGGAAAAGATTAAGCGGGACCAGGCGGACGACGACAATTCCTCGGTTCTCACTACCAGGAGCACTGACGCGGTGCCTCAGCCGCATGAAATCGATGCTCCCACGGACATTCAAGTCTTCGTCAGCTTCGATCTATCCGTTGTGCGCGAGTTAGTACCCGCGAGCAAGTTCTTTGAGCAGGAGTTGGAGATTAAAAGGTCTGATTCGTTCCTGTACCTATCGCATGGTGGCTGATATGCACCAGATTCAGGGCCTTTCATTCGCGAGAAGGAACAGAAGGCATATTTTCATGGGTTCAACAGCAGGTAAGTGGTATTATCTCATCTGACTTGCTCACTCTGATGTTCGTTTCCGCAGACGGCTCATGTGTATCCCGCCGGAGAATTTCTCGAAGACACCACCGTCGAAGATCTCAGTCATCCAGCACTCGTTGCGTTGGCATCTTCTATGGAGAATCCATACGACCTGGTTGAGGAATCATCCGAGGACGAGGAGGATTGGGACCTTTATTACTGGGAAGACCCTTGCCCACCCTGGATTCGGGTTCCGCGTCTTGAGGGTATCGACCCGCACTCGTTCGGCGTCATCTACTTTGATGTTTTCGGTACGCTCATTGTACGTCTCTTTCATTTCGTCGTCGAGCTTGTGCTGAACTCACGAAACAGGATAATGAAACTGGAATCTGGGTCGCGCTCCAGCCGCTGTTGCAACGCAGCTGCAAAGGCCTCTCCCGCTTCGAGGCGCTGTCCCTCTACTTTGAGCTCGAACAGGAAGTCAAACAAAGAGAGTTATCCGGCGAGCCTCTTCTCCTTCAATCCTACCAAGAGTTCGCCCTGCGGCTCGGACTGACATGGACGTCGGCCGAATCATCTGCATTCGTGTCTTCCATTGCTTCGTGGCCGCTCCTCCCAGGCGCCCTCGACTGCCTCCAAAAACTTCGCCCCCACTTCACCCTCGTCGCCCTCCTCGACATGGACGCGCAAACCATCTCCTCCGCCACCGCATTCGATGTCCTCCACCCATACTTTCACGAGACCCGCATGCCCGGGTTCCCAATCCCAGAGGTCGATAAGACGAGTCGATGTATCGTCTCGAGCAGCCTTGTGCGAGGTATAGAACCAGCGCGACGCGCAGATGTGCCAGGCGTGTGGCTACGCCTGCCTGGTAGTCTTTCTGCAGGCGTCCCTGCCATGTGCTCCCAGTCGTACATCCCGTGGAGACTTGGCGATGGGTTCCAGGGTGTCGTGGATGTGTTGTCGGGCAAGATGCCGGATGTTAAGTGTGATGAATCGCAGTTCTTCGAATTGACCCGGGTCGATAGTGGATACTCGTCTGGCGACTAATGGGAGACCACCGTTTTCCCGCATACCTTTGCTTCGAAGCACTGGGTTTCTTGGATGGGCCAGCTGGTCCCTGCTGCTAGAGGAGCACCAGGACGACACGGCGGATTGGAATCCCCTCCGTTGAGCCCAGTCGGTAGTGATCAGGACAATTTGATATCGAGGTCTACTAGAAAACCATAAATTTAAATGTCTGTACATATCTTTAGGAGTCGTTGCTTCTCTTTGCCATCGACCGCAAATGTGGGAATGGCGCCAAAGAATCCTGCATCCAGAAGGGAGAAAAGGCGGACGAAGCGTGGTGGCGTGTGGCACGAGCAAACTACGCGTCAACACCCACACGCGCTCTTCTCCTCCTCTCACAACACCGCCCAGTGGGCGGTACCACTCTCAACTGTAGGCACATAACCCTTCTCAGTCGATCGAGTACATCCAGCTCACTGCACGCGTTGGCCGCCCACTGCCAAGATGTCTACCGTCATGTCGACGCCAAAGCGTGCTGGTACTCTGTCAGCAGCGGGTACCCCTCAATCCGCCCAACGCACTCCCCGACGCGTGGTTTCTACGCCTCTTCAGCCACCCCTCAAGTTTACACGCGAGGAGCCGGCTGATGTCTTCTGGGACGACGATCAGAGCGACATGGAGGGCGAGGTCGACGAGGAGGTACGTAGCACATTCCCTGAATCACGTTCGTTGTCTTATACGCTCGACACGTAGTTCAATGAAGCCCTCGAGGCCGTACGAGCACTCCATTCCCGCAAGTGTCTGTCTCTAAAACGAATTTTGGAACGCGCCCATGCCTCCTCTGCCGCGCAATTACACGCGTTGCAGGCAGAAATCCAGATGTTACGCGCCCAGCCGGTGCCTTCGATCGCGACTGAGGAATGTACCTGCAAAAAGGGCTACTGGAGTGGATATTCGCACCCCGACGACGACCCCAACGAGGCAGCACTCGTCCCTGGCTTCTCTGCCTCCACGATCCGCCGTCTACCTCGCGTAGAACGCAGTCGTCTACTTCGTACCCTCCTCGACGCGTCTCTTCCAGGAGACATTCCCCTCCAAATCCTCACTCTCCAAAAGTACGCCAAACTCTCACACGATCTCGTCGGTGCCCTAGCCCCCCCTCTCGCTCTACGCGTACTACTGCTCATCCCCATTCCTCACCTCCTCCTTCGCTGTGCTCTCGTCTCGCGTCGCTGGGCAGCACTCACACGCCTGCCCGATCTCTGGCGGCACCACTGCCTCCGCCTCACGCGTGGCGACCCCCACCCACCCACTCCACCCGCCAAACCTGAGGGCTGGCTCCCGTTGTATCGTGCCCTGGCGCGTCGTGAGGGTAACATGCTCTCAGGGACGCCCCAGGCACTGCGCTTCCTCACTCCAGCGCATACCACTTTCACTACGGTGCTTATTCTCCGTGGTCGGAGACTCATTAGCGGCTCGTATGATGGGACGATTCGGTTCTGGGACGTTCCCAAGGGCGAGATGATACGCTGTCTTGAGGTTGGCAAGCCTGTTAGTTGTGTGGATTACCTTGCCGGCGAGGGTGAGTTTTTTACTCTTCCTTTCTTCATTGGCTGAACTGCAAATCTTCAGAGGTGTTCGTGGTCGGTTTCCACGACGTCGGGTGGGCGACTTTGTTCTTGGACCGCCGCTGAAAATTTACTTTGTTTTCTCAGTCGCGTTCACTTGTTTTCTGCCATTACGTACACCCCGTTGCAGCAACTCGCGGGCCATCTCAATGGTATCCGCGCCGTCGCTCTGAGCGCCAAGAACCTCGTTAGTGCGGGGGCTGATAAGGTCCGTCTTCCTCTCCATCTCGTCTTGTTTGGGGACTCAACAAATGTAGGCGCTCGTATGCTGGGATTGGCGTGCGGGGAGCAAGATTGTGCGATTCGGGCAACAGACCACCATCAACGTCGGTGTGCAGATCGTACAAAGTGGGTCTTGTTTCCGTTTGCCGAAGAATTGAGAACTAATGGATGATAGGTTTGGATCGGAACGAAGGCGAGCGCGTCGTCAGCGTCACCATTGACGGCGTTGTTCGGGTATTCTCAATTCGTGCGTCTTTTTCATATTGAGTTCTGATTGAGGCTGAAATGGCATGTAGAACGCCGTGAGATGATCTCCCAATTCCGACTCGCGGAGCTGGGAGGTGGAGATCCTGTGTTGTCGGCCAAGTTGTGGCATGTGGGCAAGGCTCCGGATAATATGCTGCAGTACGTTGACTGTTCCGTTATGCTGCTCCGATCTTCATTCTTGCTGCAGGTGGTTCGCTGCCAAGGGCTCGCAGATGACTGTAGGTCTTGTATCTTTTGCGGGAAATACTTGGCTAACGATGATGCAGTGTGCCACAAAATCCGTTATTTTGCACCTGCAATGGCAAGAAGGCGAGGGCGAGGTGGAATCCGAGACGCCGGTGCAAGAAAAAGCGACACCAAGGGAAGCTCCTGTTCCTGTTCCGGCGGTAGCGTCGCCCCGTACGCGCACCAAGTCGACGCGTGGGGGTATAGCTGGCAAGGGGACCTCTCCGCGTGGTGGTGCGCCTGTAACGTCCCCTCGAAGTACTATTGGGACTTCCCCGCGAGGAGGTGGACCAGTAACGTCCCCTCAAATTGCTATTGGAACATCCCCTCGCGGAGGAGCACCAGTAACGTCTCCGCGGGTTTCTTCGTCCATCGGATCACCCCGCCCCTCCCTCCTCCCGCAAAGCCCTAGCCACCGCAAGCGACTGAGCTCAACCGTCAGCGTCAGCAACGAGCTGTCCACCGCTTCTACGGCGTCATCGTCTTTTACTGCTGCTCCCTCACGCGCTACGCCGACACCTGGACGTCGAGCCTCGCTGCTTCCCCCGCCAAACGAACGTCGGGTGAGCAGCAGCACGACTAGCAGCAGTCTGAGCACAGGCCCGCTCTCTCCTTCCATCTCGACTTCCTCTTCTCGACTCAGTATGAGCACTAGTGCGCGCCCGAGCTTGAGTCTCTCTTCTTCGACCAACAGCAAGGCGCGGCTCAGTCTGAGTCTGAACAGCAGTGTGGGGAGTGGGAGCCGTACCCCGACGACTCCACGGACAGGGACGCCTTCGCGCGCGCGGACTGTTACGCCTGCGACGTCTGTTGGACCAGGAAGTGCCCATGGGGTGTTTTTCCCGGTGCATTATGGAAGGGCTGCGATTTTGACTGCGCCGCCCAAGATTGTGGGTGTGGTGGAGACGCCTGATGTTGCTGTTGGTGCGGTGGATCCGAGGAAGAGGAGGGTCGTTACTGCGACCAGGTTTAGTTCGCGGTTGGGTGCTGATCGGCGGGTTAGTGCTTTTCCCTTCTTTCTTTCTCGTCTGCCTGGTCTTGGTATTCAGTTGACATTCCCAGATATTCATGTCGACGCACGAAGACAAGGAAGCCGCCGACGGCGTCCGCAACCTACTTCCCGACGCTACTTCCTCTTTGCGCACAGTGACCTCGCCTGTTGAGATTGACCTAGCAGCGACGCCTCTGAGCGGTGTCTGGGGTGCCTTGGCGACTCCGCCGTATGGCGATACGAGGGGATTGAAGGGTGGCATTCCGACTATGCCCAAGTTTGCCGGGCTTGCGACGCCCGAGAAGAATCCGATGTCGATGGCGTTGTCGCATGAGGAGGTTGTTGTAGGGTGTGCGGATGGGAGTATTTAGTATGTGTTTCTCTTCTTTTCTTTCTTTCTCTTCTCTTCTCTTTTCTTTCTTTCTCTTCTCTTCTCGTTTCTTTCTTTTCTTCCTTTTGTTTCTTTGGGGGATAATGCTGATTCACCTTGTAGTGTGATGAGCTTTTCGGGATACGACTATGACAAGGCGGGGTCAACTTTTGGGGACGGTGAGGGTCCTGATGGGAATGGGTATCAGGAGATGGAGATGGAGAGTCGTGACGACGGGGATAGCGGATTCGACGAGTCGATTCTTTCCCGGCGGGCTTGATGGACGAAACGTATTTATTCTCCCTCTCCCTCTCTATCCTATCCTCGGACCCCTCGCGTCTCTTAGATCGTTGTGTATGCATGCTCTCTAACGTACTGTTTTTATCGAATTGAATTTGCGTTTCTGGTTACATTCTCTCTCTCTCTCTATGATGATAATTCTTCTTTTTCTTTCCTCCTTTTTTTCCCTTCTTGAATCAAGCCTTGGTCGCGTTGATTATGTCGACAAACTCGGGCTTGAGGGACGCCCCACCGACGAGGAAACCGTCTACGTCGGGCTGCTTGGCTGCAAGTACATCAGAACCGAAAAACACCCTACTCGCAAGCGAGCGAACAATATAGGAGGATTGAATACATACACAGCTCGACGCAATTCCCCTTATTAACGCTCCCGCCGTAGATGATCCGAGTCGCAGCGGCGACGGCGGGGGATACGGCTTTGGTTAGGAAGGCACGGATGTCGGCGTGTGTGTCTTGTGCCTGCTTTGAGGTGGCGACTTTGCCTGTGCCGATGGCCCAGACGGGTTCGTAGGCGATTACAATTTTGCTTTAGATCGTTGTTAGTGGACGGGAGAAATGCGGAGGGAAGCAAGGAGAGGAGAGGGAACGCACCTCCAATCACCCTCCGAGAGGATATCGACGGCAGCTTGAAGCTGTGCGGAACACACAGCGGTAGTCTGCTCCGACTCGCGCTGCTCGAGGGTCTCGCCGATGCAGAGGATGACGGAGAGCCCCGAGGCGAGTGCGGCTTTGGTCTTTTGCGCGACGATCTCGGACGTTTCGTGGAATAGTGTTCGGCGCTCCGAGTGGCCTTGGTGCAGGGTCTTTAGTTGGTTCTTCTCTTCCCGCATCCACTGCACTCACCGAGGATGACGTACGGGATTCCGGCGTCCTTGAGCTGCGGGGGGCTGAGGTTGTGTGTTATTTTTGCGCCAAGGAGATTTATGTTGGCTGACCTGATTTCGCCAGTGAACGCGCCCGAGTCCTTAAAGTAGCAATTTTGCGCAGCGACCTTGATCTCGGGACGGAGGATCTCCTTGAGAGGGATGAGGTACAGAGAGGGCGGGGACACGACGACCTCTGGAGGACGGGATGGATCGATTGAGATTTGAGGACTGAGGGAGAGGACAGGACTTGCCGACGGAAGAATCGAGCTCAGCCTGGTTGAGGAGGGTCGTCAGAACCTTCTTCTCCGCGACCGAGTTGGGGTTCATCTTGAAGTTGCCACCGACAAAGAATTGGCGAGACATGGTGCTTGGTCGTGGTGGGTGGAGGGAAAGAAAGAAAGGGTGCACTAAAATTGGCGCACGTTATCTTATTCTAATCAGCACGCGCACACATGCTCAGCGGCCGTCGCGTCCAAGACGCGTCTATGGCAGCGGGAATAAATATATAAATTATTGCAGAGATACAGATCTAGAGTCGTCCCCTATATTATTACAAGTCTCGGTTTCTCCTCCTCAAATTTTTGGGGGTCTGCAAATCAAGAATCAGTCTCAGACACACAACCCTCCAAAGAAGACTGACCATATTATAAAGCAGCCTACAACGGCATGAATCGCGCATCGCGCTCCATAGGCGGGCAAACAGGCAACCGCCTCCGCTCCAAAGGCGAAGGCGAGCCCGAGCCCCGTCGGCGGCGGACTCGTTGAGCACTAGCCGCTACACGAGCAAGCATCTCGATGGGAACCATGAGGTCCTCCAGTCTGTTAATGAACTCCTCCTCCCGCTCGAGCTCCTCGGGGGAGGAACGGCGGGTGACGGTGGTCTCTGGGGTGGTGACCATTACGCGGATTTCGTGGCCGGGGGAGACGGGGGAGCGGCGGGTGAAGAAGGAGAGCATTGTCTGGTGATTGAGTAGTGTGGTCGGTAGTTGGGTAAATTGGTAGATTGGTGTGGGTAGAGGCGGTGGGTGTTTGGGACTTTGGGAGAAAATGACCACCCATTTTATAGGCTGAGCATCTGAGTCGGGGGCAGGCGGAACGGACGACTAGCCGCGAGACATTGGGCACTCTCCATTATCCGCTCCAGGCAGTGTTGATGAGACGTGGAGTAGAAAAGGAGACACTCAGGAGAGATCAGCAGGAAGTATCTGAGGTAGTATGAGAGAGAGAAAGGAATGAATTCAAGCCTACTTCACATTAAACGTTCAGTACTCCCTGCATAACCTCCACCGCCTCGCCCTCCAACTCGATTTTCCTCACCTCCCCATCCTCGCCAATTTCGACCCTCACCCGAATCTCACTCCTCCTCCCCATCTCAACCCCCTGCACGATCTGAAACTCATGCACCCCCAACCCCTTTCGGCGTCCCAAAAATCCACCCAGGGCAGAGGCCGCAGAGCCCGTCGCAGGATCTTCCAACGCCGCATCGAACATCCTCGTCCTAACCCTCCCTCCATCCTCATAAAACGCATAAACACCCTGGAAGCCCACACCCCACTCACCCAACACCTCCTCCTTATTCGGAATCTCCAACCGCTGGGCATACGGCTGCATCCTCCCCAACGCGTCCTCCGATGCAAGCTCAAGCAGCAAGAACGTCATCCCCTTGACGATAGATGCACACGCCTCGGCGCCCTCCCTCCCATTCACATAATCCGTATCCTTGAGTCCAGGTTGCTGCTTGACAGACCCGATCCTCTGTGGTGCATGTTCCTTGAAATCGATGGGAACCTGAAGACGGGCACCACCAGAGTCCGTGCGCACGACGGGGATATCTCCTGCTTTGGTGCGCAGCGTCACGTTCTCGACTGTAGGTGATGCCTTTGAGAGCAGGTAGAATCCCGTGCCGACAGTCGGGTGGCCCGCAAACGGCAGCTCCTCCGTCGTCGTGAAGATGTCGATTACTGCAGGCACAGTATCCTCATGGTGGAACACCGTCTCTGAGAAATTGAATTCCCGCGCGACGCGCTGCTTTTCGTCTTGTGTTAGCTTGATGGAGGGCGGGACGTGCACGATTGCGAGCGGATTTCCTATGTAGCGCGTCGAGGTGAAGACGTCTAGGGTCGTGAACTTGAGACGGTAGTCTGTGGCCATGGTGGTTGCGGGAGAGTATGAGTCATGGAAGTGCTTTGTGGGTAGCTACAAATATTTGCCCAGATGCTTCAAGCGCCAAAATGCGCTGTAACCCGCCCTCCAAGATAATTCGCCACCCTGCTCCAGGACTCCCAAAGCGCCAACTGCGCAGCAAGAATAATCTGCCGAACCTGCTCTTCAATCCTCCCAATCATACCGCAAAACCAAGTCAAGCAACGCAGGCACAACAAGAGGCTCCGCACACTCCCTCAACACATCCTCAAGAACGTCCTCCGCCATCCTCAACGCAGCGCGTTCCTCCTCGACGAGCACCGTCATCTGATTTACTTGCTCTGTCAAGCTGCTGAGGTCGGAGTTGGGCTCTGCGGCGACGTGTCAATACAATACCATCCTAGAGGAAGATTCAAGTCTCACCTGGTCGCTGAAGAAGAGCCTGAATCCCCATTCCCCTCCCCGCCTCCTCTCTCATCTGACTCCGTAGATCCCAATACCCACGCGTCAGCCTCGCCACCATATTCGCCTTCGTCTCCATCTCCATCTCATTCTCATTCGGCAGCGGCAGCGGGGGCGTCGGTGGCAGAGCCGGTCCGTAGTAATCCGAATGCACGCTGGGGTTCTGGCCGTCTGGCGGGGACTCGGAGTAGATGATGGGTTTGGGAGGCTCGGGTTTCTGTGTAAATGTCAATTGAGTGTACTTCTTCCTCCCTCCCAGGAGCGGTGTTTACTTTGCGCTTCAATGAATTCGAGCTCTTCTTCTTCTTCAAGCCGTTCTTCTGCAGAGATATTTCAGATACCACGACTATCGCAGAGCAAGGGTACACGCACCTTGGATTTGGACGTCTTCCGGTCGCGTGGATAGGACGAGACCGAGACTGAATCTTCGCTACTGTCCAGCCGCCGCCGCAAGGAGCGATAAGGTGGTGGTGAATCTCTCGTAAACGAATTCTCTCGATCACGTCGGCGAGGCGGAGGCGAGAGTGATCGATTATTGTGTCGTTGTTGTTGGAATGGGCTCTCGAGCTCGGGACGCCAGGTAAACGGATCCGGGGCCGCCGGAATTGGGATTGGGATTATTGGGTGAAAGGGCAGCCTCACGGTCTTCGACACCTCGAGCTCCATCTCCTCTCTGTATGTCGTCGTCCATCCGTCCGGCACAGAACAAGTCAAGAAGAGAGGGAATGAGACTCACATGAAACACTCTGCTTTCAATAATCTCGTTTCTGGCGTGTCTTTAAGCTTGTACGATTTGCGATGGGACGGGCCGTGTCCGTGCATTCTCAGCTCATGTTCTTCGAAAAGCGTAAGGTCGAATCGGTCGATGACGATACTGTAGAGGTGCTGCCAGGCATCGGCATTCGTCTTCCCCCAAAACGAGAGGAAAGGAAGGAAAAGTACCGAATTTTGACGCGTACTGTAGAAAAACTCAATACCGTCTCTCGTGGGGACGTTGATGTGAGCCCTGGGTGGATGAGGGAGCTTGAAGCGATTTAGGTCGGAGCGCAAGCCGCGGGCGACGCGGTCGAGGTCTAGTCCGAGGCCGAGGGAGTAGATGATTTCGGCTTGCGCGGGGGTGTAGGTTACGATGATGCTTAGCGTGTGTGTGGGATGTCGACTGTGGCCAGTGGATTTGGAGAAAGAGAAAGACATGGGGTGATCATGAGAGTGTTGCCTTTTTGGGATGTTTGTGTTTTGTCCTCGGCCGCGGCCGTCATCCTCTTCCGGACCGGACGCTCTCCAGGACTGTTTCTATCAGATAACATTCGACCCTCGTAACTCCTCGTAACTCCACATCCCAAAGTATAACGAACAGAGCCGCTGCGCAGCGTCCGGCTCTCGTGCGGTTACTATCTGTCCCGAACTTGGCACCGGCCGGGCCATCCACTGCCATCTAGCAGCTCTCTCAGGTCAATCCATCTGCACCTGCCTGTTCGCATCCTGCTTGTTCGCATCCCATTGCTTTGCGGCCCATCTGCTCTATGCATCTTTTTCGCCGCTATTTCCGAGCCCGAGTCTCCATAGCGAAAACCGAAATAAAAAGTCACCAAAATAAGGACGCGATTCAGGGCAGGTCTCCACGCATCACATGCATAAATATAGCACAAAAGAGCCACGGCCGCGTTTTTTCTTTGGATTGCACACGTATCTCGCACGAGCGTCATAAGACCCACCTTCCCTTTCCAGCCCCGGTGCTGCGCACCGCACTCTCTCTCTCTCCTTCCTCCACCATGCTGCTGCTCACCACACTACTCCTCCCTGCGTTAACGTTGTGTGTAGCAGAAACCGTCAACATCCCACTCACGCGACGGGCGCCCGCTCGGAGGCGGACGGGCGAGGACATTTTCGCGGCAGGACGTCGCGCTCGTGCGCGCTATGGGTTTTCGCCGGCAGCAACAACAACGAGGCGCCGACGGGCCAGCGCGACTAGTTTTTCTGTGATCAATCAGGTCGGTGACCCGTGTGCTTAGATTGGGGTTAATGGAGCTAACAGCGGACTTGCAGCAAGGGGACAGTAGTTACCTCGGACAAGTCTCGATTGGCACACCGTACGTTTTCTCGCTCTTGTATAGAGACATTCGAGAGCTGACGAGATGCGCAAGACCGCAAGCGTTCACCGTGATCCTCGACACGGGGTCTTCCGATCTCTTTGTCCTGGACACCTCATGTGATCAATGCAGCAGCGGAGGCCCCGTATTCGACGCGACCAAATCATCCAGCTTCCAACAGACGAGTAACCAACCCACCGAGATTGATTATGGCTCTGGGAGCGTTGCGGGCTTTGTCGCATCCGATACTGTCACAATGGGGTCATTTTCAACACAGTCTCAAGGATTCCGTACGCCCTCCCTTCCCTTCCCTCCTTTTACATCTCGACTCACTCACCTTCCCCCAGTCATAGCCGAACAAATCACCCAAGGCCTCATCGCAGGCAACGTCTCGGGCCTCATCGGCCTCGCCTTTGAAGCCCTCGCCGAAACGCAAGCCACGCCATTCTGGCAGTCCCTGATCAACAGCAACCAACTTTCCTCACCCGAGATGGCGTTCCAACTCACACGCTCGACGAGTCTGGATGACGTTCCCGGGGGCACGTTCACCCTTGGAGGCACAGACTCGTCGCTCTTCACTGGAGACATTGAATTCCACAACCTCGAAGGGGCGTCGACGCCCGCGTTTTGGCAGCTGTCTCTCTCAGGTGCGTTGCGTGAAATCTCTGCGTCTAATTGGAATACTTTTTTGATCGTTTGTTTGTTTATTCTAGGACTGACTGTGCAAGGCCAGTCGATCCAAATTAGCACCGGCAACTCGGCGCTGGCCGCCATCGACACTGGCACAACGGCAATCGGCGGGCCGTCGGATGATGTTGCAGCGTTCTGGAAGGCCGTCCCTGATGCGGCTCCCGCGCGCGGCCAAGGCTCGGAGGGGTTCTTTACCTTCCGTGCGTTCTCATTTCTTTGCTTCTGCTTTTGGTTGAATAAAAATAAAATAAAATGCAGCTTGTTCAACCACTATCACGGCAACCATGTCTTTCGGGGGCCAACAATGGGCTATCAACCCTACGGATATGAACCTCGGACCTCTCACGGAGGGCAGTGACCAGTGTGTTGGAGCCTTGTTTGATATCAGCCTTGGCGCCAACACCGACGGGTCGACGCCCAGCTGGGTTGTCGGGGATACATTCTTGGTGTGTTCAAATTCATCTTTCCCTTCATCGAACCAAAAAAAATTCAACTGGTTTTAGAAAAACGTCTACTCGGTCTTCCGACAATCCCCACTCTCAGTCGGCTTCGCCCAGCTCTCCGGTGCAAGCTCAGGCTCCGGCTCCGGGTCATCCGACTCCTCCGGCTCGCCCTCCTCGGCAAAGCTCCCCGACAGCCCCGGGCTACCTACTTCTGCGGGTGCGTCTGCGTCTGCTGCATCCAAGCCCGGGCCCTCGTTGACGTTTGGACGATCCTCCGCCGCTCCTAAAAACCCAACCCCAACCCCAATTGCTGGTTCCTCTGATTCATCCTTACCCACTCCCACTCCGCCGACTGTGTCTACGCCGACGGCAGGCTCGGGCACTAGCGCTAATGATCCGTTCCAGACTTCCGGTGCGTCTCCTTCTTTGCTTTGTTCATTTGGATGAGGACTAACGCCGGTATATCATATTATATTAGCTGGCAACGGCGGAGCTGGCAACGCAGCCCAATCTTTGACTCCGAGCGCGCCGCTCAAAATCGCCATGTCGTTCCTGTGTTTCGTCGCAGCGCTCCTTACTTATATGTGATTCGATTCCGAGTCGGATTGACGCTGAATGACTGAATGTTGTATACACGCCCGCTTGTATTATACTAAGTATCGGAAGAATACCTCGATACGGTGACGGGCCCTCAGCAGTAAAAGATTTCTAACTTTAACCAGTGAGCGCGGCCTATGTTTAAATCATCCCTGTTTCCATCCATCTGCATACAACTGACAGATACATCCGCGGCGCTAAGCGACTGCTGCCAACAAACATCTTTCAGTTTTGCAAAGTTCAACAATTCAACCAGTACCTAAATTACAACCTGTGGTATGTATACATAACATACTTTTCTCCGCGATCACCAGGATCTTGAATGAACGAACCCATATTGTACAGACGCCGATCATGGTGCACGATACTCGGGCGGCGGCACCAGCTCAGAGTCCTCTTGATCTCGAGCTGGCTCCCTTCGATCGATACGTTGCGCGATGAGCTCGATTATCCTGTCCATGTCTACCCCCGGTGGGAGCCCAGCTGTTGGGGACGAAGCCTGCGTTGTCGTCGACTCGGCGCCGCTCTGAGATTGAGATTGAGATTGAGTCGGAGGGGGAGGCGCGTTAAGGTTGGGAGCTGAGAGCTTTCCAATTCTACCCCGTCGTGGGCTAGTGATCGTAGCACCCGCGGCCGTGGATACAGTCAAACTTGAAGCTGCCGCCGTAGAAGGGACCTCGCTTGCTTGGCTCGGAGTCGAAAAGACCAAACCTGCCTTTGTACTCCATTCCGATTCTGGCTCATCTCACCCGCTCGAGGCAAGTCCAATGGCAACGGATCCACCCTCTGTGTCTCCGCATCACCGGACACTCGCCTCCTCATCCGCGCCACTTGCGTGTACAACCACCATATCAGGAGGAGGAGCAGGACCACGCCTACGATGGGTCCTATTATCGCTCCGACGTTTACTTTGGTTTTGCTCTTGCTGTGTGCTGGTGGATTTGAAGTCGGCGGCCTGTAAATAAATAAATCAACCATCAGTAAGTTCAAGAAATTCAACAAACCACGCACGCAGAGACGTCGTCCAACTGATACGCAACGACCCGACTCAACGTAAACTTGGCACCCCCGAGCTGAGATTCGTCGCATTCACCTTATGCGTCGTATTCCCATTCATCCCAGCTTCGAAATAAATGAGTGTGTCCCCGACGAGCCAGTTCGTGCTCCCGTTAAAGGTCTGTGGAGCCTTGTCGTCGATTGCCTACATGCATTGAATTCTCAATGATTTTCAGTTCCAGTGGCACGACTGCGCAACTTACGACAGAATACAACCCATGTCCGAAATTCGTCGACGCATACAACGCCACCGCAACCGTACTCACAGGAAGCTGCATAGTAAACCCCGAGCCCACGCTGAGCGTCTGATGAAATGGAAGCGATACGCTCGAGTTGGGGACACCCTGGGCGGTGGAGGTCGTCCACGAGCCATAGTACTCCAGCGCCGAGTCTGCGTTGTCGACGATTTTGGGCGTGGGGCTGCTGGTTGTGGAATCGGTCACGATGGCTGAGCCGAATTGGAGCACTTGGCTTGAATTGGATGGTTTTGCGGTGAGTGTAACGGAATGGTCATCCTCCGTTAACGCGGTATTCGAGTAGAGCAACCCGGATGTCGGAGAAAATGAATGAACAGTGCCGTCCAACGTGATATCATACGACGCGTTGGAGGAACCGTACAAGTACACCGCGTTACCTGTATCCTCTCAATAAAAACGAAGAAGAAGAAGAAAATCGTTCAATTTTCGCACCATGAAAACCCAGAGTGACCTGCCCCCCGGACAAGGATGTAACATGGAACGAATCGCCTTGGCCACTCTCCCCCGTCTGCGTATTGAACCCAGACGAGGTGTAGAACAATTGCCAGCCATTTTGCGCGCTGGACCCATCGGCTAAATTTATCGTTGCGGTGAATTTTGGTTGATAGGCACGAGATGAACGCGTACCGTAGGGATGATAGGAGAGAATAGGACTTGTGTCGTTCACTGTAAAGTTCCACAAGGACATGGAAGAAGGTAAGGAAGGAAGGAATGCAGTCCCGTCACAAGGCTTAGGAAAGAGCTGTAGAGAGAGAGCAGTGATGGCGTTTCGAGTCTTGACAGAAGATCTTCGACGAAAGTGGAGTCATTCAATTGCCCCCGGTTATGGATATAGTTTGCCGCTCGGAGAAAACCACGCGCCGAAAGTTACCGCGCATCGACACCCAGGACCCGAGTTCGGCGATCGCCCATTGTACTAGGTCTGAGTAGGAACGACCTGAGCCACACAGGTACGGAGAAAAAGGTACTGCAGACTATAGCGTCATCGTCGATCGAATCCGTTCGGGACTCCGCAGGGGAATGAAGGACGCAGGAGGTGATGGTGATGGTACGGAAACAAGATGCGTTTCAAACTCCGACTATTACTCATGGTTCGATCTCAATAATTTCCAACTTCAACATGCCATGATGCCGAATTCATCTCTGATCACTGGTGTCACTCGCCCGTTGTACTTTACTTTAGTGTGTTCGCTCAATTGTCGCCCAAGGGAAGAAAATACGCGTAGCTTGGAATATCTACGGTAGGCAAACCGTGACGATCTGCTCTGTTGAACTCACCGGGCTCCAGCCCAACGAAGGAATCAACTTTCAAGCTCAAGCACGCCATCTGCGACTGTACGCCCTTTTTTCAGTCAAAATACTCGTGCTGGGGATTACGGTCGGTAAATCTATTCGACTTTTACACGCTTACTATTTGAGAGTCGTACTGAGCAGAATTTCAACTATCTTTTATACCCTCACAACGGCGTAGTGCCCGTGAAATTCCCACTTTGTGTGGTAAAATCTCCCTGCTCGGTCAGACTCTTGATCCGCCCCAGCAAGAACTCGAGCTGTCTGTACCCAGCACCAGGAGCATACTGCGGGATCTCATGACCGGCGTGATCGACCGTGACAAACGTTAGCCCGCGCTCCGTGTGGGTGGTGCCATAGTACCCGCCACCGGCGACGAGGCCCACGCTGATGGCGGGGATGTTGCTCTGCGTGAAAGTCTCGTTGAGGGCCGGGCCGATGGTAGGATTGTAGGGCACGAAGAACTTGTCCGTGAACGGGTTCGACGAGAAGCCCTGCGCGCCGTTCCAGGTCATGTTGTTGAGCGCGGCCAGTGTGCCGTTGGTCAGGATGAGAAAGTCCAGGTTGCCGTTGCCGACGATGACGTTGTTGGTGCGCTCGACAACGCCCGCGAGAACGGTAAAGGAGGACGGCAGGGATTGGTCGAGGTGCAGGCCGAGGGTAGGGTTGCCGCAGACGGCGTAGTCGACGTGCGGGCTCACGTTGAGAGCCGTTTGAACGTCGGGGCGGTTGAAGTAGTTGTTGGGTCCGTCACCCAGGCTGGGAGCACCGAGCTCGTCCCACAGGAAGGGGCAGAAGTCGGTGATGTGGTAGAAGTTGAAGCACGGGTTGACGTACAGCGCGGCCAGGAAGATGTCGTCGAGGACGTCGCAGTCAGCGTCTGTCACGTTGCCCGTGGCTAAGGAGGTGGGCTGGGGGAACTTGCCTGCGGGCGGGAAGGTGAGCGCTAGGTCCATGAAGGCGTTGTACCCGCAGGCCTCGGCGCGCTCGTTGATGGCCGCCACGAACGAGTCGTTGAGGTTCATCACGTTGTTGTAGTAGTTGAGGAACGACACCGCGGGAGCCTCTTGGAGGGCATCGGTTGATCCGATGACGGGGTCGTTGATCTGGATCCCCTTGACATTGTAGTAGGTCGTGTCGTTCTGGTCGAGGAAGTAGCTGGAGATGTAGGGGATAACTGGCATGTAAAGTAAGTGCCGTTTGCTCTGAACCTGACAAAGACCCACATTGTCCGGCGTACGACTCTCCGGTGAAGTAGACATCGAATCCCTGCATCTCAAAAGTCTCGATGAAATTCTTCCAGAACCCAGCAAAGTCCTTTGCGATGGTCGTCTCATTCTGGATCTGGGCCGGCACTCCTGGAGCTGCGAGCGACAGGCCCGTGCCTACGGGCTGATCGATCCACACCATGTTGGTCAAATTCGTCCAAGAAAAGGGATTCTGCTGGGGCGCGAAGGTGCCCGACTGCCACTGAAAGGGCCCGTTCTCCTGGAGCAGCCCGTCCATGGAGCTGCATCCCGGCCCACCGTTAAGCCAAATAACGATCTCGTTTTTGGCGAGCTCGTTGGACGAGGGGAAGAACCAGAAGAAGAACTCGTTGGCGCTGGCGTTTGTGGAGTTGGGACTCGTGATGGGCAGGCGGCCTGCATAAGACTCGCCCAGGTCAAAGTTGACCTCTGGAACGCCGGTCCCATTGACAGCGAACTCTGCAAGAAGGTCAGGGTGTCGAGCTCGGCATGGAGTAACGGATACACTCACTCTTGCTGTTTGAGTTCAGGAACTGTGAGTCCTCGCTCAGAGCACGCTTCACCGGGGCTGCCGGCTTTGGAGCGGACTTGGGCGCTCTGCTCATGAGAGTCGCGGCGCGCCCGTGAGGGTTTTTGACAGCGAGGACACCAGAAGAAGCCCCGAGCAGTGCCGGTAATAAAAACGCAATAAGCTGCATGTTGCCAAGCACTTAGCTAGACCAATTGTTGGAGAGACAGGGAGGGCAACGAGAAACACAACCCAGAGCAGATTTGCACTACCATTTTATAGTTGACTGTTGTGCTGCGGCGTCTTTGCTATAGGTCTGGCTACGCCGCTACGGGCCCAAAGCGGTGACAAAACCCGATGATGCACCAAGATGGGGGGATTCAATAGGATTCGGACGTTGAGCGAGACTGTCTGTTGATTTTCTGCGAGTGAGGCAAGAGTGAGGGACTGCGCGATCGACATCATCAGCCAAATGCGATCATTGTCGGATCAAAGTCCGATCATCATCGGACTCCTCAGCGAATCTCGGCACGGTGATTCAGAATGTCGCATCCGCGGGAGGGCAAGACCCGTCCCTTGAGATTGAGCTCACGGCCTCGCCTTACGTGTTCACCCACAATCCGCTGGGGCATATATTCTCTGCAAGCATGCCGTCAGTCAACCCTTGGGCTTCCGCTTAGGAACCGACATCGTGGCTGCGATCCCCAGGCCGTCGGTAGCATCTGGATGTCCGTTATGATGACTCTTTGCTGCGCAACAGCGGTGGGTGAAAACATGTCCAACTTATCCATGCTGATGCACGTCTCTGCGGACAATCGAAGTGCAGTCGGAATGAATCCGGATGATCTGAGCCGACACGGGTAAGTAAGTACAGATAAAGAAATTCACGACACGTATGTTCACTGCAGACTATAGCCTCATCCGCAGGATGCGGTGGTACGGAAATGTTCGATCTCAATTGCAATTATTTTCAACTTGAACATGCCGTGATGCCGAATTACCTGATCTACTGCAAATTCAACGCCCTCGTACTAAACCTCGAAATATCCACAAACGCATCCATCAGCGCAGCACAAACGAATGGCGGCCTGCTCTCTTCCACCACATCCCTCACAGCCTTCTCAACCGCCAACCTCTTCAACCGGGCACTCTCCAGGTCGTCTTTCAGGAGCTCTAGTCGGATTTTCGCGACTGGCGCCAGAGGTTTAAATCAGCTCCAGAAATTAATGGATATAACGCACTGAATTGGTCCTCCGCGTCGCCTACGTCCGACTCGATTTCTGGTACTGATACCGAACCCCCAAACTTGTTCAACGCCTGGAGGATCGCACGCTCTTTGACGATATGTCCCGCGATCGATTTGCGAATGTCGTTCAGCTTCTTCTTCGCGAGCTCCGATTCCGAGTCCCCCTCGAACGTCGATGTCCGCGTCCCAGGAATCTGAGAGTCGGGGTCGACTTGCATGCTATACGTTGAAGTCGAGGTCGACGCGAGCCCAGGGATCGGAGAGGGTGACTGGTACGCGGAAATCGAACTTGGGTGGTCCGACTCAGATGAGCGAGAGGGCTCACCATGATCATATCTGATTCTGAATCACCCTCGTAGGCTTGCAACTCCTCGAGGCCCCGTGGCGTCGGGGGAGTATGCGTAGTCTGGGCGTCGAGTCGCTCGCACGGATTCAAACGATGGACGAACTCAAGAGGAAACATACCGGAGTCTTCAACTCGCTCTTCGGTAGTGCCATATCGACGGCACGCACGGGAGAGCCGGTACACGCAGTCGGATTGCACGACGAACGTATATCTTCATCGGAATCTGAGCTTTCTTCAGCCTGCTGGGGCCCTCGATCGGCGCGTTGTGGCTGCAATAAAAGAACCTGAACTTCAGACCACGCTGCAGGGAGAGGCAAACACGCACCGAAGCCGAAGACGACAAAGCCGGGAGCGGGATAAAGTCGACATCCACATGATCGACCACCTCTCCCACCTCAAGTTCCTTCTCTTCTTCGAGCAGCGGCGCCGCACCAAAACTCAAATCAGCTTTAAGCACGTCCAAAAACCCCTGCGCTTGTTGGTCCATCGTACGCGTGGGCTCTCGTTTGTCGGCATTCGGCTGAGGGCTGGATAGGACGGCGTTGCTCGACAAGGACAAGTCATCTTCAAGCCCACCATTGAAGCTGACGGCGGTGGGTAGACGGAGGGTGCCACTGGTAGAGGATTGCATCGTGAAGGAAAGGGAAGAAGCCAAGATTTACTCTACAAGCTTCTTTCAAGCACGCGTCACAACACCTGGCAGGTCGATTATGTGTACATGCCTCGAACCCTCCATCCATCCATCCAACGCGCCTACTTACATACAACACGATAAAGATAGTCCCAAAAGCCTCACCCATCTACATGTATACCCTCCAAAACATCATTCGTCAACTCGGAAATCTCCAGAAACGCCTCCAAAATCGCAGGCACGACAAACGGCGTCCGACACTCTCTCCGAATGTCCTCAACGATCCGCTCAAGCTCCTGCCTTCTCACCCGCTCAGCCTGCAGCTCTTCCTCGATTTGTTGTATCCTCGCGCGCATCACTGAGGTGGTCAATTAAAAAAAGACAATAGTTGAACAGAGGACAGAAGGACGAACCAAAATCATCGTTATACCCTTCCGGTATCTCATTCCCCTCCCCAAGATCGCGCAACCGCTGCACGACATCCCTCTCCCTCTGAATCTCGGCATTCAACTTCCTCCGTGCATGCGCCAGTTCAGACCGCAACATTCTCTTTTCCTCGGATAGAGGCTCAGCTGGCGGTTGTTGTTGCCGGTGATCAAGTTGATATTGGTTCGAGTACTGCGGTTTGGGGTAGGGACGCGGGTCGTAGTACTGTTCAAGATTTATGGATCAATGTGTATATAGACGACTGAAACGGAATAAACGCACCCGCTCTTCATAACGTACCCGCTCCTCATCGGCTTCGGGGTACCGAGTCCGTTCTGACGCTGACAATGAATGTCGGGACGGCTCCATCTGCGGATTTTTGTCCCATGAAAGGATGAATGTTCGAACGGAATATAGTTACCTCCGCCCCGTATCGGGAATCCGCCCACCGCGGACTACGCCGCTTAAACCGCCAAAGTGGTTGCGAATCCGACCAGTTGTCTGCCTCCTAACAAAGTGTCACTCCCCGCACAAGAAACAAAGCACAAAACTCACCCTGTGCTTCGCCTCTGGAGGTTTTACCCACTCCGACGAATTCCGAAGTGGTCGGGAGTATGCCCACTTTTCTCCCTCCTTGAAAAAATGTGATTCTTGGAACAAGAAAGAGAAGTAGGAAACTCACGTTGGGCTCCGTCTCTGGAGGTCGTACCCATTCGGCCGAGTTCCACGAGCCCTAAAAAAGCAAAATTCAACATCCCGCTCATTGAAAGAAGAAGACAAGACATACAACAACTCTTACCGGTGGCATATCCACATCCCCCATCGGTTCAACCTTGCCCGATGAATTATAATTCCAGGCCTTGTGTAGTGTTACAAGTAGTGAAATTTTCGGGTATGAAACCACGTACCGACACCGCAGGAATGGGCACCTCTGTCGGCTCCGGCTTGACCTTCATGACAGAAAATGGTCGTTGCGACTTTCAAATTCAAGCATGTGGGTCGAATTCTCCAACAACAAAAACGAGGGACCACTCACCAAAGACAGCGGCGGCACCCCACCATTCTCCATCGCAACCACATCATCTGAATCATCACCGTTCTCCTTCTCCTTGCCCTTCTCCGACGTTCGCGGCGGTAAGATCTGTTCGGGGCTGTAACCACTCATCGGGATGGCACTGAAGCTCGCGTCGGGGTTTGGGAGGAAGTGGAATGGTAACTCCGTCTGCGCCTTGCTGGGGTCATTGGAGTTGGAGTTGGGCTTCGGCGCTTGGCTACACCAGTTGAATTCCATGACAAGGATCCCAAGGTACCACGCACTTCGAGCCAGGTTTTGCTTTAGATTCCTTAAGATCTATGCGCTTACTAGGAACCAAATGAGGGCAGAGTAAAAGCAAGCGGCAAGGAAACGCACATATATCGTTCCTTAAATATCTTCTCCTGCTCCATATTATGCGGCGGTTGGAGGGAACTCGTCAATTTCTTCCGAATAGCCTGAGTCCATGTGTCAGCTACCCCGCAGCAATAGCAACGAAAGCAAGCGCAACTCACAGAATGCGGGGCAGCGGTCCAATAAAAGCGGACAGTGCCCGGGTAGACGATGGAGACGTTGGACCTCTTGGGGTGTGGAATACCGAGGGCGGTGAGGTCTGCGTTGGGCCATTAACGCAGGGTACGTGGCCTGGTGGCTGCGAAATACCTGCCTCCGCGGATAGCGACATCGGCGTCTTCTGGGGTATGTATGCTGGCCTTGGGTCCAGCATAGCTGATGGTGACTGTGAGCTCGAGTTCGAAGCCCATGAGTTAAGTGAGAGTGAGAGTGAGAGCAGCCCGGCGGCCCAAGGACGGCTGCAATGAGATGTAGAAAAAGCGAGACAGCAGACACATGATTGCCGAATTTGGCAGCGAGGTCCCGACTCCGTCGACTCTCGAGATCCCCGACTCGCCCGACTGTCGAGAAAATCCGGACATGCTATTCAAGCTAAGATACACAACCAATTGCTATTCCGCTGCTCTTCATCTAATAACTCAGCCCGATCAGGTAGTCAGCCAACCCCTCGACGATTAGCGTGCTCTCCTGTGCCTGGGTAGGAGCGTCGTACTCGGCCACCAGCACGGCCTGCTTCGTGCCAACTATCGTGTACCCCTTGGGCTGTAACGCATCAAACAGCAATCGTCAGCAAGCGCTCATGATGCACACGACCGAGACAAAGACAGGGTCGGTAGATTGTAAAAACGCACCCCTTGCTTCCCAATGATACTCCGGTCATCCGCTTTTACGGTCAGGAACTTGACGCCTGCAAGCTTGAGGCCGGATGCCAGCGCTGAGTCGGGGTTGCTAAGCGCAGCCAGGATGGCCTTCTGCTCTACGTCGGTGATCTGTAGTGGGTAAGCTCGATTGCAAGAGAGCGATTGGCATGTAGACGCACGTTGTATCCAGCGCTGGTCGCCCACACACCGCCCTGCTGGCCCAGAATGGCTGCCTTGGTGACTTTGCCGCTACCGACGAGGTTGGTGTCAACGTATGCTGTGGGGTCGCAGAGGTTGAGATCGGTGGCCGGGGCCTACTGGGCGACGAGTGGGCGCACCTTGCCAGGACATTTAGAATGAGGAGAAAGGAGACGATGAAGTGATAGTACAGAGCAAAGCTGAGGTGCGGCGATTTCCGAGATACAAATATTTACGTAATCTCCTGATTTGCTTTCGACGACCAACTTCCATGGTCCAGCCTGTTTTCAGGCTACTCTTGGTCTATGACGCCACTCGAGCCTGATATGGTCGTGGACAGCTATAGAACTGTCAAGCTACTCATGACTTTGTTCTGAAATCTCCACGGTCACTGGACGTTCGTTTTGAATACCGCACTTTCGCTGCGTCACGTCTGGAGGCGAAAATCAGGGCCGTTCGGCGTCGGTTTACTATTTCTAGCATCTCGAGAACGTCATAATCACTTCACCTGTACCAACTCGTACCCACTCCAACTCCGGTTTCTGATCGTGGAAGTTGTTCCGCTTTTTTTGAACTACTTTACTCCAAGTCTCCAGGACAGGCTCTTTTTGGTACCACTTGCTTGCCATGTTTCTGATCGTTCGCTGATGCTGCGTCAACAGACAGTCGGCCGTTCATCGGCTTGAGCTTGTTTTGAGGGCGGCGAACTTGCTCTTGGGGAACCCTCTTCCAAAAAAAAACCTTGTACTCTCGACATGCCGCTCTGCTACCCACCTTCTTCCTCCGGGCCTGACTTGAATCTCTCTCTCTCGGAATAGTGACCTTCTGAAGATCTCCCGTGTCCGACCCAGGTCTTATAATCCCTGCCACAATGTCATATCACACCCAGCATGTCTTCCCTCCTCCCCATTTCACTTGGTGTCCTCTTTCTTTTTCTATGTGTCCGAATCCTCAGGATAGGCTCCCGCGAACGAGGCCTGCCTCCGGGTCCTCCAACCGTACCCATCCTGGGTAACATGCACATTTTCCCCACCGAATACGCTCACTACAAGTGCCCCCAACTCTCATTATTGCCAATTGTCATTCACATTCCCTAGATTCACCGAATGGGCTCGGAAGTATGGTGGATTTTACTCAGTACGTTACTTCTCTCTCTACAGGACTCTGGTATTCATCTGTCTGCAGTTGAAGATGGGTTCCGGGACAGTGGTGGTGCTGACCGACCCAGCGGCGGTCAAGTACCTCATGGACCAGCGTAGCGGAAACACAGTCGACAGACCCCCGGCGTACATCGCTGACTCTGTGACTGGCGGGCTAAGCTTGGTTATGGCGCGATACAGTACGTTCTTTGCTTCCAAATAAGACACTTACCCAGAGTATCCACTTGAATCAGCGGAAACCTGGAGAACTCTCCGTCGGGCAGCCCACTCCATCCTCACGCCACAGCAATCGCAGAAACACCTGCCCATCCAAAAAGCCGAAGCGACGCAGCTTCTTCACGACATCCTCACCAAGCCCGAGGTGCGCATCTCAACGCTAACACAAACGACTACTCAATGATATAAATTTGCCTACTAGGGCTTCTACAAGCACCTTCGCCGATACGCCAGCTCCGTCATCTTATCAGTCTTGTACGGCAAACGCGCACCACGATACGAAACCCCCGAGACCACCGCCTTCTTTGAATCCCAACACGAATGGGAGAGTATCATCGATCCTGGGGCCACACCCCCAGTGGATTTCTTCCCGATACTCAAGTACGTGCCGGAGCGGTGGGCAAAGTGGAAGCGCGACTGCGCGAAAACGAGGAAAATGCAAAGGGATTTGTATTTTGGGCTTCTTGATGAGACGAAGGAGAGGGTGGCGAGGGGGGAAGACAATGGTTCTTATATGGAGGAGATTTTGAGGAATCAGGAGGAGCTCGGCATGGACAGGGAAATGGCCGGGTTTGTTTTCATTTATTTTTTCAACTTCCAATCAGTCCTGACATGACATAGATATCTCGGCGGTATACTCATCGAAGGCGGATCGGACACGACCTCGGCCTTCCTCCAAACCCTCGTCCTGGCCTTGACCGCCTATCCTGACGCACAAAGGAAGGCGCAAGAGGAGATGGACCGCGTCGTTGGCTCGCAGCGTCTGCCGACTCTGGAAGACCTCGACCACCTCCCATACACGCGTGCCCTCATCCTCGAAACCCATCGATTCCGCCCAGTCGCCCCCACGCTGATGGTTCACGCGACCTTGGCTGCAGACGAGGTAAGCGTCTGTGTAGGGCATCGGCTGCTACGATCCTCAATCTTCTGTGTAGTACAAAGGATACGTCATCCCCAAGGGCGCGACCATCTTCGTCAACGCTTGTGAGATTTCTTTTACAAAATTACAGTTCAATCGACTCACCTAGCCTTAGACGGCATCTTCCACGACCCAGGTATGCAGCTATCCTATTATGTAACCACTTGATCCGTTCAACCAGAGTCCAACAGAACTATTCGAGGACCCAGAGACTTTTCAACCCAGACGATATTTGCTGACTGAAAATGGCACCAAGCCCGGTGTCGATGGAAGCGATCTGCGACATAGTTTCGCTTTTGGCGTTGGTCGAGTAAGCACTTGGTTCCATCCATCTCCATCAAAATTACTCACGAACCCTTGTGTACAGAGAATATGTCCCGGTATCCACCTGGCGACCAATTCGATTGTGCGTCTTCTCCTTCGTCTTGTCTTCTACCATGCGTGCCGCTGATGGATGACTAGAACATCAACACCATGAATCTCATCTGGGCGTTCCAATTCAGCCCTGAAACGGACGAGTCGGGAAATCCTATCCCGCCCGATACGTCCGCCTACCTAAGGGTAAGCAACTCAATATCCAACACGAGGTGCCGATGATCCAATTAAAAAACAGGGCGTTATAAGCGCACCGGGGCCGTTCAAATGCACGATCACACCGCGTTCAAAGGAGAGGGCGGATATCATCGAGAACGAATTATTCGAAGCGACTGATACGTTTAGAAAGTTCGAGTATGGGCTCAGTGCGGAGGATAAAGAGTTTGTAGCAAAGTCTAGGGCTTGAGGCCGGGTTTTGTTTATCTGCTATGTATATTTCCCTTGCTTAGAGTCCGTCATCAGCCTCGATGTAACAGCGCAATGCGAGAAAAATGATATTCGTTAAAACATCAAGAACATCCGACGAGTTGGACCCACCAGGCTTTATCTCGCCGTGTCGCTTTTTAGCCACAAACATTTCAGCACGTTCCCAAAAGTCTCGACCTCCGCGAGCCCCGCACTCCCAATCCACGACACATTGGCTGTCCGTCATGCACATGAACACGAAGCGCGGGCCAGCGACAGCTATATGCAACGGCGGATCGTCTTTGAACATCGCAACGAGGACCTCAAGCTTTTTGCAGCTGGTGAGTACAAGGCGGGTGGTATGGTCATTGGGCTCGCTATCCTCGGCTTGTACAACGATAGATGAATGAGCTCGGGGAGGAGCCCGAATTCAGCCCAGTTAAAAGGCTCATCGAGGCTGAGCAGCGTGAACTCGGTGTCCAACACATCCAAATGCGTCAAGCGGGAAAACATAGGATGGTCCAGACGAATCCGAGGACCTCTTGCATCGCTCGTGACACCGCAGAAAAGGTCGTCGAGGTTGACACCCAGACTCCAGAGTTCTCGTGCGGATTCGAGAGCGGGGATGAGGGACGACGTCGACGCGAAGAGTGAGATGGAATCCACGTTGCTGCATTCAGACAGGATATTTGGCAGTTCCGAGTCGAGGAATGAGTGGAAAGACTCGGAGGAGGGGTTGTCCAAGGCTGCAGGCCGGACGGCGATAGGTGTCGTGTCCCACTTGACTATGATATGCCGAACGTTCGCCTCCAGAAATGCGGCCGTCTTGGATTGCACGGCGAGTAAAAGTGGGTCTTCTGGCGAGGGTTTACTGCTCGAGAATATGAGCACTCTATACAAGAGCGGTTCAACCCTGAAAAATAATGGTGACTCGTGAGTACAACTGGTCAAGCATTTAAAACTGACAAGTCCGGACACGGTGAGCCGTGAGCAGTAGGTTCATGACCACTTTTGGCTGCCGCAGCGCGGCCGTTTCGAAGATACCTGTCTCAAGCTCCAGCGGGAGCGTGATGGGGGTCATGAAAAGAGATGCACTTTGTTTATCTCGGTTTTCATGTCAGCACAGCCCAGGAAATCTAGCGAATTCATTTTATGTGAATTATACTTTGTTTCGTGATCTTCAGTGCGTTCAATAGGGGTTTTCAAAGTTAGATTTTTCACCTCTTTATTCACTGGTTTATTCACTTGTTTCAATTTGTTGAAAAAATGTATTTTTCACTTGTTTCACCTTGAAGACACCCTCTTGAAAATCCAAGTGAATAAACCACCAAACAGATGTAATCATCCCGAACACTGACCCATGTGCCCCACCACGTGCACCCGCCACTCCCGTAAACCGCGCCCTCCTCGGAGATACCACGGAACACCGACAGGCAAGTACCCTGAAGCAATATGGCCTACAAGGCTATGTACACTCGTACGCGGAATCCTTTTTTTTTTGGCCTCGGCCGCGCTGGTTTGGGCTTCGAGACCCTTGATGGACATGTCCTTTTTTAGACTTGCGAGGGGGCATCGAGAACGAGAGGTAGAGTGGATGGGCAGCGAAGGATTCGATCGAGCGTGCCCGAGGCTTGAAGACACGTGCAGGATGGATGTCACGGGGTTTGTTTCAAAGTGAATAAATAAATGAAACAGCTCTCGACCTTGTTTCACTTCTTTTTTCTTATTCACTTTCGTTGCCCAAATTTGGAAGGTGAAAAATGCAAATGAAATAAAGTGAATAATCGAGTGAAAAATCCAACTTTGAAAACCCCTAATTGCTGTGTTCTTTCCCTTCCACGTACAAATTCGTCTGGCTGCTCCCGACAATGCTGCCTTCAGACTACCTCCTACTCTCCATCACCAGGTTCAATCCAACAACGTTGAACGGGATGCTACAGATAGTGAGCTCTGCTAGACGGACAAGGGAGGGAGGACTAACCAGGCTTGATCTCTCCACGTCTCCTTTTGCCAACAAATCCAGCTGCGCGGTCCCATAAATCCAGACCCCCACGCGTGCCCGCGCGCCACTCGGCCTCGTACTCTGAGGCGGACATGGCCATCAACACGAACCGCGGATCTTCGACGACTACGTCTATGAGCGGAAGCTCGCTGTACAGGTCGACGAGAACTTGAAGTTTTCTGCAGCTGGCGAGCAGCAGAAGGGGGATGCTGCCGCTGGAGTAGATTTGGTAAATCAAGAGGTGTGTGAGTTCGGGTAAGAGCCCGAAATCAGCCCAAGGCCATGGGACGCTCTCGTCGGATCTGTCATCAAACACCTCGAGATGGGTCAAGGAGGCGAATAAGGGATGCCCGACGCGCAGTGGAGGCACGCGAGAGCCAAAAAGGTCGCGCAGGAAGACACCGAGTCTCCGGACATTGGGTGCGGATTCGAGAGCGGGGATGATGGATGGAGATGAGTTGAAGAGTATAAGGGAGTGAACTTGATTGCATGAAGATAGGATTTCGGGAAGTTCTGACGAGATGAAGGACGCCGTTGTGGGACGAGTGTCATACATATTGACCATCATATGGCGGACGTGTTTCTGTAAGAAGGCAGAAGGTTTGGATTTGATAGCGACGAGTAGACCTTCCCAAGCCGGGGTTATGTCTGGGTCCCATGTGTCGTCCCCAAAAGTGATGGTTTGGTATAACATTGGCTCGATCCTGAGAGATTCAAGTGAGCGTTTGGTGAGCGTGCCAAGTTTCAGAAGGCTGTAAACTGACCGGGCGTGGACCCTGCGAGCTGTAAGGAGCATCTTGAAGATCATTTCTGGATACAGCAGCGCGGCTGTTTCGAAGATCTCGCGCTCAGGTTCAGGTGGCAACTTCATGGCAGTTGCTGTTAAAGGGCACGGCTGTTTGGCTCTGTATGCCGATGAGCCTGCTGAGGGCATCATGATCTGGCAAGCGGGTGACTCGGCCCGCTGGCGTTCTAAATAGAGGCATCCTCGACTTGCGTTGTTCATCCTGTCTACCGAATTCTAATTCTTTCTTCAAGTTTTCTTTGCTACAGAATAGAACACGAGAACCGACCCAGTCCGAGTCCGATGGCACCAAACTTGCATCAAACAATGAAACTTGAAACAAGCACCGATGAACAATTTTGAACCCAACCTCCAATGCCAACCAAGGGGAAAGAGCGAGACCCCTGCTTAGATTCCGTCGTCGGTCTCGATGTAACAGCGGGATGCTAGGAGCTATAAGTTGTGTGACAGTGTCAAATCCGACGAGTGTTGAATACTTACCGGGCTTGATCTCGCCGCGTCGCTTTTTAGCCACAAACATCTCAGCACGTTCCCAAAAGTCTCGACCTCCGCGAGCCCCGCACTCCCAGTCCACCTCGTACTCCTGGTTCGTCGTGGGCATGAGCACCAAGCGTGGGTCAGCGACATCTATGTATAGCATGTGCAACGGCGAACTCCCATCAACGTGACTGAGCAGGATAACGAGGACCTCGAGCTTTTCGCAGCTGGTGAGCATCAGGTTGATGGGATGGTGACTAGTCGGGAGAAAATTGACCATTGGCATCGACTCGCACAACGATAAATGGGTGAGCTCTGGGAGGAGCCCGAAATCGGCCCTGCTGAAGCCATGTAGTTGGAGCACCATGAGCGTGGACTCAGTGTCGAAGACACTCAGATGCGTCAAGTGCGCGAACATGGGATGATCCAGGCGTAGTATCCGGCTGTGTCCTGCCCCGAGTTCTCTGCTTGCAACACCGAAGAGAAGGTTGTCCACGTCGAAGCTGACGCCGTAAAAAAGGTCTGCGAGGCTGACACCGAGTCTCCGGAGCTCTCGTGCAGATTCGAGAGCGGGGATGATGTTCGGAGCAAAATCAAAGAGCGCGACGGAACGCACTTGATTGCAAGTAGATAGGATTCTAGGGAATTCTGAGTGGACGAACGAAACAGGGCCGATGTCCAAAGGCATGTCAGGTCGCAGGGGATCCCACTTTAGCATGATGTGCCGGACGTTGGCCTGCAAAAATGCTGGCGTTTTGGATCGGACGGCGGCTAAAACTGGGTCCTTCGAGGAGGAACTATCAGTTGAGAAGGTAAGCACTCCGTACAAGAGTGGCTCAATCCTGATAACGGTGAGCGCACGAAACGTGGCAGTGGTCAAACGAGCTTGAGACTGACCAAGTCCGGACTCGGTGAGCGGCGAGCATTAGATTCAGCATCATTTTCGGATGTAGCAGTGCGGTCGTCTTGAAGATGTCTTTCTCAAGTTCAGGCGGCAGCACGGGCTCCATGGCGAGGGTCACTGTCGAAGATGTGCTGGAGTTTGTAGATGTTTGAGTGTGAACCATTGCAGTGGTGATTCCGGAACATGGCCGACCCCGCCAGCCGAGTAAGCCGGGCAGAGTTGGGGCAGAACTATATTCGGCTTTCGAGGAGGGACGGAGCGACCGTGTGTCGAGAGCGACTAGGGCAGAACAGTATCATATCTTTGGAAAGATTTCGCCCGTGAAACTGAAGCTCTGAAATCTCAACCATGGCTTGAAGTTTCTTTTTGCTACAGAATCTACAGCACGCTAACAAACCCATTCCCACAAAACAAGCACCGATGAACAGCCTCCAACAACTCCTCAACAACCCACCCTCTCGCCGTTTGAGGCAGCGCCGTCCCACTCCCGGGCCCACCGCTCGACAACGGGAGGAACGCCTTCCTGCTGCACCCCGTACACGTTCTGACGAATGCCGTCGCGAGGAGGAAGGTCGTTATAGAGCAACGGACTGTTCAAGGTCAGGTCAGCAATCTCAAAATCGAACATATGGGGGAGAGAATTGAATGTAGAAAACGCACGCCAAATATGCCCATTCGGACACACCGCAGACGTTATATCATGCGGTGGCACCTCGGCCTGGCACGCAGGACATTTTTCGTTCAACCCTCCGCTGTGGAACAAATCGGTTTCGCCTTCTGCGTCTGCGTCCGCGTCGGGAAACTCCGAGTCCGTTGTGGGGTTGACGTTGGGGGTATCGTTGGATTCAGAAACTAAACCACCGATGTTGAGCTTGAGCGCGAGCGCCTGTCCTTCCGCCATGAGATCGGGTGGTGAGCCGGGCAGGAGCGATTGCACGACCATGCGTAGGACGAACGGCACGTCCGCGGCTGAAAGGAATCAGAGTTCACAGTATGAATCAGTGAATGGTAACACGTACGTCCCAAACAGCCCGCCACCGCAGTCAAATGCCTGACCACCGTCCTCAAGATCCTATGCGAGATCTGATTGAGCACCGTCTGAGCCACGCCGCCGCACAGAATCCGTTTTTCATCCGAGTCAGAACCTTTCTGCCATCATAGTCAGTATATCTGTCTTTGGATTTTTGAACTTCCAAGCACTCACCCACGCGAAATCCGCCATCGAAAGCTTCATCCTCAACCTCAACATCTCATCCCATCCAAACAGATGCCTTGCAAGGCTCTGCCTAAATTCCCTCCGCATTTCCGGCTGCAACCCCCCACTCCACGGAGCGATGTCGATGTTGCGTGAATGGTCAACGTTTTCCTCGGCCGAGGAGGAGGGGACGGATAGAAGTGCGAGAACCCGCGCATGCAGCTTGTTCAACTTTTTCGACGTCAAGTTGAAGAAGAATGGGCGGAGGAGATGGGCAGGGGCGTAGCCTGCGGCTTGAGAGAAAATATTTATCAGCGCAGAGGAGGGAAGGATAAGAAAGCACTCACCAAACCGCGCACTCTCCAAGACACCCTGCAGCTCGCCCAACAACGCCTCGTCATTACCGTCGGCGTCATCATCCCACATCTTCGCGACCAAGAATACACTATTGTGCTTCGCGTCGTGTTTGTAGCTCATGTCCCCGGGCCGGGAGGCTCTGCGTTCGTCAGAACAATTACAATATCAAAAAAAGGAAGAAATACTCACTCGTGCACCCAAGCGACAACCGACCCCCCATCATACCCAACCATCCCACTAATCCGATTCACCAGCTCAAAATCCACCTTCTCCGGTTCCACGCGCGCAAAGATCTGACGCGCCGTCATCGAAAGACTTGTTGTACTCGTACTCGAATCCACATCCATAGTATCATCGCCTCCAGAGACAGAACCGTCAAACACCGGCACCGTGAACAAATTGTTCAGCATGCGGAACGCCCCATCTGCGAAACAAAGTAACAAGGAGTCGCGTCGGCGAATATAGCTCAACCCCGCGAGCGGGAAGAGTGTTGACATGGCTGTAGAAAGGTGGGGAGAGGGCGGAATGGGGACTGTGAGATGCTGCTCGCCGGACCAGACGTTGACTGCTGCGGAAGGGCGCCAAAGATGGATGAGGCCTGGTTTTGCGTACACCAGGATGTTCTGCCAACCGTCAACTACTTGAGAGATGATAGACGACTTGGAAACTCACACCCCGAGGCGTCTCCAACCACTCGAGGGTTGTGCACTGGCAGGAATCCGACGCACAGACTTGCTCCGAGTCACCTTCGACAGTCAACTCAATGGTGTTATCCGACTTGCTCGGACCCTCCTTTAACCTTTGTCGCACCTTCACAACGGCGACAGTACCGTCAGAAAGCCCGTATGCGATGTGCGCCTCGCCTGTGTGCGGTCACGGTCAAAATTCCTCGGGGAAAGAAAAAACGAACAGGTTCCAGGTTTCAGACACGTCCAAGAGGATGTTGTCAGAGAAACGATCCACTGGTCGGAGATCTGCGCAGCATGTGCGACATCCACCTTCGAGTCGTGATACCTGAAAAATATTGAGAAGAATCTAGGCCTGAAAACGAGAGAGAACGAACCGGAAAAACAGTATCATTCCAGCCCTATTCCCCGCAACGAGGATCGAACCATTATCGAGCGGGGCTGGTCTAATCTCAAAATCCGCTTGTTGGGACCATTTTATACCTGTGGAATTTATGAGATATACCCATGGTAGAACACGCAGGCTACGCACTGACGACCTGCGATTTCAAGGCTCGGACAGTGTTCTCGTCTTTCGAAAAGTACTCCAATAAAAAAGGCGTAACGTCCATGATCTACGCCCGGTAAGCAACAAACGGAAGAGAACGAGACAGGACCGTACTTTATTCCATTCCCGCTTGAGTCCGTTCCTTCCTGCCGCCCACAACGTAAAATCCATACTGGAGCTGAGTGCCGCTAATATGCAGCTGGGAAAGTATGAGGTGGTGGTTGTTTGGGAGGAAAAAGCAGACGCACCCCGCGTAATCAGAGATATAGCTCGGTGAGAGCGTCACCGCCCACAACGAGATGTCGACCGAACCAAGGACAATAGCGCTCCAGCCTGAAAGCCGTCAGCACTCGGATATCAAGAAGGGAAGGCATCCGACTTTGAGAGTGCTCCGGCCAGACATAGTCGAGAGCGCGATCGAATTGCACGAGCGTCCTATACCACCCTACGGTTTCCTCGTCCGTTTGAGATCCCTTGTTCCTGTCCGAGACGGCTCTCAATGCGCCTGAAGGGTCGAAATTGAGGCCGTGATCCGGAGTCTGAAAGGCCGTTGGCGCGTCGTTCGTGTGTGTGTACTGGGACGCTCACCATGAGATACACCGCAGCCTTTGTGATGAAGCAGGCTTGGCCATCTGCGGACCATTGAAAGGCGTTGACGGAAGGGACAGCAGAGACCACGGGCACGGAGAAACTGGAGTAGATGGGCGGTGCTGCCATGGCGCGATTAATTTAAAGCCTGCCTTGCTGGTGCGTCAGCTGGTGGATGAATAGGACGTGGTTGGCTGACAGACCGAATACCGAAATGTCTAGAGTAGAAGGAAGAGAGTCGTCGCGCTATTGGATGCTCGCAAGGCCCATCCAAAAAGGGGGAGGAAAAGACGCGTTGTTTGTCGCATGCTTTGGGACATAACAATGACATCTCTTGTCTTTCACCATATCATGGAGGCCACTTCATTCGACCCACTGCTAGGACTGGAAATTCTGGAAAATTGGTATTCATGACGGCAAACCGGCAGCTTCAAGCGGCGCTCGGTGTCACTTAGCAGGTAGGCGGTGCTCGAATTATACAATATCCCCTCGGTCGAGGTCAGCGCCGGCCTCTTCGACACCGCGCGCCGCCACTCGGCTCCTATCTTGTCGGCGCCCAGAGCTCACGCCACTGTCTCATTACCCGCACTGAAGGCGGACCCGAGTTATACGGCCTCCTGGCGCCGTTCGTCTGCAAGTATAAATTCAAGCTTCGACCAAGCCAAAATCTCCATCCAAGGTCTTCAACTTTCTCCTACTCCACTTACTCCCCTTTCAACTCCTTCAACTTCTTCCTCTACTCACTCTAATGTTCCCCACGACCGCCCTCCTCACCGCCTCCCTCCTCGCTCTCGCTTCGGCGACGCCCATGCGCCGTCAGACGACCACCCCGCAGTGCAACCCCAACTTTGAGGGTGTGGCCGTCTCCATCATCGACAATGACGTCTCCTGGGGCGTCTCCCCCGAGCAAGCAGGCACCGTGCTCGACCGTGATCTCTTCACGCAGCCTCTCAACGCGACCGCCCACTGGCACGTCGAGCAGACTGGCTCCTTCCCCGCGACGTACCTCGTCAAGTGCGTATGCTCGAATGAATTTCCACGTGGAACTAAACTCGGAAATAGGGAGATCAACCACAACAATCTCGTGGTGGCCACTGACGTCCTCAACGGTGGGCTGTTGACGCTCGAGGAGATCGACTCGACCAAGTCGTACGTTCATATCACCATCTTCTAGCTCCCTTATGAATATTTTATCTCTTAGCACCCAAATCTGGTCCATCTCCTGCGACGTCTGCGTCCAAGGAGCAGCCTCCGCGCCCAACGGAGGCAAATTCGCCTCGGGCTGCCACATCCGCTCCGCCGCCAACGAACTCTGCGCCGACGTCCAGCCCGCGGGAACCACCCTCGGCGTCGAGCCGTGCGGACAGACGATTCTCCAGACCTGGGACTTCTGGACGGCTACTTCCGCGTAGACAACATTAGGACTTGGACACTTTTTGTTTTTAGTTCACAACTTTACACGTATTTGAGACCATGGGTATAATTCACAGGAAACTGAGATAACCGGTGAGCGCCGCTGCTGCGAAGCTGATGGCGCCCACGGCACCCACGACGACGAGCCTGCGGAGGACCGCGTTCCGGATGCAGCTACGCGGAGGGCCGAGGGCACCCGCAGCGTCGATGGCGGCCATGTCCTCCTCGGTCAGTTCTGCAAGAAAGAGTCGTCGTGTCAGCGATGAGGAGGAGGAGGAAGCAAGCAAGCGTACTTAGATCCCCAGCATTGAGGTATCCCTCCAACCGCGACTTTTTCGAGCTCGTGGTGACGACCACCGCGCCCTTGGCTTTGGTCCACGCTAGCAGGACCTGGTCCGTCGTGACGCCCAACCGACCCGCAATGTCATTGAGCGGGGTGTCCAGAGGGCCACCAGGGAGGGATGTAATAGGGCTTTAAAACTCCATTCAGCATACAATATCATCTTGGGGAAGCTAGAATGGAAATGGAAGACATACAGGAGAGCGCTATACGCCTCGATAACGATATCATTCTCGGCCGCAAACTCGAGGATCGGCTTCTGCCTGGCGTACACGTAGGGATGGAGCAGAATCTGGTTAACCACTGGCTTGATCTTGGCCGACGACACGAGGAGGGCGAGGTCCTTCTCGTCGTAGTTGCTCACGCCGATACTCCTGCGGAAACGCGGTCAGCGTCTTTGAAGGTTCCCGTTAATAGGAAGAAAGAAAGAAAACGCACTTGACCAACCCCTGCTTCTTAATCACCTCCATCTCCTTCCAAAACGTCGGGATATCGGGCTTTGCGAGGCGCGGGGAATGTACGAGGTACAGGTCCACGTACTTGAGGCCCATCTACCTTGCATCAGCTTCACAGCACAAGGAAAGGGATAGGAAACGCACATAATCCAAACTATTCCGAATGGACGTATGCACATCCAACCCATCCAAGCCCGAATACTTGGTCGTGATAAACACGTCCTCGCGCGCCAACCCGCTCTCCCGAATCGCGGTCCCCGCTTCAGTTTCGTTGCGGTAGACCTGCGCCGTATCTGCCGGGGTCGTCAGTGTCGGTATGTATGAACATGCAAGGAGAGGAGGGAGAGACGAGCCTACGTACCGATGTGAGAAAGCCCGAGAGAGATGGCTTGGTCGACCTGGTTCGTGACGCCTTCCCCGTTCCCAAGTTTCCACGTCCCGAACCCGAGTCCGGGGATTTCACGACCTTAGCAGGGTTCATTCACGATGTATGTACTCGTACTGCAGACTAGCATGCATACCGTCGTTGAGCTTTTTGCTGTCCCAGGGCATCGTGGATGGTGTTGGAAGGAAGAGAAGATACTTGGCCGCGGCAAGATAAGGAATTGATTCATTGATCGATTTTGTAATCTCACAAACTCTCTACCCGCTCCGACTTGTCTACCTCGTACAAAACCTCCGTGCGGATAACATACTTGGCACCCTCCGTCACCCCACTTCCCTGCGTAGCCATTCAGAATCAGTAATGCACTCCAAGGCCCACATATAACACATACCTCATGCAAAAGACTCCCCCTAGCCGCCCCATGCGGAAACACACAAACCGTCCCAGTACGTGGCTTCACAGGCCTCGCCTCCAACACCCCCTGCTCCGCCGCAGGCAGGAAGAACGTCGTGCACCCTCCGTCGAAATCATCATTGAGGTAGATGAGGAACGTAAGCCGCGAGTACACCGCTGGGTCCGAGTCGTATATGTAGGAGGACGGGGTGGTGCTTTCGTCCAGTGCGGATGAAGGCCAGGCACCGTCGATCTGAGTACCGGTTAGCACGTGTATATGGAAGAGAAGAGAAGTAGACGTACATGAGGACGATACAACGCCCCCGGTCTGTAGCGATACAGCCTAAAGCGAGTGTTGATCCCTCGAACTGCGCCGCCCTTGATAGTCTGTGGGAGCAAGTCGACAACACGGCTATACATGGTCGCATGAAACTCGGCATCCGCCAACCATATAAAGTTGTGTGCCAGCACCGAAGCAAGCTGAGTCGCCGACCCTGCCGTCGGCTCGTCAGGAAGCATACCCACTGCCTCAGCAGCGTCGATGAGCGCCTTGCATTCCGAGGGCTCAAATACATCATTGATGATGAATGCGCCCGGGACACCCTCCACGTCAAAGCGCTGCGGCTTCCGAGTCCGCGCCGATGCTGGGAGGAGAGGAAGTGCACTTGGAGGAGAATAATACACCACAGCCGGGTGCTTATTCGGTGGACGTCGATCCGGCCCAAGCGTTGTGTGCAGAGGCCTCAACGCAGCCGTCGTCTTGCCCAAATCCACATCAACAACGCCCGGGGGCGCTTCTGGCGGTTCCTTTGTAAACGGAGGGAACCACCTCAGCCTTGTCCCCGGCTTCAAAATCCCGTCGTCCCCAGCCCGACTGGTAGACACCAACTCGGGCTGCGTCGTCCGCAGGATGCCGTTGAGCACCTCCCAGACACGATTCTCCTCCTCCTGAGTCATACTAGGCGCCAGCACGGCATCGCACTCGCGCACCCAGCGCTGTAACGCCCCGAGCTTGGGCAAGTGTCCGCGGATCTGCATCTCTGAGAGAAGGACGAGTGCATCGATATGGCGTTGGTCTTGCAGCGCAGAGGATATGCGGGATGTCAAGGAAGAGCCTCCAAACAAACGATTTTCAGCGCCAAGCAGTATGAATGATGGATTTTCTATAAGCACCTGTATTCGATGCCTCTGATGCGACGCGCCAATAGTCGTGCACCGCCGTCCGGAAGGATTTCAGACTTTTCAAGGATATGAGCTCTGGGTGGCTGGCTAGCGTTTGTAGAGTCTCTGTGGTCGTTTCAAGCTCGTCGGCAAAGATGAGGTTGCCGATTTCAGCAGCGGGGACTTCTTCTTCTGCGACCACCACTGGTGCTGGTTGAGTTTTGAGTTTCTTCAATGCCTGGGCCGACTGTTCGCCATTTTGCTTGCGTTTCTTGTTACTTTTGGCCATAGTGGTAAGAATGAAGAGTTGTTTGCCGACGTCTTTGCTCCTTCCTCCAAAATGAGTGTCGTATGAATCCGACACCGTTCCTCAGGCAGTCAACCTGGTACGGCGGTCGTGGCATCTTCGCAACCCAGCCCATCCCAGCCAGCGCCCTAGTCCACACCAGCGCCGCTCCCTACGCCTCTGTCATCTACCGTCACTTCCGCAAAGAAGTCTGTGGCCACTGCTTTGCCTACTCTTTCGACGCACGGCGCTCTACCTGGAACATCAAGCTCGAGGCTGCCGGGACAGGGATCTGGTTCTGCAGCGAGGCGTGCCGTGATGAATGGCTGCAGACGGAGAACGTCGGTGAACTCGTCGAGGCTGTCAACATCGGCGTAGACAGGCTGGCCAAGAACATGGGGAAACGCAGTGGACAGAGCACCCCGCCCGTAGCTTCCCCATCGCCGCCCGTAACTCAAGAACTCATCGACGAAGCCTGGGTCGCAGCAGAGAGCACTCCTCTTCCTAGAGACGCTGCCCTCCCCGCTCTAGATGAGATAGAACTCGACACGGCACGCTTCATCCTCTCCGCCCTCGTCAGACGCTACATCCAAGATCTAGACATCACCCCCTCCTCTCTCGCAAGTGGTTCTTGGACCGACCTCCTCGAGCTCCAAAACAACGAGCTCCCACTCATCCGTGGCCGTCCCGAGGCACTTTCCTCGCACCTACGCGTGTACACATTCGTCCGCCACATCGTCCGTGGTGTCCCTGCTTTAGCTCCCTACCTGGCGACCTCTGAGACGATACGCGCTGTATTTGCCCGGGAGCAAGGGAATGTGTTTGGCATGTACGAGGCGAGCAAGGAGGGCGAGGAGATGTTTGGGTGGAGCATGTACGTCTCGGCGTCGTTCTTTAACCACGGTCCGTCGTCCTCGTTTCCATCCTTCACTGTTACTGATGGAGTCTGCAGATTGTGCTCCTAATATCCGCAAAGAGCGCGTAGGACGCGCGATGCGATTTTACACGACTCGAGACGTCGCGGTGGGCGAGGAGCTCTGCACGAGCTATGTCGATCTCACTGACGATGTCATGGAGAGGCGCAAGCAGCTTTCGCTAAACTGGTACTTTGATTGCATATGCAAACGGTGCGAGAACGAAGGAGAGGGTGTGCCCGGTAAATAAAGAACGAAGTACGGGCTGTGGGGCTACGGTAGAGAGTATACGTAGAGAATAGAGTAGCGTACAAACGGTGCGAGAACGAAGGAGAGGGTGTGCCCGGTAAATAAAGAACGAAGTACGGGCTGTAGGGCTACGGTAGAGAGTATACGTAGAAGATAGAGTAGCGTATGAATGCTTAGAGTAAAAGGAATGAATGAATGTTAAGTTACAATCTTGCTTCGCGGGACGTGTCGATCTGGTACGAAAGTGGGGTGCCTTCAGAAAAGTTGTTTATATACTGGGCGACGCTGAGAAGGATGAGCTGGGGGCACACGGAAAAAAGGCGTGAAGGCACTCACAGCCGATGGTGTGGATGTGGGATGTAATCCCTGAACGCCTGGATATCCTCAAACTCGACAGTAAGAGCTAGATCAACGAATGAGTGAATATCTACGCGACGATAATGACGCACATACCGAATTCATAACCTCTCGCGCCTTTTTGGCTCACTGGGGGCCCGACCTTGAGTGCGGTGACGCCGGGAATGGACAGGGCAGCGACGGCGAGGAGGTACGCCGTGCGAATCGCCTCGTTCTTCGCTTCACATGTCGTGCCGTTGCGGAACTTAGCGAGCGCTGCAAGAAGAGGAATGAGCATGGACGTCGTCGTCGTCGTTGGAGAGGGAAGCTCACTGAAGTGCTGGACCGGCATCGCGCAGCTGAAGAACGGAGGGGAGGGCAGAGGGCAGAGGGCAAGAGCAAGAGGACGCTACGAGCGAAATTAAATAGACGCGGCGTCGGAATTAGGTGCCGCTGCCACTCGCGATCGGGAGTGTCTCAGTAAGACAAAGTGACAATACCTCTTCACAATAAGCTGCAAAAGGCTGTAAATCCGAAGCCGACGTCCAGGCACCCGTCAGCCGCGGGTTCATAATGCTCCGTTCCATTCCAGCTGGCCGTAATAATTGTGAAAAAAAAGTCGCGTCGCGGGAACGCGGGACCGCGACGCTGACTTAGCACCGAGCGTTCCCAAGTATGATCCGTCGTACGTTTGCCCGTGCTTTTCGCGCACATTCAGGCAAGTAGTTGACGAGGCGGCGGCGGCGGCGTTGCACTTGAACCCAACTTTAAAAGCTTATTAGAGACTGACTGTTCGGTACAACACAGATGTATTTTTCCTTTGCACAAGGGTAAGTACAACGACCAAGAAAACAATGAGTGCGGGTAACATAGGTTTATGTCCAAGTAAAAACGAACGGCGGGCTGGCGGGCGGAGGGGGGCGGGGTGCGGGTGGATCGTCTAGTTTTCTCTCTCTTTGTGATCGCCAGATGACGGGGACCGGAACCAAATCTCTGAACGACGGGTGAGTGTTTGTTTGTTTGAAACAAAGGCAGCCCTGGCACGTACCTAATCGTGCCGCTTCCAGTCCGGCGATGAGTGTTCACCGTCGTCCCTCTTCCAGTCTGGCGACGAGTGTTCACCGTCGTCTCTCTTCCAATCCGGCGACGAGTGTTCACCGTCGTCCCGCTTCCAATCGGGCGATGAGTGGGCACCGCTGTCCCTCTTCCATTCCACCTGCTCGCGTAGAAGTAAGTATGGTATATTAGGTGGTGTCTCTACTACGCTACGCACATGGTCGGTTCGCCCCTCAACACGAGCCTCCTGTGAACCAGCCAATGGTCACTCACGACGTTTAGCAGTGGGTTCTAGAGTCTAACGCACAAGCTCGTCCCGTTTCCAGTCAGGGCTCTCGCCCTCTGCCCGTTTCCAGTCAGGACTCTCTCCCTCTGCCCGTTTCCAGTCGGGACTCTCTCCCTCTGCCCGTTTCCATGTGGGAGCGCCCCGCTGTGATGTCGCGTCAGAGGACAATTCTTAGCAGGGAAGCCATAAACACGACTGACCTCGACCTCGTCGCGCTTCCAGTCGGGAGCCTTTCTCCCCTCGGGCGTACCACGCTAAAAAGCAAGTAACGATCAGCACACATCTCCGGGGACTACGCATCCAGCCAAACGCACCACAATCTTGAACCGCTTCAACTCGGGGGCGCTGCGCGCATCGGGGACCTCCCTCCAGGTGGGTGCGCCTCTCTCCTAGCGATTACAAACAATTTAGTCTGTCATATTCCCAAGCACCGGACAACGACGGATAACGAACCTCGGCGACACCCTGGGCGACGACGCTGACCGCAGCAGCAAACACAACTAGCAGGGCTTGGACGACACGCATTTTTTGCAAGCGTGGATGGTTGGCGGAGGGAAGCGAAGTGAGGGAACGGATGAAGGGAGGGACGGGGACAACAATCAAACGATTTGACGTGGACCTCCTGAAATAAATACCCACCAGGGATGCGGATGCATGATCAGGTACAGGCAAAGAAATTGCCGACATGTACCTTAAATGGCCAAGCGAATCGGAATAACGACCCGTGTCGTCGCAAGGGCCCTTTCCGTGCTATGTATAACGAAACGATCAGAGACAGACACGCACCTCCTGCTACTTGTTCCGCGCCTGTGAGACTTGCCCATGGCTAACTCAGTTGCAGACACCAGACACAGTCCCTGAATATCTTGATCTCTGGCACAGCAGCAGAAAAGAATTACCCCATGCAGTGACATTACACACGGTACGCTGACAATCCGGCTTGATCTGGCCGCAGTGGACCCAATTTTGAATTGATTCGTGTCGCCATGGAAAGAAACCATTTGTCGGCTGCCTTGGCCAGGTACTCTCGGCGACGTTTTCATTTAGCAGGTATAATGCAAGTCAAGTCAAGTCCAAGACAGGCCAAGAGCCAAGGAACAAGTGCAGGGGTCTCATTTTCCCAGACGAAATACCACGTCACTTTCCGGTGAGACGGGGCAGGCACGGAGTGGACCGAGACAGACGGCACAATATCCGCCGCGGCAAACATACGGGCAGAGGCGGATACACATGTGGAGCAAATGCATCATCGAGGGGTGCGAGGACCGGGATCCTAAAAAGCCTAACCCCACACCGAGACAGTCATCGGACCTTGAACGATGACGAGGATCGAGGACCGAGGGACCTCGAGAATCAGATCTCTCATGAGATGAATGACCGAGCGTGGGGCTGCGTGGGTTGTGGGCACGGAACGGCGGTCGGAAATCTACCTCCGGAGGAGGACATTTTGTGTCACAACAAGCGCTGGGGAAGGAAAGGAAGAGAACGCCGACGAAGCACGATAACCAATAGCAGATATTTGTGAAGCGGATATACATCATCGTAGATCGCGAGGTATAATCGGAGGATTAGCCACTCTTTCCCGACGCGCTCTTGACGGAGGCCTTGTGGGCAACGTGTAGAGATTCGGCAAGGTCCTTTCCAAGTTGCGCCACAACGAGGGCGGGGAAGACGAGCCACAGCCTGATTTCTTAGTGAAATGCACGAAGGGAAGGAGGAGGAGACTCACCCATTCGGAATGATCCAATACTTGATAAGCATATCCCATGAATTGTGTCCAATGGCGCAGTAGTTGCAATAGTACTCCTGCAGCCAGTAGAGTAAGGTCTTGGAGAAGGTCATGGCGGCGGCGACAAATCCGATGAGCGGCGCCGGCGGCCACTCAGAGACGTGGGCCGTGTACACGTACAGGACGTTAAGGAGGGTCTCCACGACGTTCATGAAGGCTAGAAAACATGTCAGCTCACACGAAAGACATGGGCACGTCGCGTACATTGCGCGTTGGTGAAGCCATCGCCGCGCTCAAGGGACGGAATGCCGTATACCTGGCGCTGTCAGGTAGAGACAGCGAGAAAGTCAGGGCTAACGCACGAGGTCAACCTGTGTGCGACGCGTTAGTACTCGTTAGACGGTGCGCCAAGAGGATGCACATTCTGGTAGATGGTGTATCCGGGCGCCCAAATCCAGTGAAGGTCCCCGCCCTACAGACAGGCCGCTTGATCAGGGTCGGCGGAGACGGGTGTCTGGCACACAACATACCTCCATGGACCGCGGTCTGGCGTCTCAGTCAGTCCAGTCGTCGCGTGCGAAGGCTGGCGGCGCGTACCTCATAAAACAGTACCCGACATCCCACAGAATGACCTAGATTGGGTTCAGAAAAAGGCAGGGCTCGAGTTCGAGGCCGTACGGGCGTGGTGAGGATGAACCAGAGGGAAATCCAGGTATGGGTCTTGACGGTCATTGGAGAGAAGTAGTTCGACACTATCGGCCTCGCGGTGCCAGTCACATCGCTTGTACCGCCATTGTAGCGGCGCGGGCAGGCGCGGGTGAACGCGCGGGGATAATTACGCCAAATCTCTTGCGTAGCCGCCTTCAGCCGATACGTGAAGTGCGGAGGTTGTGGGTGTCAATTAAGTGATGATATACATCTAGTTTGACGCACCTTGCGCTCTTCTCGAGGTCTTCCGTCGGTGGCGAGGAGCGTTCTCCTTCAATCTGTGCGAGATAAGCAGCCGGTAGTATTGAGAAATTGATAGGTGGGAGACGTGGAGAAGGGCGATGAAAGAATGCTGCATCCTTAACAAACACTAGAAAGCAAAGAACGTCGACAAAGCACGAAAACCAATAGCACATTTGTCAAGCGGATATACATCATGTTAGATCGCGAGGTAAATCGGAGGACTAGCCACTCTTTCCCGACGCGCTCTTGATGGAGGCCTTGTGCGCAAAGTTCAGAGACTCGGCAAGGTCCTTTCCAAGTTGCATCACAATAAGGGTGGGGAAAACGAGCCACAGCCTGACTTTCATTAGCAAAATTCGCGCAGGAGCCAGAGACTCACCCGTTCGGAATGATCCAGTACTTGATGACCACACCCCATGAATTGTGCCCAACGGCGCAGTAGTTGCAATAGTACTCCTGCAGCCAGTAGAGCACGGTCTTGGAGAGGGTCATGGCGGCGGCCACGAATCCGATGAGCGGCGCCGGCGGCCACTCGGTGACGTGGACGGTGTATACATACAGGACGTTGAGGAGGGTCTCCACGACGTTCATGAAGGCTAGAAAACATGTCAGCTCACACGAAAGACATGGGCACGTCGCGTACATTGCGCGTTGGTGAAGCCATCGCCGCGCTCAAGGGACGGAATGCCGTACACCTGGCCGCTGTCAGCTGGTGATACCCAGAAAGTGAGGGAGGCCTACGAGGTCAACCTGCGACGCGTCAGTACTCGTTGCAGGATGAGGCAAGGGGACGTACATTCTGGTAGATGCTGTATGGTGCCCAAATCCAGTGAAGGTCCCCGCCCTACAGACAGCACGTTCAGGGTCAGTCAAGACGGATGGCTGACGCGACGTCACCTCCATGGACCGCGGTCTATCGTCGCCGTCAGTCTAGTCGTCGCGTGCGAAAGGTTGGCAGCGCGTACCTCATAAAACAGTACCCCACATCCCACAAAATGACCTAGATTGCGCTCAGAAGAATGCAGGGCTCGAATCCGTGGCCGTACGGGCGTGGTGAGGATGAACCAGAGGGAGATCCAGGTATGGGTCTTGACGGCCATTGGAGAGAGAAATCGTTCGACAGCATCGGTGGGAGTGCGGCCATGTGGGACGCCATCATCACACGATGCCACAGTCACCTGGTTTGTGCCGCCATCACCTACTTGAACGTCTCTGCAGCTGGAACTCGACTCTGGGGAAATACTCACATCTGCTCCGAATTTTGCGTTCTTTTCGAGGTCTTCGCGTTGGTGGCCTTTGTCGAGGAGCGCTCTTGGGCTGTTCTGCTTCGATTTGTCCGAGGTAGGCAGCCGAAAGTATTGGGAAACTCATAGTGAGTGGTGGACGGGAGGAAGGGCGATGAAAGACTGCTGCATCCCTTTGTCCTCTTACACTAATGCGCACCTTCAATGCGAGGCACGACAACGTGGCCACAACGGTCTTTCAGGCTCAAAGCGTGGCCGAGGTGCTCCGCTCGAACTTTTCATCTTGAAGCCATCCTTGGTACGACTGGAATGTTTCTCTCGGCGATCTCCTTGTTCAACTGAGATATCACAAACCGTCAAAATCGTCAAGGCTACAGCGTCATCCAAACCATCTGTCTCTGTTCAACTTGTTCCTGCTGCTTCCACGCTTCTGGGACGCATCAAATGCCCCTGGTTCACCATCTTTGCGGCAGTTGTGTGCCGAAAATGTTCCTCACCTCAACTGTAGACAATGCAGAACATTCAAACGACCAGAAGATCTCACAGACGTGGAATATCAACTGGCTATCATCATCTGCCGTCCGGTGGCGGTGATTTTCCAGTCCGTCTGGCAACGACCCATAATAGATTAGGTCGCACATTACTCGTCCATAAACGCCGCCAGCTTTATTTTGACTCTGCTCGCCAGAAATAATTTTTCAGTGTCTACTTTACAGCCACCACCGGTGACTGCCGTTCGGTCTCCGCTTTTACGTTGACAGCCGTGGCTGCGGTCTAGCTCTCTTTCCATTCCTCCAAATCCCGCCGGCCATATATCCTCCCACCGGAGAGATCGTGTAGTCAACATCAACACCCGAAATCTTGGACCATCCTGCCTCTTGGAGATTTCCGAATACAGAAACGTGCGACGCCAATCTCCGGACTGTGCCAATTTTCCAGCCATAAGTACAAATATGAACGGGCAATTATCAAAGCAGATACAGAGCATGCAACAAAACAAACTGTCAGTCCTCCACCCGGAATCAACATCTGAACAAGGCAGTGCCTCGGCGTCGGAGCCAAAGCTGCTGCGACGGAGAGCTCCCGACTGCAAGCGTCTTGTTTAAATCCTGTGTTTTTGCTTCCGCGTTTAACTGCCGAACGAAATGTCAAAAACCTAGTACACCGGAGCGCCCCGAGGGTCGTGTATGTAAGTTACCCACCTGAATTCTATCAGCGAGGTTCCTTGTTCTGATGGTGCACCTCCAGATGGCGAGCGAGTGCCCCGTGAGGAGCCCGTATAGCCCGAGACACCAGCAGATGCATGTTGGGACCCGCATGGTCAAGGTTTTAATCCGAAGTTTGCGGGCCTCGTCGTCGAGCCTACAAGCCGCATTCAGTCAACCATGGGCCAGAAAGCGGGCAGGGCGGGGTCTACGCACGCTAAAAACTGCTCGCATATCCCGGCATCTCGACAGTCCAGCAGGTGTGTGTCGGTCATCTCCACATAAATCCGGCTGGCGTGTTCTATTTCTCGGTTTAAAATGGCGATCAACCGCGTAGGCGAGGCAATAATAGCGACGAAGACAAGGACTCCAAAAATAGAGGTGATGAGTGTAGTTGGATTGGGGATGAGGTCGAGGAAGAGCTCGATCCAGGGAGACGAATCCTCGTCCATTTGAAAATCAATGTCGGTTGGAGGCATCTGAAGGTGCTGGAGGAGGTAGAGGGGGGCGATTCCCCGGGAGATGTCTTTATACACTTACCCAGGCTGCTCGCAAACAAATAACACGGATGTCCCGGCATGACATACGAAAAGACCCACTGGAAGGCTTGCATTGATCGGGGAAGTGGACATGCGAAAAAATTCTTACTGGAGTCTCCAAGAGTTATCTCTTCACAGTGCATGGCAAGTTTTCAAGCTGGTAGCTTTGATCCAAAATTGCTTCAAAAATAGAGCACGCAGAGAGGCTTATTCTTAAAAGGTGGCCGTGTGGGCTTGCTTGATACCCGATCTCGGCGGAGACACTGCCTCGAAGGGATTCCCTTCTCGGATTGTAAGCTGTAGGTGCTGTAAACCGGGTTTCCAGAGCGGGGCCGAGTTGCCCGCTTGCCAGATCACGATGCCCCTATCTGAGAATCACTGATACCACCATTTCAATCAGAGACAAACAGCCGCGCTCTTTGACAGCAACGTGCCGCCCGAACTTGAGCGCGAGATATTCGAAACAGCCGCGCTGCTGTATCCCGAAATGATCTTCAATATGCTCCTTACAGCTCGCAGGGTCCACGCCTGGTCAGTTTATGAGTACTTCTGGCCCGGGACGGAAACTTGGCACGCTCACTCAAATCTCAGGATCGAGCCAATGTTATACCAAACCATCACTTTTGGGGATGACACATGGGACCCAGACATAACCCCGGCTTGGGAAGGTCTACTCGTCGCTATCAAATCCAAGCCTTCTGCCTTCTTACGGAAACACGTCCGGCATATGATGGTCAATATGTACGACACTCGTCCCACAACGGCGTCCTTCATCTCGTCAGAACTTCCCGAAATCCTATCTTCATGCAATCAAGTTCACTCCCTTATACTCTTCAACTCATCTCCATCCATCATCCCCGCTCTCGAATCCGCACCCAACCTCCGGAGACTCGCCGTCTTCCTGAGCGAACTTTTTGGCTCTGACATTCCTCCACTGCACCTCGAGCATCCCTTATTCGCCTCTTTGACCCATCTCGAGGTTTTTGACCCCAGATTCGAGGAGAGCGTCCCATGGCCATGGGCTGATTTCGGGCTCTTACCCGAACTCACCCACCTCTTGATTTTCCAACTTGATTCCAGCGGCAGCATCCCCCTTCTGCTGCTCGACAGCTGCAGAAAACTCCAAGTGCTCGTCGACCTGTATCGCAGACTCCCACTCCCAGATGTACTCGTCGAAGATCCGCGGTTCGTGCTGATGGTCATGTCCGACTCGGAGTACGAGGCCGACTGGCGCGCGGGCACGCGTGGGGGCCGGGATTTATGGGACCGCGCAGCTGGATTTGTTGCCAAAAGGAGACGTGGAGAGATCACGCCTGGTTCGTCTTCCCTTTTCCATCTGGCTGGCAGAGCTGACGTTCTGCAGCATCCCGCTGTTGGATTGAACCTGGTGATGGAGTGTAGGAGAGATTTGAATATACGGAAGGAACGACAGGTGAATTTGTTTGTGGAAGCAAAAAAAACACAAAGCAGTTGGACTCACTCACTGAACAAATCGGAACAACTTACCATTCCCTTTCTGTTCTCGACCGTCATCACCGTGAACTCCTCCCGCCTTCTGTAGCCGTCTTTCCCCGTCCGAACCTCAGAAACCGCATCATGACGTCAGAGGGCAAAAAAGCAGCGACTCCACTGGCACACGACTCCACCATCACATCTGTTCACATCAGCATGGTGTTTCTTCCGCGGCCTTGGCAATATTCAGGAAGGTCTCTGGGCTGCGCCATACCTCGCCAGGGTATGCCTTACTATGCTGGCTCAGGCGAGACTCCTGCCTATCGCGTCCAACTTGAACAGAATCCAACGTCGCACAAAGCGGGCGGGTAAGAGTGACGGCCTGCGCGGGTAGGAGGTGCAACGAATTGCCTGTTTCAATTTGATGGTCAGGCAGAACGCTTTACATAAAACGCAACGCTGTCCGGTTTATTCACCCGCCCTCCCTCTTCTTCTCTGCCATGAGCTCAGTCCACTCTGACGCCGAAAAGCACCAGCCCAAGACCGCTGTCGGCGACGACGACGACGCTGGCAGCAGTGTTCAAACCCTCATCGAACGCGCCCGTGCGGAGGGTATCAAACCCATTTTCTTGGCCAAGTACGTCGTCGTCGAACTCGTCGTATGGGGCGATACTCAGTTCGCCTGGTCCATCAGAGTCAAAGCTCTCAACGATGCAATCACCGAGTGCGGGATGGGTCGGTATGTTGCCTGCTTTGACTTTTTCCCTCGTTCTCTGACCTCGGAACGCAGGTATCAGGTATGTGTGTCCACTATGTATGCAAGTGGGGGCACCGTCGCGTCATCGAAGGAGAAGCACGGACGTAACGCAATCCCCGCCGTTAACGCGACGGGAGGCTCCACCCACTTCGTGGGCGTCCCGGTCCCGGGTCCTGTGACTAACCACCCCGCTTCCAGTACGAATTATTCCTCAGCGCCGGTACGTTCCACGCATGCCGTGTATCTCCGTCTGATGTTTCTCAGGGTTCGGGTTCGTGAATTGAAAACATTGATACTGAGAGTGGTATTTCTGATTCATCTGTTGGTTCAGCTGGTTTGCCGATAGTACGCTCGTGTTCTACCCCGTAACCAATCCATCCATTGATCCGCCGTCTTTCCAGATATCTGGCTTCAAGCTATCGCCATCTTGATGCCTGCCATCGCCAACCAAGTGAGTGGACACCAAGTGGTCGTGCCAAGCTCACTCAATCAATTGTGTAGCACAATTTTCCAGACTACAATAGCAACATCAGAATGGCTACATTCGCATTATATTGCGGTCTCATCGTCGGCGTAAGTGCTTATTAGATTGGAATTCTGATGTCTGTTCAATTTACTAGGCATCATTCTGGGGCGCATCTTGTGATGTGATTGGCCGTCGCACGGCGTGGAACGCGACTTTGTTTTTGTCCGGGATATTTGGAGTCGCGTGCGTGTTTTTTTCGTGTTGAGAATCGTTCTCCATTGAGTCTTGCTTTGAAGAGCCGGTGCCTCTCCCAATTTCGTCACTTTGTGTGGTGCGTATCTCCCTCTTAATCCCCAAACTTTCTGGTAATCGCCACTAGCGATGCTCGCCTGCATCGGTAAGTCCATTTTCTCCCCGCCTTTCTTCTTCTTTTGATCAATCCTGACCAAATAGGCTTCGGAGTGGGCGGCAACCTCCCCGTTGACGGCGCCCTCTTCCTCGAGTTTCTACCAGGGAGCTACCAATATCTCCTTACTCTGCTTTCCCTTTGGTGGGCCGTGGGTCAGGTGGTGGCGTCCCTCATCTCTTGGGTGTTCTTGGCAAAGTATGTATCCGATCGCCGACTTAGGGGCTGAAACTTATAAATCCTGTTAGATTCTCGTGCGATCCAAGCCTAGTCGGCGTACAAGTTCTTCCAGACGGGAGTCTATACCGGTGCGATAATACAAACAACAATGGCTGGCGGTGTGAGTCGGCTTTCCAAATTCATCACAGTTTATTCAGCATGCACAGATTCGTACTATACCATGGGCGCAATGATGCTCTTCTTGGCCGTGCTCAGGGTTTTTGTTTTCCCCATGGACGAATCACCGAAATTCCTGCTCAGTATCGGACGCGACCAAGCTGCCGTCGACGTAATCCATAGAGTGGCAAAGAAGAACGGGACGACGGTCAAGTTGACCTTACAAGACCTACACGACGCCGCTGCGCCGTACCTCGACCCTGCAGATGCAGACAAGGACACTTCCGAGGTGCCCGTGACCAAGTTTAGCACTTGGGAACTCGTGCGGAATAGTTTGTGCGTTTGTTTGAATTTCGGTTCAAGTTGGATTTATCACTGACGACTTTCAGCGACGACGTCAACGGCGAGAATATCAAGGGCTTGTTCTGTACACCACGTCTGGCGTATTCCTCCGAGTCTCATCATTTTCATTTGTGCGTCGACTTTCGTTTCGTTGATGTTGAAACCTAAATGTTTATTCAGACGGCGCTGTCGGACTCGCCTACCCATTGTTCAACTCTTTCCTGTGCGTCGTTCCTTCAACAAACCTTCTATCCGACTGAACATCCATTCCAAAGGGGAGCATATCTGTCCACCCGAGAGAAAGAGACCGGGTCGACAAGTATTGATGCTACCTATTGTGAGTGGGCCATTTGTCATGTTCAAATTGGCGCGACACCCATATGTTATTTAGCGGCATATGCGTACCAAGCGGCCTGCGGTGTCGCAGGGTCACTGCTCGCAGCAGTCATGGTCCAATGGTCGCGCACCGGTCGCAAGTATTCCCTCGGGTCAGTATTTCTGGGTGATACAAGCTGAATTGTTGACCGATTCGGTACAGATTCTTCACCATCATGTCTGGCGTCTTCCTCTTCGCCCTCACGTTCGTTTCTCTTCTAATTTTTCTGCGTGTGGAACTGAGAATCCATCAATACAGAGCCGCAAAGACTTCAACCCAAGTAAACGCCCTCGTCTCCATCGCCAGTTTCTGGGAAAACGCATTTTACGGTGTACTCTACGGATACGCACCAGAGGTCTTCCCCACGCCACGCCGCGGCACAGGAGATGCCTTGGCCGCCGCTGCAAATCGGATAACGGGACTGTTCGCACCTAGTGAGTCGACTCCCTGTACAATTTCAAGTCGAGTCTCATTTGCAACCGTCTAGTCATCGCCGTGTATAGCAAGGCTGGACAAACGCCCAACGGGTACGTGTATAAGTCTCTTCCCGACTCATGAACTAACCAAGTCTTTAGACCGGTATATGCAAGCGCTGGTATATTCGTATTCACAGGTTTGGTGATGTTCCTCCTTCCCATTGAAACCGCTGGAGTGACTGCGTTGTGAATACCTAAAATTTTCCAGTGTCGATACCCACTGTATTTCGTATGTACGCGCCATACAAGTATAATTATCAAAGTCATTATAGTGCCTACGTGCACCTACATCCAAAAAGCATAACCTAGCCAGTTGAAGACTAGATAGATAGACATCTTCAACCAGGTCGACATCCCCGGCCAGTTGAAGGCAACAACCGCTCGCAAGCCGTCAGTAAGATAAATCACAGCCTAAACATGTCTCAGCTTCGCCCCCCGAAAGAAACAAATAAAGTATACGTACGCAGTCGTCCCCACGGTTTCAATCGGCAGGAGGAACATAGTGAGACCCGTGAAAATGAATATTCCGGCGCTGGCGTATACGGGACTATGTTCGAAATCAGTCAGTTGACTCTGATTTTAAACCCAACCACGACGCACCCATTCGGCGTCTTTCCAGCGTTACTATACACGGCGATGACTACTCCAGTTAGAAAGATGCGACATATTTCAAACATATCACTCACTGGGCGCGAAAAGACCAGTCACCCGGCTCGAAGCAGAGGCCAAGGCATCTCCGGTACCACGACGCGGCGTCGGGAACACTTCAGGCGCGTATCCATACAAGACTCCATAGAACGCGTTCTCCCAGAAGCTCGCAATCGAGACGAGGGCGTTCACTTGTACAGACGTCTTGGCCGCCCTAAATCGAAGTGAGTAAAATATCCACGGAACTGGTGAGAACGCACGTGAGAGCAAACAGGAAGACACCAGCCATAATGGTGAAGAAACTGCATATCGTCAGCTTCATTCACTTGAAATAATTCAACACTACTAACCCCATGGAAAACTTGCGCCCGGTTCGGGACCATTGGACCATGACGGCGGCAACGACGGATCCAGCGACACCGCACGCGGCCTGGTACGTGTACGCAGCTGGGAAGATGAGCTTCGTGAATGTAAAGACAGAGTTTGACTCACAGTATGTCGCGTCGATGCTCGTAGAACCGGTTTCGGTCAGACGGGCAGCCAAGTAAGATCCCCTGAATAGGCCGTCTCAACGATAAAATGGAATAAATCAAGAAATGTACTCACAAGAAGGCGTTGAAGAGAGGGTAGGCCAGTCCAAGAGCGCCATCTGGAGAATTGTCAATAGTGTTGGTTGAAAGATGAAAAAAAAAAAAAAATCCAACAAATGAAGATGATGAGACTGGTAGACCAAGCCAACCGCGGTGTAGCGAACAGTCCCGTGATATTGTCACCGCTGAGATGTTCACTTGAAATGCATTAGTTGCGTCAGTCTACAAGCGAAAGACACTCGCAAGCTGTTACGAATAAGCTCCCAAGTGCTGAATTTGGTCGTGGGGACTGAATAGACAGAGTCATTGTCAAGATACGGGAGAGCGGCGGTACGAAGATCTTCAACGGTGAGCGTCGAGGTCGTCTTGTTCTTCTTGGCAATGCGGTGAACGACGTCGACAGCTTCTTGGTCACGCCCAATGCTGACGAGGAATTTCGGCGATTCGTCCATCGGGAACACAAAGTACCGGAGAATGGCGAGGACCAGCATCAGGGCGCCCATCGTGTAGTACGAGTCTGCATATAAGTATACAAGCTTCAAAAAACAAGCAAAATACTCACATCGCCAGCCGTTGTTGTTCGAGTTGTCGCATTGGTACAGACTTCCATCCGGTTGTACCTGAACACCAACCAAGGAAGTGTCGCACGAAAATCTGAGACGATGAGCTGGGATCAAGAACGAAATATGCAACTCACTTGGCCAAAAATATCCAAGAAATCAACGACCCGACGACTTGGCCCACAGCCCACCAAAGGGAGAGTAGAGTCAACATATACTGGTGTGATCCGGGGAGGAACTCGAGGAAAAGAGCGCCGTCGACCGGCATGTTGCCACCGACTCCGAATCCTGGAAGAATGAGCAAGGAATAAAGGAGATTGACCGAACTTACCAATGCACGCAAGCAGGGCTGCGAAATAAGCCAACAATTTCGGAGAAGGGCACTCGGTACGCACCACACAGAGTAAGAAAATTCGGGGATGCTCCAGCGCTATCAAGTCGTAAGAAAAGGAATTGATCCGCGGAAAAAGATACGCACGCGACACCGAAAATGCCAGAAAGGAACAAAGTTGCATTCCACGCGGTCCGTCTGCCGATGACATCGGCGCTCATACCCCAGAACGTCGACTACATAGTGAATGAATGAGATGAAGGGTATACAAACCAGATATTCTTACGCCAATGATTAACCCAACGTAGAGGGCAAAGGTCGCCATACGAATGTTGCTAGAATAATCGGGGAAGTTGTGCTACAAGGTTTGGTTCAATTTTCTACTGTAGATGAATAAACTCACCTGGTTCGCAATGGCGGGCATCACGATAGCGATGGCTTGCAGCCAAATATCTAGGGGCATTACACGTCAATGGAAGCCATTCGAGAAGCACCGGGGACGTACTATCTGCGAACCAACTACCGAAGCAAGGTCACAAGAGCACCACAAAAAAGGAAGTATCTCCACGAACCCGAAACCTGGCGAAACAAAGCTCAACTACGACGCAAAAGGAAAGATCAAGGACGCACCGGCACTGAAGAACAGCTCATACTAGGCAGGAAAGTATCAGTCATACGACCAGGGAACCGCGCGGGAGCGGTGATTGACAGGAATGAGATGTGGAGCCGCCTCCCACCAAACGCCACGCACGTATGAGACGAACATACCTGGTACCTATGCCCCCAATGAGTCCCGAATTTCAAGTACAGAGACGGAAACGCACCGTCCCATCCCACAGTCCGCAATCGCATCATTCAGCACCTTCATCCTGGAAAAGAAAGCATATATAAAGACGTCGGGCGTCGTAGATAACGAGCGTACTTTGCGAGAAAGATGGGCTTGATAGCTTCATTGCGAGCTTTCTTGAGCAGATCTTGGACACTGCTGTCGTCGGCCACTTTCTCGGAGGCAGGGTCGACGATGTCGTTGGTCTTCTCGGAGTGGATGCTCATGGTCGTACGAGAAGAAGAAAAGACACTTTGTTTGCGTCAATGATCGGCATGCGGAAGCGACGCACGTTGGGCTGTAGCCGACATTCCGGCTCATCTTTTTGGGAAGTCCGATTGCCTTAAACAAGAAGCCGTTCCGTTGGCCTGTTGGGCCTGGCTAAAACAAGTAAGATTGAGATACCGCAGTCCCGCAAGGGGCACATACCAAAATGTACAACCAAATTTTATTCCCTTAAGGCACACGTGGGTGCGTGCCAAGCGCGTGCCGATTATTTTGCAAATTCAATTGCGCGGAAGAATGTGATTCCGAAATGAGGGAAAACATGAAGTTCCCGTGGTTGAATCAAGTTAAATCGGTGTCAGGACGACCCAACCAAGACTTACTTGAGGAGAACTGGGCACACTTGGAAGCCTCTGTTAAATTCAACTTCAGTCTTCAGAAACGGACAAGAAGACAGCCGGAAAGCCTCGGAAAACTCGTGCTTGCGGTTCAATTACATAATGTTGGGACCAGACTCTCAGACTCTCAGACTCTCACAGTTGACGATCAGAAGATGTAACTGTGCCCTCAGACTCGGATTCGGACATGATTCATCTCAGCATCTTTAGTACCTCTATCGTACTGCTTTCCTCGGTCGAAGTCATTTGAGAAACGCTCGTCTATATACTCCCACAGACCGAGATTACCTATGCTCGTCTGAGCTCGACTCAGCTCGAGCTGATGGGATGGGAGTTTTATTTAGGCAACTCAAGTCCATCCTCGGCGACTCGGATTCCTCGCTCACAGTCACGATCGACTTCATTCTCAAAGGACTCATGAAATACGGTAAATAATCGAGTCGACCGCATTTATTGATTTCGTTGAACCATGAACCAGGAGCTCGATGGTACGTGCCTCGGAGTTCCACTATAGTCATCGCAATGTCGAGCGTCGCAGGCCAGTACTAACATCTACGGCTTGTAAGGCTACTAGACACTTGTACATCCACTGCAGTGAAGCTCAGCACAAGCACCTCATCTGAGTCTTAGGTGCTACTTGCCCGCTGCCAGCGCAAAAACCACTCCCCGAGGGCCCTAGCTTCTCTGCGCCCGTCGAGGCAAACTCGAAACATGTTGAAATCCCTGCAAGAAAAAAAGGCGACGCCGGGAATCGAACGGAGGACCGTGTAGTCTCACATGCCGTCCAGTAGGGATGGAAAAAGAGAAACCTCCATGTCTTGTAGTATGATTTTGAACGCGATTATGCAGGAAGCAGACAAAATTGCCCTCCAGTGCAAAAGTGGACACACTGGGATTTGAACCCAGGACCGCATACAATTGAAGCCGGCGTCGAACCGGCCGCTGCAAAGCATGAGTGATAACCCCTACACCATGTGCCCGTTAAGATCGAGTCTGTGAGGAGGCTGAGAAGTGTAGAGAAGTGCCCAGGCTGACCAGAAACGAAAAGGAATTCGGCGGCGCAGTTGATAACGCAAGGAGTGTGAAGTTGGTATGTTGGGCCTTGCTGCATAAGCCAAGTTGAACTTCAAATTTGGGAACATGAAGCATAGACACAAGTCTCTAAGAATGCAAGAGAAGCGTTCATACCGATAGCCGGCCAAGTTCTGTAAGAGGCAGAGAGAGAAACGAGAGGAGTGAGCCAACGGTGATCATGATGCCCAAAGTACCAGGTGTAGTTGGCCAAAGCCGGATGTGCCCTGACACCGGCAGGCTAGTGTTACACCACAGTGTGTGCTCCCTGAGAGCAAGGAATGTTCAGGAGAGAAGGGAAGAAAATGAGGGAGCCACTGAGGTTATTATCATAGGACTCGCAGGAAGTTGAGGGAGACCAAGAAGTCGGAAATCAGTCAAAGCACAGCTGAAAAGCAAGACATCATCCCCAGAAGAAGTCTGAGAAGTTCTCCCAGTTGGACTGCCGGGAAATAAACAGAAGCATGACAGCATGACGATTTGCAGGACAGACACGACTTGGAGAGCGCTGCGATCCGAACATATAAAAGACAGATACGACTTGGACCGGGGCGTCGTTGACCGAGGGCACGGTTCCCTCCATTCCCGGGATGTGGGAATCGACGCGGGATCCAGATGTTGCAGAGCGATGAGTAGCCTGTAGAGACTGTAATGCGTTCAGAAGAACGAGTTGGGAGCGGGAATGAGCATCCGAGGACAGCCACAAATTAGTTGGTGTAGTTGGACAAACCACCAAGCGCAATGATAACCCCTACACCATGTCTCGCTTCATGGACTGTGAACATGCTGCTGCATGCACTGGCAAAAGACACAGCCAGAGTAAATTTTAGAGCTTATGCAGAGCTCAGAAGGAAGGAAAGTTGAATTCAAGTATCGGTCAAGGCCCAAGGAACCGACACAGTCAGAGCTCCAGAGAGTCACTGGGCGGGGACGATCAGTGGACGCATTGCGAAGGTGCTTCCGGAAAATAAACGGTGGGATCGTTCGAGCGGGTGGCTACCAGAAGAGGTGTCGCCGCGTCCAGGCGCAGACGAAGACAGTAGACTCCAGGGTCGACAACAAGAGCTCAGAGCCTCAGAGCAGCCTAGGCACGACTTGTGGTGTTCACTTGCATTGGTGCTGATTCAGCGGTACCTCCCAACAAGGTCCTGGGATGAGGTGTGAAGTAGTCTGACGAGAAAGTCGAGGAAAAGTGATTCTGACGCGACCTGTCAAACTCAGTGATCCGCCACACGTCGGCATCACTCCTCGCTGGGTATAATTCATTATCATTGCCGCGTCGTCGGCGTCGTCGGAGACGCCAACACGGGAGCACCACTCTCATCTACAGGTTTCATCGCATCCCTATCCCCCACCACCTCCTTCTCCCTCAACAGCATGAAATCAGCCTCTAAATCCGGCACATCCCTTAACCACTCATGCTTGACCAGCTCCCCCGCCGACACTCTCTTGTCCGGATCTAAATGCAGCATGGGTAGGAAGAACGCCGCGATGGCTTCCGCTTCTTCCTGCGGTACGAGGTACTTGTCGTGCAAGACCGCTGCTAACGGCCAAGGGCGGAGATTTTGGATATGTATCAGTTTACCTTGAGAATACGTTAGCGGAGTAGAGAGAGAGTAAGAATACACTGACCCTCGGGACTGAAAAAGTCGCTTGTCCATCGTCCCGATTTGAGAACATGAGGCGGCAGCTCCCCGAGCAGCTCTATAATCTGCGCGAGGTGGTCGTCGTCTTTGGTATATCGCGGCACGCCGTTGGCACCCTTTGGTGCAGGCGCAGGGTCGAATAGATAATCCCCTCCGGTCATGAGCTCAAACAACTATATGTTTTGAGTGACAGCAAACATGCGAACGGCCGAAACGCACCACACATGCAAGACTCCATATGTCAGTACTGGTGCCCCAAGTCGTGGAGCCGATTATGACCTCGGGGCATCGATATTGTCGAGTCTGGATGTCATTTGTAAAATGGTGATTCGTCCATGTGGCTGCGGGCGGTAATGAAGCTTTGCCAAGGATGCACAAACTCGCTCACCATTCCCCAAGTCCGCAATCTTCACCATAATCATCTCGTAATCCAGGTCCGCATCGACGACCTCCTCGACCCAGCCCTCCTCGCCCTCAACAGGTCTATGATCCGACCGAGGAACGTCAAGGCCCAGTGGCGGCGGCGGGGGCGTCGGACCGTGCACAGGGGTCATATCTGCGGGGGCTGATTTCGACAGCGTAAGTGACGACATGCCAAGGTCGCCGCCCTCCTTGCTCTTCGAGGCAGCCCCGCCGTCATCCTCGGAGATCTTGAGCATACCAAGCCCCCACTTGTCCCCAACCGCCTTGGCACGACCGATACTGCCACTGCTCAACGCAGACAGGCTCACATAGCTTCCCGTAGGACTTGAGCTGAGCGGCTGGCTCCCCGTTATATTAACGTTGACGTTGATACCGAGGTGGCGTGGGCCAGGCGTTTGGTTGGCCCCACGGCCTCCACTAGCTGGTACACCGGTGATTTTGTGGTGCGTCGGTGCATGCTGTGGATCCGCTCGGGCAGAGGCGGACAACTGGAGCTCGGACTGAATGACCGACTCGACCTCGGGAATGTAGATGAGGACGTTTTCTGGCTTGAGGTCTGAGCAGGATGAGATGCGTCCCGATAAAGGAAAGATAGCCCATGCCTGTATGAATGACCTCGCAACATCGATGCATGTAGTCGAGCCCCAAGAGCACTTGTTTCGCGATCTGTTTGACGAGGGGCATGGGGACACCCTTGTTCTGGTGCGAGTCAGAACTAGATAGAGTGCGCATCGGCGGACGCACCTGATGTCGCTTTACAAGTCCCAGTAAATTCTCGCCCAATACCTCAAAGACCATGCAGACATGGGTGCCATTGGGACCCTTATGCCTAAAGTGATCTAGGAAGGAGATAACATGAGACCTGCCCGAATGCGAGCTGGGCTTGGTGGGGTCCGCGGATTGGACGAGTCGCTGGAGGAGCTTTATCTCGTCGACGGCGGTCTCAGTGTAGCGCGGTGCTGATTTGACGACCTTGAGGGCAACATGTCTCTGCATGCTGCACAAGTAAACAACCAGGCGGACAGCGGGGGGGCATGGGGAATAACGCACAGCTCGTCGCGTGCCAGCCAGACTGTAGAGAAGTGACCCCATCCAAGTTTGCGGACGACGACATAGCGGTTGTCGGAGAAGGAATCCCCTATAGAGACGGGGTGATAGCCGCCAAGCTTGTAGTCTTGCCAGTCCTCCTCCTCTTCAGCCATAGTAGAAAGCTCCGAGGTGGTTTATCTTCCCTGCTTATCTTTCCTCCGGTAACACGCCCGGTTAACCATCAAATACTTGGATTTCCACACACCTGTCTCCCAAACCAAGCTGTCTGTTGAGATGGATGGCTCGCAGGGGGCTCGAGCCGCTGTCTGGCTCGATCGTAGTTGCTAGCCGTTCCGTTGTTTCTTGAAGCATAATATCTGCGCCGCCATATTTGGTCCCGGAGCATGGTCTGATCCGGGTTAAATTCGGAGACATTGCACCTCAGCGTGTCAGCCTCAGTGGAACAATAGGGGGAAGAATTCGAGATGAAGATGGCACGGAATTGACTCGGAATCGGGTAGAAACGAGTGCATGGTGCCAAGAGTAGAACCGCAGCGTTCAAGCGAGCAGTACGGAGTGCACGATGGAAAAGAGCAAGGTACGACAAGTGACTCGACTTCCGACTTTTTCTAGAGACCCCGACCGGTTTTGATACAATACTGCGGTCACATGGCGCAAAAGTCGCGCAACCAACGAAAAAAATGGGGAGTTGGGGTACAACTCATAACGTGACCTTCTCCGGCTCTGCCTCCACCTTCTCCACAACACCACCGCGCCTTGGATACCTCCGCCACGCCATGACCGTCACCGCAGTCGTCAACAACGCGAAGACCAACGCGGGCCACGCCATCTGCGCAGAGATACGGACTAGGCACGTCAGAACCTCATCCAAACTAGAAGAAGAAAGATCACTGACTGTATCTCGTATCGCGGTACGCCAGCTTGATCCCCAAGTTGTTCAAGACGCCCTGCACCGCTACCTGCGCATCTGCTGCCGCCAACGTGCTGCTACTAATCACAACTGACCCACTCCTCGAAAACACAAACGCCGTATGGACCGCGGTTGCGGCGACATAAAGCACCATAGTCACCATCATCCCCATGACCTGGTACCGCAAGGTCCCGCTCGTAAGCGGCTGGGTGGGTAGCTGGGTACCAAGACGCCGAAATACAGACGCCGGGATGATGTCGAATATGTCTTGCAGCATCGCGAGCAAGATGTGCGAGACGACGAGTACGACGAGGTTGTTGGTGACAAAGACGAGGATGGAGGTCGTCCGTACGTCTACCCAAGGTCAGCAACAACGTCAAGATCAAAGCAGAGCCCTAACCAGCATAATGCAGCACAGCGGAGGTCACGCCAGACGGCAAATTCGCGTCAAGCTGCTTCTGCACATGGTGGTGTCTGCACATAGCTCCATGAGATTGTAGACGAGGAGAACAACAATACCACTCACGTCGTCCACACCTTCACGCAAAGCGCACCCCCCGTAATCAGAAACACCGTCGTCAAAAACGTCAGCAAAAGACGAATAGTCCCCAGCGGAAGCTCATTGCGAGAGAGTCGACGAAAAACAGCCCTGGTGGTGGTAGTCGCGTGCATGTAGGGGAAAAGGAGGAGGCCTGCGACTTACTCGCATTTCCTGCTGCGCTTTAAAAGGTTAAAAACAGCACCCTGAGAGTAACCCACGCCCTGTCATTCCATTTCCCGGTGGCGTGGGCCCTGAAATCAAGAAGCCAGAACATAGTATCCGGAGCCAAGAAGGAACGTCGGTGACGAGCGGCGCGTGCAAGAACCCATCTCTCCGCGACTCGGAAGACAGACAGCAAGGATTTCTACGATCGCGGTTAAAGACAAGTTGGTCCGCAGAAAAAACACTCACACGAGTTACTTTGGAAAAAAAGATCGAGGGCGACAATTTCTCCACTTCGGGCAAACCTCTCGTCAGCCGAGCTCAGGTCGATTCCCACGACAGAGATGATACTTGTAATATAGCCAACACGTATAACAATACAGCAGAGTATCTGTGAGAAGCCGCCGGTCAGCGCAAGGCTCGAAAACGCGAAATCCACTCACACTCATATTAATATCTATCATCTTTCCACCCCCACAGGCCGCTTCGCATCCCTCGAAAACCGGTCCAGCCGATCCTGAATCCTCCTAATCTCATCCATCATCGCCGCATGTTTATCCTCCAGCTCGTCAAACGTCGTGTTCTCAAACGAGGGCGTCGACACGGCCATAACCATCGGTGTAGCAATCGCAGGAGGCGCACTCTCCGCCCGCCCCCGCCCACCCGCCGCCACAGCTCGTATTCGTGGTAAATTGAGCGAGACGTTCCCAGCACCACTCACAGTCCGCTGCGAATGATACGTCCCCGTAAGAGTAAGAGTAGGGGTCCCACTCCGCCTCGACATTGCACTTCCCGGCCTCGGACTCGGACTGGGACTCGGCGGGCCAGTACTCTCCGACTCTGTATCCGTATTCCCATCCAAAGCCGGCAGCGCTGGGATCGCAATCGCGGGCCTCAGCCTTCCTTGCGATGAAGAAGCAAAATCGGGTACGGATGGTAGCGGGAGCGGTCGTCCCTTGACCTTGATGGACCCAGACTTGAAGGAACCGGAAGAAGGATGCGAAACCAAGACGCGCGGTTTCCGCCCACTTTCCATGACCTTCTTCCGCGCGCTCATCTGCACGCAATCTGCGAGCTGTTTCATCGCTTCCCGGTCCGATACTGCACGCCTTCGGACGGTACTCCCACCCATCGTAGTCGGCGCTCCGCCCGCACTGGGTCTGATGGGTGTCATGAAGCCTGGATACGAATGCACTCGTGGAGTACGATTCGGTATGGGCGTAGCCAGGGGAACGGCTAGAAGACGTGCAGGACGGGGAGTCGCGAATGGGGCGGCAGGTTCCTCGGGCGGAGCCAAAAGCTCAGGAACCGAAGGAAACGCCTGTTCAGGAGGGCCCCAGGAGAATCCGATGAACGCGTCGTCGGAGGGCGTGAGGCTCCTGCTGCGACTGCTCGTCGAGCCCCGCAGCGGGGTGGAGTCGACGTTGCTGTTGCTGACTTGCGGCGCCTCGGAACCCGACATCGGGGAGGATTGGAATAGGGCGGAGAACGCAAAGGGTTTGGAGTGGGATTGAGAGACAGAGTCGTCAGCAGCGCTGGGTGGGTCCGCATACGTGAATTGAGGAAGATGAAGATCTGGCGGGGGTAATTCTACAATGTTGTTAGCTCGCAGAACAAATGAGAATGAAAGTCGATTCACCAGAAGCCAGTGTCGTCCAATTCACCTCCACGAACGCAGGATGGTCCATAATCTCATACAACCCCCTCCTGCCCAACCGCCGATCCGCACGCGTGAGGAACCTCCTCAGCAAGTCCCGGAAAACCGCAGAGACGGGCACGCTCGCCGCGAACTTGAGACTCTTCTCGTGATCCATGATCCGCAGATACGTCGTCCCAATGTCCGTCGCAAAGAACGGGGCTGCGCCGTACACCAGCTCGTACAACATGGCGCCGAGGCTCCACCAGTCTATCTCAAAGCCATATCCGTAGGGTTCCTCTGGCCGATCGTCCATCTCGAGCGCGAGGAGCGCTTGTTCGTGTGCATTGAGGATTTCAGGGGAGATGTAGTCGCAGGTACCGCAGGGTACGAGGCAATACTGTTTAGGAATACGTCCACCCTCTGCTAGGGGTGCCGCAGTGCCAAAGTCGATGAGAAGAATGCGGGCGTCGGGCGTGAGGACAAAATTGTGCGGCTTTATGTCGCTGTAATTCACTGTTAGCGAGGTCGGGAAACCGGTTACAAGACCCACCGATGGGCGAAACCTTGGGTATGACACCAATGGACTGCACTGATTACTTGCGGTGTCCACCACGCCATGTCCTCTTCCGAGATACGTCCATTGAGGTTGGACTCGAGAACGTCCCAGAGCGTTCCACCAGACGCATACTCCATGACGAGATTGAGATGTGTGGGCGTCTGGAATGCAGAGAGCAGATGGGGTGCCCAGACGGACTCGGTCGTGCGGGCACGGAGGAGAATATCCCGTTCAAATTGCGGGGAGCATTGCTAAATCACAGATTAGATCAAGGTCATCTCAGAGATCAAGAAACACACCTCACGCGTTCGCAACGCAAACCGTTTCTCAATCGACTTGCGGACATAGACCCGTCCATCAAGCCGGCATTTAACGACGTCAATGACCCCAAACTGGCCCTGCTCCAGCATCCCCAGCACCTGCAGATCCGCATCGTGGAACCTCAGCTCGTCGATTTCGGTCGTCTTGGCTAGGCGGCTTTAGATGCAGGTTTGGAAGGGTGTATTGAATGACATACCAGTCTTGCCGATGACATTCTGTCCGTGCAGGATGCGGTCAAGAGCGAGTCCCTCGGCAAGGTCGTCTTGAGGATTCTTCAGTAGCGCACGGAGGCGAGCTTTCCGCTTGGCCCAAGGTGTAGACATGCATCAGGTGGACCAGGGGGAGGACTATACAAGGGATACAGGAGTGCTTCAAGGGGGGTCAAGTCGCGCCAAATGGAATCGATTGCAGCTCACTGGATACAATACAGGCGTTGGACCGCTCAAACGCGTCGCGATGGTACGAGGCAAGAGACAAGGTTGAGTTTGATGCGCTATTTGATGGCGGGTGCACGTGAGGGACGAAAATGGCAATATTTTTACAAAAGCATTTTACACGAATACAAGTACGATAGTCGACTATTACTGCGAGGGCCTCTGGATCTCAAGCCTGTGTGTGGTCGATGCCACGCAGGAGGGTCGTGCCCGACTCGAGGTCTCGAGGATTACGCTCGTCTAACCGGGGTGATGAGAGTCATCTGAGGAGCGATGCGAAAGCAGACGCTGGACGGAAAGTGCTGTCGCGAAGTATCGGAAAAGATTCAGAGCCATCCGAAAGCTGTTACTCACCCTCAAGATTCCTTTCTGGTATGACGCTGAACCCGAGCCCAATCGGTCCCCCGTTTAAGGATATTACGAGGCGCTACGGGCGCGTCTTTGGTCTAGAAACCATTTGTTAGGATGCATGCCCGTATTCCGGCCGACAACTGAGCAATTACTCGCTGTTGTTCCTGCACCAGAATCGTGGCAAGACGGCGGGATTCACGGTCGATCGTGGCGCGTTGGAGTAGTTTGGCGCGTCGCGCAGCGCGAGCCTCCCGTTGAAGTTCGGCCAGGAAGCCTCTCACGAGAGGGTCCAACTTGACCATGACGAGGAGGGTGGAGAGCGTCAACTGACAAACATGCCCAAAGGCTATGATCCGACTCTCTATTTCCGCGCTCATTTGAGACAACCGTCTTCCATGCACGCCTCATCCTTGGGGCCAATTCTGCCGTCGCCGTCGTCAATGGATGCAATACATTCGCCAGACTTCTGACTAGTTTATATTGGGCTCATGGAACCTGCCGAAATGGGACTGTAGAAGCGCTCAACCGCCACGACTTCTCCGCAATATTCCGAGCCTGTTGAAAAAAATCCCTTATATCGGCGACCCTTCGGTTTTTTCTTTCTGCTCTTTTTTGCCTCCCGTCATGTCGCTCGACAAGGCGGTATTGGTCAACAACGACCTCTTTTGCCTCACTCGGCTCAAGACGCTACCGTTCGTCGATGCTCAAGACCACACAGATTTCCTGAATTCCTTCCGGCGTCGAAGTCGAGGCGATGCTCGTATCAAAGTCGTGCAGTACAAGGAGGCAGACGGTTTCGCGCGGGGCACCTGGTCATTCACCTTCACAATATTGTATCTCTATATTTACCTCCTCCCAGGGTTCCCATGGTCTACCTAGAGGAATGCCTGACCGCCATGGGCGTCACCGATGAGTCGCGAAAAGAAATCTACGAGCACATCAAAACCAATTGCGCAGTCGTCCTCCCCCCGCAGGAAAGCTACAGCTCATTCAAACCAGTATTGGCACCCGCATTCACAGAGACCGAAATGCCCATCTCTCCAAAACCAAAACGGAGTCCGAATAAACGCCCGCGCTTGTCCTCCTCATTGCGGCCAATGTCCACGTTGGCATCAGCCATTGCCAGCCCACCGTCTCCCCAAAATTTCGGTTCTGCCATTCCAGAATTTGCGTCAATCTCTTCCATGACGCCGGAGGTCGGAACCCCACCTCCCTCATTCAGCTTTGAGGCTCCCATCCCCGCCAAATTCGAGTTCGAACCATCTACCGGACCATCCTTCACAGGATTCGATACCGGACCATCCTTAACCACGCCAGTGCCCACCACTCCTCCCAACCCCAACCCCACATTTTCCGCGACCCTCCAAGGCGTCGTCCACGAACTCACCGACCTACGTCACGAAATGGAGGACCGCCACGCACTCGAGCGGGAGGCGCTGGCTCAGGACGTCCGCGAGCGCCAAGCCGACCAAGCCGCCCTCATGCAATTCCACGCGCAGCTCCACGAAGTCGAGGCGCGCGGTGGGCCGGTGGAGGTTCTTTTGTCCCGGCTCGGTGCGTTGGAGGATGAGATCGTCAGGCTGCATGCAACGCAGGAGGATTTGGCTGAGAGGGTGGAGCAGTTGGAGAAGGATGTGCGTGGGATGGTGGGGATGGAGGAGGTTAGGGCGATGCAGATGGATGCGCTGCTTGAACGTATACAGGCGTTGGAGGCTGGGGTTGTGGCGTTTTGAATGGTGGCGAGAGTTGAAAGTTGTTGTGTACGTCCCTGCAGTTCAAGTACATGTCTAGTAATCTTTCCAGACGAAATAAAGCTGTTCCCTTGTCCGCATTTCGACAGAACAAGGACCAACAATTGAATAACGGGCTTTTACTACGGAGGCGGCGTTGGCCTTGTCCACGCGTTCTGATCTACAATCTGTGGCCACATACGGCATTGGTCGAAGGACGGCCATATAAAAGCTCAGCTTTCATCTTCTCCCATCCAACAACCCTACTCTAATCCACCAACCATGGAATCCAACGAGTTGGCGGTTGTCATTCACAAAACTCTGCTCAGCCAACTCAAGTGGCCAGATACAACGGTGAACTCCGCGTGCGCCACCATGTTATGTATTGACTTCTCTCCAGTGGGACCCTCGCTGGAGCTACCTGGAGCGTCGAGCATCGCCACCCAATGGCAAGTATAACAATGCTGTCGCATGTTCTTCTCACATCTAACGACTGCGCTAGGGTCCGCCACTCTTCCGACCGAACTTGGACATGAAGGGCTGCAACAAGGGGGACCCGCGCAAGACGACGCTCGCGACAGTCAGGACACAGATGGGTCCACACAACCGGAAGATGTGATTCGCACGCAGACGGACATACTCGAGGCGTTGGGAAACTTGACTCTTTCGCAGATCGAGGCCTTGCCGAGCGAGTTGAAACCCTTGGTGGCGCGCCTGAAGGCAAGTCGTGCCAGGCTGGCTTTCCGTGCTGGTCAGTGGGAAGGGGCGTCGCAGGCAAATGCGAGACGTGCTGGAGGCATGGGCGAGCTCGACGAATATTTCGATTTCGACGCTTATTCGGCTGGACGCTGATACAGTAGCTTGAGCGAGGGAGCAAGTACGGGTCGCATAAATACTGACGTTGACGGATGTATCCTTTGAAGCTGGTAGAAATGGAGACATCGTGTGGCGAAATTGGTTGAGTTGTGCGTATTAGAACTCGGTCCATTGTGAATTTCTGGGCGACGAGTATGGTGGCTTGAACCAAGTGGCTCGATCAAAGTTGGCCAAACACTCTTTCTTCTCAACCATGTCCATCTCTCTCCGTGATTTCCCTGCAGACATAATTTTCTCTGTTTTCGCCTTCTGCGACATCTCCAACGTCCTTTCAATAGCAAAGGTGCTTTTAGTCGCTTTCTTGACCGCGATCCTGATTCGCGCGCTAGACCTGCAAATATCTCCACGGCCTCGGATTCGAGAAGAGTGTCTGGATGGAACTTCTGACGGACCTCAAGAGGAGGTGTTTCTTGGATGAAGTGTATACACCGGTCCTCCACCAACTATTCACCGAAGAGCTTGTCAACCTGGTCAAACGCGTGCTCCTCGGGCCGGAAACATGGTCTTCCGACGCGCATCCACAAGTGGTCCGTCAGTTCACGGTGCATCCGACGACCAAGCAGCATATCACACCCCACGAGGACTCGTGCAAATTTTTCCACCGAGGTCGTTTTCTTTTGTACAATAACAACGGTTATACCAAATGCTGGGATGTGGTGGCCGACACGTTGCTCTGGGTACACCAACCAACAGAGGAACACACCACTGCTTACGAGTTCGCAGCGGAATTGCGACTCGACGGTGGTCAATCTCTCTTGATTATGATTTGTCTCTTAAAGTATGTTCTCTTCACCGTGCGTCCTCGGCTGCTATGAAGAGTGTCATCGTCTAATATCTCATCAGGTCCATTGAAGTGATTCGCTTAGATTGTCGGACGGGTGTCCACGAATCTCTCTTTCTGTTCCACGTTCCGCAAGTACGTCGCCACGTGGAATTCTCGTCGGCTGTGATCTGCGGATACCTCTGTGCTATGACGGTCGGTTTGTACATTTAATAATTCACACACAAACCACCTTTTCACACACACACACCAAGGGAAATTTCACACACAAACGCTTCCGGAGCTCCACATTCCTTATATGGTACACCGATTGCGCCGAGATCATAAACCCGATCAGTGCTGCCATCATTTTGGCTTACATATGCAAAGCTCGTGCTTCCGCGCTCGTATCTCATCCATAGCCAATGGCCATTCGGAACGCCTCAAGAACGCAGCCTGGCCCGTCTATGCTATAAGCGCGGCCAGTGCCCTATCTCAGATTTCCAACACTGCCCGCCGCCCGGCCACGAATCTTCAATCGCAAGCTGGACACCTAAGGAAGCTACGTTTCCGTCCTCGGCGGACCCGTTAGATAGCTTAAACCGTTGACACGAAGCATACCTAACAGGCCCTGGCTACCTCCGAGGCCAGCGACGGATCAATTGTTCCCAATTGGGAAGCGCCTCCTGCCACTACACCACCACCGTCCTCGACGATCTCGCTCACCACAGCCCATCCATGCCGTCGAGCGACATGCCCAACATTCCCTCGCTCTCGGCGTCGTTCCTGGACAGCATCGGGCATCATTAGACGACCTGCAGCAGCCGCGGCCTCCTTCACCTCCGTTGCTCTCCCACTCGCACTGGTACCTCTGCACCCAATCTGCACCCTTTTGTACTGCCCAGTGTGCACCACAGTAGGTTTGTGATTCCATTTGATTGCGCAAACCCGCACACAACGATTTGAAGCAACAGGGCGGAGTGCCGTGTGACCTTCGAAGTTCGCTCCCAGCTTTCCTCCGCCGCTGTCCAGCCCTTCTGCTACGGCCTCTCCATGCTGCTCGCCAACTTCCTTACTGCTCGCCGGTCGCTCTTTATCAAGTGCTACACCTTGGGCACGTTTCATTGAGCACGACGTGAGCCTCGTCGTTCACCGCATTACCTTCGCTCCCAGCTACGATGCTTCTACCTTCTACCGCCCTCTGCGTCGCCTCTGCATCATCCAGCCATCCTCTTCCAAATGCAACTGCCAGAAAGGCCCGTGTCGTCCATCGGCAACACCCCACCCTTTCCCCCACCTTCAATTCGCCGCGCTGCCACCTTCGATCCCTCGTGTACGCTGCTCGGTCGGCCCCCGGCCCCAATGGCCTCTTGGAGCTACCCTTCCTAGCTAGGAGCAGTCCAGTTCGCAAATCTACGGCCTACCGGCGCCTCCACTTCCGATGTGCGCGTGGTACGGCATCTTCGACCATCAAGCGGTACTCCCTACGCGCGCTATGTTGAGCTTTACCGCGGCGTCGAGCACGACATGAGCGTCGTCCTCTGCAACAGAGATGGATCAATTCAAAGGAGGTGAGGGCAGCGAGAGCGACGGAGGTGAAGGCATCGAGAGGGAAGGAGGTGAGCAGTGAGAGCTATGCAGGTGAGGGGGAGAGTAGTGACAGAGTCGATGGCAAGGGGCGAGGCCAGGGAGGGTGAGGGGGAGGTGGCGGGAAGGTAAATATGATGGAAAGGGAGCGGACTGCCGGCACGCCTCAAGCGCGAGTCGGCCAGTCGCCCCGGTCGACGAACGCGGGGCGTCAAGTGCGGATGAGACGTGCCTGGGCCTTTCGAGCCCTGAGACGTTGAGTGTGGAGACGTCGAAGGTGCGGCATCTCGCGCGGGGTTGGGAGCTGAATGCAGGTCGAACACCAATAAGCGTGTCCGCAGCGTCGACAACGACGTTTATCCGCGCGTTTGCGGAACGGATGGCACAACACCGGCAGTGGGACCAGTTGCTAATGAGTATGTATCTACTATACATCGTCGCAATAACATCCATTTTCTTCTACTCATGTCTATCTATTCCCTCTCTACATCTTTTCTTGCAGTAGCTCGGAGCCGCAGTTTTCCACATGTGCGAGATTGTTGAGAAGGAAATTCTCTGTTCAACCTGTTCAACCCGCATACTTGATATATGGTTCAAATATGGGTTGAAGAAAATAAATAGAGGGTCGGGGGAAGCGTTCCAAGACCTCGAATAACATCTACAATAGTTCTGATGAATTCTGAGTGAAGGGGAAATTGATTGCTAGACATTCGGTGACTTGGTTGTAACTGAAGTACGAAAGCATATAGGGAAGTACTGCATCTTTCGAACGAAACGGTGTTCTCGTTTTAAATCATCCTGGTAAAATGAGACGAAAATTAATTCGGGTGCGGCAGGCCCACAGAATCAAATACCGAGCTTCAAAAGAATCAATCCGAGGGGAAATGTGTCCCAGAGAAAAATAAAAGTAGGGAACGATCTTTATTCGGCATCCGATTGGCTGCTCGGATATTACTCTGTGAGATTGCCGGCACGACCGAGGTGTAGGAGGTGGCGAGGATGGTGGCCTCTTCCGTGCATCTTCGACATTTAGATAGTGGTCAAGGATTCAATTTTATCTACTTAGTTGTACACACTCAATAGATAGTCTCAGAACGAGGAGAATGTGAGGGAAGAAGGTAGGTATTCACGACAGAGGTGCCGTAGGTGCGGAGGTGGCGGATGTGCCGTAGGTGGGTGGTAGAAGCAGACGATAGCTCAAGCCAGACGGCTTACCTGCACAAAATTTGGCTCCCAATCTCCCATAGGCAGCCCCCGGTCCCATCCCGATCTCCGGCTCTCTCACCTGAGTCACCTCCGACCCCCTCCCTCCCCTCCCCCATGAGCACAAAGACGATGATGAGCACCGCATGCTGCGGGCCTGAGAGGATGGCTCATGTGGTCGGTGTGCCCCGAGGGCGGCGGCGCAGAGAGATCATTGAGTTCCATGAGGTGTCAGAGGCGTAGTACGGAGCGGCAACAGCTACCAGCACTACGGCGACAAGAGTACGCCGTTATTAACCAGGGAGGACGATTTCATGGTTTGTGGGAAAGAGGCTGGCCGCCGGCGTAGAGGTCAGGATCACGGGAGGACTAGGTGGAGTTGCCTTCTATGAGTCGGGCGGTTACCGCGTGAGCACGGGGAGAGTTCAAACAGCATGTCCCGGGTGGGGAGTGGAGGTGGAGGTGAAGGTGAAGGTGAAATAGCGCCGAGCGATCGTGTTGTGCTGATCCTGGCGAGGACGCTAGGGCTTTGAGCGGCAGGGAAGGCGGGGAGGAGAGCCGGGATGGAGGAAGCGCCACAGAGGATGGCGGAAACTTCCAGTAGCACCGGAGCCCTGAGCAAAGGTCGTCGTCCCGGCGCTACACGGCACTCCTGTGTACATTGCTTGTTGTGCGAAGGTGTTTCGTGGTGGCATGACATGAAAACGCCGCGGCGTGCACGGCGCAGCACGAAACGGGGAAGCAGCAATACCAGGACGTGGGGCGGAGGTGAAGGAGACGGCTCCAGTCGTCCAGCAGCGCCCGAGGGTTCCCAGAAACGACAGTGATAATGGGAGAGTTACAAGCATGTCACTCTGCGGTGTGGATTGGCGGTGGTGCCCAGATCGTCGAGGACGATGGTGGTATCGTGGCAAGAGGAGCTTCCCGATTGGGAATAATTGATCCGCTGCTGTGAAAACATGGCCTGTTAGGTACGCTTCATGTCAACAAATTAAGCTACCTACCGGGTCCCGAAGGTACGCGAACGTAGCTTCCTTAGGTGAAGCTGGAATGACTCCGAATGAGGCGTCGGGGGCGCATCAGGAAAAACCACAACTGCCATTTTCTTGACAATCAGCGAGAATCCGAGAATCTTGAACACGGAATGATAATGCCGAAACGCCGGAACAATTAGCGAAAAATGTCGGGTCTCAAAATCTAGGTGTCGGGGATGAAGCCACGGATGCTTGTACTGAAAGCCACATCAGCAGTTCCCTCTGAGAATTGGCCCTGATGCTTCGTACCAGCCTCTGTGGTTGAACTTCATGCTGTTTGAAATGCCAAGTTGTTTGCCGAGAGCACGTAACAGGTAACGGAACGGTTAACGGAACGCGGCGTTCGATCGCCGCGTGGTGTTGGTTGACCACCGATTAATATCAGAAGACAAACTGTCAACGCCCTTCTCTTCCTCCCCTCATCTCCCCTCGTCTTTCCCCACTACCGATACCTCACTTGCGCCTTGGGTGCCTCGTCCCGTCCAACTCCGTGAAAGCAAGTCCCTCTCAATGTCCTTCTTCCCTCATTCACCTGCCTCACAAACATGCCACCCCCGTCGATTCGCACTTGTAGGGTTTGCATGTCTGGGGGGTGCGTGTTCTAGCTACTCCTGCCAAATCATTTCACATATGCATGTCTGGTAGCGCACGGCGAGCGATGCCGTCCTCTTGGTAACCATCTCCGCTGTCCAACGACGGCTTTCATGGGTTCGGTGGGTGCGTGTCGTTTCTTCCTGCTGCTGCATGCCCCTCCCAAATCCTTTGACTCACGGATGTTCTGCAGGTATGACGAGCCCGTCGCTCCAGTGCCTATCTCGGCTATCCCTTCAGCCTCATCAACATATCCTTCCGTCACCGCACCGACAGGTGAGTCATCGTTCATTTACCGAATTCTCTCAATTCTGATGCTGCGCCGGGACGGCTACCCCGCATACCATCGCCGCTGCCGGGGTTCTTGGCCCTTGATAACATCTGGTATGCTGTTCTTTCAGGCAAGACACACCCACTTATGTGTTCTGCAGTGTTTAGCTTGAGGACACTCTCTGTGCGCCGCTTGGCCTTGGGGGTTTTCTGGTCCGTTGATTGTCATTTTGACTCCATTGATTACTCATTCTGCTGTGTACAGTCCCGTCTACTTATTCATCAGGAGAATGGACAGGCCGGTTTCAGATGTAAGAGGTAGCTTTTAGTTCACGTCCTTAGTCAAAGCTGTATTTGCTAGTCCGCTTAATATATGTCATCTTCGTGTTCACTGGTACACTGAATGCTCTTGCCAATGGTCTGACAAGCCTCTCCAAACCTGCAAAATTGCTCAACATTCATAGACATTCAGTGGTAAATTGGCTCCAAATTATCGGCACTTAGACATGGGGAAAATCCCGGTGATACGCAGCGTCACGCGCACTAGTGTATAGTAGATAGCTCGAGTAGGTAATGTCCTAGAAGTAGACCGCGAAGCGATACAACTCCACAACACACTAACCACACAACACACACAACACACACACAATTCCTTGACTAGCACGCTGACACCTAACGGTTGAGTTCGGGGTCGTCTGAAGTATACAGATAAGACTGATACTCCGCGGTTTGGTTCTCGGAAGCTTGTAGGTTGATTCTCGAGGTTTCACACCAAGTTCAATGTCTTTGAACTAAGAGGAATCTCTTGACTGGTTTGTAGACTGCTCACAACGAACACGAGGTTACGATGTTAAAAAGGTTTTATATTTTATTGACCGAAACACACAATATCCAAACACCAATACAACTTCGATACAACACGAAGAGGCACTATAGCACAGAGGGCAACCCACTACCCCTTAAGTATGTTACTATAGCTGACCCAAGTTGAACCAGAGCTCGGGTGCCTTTGATATTGCGTCTAAGCTAAGAGAAATGATACAACAAATCTCCGCGGAAGTCACAAGACTGCACTATAACCACAGATCAAGCTTCGACCCAATGTCTAGGCAAGAAGGCGTACAATGCAATGCTGCAAGGGCGGGATCTACAGGCCTTATATACTACTCCCTACTGATCTGATGATATAACTACTATTACGCGCCTGCCGTCCCTATTTCCGTACTTTCCCTATAACCCTAGGTGTCCTGTCACCTATATTACATCCCCTCGAACCGCTTCGCGTGGTTCTGCTGCTTATGTCGCTGCTTGGCCCGTCTGATCGGTGGTCATGCCGTCTTGGCATTCGAGCCGATTGGCCTGGTAATTTGATTCCGTCGTTTCATTACACTCTCTTGCTGAGCCAGCGCTCATTATGACTATAGCCCTCGACCCAGGTCCATAAATAACCTCGGTCCGCCATCTTCGTCATTCAAGGCTTACTCCTGGCATATTCTGTCAGACGCGATCATCGCTCTGATCGTCTGCCGTGACTCCGCCGCTTTCCATGATCATGATCGTACTCGGATCAGTTCTCGATCATACTAGTGTGCCTGCGCGAGTTCGACTCGCCCACTCGTCATCTCTTTTCTGGGTGTCTCTTTAATACCGGAACGAATGGTAGTATTTCCTCCAACTCGCCTACACGAGCCACTCTGTTTGTATACATATATATAGACTTATACCGGTCCGCGAGGTACTCCGCGAACCTTGCCATAATAGTACTGCGCGTCCGCGCAACCTTCGTCTTTGCTCTGTAGCTAGTCTAGCTCATTTCTGAATACACCTGGGCTTGGTATATCTCCTTGGGTATGGTATCTCCACAAGTAGTAGTCCCCGCGAACCGCCTATTGGAGTCACTACAACCGACCACTTGAACGAATAGCCAAGCGTAGTGTACTGACGACTTGTACTTGTCTCATTAATACACGAATAGTGACACGGAGCTCAGTCCTATCCCTTATGGTATATCACCTGACAGAGGCATTGGTGTGCGCACCAAAACAGCTAAATAGCCAGATTTCACGCGTGCGAAATACGCAGTCGTATCACCGGATAATCCGACATTCTGTTCAATTTGTTGGAAGATGTTGCTAATTGTCTATCTCAGGTTTTCCTGATGGGAACGTCCCGACACGGCGGTTTCGTTCGTGTCAGGCCTCAGATTATAGATATTGGCTGTGAGTTGCCGCTGACTCTTCAATACCATCGTTTATAGCCGACTATAGGCTCTCAATTCAAGACACTGCCGTTTCCGCACCAGTTACTAGTAGCTCGGGTTATCGTCCCCACCCCCATCCTCCCGCAGTAGATCCCCGGCATTCACTGGATTCTACTCTGCGTGATCTCTCTCAAGTTCTCATTCAGCCATCATCCTTCTGTGGTGCTCTCGGGGTCCCAGCTGTTGCACCTTCGCCCCAGCATGACATGTGAAGTTCTTGAACACTAGTCCACAAACCGGGTGCTAGGGTGTCTTTCGCTCCAACCACGGTATCGCCCCGGCTGCACACATTCTGCTCCCAAGTCCTCAGCCATATCCATTCTCCGCAGACGCGCTTCCGTGTCTCGTTGAGGGTGTGGCTTAGCCCTTGTGGAAGCATGTCTTGTTTCAGATAAGAGTGTTACCGTACATGGGGTTAGAAATTGCTCGGAGCCTCTCCCTCTACAAAGATATATCGGGGCTCATACTATCAGAGTTATTGTAATGGGGCGGAGTGTCGTCAAGTTGGGCTTTGTGTGTCCTCTTTTTACTTTGAATCTTGCCTCCCGTCTCTTCTCATCTCTTTTCCTCCAGATTACATGAAATCGACACGGCCCCTGCCCCGGCTTCGCCCCGCCCAGGTCAGCATTGCAGGGTCTGAGGATTAATTACACTCCCCAGCCCGTACACGTATAGTGATGGACCAGCCAGGCGCTGGATGGGCCGGGATTAATACTGAGCAATGGGGGTGCGACTTTCGTGTTCTTTGAAGTTTGAGGTCCGAATGCTGATAAATGAATTTTCGAATAACACTGCCGCTGGACTCCTTAAGCTTGCCTTGCCTCGGTGAAATGTGGATGCGGAAGCCGCAGGACGCGTCAGATCACGAGCAAATGGAAATGATCGATTTGATTGCCCAACCACTTATCAGCCAAACATATGCCTATTGCCGGTACCGGATCTGTGATGCCGAGGATGCCGAGATCAGTTCCGGTGCTCAATACGTTCTGGTTGTGTGTGTGAAATTCTGCATTGTGTGCGAGGAACAATATATCTTATGGGTGTGTGTGAGGAATTTTGGTATGTGTGTGTGAATTATTAAATGTACAAACAGACCGTCATAGGAAGCAAGTGGTGTGCACACAGCACTACACCGAGACACCGCCACAACTAAACCAAGAATTTTCCGAGCGAGAACCAGCCCTCATTTATCTAACCTTCAACCTCGGCCGCCACTTCTTCCCATTCTTATCACTCAAACTTATTCCTGTCTCCAACAACCCTTCAGCCCACCGGACCCACTGATTCTTCGCAATGTCGCGTCTAAGAAAAACCGTCATTCAATGTTTATTGAGTTCAACGCGCAACTCACTCATTGATCGGCCATTTACAGGAATTAACCTCGACTTCTCGCAAACTGGGGAAACAAATTCTGGATTCAATCGCAGTGAAGAATGCATCCCATTCAGGGATATCGCGCCTTCAAATTCCAGTTCAGCTCAGACATACTTGGCAAAAAGCACATGGCACGCACCCAACTAGACAACCGCTCTTGACACTAATCTTGTTCAGTTGATTGGCAAGGACACCATCCGACGAAAAGGCAGTTGCCTCAGGGAACTCGGAAGAATTCTGGAGGAGTGTGTATTTGAGCAGCCGGTAATGAAAACGCTCAAAAGGAAAAACACACCGTGCGGTGGAAATATAACGTCAGAGACTTGACGTTGGGACAATGCTCGAAAAATTGCGGGCTCAGCACATCAGAAGAACAACATGTCACATCGACGAGTTTCTGGCCGTGGTCGCGTATAACTTCCCAGACGTATTCTTTTTCGCCTGCGACAAGAGTCCGAAGGGAGGGTAATCTATCATATCGTATCAAAGAAGTCAGTGTTGGATGTAATGATTGAAACGCAACATACCTCATGCGCGACAAGACGCCAAAGAAAGAGGGATCACATTTGGCGACGGTCAAGTCGGTCAAGTTGGGTAGCCCAGCGGACGGTACGTCCGAGTTGAGGTCAAATGAAACCTCGCATTTCCAAACCAAAGACCTGAGTGCGATCAGGCGGCCGAATACAGCCGGGACGCAGGCAACGACTGCGATAGGCTGGGGCGCATAATCCGTATGGAGAGCTTTTCCAGAGTAGCCCCAGAACACGTCGCAAGCGTCTCGAAAGCCGCCCAGGTGATGCCTCCCTCGAAGATTGATAGATCCAGCCATGCACTCGCGGCCGGAGCGTATGGTATGCTGCTCATTTTGTAAAATAAATAAAAGCAGCGAGAGAAGACCTTTTAAGAACGAGAGAGAGAGAGCAGCGCGAGAGTGGGGATGTTAAGCCATCGTCGAGAGATGATCTAACATCGAGACGCTGGTGAAACAGCGAGACGCGAAAATTGAACCAAGGTCAGAGAGTGCGGCGAGCATCGAGAGACCTTCCTAAGGGGCTCGAAAGTCGTCCGTCACGGTGGGCGGGGCCATGGCGGACGCGTCGGTCGTCGCGTCGGTCTTCAATCAAAGGGAGGATCAAAGGATCACCGGGCCGAAGCCGTTACGTACCTTCCCGTCACGCTTACGTCACCCCTCGAGCTCTTCTTCGTTCCCTCACCACGGCTTCCGTGCGGCCGTCGGCGTCCAACAACGACCCCTTCACGACTCTGAGTCTGGGATGCTCCTTTAAAACTCGGTGACTTGAGGCCGCCACGCGCCGTACGCAACGTTAACAAACGGCAGTGGTCTTCGGTCATTGACTCCTTTTGTGACCTTCCACCCGATCTCTGGCACTCTGCCTCATATCCTCTGCTAGCAAGTCGTTCCAAGGAAATCACATACATGATGATTGCAAGATGGCGGAGCATTCTGAGCACGGAAGGGATAATGGTAGGGCTGAGCGGACTCGGACGCGAGGAGCATGGCTCCAGCTCGGTACGTGCCTGAAATATTTCTACCTGGTCCGTTCAGGGTATCTCTGGGAAGCGAATCCATGGTGAGATCATTGCCGGAAAGACAGCCCAAATAACATCGGAAAATGGAGAGGGTCCTGGTCAAGTCCTGGTCCGACTCGGAGAACGGTGAGTCTTCCCAGAGTATCAGGTGCTCAATATTCACTAACTTGTGTTTTCAAGAAGACTCAAGCCCACTCACAGATAAACGGACAGCAGACAATATTCCGCGCCTGAACAAGCAGTGGTCCTTCATTGGGAATCATTCCTGACGGACGACAGGGAGCCGCGTAACTGCGGAGGTCAACGGTACGTGTGCCTCCAGCTCTGTCAAGTCGTGAAGTCCTGAATCTTTACTGATTAATATGTCGCTAGCACCATCCTCCCTTCAATATTATTCTGGTGAGACTGCAGGGTCGCCGGGATCGGAGAACGAAAAAAACATGTATCCATTTTCCGACCAAACCATGGCCCCTCACCGCGTTTGCAATTGGAAATCTTGCTTTTCTGAGATCTAGAGGCAAACCATGTTAGTACACCCTAATTCTTCAAGTTCAATAAACTGGCATTGGGCAGGCCAGGTGCCGATCCGGCGGCGCGTTCTTGTTCAACTTCTTGAGCGCGGGCATGAGGTCACGGTTGTCGGAAAAAGCCTTTTTTTATTATAATCCAATTATAATCAATTATACACCAATTACAAACAAATAATATCATAATCAAAACAGCCTTTTATAATTGAATTATAATTGAGGAGAATCTACGACCAAGTGGGCTGGATTTCCCAATCTCGGTGGTAATCTGGTTCACTGAGGCTGCTGTGTGACCTGTGCACTTTCCGGATAGAGCGTGACGTGACCAGCATGTCCCCAGCGCAGTTTGATTGATTGTTGGCTTTCTCGCATGTTGATCAAAATTGATCACAATCTATTACAATCACTTATCATCCCATAATAGCCACATCCAATTATAATTCGGATCACGTTTTTCCGACAGTGGTGGCACTGCAGGGACAGTGTGTAGCTTGGCCCTGTGAACAACGGATCGCAGTGCGCCTAGAACGGTCTCTGGGGAAGAGAGGAAAGAGAGGAAGAAGACAATGTCGCACGTGAAGGCACGTGATGGAATCGGCACAGTGATCCTTTGATCATCGGCTTGATCGACGACCGACGCGACGACCGACGCGTCCGCCACAGCACCGCCCACCGTGACGGATGACTGTCGGGCCCCTTCCGAAGCTCTCTCGATGTTCGCCGCAGTCTCGTCGTAGTTCAATTTCGGCGTCTCGCTGTTTCAGCAGCGTCTCGATGTTGGATTTTCTCTCGATGATCGCGCGATATCCATCGAATCTCCCACTGATTCTTTCTCTCGCTCTCAAGACGTCGTCTCTCATATCTCGCTGTTATTGGCACCTGCACGATGTATGTCCCTGGCTCATCTCTCGCCGGTTTTATTTATTTTACAAAGTGAGCAGCATAGTATGGCGATTGGGCGAGCAACTCGACGAGACCGGTTGTCTGCGAAAGGATTGTGGTGCTCCACTCGGGTTCAGTTACACGGTCATGCTCTGGCCCACAGAGCTCGCCCCGGATGATACGAATATGTTGCGCAACAGATGGGTACTTTTCAAGCACGGAGATGAACGTTGAAACGTGTGGTCGACGTAGCGTCAGGTGCGCATAATAATAGGGCATCCCGAGTTGCTGAAACGCATTGCTTACAAGTTAGAACGAGGTAACTTCGAATGCACGCACCTTGAATAATTTGGAAACCAACAACAGCGGGAGCCGGGGATGTGATAGATCCGCGAGGGCAAAGTATAGCACGCGCTTCCAGACGCTCCCCTTAGCCTCTGCGGTTGCCCTAGCCATGGGGACGAAGTGAAGACTCAAAGAGATCGATATCCGTGGCGATTCGGAAATGATTTCAGGCGACAACGTCGGTCTGGAAGAAACCCCAATGAGCCCAGGAGAAGGAAACTAAAGACCGGAAATTACGCTGCGACATCAAACCGTATGAGTGCCTGCAGAGCGGCACTCTGCTTGTGAAGAAGCTTTTTTTTGTGGTCAGATTTGACTTGGATGCACCGCAGAGGGCAAGTCTTGAACATTGAGTAGACTGAGATAGCGGCTCGGACATCGGGGACCACGATTGTATGCAGCCTTGAAGGTTCTGAGAGAGCCTTCAGGAGGAGCGGCCGTTGATTAAGGTAGAACGGTAGGTGCAAAATTGACTGGGTAGGTGCGTGAGTTGGAGTCTTAAGGAACAAAAGCGACGAACTAGGCGGTCCCACTTGGGAATCGACTCCGACAAGGCAGACAAAAGTTTGGTGACCATCTTATTCTCCGGCGCCCGCCGCGCGAGGTCCCGGAGAATGAATCGCACAGGATTGATGAGAGGAAGGCCATCGGATAGTCCCGAGGTATTGTCGGAAGAGAAGACCTCCAAAGTGAGCCAGAGATCGGAAATGTTGGGGGAGGATTTCAGAATGGTGCGCATTGGCGTGCCAAATCCGCCCTCGACGCGTAGGTGTTTGACAAACTGCCCAAATTCGCCGTTCTTGGAAAGGACCGCAGCGAGGGCCTTTGCCTGCGCTTTTGAGCGGATGACAACGGTGTTGTATAGCACGTGGCGACGCGGAGCCACGACTTGCAGACAAGGAGGTATGCTGAAGGCGATTCCAAATACTCGGAAAAGGGAGATTTGTTGGACGTGTCGCATGGCAGCCGATCCCACTGAGGTATTGCCTTGATCAAAGCATCCAACAACTTTGTAGCCATCTTATTCTCAGTCCGCCCCGCACTTCGTGGTTCCCAAAGTATCAACCGCGTGGGATTGATCATACCAAGCCCAGCGCAGAGGCCGCAGGGATTATCTGACGACCAAATGTCCAAATCGATGAAGAGATCGGTGACATCGGGTGAGGATTGCAGAATCGTCCGCAGTGGAGCCCCATATCCTCCCTCGACGCGCAAATACCTGATAAACCGCCCGAAATCCTTGTTTTTGGATAGGGTCAGGGCGAGCGCCTTGGCCTGGGCTTTCGAGCGGAGGACAACGACATTGTAGAGGAGAGGCGTCGCGACGCGAAGCCATGACTTGCAAACGAGAAGATACACGGAAGGTGATTCAGAATACGCTGTGAAAGGGGACTTTCCCGACATGCTGGAGAATTTCTTGTCTGGGACTTTGAGCGCGGGCGAAAGGATCTCTGAGATGATTTCATCTGGGAGTGAATTGGCTGACATTCTGTGCAATAGCTCTTTAACTGGGAGAAATTGGCTGTGTTTGAATTGAAGCCTCACCTCGGGATGCACGAACTGACCTTCTAGAATCTCAGAACTTGCGTCGAGCGAAAAGGAAAGAAAGAAAAGAAGTGAATCAATCGTCACACAGACCCAAACAAAGGAAAGCGAAATAGATAATTATTTTTGCTGTTGTACACACTGTATAGAGAAACGTACACATTGTACAGCCTAATTTTGTTTTACACGCATCACCGAACATCATTCGGGTCAGTCGCAAACCGCCCCTCAGCATACCCAGGACTCACAGGCGCCCCTCCAACAACCTGCACCTTCCCAAGCCTCCCATAATCAAAATCCGGCTGCAACGGACTCCCCTCATCAAGGAACGCCTGCGAATCGCGTGCATACGCTCCAATATAATCAAAGTCGTCATCATGCACAGGTGGAATGGTCCCTCCTGACGCTGAAGGCTGCTGATACTGCTGTGGCGACGACATCTCGCCACGAAGCCCAGAAACCGTACGCTGCTGCGGGTACGGACTCGTGGGTAATCGCTTCTTGGGCGCCAACGGACTCGTATCCGCCACATCGCCCGATGCAGTCTTTTGTGGCCTCCGGAACGCCGCAGCTGAAATCGTCCTCGCACCAGCAGGCGGCTGCGTATTGAGGGAAGTCGTCGAGCGGTTCGCCGTCGTCGCTCGATACGGCGCGTCCAGCCGCGGGGAGCTTGGACTACCAGGTGAATCCACTGCAGGCGAGGCAGGACGAAGTGCCCACGAGGGTGTCGTATGGTGACCCGACACTGGCGAGGGGAGAGGGCTACCACCATCCTGGGACGGCGGACCAGGCAGTGCACGCGAGAACGGTGCCGAAGGCGGAATCATGGGGGACGGCTCGCTATACGGAGACTTGGGGCTCTCCTTGCTGGGCACCGGCGGTGAGGAATACTGAGTCGGCGGCGACCTGGTCTTGGGTGGAGATCCAAACTCGCGTTGCGGTGCTGGTGCTTGCCAAGGGTTGCCCTCCTCCTCTTCCTGATCCTGTTGCGGCTGGGGAGACGCAAGCGGTGGCGAACTCGCATTCATCGCTTCAAACTCGCGGGTGATCTCCCTGGCTGCGGCAGCGTTAAGCGCACGCTCCTCTTCAAGCGGGTCAAATGTCGGTGGCGGGACGCGCCGACGACCGCCCGGAGACAAGGAAGACGACGAAGGCTGGCGAACCATCTCTGGCGATGCTGAAAACAGGTAAACTCGACGCCTTTTGACAAGAAAGGCACTCACCAGGAGTAGGTGGCTCGCTATACGTCTCTTCCGGCCCAAACCTCACATGCCTCGAAATCCTCGCCTCCCTCTCCCTCTCCGTCTCTGGCTGCTGTTCCATCTCCTCCTGCTGTTCACCACCCATACTCATATACGCAAGTCCAATGTCCTCCGACGCCTTGGACATCCGATCCCCTCCACCCTCCTCCACACTCAAGCCATTCGACCCGCCATTGGTGGCATTAATACTCGCACTGTCATTGGTGTAATTCTCCGTCCACACACCACCAATAACAGGCGGAGCAGCACCCGGCGGCGGTCCTGGCGGAACACCACCCTGCGCACTCGAATAATCATACACCTGAGCATGAGTCGTCGGCGTCGGCTCCACATCCCTGTACTCTGGCGCAGGCTCCTCCTCCTGCTGTTGCTGCAGCCGCTCCCGCTCGCGTTCCTGTTGTTTCGTCTCCAGAGCCGAAAACTGCGAGCTCTGCTGCTGATACACTGGGGATGGCGAGGAATACGACAAAATCGAGCCTTGGTTTGATCGCGTGAATGTCGACCCGCCGCCCGAAAGAGAGCCAAATTCCCCAGCATCCATCACAGCCGACATGAAATCACCCTCCCTGTTCTCTGGGCGCGCCAAGCCGATGGAAGGCGGTGCGCTTGCTCCAGAATAGCTCGACGGCGGGGCCTGACTCTCTGTCTGCGTGGAGAAGCCCGAAGACGTCGTACCCCCGGGTTGCGAGAATCCTGAAGCGCTCTGCCCTGCACCACCCGAAGAGGCTTCATCTCCGCTTCGCGAAAATCCGCGGTTCCGCACCGGGAACGTCGCAAACCGCCCTCCAACTGGACCCGTCTCCGTCCCACCAATGCCAACGCCAAAGTCATCTCGGGTCTCGCCGTCACCTGAATACCCTCCTGGAGAGGTATATCCACCGTTGGCACCAGGAGGGTTATAACCCCCAGCACCTGGCGGAAGTCCCGCAGGCGGCGTGTACCCTCCAGTCCCACCAGGGGCAGCATACGAGGAGGAAGGCGGCGGCCCGGACGGCGGTGCATACCCACCAGCTGCAGATCCAGTCTCCATGAATCCCCCACCAACATCCGGTTGCGGCAAGAAACTCGATCCGCCCATAGACGACGCATCAAAGCTCCGGTTACCCACGCCCGTATTGTGTAGACCAACCGCCGTGAGCCGCTCTCCACTCATCATTCCCATCTCGTTGTCCCCCATCCCGTGATCTCGCATAGAGCCCCGGGCTGGCAGCGCCTGGAACACGACCTCGTTCACACTACGCTCCGCCTCGTTGACGCGCTCCTGCGTGCGCATGTGACCACCGTACATCACACGAGGGAGCCCAGGTATCGTGGGGTCGATAGGAATTTCCTGAATTCCGCGGGTAAGATCGGAGAGTCGAGGAAAGGTAAAGACACACCATAGTGAGAACCCGACCACACTCGGCCACTACACATCCCTTCTCGCAGACCTCCATCAGCCCACCAAACTTGAGCCCCATGGCGTCACGAGCACTGGTGCGCTTAAAGTCGCCCAGCGAGGCTTCTTCGTTCATTATATCGCCTACGAGATATGAGGAAGGAGTAGAACAGGTCCAAGGCTTTGACTGACCATCCATCTGGCGTATCTGTGCCTGCAGCCCATTCAAAATATCCGTCTGCGCCGCAAGATTCTTGTGCTCGGGCCCCATCTTGCTCAGCTTCTTCTCGGCGCTGTCGGCACGCGCGAGTGTCGCCTTGCGCCGCCGCTTGAGTTCATCGAGCGTCTCTTCACGTGTGCGGATGGCTTTGAGGTGCTGAAGTTAAATTAGTATGCTGTTTCAGAGTGGATTCCACCATGCCGCTGCTTCGGAACATGGCCTGACCAAGACTGGCGCAGGCGTTACGCACGTCCAGGCATTACGCCTGTCGAGCGGCAACGTCAATCCGTTTATGAAGACAGAAACGACAGCCGTCTGACCCTGGCCACCATCTGGACGATCAAACAGCAGGCAGGCAGATGGAAGGGAGCGGAATGGAATGTAGTAACACCCACGTCGCGAATGCTATGCTCTCTGGCTGCATATCCCGAGAGCGCGGCCGAAAAGTGAGCGAGGACGGTCGTTGATGCTCCAAGGACATCCTGTATGAACGCATGAGCGGCGTTAGCGGCGCTAGAGCATAGAGGAGGAGGAGCAACGGCCACGCACACCGAGATCGTCACCTTCACCCGCACCCCATATCCTCAATGCCTCCCCGGCCTTGGCAAAGTCCACACTGAGCTTTTGCAAGCTGTCACACGGCCTGAGTATGCAACGCCCGGAACTGAACTGCACAGGGCGACAACGCACGTTATGAGGACGACCTTCTCCGCTGTGATAAGGTCTTGAAGCGGTCTGAGATCCTTGTTCCCTGAGAGCGCGAGGGCCGGGAGTGTGGTGTTATGCGCGATCTTGGTCGCGGCAGACTTGAACATATTCTGCCTGCCACGGGTGGGTTTGTTGTGGCGGGATTAAATAGTCGATTTGTGAGTATACAGGCAGGTCTTGCTTTCGTCGATTCGTGTCTTGTAACTGCGGAAGTAGTAAGAAGGAAAGAGGTGGAGAGGAGTGTCGGATGACCACGTGCAATGACGGCCGCGCCGACACTGCCTGCGGCATTATCAAAAACTCGTAAGGCGGGATGATTCCCGCCGGCTCCCTTCGGCATGTTCACTCAGGTTCACTCTGTGCTCATTTTGGCCTCCGGATTCTCTTTCACCCTTCCTCGAGCGTGTTTCTTCTTTCCGATCTCCCGGATGAAAATTTCGGCTCAAGTATTTCTGGCTATAAGCGGCGGCCGATTGTCCGCTGTGAGTTGCTGCGGAAAGCTTATTTTAGACGCAGATCCGCCCAGAATAAGACCAGGGACTCAAAAAAGGCACCGGGATGGATTTTATTTAAGCCAACATCCTACCGTTCAAAAAGGATGAACCTGGCAACAAACTGAAAAAGGCACCGGGATGGATTTTATTTAAGCCAACATCCTACCGTTCAAAAAGGATGAACCTGGCAACAAACTGCATTGACATGACCCCACCTCGAATCGAGCGAGTCACTCCAATTGGACTTCAAGGAGTCATCAGCCTGCGTGAATAGCTCCAAGAGCTTGACCAGAGTCTATTTCTTTGGAGTTCAACCAATCGGGTGCTTGGGCTCGAATTCGATTCATCCCGATTTCTTGGCCAGGATACGAAAAAGAAAAGAACGGCCTTTAAGGATGTGTAGCCCCAATGGGACCACACAGTTCGAATCGAACGAGCTGTGTCCCAGGTGAAGGATTGAGGTAATCCTCTGTTAATCAGACACCAATGTTGAGTGTGCTAATGTCCACTGTGTCCAGTCATTGTTGAAGCCTGCAGCTGGGTCGAAAATTCGCGATATCACTCAGTCTCGAATCGAGAACACGGACCAACTGCCACCTTCAAGCTTCGAGGCTTCATGAACATCAGCTCAGCTTTCCAATCTCGTGAATGGTTTGGCCAAAAGAATATCAGCATCTCTGGACTCCAAATCGAACACCTTCTGTATTGCCGGTTGAATCTGCTCCAACCCACTCTCCTTCGCTCTGATCTATGAATGTGAATGTCAGGAAACGAATTCGAGTCGTTCAGTCCACACCGTCAAGCCTCAAATTGAACAGTCGGAAAGCGCTCACGGACAAAGTTCAACTTGGCCGGATTAATCGTAACTGGCCGCCGTTCCGTTTCAAGTTGAAGGAGATGGAGGTGTCCCGATCACTTGCGGAAAAATGTAAAAAGACGGAATCGACGACTCGGACGATGGCCACACAGCTTGAATCGAACAAGTTGACTCTGATCTTCCGCAAACGCAGAACGTCGACCTGCACGTTCTTCCCATCTGGATTCTTTCTTCGGTTGCAGCAGCACTGGAGTCTACCCGGGATTCTCAACGTATGCATAGCACGGAGACACTTCCCTGCTCCAGGCCACTAGGCGTAACGGAATCTCTCTCCAGATTCCAATCATTTGGATGTGGCCTGTCTGTATTGAGTGAGATGAAATCGGAGCAAAAAGAAGACGTATTCCAATAAAGTAATGTAGCAGACTCGAATCGAACCAGTCTTGGGGTATTGAGACACCACGAAGTTGAAGCCACAGATTTAACTTTCTAGCCGTCGCTATTGGGGCCTACATACCTGTGACACGGACCCACCTGGCAGGGACAATCCAGAAGCTCGCGTGAGTGTTGGATAGCGACAGACACCAGCGGTCCAGGGCACATTTACACTCCAGCGCAAGAGAATGTCCCGGCTCCAATCATCCCAGGAGGTTCATCTCGATCAAGATAAATCAATTTGAAGGAAAAAAAGAAAGCCGCAGTTTGAAGAGCAAGTGGCAAATTCGAATCGAACGAGCCTCGTAGTAATTCCACATCACCAAGTTCAAGTTCAAGTACAGTGCCCACCCCCCCTCAAAAAAAGGCCTGCCGTCTATTCAATGATGGAACACAGCGAGGGCTCGAATCGAACGAGTGTCCAGAGAAGGATTGATTGCTCTCAACAGCACCCAATTTGTGTGCTCACTCCCTTTCCACCGGTGGATAAGTTCCACAGGACCGGACCGGGGGTTCTCGATCATTGGCATCACGAAATTTCAACATCCGGCAAACATGAGCAAATATCAAGGTTCGACCTCAGCCGTTCATTCCGGGGAATCATTTCGACTCGCCCTCAACCTTCACAGATGCCCATTCACTGGACCCAACTCAAACCCCAGTTTCTCAAACACGGGACCCAGACCGAAACTTAATTGTGCTCACGCACCCTTCGACCGAAGAGTACTTGAAGGGGTATAGCGGCGGGACCCTGCATCGTCCATGAGAAATTGATTCACCTCCAAAGGTAGCACATACATTTGAAACCGTATGCAGTAGCATACTAATGGAAAGACTGCGGCGTATCAACGTCAAGAGGTGGTTTTGGGTGTGAGGGAATCAGAGGGATCGGATCGTGTGTGCCGCTTCCCGAAGAGTTTTTGACGTCGGAGCCACAAGATTGCAGCGCTGAAGATTAGGATAGGATAACCATAAGCTGGACAAGCACTCTGTTGGGTAGTTTAGCGAGGGAAATATTTAAATGTTCCCCGTGGCCTTGATACTTGCCAACTGCTGCCTAGGCCGGTCGGTAAGCACGGTGGTGTAGTCTAGTACACTTCCGGGGAGAGCTAATACTTACATGTCGGTCCACGGATAATATCCGCCTAGTTCCAGATAGTAGTAGTACTCTGAACGATATCCGTGTAGACGCCCCGTTGGGCCGCTCAGCGCTAAAGCCATAAGTCACAGATACTAGCGAAACGCCGTGCTTCGTGAAACGCGAGGTACCGAGCTGAGTTCAAAAGGCGCCGTATCGGATGATGGTGTCAAACGGACAGGGCTAAACGTTGATCCGTCGAGGCTCGGCCGGGTGGGTCCAGGACGGCCAATGGGAATCCTGGGATAGACCGCCGTCAGAAATGCCAACATGCTTCAAGGTGCGCGCTCCGTGTCTCCACAATGCATAGGCCTGTCATGTACCGCACATCACGGCCGGTTGTCGAACGGTGAATGCAGTCTTCCGGACTGTGAGCCCCACAAATTCAGCTAGCTTCGTCGATTTGAGTGTAATACCAATCCCGAGGGCGTCGAGCTAAGTAGTCTAGATCTATTTCAGGGGTGCACGAGTCAACTCCCCACACTCCACCTGGGCCACCCCTGCGAGTTTTTTTGTCTCCCCCGAGGGCTTCAACTCAGTTCACGGCTCGCTGGTCTTGTAAAGTGGTGAATCATGACTCGGGCGTTTGCGCCCCGTGTGTCGGACTGCTGGGTGTGAAAAGGCGTTAAGCAGTGCTAATAGAACGGGCGATTGAGCCGGGAAAGGTTGGCATCATGAAATTTCAACCTTCAGCAAACACGAACAAATATTACAGTAAACTCAGCTAGTCTAGTCTCAAATTCAGATATGGGGAAAGCTTTCAATGTTCCGGACTAATAGGTGCATCTAGCCTCGAACTGTTCACCCCGTGCGCGCCTGTGCTCTTATTCCGACTTCCTATAAGAGGTTGAATTCACTGGCGGGACAGGACTCGCGAGATCCCCAGGTCTTTCGCCCTTGTTCCCTTCTCTTTCCCTTTTTATTTCCCTCTTTTGCTCGATGACGGTCCAGCACTTGAGTGAGCCCACTCACCTCGCTCCCTGACGTCCACGCTCATCGTCCAGCAGCGCTCGCTAAATTCCGCCACGGCACAACGTGTGAGGAAAAAAAGGAGGCGATTCGTACGGTGTACCTCATGGCCGTCGCCGCACTCACCATCCCCGGCGTCACCGCACTCAAGGTCGGGCCCCCAGTCAGCCAAAAGGGCGCGAGAGGATATGAATTCGGTATCATCTCCATCATATCGTCGCGTAGATATATCACTCATCCCTGAGCTTGATCCAGCTCTCACTGTTGAGTTTGAGGATCTCCAGGCGTTCAGGTGGGTTCCATAACGCGTTGTGTGCACACCCCACTCACTCTCATACAGGGAATACATCCCACATCCACACCATCGGCTGTGAGCGCCCTTGTGTCTTTTTGTGCCTTCAGCTCATCCTTACCATTGACAGCGTCGCCGAGTATATCAGCAACTTTTCTGAAGGCACCCCGCTTTCATACCAAATTGATACGTCCCGCGAAGCGAGATTGTAACTTGTGATTCACACCACTTTATTCCAAGCCATTACTGTACGCTCTTTTTGCCTACCAATGTTCGTTCTTATTTACTGGGTGCCTTCTACTTCGTTCTCCCACCGTTTGCATAAGTATGCAATGAAAGCTGCTTCCGCCTCCACATGCATGGTCAGCGACATCGATATAGCTCGTGCAGCGCTCCTCGCCCGCATCGCGCATCCTCGTTGCGTGGCGTTCCAGTCAAACCGGTCAGCCGGCTAAACCAACATCATCTCCCGAATGTCAGCCCAAGTAGCCCATCACAGGGTGTGAACTAGTGAGCTCCAGACCCAACTCCTCTGCCTCCTCGCGAGAGCTTCAACACGATTTTCTACTCACTCCCCTTTCCAAAAAAAAGTGCTCGGAGGACAACTCATGGCTCGGGCTCGATTCGAACGAGGAGTATTGATACGTCCCTAGCTTTGGCGTCGCCACACAGCGCGTCAGAGTGTTGAGTGCGAACGCGCTAAATAGTGCCAGATTGAGCTCGGAGGTTGGCATCACGCAATTTCAACATTCAGCAAACACGAACAAAAGATGACTGAGCGAAAGCGGCATGAAGAAGTTTGCTGAACTTGGGTGTGCCCATTCCGGCTGAGGAACAAAATTGAATTAACACCAAAATTGTTGAAGAAGGGAAACACCTACTCAATGCATCCCACCCCTGGATAGCCTCAAAGGCGATCTTGTACGCAACATGAGTTCGTTCAATGCTCAGGTCGCAACAGGAAAACACATACAGAAGTGGCAGGACAGACAAGCCCAGTGTTGCGTCCGGCTTTGATATCCGTAAATGCATTCCTATGCTCGTAAAGCCACGGGTTGAGGAACCCCAACCGTGGCTCCCCGGCATAAAGCAGCCGATCGTTGATGAGCGCTATGATCGCCGCAAAGATGGGGGCAGCGAAACTGGTCCCTGCATCCCTCACGGCGTGTCCTTGAGAAAATATCTGCAGGTTCCACGCTTGCGTAGCTACATCGGGATATCCGCGCCCGCTTACGTTGAACCTCCCGGGGAAGTCTTTCGGGATGCCGGTGGAGAGGAAGTGCTTCACCGCGGATTGCTGGTATTTAGGCTGCAGGAAGAAGTTGGAGAAACTGCCGCCGGTGAGGTTGGCTGCGATTTCGGGACCGACGCCTTGCGTACCGCCCACGGAGGTCACCCACGGACATGAAGCGGGGAATACCTGCGGTAGGAGTTTGAATACATACAGGGTTCGTACGAGTCTTGAACTTACTGGAATGAATGTATTGTCCCCACATTGCGTTATGTTGTCATGTGGTCCGCGGACACCGCCCTAGAACCAGTATCATTCGAACCCACTCGATTGAGAACGAACAGAATGACGCACATCGCCAGCTGCAAACAGCACGGATATCCCGCGCGCCCCGAGTCTCGCATACCCATCGCAGATCTTCCTACGAGAGCGTTCAATCCCGTTATGTAAATAGCAGGGTGCACAAACTTACTGTGCGAGTATGAATCCCACATCAGCCTCGTCGAGTCCACTGGACATGGACACCACTGAAGGCGGATCATCCAACCCCTCAATGAAGGATATCATGTCCAGAAATGGGTCCGCAATGTCCGTGTCGTTGCCACCAATAGACAACAAGTCGACAGGGACCCCAGTTGCCAGACCTGATTCAAAATTGGATGTTTGAGTGGCCACGGAAAATCGCGAAATCCGGAGCTTACCGATTGTATATTCAACATCGAGATCCGCCTCTGCAACGATACCATCCTGACCTGTAGCGTTGAAGCTGGGATTGTCGAGCTTAATCAGATTGAACGTCGTGTTGGGAGCGATGTCGGGACGGAATTGCGTCAAGAATGACTGCACGGGTCCTTCAGTCTCAAGCCTATCAGAAAAGTAAATCGATTACCTCCAGAGACCCCGGCGAAGGCACTCTCCCTTGAAGCGCCGGGAGGAGAATTCTGTTGTGGTGGTGGGAGACGATTGGAGTCAAGGGAATGCCGTACAGCGCTTGAAGACACGCAGGGTTCATCGCGCCTGCCGGGTCAATTGTATTGCACGATTGTGGGGTCGACGTGGTATTGCGTTTGTAAAATTGAGCACCGCCGGCGTTTTTCTGTTCAGCGGGAACGCTGCGAGGAGTGTAGAAGAACGTGCTAGGGTGGATAGCTTCTACGTGCCCCACGAGCTGAGCCGGGAGAGACATCGACAATGTGCGGGTGATGGGCTGGGTCAGGTCCCGATGAGAGAACCTCTTGAATTGGGCGGCGAAGAGTGCGTTGGCTTGGGAGACTGGCATGGAGAGAGAGACCCAATCACCGTGCACGGAGCGAGACTCCGGCGTCGCCGCAAGTCCATGCGCTGCCGCGAATGTGTCGAACGCGGCCAACGTCTGGGACGAGGGCTCAACAAATGATTTGACCTGCCGCACTTCATGATCAGCATCCAACAAAAGCACGATTCATCCACGCACCTCATCCTTTGACAGCCATTTTCTGAACGACGGACTACCCGGTGTCGAAATGGTAATCAACGTATCACGAAGCCCAGAGGCATTCCGACCGGCCAAGGCGAACCGCAGAGTGATGTTGTCGTTGGAAGGAGCCACACCTTCGTCGATGAATCCCTCGGGGGCTGCTGAACGAGTGTGAAGAAGAGACCCCGCTGAGACCGAGAGAATAAATGTAAGAATATGAGCGAGTTTCCATGCAGACATGGAAGATGAAGAAAGAAGGAAAATATTTGACTGGAGTCCAGGTCAATTGACGGTGCCCTTTTATTGACCAGAGTCAAGGCATCTAAACGCGTGCAGAGCAGGCAGCGCAGTGAACTCATTGATCCGCTACCTTACCTGGGGCCGCCATGTCTTCATTGATCCGCTACTCGGGGCCGCAATGTCTCGCTTCGTCCTGAAACAGCCGTGTTTCTGTCGGCGGCGGAAAGCACACGAACGTCGACGCGCCCCAGTGAAGATACCCGAAAATGGTCTAGAGAATATCAGAACGTAAACAGACCGTAGCGCAAATTTCATATGCAGCCCCAAGTGACGGGATCGCCGACGTACATGGATAGCAGTACTGAACAGTAGGGCAAGAATCTGATGATGGTGGTGGTGTGAAACAAAGAGCGATTTCAAACTCCGACATTTGTCATCAAACAAACAAATACTGTACTATTTCGACCAATCCTTCACTGGGTGTCACGCGTCACCGCCAAAGTTCACCAGATAAGAGATTCACCGAGCGGCCATCAGATCAAATTTCCTTATCTGGACTGATGACATCAATCGGATCACGTATTCCGTCTGAAATTGATGGGAAATCACTGTTTCCCGAGTTGCCGAAGCGAAAATTTTGAACGTCACCGGTCACCGCGTACAAAATCCTTCATTTCACGAGGGCCCGTCACGCGTCACTGAATCTTTGGTCGAAATAGTACAGTAGAATCCATTTCAAATCCATGTTGAACGTTCAATCCATGACCCCGCGCGCCACTGTACTACTTCTCCGTCTCCCTCACCCAAGAGGTTCAACCTATTGGCAGGACAGGAGCCGCCAAGGTTCCGCGGGTATTCCGTCAAAAAGCTGCAATTGAAAATCTGGGCTCGGAGACTCGGGCTACTGGGAATATTAATCTGAACGGACTTACTTCCCAGCCGTGAGCGTCGCACGGCTCACTATATAATTCACAAGGAGTAACCCAGCAATTGAATTCGGAGACGCGGGAATCAAGAAATTCAAGCATTCGGCAAACCGGGATCCTCTACATCAATTCGACTCCTGAGTCCTCCGAACTATGCGCACAACCAATTCAGCTAGTCTGGTAAATGTGTGAACTCCACCCAAAAGCGTACCGATGTAAGTACCCCCGCCAAAAAAAAAAAAAGGATACTTCCTCCCGTCAATGATGGCTCGGGTTCGATTCGAACGAGCAGTATTGATCTAATACGTCCCTAGCTTTGGCGTCGCCACACAGCGCGTCGGAGTGCTGGGTGTGAACGCATTGAATAGTGCCAAGATTGAGCTCAGAGGTTGGCATCACGAAATTTCAACATTCAGTAGACACGAACAAATATCAAAGTTGACACTTCAGTAGCCTGCTTGGACCGCGACTTGACCACAAACTCCCTAGCCTCCGGATTAATTCCAAACTCGAACTTCTCAAATACAGCTCCCCTTTCAAGTATCCGCGGTGAATCATTTCAGCCTTGTCCTTTTTAAGGTTTTTAGGGGCCCGCGTTGAGACGCTCAACCTACCCTACATGGAACTGCCCCGACCCATCTTGTCCGATGTCCCACAGAAGATTGCGTTCAAGTAGAATTTATTATTGGCATTGCATGATTCGGAAGGGCACTCCGATGGTGAGATGCCGTAGTGTAGGGTACGATTGCTGGCATCCCTGAGGGAGCGTCAACTTCATCTATTCAAGATCCCGCTAGCCTACATCTCTCTTTCCTTTTCTTCTTCAAGAATTTAGAATCAAAGCGAAAGGATGAGGAGTATATATTATCTGTGTAGAATCGTTGGATAATACGCGCCCGAGATCATCGTTGGATGAGGGAATAAGGATAATCCCGAACAGTCCGAACACTGCCATCCAATGAGAATCATGCTCCGAAACCTTCTTTGGCTCGCAACCGACCGGTGGCCAGAATTTTCAAGAAAGAAACTTCTGACATTATCGTTGCTGCTGTACAAGAAAACTCTACGAAACAGTTGTACTTCGTATCATAAACGGGACCCATCTACGCAAAAGGCCCAGAAATCACATCGGGCGCGACGTCGAATCGACAGCGCGCGGAACGCAGAAAGAGTTGGGCGTAAAGGTACCATCGGGGTCAGCAAGCACGCGCGCCTTCTTGAGCCTCTCATACTTCTCCTCGTCCTCGTAATACGTACGCCACACCGCGTCGAGGTTGAAGTTCCCGTAAGAGCCCCACAACACGCGGCGATCAGTCGCGCTGAACATTCCTTTGGGGCCGTTGGCTTGATCGTCCGTCTTCTGGGCCCACGCCTCGGCGTCTCGACGGTTCTCGGGGAGGTGGAAATTGTCGAGGACCATGCAGAGCGTCGTGTCGCGCCACTGCGGGAGAAAACGTGAGATGCTATGATGAAGGTGACGAGCAGAGATACGTACGCTGAAAGCCGTCGACTTCTTGTCCCCGTTCCGCGCGAACATAGAATGCTTCCCTCCGAACGCCTGTATCTGCGCGACGAGGAATTGGCCGTTGTTCTTGGGAGCGACGATGGCATCCATACGATCCGTAGCCCACTGCGCCCATCCGTTCTCCGACAACGCCGTCGAATTGGTGCAGTATGTGCGCTTGACGTACGGGAAAGGGTATTCGCGCGCCCTCGGCATAATCCACTGACGCATCAACTCCGAGACGGGCTTGGTCTCGACGCCGGTCGTGATTATGGAACCCTTCTCAAAACGTTCGAACCACTCGGGGTCGTGAGCAACGCCGTCGCCGAAGGAGACGAACTGCGCAAAGACGAAGATGACGGGGGGCATGGGGTCGGATTTGAGCAGGTCGAGATCCCGACGAACTTTGTGTTCAAGCCCAGGCACCGCCTTGGAGAACTCGCAATTCTCGCTCATGACGCTGACACAGAGGTCGTAGTTGCGAGGAAAGTCGACGTCGTCCGACGTGTTGGCGAGGTAACCGAGGATCGTCGCGAGCTTCTCCTTGTTATACAAATGGACAGCGCGCATGCCAACGGAACCCTCGTGGTCTACGTCCCGCTGGACCTTGACCACAAAGTGCGTCAACACGCCAAAGTTGCCGGGGCTGCCGCCGAGGATAGCAAAGAAGAGGTCGGAGGGATCTCCAGGCGTGATCTCGCGCTGCACGCCAGCGTGGTCGACGATGTGGAGGGAAGTCACGGAGTCTGCGAGGAGCCCGAAGCTACGTCCAAGTAGCCCGTAGCCTCCGGTCTGCACATGGCCACCGAGATGGACAGCAGAGCACTGGCCGTGCCCAACGAAGACGCCGTTGCTGGCGAGAAAGGTGTGGAACTCGTCGAGGCTATAGCTGACGCTGGCGCGCACCGAGGGACCTTGTGGATGGTCGGGAAGGTATTTGAGATCTACGTCGCGGCGCTTAAAGGTGTTACGCAAGTCGAGCTGGATATTGTTGGAAGAAGTGGACGAAGCCCCGCTATACTGGTGGCCACCGGAACGAATGGCGATGGCGATGTTGTTCTCCCTCGCGTGCTCGATGACAAGTTTGATGTCGGCGACGTCGAAGGGCTGGACGATGAGACCCGGGTTCATGTGAGATGAGTTGGGGTAGCTGGAGGAGGCGTATTGGTCCCTCTGCTTGGCGTAGTCGGGGTCTGCTGGCGTAAATTGGAGGCCTTGAACATCTTGGATGGTCTCCATGGTGGTGGGAAGGAAAGAGGGTCGTTTGGGGGCGTACTCGAGGGAACGACCTGTATAAATGTCTGCTGGCCGATTTCAGAAGCGTCCGTCGATTTGATCCAGCAAGTCTATTTGAGTTTTAGGCCCAGACTTACTCGTTCGTCAGAGAGAAGAAGAGAAGCGCCAGTTTTGATCTGGAAATGTATCCACGGATGTTTCAGTGCACTGGACGCACGGCTTCTTTATATCAAAAAAAATTGCCTGTGGCCGGACGGGATTGGGATAAAACTTTGGATAACCAGACAACTTACCTTCTCATCCACCCGAGAAACTGCACCGGGGAGGAGTCAGCCTCGAGGCTTCTACTTGGCCCCACACCTGTTGCACGATCCTGCACGACGCACGAGCCTCCCGTGAACGTGTATCTAGAGAAGAAAGAAGGCGCGACTACCCGGGCTTCGGAAAGATATGATGCGCCACTAGCTCCGCGTGCCAACAGCCGCGAAATGAACTTGGTCGGACTTTCGGAGGCTCCGGAGAAAACGAGCTGCGAGCGAACGGATAATGAAACCTTTGAACAACCAGGCGAATATATCGACACTGTGGATAAAATCATAGAGAGCCCGGAAGCAAGGAGGCGTCAAGACTCGGTCGATACTAAGAAACTTTTAAACAACCAGCGTCCATAGAGAGTATGGAAGAACTTACCTACTCAACAGACCGCCGGAGGAGCTCTATCGCATCAGCATATACTCTCTTCCCTTCCTCATTAACCTCCATCCCAGGATTCATTTTATCAAACCCATGCCCCACCCCCGATACGCCTACAAATTTCACCTCCTTTCCCCGCCGCTCCTGCTTCAACCGCTCCACAAACCTCTCCGCAGACTGGCAAAGCGGATCGTCCTCCCCCATCGTAACCCAAACTCGCTCGGGAAAACTCCCCGCCTGCGCATACGCTGGTGCAAGCCGTGCATCTGAATGCGAGACGGTCCCAGGGACGACGTAGCATGCGAAGAAGTGACGCATGAGCGCAGGCGGGAGGAGCGGGTCGGTCGAGGGGCGCGTTATATCCTTGGCGATGTCCATGGGGGGATAAAACACCGCTGCGGCGCTGACGTGGTCGGGACCCAGCAGACTCGCAAGGCCCAGAGCAAGGCAACCGCCCGAGCTGAACCCGCTGAGAGCGATCTTGGTGTGAGGATTTTGAGCGAGGACGTGTAGAGCGACGTCCTCGGCGTCTTCGAGCGGGAGAGGAAACGGGTTTTCTGGTGCCTTGCGGTAGTCGGCGTCTACCACGACCCAGCTCAGTTTCTCTGCTACTGTGGCGCACCACGCTTCGTCTTGTCCGAGACCAGGCACGCAGAACCCGGAGCCGTGGAAGTTGATGAGTATGGGCAGCGTTTGGTCATCGGAGGATGCAGGTCGGTACCACCGCACGCGAATCCTACGGCCTTGGTCTCGTGAGCATATGGAATCTTCCACACGCGCTACTTTTGGGTTGCTGAATGCGGGGAAAGGGTATCGGAGGCGCTGGATGGAAATGAAGAGCCGGAGGGCTTTTGTGACAAGCCAGAGGCGTAGGTAGGTGAGGGACCAGGGGTGGTGTCTTGACATTCGTGTCCTGGTCGTAGACTGTGGGAATCGGTATCAAATTGGGCGACAAGGCGGTCTGTTGTCACCGTGGCAGAATCGTACGATGTTCTAAAAAGGGGATTCAACTTTCAAGCGCGTCATTCATGCATTATTCTCTTTCCTGAAAATTTCTTTCAACTCGTTCCCAGTGTTTACACACACCCTCAACTCCTCCGGACAGTCCACAGTGGCACAGTTCATCTGCCTCTTCGAATGCACGCCTTGCATTCTCATCCGCGGGAAACGTAGGCGGAGGTGTTTTAATTTGGAGACGAGGTCGACGGTGACGTAGAGGAAGCTGCTTGAAAGTCGAGCGTGAGTCCGATGAGCAGGTTGGGCGCAGGCGACGAGGACGGAAGTGGTTGAACCGGGTCACACTCCGTCACGCTGACATCAATGTCGTGCCTTGTCGTGCCGGTCATCGGTGTTTCACTCTGAATTTGCCGTCGACAATTTGGCCGAATCTGACGTGTTCTTTGTTTCCTCCCCTGGGCTCCCCTGAAGACGGATGCATGTACGTATGCTACACGGCGAATGACAATCGAGACCCGCCCGAATCTCTCCCACTGAGCTCCGCGACTTCCTCTGAACCTCTGGTTTCAAAGCGGGCCGGCGGCCTCCTTATTCACCGGCGCGGATCGGCCAAATTGGTTCCGCGGATGTTGTTGATCTTTGTGGCCAATTTGTGGCCCAGCTCCACACGCCGCTGTACCGGACGGTACCCGAGCCGCATGCTTCTTGTCTGGGGCTCCTTCCAATTGACTGGTGCTAGCACCGACAGCGACGAAGCAAGTGCAATTGCTTGGCACCCATTTCGGCAGTCGGGGTTCCTCTTTCGGCGACTACAGCTCGCAGATCCCATCCCATTAAGTACTAAATCAAACCGTCGGTGATGTAGTCCTGACCCCTTGATGGTCTCGCGGTGAGTACTTAACAGATTCAACTGCTGCCACATGGTGATTTGTCGATCGGCGACTCCCTCCCTCCCTTCCTTCTCAATGTCGATGTACTCACGGTCGCAACTTCTCAACACGCCTGCGACGCACGCATACTCACTCATTGGCGCGCTGGATTCGGCGTGGACCGCTCTCACGGAGGCTATCGTCGGTACCGGTTGGAGAGCTCTGCATCCTATAGCGCGGACGAATATCTTGGAGTGAAGATCCTCCGGACCTGCATCTATCCTCGGGCTGATGTATCATTCATTCCAGTGTTCTCAGCAAGATCAAGGTCGGGAAAATCACTGTCTTGACGACGGAGAAGACGTACAATTTTGGAATGCTCGACGCTGATCTGCGAGCAACTTTGGATATCAAGTCGGATGCCTTTTGGGTGCGGGTTGGGCTCTTCACGGATTTGGGACTCGCCGAGGCGTTCATGTTTGGTGACGGTACCCAGGCATATTGTTTGAATTCCGCAAGTACGCTTACCTTCTCTCCGATAGTTGACTGCGAGGACGTGTCTTCTCTGATACAAGTGAGCAGTCATCCATCTATCAATCGACGTTGATGGACGCATCGAACCAAGATTTTAATCGCCAACCGACGAGAGCTGACAGCGGTGGACACTCTGCTGGCATCGGTACTGGCCAAAGGTCGCACACTGACGAGCAGCAAATTCATTGGGAGCCTCACAAATTCGAGAGCAAATATATCTGCGCACTATGATATCGGGAACACTATGTCAGTTCCATGCCAGCTCCCCCTGAATTCGATGACGACGACGAGTTTCAGGTTCTCAGCGTTTTTGAGCGAGGACATGAATTATTCGTCGGCGGTATTCTTGGATTACAATGGAGATCTCGATCCTACTGTTTCCGTGCGCGAGTCGCTGGAAGAAGCACAAATGAGGAAACTCAGGTACGTGGCCAATCTGCTTTGCCACTGTTTCGATATCCTGAAGTGTTTTAGGTTGATACTCAAGAAGGCAAATATTCAACCTGGACAGCGGGTCCTGGAAATCGGTGCGTCGATGCGAACGACTACCGATATCATACAGTACATGATTGAATGAATACCAGGCACCGGCTGGGGCAGCCTAGCAATCCTCGCTGCGAAAACATTCAACTGTACCGTCGACACCCTCACTCTATCATCCAACCAAGCCGACCTCGCCCGCCAACGAATCGCCTCCGCCAAGCTCTCTGACAAAATCACAGTCCACTGCATGGACTTTCGCGACTGCAGGAAGAATGCCGAATGGGCGGGTTCGTTCGATAGGTTCATCTCGGTGGAGATGATCGAACACGTTGGCAAGGATTTTTTCGAAGAGTATTGGGCTGTGGTTGATTGGGCGTTGAGCCCTGAGACGGGTGTCGGCGTCGTACAGGGGATAACTATCCCGGAATCTCGTGAGTGCTTGCTGCTTCCTTGTCGAATTCCCGCCTGTCGACGGCGCTACTAACTACCAACCAACCTTGCCAGGCGTTCGGGGGTACGACGAGAGTGGAGCCGACTTTGTGCAAAAATGGGTAAATTCAAATTCAAACTTGTTGCCTTCCCTGCCCCTGCCATGCTAATCTAAGTTCCTTTAGAGTTAGTCCTTCACCACGCTTCGCGGATCACTAACCAATCTTAATCGGACTGTAGTCTTCCCAGGTGGATACCTGCCGAGTTTCAGCCTAATCGTCAAGACGTTGAATCAAGGCAGCCGAGGACGCCTCGTGATGGATTCAGTGCTCAACATCGGGCCTCACTATGCACGGACGCTGCGCGAGTGGAAGAGGCGGTTTCTGGCTAATTGGGATGGAGTGGTAGCCCAGGCTTTGAAGGAGGAGTATGATTTGGATGAACAAGGTCTCGAAATCTTCAAACGAAAATGGATATGTGCGTCTTCCTTCCTTCTTCGTGTACTTGGTGGAGTTCTGCCAGCTAACGTCTATCGTACCCGCAGACTACTTGTCAGTCCTTCAACTCAACTGACAGAGGGAATTAACGGCTGATTGATTCTACACAGCTCATACTGCGAAGCTGCGTTCAAAACGCGGACCCTCGGAGACCATGTTGTTACATTCACGAGGGAGGGTAATGTCGCGTTTGGGTGCGATGTGCCGGCGAGCTTGGTGTAATCTAAATCTAATTCAACATGTGTATTGGAAGTAAGTATGTCTTCGATAGAACGGCAAACCATGAGATCAAGGTGAGCAGAACTTGAGAGTACCTGCTCCCGATTCTGGTCCGGTTTGGAAATCAAATCCCAGAGACATGTCGAAACTTGACTGGGGAATTGATTGTTGACCACGAAAGTCGTCCAGCTTCATCTGGCTTCAAAATCCCGGCACTGGAGACCGAGTGACCCCGGAGGAACTTGAGCGTAGGCTCAAAACTACATGGGGACGGGAGGACGGGGAAAAGAAACACGGCGAAAGCGCGATTGAGTCTTTGAATCTCTTGTCAAGTCGGGGAAGAGTCGAAGATGTGGCTCGGACAAAAGAGCCGAAATACTGTGCAATTACACTGATCCGTCATTTGCTTCGGAACGACCTCGGCCTTGCCTTGCTTCACAATAAAGCGTTTCTGAGGGCTCTTGCCTGAAAAGCTGGTTCAATATCGTTCCCAGAATATCTAAGCCCTCAACTCCTCCGGACAATCCACCTGCCTCTTCCAATGCGCGCCCCGGAACGCCTCCATCCCCATCGCATTCTCATACACCCTCTTCACGCACGGCCATTCTGAAGCAAGCCTCCCCTCCTCGACACCCAACCTCTCCACCGCATTCCACACCGTCGGTACAAGGCACGCATCCGCGATCGTCGGCGTATCTCCCACGCAAAACTTGCCAGCGCTGTGCACCAGTAACCGCTCAAGTGCAGTCAACCCGACTTCGGTGACCTCGCGCACGTAGGAAGACAGTGCGTCGGCCCCTGCGAGTTGGTTCACACGGCCCATGATGCGCAGCGATGTGGGGCCCTGCATGTCGGCGATGCAGAGTGCTGCGATGGAGCGTGCGGCGGCGCGGCCACGGGGGTCAGTCGGCGGGGGGAGGAGCGGGGGTGCAGAGGGGAAGGCTTCTTCGAGGTATTCGAGGGCTGCGCTCGATTGGGTTATTACGATCTCATCCTCTGAGGAGGAGGAGGAAGTGGCGACAAGCGTGGGGACGGTGCGGTTTGGATTGAGCGCAACGTAGGCGGGAGTGTAGTTTGCTTTGGCGACGAGGTCGACGGCAACGTAGGTGTAAGGAAGCTGCTTGAGCGCGAGTGCGATACGCAGGCGCGACGAGGACGATGAGCGGAAGTTGTTGTGAAGGGCGAGTGTGGTCATCGATCTAAGCGGGGTTCCGATTTGGCACCAGTGGTTTATATCTTCGGCGTGCCGAGATGAGATTACTCATGCCCAACTCATGACCGGGGTCAGGTGCAAGTTGCGGTTCATTACACAGAAAAAATTCCACCTGCCGTATAGGTCTCTCGAAATCATTATCATAACAAGTACATTGGCATATACACCTGTGAGAAGTAGGAGCATAAGATAAGTTAACGTCGAGCAGGGTATGAATAAAGTCCATGCAGAATGCAATAAAACGAGTGTGTTGCGTTCATGCAGATATGCGGTGGGTTGGTGTATGGTGTGCCCTTTCCTTCTTGCGACCCCCGCGATTGCAGCCGCCGTGCACGAGGGTGTAACCAGGATGGCATGAGTCTGTTGTGCGGATGTCACCGAGTAGAAAAGAAAGCAGTTGAGAGCACGCACAAACATCGCAAACGCCCCGTACACATGCAGCGCCTCGTACTCCAGGATAGTCGCCACACGCCTCGCCTTCTCCGGTCGAGACGCACCCGCCACAGTTGTCAACGTCCTCGCCGGGCATGATGCACTCAAAGTCGAATCGCCCGACGGGGCAGGCGCGCGTTCCCGCTGGGCACTAAGAGTTGTCAGGGGCTACTATAATCTCCAGTTAAAGACGATATGGGCGTACGGCTTTCATGGCCTCCGGAGCCAGCTCAATCTGTTGGAACGACTCGACTGTCGAGCAGGAGACCTGAAAACAGTCGTTCTTTCAGGACCTGATTCCGGTGCACGGAAAGAAGAATGAATGACGCACCAAGCATGACCCCTCACTCAATCTTGCGCTGCATCCCGAACGGAAGGATCCCTTGAGGATTGCGTTGGCTGTAGGTGGCGAGGACTTTTGAATGTAATGTACACACCATAATTCCGGTACGTCGTTTGCATTCACACTAAAAATCTCGGTCAACACCATGGATATGATCCTGCATGGAGAACCACCGCACCGAGTTATTGTCCTTGGAAGGGACGAGTGTGCCAGTGGCACAGGGATTCGAGGAAGCTCCGACTCCGACGAGGGCCTCGAGGTAGATGATGAGAGTAAAGACGGTGAGTAGCTGGCGCAGCATTGGGGTAATAGAAGAGTGGAAGGAGGAAGATGATTGACCAGGCACAGACTCCTATGTGTACTGCAAAAGCCAAGAGATACGAGCAAGGGGCTGGCAGGAGAAACGATGGTCCGGTGGGCGAATCTAGATCAAGTTGAATGGATTTTGAGGCCATGAGATCCGAAATTTGAAAACAAGGCGTTAGGAAGAAAAGTGGCGCCGTCGACGGTCGGGGTGGTAAAAAATGCGATTTGGCCCTGGGAGCGACGGTAACAGATTTCAAAGTCCCCAGAGCACGGACTCGTACTCCTGCTCCGAGGCTGTCCGAGATCGCTCTTTTGCAGGATGCGTTGGTGGAGAAAGCGCGGTGACGCACGTGACCATGATGTGCTCGGGAACAATTTTCAGCATTCCGTCCGCCTTATTCTCCGCACCTTCCCGCTTGCTTCTGAACTAGCTTGAATTCTGGGGGACATGGTTTTTTGGCGCCCGTACCTGAGTGCGCAAAGATCGCAAAAAGATCGGCAGCCTATTGACACAGTGGCAGCACGGCGCTCATGAGGCCGACTCTGAAGACCATGATCTGCGCGCACCAGTCTCACTGTCTCAGGATGGGCTCGGTTTACGGCCGAGTACCGGAAGAAGTAGCGGAGATTGGAGACTCCGAGTCCGGGTGTTGCTATCGACGCTGGCGTTGCTGCATTCTGTCTCTCATTCTCAGGCTCAGGCTCATGACTTCTGCAGTTAAATTGGTTATCATTGGACTGGCGATCCTTCCCTGCCGGATCTCTGGACGCACTTACAGAATGCCTGTCTTTCGATTTCTCCGCGCCTAGTTACCCGCCGAAAAGTTCTGGATGATCTCGGCCTCTCACCAACCCGAATCTTCTCGCGTCTGTGTATACGACCGCCGATTACGGATCCATCTTCGTACGTACCACTACGTATTTCTTTCTGTCCGAGTTTCTCACTTACAAGCGCCGAGTCCAGACGACCATGATATATGAGGAACATTCCAAGGTCCAGGCCGTGTTTCAAGCCCTCCATCTCACTAACGACGCGCCCGTTAAAATCCTATCATGATTATCTACATCGACGCGAGGCGAAGTAGCACCGCAAAGATGATGGATGGTTCATCTTCGTCTCCCGATTCTTTCGACGCTGACCATCGCGTTCTGTTTTTGATTCTGATTTTCTCTCAGCAGGCCAGACTAACGGCAATAAGACGCCAACTCCCACACATAGCGCTTCTCCACGCTAGCCATTGCGCCACGACTCCACAATAGCGCTTCTCCGTTGGCATGAATCGGCGTCTGTTGAATGGCTAACACTGTTGGTGGGCGTGGCGCACTTCTTCTCACTTGATTGTTGACCCAAAAACCTGATGACTCTCCCAGATCATCCCTTTGTTCTGTGCCGCACTCCAGATTCCCCATGTTTTCTCTCCGAATCTCATTAAACATTCGCCGACACTGCCGTGAATCCTGCTGATTACCATCTTCGCGCCGTGGAGACGAGCAACGAACAAGTCTGCATAGATCACGTCAGTAACGACGAGCTGCGTATAATATCCTGCATTTTCTACTCGCTGGGGGCGTCGACCCTGGAGTAAGGCTAACGTACTTCGGATGGCTCAGTCGACGCGGACACGGACAGGCGAGTTGACGTCTTGCTCTTCGTATACTCACAGGAGCTGACTGCCAGCAGGTCTGTGTGAGTCCCAGCCCACCTCTGGATCCAGCTTCGGCCTGACCTTTCCTCTAGTCACGTCCGTAACCTTCCGGGATGACCAAAATCACCCGAGACCCGCTCGCGTCTGCCCCAAATGCAACCGGATTGGTGGGCTCTAAATACCTCTTGCTGGACATACATAGTTGACTTGTTATGCAGGATCGGTGACAACCTCTCTCGCTTTGAAACGATTCCTTTCTCTGCTCGTGGTAAAATCGCAGACGGTGTGGCGTTGCAGAAAGTGCGGGTGGAATACACCTTTGAGTACTGAGTAAGTGCACTGCTTGTCTGCTCAGCTACTCAGTGCTATTCGTGGCTGACTTGGGGTGATAGCTGGGAACCAGCTGTGTCTTATTCAATAGGCGCCGGGCGTCCGTCCACCTCGCACGAAACGAATCCGATGTACCGCATTGCTGAGAGCTGGTGTCGGCCACCGGATGCAGTGTTTGAGGGTGTCACGGAGGAGCAGCCGGTCCAACTTGGGGATATACAGAGACAGTAGGGTGCAACTCATGCTTATGATTGATTATGAACACTGAACTGTTTGGTGGGAACTTTGTAAATGGATAATTGTGTATCATCGCTGTACTTGTATTTACTACAACTGTGGACTATCACTTTGAATCACAGGTTAATCGAAAAACACGCCTCCGTTCACAGATATCTAAACAGAAGGTAAACGCACCACCGCGTCGAGTTGAAGAGCAGCCTACCGTTTGGCCTGCAAAGCTCACACTTGAATGAAAATCCACGAAAAGTACTGCGCGTGCTCACCAGTAATAAACTGAGATTCCTTGGACGCGATAAAGGCAACTATATTGGCTACGTCTTCCCCGGTACTATCCAAATATCAATACAAGAACAGGGAAGTGTATGAAACTCACCCAAGCATCTTGAGTGGCGAGGCTTTTTTACACTTGTTCATGGATCAACTTTCAAAATTTGCAGACGCATAGCATGCTCTTACTAGCTCGTGAAATGTGTCGCGGGGGGTACCGGGGGGTGCGACGTCGACCACTGTGAAATCCCGGGTGAGGGCCACTCCAACTGGAATATAGACTACTTACACATCGCGGTATCGATTGCCCCGGGTGCATAGGCGTTCACCGTGATTCCGTGAGGGCCGAATTCCAAAGCTAACAAGTAGGTGTTGCGGCAATTTAAAGTCAAAGACGAAACGCACCGGCAGCTTGTGTGAGTCCTCTAACGGCGAACTTTGCAGCAGTGTATGCAGGATTGGTGGGAGAACCTTGTTTCCCGAAAATCGACGAGGCGCCGATAATCCTACCTCCATTCCCCTGCTTGATCATCTGCAGTCCAGCGTATTTGTAGCAGAGGAAGACGCCTCGGCCGTTGACGTTCATTATCCGGTCCCATTGATCCACCGTCACTGTACGGAAATTTCAACAAACGACACTGTGTTGAATGTAATTCAGACATACGTTCGGGAAACCTCGTATGCGAGAAAATCGCTGCATTGGCTACCATCTATTCTCATCAGTAGTTTTCCTTGATGTCAGAATCAAGTATGATGGACTCACGACATCGAGTTTCCCATAGACCTGCACGACCCCGTCAATCACACCCCGCACAACATCCTCGGAAGACACATCGCCCGGGTACGCGGAACTTTGCCTTCCCAGCTGCGTTTTGATTTCCTGTACCAGGGTCTCGAGTTCAGCTTCATTCTGAGGGACGTCGTTGACGGCGACGTCGAAGCCATCTGCTGCCAAGCGGAGTGCGATAGCTTTGCCGATCCCGCGAGCTGGGAGAGTTGGGTAGCTGCCTTATGTGTTGAACTTGAAAGCGTTCGACATACCGGCACCAGGTAACGAGGGCGATTCCTTTCGACATGAAATGGGTGGTGGTGGTGCTTGATAACGACAGGGAAAGGATGTGAGAAGCTTGATGCTGGTGATTTATTCAGTGACACGGCGGTGTTGCGGTGGACACGCCGTGTTGCGTCTTGTGACACGCCGTGTTGACGTTTCCCAGTGTTACAAGTTCAAGTAGACCGGAATTCGGTCAGGCCTTCTTGTTGTATTACAGCCTACCGACACGGATAAGGAACATTTGTTTCCTCCGCGTCTTTCTCACCAATGACGAGTTGAATTCTTCCAAACGAAAAAGGAGGCTGTGTCAATAACGCACCAACTGAACAATGTCTGAACTTACCCAGTTCACCTAGAGGCGTCACGGCTTTGAGCTCAAGTTCGTGGCAGGGAGATCTGAGAAGTGGCAGCGATGAGGAATGTTGGCGAATGAGATATATCACTAAATAAACGGGGCTCCGCCCCGGTGAATCCACAGTCACCGAAAAACTGGCACTAGTCGAAAAATATGCCCCCGTTAACGGAAATCTAAAATGGTCGGTTAAACAAGACCATTGGTTGACTTGAATCCGCAACATACCGTCTGTCCTATAAGCAAAACGTAGTTTTAGGTTCAAATTCACAGTTTGCACTCACCAGTGATAAACTGAGATTCCTTGGATGCGAGAAAGGCAACCATGTTCGCGATATCTTCTGGAGTGCTTTTCGGAAGACCTTCAATCGACGTCAACCACGAGTTGATAGAACGTACCCGAGTCGTCCCAAAGGCGATGCATCTTCTCGAGCTTGATTCATTCAGTACGAGCCCACCGAAGAAGGTAAGTACTTAAGTATTCACAGTCGACGCCCACGCCTCTCGGGGCGTACCATCTGGCACAAGATGCGCCACTACGGAAGGGGTCGGCGTCTTGCTTTTGTTTAGTCCTTCTCAGTACTGACGCAAAGTCGTATCGACTGCCCCCGGGCATACGCATTGACGGTGATTCCATGCGCCGAATTCATGGGCTGCCAAAAAAGAACAGAATGAAGTTTTCAAGAGACGCTTCGCTGAGAACGCACCGGCAGCTTGAGTCAGTCCACGAACGGCAAATTTCGAAGCCGTGTAGGCTGGGTTGAAGGCCCTGTTTCCCAAGTACCGAAGAAGCTCCAATAATACGACCACCGCTACCCTGCTTGACCATCTGCATTCCGGCGTAGTTGTAGCACAGAAAGACTCCTCGGGCGTTGACGTTCATGATGAAGTCCCAGTCGTTGCTCGTCACTGCGAACGTAAGAAAGAAGGTTTCGTCTATAACTGAATACACGCACTTTGAGGGAAGGGAGTGTATTTCGAGATGCCTGCATTTGCGACCTATCTGCGGGGTATACTGTGTTGGGCTTATGAGACAAAGTACCTGGTGGTTACTCACGACGTCAAGGTGCCCATAGAGCTCGACGACCTCTTCAACCATGGTCCGGACAGCATCCTCCGAAGAAACATCGCCTGGGTGCGCCGAGCTTGTTCTTCCGTACTGGCATTTGATTTCCTCCACCAGCTCGTCAAGTCGCCGCGCATTTTGTTGGACGTCATTTACAGCGACGTCAAAGCCTTCCGATGCTAGGCGCAGGGCGATAGCTTTCCCAATGCCGCGGGCTGACAGAAGTCAACTGGGATGATGCTTGAGAATTCGAAGCCGAACGTACCAGCTCAAGTGACGAGGGCGGTTCCTTTCGACATGGTACAAGGGAATCGTCTCGACCGTCATTTTATACATGTTCAGGGCAGGCGCCTTGGCTAGATTTCGCTGTTCTCGGCGGTGTTGTCTCGGTGTCGTCGGTTTCAATGGAAACAGTGCGATTATCAGTTATGTGTGGGGTCTGAGGCAGGGGATAGAATAGATAGGATAGAGTGGATGCGGGCATGCCACATTCGCGATTTAGCTTCGAACAGTGAGTTTGATGCATGATTTGTTTGGCATTGTCGATTTGTCGCTTGAACTTGACCTCCATGCCATCGAACTGAGCATTGTACCACCTGCTCGTCCTAACACTTGGTGTTCACTCCTGCGCAATCATGGCGATTTCTTCCGACTTCTCGGACCAGTTTTCACCTCGCGAAGACGACGACGAGACTCTCTGGGAGGCCACGGCCATTCTCAAGGAGAAGCCCAACAAATACTACGTTGAATGGGCTGGGTTGGACCCAAATGGAAAGCCGTGGCCGCCCAGCTGGGTTCCCAAGCGCGACTGCACGACTGATCTCGTGCATGCCTTCAAGGCACGACAGAAGAAGGAAAAAGGGCGAAAAGGTGCGTGCCTTGGGTCTCGTATCCTATTCCAAACCTCAATGCGCTTCAGGGAGCAAGAAACAGAGCAAGAGTCGTAATTCGACGGTTTCGAGATCGTCAGAGACCTCCAAAGCCTCCACTTCCGCTGGCCCGTCTGGACGCACTGTACGCCCCAAATCTGTTGAGCCGGAGCAAGAGTCCATCTCTCGCACTCCCGTCAACCCCAAGAAGCGCCGCCTTTCGAAACCCGTGATTTCCCCTTCCGCGTCGGAGCTGGACGATGACCCCCCTCCTTCACCCCCACGCCCATCCAAAAAGCGAAAGCACAACCCACCTGAGCTCATTCCAGAGCCTGCGCCCCGGAAGCGTGCTCAAATCTCACCCGACTCTGACTCTGACGCTTCTACGGCCGTAGCCCCGAAGCAGAACCGCAGCGCAAAATCCGCTGCCGCTTCCCCCAGGCGAAAACCTACATCTACCCTCCAAGCTCACCTCGACAAGCTCGAGGATGATCTTTTCCTACCGACCAACTCTCAGCAGGATGACATCGACTACTACGACCTCATCCCCAGCTTCGACCTCAACGGTCAAGAGGCAGACCCCTTCGATAAACAGGCAATTCCCTCCGCTCAGCCGAAGGGGAAAGGGAAAGCTCGGAGTCGCACTCCTCCAGCGCCGAAACGCGCCAGCAAACCTTCACCGGTCAAGAAAACCGTCATGGTCGAGATCCCTTCCCCAAAGGTCCATCACAGATCCGACCCCGTGTCCTATCCCCAAACACAAATGTCTTCCGTCCTCTCTCCCCGCGCCCAAAATATGCTGAACGAATTCGATGCGGACATGCCCCAGTCGCCATCTCAGCGGCCGGACAGTCACAAGACGAAATCGCAGCCGCTGTTTTTCGGGGGAGTTCGGAGGAGCCCAACTCTTACCCTCCACCTCCCGAGATGCACGAGGACCCTCCTGTGATCACCCGAGCCCGGTCTACATCTTCCGGCGCGCTACGTCTCCCCATGTCACCCACGGGCTCCGTCCTCGACTTTTCGATCGAGCCTCGGTATGATTCGTACCGCGACGGGGAGGTGCCCGAGACCCAAGAGACGGATGCGGACGCCGAGGGAGACCCAGAATCAGAGCCAGAGCCTCAAAGCCCGAGGAAGGACTCGTTTGCGTGGAAGATGAAGCGCAAGGGGAGCTCGAATGGGAGCGCGAAGGCTGCGTCTCCCGCCAAGTCCTTCCGGGCGAGTCCCAGTCCCAGCCCTTCTGCTGCTGCGCGGCTGTCTTCGGCGGGCAAGCATAAGCAAAAACAGAAATCGCTGGGTCCGATCCCCGAGATGACGACTGCGCAGTTCAAGAAACTGATCAGTCTCAAACGGAGTACAGAGGTCAAAGGCAAAGGCACGGCGGAGGGAGACGCTGGCGCGGAGGCGGACGTGGAGGACGTAGAGGATCTGACGAGCAGCATCGAGCAATTTAGCTCGCCTATTAAGGGCAAGGGCAAAGGGAAGCAGCAGCCGCGGCGGAGTGTGCCTCGAAATGGGGACGAGGGTGATGACGAGGAGGAGCTTGAGCCAGCGCATGCGCGGGTGCTTGTGGATTTGCATGAGCGCGGGGCTGCTATGGCGGAAGCTGCGCGGGCAGAGCAACGGGCGCTGAAGGCGCAGTATGACGGCGCAGGCAAGGTCAAGGCCCGCTCGCTCAGCCAGATCATCGAGCAGACGCAGCAGCAGCAACAGCAGCAGCAGGAACAGAGCGCGATTGACGAAGCGGGCGCTGCGAGCATCACGATGAGCACCACGGACTCGAGTATTCATCTTTCGACCGAGTTGGAGAAGAACGAGGTTTTGACTATCGACCCGCGGCATTTGCGGCTTGAAGAGGAGGAGAGCACGCAGGATGTCATGGCGGGCCACGCGGAGGCCATCCAGAGACGCAGATTGGCGCCAGCTGAGGGGGAGGAGGAGAGTCAGATTGTCGGTGATCACCCTGGGCTGGAACATAGTGGGTTTGGGCAAGCCGCAGGATACCTCTTTGGATGACGTCCAGATGCCTGCTCCAGACGACAATCCGGACGAAGAAGGCGAACTTGACCGTTCAGGGGCGGACGAGCCGGTCGACAAGGCTGCCGAAGCATCTGATCGAGAGACGGAGCCAGAGGTTTATCCTGATCCCGAGATGTCTGCGTGGAATGCGGAGCGGTCGCAGATTTTGGAGGATTCCTTTGGTGAACTGGATGATGATATGGATGCGATGTTGGTTCGTTGCGCTACTCTTTTCTCTACTTATTCTCTTTCTAAAAGAGCTACCAGATGTACCCGCCTGAAGAGTTGGTGGCACAGGCGCCTGTTGTCGTCAATGGAGACGATGGGAAAGCCAGGTCGAGGTCGGGTTCCAGAAAGCTTGCCGACGCTGACGATGCGGATATCGTGCTTCCGCCCACTGCGTCCACTAACAACGGTAGTCAAGACCCAATTCGCATCCCTGCTTCGGTCCAGACGGTTGGCGTTGTACGTCTTTCTTCTCTCTCAAGTGTTAATACGAGACTTATTGTGCGCAGGAGGTTGATCCAAAACATCTGGATGCGGCGATGGCGTTGCTGAACGAAAAGTCGAATGAGATCCACCTTTTGACAGAGAGCCTTCACGAAGAGCAACGGGCAGCTGAAGCCGCGAGGGCGAGGAATCTCGTCCTTGAGGAACGCTTACGGGTGATGGAGTTTGAGCAGTCGCAAGCGCTGTCGCAGTCTCAATCCCAGGATAGCGCCAATGCGGACCTCGCCAACCGTTTGAAGCTCATCGAAGAACTTTTGGCCACTGAGCAAACCGCTTTGGCTACTGCACTGCAAGCCAAGGCTACTGCCGAAACCGAGCGGGACGCGACATCTCAATCCCAGGATAGTGCCAACGCGAACCTCGCAAATCGTTTGAAGCTTGCCGAAGAACTTTTGGCCACCGAGCAAACCGCGTTGGCTGCCGCACTTCAAGCCATGGCTACTGCTGAAAACGAGCGGGACGCGGCACGGAGGGAGAAGACGGCCGCTGAGGAGCAGGTAGAGCTGTTCCGGGATCTATATGGGAAGGCGTCGGCGTTCGCGGATGAGAAGACTGCGTTGAACAAGGAGCTGGAGAAGCGGGTCAATATTGCGGAGACTCAGACGCGCGAGGGCATCTCTACGATCCGGGCTACATTCGCGCTCCGTGAGCAGGCGCTCAAGTCGCAGGCCGAGCAGTGGCGGAACCAGTCTAATCTGCTGCGAGAGCAGATTGTCAACTCCAACCAGCCGGAGATCAACCGACGCGCTGCGGAGTATCCGGAGGTGCTGCAGGGATACGAGCAGCTTCGGGAACAGCTTCAATACGTTGACCAGCAGAAAGCGATGTTGGTGCACGAGAAGCAGCTCCTTTTTGGGGAGAAGCAAGTGGTCACGGCCAAGTACGCCAAATTGGTCGATGACAACGAGAGGCTTACGGAGCAAGTCGACACTGCCAACGAAGATGTCCTCGTGAAGCAGGAGGAATGTTATCGGCTGGAGCAGCAGGTGGCTGCGCTGGCTGAGGAGATCGCTGCGCTTAAATCGGAGAAGTTGGTCGTGGATGGGGAGTATCAGGTTTTGCGATGTGGATGGCGGGCTGAGGCTACTAACACGCCGTGCCCTGCCTTGTGTCGGACACGGGAGGTCAGTTTCGCTGTATCTTTCCGCCTGTCAGTGGCTAATTCTGCCCCAGGATCTTAATCTTCATGCTGCGATGCATGTTACTGGGGCTCTGTCGGATATTGTCCTCGATGGAAATGTAAACAGTATCTAGTCTGTTGTTGTACTATCAGGAGATTGGAAGAAATTTTGTAGCTGCGGTCGCGTATTTGTCATGCCGTCATCACGCGTCCTTGTCTTTCTTCTTCCACGCCCTCAACTCGCCCTGAAGCGTATAGCCCACGACATGCGGCAATCCATCTTTCTCTTCCTCCTGGCCTTGTTTACGTGGAACCAACTCGTGTTTGCCTCCCTCTTCCCAACCTACCCTGTTGCCTCGACGAAATGCACAGCCGGACAACCTATTCGTGTGAAATGGATTGATACACGCGATAAACCGCATCTTCGCGAAATGGGGTCTCTCAGCATCTACCTGTGTACGGCGGACGGGGTGAGTTCTCACTCGCGTTTTTGAAGGCTGAAGCCAACTCATCTCATCTCGTACTAGGAGCCTACCACACGTCTCGCTGAACGCGTTTCTCCTATGCGACGCGAGCACACTGTCTACATACCTGGGAATATCACTACCGGAGTCTAGTGAGTCTCGCCAATACATTTCGCGCGCCTCATCTCATCAAATCGCGTCTTTTCTCTGTCTTTCAGCTCAATATCATTCAACTCGACCTACCCACCCAAGACATTCTGGACGCACAACTTTGCCATCGAACAACCCGTCACGGATTCCACGATGCCCTACGCGCCTGCAGCCGAGCCCGAGGCGGGTGTTACTTCGAATGGGAATGGGAATGGGCCGCTCCTCACAATCGTTTTGCCGACTACGACTATCGTCTCCCAGCTTGGCCCCACGTCGGAGCTGCCTCCGCCTGCCACAACGATTACGGCGGACGACGCGAGTCCTGCTGCGGGCGGCGAGGCGGGCCAGGGTCTGAACCGTGAATCTTCGCCTAATGGCGGGAGGAAGCGTAGGGCGTCGAGGGTTCGTTTGGTGTTCGTTGTATGGCCGGCGCTCGTGGGTCTCTCGTTGGCGTTATGATTTCTTTTTTCCTCTTACTTGATCGCCCATTGTACACTATACGCACTGTCCTTTTTATCGTCGCAGCCTATCCTTGTATCACTACTATTCCATGTTGTACACCTACTAGATTTAGAAAATTGCTGGAAATATTGCCGAATACTAGCCAGCGAGGATCTACCGGAAGTACTGCACCACAACGGTGTCCCTCGAAGCAAAGGTCACCGCCCCCGAATACGGCGTTATATGCGGGGAACTACGGTCGTCCGGGTCTGGCTCGAGTTGGATGTCCCGCAGCTCGCCCGGCGAGGCACCCGTGGGCGGCACTACAAACCCGCCACGCGAGGTCTTGACCATGCAAAGCATATGCCCCGAGTACGCGATTTCGTGAAACACGGTCTCTATCGAGTCGGGGGTTCGCACCCTGGGACGTCACTCGCGCAATGACAATTGGGTACCGTGGCGCGAGAATGTGAGCCCGCAAAGAAGGTTCGGAGATTTGGTCCGATTCAGAAACCAGTCGGGGTCGGGCGAGCGAGGGAAGCGCGACTTGGAGGCGTACACCCATATTCGGTAGGTCCCTCGAGAGAGTGGGCTCTCGTGCACCGCCAGCTTGTCCTCGCGCACAATGCCGTCTCCTTGCTGCTGCCGGAGACTGGTGCTAGGACCTGGGAGCGGATGGGTGAGGAGCGGGGGGATGGCTTTAACCAGGACGTAGGCCTGGTCGGTGATGGGTTTCAGGTGCGTGCGTAGAGTAGAGTTGTCGATGATACGGATTTCATTAAAATCCTTGTTTCTGTCGACGAGTAATATGGTGCCGTCCTCGGTGAGCGTCAAAGAGAATCGGGCATCCTGGTGTATCGTTCAAGCCCGCGTGAATGACGTTTAAGAATGTAACTCGCCTCGGGCGGATCGAGGAGCTCGGTCCAGGATTGAGACCTCCAGTCGAGTAAGACCCATCGGTTCCTCATGTGAGTCATGGCCACGGCACAGTATGACGGTCGGTTCGTCATAGCTTCCCGCGTCCATGAAGGCTGGTTTCCCTTTTGGACGGCGGTGACCCGATCTCTTTTTCGGGGATCTTGGGCCTTCCAAGTTTCCAAACCTCGTTCTTGCTGCAACGGTCTTTGCCACCGAACTTCTTCCTGCGAACATTCACCCGTTCCTGCAATTCTATCCCGGAATACCTACCGGGAATATGGCGGCTCCACCAGATCCTTGATGAAGAAGAGCTCTCAATGTCCGACCAGGTCGCTGTCCTCCACAGGCACCGCACCTGGCCGTACATCATATTATAACCCCCGAACGGGTGTCATGCCATACACAACATGTCTTCTCTCGTCCCCATCTCACTCGCTGCCCTCTCTATCGTGCTATGCTTCCGACTCGTCAAAATAGGCTCTCGCGAACCAGGTTTACCCCCGGGTCCCCCGACCGTGCCCCTCCTCGGCAATCTCCACATCTTCCCAACCGAATTCGCCCATTTCAGGTGCTCCCAACTGCCATTATTCTCAATCGTCATTCACATCCTTTAGATTCACTGAATGGGCGCGGAAGTATGGTGGAGTTTATTCGGTGAATACCCTCTTTCCACAGGACGACGGATATTCTGACGCGTCTATAGCTGAAGATCGGCCCCGGTACAGCGGTAGTGCTCACCGACCCAACGGCAGTCAAGGTCCTTATGGACCAACGCAGTGGGAACACGGTCGACAGGCCTGCGATGCACGTCGCCGACCGTGTGGCCGGTGGACTAAATATGGTGTTGGCACGATACAGTCCGTCAATTCATTTACGCTTCTTGAGGGTCACAAGCTAATCAGTATTCAATGTTCGTCGTCCTCAGCGGAAAACTGGAGAACTCTCCGCCGGGCAGCTCACACCATCCTCACGCCTCAAGAATCACGAAAACACCTGCCCATCCAACAGGCTGAAGCGACGCAGGTTCTCCACGATATTCTATCCCAGCCCGAGGTGGGTGGCGTGCGCACTATCCCCTCAATACAAACTATTTACATTCACTAGGGCTTCTACACGCACATTCGCCGATACTCCAGTTCTGTCATCCTCTCTGTCTTGTACGGCAAACGCGCACCGCGATACGAGACCCCCGAAACTACGGCGTTCTTCGAAGCACAGCACGAATGGGAGCGGGTCCTTGAGCTCGGGGCGACGCCCCCGATTGACTTGATTCCTCTCCTCAAATACGTGCCGGTGCGGTGGGCAAAGTGGAAGCGCGACTGCGCGCGAACGAGGAAGTTGCAGAGGGATTTGTATTTTGGGTTGCTGAACGAGACGAGGGAGAGGCTGGGGAGAGGAGAAGAGAATGGGTGTTATATGGAGGAGATTTTGAAGAGCCAAGAAGAACTGGGAATGGATTTGGAAATAACTGGGTCGGTATTTCCTTTGTTCCTTCTCTTTAACCACTGAAGATAATAGCTATCTCGGCGGTGTACTCATCGAGGCCGGATCAGACACGACGTCGTCCTTCCTTCAAACCCTCGTCCTAGCTTTGACGGCCTATCCCGAAGCACAAAAGAAGGCTCAAGAGGAAATCGACCGTGTCGTTGGTTCTCATCGTATGCCGACTCTGGATGACCTCGATGAGCTGCGATACATCCGAGCCCTGATTTTGGAGACCCACCGATTCCGGCCAGTCGCGCCGATGTTGGTTCCTCACGCCACCTTGACTGCAGAGGAGGCAAGTGTTTCCGGTGTACTGGCTGGTTCTATATGCTGATTCGGGTATAGTACAAAGGATACATCATCCCCAAGGGCGCAACCATCTTCGTAAATGTTTGTGAGTTTTCTTCTGCAAAATCACAGTTCAATGGACTGACTCTGCATTAGACGGCATCTTCCACGACTCAGGTGAGCATATATCCTGGAATCCGTTCAACGTGAATGCCCGACTCCAACAGATTTATTCGACGACCCCGAGAACTTCATTCCCGAACGATTTTTGCTGACCGAGAATGGCACCAGGCCCGGGGTCGATGGAAGCGATCTGCGACATAATTTGCCTTTTGGCGTTGGTCGGGTTAGTGGTCACATCTACATGCATTGGATTGTTTATGAATCTTGTGAGCAGAGACTATGCCCCGGTATTCATCTGGCGCAGAATTCAATTGTCCGTCTCCATCCTCGGCTTGTCCTGTATGGCGTTGCTGACCGAGGGCCAATAGAATATCAATACCATGAACCTCATATGGGCATTCCAATTCAGCCCCGACACCGACGCGTCGGGGAATCCTATCCCGCTTGATACGTCCGCTTATCAGAGGGTGAGCAAGTCGAAAGTGGCGACCCATTGAATTTGAATTTGAATTTGACTGCGCAGGGCATTTTGACCGCACCGGAACCGTTCAGGTGCACGATCAAGCCGCGTTCGAAGGAGCGGGCTGATATCATCGAGCAAGAGTTCTTCGAGGCAACTGATACGTTCAAGAAGTTCGAGTATGGGCTCAGTGCCGAGGACAGAGAGTTTGTGGCCAAGTCCAGAGCACAGGAATAGGGTTGTTTGTTCTATCTTGATTCTTCCTACGTATGTTGAGCAGCCGTATCGAAGTGAGAAACAGAGGTTCGCACAGTTGCGGGTGGGGCGCAGCTTGTTTATAATCCCTGTATATGTATGAAAAAGAGAGGTTTTTGCATTCTCGATACCTATGAAACTCCTCCTCGAATCGAACGATCGGACCTTGTGTCTCACTGACAAGCTGGAGCTGGTTTGGAGCTGAATCACTGCTGCAAGACAGCTGTCAGAAAATGCATGCCAGAGGTGGCTGCTAGAGCCAACGAGGCTCAGGATTGAGGAGACACTCGAGTGCGCAAATGGACAATAGTGCGACAGGGGACGTGGAAGTCAGGAATATAGAAGGACTGATTCATATCATACGTAGGCTGTACATCAAGTATACGGATACATACAATACGAACCGATGCAAATAAACCCAGTTCCTGACAACAGCCCTTGACCTGTATTCACCTTGAATATTCAGGATGGAATCAACTTTGCAGAGCTTATGGGCCTTGCTGGCGAAAGCCGAGGATCCGTCGTGGGCTCGGGGCCCGGTCACGGTGTGCGCACTCTCCTCCACCACAGTAATAATTTAAGAGGCATCGCGTGAACGAGAAGCTAAGGGGGAAAAAACTCACTGGCAATTGCAACACGGAATGGCTCAGGCTGGATTCGAACGAGCACCTTGAGCGCTTGAGCTGTCGCACGGAGGCTCAGCGCCCAGTCAGCCGCTGGCGGTGTACCCTGACCGCAGAGCCTATGGGTATCTACTGGTCAAGTATCTACGGAGAAGCCAATATCGCAGGAATGAGATCAGCCTGGGGCGTTGTCAAGTTGAACATCCGGTTAACATGTACAAATCCAGGTTGAAATAGCGATTCAAGGCCTGGGTCTTAATGCATAAAAATAGAGTTCCTCGACCGTACTCGCCATGACTCCGTCTCGAATCAAACGAGCATTCTCGACCATCAGGGCTTCGGAGTCGAATCACTGCTGGAAAGCAGCCCTTGACCTGCGCTCGTGTTCACTTGAAGCCAATTTGGATAAATCCTCAGAAGGAAATCCACTTCGCGGAGCTTATACACAGTGGACCTTGCAGTCCTGTCTTATCCCTCCGAGAAAGCACGACGGACTGAAATGGACGTCGAGACGATTGGTCGTGAGTGTACGCTGAACGCTCCCTCCTCATATGTGGAACTTCAGGAGTGCCTTGGGGGGATCCATATACTGCGTCGGGGAGCATTCTGCACCAAGAACTAAAAAGTGACCACTCTCATAAGTCATGGCTCAGGCTCAACTCGAACGAGCGTCCAGCTAGTTCCCGCCGCGTCTTTAAATTTGTATCGCACGTAAATTACTTTCCAATTCCTTACTATTCCTATCTCCTCGTCAAGAAGGTCCGGACCGGACTATTCGCGATGATGAATCCGGGTCATCTCCCGTGGGGCATTGGAATTGGGGAGTGGGAAGTGGCCCTGGAGTTGCTCGATGTAGCAGTACATAGTGCACTTGAGTGGAAGAGGACACAAGTCTTAGATAACCCGTGTGAGATGAGGAAAAGACAGCAGTTGGTCCAATGCATACTCGAGCTCGAGTTGAACGAACTGACTGGGGCTCTTAGGCAACTCGTTTCCCAATGGGCGTAGCACAGAGGCGACCAACCTTGCAATGATTTGGAAATTCTGGCTGGGAATGGACGGCATCCACACCTTTGTTATCCTGCAGCGCCTGGTGGACGCCGATCTTGAAGGCGACTGATGGGATCACAGAAATTGAACATTCAGCCAACACGGACAAACTCGCGCCCTCTCGACGAACAAAAATTGGGAGCACAGAGGCGTGGAAGCTTCACGTGAACACTTCGAGGTCTCGTACACATGGAGGATTTCTCTGCGGAACGCAGGAAAATTCATGGTTGATCTGATGTCATTATGAAAACTTAAGAATCGTCGGCTTCGAATTCGATGCAGAATAATGGACCCAGCTTGAGTCGAACAAGCGTTTGGCTGAAGATGATGTACTCCGGAGTAAGTGGAGAGATTCGTGTAAGTATACAGTCTTTGCACCAGACCACGCCATCAGTCTTCAGACTGCGCGGTTCAAATCAAAAATGAAACAAACCTACGAAGGGAGCTGACTTGCTTCTATAGATGCAAGCACCAAAGGTTGGGCATCAACGGCACGGCATGGCTCGGGCTCGAATCGAACGAGCTTCTTCCGCGACACTTGGGTAACAATGAATACGGTGAGCCTTAGCAGATGCGGACCTCCCGCAGCCGAGCCTCCCTCACGTCGCTATTCCCCGCATTTGCTATGGGAACCAAATTCGGTTCCAGCGAGTTGCTGCACTTCAACTCTCTGCACCGTAGAAAAAGAACTCACAATTGACCCCAGATCTAGCTGCAGGTGGCTCGGTTTCAGAGCATCAAAAAAAAACACGGCAGGAAAAACTCTTGACATAATCTCCTGCGTTACGGCTGCAGCCCGATTCGAACGAGTTGCAGTGACCATTTTCCGTCTGGAAGTTCAATTGTAGTTCCTACACAGAGGTACACGCAATATCGATACATACAGAGTGGCTACCGGGAGGATCAATCAAAGTAGATGCCACCGTTGACCGAGATCTTGGACAATGGAGAGTCAGAACTGGACAAAGAAAGAAAATGAGATACGCACAGTTTGTCCTGCAGACCAATTGAATTGAGTCAAGGAAGCCGATAAACGAGAGGACACACCGGTGATGAACTGAGATTCCTCGGACGCCAGGAAGGATACGAGGTTGGCAACGTCGTCTGTGGTTCTGAGAATACGAGTGAGTTCTTGATTGAGCAGTTGGATCTGTACAAACCCGATTCGTTTCAAAGGCGATTGTTCCGTGACCTACATGTGTAGCTCAAAGTTGGAATGAAGAGGTCGAGTAGTCACCAACCTTAGTGATTATATCGGCAGGGTCGCCCGTCACGGATGCCTGTGCCACTAGTAGAAAAAGAAATCAGACTCGAGCATCCTGTCCAGATGCTACCCACAAAGTGGTGTATCTATTGCGCCTGGAGCAAACGCGTTGACCGTGATTCCGTGCGCGCCGAATTCGAGTGCTCCGAAGGGTGAGATTTGGAAATCAATCAGGATGGTAGCTTACCTGCACTCTGGGTAAGTCCTCTCACCGCAAACTTGGAGGCACAGTATGGCCCCTGCTTCAGCATTCCTAGGGTAGGTTACAGTTACTGACCGCCAGCTTTGAGAACTCACTTACCTTGCTTCCCCGCGATCGACGACGCGCCGATGATGCGCCCTCCACGCCGACCCTGTTTAATTAGTTGCAACCCAGCGTGTTTGTAGCAGAGGAAGGTTCCGCGAGCATTGTTGGTCATGACGCGGTCCCATTCCTCCACCGGAACTACAGCATGGTGAATGCAAATCCGCGTCAAAGTGGAGAAGGATTACTCTCTGTGAATGGCACCCCTGGTTTTCCGGTAACACCCGCATTCGCTACCATCTGTTGAAATGAGGATATTACGCAGTCGAGTGAGGACGAGAGCACAAACGACATCGAAACCCGCGTGGTGCTCGGCCACTTGCTGGATCATAGTCTTGACCTCCTCTTCCTGCGACACATCGGCAACATGCATCGAGCTCGCGCGGCCCTTGCCCTGGATCTCCTCCACCAGAGTTTGTAGTTTATGAGAATTCGCGCCGATGTCGTTGACGGCGACGTCGAATCCGTCGTCTGCGAGTTTCAGTGCGATGGAGCGGCCGATTCCTTGTGCTGCAGAGTGTTATGTGATCCGGATGGTTCGATAGCCCCCACGGGTACCTGCGCCAGTGACTAGAGCGACTCCTTTGCGAGCTGACATGGTGGAGTGGAAGCAAGAGACAACGGGTCATGTGTGTGATCGGCATCATTTGAACTCAGCGGTATCGGACTTTCAATCCATCACACGTAAGTCTTTCTCTTACTCCCACATTCTACAGCAGCCAATTCCGTTTGGATTCCGCCATGTGCTTGGAGATACCCATCGTCTTCTAAGGCAACGCTCTCCTCGCTACCATGCCCGTCTCATTCACCATCGCCACGCATCCCGCAAACGAGGTGACTCTACCCAAGGAGGGGCCCTTCACGGCGGAGCAACTTCTGGCGAAGACCTGTCCCAAGCACTACGAGTCTGCCGAATCTCTTTTGCGATCCTCTTTCACCCGCACCGGACTCGCTCAGAAACTAACTCGTCGGTTCTCCACAAAACGCACGGGCGCCCCTACGCTGGACAAAGGACTCGTCCCAAATCCAAACGGCCTCGTCAACACCATAATTTCGGCGTACAACAACCATCACAACCTCATCCTCCGCCCTGACGACATCTGGCTCTGCATCCTCACTCAATTCAATTTTTTCGTCAACGCCAACGCCGAGGTGCTGCGGGCCACCTTTGTCGCTCATGAGGGAAAGCGCGATTTGACAGTGTACGTTCAGAAAAAACGGCACGAGATGGATTTCGGTGCGCTGTCGCGCGAGATGGTGGACCTTCTGCACGAGAACCTCGTCGATCCGAGTCTCCGCGCCTGGATCATCCCCACCTTTTCCACGACGACGACAAAGGATAGGACCGTCGCCGCTATCACCATGATGTCCACCCTCCAAGGGTACTTTCGCTACTTTTTCGAGGCCATTACGTGTGGAATTCCGCGCGTCACGCTCGAAGGGACCAAGGCCGATTGGCAGGACATTTTGAGGCGGCTGGAGAAGTTGAAAGAGTATGGAATCGAGACGATTGCGTGGTACCATTTGTTGGTGCCCGTCATTGCGCGTTTCGTCAGGGCGTTTGACGCCCCGGAGGATAAGGCGAATGTGGAATTTTGGCAGAAGGTGCTCTAAGAAGTCCCGCAGCGAGGAGATACTAAAACAGTACTCTCTACCAGGTCGCGCATTTCATCGGCGGGAGCGGGGTCAGCTATTATTCCGGCTGGATTAGCGCGTTCTGCGTGTTTGATCCCCAGGGCAAGTGGCTTGGGCGGTCTCTGAAGAAAGCGGTGTGTGCCCGTGCAACTGATATTTCCTTGCAACCGATTCGTGTAGAACCCTCGTGCCTTGGACGCCCCCGACACGCTCACCGCCGCAGAATTTTGGTCCGCATACGCAGACAGCTCCTATGGCTACGACGACCAAAGCTCTTTGACGCTGGACGGCACGACTTTCCACATGACCGATAGCGAGAACATCCCGTCGGGGTATGTACACGTCCCCGTCAAGCTCGTAGATCGGAGTGAGCCTGACCAGATGTGGTCGAGCGTCATGGTGGCAGGTGTGGTCGGAACACAGGCGTCGGCGTCGGCGTTGATGGGAGGCAAGTTGAATACGGTGCAGCCGGTGACGGGATGGTGGATCTTTAGGGAGAAAGAGTAGTCAGCAAGAAGGGGAGTTTCAGGATCTGGGGCGTGAGGGGGACAGGATGGACACGAAATGAGGGGAGTCACGGTCTTCCCGTCGGCTATCCACGAGAGAGTGTTAGCGTCCTCCAGGCACTCAAGATACGTGAATTGTTTCGCAAGGCTGTAGATTTGAGTTCAGGGACATGCATTACAGCTCTTTGCATAATTGATGACAGTGTGCAAAAAAAGAAAACAAATCACAACATTCAAGGAAATCAGTCCTTTTTGCCATTTCCCGCTCCCCACATGCTTTCTGTACTCTACTGTAGTAATAGGTATTGCGTACTGGCCCCTATCTGTCATCTAGTGGGTTGAAACGGCCGAAATCGGCTTCGCACAGCCCATGTCGGACCGATGTAGCGAGATCAGCACGGAAGCAAAAGCCATGCTTCTTTTCCCTTGCCACGTCTCAACTCCTCGCCCTTGCTCGCCCATCCCTCGCCCATCCCGCGCCATCGACACGAGTCCTTCACTCGCCTACACGCCTCACTCTCCAATGGACCGTCGCTGTACTCGGGAGCTGCGGATCGGAACCGATCGACAGTCTGGCCAACACCACCGCATCTAATGGGTCGCGCGCTACCCCATATTGCCCGTCTTTCGCGACCTCCATCCTCCATGGACGCGCGCTGCACCCGACAAGGTCCGTCGACACCCTACGGCGTCACTCGCTGGGAGCGCTCGGCATGGCTCTTCGCTGTTCCGTCGGGATACAGAGCGGCTGCAAGCGGCAAGCGGAGGCTGGGAAGGACAGAGAACCGGGGAATCGGGATCTGGGAGCTAGCGTGTCGGGCGGGTCCGGAGGAGGGAGGTGGGAGGAACGATGAGAGGGCATTCATCCATGCGGTCACAGGTGCTCAATCGAACTCGTTCTTTCTTGTTCTCGCGTACCCCTTTTATCTATGATTTGTCTTTCATTCCTGTGGTGGAGAATGCAGTCTTTTGGAGTATTTGGGTAGGACATGTCTATTCCGTGTCTTGAGACCAACGAGGGCGCCGCAATGACGAACAGAACCTGCGCGGCAAGTGTATACGATGGAAACTGAAGAAACTTTCCGTTGTGAGCCGTCTAAGCACAGATTGGCGTCGTTCAAGCCGCGTTTCCAAGGGCCTTCTACCAGTAATGGTGCCTGCTATTACTACAGTGGCTAAAGTCCGCGAGGAGGCTCGCAAAGGAGCAAAAGGACCGATTTCCTCAAATGTTGTGGAATGTTTTTTTTTTGCTCACTGTCATCAATTTTGCAAACAGCTGTAATATTGGCAGATTCAGAAGGAAGACGCACGGCTTGACAGCATCCGCATTCAGCGCCGTCTCGAAGTTGTTCGCCTTGCATACCGCCAAGGCGTCGTCGTAGGTCGCCTTACAAAAACGCACCCAACGACGCGGATTTCCAGATGCGCCTGCTGCAAGGACGACGTGGATTAAGTGATTCATCTCACTGGTTCCTTCCTATTTAAGTATGTACTAGTGGTGTACTGCTGAATCCGGAGTCGTCTTTGGACCTTTGGACAGGAATGGTGGGAAGAATGGTTGTAACTGGCACGTTCTTTTAATTTTCTCACACCATTCGCAGTTTGTTGACAAAAAAGACTTAAGCATAGCCAACTTCAACCTCGCTCCCATGGCTGACTCCGTGACAATTGCAGAGGACCCCTGCGCGCCGCTCAAGACCCTTGATAGCCAGCCAAAAACGTCCAAAAGGCACACCGGTCGGACAGCGAACGCTTTCTTACTGTATCGCACCGCGTTCAACAAAAACAAAAGCGTGCCACCCGACGTAGAACTCGACCCCAAGGCAATTTCCATCATTGCCGGCTTGACCTGGCACTAAGGCTCCAACCGTTTCGTTTCCGTTTGTGATTTTGGGCAAACGGAACGGAAACGGAAAGAAACCGTTTGCAACCGTTTGCAAACAGTTTCCGAACGGTTAAATTCGGGGCTCCCATTTTTGCAGTGTCCAGCGCAGCCCCAGTGGTCCCAGCATGCTTTTGCGTGGACGCGGAGCCAAACTGCGGAGTATCAGAGTCGTTTCACGTCAACAGGGAGCAAGATTGGGAATTCATCAAACAAGATTCATCTGACTAAGCAGCTGACCAGAGTTCAAGGCTTGATTTTACTGGTGGAAGGTGGGTTGAGTTCACCGGAGCAAAGAAACTTCTCTGGAACCCCGTGTGCAGGCCTGCTGGGAGACTGTGAGCTGCAGTAGTTTAGCCAAATTGAAGCCCTCTGGGTTGGCCACGGGAAACTGTTTCCGAACCGTTTGGGAAACAGTTTGCGGGGCATCGCAAACAAAACGGAAATAAAAACCGTTTTTTTGAAAGAAACGGTTTGCGAACGGAAATGGTTGGAGCCTTACCTGGCACGCACTGCCAGACGAGGAGAGGCAAAAGTGGCAGGCCGAAGCAGATATGAAGAGAGACAGTCATACGCGCAACACCCCAGGCTACGCCTACAGGCCGAGACGCGGGGCCAAGGCCGAGAGGACACCGTCTGCTGGCAGCCCCCCAGTCGTGCCAGGTGGGGACGCGGCTACGGCGATGCCTCAACCTGCGTCTTTCTTGGCGTTGGAACCCGACATTCTTTCGCCCGTCCCGTCGACATCAGCCTTCTCGTCCGCGTCGCCGCCGTTCCCTGCCTTCCTCACACCCACCGCCGCTGAGCCCATGATCCCCTATCCCTTCCCTGCACTGTCGCAAGCCACCTTACCTCCTCTTTCCCATCTCCCCCGCCTGTCAGCGTATTGCCCGTCACGAGGGGGCGGGAAGCCGCATCGCAGTCGGTGAGCACGAAAGTGGTGCAGACGAAGGCGCCCACGCAGGGGCGTCGAGCTGAGCATGCCCGGGCGCACGTGTATGCTGGGACGCGTGCAGTGGAGGAGTCGGGCTGCAGCCGGGTTCGTCGCGGCAAAGGCACTCGGTGGCCACAGCGCCAGGATGCCGCCCGCTGCCAGAGGATCGCGGAGCTGGTTGCAAACGGGAACACGAGCCATGAAATTTGTCATGCCATGAGAGACTTTGACCAAGGTGTTGCTCCCCCACCAACCATTATCCGGTTTCAGACCCCCACTACACCGGGTACTTTCGAAAAGGTCCCAAGAAAGTTGACCGCTGGAGAACCGTCCGTGACGGCAAATGCCCACCACCCTGTGCAGGAAGAAAAGGACCCACTATTCTGGGCTCCGAGCGGCAACGCGCCATGCGACAATGGCAGCGCGGGCACCCATGTGCCCTGGATGGTCGAAGGATTCGATCAAGCTGAATTCGGAGGTCTTCAGACAAATCCACACCATGTGCAGGAATGTCGGAAAAAACCCCAAATGATTACATCGGCTTGTAATTGATTAGGGGATTGCCGCGGATCGCAACCGGTTGTAATCCACTCGGGGTGGATTACAACTGCTCGGAACTCATTCGAAAGCACCCTCTTGTTTGTAATGGCTTGAATTTGCTTACTGGATTGTCATTGACACCCCCAGTCCCGGTGACTGCAGTTGTTCGATGCAAATTTAAAATTGTTGCACCAATTTTGACCAGGCATGCTCCGACTCATATGTAGAAACAGAGCTATTACATTGAGATTGCACAAACTCAACAGAGTAAAGAAGCACAGAAAGCTATAGTACATGTTGTGTGTGCTGTTTGAGGAAGGAATAATGTTGAGTAACTCAAAGTCGTGCCATGGTGAGTGTTGTTGTTGTGCACGCGTATGCTATCATAGTCTACTTAGTATTCAGTCTTCTTGTGGAATTCACGGACTCCGTGAGGTCAAGCGTTCGACTCCTGGTGCAAACAGTCATGAAAAAATAGTCAAAACAGACTTGTAAACTCACTGATGATTGAACACTCCATTCACTACTCACATCAGAACATTCAATGACAGTGCAGGCCGCCGTGGTGGCCTACAAGAGCTTTTATTGTTCTCCAGTATATGCATTACAATGGATTACATATCAACAATCCCTTGTAATCCAACCTGGGGATCCTAAGCGGTTACAATCCTAAAGTGATTCGATATAATCCACGGTTTTATTACGGGATTACAACGGCTTGTATACGATTAGATTCCTATCTAATCAATCTCCGATTTTTCCGACAAAGCTAAGGACCCACTCTGCTGGGCTCCGAGCGGCAACGCGACAGGCGACAATGGCAGCACAGGCGCCCATGTGCCCTGGATGGTCGAAGGATTCGATCAGGCTGAGTTTGTAGGACCTGCAACTCTTCTTCGTAACTGTTGTTCAAGCATGATCTAGGACTGGAATTCTCTCTCCTTGGCCAGTTATCTTCACCCTGATCCTTTGACTGATGGCGGCTATGCTTGGCCGGAACCGATGGCTGAAGGTGACGTTGACGAATTCCTTTTCCAAGGATTGCAGGACAGTAACTGCCCATTGGACCAATTTTTCTGCACCGTGCAAGGCTAGAGCAGAGGAGGTGTGAATAATATCTTCGGCTGAGGAGCCGAGGAGTAGTGAAATTGTATCTTGAATGTATCATACAAGTCGAGGACAAGTGCTTTTTCATAGACAACGCGTCATATAAAACACAAAGCCGTGAGTAACGTTTAAATTCCACTCAAATGCTAAACATTCACGAATCCAGAACCGCACACTTCTGTACATCCGGCAACGCATCCGCAACCCCGACCCCAGGATATTGCAACAGGGCCATCTGGGGCTTCTTGGCAGCATACTGCGGCCACGTCCACTTGCTCAACGCATCGCGCGTGGTATCATAACCCCGCGCGATGAGGTACGCCGTAGGTGGGTTGGGATTTCCCGTACGCGCAAAGGAGGACCATAGATCTTGGACGAGCGGGCCAAAGGCGATATCGTGCGAGTTGCGCATGGGTTGGTCGAAGATGTAGTACGTTCCAAAGACCTGGGAGTGCGTGAGTTGTTACTTGAGATATTTGGTGCTGAGCAGAGCACGCACCTCGTAGAGATCTCCGGAATGGCAGCGGTAGTACGGAGGCTCAGCTTCGCCGACTGGGAACGAGCACAAACCGTAGGGGTTGAAGTACGACAGCCCATATGCGCGTTGCATTTCGTAGACCCACCTAGACGCCGCCGTTAGTTGAATCCATCAATGCGACGGAAAGAAACGTACAGAGAAGGGAAAGTCTTCGCAGCAGCGGCAGCAGTGATCATTTCCTCCGCAGGGCAAGTCAAAGCGTTGTCCGTGTAGACATTCACAGAAGCATTGTCTACCCATCGCTCAGTGACGATCAAGTCAGAAAAATAGACAACACACAGGGGGTGAAACCAGCGCTAGGTTTCCACAGACCGGATGCGAGGACCTTGGCGCCGAGTTCGGCACCAATGAGGGAGCTGGGATCAAATATTGTCATATTCGCAGCGATCGTCTCTCCCAGAAGACTGAGGGATCCACTTAAAAAGAGAAATGGAGGGGAAAATAGAAACGTACGACTGCCCTTCTTCGGGCATGAAACCAGCCATGTAATGCACGCTGTTGACCGCCGTCGGTCCCTGGCTGACCTGGTGCACCGTGTCGTCGAGCGTGTACACGCCGTCAATGACAGGCCCCCAGCTCGTAACCGTATTGGTGATGTTGAGAATCGTGTCCGCAGGGAGAGCCTGGAGGCATTTGAGGCGTTCGGCGCCGGTGCTCGGGCAGAACAGGTTGAGAGTCGGGACTGCCGACGATCAATCAATTGCCACGAAGGGAAGCAACTATCTGAACGACTCACCGACAGCCGCAGCAGCCGTAGTATAATTCGTGGTCGAACCAGAGCCGCCGGACTGGGAGATCGCAGCATGGAACAGTCCTTTGGCTTTGGGTGACTTCACGAGCTCGATAACAGAGAACCCGCCCGCCGACTGCCCAAAGATACACACGCGCTCGGGGTCACCGCCAAACGCCGCGATATTATCTTGCACCCACTGCAGCGCCGCGATCTTGTCCGCAATAGCATAATTCCCCTTGATGGTGTCGTCGATTCCCAGATACCCAAAGATGTTTAGACGGTGGTCGATGGTGACGACGACAGAGTCCGTCCGCGAGACGAGGCTCCCGCCGTCAAAGGTCGCGTCTGCACCGGTGCCTTGCGTGTTACCACCGCCGTGGATCCAGAACAGCACGGGCTTCAGAGCGGGTCCGTCCTTACTCGGCGGGTTGGAGGGAATGTAGGGCGTGTATACATGCAAAGTCAAACTAAAGGATGGATAAATAAATGATGCATGACTCGAAATGGATCAGATCACGCACCAGTCTTCGCTGTTACCCCACGGGTTGAGTCCAAATTCGTCGCTCCCAAACCAGGCGAACTGCAAGCAAACGGGTTTGACTGAAAATAGTCCGTGAATCTTCCAAGGTCAAAAAGAGGATGTACTTACAGAACGTCGCATCGACTTGGGTCCCGTTGAACGGCTGCGGGTACTGGAAGCGCAGCGGGCCCACAGGCGGCTGAGCGTAGGGAATTCCCATGAACCGGAACGTCAGGTGGTCGCGTGTCCTGACAGAAGGCTTCGTTAATTCTCATGGATCGAAGGTCAAGCGATCACGCACCCGGTGAAAGTCACCCCTTTGGAAGTCACGACGCTCTTGGGCGAGGTCAAAAAGTCTGTATCGACCTTGGTGGTGTGAGGCGCCGAGTTGGTGCACAAGAAGGGGAGTTTCATGATCTTGGGCGTGAGGGGGGACGGGATGGACGACGAGATGAGGGGAGTTACGGTCTTGCCCTCTGCGATCCAATATGTCGAGAGACGGTTCGCATCCTCCAGGTACTCGAGATACGTGAATTGTTTCGCAAGGCTGTGGGTTTGAGTTGCAGTCACATGAATCACCAGGAGGAAGACGCACGGTTTGACAGCATCCGCATTCAACAGCGTCTCGTTGTTCGCCTTGCATGCCGCCAAGGCGTCTTCGTAATTCGCAGCCTCGTAGAACAGAAGGGCGCTGGGAAGATTAGCGTAATTCTGACAATTTCTGAGCCTCAGTCGAATGAGTCCTGCGGACGACACACCGTCCAGTTTCCATCGTTTTGGAAGAGGAGTGACACGGCAGGACGAGACGTGCTGTTGCTGGCGTGACTCAACGTGGCTAGCGCCAGGACAAGACCGGCTCCGAGGGAAATCTGGGGCGACATGGCGAAACGCGCTCCGGGGCCCCGCCGCCCGCTCTTTATAACTTAAGTATCGTGCGTCGCTGGTCATGGGGCCTGTGCATGACGTTCGGGTGAACGTTTCCCCGCGTAAAAAAGCTTTTGCGTGTCAGGTGCCGCTTTGGCGCGACTTCTGAGAAGTTATCTCATTTCCCTGCAAGATGGTGGCGTGACAGGACGATCGGTGAAGAGCTGAGCCTGGAGGAAGAAAAGGACGGCCCAGGATAAAAACGATTTGCAAATGTGACTCATCGTGGATATGATTTCATGGCGTGGCCCAGTAGACCTGTAGAGCGCACATACGTTCAAAATTGGTTGCGCACCGCACCAATAATCTAGCACAGCAAGCAAGGTGATGGTTCAAAGGAGAGAGACAGAGAGCCTGATCCGGCATCGAAAGTTGTGACTTGTTTACCGCCCCTTATCCTCTTCCAGCATCGGACATCCACACATGTCCTTACCAGAACTTCAGGCGCAGATCAGCGCAGTTTCCGAGGACATAGAGCGACAGAAAGAGGTTCTGAGGAGGCTCGAGCTCAATAAAAGCCTTCTTCAGCGCCAGGTCAACGATATCCTCGATCCCATCGCGAGACTGCCAGTCGAAATCTCATCCAAGATTTTCGTCGAACGTCTCCATCCGTTCCTATATACCCCTCCCCCTAGCGGAATCCAGCGCATCCCTACCCTTCTTCTACAAATCTGCCATGCGTGGACCGATATCGCCCTATCCACCACCTCGCTTTGGACGAAGATTCATATCGTCCTTCCGGTTTCTCGAGGTTTCCCAGCTGTCCTCCAAGGATGGCTGGAACGTGCTCGCGATCAGCCTTTGCACCTACACATAACGATTCGCTTCGGTCGTAACGAGGCTTTCGACGACGGTGTATCCGCTGTACTCCAGCGCCGTTCCGGGCAGTTGCAATGCATCGACATTCATCTTGCAGAACACGCGAGTATGTCGCATGTGCCGTTTGAGAGCACACAAACAGACCCGATGCCACACCTTCAAACGTTGAGGATCAAGAGTCACAATAACTCGGTGTGCGATCCTTCCACCCTACTGCAACTTCTACACCGCGCTCCGAATTTGGTCGAACTGTCCCTCGATTTCCTGCACATCAGGGATGCAACGGTTGACGAAATTGGTGCGATCGTCTTGCCACGTTTGCGCCGGCTCTACGTTGCGCGCATCGTTGCGGGCGAAGGCGGCGAGATTTTCCAATTCATCACCGCGCCTGGGATCGAATACCTCGCCTTGAAGTTTGTGTCCACGCTTTCGAACGACCTACTCTCCTTCTTGAAAAGATCCTCGCCCCCGCTGCAAAACCTCGCCGTCGATTGCGCAGAGTCCCCCGAACCCGAGTTCTTGGACGAACTTCTGAGTCTCGTTCCTACCCTCATCCGTTTGGACATCGGTTTCCCTGATCCCGATCTCATTGAACGACTATTCACCATCCTGGCACGAACGCACCCATCCAGAGCTCTCCCCATCCTACAAACCATAGAGTTCCAATCTTCGGCCGGGGATGAGATATCCGACGCCTCATGGGATCATCTACTTCCCATCCTAGTTGCTCGTCGAAACGAGATACGGCCCTGCGTGTCTTAGTGCTTCATACTTATCTTGATGGTGGTCAAACAATCGTTGCTGCCCTAGACCAGTTCGCTCCCCCACGCGTGGCTCCTACCTTGAGAGAACTGGCAGCGGGTGGGATGCAGATCTGGATTGGTTTGGGTGAGAATCTGTTTTCGCCGTAGGTGGGTGCCGTCTTCCGTTGATTTTGAGTGCAACCGAGGCTTATCCAGTGCGTTATTATAGGGCTTTTGGTTATTCTTTTTCATTCCTGCATTGTCGAATCTTGCTTATACAACTTTGCTGAGCTTTTTGAGGCAATTGGACAACTCCGGACAAGATAGTTTGTACTACTCTGGTTGGCTTTTGGACTGGCTTTTGAGACGGAGGGTGCGTAGGTGCATGTAGTGTCTCGTAGACCACATGGTCCACATGGAATGAACCTCGTAGTACTACCTCGGTTCGATCATGAAAAACAAATACTTTGTAGACGCTGGCGATCGAAAATTGCAGCAGCGTTTCCGGCGACGGGTCGGGTGGGCGAATTCCGTGTTCTCCGTATCTGTGTCTGCGGCATTCGGAACGGTAGATATGCCGAGTATGATGATCTTGATGGTATCAAAAGTTGTTACTTATTTGCCCGCTTCTCTGCTTTCGCCACCACTTCCAGCGTTCAAAAATGTCTGTGCAAGGGCTCCAAGCGCAGATCAGCTTAGATTCCGAGGAGATATAGCGACAGAAAGACGTCCTGAAGAGGCTCGAGCGCAATAAAAGCCTTCTTCAGCGCCAGCTCAACCGTATGCTCGATCCCATCGCGAGGCTCCCACTGGAAATCTCTTCCGAGATTTTCCTCCAATGTATCTCTTTCCGGGCTCAGCCTACCGGAATACGCAGTATTCCTACCATTCTTCTCCAAGTCTGCCATGCATGGACCGACATCGCGTTATCCATCACAGCACTTTGGACACAGATTCGCATCATCCTTCCGTGTTCTCGAGGTTTCCCTTTCGTCCTCGATGGATGGATCAAACGTGCTCGCGAACAGCCCCTGCGTTTGCACGTATCCATTCGTTTTGGTCGCGAAGAAGCTTTCGACGACGGTGTATCCGCTGCCCTCCAGCGTCATTCCGGGCTCCTGCAAGATCTCGAGATCGAGCTCGAAGAGGAGGCGAGTATGTCAAATATGCCGTGGCAAGGAACGGAGACAGGTTCGATGCCACACCTCCAGAACTTGAGGATACACAGTCGGAGCAACTCGGTATGCGCCCCGTCCACCATACAACAACTTCTACGCTGCTCTCCCAACTTGGTCAACTTGTACCTCTATTCCCTGAATATGTGGGAATCCACGGATGGCGAAAGAGCTGCGATCGTCTTGCCACGTTTGCACAGGCTTGACTTTGGGCGCAATGATTGGGAGCCCGACAGTGAAGGCGACGAAATTTTTGCAATGATCACCACCCCTGGGCTCGAATCCCTCCATCTTTTATCTATGCACACGCTTTCGGAAGACCTGCTCTCCTTCCTGAAACGATCCTCGCCACCGCTTCGAGAGCTCGCCTTTGATTGTTTACAAATGGCCGGATCTACCGAGTTGTTGGACGACATTTTCAGCGTCATCCCGACCCTCGTGCATTTGGACATTGGTTTCCCAGATTCCGCCCTTCTTGAACGCCTATCCACCATTCTGACGCGGAGACATCCATCCAGAGCTCTCCCAAACCTACAAGCTTTGGAGTTCCAATATTTCGCGGGCGATGATATATCTGACTCCTCGTGGGATCATCTTCTTCCTGTTCTCGTTGCTCGTCGAGCCGAATTAGGAGCCATGCGTATCTATGTGCATGGTGCTTCAAATTTGGATGGAGGACCAGCTGTAGCCGTCCTATCTGATTTTGCTTCCCCACGCGTGCTTCCTGCTTTGAAAGAACTTGCGGCGGGTGGGATGGAGTTTTGGATCGGACCAAGTTGGGAAGAAAATTTGTTCTCTGCGTAGGTGGGTGCCGTTTTCTTTCTAGTGCAACCGAGGCTGATTCGCTGCTAGGTGTTCTGTCGAAACCGTTGGTTCAACAAGAATAGAGACTTTGCGGTGAGCCACCAGGCGCCACCTGGTGGCTCCAACGGCATGCGGTAACGGGTGGCTACGTCATCTGGTGGCCGACTGGTGGCTGCATTCCTGCATCCCAGTGGCTTGTATCTGAACCTAAATGAGTCTATGCAGATGCCTAATGGCCTATCCACCCCGTCGAAGCCTGAAAACCATCGAGAAAATGAATTTGAATTTGAACTTCTCGTGATCTCTATTGTTACAGGGGGAAATCCTGCAGTTTCCATTTGTCGACGACACCCTGAAGTCAAATTCAGGACTGCTGGGTCAAAAAGGCACCCTCATCGTTGAATACAACCATCCCGATCCAGCCACTAGATATGACGTAGCCACTCGGAACCGCATGCCGTTGGAGCCACCAGGTGGCGCCTGGTGGCTCACCGCAAAGTCTCTATTAAGTAGAAGAGTGTCGAGAGGACCTATCGGTCCTCGGATGTATCCATTCTGTGTGAGATGGGTGGTATGATTGAGTGTCCACCGACGGAGCTCCGGGGTGGTATAATTGCGTTGGCAACCTTGTACATGTTCCGGCCTCAGCAGGGGTCCGTGGAAGAAAGAGATGCACACGGCACCCACTGTGTCTAATTTTTGCCCTCAGGCTCCAAGAAACCGGGTGGCATTTTCCACTGGCTGCCACTGTCGAAAATTCAGTTCGAATCTTTCATTTATTTGAAATCTCGACAAATTGTACTCTCAACTTCGTCTCCCTGTTATTTACGGCATTGGTGATGCGATAGACGTCAGAAATGGAAATACCGAAAGAGGTCGTAACTCGGACCAAGGCTTCCGTGAGATTGCTTCGGATCCTTTCCGCTGTCGCTCCTTACTCCCAACTCCCATCTTCATGGCCGTGACGCCGTCCAAAACTATCCGCCTCATCGCGCTCTTCCTCGCCTGGGCGTGGGCCGTCGTCTCGCTGGGTATCGGTGCGCACTGCCCTCAGTCCTTCACGACGCGCAACTCATCGACTCGTCCGCAGAGATCAACGCCTTTGTCAAGTCTCATAAGGACAAAAGAGACATTGAAGACCTCGTTCCGTCTCCCACAACCGTTTCAATCAACACCAATGGTGCGTTAAGTTGGTGCCTTCGACCTCGCGACGGTTACCTACCCCAAATTCAGACGTATTTCGGTCTGGCGCTGTCGTCACCGCTGGCTGCGCCACTGTAATCGCCCTCTGCACGCTATTCATCATTCTCCTCATCTTCGACCGACCCTCGTCCTTGTCGGCCTCGGGTAGACCCTCCATGGCAACGCGCACCCTCCCGCTGCAATATCTGTCCCTCGGGTTCTTCTCGCTTTGGATTTTCTCGGCGCAAGTCCCAGTGACGGTGTTTGTTGCGCAGCGCTCGCCCAAGATCGTCGCTAGCCTCGCGGGGATCACCATACCGGCCAGTGTCGTGAAGACCATTGAGAGCTCGTTGGGTGTGAGGACGCGGTATAAGGATTATCATTATCGTGCGTCCTTTTCTTCTTTCCTTTCCCTTTCCTTGGGCTTCGTTGACGTGAAACTGAAAACTAGTGATACTGGTGGCGGTTCTCCCGTGGTTCACGTTCCTGTTTACGTTGATCGCGGCGGTTGTCAGCTACCTCGCGTCGACCCGCAGGGCGGATACGAAGCAGGTTGAGGTGGAGCAGAAAGCAGCAGCGTGATATGTATGCGGGCTTCTTATCCTCTGGCGCCTGTATTATGTCTGTACGTCTATGCCGAGTTTATTGTATTTTCACCAGTCTCGTGTAATTTTGTGGTAGTATCATCCTACAGATGGAAGTACGCCAAGGAATTAAGGAAGTAACTTTGAGATAGATAGGTAGTGTGGTCGAGAAACGGTCAACACGAAGACAAGGAAGGAAGGAATAGTGTAAAGGAAAGAGGGTCGAAGAAGCTCTAAATGGTTGATTCACTCGAACATGAGCCGACACAGCGTCATGCTATACATCCCGTCAAAAAGGCACCCAAGTGCGTTCAATGTGCTTTCCCAACTGTCTGCTGCATCAATTACCAGTACAGGACGGCAGAGGGATCCTACCACGGACTCGGTAGTTGACGCTTCTGCCTTGAATGCGGCGGTTTTCGGTTTCTTCTGGTCCTTCTCATCGAGGGCTTCGGCGGTCACGGTGTCGCCGTCCACAGGCGGAATACACACAGGCTGTCTGCGCTGGGTGATCGTTTGGGTCGCAGTCACTGGGGAGGCACTCCGAGCAAATACGCGCTGGGCGCGAGGGTGGTCGAAGCGACCGAGCTCGTACTGAGGTTAAAGATGAGAAATAAATCACGATGGAATGCAGTGAAGTGCATACGTCGATGAGCATGCATTCGTGAGCCAGGACAAACTCGGGGTGCATTTTCTTGTTGTTGTTTTTTGGAGGAGGTAGGACTCGAGGAGGTTGATGGAGTCTGGGTATTCAGGTAGACCTTTTATACGTCTCATCCAAGGGATATCAACCACATTAGATTAGACGCGGCGGTGATGGAAAGAAAGAAAGTGTCAATGTCATTTGCAAGCACCGCACACAACTGTGATCTGCACGACCACCAGTTATTTTTGTGCTTGATTTATGGTCTGTAGAGCTGGTGGTAGCACATAGTAGTCGGGCTTGGACGGTCTTGAGCCATAGAAGATCCATATACCGGTACTAGCCAGTCCCACAGATGTGTATCGTCAGTACAAGAGGGCAACAAATTCGTCTAGCTGCGAGGGATCCAGGGGTGGAGGGAGATGAGGACGCTTCTATTAGTATTGATGCTTGCTGTTCGATGAATTGGAAGCGGAGAGGCTTGCTTTCGACGGCGGGTCTGTCCGGTCTGTCATCAGGCACTGGCTGGCAGTGTTCTGCCCTGGGACGTCTGGAATTTTGTTGGAGGTCGAGGCAGTGATCAAAGTGGCACATCAATGGCTAACACGAACAAACATCTCTGACCCACACGACCATGTCATCCAGCCGGGATCGTGTCGAGGACACATACGAGGCGCAGAATGACCAGCGCCTCGACGAACTACACTCAAAGATCCGCACCCTGCGCGGCGTGAGCCCCATTTCCCCAACCCACTCTTGTCTCTTAACAAAGGCGCTGCAGGTGACGACTGACATAAACAACGACGTGGAGCGCCAAAATCTCATGCTGGACGATACAGTCAGTGTCCCAGCCATCCTTGGGGTCTGCGCAATAGCTCATTCAATCAATTCAGGGCGATCGTTTCAACTCTTTCGGCGCTTCGCTATCCCAGTCTGCCCGGCGTGCCGGGGCGGCTTTTGGTATCGGAAATGGCGGGCTTAAGACCTGGCGTGTGGCCCTCTTCGTCGTCGGGTTCTTCCTTGCCTTCCTTGTCGTGCGGAAGCTCTTCTCGCTGTGGAGCTCGTCGTCTGGTCCGACGGCATGATTCGTGGTTCTATGGATTCTGGTGTGTTCTTGAGTGGAATCTCACTCGTAGTTTCTTACCGGCTTGCAGTAAATTAAAGTATCTCTTAATGCATAATGATGCCCGGCTTCTCATCGGCGCTGTACGACCTCATCTCCCGCATCCGCCGAGCCCATGTCAATGCGTGCGTAAATCAGTGGTTAGACTGCCAAATCGGAGCAGTGCCCGCTGAAACGAATCCCGGTCCCTGTAAACCGAGGAGCTACAGTCCGTGTCGATTACCTACTATACGTATTCGAATTCGCCGTGTTCGACAACTTCGAGAGTTCGAGGAAGAGCTTGAGGCATGCATGCATCTGCATCTCACCTCACGAGGCCTCACGTACCGGTACCACGGCGCCCTCGGGATATGAAGCGCTGAAGTTTCTTCCTCGCCACGTAGGGCCCTGCTTTCCTTTCCACACCCATGTCGTCCCAACCACAACGCGACCAACGTGTGGCACTGGTCACTGGCGCCGGTTCGTACTTCTACCCTCTCCTGCCATCTCCGCGCCCTGACCTCCCGCACAGCACGTGGCATCGGGCGCTCCATTGCGATCCGACTCTCAGCGCAAGGTTTCTTGGTAGCCCTCAACGACCTCCCCTGCAACGAAACTGCTCTCGAGGGCGTGGTAGAGTCCATCCGCACCTCGCAACGCGATGAGCACTCGGCTGCGACGACCTGTTTAGCGGACATATCAGTCGAAGGGGAGGTGGAGAGGATGATTGATGAGGTGGTGGGGTATTATGGGCGGTTGGACGTCGTGAGTGTTCAATCTTGAGCCGCGTTGTCTCCAATTGAACTTGATTTTCCCCATAGATGGTGGCGAATGCGGGGATCTTGCACCGCAACCTCATTGTTGAAAGTGACTTTTTTCTTTGATTTTTTACTACTCTTCTCTGGAGATTCAACGCTCTGTCATTGCAGCTACGGCAGCCGAATGGGACGAAAGCATGGCTGTGAACGCCCGTGGAACGTTCTTTTGCTATAAATACGCGGCGAGGCAGATGATCAGGCAGTATGAGGAGGCGCAGCAGCAGGGGCAAGTACTCGCTGGACTTCGCATCATAGGCGCAGCTTCAGTCGCTGCCAAGAGAGGTTCGTCATATACTCAATGATTCATCTTATCTTTTATTCTTTTTGTTTTCCAGCCGGTACGTCTCTGGGAGCCTACAGCGCATCCAAATTTGCTATCAGGGGTCTTACTCAAGCGGCTGGTCAGCGCCTTTCCTTTTGCTTCTCGAGCTTCCTGACTGGCTGACTGGTTGATAAGCTTTGGAGCTTGGCCAATATGGTATTACGGTGAACGCGTATGCGCCGGGTGAGTGGACATTCTATATAAGAATAAATCCGCTAATGGCGAGCAGGTGGGATCGACACGGAGATGCGTGCGTCTATCTCAATTTGACCGCAAATACATACGTAAACTGGCCACATCTCTTGTTTTAGTGGGACAGATCGCTTCTGGCACAGCTGCTGAGATGGGGAACGACCCGGAGGATTACTTCCAAGAGGTAAGTGCGGGCTCAACGTTCAACTTGCTTCATTGATTTCAACTCAATCCGTTCAGCTCAAAGACCGGACGGCCTTGGGGTGTATTGGGCAAGTGCATCCAGATTCGTCGTTCAAGGGCGAAGCACTTACACACCTGAAGTGAAACGACGGACGTCTCAAACCTCGTCTCGTTTCTCGCGTCCGAGGAATCCAAGTTCATTACTGGTATGTCGTGTACTTCTTTTGGCTTCTGGCACTTATTATCCGCAGGTCAAAGTGTGCGTCTCCAGGGTTGCAAATTCTGAAGGCTGATTGCTGTGTCAATGGGATAGATTTCTGTCAATGGTGGAATGTATTTCGATTGAAATGTACATGTATCAAATACTAGGTTGAAAAGAGGTTTCATTTCTTTCATCTGGTACAGCGTCATATTTACAGCTAACATACAAACTCCTTCAATTGATCGTCGAATTCGTAAACGGCGTCGTCGCAAACCCAATCTGCTTATTAGTAGTGTCGAAGACGGAGTAGAAGCGCTCGAGCCAGACGAAGCCGTTGACCTGCTCGATTATCAACCTCACATTAAGCAAGAAAGGAGGAAGGGACCCACGAAATCAAAGCCCGTCTCTGTCGACGCTCCGAGACTGGAGACGATGAGATAAATATTATTCGCCCGACCGCCGATTGCGGTGTTGAGCGCACGCGGCCACAGCTGGGCGTTTGCAGTGAACTCGAAAGTCTGGCCGTCTGAAAACAAATTATCATTTTTTGACGAGTGAAGAATTGGGAATTGGGCGCACTGATGGTGAAGAAGAGACTCTGGAGTTTGTTGAATTGGGCGTTGGTCACACGGAGGAGGCCCGTCGTGGCGTCTTCCACAGCGCCCGTGGCGCGCGTGTAGGTGTTGAACCCGCTCGTCGGGAGGAGGAGGAGCGTAGTTCCTGTGTCGACGATCCCGGCGAGGTTGTTGAAGATGGTGGTCGAGGCTCCGTATCGCACGGACTGGGTGATACCCCAGAACTCGCTTGCGGGGGCGACTGGTTTGATGATAGTAAGTAGGAGGAAGGAGGAGAGAATGGATGATTCTGACCGGTGGTGACAGGGCTGAACAGGATCGTCAGAGAGCGTCCTCGATGTTGGAGAGATCTAAAGAAGACTTACGCAAAGTGAATCTCACCGGTGAATTTCGTGCTGTCCGTTCCGCCTGGAATGCAACATTTAGATTCGTGGGGTCAACCACTCGAGCCACGCACCGAATGTGAGCTCGCCGTTCTGAATCTCGTCCACATTCGTGGGCTCGAAGGAAATTCCAATCAGGTTCTGCGTTATGGTTCCTTGACTGGGAAAGAATCTTGAACATACAATTCTGGTGTAGACTCTTTTTCTTACGTGAACAGATTGTCGGTGACGGTCGGGATTGCGGAATTGGTATCCGGAGAGAGTGTGTCCAGAGCTTGCGTGCATAGAGTTGGAATATGTTTGAACGGTAGAATGAGGACTCACTCAGATCGACCGGCCCAATACCAAGAATTCCATCGACTGGTTGAAATTGGGGTTATCACTGGCTCGCAAACGTAAATCCACCACTCACCTCCTTCAAATCCGTCCGAACTGGAAGCGACGCCAATGGACTGGTTCGTAATGGTCAAACCAGGGGCGAGGGTCACGGTATCCAAGACCTAGTCTCAAGTTATAAACAGACACCATCCCATTTTAAAACTCTTCGTTACCTCGGTGCCTGGCAAAAGAGCCCTGTGGTCAGCCAAGGAGAATGTTATCCCACACGGAGCGCCATACCCTTGGGGTTTGTTTAGCTCAGGAAGATTGGGAGGGTAATGACGTACTTGGAAGTCCCCAGATCCGTAGCTGACTGCCTGGAGTGAGAGTTTTGTATCAAGAAAGGCATAAGCGCGTCGTGTGTTGTACTTACCACACTTTGACCAGTCGAGACACTATAAATGAATTAGTGCATGAATATCTATGTGAGTGGGAGGAAACTAGCGTCGTCGCAGTATTTACAAAAGGCGTTGTAGCCCCGACCCAAGTGTTGGAGCTCCCCGTGTCGATGATGAGGGCAACTAGTGGGAAATAGGTCAGGGAAGATTCGTTATATAAATCGTAGTGCTCACAAGTCGTTGGAGGAGTACCGACATCAACTGCAGCCTAGTCAATAGTCAGTTTTTTGCAGCAATCAAAACGCAGCCAATAAACTCACGAGGTAGGTGGTAGCCTCGTTGAACACCTGGTCGCTGATGACAGCACGAGACGCAAGAGGCTGACCACTCAACCTCGCATGCGCCTTGTCGCGCAAATGCGTCACACGCGCGAGGTCGCGCTCCAAGAGGGTGCGCGTTCCAGTGAGGTTGACTCGCTTCGAGATCGGGAGGGTCACGAAGGAGTTGACCTTGACCGGAGATGCAAGGGCGGACGAGGCGAGAAGGACGGAGAGCAGAGACGAGAACATCTTCGTACCCAGCAAACCACAATTGAGGCGTTGGGATATATATTGGAGAAGCAAAAGACGTCAGATGATAGCATACTTGGTGTGGTGAGAGCTACGACGGGAATTTATATCTGGAGCATACTCACGGATCGAGTTGAATGCCAGCATCCCCCCACGTCTCGAAGGCATGGTGGGCGAGCTCGCGGGCAGAAGTCGTGGTTGCATAGAGTTGCGCAACGAACGCGAAGGAAGACGTATCTTGACGAACAGGCGTGTGGTATGTCGGGTTGCGCCCGGTCAGCGGGTACGAAGGTGGGCCGGGGAATCAGCACCGGAAACCCTAGACTGGGGGGATTGCCGGCGGTCGGCTCCATGTGGTGCTGAACATACCGCAAATAGCTGTTATTTTGGATTGGATACCACTGTTTCCGTCGCTATTTCATCCGCCAGTATCAGTTTGCGCATTGGCCAGTTGGAAGATCCGGGGAAACCGTTTGTGGATTTGGACCATCGTTTCCTGAATCCAGTGGATACTCGAGCGACTTTTGCTTGTGGCGGCCTCGGTATCGTGTGGGAATCAGAGCTCTTTCACTTGTCTTTCACCTCCAAGTACTTCTTGCCGCCGGTCAGAAGATGACATCCTGCTTGCTGCGGCCATTTGATTTCTTCCCAAGCGCTACGGAGTCAGAGCTGCGATGAGGCGGAACATTGCGGAGTTGCGAGCAAAGGAAGGGGTACGGTTGCAGAACAAGCGCCCGCCAAGATGGCAAGACCTGAGCAACCCTGAGTGGCGGGAAAGAGAGGATAGACGAGGCGCTGGCAGATGTCATGATTCCCGCGCTGAGTACTGAGTACTGGAAGCTGACTGACCGTCACTGCTGGGAGCAAGAAATCTGCTTGTCTGTGATTGGTCCGTGATAGAGTCTTCATCTTACCACATTCTCCCAATCCATGTTTCCACCAGAGCTTGAACTTCACATCTTCGAGACTACAGCCAGGCTTCATCCCAAGAGCATTCCAAGTCTCCTGCGGGTCGCACGGCGCGTTTTGACGTGGTATGGTCCTTCACATAAGTTGGAACTTTTGGTGGAGAGCTCACGTCAATTTTCTGTTTCAAGGATTGAGCCCATCCTATACGAGACCCTCGTCATTTCGTCTTCCAAGCCACCTCACCGGGCTCCCTCATTCCGATACGTCCTTGAAACGAAACCACCGAGTTTCTAGGACAGAAACGTTCGGAATCTCCTAATTCAAGGACATTTCCCCGAGTCGGACAGAGCCCTCGCCTGCTCTGTTCTCTCAGCTTGCACCCGTCTACGGAGCTTTGGAGCCTTTCACACACAGGACGGTCTGCTGCCACTCTTGGCACCTATGCGGCTGGAGCGCTTGAATGTCGATGTTGGGAGACTCTTCGGACCCTCGCTCTCCGCCTACGACTTCCACCGCAACCCAACGTTCATGGGGCTTACCCATTTCACGATCCTGGACAGTCACAAACTTCCTGCCTACTCCCAACTCTCACTACTCCCTGAGCTCACCCATTTGCGCATTGGACTCTTCAACTTTGGGCTTAATTGTCCAGAGATATCTCTCATTCTCTCTGAATGCAAGCATTTGCGGGTTCTGATCAGTTTCACCGCAAATATGGACGAGCATGTGCGGAAGGAAGCAGTCCACGACGACCCGCGATACGTCGTCATTGCCGCGCGGCTCAGAGAAGACTGGGAGGCTGAGGCGCGGGGCGGAAAGTTGGACTCGTGGACGCACGCGGAGTTGTTCATCGCGAAGAAGCGGAGAGGAGAAATCCTGCCAGGTGAAGATTCTGACATGTGCATTGACGCATTGATTCATAAAGCTGTAAGGCCGGCAAGCGGCACGGCCTGCTACCATTTGAGCGGGGCCAACGTCAAATCAATTCTTGAGCATGACAAGTTCTATTGAACCTGATACTTAAATTTAATAGTGGACGCCGGGCTAGACTCTAGTACTTATTCATCCCTGAAGCAATTGCAAGCAGGACTAGAATCAGTGCATAGGAGTTGTAAAACAGCATTTGGCGGGGTAACATAAAGTACATACAATCTTATTATCCACCATGTTGCAGTGGTCGCTCGTCCGTGCGCCGCTTCGCGCCGCACTCCCTCGCTCCTGCCATCCAACTTGAAGGATCCAAAAGAGAATGGAGTCAAAAAAAATGCCAGTTGAAAGTCACAGAGGATGGGAGCAAGGCACTCAGTGTGGCCCGTTACTCTTGTCACTACAAAGAGAAAACTTATCAACCCAATTGAAATCGACCTCCATCAGCAAAAGTACAAGTTGGCTTTTCTGGCTTTTTTAACCAGTCGTTGACGACTCGAGCCTCAGCCCAGGAGAAGCTCACCAAATTTGAAATGAGCACGGGCAGCACACTGAGCTTCGTTGGCTGCCGTGCCGCCGCACGGTGCCGGTTGCGCGCCGGCCTGTGGAGGAGGCTCAGCCTGTCAGGACTCAGGAGGGCAGCGTAAAATCTTGGGGAACATGAATCAAGTTATATTGCCGAGCCTTCCAAGGTGGAGGTGGTGGTATGTGGTGGCAGTTGAGAACGGAAACTAGCAGAGAGCAAGGCGTTCGGAAGGGGGTTACCTCACTGTGGCACTCTTGGGAATCTCTTTCGGCAAAGAACCCAACATCTGTGCATGACATTTGCACAGATGTTGAAAAGCCTGTCGGATACGACTGCTCCCGGAAGACAAGGTCATCAATATTGCGTTGAGAGTTCGGCATTCATCGGCTTGGGGCAGCAATTTGGCTGGATACATCAGTGCTGACGCAAAAACTAACGACAAAAACGTGATCGCCCGCAAAAACCAGAAATTAGGGCGCCCTATAGAAACCTGTACCTAACGGTAGCAGGAATTTTCATTTTTCAGTTTCGCGTTGTTGGATTGAAAAGTCGGATGTAATGATTCCGGGGAGCGGCTCTCGTTGGATATTCTTGCCTTCATGATATTATGTGCATCTTTTCTCTCTGATTAATCGACGGTTCCCTGGTATGTACTGCAACGAATCGGATGGACAATGTATCCGACTATGTAGTCACCTGAAATTCTTGAAGGCACTATCAACATGTACCTAGGACCTAAAGGAACGCTCTCCACACTCAACAGAGGGCCTAACCACAGCGAATGAGCCGCGGTTGCACTTGAAACCCAACGAAGACGACACCCACCTACGCAGAGAAAACATTTTCTTCCTGGCAAGGTCCAATCCAGAACTCCATCCCACGACTCGGAGGTGTCGGTTATAACGTCGCCCGGGAAATATTGGAATTCCAAGGTTTGTAGCTGGTGAGGACTCTGGTGCGTTCGCGCCATAACGGTGGATAGTCGTTCAATGAGCTCGGGAAGGGGGAAAACAATTTCTGATCTTGTGAGGGTTGGAACAACGCCCAAAATGTCGTCCAGCAACTTGATGGATCCTGTCCTTTGGACGCAATCAAAGGCGAGTTCTTGAAGCGGTGGCGAGGATCGTTCAAGAAGGAGAGTAGGCTGTCCGAAAGCGTCTGCATACATGAGGTGCATGTCGATGTCGATGGTGACGGATAGGTCGAGGAGTTGGGGGAGTTGTGCTAGGGCAAATCCAGCGAGGTGGGGTGCCTCCCCGTCATGGTGGGCAGCGAGGTTAGCCGGAGAGACGAGCCGCACGGTTGACCCAGTGTCGTGACTCGTCTGCGCTGTCGCCTGTTATAGTGAAGGACCTGAGTTGCAACAAAACTCCATTGCAGGCTGTGGTTTTTCACGACGCCAACGCGAGACTCTCGAGCTTGAGAGCCGTAGGAGTTGCCTGACAGAGCATAACGACCAGCATTGGAACCATATTTCGGGACGTAACGAGTCGAGGTATGGCGTCGGCATCAAAGGCTGATTTCAAACACGCCACAGCACAACTTGCTCCGGACCATGATGTTCTTGGCACAAGTCTTCGTCATCCCTACTCCAATCCTCATATCGCTGTGCACATTTTTGATGTTCCCCACACTCCTGGCCACCCTCAACCCATCGCGCTTCATTCAAGCGTCCAAGCTCGCCGTGGAATTTGCGCCCGTCGCAGCCGACTGGGTGCCTACACTGTTCATCGCCTTCATCACCCTCGCCGCCTTCCTCGCCACGTTCTCCATCTCCTTGACCTGGCTCTCAATGCTCCTCGGCCACACCCCAGACTCTTCTTTCCCATATCTACACCTAGCCCCCTCGGCTTTCACGCGACACTATCTCGACATTGCTATGTTCAACACCCGAATCGGCGACGGATTCTACACATTCACGCTATTCATGAGTCTGATTGCACTCTGCCTCGCCCTCGTCGTCGTCTTGGTCCACGAACGCCGGCAAACCGCCAAAGAGTTGCATTTCCAGGCCGTCAAACGTCTTGAAGTGCGTGACTCCAAACGGCAGTCGTTTTCATGCTGATTTCCCTTCTGCAGTTCGAGAAGGCTACTGTAGAGGGTCGGAAGACGGTTGAAAGATGTAACAAACAGGTGTGTTGTTATATCGTTGGAACCCACTCAACCACTCACCTTCGTACACGCAGCTTGCGGACGTGGACGACAGTCTTTCGTGTCTCATTTGCGTCGACCGTCTCACCTGTCAGAAGCTAGATAGCGCGGCAATGCGCAGACCCTCAGTCGTCGTAAGAGACAAAAGACTGATATATTAAGTACCTAGATAGCGCGGCAATGCGCAGACTACATAGACACTCGTAAGTATGCTAGATACATAAGAAAGAGATAAAGGCACGTACCCCTCAGTCGTCGTAAGAGACAAAAGACTGAGGGACACGTGTCGATGGTGTGGACGTGGGTAAGGAAGTGGAGAAGCCGGGTGTGAAGGCCCGGGGCGGATGATAATCAACTTTTGACACCCCCACTCGACCCCGGCCGTAACCCCATAGCACGACAGAATTTGATATGTTTATCGTGCGGAAGTGCTTTGGTGAAAATGTCAGCCACCATTTCATTTGTGGGATACCACAAGACGATTGCTTCACCCGTTGCGACGAGACCATCGCGAACATAGTGATATTTGCGCTGAATATGCTTTGTTCTAGCGCGGAATTGAGGATCCTTGGTGAGGATGATAGCAGCTCGATTGTCACAGCGAAGTTCTGTGGGATTTTCCTGCTTGTGTCCAATCTCCTCGAAGAAGGAGCGCAACCATGCAAGATGTTGACCTGCATTTGCAAGACCAATGTATTCACTCTCTGTGGAGGACATGGCAACCATGCTTTGGCGTCGACTGGACCATGAGATGGCACCGTTGTTGGAGATGAACACAAATCCAGAGGTGGATTTGGATGTATCTGAATCTCCATTCCAGTCAGCATCAGAATAGCCGTGGAAATGCATGTCTAAACCAACAGCAGACCCGTCGTAGTGTAAAACCCAGTCTCGTGTGCCCTTGAGATATCGCAGGGCACGTTTGAGAAGAGCCCAGTGACAAGCTTTTGGGTTTGCACTATAGCGTCCAACCATCCCAGTGATATGTGCAAGGTCAGAACGGGTTCCAAGCATTGCCCACATGAGCATGCCTACCACACTTTGATATGAGAGGACAGGACCATCGGCACGGAAGGACATGTGTGTAACTGTGCGGCCATTGTCTGGGTCAGTCTCAGAGGTGTTGGTATTGGTAGCCATAGGTGTTCTGACGGGGTCACAGTCAGACATTCCACATCGCGCCAAGACAGAGTCAATATACTGGTGTTGAGAGAGTGAAAGTGTACGCTTCTTGCGATCCCGATGGATGTTCAATCCCAGGATTTGCTTTGCAGGGCCCAAGTCTCGCATTTTGTATGATTGCCTGAGTTTCTCCTTGATACGATCCATGAACTGGCGTGAAGTACCAGCAAGAAGGAGATCATCAACGTAGACAACTAGGAAGCAGAGCTGTTTGCCTTCTTTGTAGACGTAGAGGCAGGTTTCAGAGGAACAGCGAGTAAAATTCATCTGGCGAAGAGTTTTGTCCAGAGTCCGGTTCCAGGCACGTCCAGACTGGTGTAAACCATATACAGAACGATTTAGCTTCCAGCAGTAACCCGAGGTGATTGAGACGCAGGATGGAGGCATCATGTAGACATCCTCTTCAAGCTCACCGTTGAGATAGGCGGTTGAAACATCCATTTGATCAAGCTCCAAGTCATACTTAGCTGCTAGTGCACAAATGATGCGAATAGATTCCAAATTTGCCACAGGGGCAAAAACCTCTTGGTAATCTATGCCTGCACGCTGAGTGAAGCCTCGAGCAACAATGCGAACTTTGTAGCGCTCAATCTCTCCAGCCGCATTGAATTTGACTTTCAACACTGGCTTAGATGTTATTGGGGTGACACCTTCTGGAATGGAAACCAATTCATAGACTTTGTTTGCGATGAAGCTCGCTAGTTCTTCATCCAGTCCAGCCTGCCATTTATCCGCATCAGGTCCATTCATCGCCTCATCCCAGCTTTTGGGGATGTGGGAATCAACACCATCACGAGCTAAGCCAGCAAAGAACTCTATGTCTTCAGGATCAACCACAACATATGTTCCATCCTCTTCCTCAATCAATTCAAGATGTTGGGGCTGAGGTGGAGTAGAGGGAGACTGAGCATCTGTTTCCTGTTCTGGGGTTGATGCTGGTTTGGACCGAAGTTGCTGTGGCTTTGCAGCTGCTTGCTCATAGACGGCATTTGGGTGAGTAGCCGCAGTGCGCTCTCGACTTGTACGTCTGGGAAGTAACTGAGGGACATCTGGCAGAGAAGGTTGTGGTCTAGGATGAGTTTCTGAGCGTGGAGGATCAAGTCGTACATCACCAACTCGGCGCAATGGTGGCCCAGATGGTGCAGAGATTGATTCCTGTTTCACGGACTGAGAATCTGAAGCCCCCACTGGGGAAGAAGTCTGAGGTACCCCCACTGAGATTGATGATTGCATATTTCCTGGAGCTACAGGAATTTCGACAATTTCATCAGAATCATCAGTGTCAAAGTAAGGGGTGTTACTTTGTTTGAGACCCTGGGCAAAGGTCTCGAAATCTGCTGTATGCTGCAGGCCTGGTTCAGAGGGATCTTGAACTTCCTGAGGAGCAGGTGAGCTCTCATTGAATTTGACATGTCTAGCAGTGATAATTTTTCCGCTGTCAAGATCCAAGAGATCATATGCGGCTTTTCCTTCATGATATGCAATGAAGACGGTACGCTTGGCATGATTTGCAAATTTGCCTTTGCGTTTCTTCTTTGGGACAAGAGGATAGGCTGGGCAACCAAATGGATGCATGTGATTGATATTCACAGGACGATCATAGGCACTTTCATAGGGAGTTTTCCCATTCTGTGCACTGGCAGGAGAACGAGCAACAGTGTAGACAGCATGAGACATTGCAAGGTCCCAATATTTTCGTGGGAGATGGGAAGCAGCTAGATTGGTAATAGAGCGAGTAACAAGAGTTTGATTCATTCGCTCAGCCATGCCGTTCTGCTCTTCTGTGTATGGGGCAGTGGTTTCATGTATGATACCACGTTGACGAAAATCATCCTCCATTTCTTTCGATGTAAATTCGCCCCCACCATCAGTTCTAGTGAAACGGTTCCATCCAGCACAGAATTCCCAGTGTCCTATGTGTGTTTGAAAATGCCGTTCTACAAAGTGACGCCACTCCTTGAGTTTTTTATAAACTTGGGACTTCTTGCGAGCAAAGAGAACCCAGGGCAATGATGTAGCATGGTCCACAATCACAATCCAATAGTGATAGCCGTTCACACTTTGGGGACTGACAGGTCCTCCAACATCTGTTGAAATAATATCTAGAGGTCCACGTGCAACAGTTCTGCTACGCTCAAAAGGCAATTTCTTCATTTTCCCCAAAGCACAAGGTTCGCAAAATTCTGGGACCCCTGTGAGTGAAGTGATTCCTGGTAGTTGACGACTTCGGAACATATGACGAAGGCTCTCGAAATTTGTATGCCCTAATCTCCTATGCAAGTCATTGATGTCTATGGCATGCAGCGCCCTTGGGTCAGTTCCGAGGGGCTCACACTGTACACGGTAGAGACCATGCTTATGTGTGGCTTCCAGGGCAATGTCCTTGGTCTCATCATGCTCAACAGTGCAGTGGTTTCCTACAAAATGAGAGCCAAGTTTCTTTGCAGCCAGTTGGTGGACTGAAATCAGAGTAACTGTGAATGCTGGGACCAAAAGTGCATTTTCAATTGAAAGTTCAACCATTCCACGTTTGGTTTTGCAGGATAGACGCATGGTACCTGTTGCAATAGCTTCGCATGAAGAATTATCACCAAGGCGTACATTTCTTGGAGGATCAAGACGGCGTAGAGAGGACATGTCGAAGTATTTCACATTCCCAGTCATTGTGCAGGAAGCACCAGAGTCAATGAGAACATAACGGCGGCCAGTAGAGTCCTTGACCTGAAGATGGCCATTTGAGTCACGCGCAACATAAGCAGAAATCTTCTTGTATAGAGCAGAGGAAACATAAGCTACGTTTGCTTCATTGTCTGAATCCGATTCCCCATCATTTGCTGGATTAGCCTGCTCATCCCTGGCTTTAGCCTTGCTCTTTCCACGCTTCTGTTTGCCCTGTTCCTTTCGATTCCTCTCTGCTGCCTTGATAGCATGGCAATCGGCTGTGTTATGTGTGTTTGATTTGTGGAACACACAGTAACGTTCCGAGGCTGCATTGGCTTTAGCAGAGGTGGTGTCTGAATCACTAGAATTTTCCTCGATGGGATCTGCGTGGGCTAAAAGCTTGGTTTCAACATCATCCAGAGCCAGTTTGGCTCCAGCAGCTACAGAGCCAGTGATAGAGGATTTGAGAGCTTTGAAAGTCACAGTGTCTGGAAGAGTGAGGAGAAGCTGTAAAGGCTGCAAGTCTGCATCCAAGGAGTATCCAAGGGAGTCAAGCCGGTCGAGCATGTTTCTGAACCGCTCGAGGTGCTTGTCCATGACCGTTAGAGTCACATTGTCCTGTCCCTCCTCCAAACAAAGTTTCAACTTCTGCAGCTGTAAAAGTGTGCTGAAAGCTATCTCTGTTTTGTTTGCTTTGGAAAAATCCCCCTTGAGAGCATCCCACAGAGCTTTGGAAGCTGTATGGGTCTTGTACTTTGGGATGAGGGATTTGGCTAGACGAAGACGGATATGACCAAGGGCACGACTGTCCCTCTCTTCGAAGGTGTCACGGAGCGGGACTGTGAGAGTAGTGCTAGCAGTACTGGCAGTGGCAGCAGCAGCAGGGGGTTGGCCATGTTGTACAACAGACCATAAGCCCTTCTCGCGGAGCTCCGACTCTACCTGGATTTCCCAGTCAGGCCAGTCACGCGCGGTGCGGAGCGCCGTCTGATCCTTATCACGGGAAGCCATGATAGTTATCTATAAGAGTGCGAGTAGGTGTGTAGGATGTGGGGGAGAGGGAGTAGTGTGTCCTGCGAGGAGCACTTGAGTCTTGAAAGCCTGAGGGTGCTTGAGAGGTAGTCCGGCAGCTAGAAAGCACCGGGGCCCATAACCTGTCAGAAGCTAGATAGCGCGGCAATGCGCAGACCCTCAGTCGTCGTAAGAGACAAAAGACTGATATATTAAGTACCTAGATAGCGCGGCAATGCGCAGACTACATAGACACTCGTAAGTATGCTAGATACATAAGAAAGAGATAAAGGCACGTACCCCTCAGTCGTCGTAAGAGACAAAAGACTGAGGGACACGTGTCGATGGCGTGGACGTGGGTAAGGAAGTGGAGAAGCCGGGTGTGAAGGCCCGGGGCGGATGATAATCAACTTTTGACATCACCCAGCCTTACACGTGAGTACGGCCTTCCGTGCATCACGCCCTCTCTGACCCATCTTTCCAGGCTCGCCCCCTGCGGCCACACCTTCGACCTCGAATGCCTCCAATCCTGGTTCCGTGCCGCCCACCCGCGCGAAGGTGAAGAAGAATTTGCACGCGTGCTCAATCCGCGCGGTGCTTTCTTTGCATTGCGTCGCACTAAGGTCTGCCCCCTTTGTCATACCAAGGTTCGGGGCGCGCCAGCTCCTGCGCGTGCATTGCGTGGGATTCTCAAGATTGAGGACCGGGGAGAGGAGAGGAACCCCTGGAAGGGATTGTTTGTGGAGCGGTTTGGTGTGTCGCGTGCGCCTCCGCCGGTAGTTCTTTATTAGATCAGAGGTTTACCATCCACTTGGTATCGTGTGGAGGATTTTGTGTTTTTCATAACATTTGGGTTGGGTACATTGTATCATGGATACATGCTGCTACTGTTGCGGTTAAAAGCGAGATAGTATAGAGGGAAACCAGGTCCCGACAGGGTTTCTGTAAAATATTGTAGCTGGTTTAGGGCGACAGAGCACTCCTTACCATTTCGAGCTTGCGATTTCTGATGGAAATGGCGGCCCGCAGTGCCGGACGCTCTCGGACGCGATTCGGTGATGTCGGATGTCACGATGTGTAGTGCGATCACCATGGGGTTCCGGTTAACCAACAGTTTCGTCTGCCCACCATGAGCGGGGGCAAGATTGACTGCTACATGGACTGCTCGTCCTTCTACAGCATCCTTGCCTTCAAGTACCTCCTCAAGCAACGTCCCATTCTCGCCACGCACAAAGTCGACGTCGAATTCCACCCCATCTTTCTCGGAGGCGTCAATCAGGGCAGCGGCAACAAGCCTCCGTGGACCCTTCCCGCAAAGGCTGCTTACAGCAGATTCGACACCACACGGTCGCAAAAGTACCATGGCGTTTCGGGAATCGAGCCGCCTCCGTTCTTCCCAGCGCTGACTCTTCTCGTGCGTCGGGTCCCCACTACTAATCTCCTCCGGAGCAAACATCTAACTGCTCCTCCCTAGCCCCAACGCGCTCTATGCTACATTAAAGACCACTTCCCACAGTCCACCTTTGAGCAGGCCTGGCTCGGCATGCTAGACACCCTCTGGATTCCGCCTCAATCCAATATCGCTGAGCCAGCGGCGTTCCGTCAATGCCTCGTCTCGATGAAACTCTTCTCGGAAACTGAGGTGGACGCGATCTGCACCGCTGCGACACAGCAAGAGTGGAAAGACCGGCTCACCGCTAATACGAAGAAGGTGCTGGACCTAGGAGCGTTCGGTGCGCCGTGGAGCTGGGTGAGGAACGCGCAGGGGCAGGAGGAGCCGTTCTTTGGGAGTGATAGGTGCGTTCGTTCAATCCGTCCGGCCCATTTTGTCTGACCAACATGAATGCAAGGTTCCACTTTATGTGGGAGTTCCTCGGGTTGCCGTGGAAGGATATCGAGCTTCTGCCTAACACCGCCAAGTTGTGAACTTGGGTTCCTGCAATTTATTCCATTGTTATTTGGCCGGGTTTCCCGCTATGGCGTTCGCGGGCAATTGTGTTGGTGTATTCTCGACCAGATTTCGATCTCCTCCGGTACCGCAGAAATCACGGGCACTGCTTTCAAGTTTCTGTTCGTCGCGGTGTTTACGATGCCGCAAGCGTCATCGCTCGACTCGGAGCGCAAGATCCTCACTAACATAAAAATCTCGGCTCGACGACCGACAACTGACCTGTGCAGTAGCTGTGGACGTCGCTTCGGGTCGATAGCGCGCTCGGTGGAGAGATACTCATCCTAAGTGCATAGGATGGATGTCGACGGCTGATATGCGGATTAGCGCCGGCGGCTAGGTCCAAGTTGCGAATCGCTTAAGAACGGCGACAAGTCCTGGCGATGCGCGCTGCTCCGCCTTTCTCTTGTTTTCCGACCTGTTTGCTCCCTCACTTCCTCCGCTGCTTGTTGGGCTTGTACATGCCACCCATCTGCACATCTTGTTCCTGGCGAGCGACTCAGTTTTCATATAGCAAGAGCGTTGGCTGAATCCAAACCTCCCACACAGTTTTCGAGCTCTCTTCCTTTCTCTTTTTGCCCTCAGTCAGCAAGTTGTCAGTGCGCGAGTGTCTGATTTACCCGAGCCTCATGGGTGCAACGTGGGCCATTACATATTTACTGTGAAGTTGAAGTATGGCAGGACGTGTGGATTCATGCCACCAAGACCAGCACGCCGCGATCTCGCCACGAATGGTGTCTACCAGTCGGTTTTCATGTGCGTTTGTCGACGGTCTACTTGTTTCGATGATTGGAGCTGAATGCCCGGGAATGTGTAGAACAGCTCTCGTAGCAGGCATCCTCTTCGGCGCGCTCGTTCTATTCGGGGCACTGGGATGTGTGTTCGTGAAATGGAAACGGAGTCGCCGGAAAGCCGTAGGCACTGCAGCTCTTCAACTTCGGACGTCTCAACGACTGAGGAAAGCGCCACCCCCTGCTGGATTCGTGAATATCGCCGCAGATTAAGTCTCAAAAAGCGGCCAAAAAATCTGAAAGTCTGCCAAAGTGAAGATTCCGAAGAAATGTATGTATATACTAAACTATATAGTGGTGATTTCTATGGAAGCACGACCGACGAATCCAGTGTTGACCGCACAACTGAAACAACGAATGAGTCCCGGGTACTCTCAACGGAAATAGGACGGCACACACCTACAGTGAGAACAAATTCTCACCAAAAGGTCCCACCCAAACCGCCATCCCATCCGCCGCAAGTTCTTTCAGAACGGAAAGCGCACGCGGGGAAACAAAATCTTCTACAGCTTCTGGTTCATCCCAAAGTGATCCACTATGCACACGAAGGCGTATAGATTGTATCTCATCTCGACGGGCCACGAGAGCAGGAAGGAGAGCATTCCATGACGACGCGGAATGCCTGTCTCGCGGAGCAAGTTGGAACTCCAAGATTTGTAGGTTGGGGACAGCTCTGGATGGGCGTGTTCGCATCAGAATGGTGGATAGCTGTTTGATGAATTGGACCGCTGGGTACATGATGTCCAAACGTGTGAGGGTCGGAACGGCACTCAAAAACTCGTCCAGTAACTCGATATGTGGTTCCATCCGGATCTGTGTACAACCCAAAGCGAGTTTTGTCAGCGGCGGTGAAGATCGTTCCAAAAAGGAGACTAGGTCATCCAAAAGCTTGGGCATATGCGCAAAATCGAGGGACTCGAGTCCCGGGGCGGTGACCATTTGGAAAATTTTGTCGCATCCGCGGTCAGGCCCCGAATCATTGCAAACCTCCAGCCGGCGTAGACGTGGCAAGACGATTGGACCAACTTCGTCACCCCCTGGAATCCCGATATTGAGGGAATAGATAGACAGGTTGACCAAGTTGGGAGAGCGGCGTAGGAGTGGTAGTAGGGTGAACCTTTCGCACACCAAATTACTGCGACTGTCGATGCTCAACGATTGGAGCCGTGGCATCGGCTCCTCCGTGTCTGAGAACGGCACAATCGACAGACTCGTGTCAAGCCGGATGTCGAGACTTTGCAGAAGCCTGCAATGACGCTGGAGGACAGCGCATAACACAGGGTCGAAACCTCGGTAACCATCGAAGCAAATGTCCATGTTCAAGCGCCAAGGCTTATCGCGAACACGTTTGATCCATCCGTCGAGGACGGCTGGAAAACCTCCAGAGCAAGGAAGGACGATATGAATCTTCGTCCAAAGTGCCGTGGTGGATAACGCGATGTCAGTCCACGCATGGCAGACTTGTAGAAGGATGGTTGGGAGGCGGTGGATTGTGCGCAGTGGGAGAAGCTTCAGTGCACTGGAGGAAAATCTTGGATGAGATCTCGAGTGGCAGCCTCGCAATGGGATCCAGGACACCGTTGAGCTGGCGCTGAAGCAGGCTCTTATTGCACTCGAGCCTCTTCAAAACCTGTTTCTGTCGCTCTATCTCGCGGACGCTGCGCCGATCTGCGCTCGGAGCTCTTGACATTGACGTTCCCTTGCCGACGACGTATTATGACTCTTGTTCGCCCCGAAAGCCCATCGTTGACTGAACCATTGGAGGGACATGTGCGAGCGCAAAGTGGAAAAAGCAAAGCGAGTGGTGACGGAAGCACAAAAGGCAGCAAAGAAGCCTTTGATGGCCCTGATGCCATCATCATGCGGCGTTGGGAATGCGGCTTGACTCGAGTACGGCATGGCGGCTTACTCACATCCTTTCTCTCTCAGATTCCATACGAATCCGTTTTGCTGCCACCCGTGTCACCCAGAATCGACGAAGCTGAACGCACACCATCTACTTATTTGTTTCAAAGCGATTCGGGTTCAGTCTTCCCAACCTGCAGGGAAATCGACTAGTAATGAAATTCTCCAAATTCTCCGGACCCGATTACCAGGCAACGTTGAACAAACTCACGACATCGTGGCTTGAACTGAAAATCCTGCAGCCCCTATCCTCGGCGAAACTTTGATCAAAGACGTCATTCATGGGCACGTGCGCCGCCCTTTTTGGACTGGATTCGCAATTGCCTCATTCAGGTTCGCCTCTTGCTCTCTCCCTCCATCATCTCCCGTCTTCATACTTGCCGTCTATACCCTCTCGTCCTTAATCGACCCTCTTAATTTCACCCTTCTCTCGCAATAATGGCCAACACCACCACGGACCGCCCCCTTTCCACCACCACCGTCAGCCACGACGAGGCCGCCCTGAAGAACGCCGCTGCGGCCGAGGCAGCTGCGAAAGAGATTCAGGCTGCTGACCAGGCCGCCGCCGAGTCTCAGAAGCTCGCTGCTGAGAGTACGTCGTCCAAGTCCCCCTGAATACACACTAGACTGATGCGTCGGGCAGCTGAGGCCGTTGCTGTTGGGCAGGCCGGCGAGGTCGAGGCTGCCACGGATGACCTCGCTGCGCAGGAGGAAGAGTCCAAGGACAGCGCTGCTATCCAGTCTGAGATCAAGGCCAAGGAGGCAGCTGTCGCGCTTGCCGAGGCGGCGACTAAGAAGGTACGTTATATTTAGGAGTTTCCCCTGTTCTTTCCGCCGACGCTTGCACTTTTAGGCTGAGGAGAAGGCTGCTGCTGCCAAAGCCAAGGCTGCGTCGAAGGAGCATGCCGCGATCGAGAAGGCCAAAGCCGAGTATGAGAAGGAGGTCGCCCACCTCACCAAGATCGCCGCGCGGAAGAGGGACGACGCCATCAAGCACGCGGGTGAGGACCTGACGAAGGTGCGTTCATGCGTGTTTCCTGACGGCGTCAGCTGATTGTTGCCCATTCAGGCCGTCACCACTGCATCCATCATCCGCCGCAAGGAAGAGTCGACTGCCCAGACGGCTCGGGCCAAGGCCGACGAGAAGGCCGCCAAGAAGCGTCTCGAGGCGGAGAAGATTGCGTGGAAGGAGCGTCAGGCGGCGGAGAAGGATGCCCATGGCGCGTTCAAGAAGGCGGAGAAGCTGGCTACGGCTGACCGCCAGAAGGCAGAGAAGGAGGCCGAGGCGAACCGCAAGGCGGCCATCAAGGCTGCGTTGGCGAAGCGGGACGCTGCCATCAAGGCTGCAGATGCGGAGCACAAGAAGGAGGAGCAGAAGGCGAAAGATGAGGAGGACAAGGTGGATAATGAGTCAGCTGGCGACGATCCCAGCCTCGTTCTTCCCCCGACTACCATCGAGTGGCTTTCTAGCTTCATCGTAAGTGTTTTATCCGTTCGCTGTTCACGATTCTCATCACATCTTTCTCAGTGGGGAAGCAAGCCCGCGAGTACCGCCGCTACCCCGGCCGAGAACTGAGCCGTGGTTGATTCATTTTCGTACTTTGACCCATAGCATTATCCGACGAGCCTTTCACGAGTTACGATTCTGTATACCCTTGATGAATTAATGACCCATTGCGATTCACGGCCGTTATTATTATTATTATTCAACGTTGGCATTGAAACCGGTTCGATCGAACTTGTTGAAAAGTTTCATGTGACCAAAATCCAATTCCGCCTTGTTGTTTCGTTTCGATGTGAAACGCGTGGACTGCGCTAAAAGATAGCTCATTCTTCTTCCGTTCTCGTCTTCTCCCATCCTCCTTCCACCATGGCCTGCGCAATGAACATGCCCCGTTGTTCTCCACTCCTTCCTCCCGAGATGGAACTGGAGATTTTCAAAACCGCCGCCCGGGTTCATCCCGAGACTATCCCCACCCTTTTACGCGTCGCGTACCGCGTTTTGACCTGGTAAGCCTCAGCCTTTTAACTCGTCGTACGTCGTTGATTTGATTTCACCAGGATTGAGCCGCTGCTATACGAAACCCTCGTGATATCCTACCCCACCCTCCCCTCCTTCCGACACGTCCTCGAAACAAAACCTGCGAGTTTCTGGAGCAAGAACGTCCGGAATCTGCTCATCACGGGCAACATTGACGTATCCGACGCGATGCTGGCGTTCTCCGTCCTCTCCGCGTGTACCGACGTGCGTAATTTGGGGGTCTACGTCCCAGAGGATGTCCTTCCGTACATCATCAGGCCAGGCGCGGCAACGGACAAAGGGAGGCTCCAGCGCTTGCACGTCGATGCCCAGACGCCGATTGATTTGCGGTTGCCGGCGTTCATGGGGTTGACGCACCTTACTGTCCCGGATAAATTCGACCTCCAGGAATTCGTCACTGAGCTCCCTGCACTGCCGTCCCTGACGCACCTGCGATTCCGCCGCGCGGCCCATAGGGAGAGCTTGTGCGCTGTTTTGGATGGGTGTGAGAAGCTGGAGGTGCTGGTCATGACGGATGCGAGGTCGAATTGGACTGTTCAGCGAGTTGGTGGGGCGTTGGGGATTGAGGATGTGCGGTTTGTGTTGATGCCGGTGAGGGTTTATGAGCTTATTAATGATTGGGAGGTGGAGACGCGTGGAGGGTGGGATCTTTGGGCGAGGGCGGAGGCGTTTGTTGACAAAAAGCGGAGGGGAGAGATACAGCCTCGTAAGCTGGGGTTCGAGTTTTCTTTTCGAGTCTTGCTCATCGTTTGTGCAGCTTCCCGGTGCTGGATCGTCAAGTCAGATGGCATACCCTGAGTTGCTAGTTGCCGCTCGTTATTGATACCCTAATCTTCCCCATACCATAATCGAGATATCAGTACGTGTTCTGCTTGAAGCGTGTGGTAAAAGGAGAAGAAAAGGCCATCATGATTCCGTTCATTTCGATCAAAGTTCCTTTCACTCTTCGCGGTCATGCCAAACTGGGACACCAGCCTGGCAGTGTCAGTGTGCCCATTCTTCGCGTGCATTCTCATTTTCATCCTCCACTTGACACTCCGCTCTCCACACGTCTCGGCCAAGACCTACTCCCATGCTTCGCCCGATGATGTGATTCAAGTCCGCCGCATTCTCCTCAAGCACTTCCCCCCGGAACTGGCCAATCTCATACTCGACGAGGCTGAATACTGGCCTCGGATCGTCGCTACAAGAAGAGAGCGCGTCATAGTCGATACGGCGCACAGCGAGAACAGTGACGCATCGCTACACTACCTCATCATGCCGCCGATTCCCCCGACGGGCGGCCTGCGCGTCAAGCGCGTGGAATTCTTTTTGATGAGCCACGATCAAGGATGGAGCAATACGCCCGAATTTCATGGTGCAATCTTCACTGTCCACTACCAAGTCTCCGCTGAAGTAGCTTCGTCCAGGGACGTACGAGGGCTCCTTTACCTGGTTCGAAGCGGCCATCTTACGACCGCGATACGAGGAGGATAACCCACCGCAACCCCGTCTCACGCCAGGATGGGCAAATGGCTTCGGGCTCTTTTCAGCTCCTCCGCCTCCTCCTCCTCCATGTCTCACAGATTTCATTCAAATCGAGAACCCCAACGCCGACACCGGCTGTTGGCACATCCAAACCAACCGCTGCGCGCACGGGGAGTCTCTCATCCATTATGTCGTTTGGGGAGTTGGCGGGGTTGCACAACGGCCCCGTCCATGCAACGGGCCTGGGAGCGGGGACGGCAAGGGGTTCATTGACATGCTTGAGTCGGGGGATCGTATTGCTGTTATTGCGAGAGCGAAGGTGTGTGCTCACTTCCACTCTTCGATTCCTCCGCTTGAATTGTCTTTCAGTTTCCGAGATGGGTGAACTTTGTCGACACGGGATATGTTGGTGTATTTTACGCGGTGTAGGCTTGTAATTTACATATGAGGACGGATGGACTAGACGCAACGGACATTGTCGTAGACTTCAGGCTCAAAGACACCCGATATGGACGCAAAGTGATTCAGTTATATTGTCACTTTGCTAGTTGAAACTCGTACATACAGCTTTCGGACTATCTGTGATTTTTTCTTACATAAATACTGTGGTAATTCAAAACGCGGCAAAAGTTCTTTTGTCTGAGCGGCTTGAGGTATCACTCGCGGACGGCCTCAATCGAGCAGGTCGAGCTGAAAGCCAAAGTCAGTATCCCTTCAGCTGCAACAGGGGAATAGAGACGTACCGCCGGTGCAGCACGGCGCACCCGAGAGTCTCCGTGGCGACGTGCCCCAAGGGAGCGGCGGTCCCGAGATTGTGAGCCGTGGCGCCTGGCTTCAATGGTGTCACGACGGTCGCGCGATTCGCCTCTGTTGGGAGAGTCGCCGTGGCGGGGGCTGCGGGACACAATCTAGAGGGAATGAATGTCAGTAAGACCAAAGAGGGAAGCGTGGTTAACAAACCTCGGTGGTGCGACCCCGACGGTCACGGGACTGGGATCCGTGACGGCGAGCCTCGAGAGTGTCACGGCGGTCTCGCGAGTTGGAGCCATGGCGCGGGCTGCGGGTCACGATCTGAGTGTCTAGTGAGAAAATGGGCATCGCCGGATAGATCAAGTCACTAACCTCGCTGCGACCGCGGCGGTCGCGAGACTGAGAACCGTGACGGCGGGACTCGAGCGAGCGTCTGTCTCGAGAGTTGGAGCCGTGACGGCGAGCCTCGAGGGTCGACCGGCGGTCACGCGAGTTGGAGCCGTGACGGCGAGCCTCGAGGGTCGACCGGCGGTCACGCGAGTTGGAGCCATGGCGGCGAGCCTCGAGGGTGTCACGGCGGTCGCGCGAGTTTGACCCGTGGCGCGGGCTGCGAGCTGCGAGCTAGGTCCAAGATTAGCAAAATATATCGGGTGGGTAGTCAGACCACCAACCTCAGTGCGGCCACGACGATCACGAGAGTTGGAGCCGTGCCGACGGGCCTCCAAAGTTGAGCGTCTGTCTCGGGAATTGGAGCCGTGACGACGGGCCTCCAAGGTGGAGCGCCGGTCACGAGAATTCGATCCATGCCGACGGGCCTCGAGATTGTCCCGACGATCCCGAGAGTTGGAGCCATGACGGCGGGCTTCGAGGGTCGAGCGGCGGTCACGCGAGTTTGAGCCGTGACGACGAGCTTCGATGGTGTCCCGACGATCACGAGAATTCGATCCATGGCGGCGAGTCTCCAAAGTTGAGCGTCTGTCTCGGGAATTGGAGCCGTGACGACGGGCCTCCAAGGTGGAGCGCCGGTCACGAGAATTCGACCCATGCCGACGAGCCTCGAGATTGTCCCGACGATCCCGAGAGTTGGAGCCATGACGGCGGGCTTCGAGGGTCGAGCGGCGGTCACGCGAGTTTGAGCCGTGACGACGAGCTTCGATGGTTTCCCGACGATCACGAGAATTCGATCCATGGCGGCGAGTCTCCAAAGTCGAGCGCCTATCGCGGGAATTGGAACCATGACGGCGGGCCTCGAGGGTCGACCGGCGGTCACGCGAGTTGGAGCCGTGACGGCGAGCCTCGAGATTGTCGCGCCGGTCACGAGAGTTGGAACCGTGACGGCGAGCCTCGAGTCCATCACGACGATCGCGAGAGTGCGAGTCTCCATGCTTGCGCACCTCCACCGTGGCACGGCGGTCGTGCGAGTCCCCGCGGTTCTGCGAGTCGCCGTGGCGAGGCGTCCGGCTTGCAATCTACAGAAATAAGAAGATAGGTCAGAAGGCTTGCAAATGCGCGGTAGGACGCTACATACTTCAGGCCGTCTTCCGCGAATAGCATCTCCGAAGCTGCCGACGTCGCTCACGGCGGGCAGCACCTGTGGGGGCATATCAAGTTAGAACGCTCATTTGGTGGGCGTAAGAGGTGGAGGACACCCACAGGTCTCGCAGAAGCAGCCGAAAGGACGGCAGCGAGGACGAAGACGGTGAAGTTCTTGCTGAACAACATATCGAGTAGTTGGTTTGCTTGTTGGGTACTTTGGAGTGTGGTCGGTAGACTGAGGTATTGGGAGGAGCATTGGCCAGCTTTTATACCCGAAATGAAAGAGAAAGACCATCCAAAAACGCTACAGCCAAGACTGCATGATGCGGTGTGGGAGGAGGCCTACACATGTGGATGCTTGACGAGCGTCTTGGCTGTGGGGAGGGTTTGCGGAAGTAATCCACCTCACAAGCATGGACCGGAGGATGTATTCCACGGTGCGCAGGGGCCAAGATGGATACTGCAGCTATTAATGAGGTCGACATCAAGGAGGGCTAAAAAGACACACCTTGGGTGCCAAGATAGGTCGAAAAAAAGCTCGAGCGTGGAAGAGAAGGGGCTCGAAAAGCATATAACCCCGTTGATTGATAGAGGGCGGGAACAGAGGAAAGGCCGGTTCGTGAGTAGGCGTTTCTGGCCCGGAGTGGCACACGACCTTTTATTCATCGTGTTCTTGGTGGATGCCGTATTGGTGTGCTCGACGAGCGCCCAGAGACTGCATCCAAGAGTTTTGTGCTGAATCGGGACTTGTAGCCGCGAGGCTTTGGGGAAAATCGCGTCGAGACTGTTGCTGGGAGGTTTAAACACGGTGGCATTCGCTCCTCGGAAGTTTGAGTGGAGAATGGAGTGTGACGTTCTTGTGTATGTTGGGAAGCAAACGCGAAAAGTGATCCAAACTCGACCAACTTGACCGACGTCTTCCCGCTCCCACCACAACCTCGGTCCTGTACTACGCAATGCCGCCCACTCCACTCCGCCCACTCCACAATGCTGTCCACTGAATCGGCCGCTGATCGAGGATGAGAGCCTGGACCCATGTATCGCACCAAAAAGCTGGCTCTAGCCTCTTGATCAAGCGAGACGCACCCTCGACCATCGGCGCATGCTGTGCTCCCTCCATTCCCCGCGCGGGATCATGTCTCAAGAACCCGCGGAAGCACTATGGTCTCAGACTCGAGAGCTCATAAAAGTGGCCATGGAATGCTCGGAGGTCCTCAGCATCCCCTAGCTCTTACCACCAACACCAACACCCTCCAACACTACTCACCCGCACTTGAAGCAGGATGGTCACTGAAATCTTCGGGTGAGTGGTCGTGACATCATACCTCTTCCTTCCACCAGCTGACCAACAATACCCACAGCTCGCTCGTGGCCGCCGTCTGCGTGAACCTCGCACTATACACTCTCGAGGTCGTCATGGCCTGCCGCTTGTTCCGAGACGAAAAGTCCGAAGCAGGACGCTTGGCCAAATTTGGTGTATCCCTCAATCTCTTCATCGACAGTCTAGCCACAGTCGCTGGATGTGCGTTCTTATACATGGTATGTGTCCACCCAACTCCTATTCCACGAACTCTGGCTCTGATTCCATGCGTAGTTCCAAGGGTGGAGTACGAGAATCCGTTTAACCTCACTTTCTCGCTTGCTGACCACCCATCAGGCAACGACGATACTGAAGTCCAATCGCGCTACTGGCGCGCTATCATCGCGATACTCACGGCTGGAACCGCCGTCTCTGTGATCTCACAGACATTCCTCCTTGGCCGATTTTGGAGAAAGTATGTCTCAAACGCTCCTTTTTGTGCCGTTCTCTAACAGCTTACGGTGCAGCATCCGCCAACATCTCCTGGGCACTGCGTTCGCCGTTACGCTCCTCGTTATGGTACGCTTGGTCTCAGATTGTCATCGCGCAGGCTCCTGTCTGACACGTTCCTCAGGCCGTACTCGCATCCGTAGCGGCTGTCGTCATCTGCGCTTTCTTGCAATGGAACAACTCCCCCATCGTTAACCCATTCATTTGGGTCGCCCTCATTGCGACGTTTGTAGCGGCGCTCGGTATTACTGTGGTCTCTGTCTGCCAGCGCATCGCCATCAGCTCGACCGCTGGGCCCAAGAAGCAGTATGTCCTTCACTATGCCCACTTTATCCCTCCTCTAATATCGGTTACAGTGTTATCACTCGCGGCTGCCGTGCGTTCATCCAGACTGGAATGCCCAGCACGATCCTCGTTCTCCTCGCCCTCGTCGCATGGGCTGTCGGGCGGAAAGGCGACTGTGAGTCTCCATACGTCACATTTCCGATATCTGTGTCCTCATTCCTATTCATAGTCGTTATGGCGCTACTCTTTGTGAATGCGCGTGTCTACTCGTGCACCATGCTCTTCACGTTGCTGTCTCCCGCGCCTATGCGCACGGACCTGTGGCTCCAGGACATGGTGGAGGCTTCGGTGCAGCAGAAGGGGCTCCCCACGCCGGATATCTACCTCAAGAATGAGAAGACGCTGGGCGATATCCCCGAGGTAAGTTCCTTCCTTGACTTTCATCTCTCTTGGGTCCAGGCTGATCTCTTTGTCTAGGAGTCGGACAAGCCCATGCAGGCGGGATGGTACAACATCGACCTCGGATCGACCCTTGGCTCAGACCCTTTTGCGCCCCGCCGCTCTAGCAGTGAGGGGGGGAGGAATCCCGAGACGGGTGCGGTGGTACTGCGTCGGGGGAGCATGTCTAGATTTTTCCAAGTGCCGTTAGACTTGGAGAGGCGGTGATCAAGAGATGAGGACGACGACGTCTAGAATGCTGTATTCATGGGCTCTCTCTATTGTGTATTACTAGTCGTCTTGCAATGCTATCGCGTCACTTGAATCTTACAGCGGCGTTGTCGGTGCTTGTGCGGGCATCAATCCCGATTTGGTTAACCCTCTTTATTGTCTTTCTTCCTCCACACACGCGACTATTGTTCGAACACCTAGAGATCGAGGAAATGAGCCCGCGGATTTGGATCGATTCGAATCTTTTTGTTTCCGTCGAGCTTCTTTGCGTTCTTTTGTCTTTGCCAGGGCGTATGAAAATGGGAGCAGAGGCGCTCAAAAGCACACTGCCCCGCACTCACTGGTATCTGCTCTACTACCTCTCGGGCCCTCTCTAAATCTGGTCATGTCGTACCCCACCGCGTACCCGTCTCCACCGCCGACGACCAACTCGTTGAGCTCCCATCAGCGGACGCAGCTGCGTCGTACGACGCAGAAACTTGGAAGGATTTTGGGCACGACACCTGCGCTTATCGAAGAGTCGGATGAGATGCCTTCGACGCGTGCGTTGCTCTCTTCTTTCCCTTATATCCTCCATTGATATTAACGACTCTGTAGTGCCCTTGCAACTCCAACGCCTCGCAGTCCCTCTGCACGTACAGCTCTCCTCGGTTTACGACGACGGTACCGCGCTCAACAGATACCCATCCCGCTCCTCCTCCGACTCTGATTCTGGGCTCTCCTCCTCTTCCTCGTCGTCGGAATCCCATAGGCGTACGAGATCGGTGCATCAGAACCCAGAGACGTACCCCAAAGTCGAGCGCCCGTTCTTACGTATCGCGGTGGGCGGCAAAAAATCGTCCAAGCGGGATTCGACGATGGCGCACCCACAGTCCCCGCCAGGCTACGACCCGCGCCATACGAGCTTCACGATCCCAGCCTCCCGCGCCCCCGCCTCTTTTAATGCCATCCCTCCACCGCCACCCAGTCCGTACGGAGCGTCAGGTGCAGGTGCAGACCCGTACCACCCCTCCACGACGAGTGCGAGGCGCCACAAGATGGATAGGCTGCGGAGGACTCTGGGCGAAGGCGTGCCTCTCGACCTCGTGTTCCGTGAGGAGGAACAGGTGCAGGAGAGGGAGAGGTACGGCACGCCTATGCCGACCTACCCTCATGGAGCACCACCCCAGGCGCGTCGCCAGAAGAGGGTTCCGGTGCCTTTTGCATGATGCATGCCCTTGCTTTCGAATGACCATGACTCTTGATACACGCCTCTTTCCCTCCTTCGCTCCTTTTGTATCACTCACTCGCTTCACAAAACGATGCCACGACCCACATCCCATACCCCACTACTCACTGTACTGTATTCGTTCCTCTTCCTCATTTGCTGTAAAACTTCTCTCGAGTAGCAGTGCTTCTCCTCTAGTGTATCTATCTTGTACTCTGTGTAGACACGGTCGAATGACAGATGTATTTGCTTGCTTTCTGCAGGAGATGGAGCACTCAACAGTTGTCGAGCTTGCATCGTGGTGGAAGAGGAAATGGCCTTGCTACTTAGCACTCGACATATTACAAAAGGGAGCGCCTGGGAGCAAGCTTCGTCGTTCTCAAGAATTCATTGGAAAGAACACACTTGGTGGATTGCAGAATTGTACATTTGACTTTTGCTACTACATACAGACACTCAGAAAAGGACGAGACCATACGAGGCGCGCAGCGCGTAAACTACTTGTTGAGCTCCGTCTTGGCCTTGCCGGCGGTCTCCTGCGCGTTGCCTGTGAGAATTGAGTTAGCGTGTGCGTAGATGGAATGCGGAAGGAGGGAGGAGCGATGGAAGGAGGGACGCAATGGGAGAAGGGACACGATGGGAGGAGGGTAGAGGAAGAAGAAAGAAGAAAGACACGTACCCGAAGCCTGCTGCGACTTGTCGCCCGTAACAGCGCCAACGACAGAGTCGAATTTGCCTTGGACGCGGTCGGCCGCGCCCTCTGCGTACCCCTTGGCCTTGGCGGCTTTGATCTCGCCCTCGCCCTGTGGAGGATGGTTAGCCATGTTCGTCCACGAGGTAAAGGAGAGGGAAGAGAAGAAAGAAAGAGACACTCACTTTGGCGTGCTCCTCTTTCCCGCTGGTTTGCCACGACGTCGCGCCGGTCGCGTTGCCAATCTGAAGGAAGAGATGAGAAGATGGAGAGACGCGGCGAGAAGGGAGACATACGGCTTCGACGACGTTGCCCTTGACGCTGTGGTACTGGCCGGAGGTCTGGCTAGAGGAGACGTGAGTATGCGTGTGGAAGGGCGAGGAGACGCGTCGTCGTACTTGGGTTCGGACATGGTTATGAGAGGTTGGTTTGGGTGTATGAGGATGAGGAGATGGTGGTGGGAGGGAAGAAAGAGGCGAATGGAGGACGCGTCGAATTTGGGCTGGATTTTATAGGCTGCTCTGGGCGATGACACATTTATTAAATTTTGGCTTTTTGGGTGACAGCCAACAGCGGATGTGAGTAATGTCGGGAAGCGAGGAAAGGGGTTCTTTGGGCTAGAAGATCATCGACGAAACGCCTGCCCCGCGCCTCGACCAGCGTGTTTCTTGATATCTCCACGAGGGACAAGAAATCGCAGGTTCTGAATCGTTTGAATCTTCAACGCGCAGGAGATTCGGAATGCTCCATGTCCGGGATGAAGTTCGGCCTCCAAAATCTTCATTTCCAGTATTCGAATTGCTTTCAAGCCTTCGGATTGTTCGTATCTGGCTTTGCAACCGACGAAAAGCGCCAACTGAGGCCTGAGGACGGTGTGGTGGGCAGTGGTGGGCAGCGTGGCGCCGGCCGGGCAATCAAAAGTGATCCGAATCACTGCCTCTCTTGCTCTCAACCAAACTCCCAACTGGCTTCCGACAATCGGAGTTCTCTCGCCCGTCGGAGCCCTCTCTCTCTCTCCGTCGGATTTTCTTTCACGCCGTTGGAATTCTCATTCAACAGCTTTCCTGCCGCGGCTATCACTCATCTTGTGCATGAACAGCTCCCCGTGACGGCCGCAGCGCCCTGCGCAGTGATCCATTTTCGCTACAAGCCAGTGATCGACTGCGCCTCTCGTACACTGATCACAATCGTTCGCCTCAAAGTATAAAATGTCGCCAATAATCCAAGACTCGTACATCAGCATGAAGTGGACCTCTTTCACCATCGTCTTGCTCTACGCTCTTCTGGGACACTCCCTGGACTTGAACCCCACGAAATTATGCCGAAATATCCCTGGCAGCCAAGGCTACCCCGACGCAGCGGCGTGGGCCCAGTTGAACGCGACGGTAGCTGGGCGTCTGGTCGATGTGGTGCCTTCAGCGAAATTCTGTAATGGAACGTGCTCGGACGCGCAGTGGACGAGCGCTCTGTTTAGGAACACTATTCCTGGAGCTATGGATCAGGTACGCACTGCTTTTTACGAGGAAGTTGAAGGCTGACGAGTGTATAGCCCAATTGGGAGCAGGGATATGATTTAACCCCTCCCTCTCTATGTCTGCGCAACTCCAGCAATACGTGTGGACAAGGCGATGTCCCCCTCTTTTCCGTGGAAGCGGAAACAGTTGAAGACGTCCAGGTCGGCCTAGCATTCTTCCACTGATTCATCCATCCTCACTCACTCTGCAGGCCGCCGTAAAATTCGCCGGCAAATACAATCTCCGCTTGGTCGTCAAATCTTCTGGCCACGACTACCTCGGCCGCTCAACAGCTCCAAACTCCCTCCTCATTCGTACGACTCATCTCAGGAACGTGACTTTCACCGACAACTTTTTCGTTGGGGGCAAGAATCTGGGGTCGGCTGTTACGGCGGGCAGTGGGGTTCCAGCGCAAACTGTCTATCAGGAAGCAGAATCGCAGGGCAAGATCGCGGTTCTTGGGACTGCGGCTACGGTGTGCTTGGCAGGCGGGTATCTCCAAGGCGGGGGTCACTCTGCTTTATCGCCTTTGTTTGGGTTGGCTGTGGACAATGCGCTCGGTATGTGGATATTCTTCACATCTGTCGGGCTGGAAATTGATCGAGACAGAATTCCACGTCGTCGTTGCAACCGGGGAACTTCTCCAAGTCAATAGCGAGTCTCATCCGGACCGTAAGTTACCAATCCAGTTTCCCTTTCTCGACTTATTTCCTCCAGTTTTCTACGCCCTGCGAGGAGGAGGCCCCGGCAGTTGGGGCGTCGTCATCTCAGCCACCGTAAAGACGCGCCCCACCTTCAACGCTACACGCATCATCCCCGTCTTCGTCGCAGCAAACAACACCGCCGCAGCAGCCCTCGCCACCGTCCACGCGGAGCACATATTCGACTTTGACTCCGTGCACGCAGGGCAGTACTTCTACCTCCTCAAAAACTCGACAGACCCCAATGCACCGACGGCCTTTGAATTCATCACCTACTTCCCGAATAATATTACACCGGAGGAAAGCCAGGCGCTGCTCGCGCCGTTCTTGAATGCGTCGCTGGCGATCCCCGGCGTGGAGCTTGTCTCGATGCAGCAGACGTACGCCGATATCAACAGTATATTGTTCTCGCCAGATGATGCTGTCGGTGACAACGAGGTGCTGGGTTCGAGGTTGATCCCAGAGGCGGCGTACCACGATCCGACGAAAGTGGGAGAGGTGTATAAGGAGTTGTTGGATGCTGGGAGTTTACTGTGAGTGGTTCTTTATTTAAACCGCTGCATACAGCTAATCTATGTATCAGGATCTTGGGGCACCTCGTTGCGGGCGGTTCGTTTTCGTTCATCAACACCCACTTTCCACTGAATTATTTCCAGGTCAAGTCGCCAAGAACGCGGATATTTCCTCGGCTGTTAACCCGGCATGGCGTTCAGCCAAGACTCACGTCAGTCTACTTCCCGTCTTTCCTCTCGGTTCGTTACACATGTATTGATCCATCCTTCCAGCTGATCCTCGTAAACCAATGGCCCGACTCGACGCCTCTCTCCGAAATCTCAACCATCCGCAACCAATTCCAAACTCAACAACTTCCCATCCTCGAGAAAATGTCTGGACTCGATGCGGGTTCGTACTCGAACGAGGCAGATGTACTTGAGCCGCACTTCCAGACGACCTTCTTTGGGTCGGCGTCGAATTATGCGAAATTGAGCGCGATCAAGAGCAGGTATGATCCGGGGGATTTGTTCATTGTTGGTGCGGGGGTGGGGAGTGAGCGGTGGGATGAGTGGGGGTTGTGTCGGAGGTGATACAGGGTTAGTTTCCAGGCCATCACTACACTGTAGAGCGATGGCACTTGTCAGTATTTCAGTATCTCATCAAGTCTTGTGGTCTGGGGTGCGACTCGAGTGGGATCATTTGTTGCCGATACCTGGCGGTTCTGACTTTCGGTAGACACCATTCTATTGAAAAGGTACAGGGCCCTGTTCGGGGAGTTTGACTTCTGAATGGTTCAAGTATGGCTGACTCTGAATTCACAGGATTGCGATGTTCAACGTTCAGACTGTGTCATCGGGAGTGTGGATGAATTCAAAAGAAAATCCTGATATAGATAGTACACTGCAAGTACATACAAAGTTGAACACCAGATGCAAAACCATAAAACTGGACTGGGCTTGACACAACCCCACGGAGGAACTTTCTGGTAGAGATGTTATCGAAGGAGTACTAGCTCTAGCAATTCAAGGTACGCACTCAAATTTTGTAATTTTTGGGCATCCACCGTGGCTTACGAGGGCCCCTAGTTAGGAGAGAGCCCTGTTTCCTTGAACGGAGTGCAGCCATCCCTTCCAGCGATATTGAGAAATACCCCATGTTCAACAAGCAGCTCTGCTATGCCAAAGTGGCCAGACTCAGAGGCAAGGTGCAGTGGAGTCAAGCCAAGCTTGTCTGTAGCGTCAACCGATGCCCCATGTCTGACAAGCAGCTTTGCATTGTCAAGGTGGCCATACTTGGAGGCAAGGTGCAGCGGAGTCCAGTGATCCTTCCCCGCAGCATCAACCAATGCCCCATGTTCAACAAGCAGCTTTGCATTGTCAAGGTGGCCATACTCAGAGGCAAGGTGCAGCGGAGTCCAGTCAACCTTCTCTGTAACATCAACCGATGCCCCATGTTCAACAAGCAGCTTTGCATTGTCAAGATGGCCATACCTGGAGGCAAGGTGCAATGGAGTCCAGCCATATTTCTCTGTAGCATCAACTGATGCCCCATGTTCAACAAGCAGCGTTGCAATGTCAAGGTCGCCGTTTGAGGAGGCAAGGTGCAGCGGAGTCCAGCCAAGCTTCTCTGTAGCATCAACCGATGCCCCATGTTCAACAAGCAGCTTTGCATTGTCAAGGTGGCCATACCTGGAGGCAAGGTGCAATGGAGTCCAGCCATATTTCTCTGTAGCATCAACTGATGCCCCATGTTCAACAAGCAGCTTTGCAATGTCAAGGTGGCTGTTTGAGGAGGCAAGGTGCAGCGGAGTCCAGCCATTCTTCTTAGCAACATTGACTGATGCCCCATGTTCAACAAGCAACTTTGCAATGCCAAGATGGCTATACCGAGATGCAAGGTGCAATGGAGTCCAGCCATTCTTCTTAGCAACATTGACTGATGCCCCATGTTCAACAAGCAACTTTGCAATGCCAAGATGGCTATACCGAGATGCAAGGTGCAATGGAGTCCAACCATCCTCCTTAGCAACATTGACTGATGTCCCATGTTCAACAAGCAGCTTTGCAATGCCCAGGTGGCAATACCGGGACACAAGGTGCAGTGGAGTCCAGCCATTATCCTCGGCAACATTGACTGATGCCCCATGTTCAACAAGCAGTTTTGCAATTCCAAGGTAGCTATTCCGGCTTGCAAGGTGTAAAGGCGTCCACCCATTCTTCTCTGCGGTGTCCACTGATGCCCCATGTTCAATGAGTAGGTTTGCAACATCAATGCAGCCATTCCTGCATGCACAGTGCAATGGAGTCTGGTCATCTTTGTCAGCAGCATTGACTGATGCCCCATGTTCAATGAGCAGCTTTGCAACATCAAGGCAGCCATTCTCAGAGGCAAGGTGTAAAGGAGTCTGGCCATCTCTGTCAGCAGCATCAATTGGTGCCCCATGTTCAATGAGCAGCTTTGCAATGCCGAGGTAGCCATATTCAGAGGCAAGGTGCAATGGAGTCTGGCCATCCCTGGCAATGACCTCAACCGGCACCTTTCTATCAACAAGCAAAGCCAACACGCCTCTTTGAAACCCCATTTCTGTGCACATACATATTGGCGGTACAGTGCGGTCATTCCATCTCCATCTCCACCTTCCCTGTAATTTACACAACATAGTGTATTGGGTACTTCCATCTTCAAGCAGATGCATTGTTGTTGGCAGTAGCTGCTCTTGGTCTGTTGCATCACAGTACTGCAGGTGATTGAACCAGTGTTGAGCAGCATATGCTGCAAGTGGGTACTTGACCTTCCTATGCCAAGTCATATAATGGTCATTTTCTGAAAACACAAGCAGATAACGGATGCAAGTTTGTGTGATGAACTGTTGTGAGATACTCTTGCTGAGATCAAGAATGGATGCATGCTCCTCATAAAACTCTTGGGAAATGACATAGTCTCGTACAGAAGAGTGTGCAAAACTGATTAATTCTTGGCCATCCTTGTCAGTGTTTATCACAATGAGGCCATCAAGCATGTTGAAAAGTCTTGAGTTGCCTGACCGTCTTTGAGGGTGATAGACTGATGTTTTGAGATTGGAAAAGTCAAAATTTGCCAGGTCCAAGCGGAAAGCAAGAGCATCTGCAAGCTCCTCTGATGATAGCTCTCTTTCCGAAAACACAAGCCACCGTAGTATGGCCTGAATGAAGACAGATGGCAGTCTTGGTTCCTCCTTTGCGTGTTTTAGAAAGCGGCTGTAGATACTGAACAGATCAGCTGGAAGAACTGCCAGGACCTCATCCCATTCATCTTCCCAACGACAATGACCTAGCTCAATAATGAAGCAAGCTGCCATACGGAACCTACTTGCATACTTAGTTTAAGCCAAGGATCTACATGAATCTGACTTACATTCCATTACTCTGTTTTACAATGTGTTCAGTGACTGCCTTGATATGTTCAACATCATCAGACATTGCCAAAATCTTGCTGTAGACAAAGGATCTTATGTCCTCATATAAGATTGATGCATGCAACTGTATCAAGGGTATGCCCTTGAAGCCTTTCTGAAATTCCTGGCGATGTTGACTTGTGAACAGCAAATGGAGCCCTTTTGTTGAAGAACTGCAAAGTGTTTTCACAAATTCCACAAGAGCTGTCCAATCCTTCTTTTGGCATTCATCCAGTCCATCCAGAACAATGTATGTCTGTCCAAGTCCTCCAATCAAGCTATCAAGGAGTTCTTGGAGATCTTTAATCTGTGGCTGTATTTTTCCTTTTCCCAATGTTTCATGAAATGTTGAAAGAGTCCCGTGTGGAGTGGGTGACATCTCAGAGAGCTGCCAGATAATAGAGCGTAACATAATGGTCAGGCTCTGTCTGTCATTTCTGAAGTCAAAGAAGAAATAGGAGACTGCTTTGCCACTCTTGACAAGATTGTCAGTGAGTGTTGAGCTGTTTGATGTCAGTAGAGATTGTGCCTGACATTGGTGAAGTACCTGAGTACACTTTTCCCAGTTCCAGCTGAAATAGATCAGATATAGTGAGCATTAAAGTAAAGCCAACATACAAATTCCCTGGATCCACAAGCCGCCAGGTGTGTTGGTCCAACTAATGAGTTGATCATGCTGAAGCAGCCAAGTCCCAGTATCCTTATAGCGGAGCTCTTGCAGCTGATACTGTCTGTCCTGTGTATTGGGAGGATTTCCCAACCACTTGTACAAAGCATCATGATGATCAGCTGATCTATACAAAGATGAGACCAAGATCTATGCTGCGAGAAAATGTGAATGACCCTTGGAGACTACTATCACAGCAATGAGTAATCAACTTTGCGGCAATGTTGTCAAAAAACCTTACACATTGACAACGGTGTTTCCTCCAGCACCACCAGTACCCCCTGTTTCATTCCCTGTTCCACCATCACCCCCTGGGCCACCTATAGACACAGATTATGATTCATCAGGATCCCACTCTCTTGGATTTGACACACCATAGACATTCACATTCCCCCCTCCAAGTCGGTGAGTGTCAGACACCATAACCCTGATCTGCAGTTTGGTATCAAGGGGTATAGATAAACAGTGCAGCTCACTGCAAGCCAAGAACTCAGAAAGAGAAAGGTGGTGGTAAGAGTTAAGAAGCCACGAGGATGCCAGCTCGGAGGCACAAATCTGTACAAACTTTCCCATGATTGATCTGGAATGATCAGCTTAGCTGTTCACATGAAGTACACATATTAGATGGGTTGTGCAAAAGCCGCATGAACCGCATGCGGCTCTGTACGGCTTTTTGGCATTGTGCAGAGTAGTGTTGCCGCGGTCCGGTCTTGTTCGGTTCGGGGCTAATTTTTTCGAACCCCGAACCGCACCGGCGGTTCGGTCCGCCCAAATTGCCGAACCCCGCACCGCACCTGGGGTTCGGTCCGCCAGAGGTTCGGTGCGGGGTTCGAACAGGTTCGTCGAGGTTCGAACCTCAATTTTTTTCCCTCGCCTGGAACTCATAGAAATTAACTACAGACCTCTGATATGAACCCATGTTTAATATAATTTGAGTGGAGCGGTGGTGAGCTGCCATACACCAGCAGCTGTGCCATGTTGAAGCAACCCACCACGCACGATGGTGTCCGCGATAGCATACATATGGCCCGTGATGATGGACTCTCTTCCAGCCGGGTATAGATTTGATTTGAACCCACCCAAGGAGACAGCCCCTTTTGTTGCCGACATCAAGATGGTCACTCAGATAACGGTTTGCCGATGCCGCCGAGCCCACAATCAGAGATTTTGGTGCTGATCATCAATGTCAAGCAGCGGCTAGACCCGAACCTGGTCTGTCTATGAATTGTCGATAGACAATTCATAGACAGACTGGTTACGAGTCTAAGCAGCGGCTGATGGGGCCGATGATGCCGGGAATCATTGGTGACTACCACCCGAATGATCAAAACCTGGATTTTGATTGATTTTGGCCATCTGAAGAAGCCAATTCGGGGGAGGTTCGAACAGGTTCGCACCGGTCCGCACCGGTGCAAAATTCTTCAGATGCTCTGAACCTTGAACCGCACCTCAGGTTCGGTGCGGTTCCACCGCCACCCGCCGGACCGCACCTTGGGTCCGGTTCGGGGTTCGCACATGTTCGGATCGGTTCTGAACCGAACATCGGCATCACTAGTGCAGAGCCGCACAAGAAACACGACTGTCGATCACCGGGTGATGAACATCGGATCAATTTGTATCATCCCGCGACTGATTATCAACCTCGCCGGGTGCCGGATCAAATTGGTTGGCCCACAGGGAGCCGCATCTCACATTAATTTGGAGCAGCTCCACCATGACCTCAGCATGGTGTTCAGGCAATTCATCAAGTCTCGCTTCACATGGGCTCCACACTCGCCGTGGGCGAAGGTGGGCCATTATCAGCACTCTCTCGGCATGGTGTGCGGCATCAGAAGCGGTGTACACGAAAATCACCACCCACGAGAAAGCCGCACGCGGCTTTGCACAATGCCATAACAAAGCCGCGCGGCTTTTGCACAACCCATGTATTGTTGGTTGCCCGACATTTATGACTACATATGGGTTACAACTGAATTGAAAGCTGTCCAGGACGGAGCTGCCAACATGACACATAAACAAGAGAAGATAAGTAAATAGGAGCATGTGAGCCATGTCACGTAATTATCCACCCACACAGATCCGGCGAGCGTTGTGGTGGATATGATTTGAAATTTCGGCCAGACCACATAAGTAGCACACAGAACCCGGAGAGGAAGAGTGTGACCGCCGGCGAGGCAGCCGCGGTGTAGTGGAACTTGCCCGTCAAAACGAGGGAAGGAGAGAGGAAGGAAAGGAGGGTGGCCATGGTGATCTCGAAAACATTTGAGTAGAGCTCACGTAGAGCGCGGCAAGCGGGAGGGAGAGCATCGTTGGCTTCCGCTGAAAGATAAAGCACACACACACATCATCACGCAGCCATCCCACCAATAAGAAGAGCTCCGGCGCATCGGTGCATCGAGCTCGGTGCGGGCCGCGAGACTGCATCCAGTAAAATGTAGGTGTAACCCTCAAATATCGAGCAGACATCGCATTAGACTTGCTCAGATTACACAAACGACATGCAAGTCGCCCCCATGGAGCCGTGGTCGAAGGAGATGAGGACGACATCGTGGAGGAGCATACAGTTGGTTTGAATGTAAGGGAAACGGCCTATCCCCTCGCGCCACAGGGTTAAGGATACACGCATGCATGTCAATGGATATAGGGAGAAATCTGCAGACACTATCAGCCAAGATTGAGGGAAGACGGGATGAAATGCACATAAGACTTGCCAACGACGCTCCTAGTCCGCCGGAAGCCAAATACTTGCCGGCGGCGGCGGCGGCAGCGGGAGAGCGGGCTCGCTGTTGGGGCTACAGGAAAGTAACAAGAGGGGAGATACCCAGGGCGGAATTGTGCTGTTAACGGGTGCACCGCTGATAAGCCTCGACAAGTGCGCCAAGGCCGTGTGTGGACATGACTGGTACCGGGGCGGAGCGGGGTCTTGGGCATTGCGTGAAGTGTCGGTCGAGGATAGAGATCCAATGTCGGGCGAGCCAGGGGGAGGCAACAGCGGGCAGGGTATGCTGGTGGTCTTCAGGGATGGGGATACGTGGCGCGGGTCCGGGGATACGCATGGCACGCAAAGACGGTGACAGAGAAACGGGCGTGTGGGAACGCTGCTCGTTATACATGCCCCCGCCGAGCGCAGGATTGAGGGACCCAGAACGCCCAGACGTCGCATGTAGCCGTCCACTCCTTCAATCTTTTCACCCTCGACTTGTGTGTCGGTCTGGGAAAGGACGTGCGGAAGAGGGGTGGGTGTGCCCACGGATTCGACATCCGAGGGACCGGGGAGAGCAGCATCTCGCCATGGCGGGCCGGGAATCTTCGATCGAAGGCAGCAGGACAGGGACGCGCTGGGCGGGCGTGGTGGCTAGGTAGCACTCCAGAGCTCTCTGAGCGTCTCCCTCTCGTCGCCCTGGTGGATGATATTTCACCAAAACCCGTAGACTGGTAGAAGTAGATACGCACGTCGTTACCCTGCTCAGTCACTCAGGCCGTCCAAGCCACTGGGTGTCCGCTTATGATGGTGCGATTGAGAATGCGAAGGGTCGTCAGAGATCGTCTGCTTTGAGCAGACATGGGTCGGCAGTCTTCAGGAATTCTTCGTGCACGTCGCCGAGGAGATAGACAATCGGATGCGGATGGCTCGAGTACGCCGACGCCACGGGGAAAATGAAGGCGGGAGAAAATGGCAGATGTGGCTACAAGACGACAGTGAGCCAACGAATCGGTGTGACAACACCGGTGCATTGCTCTTTGTGTTCACCAAGTCGGTCGAAGACTGAGGATTGAGGGCCTGAGGCAAGTGGCGGCGTGGAAGTGACGGCGCTTTTGATCCGCGATGACACATCCAAGCGCTCCAGACTCAAGCTCAAGCACTTTGGTAGGCTGGACGCCGTGCCCGTGACGGGCACGGCCGTCGTTTTGACGGTGATACAACGGGGACGGTCCGTCGCTCGACGGCCGTCGTCGCATGACCAAAAGGCACTCGGCAGTGTCCAAGCTTGGATGTAAAAATGTGCCCAAGTGGACCACAAGTAAGGTACGTACCTGCACCAGAATGTCCGCGTAAAGCTGAGGCAGTTATGCCTCGTTTTAGGCGTCCGTCGACCCGTCGCCGGCCGTTGTTGACGGAAACGGCCGTCGAAATTACCAGTGAGATGCCCACGGAACGGGTCGGCTTACCCGTCGACGGGAGCCGTACAACCGGCGTGACGGGCACGGCGTCCAGCCCTACACGGTGACTTTGGGCCAATCCTCTGCGCTTTTCTCTGTTGTTCAGACTTGAGCTGAGGAGCCAACCTCTTGGATTTACATGTATCGTCCTGCGCTTATGTCAATCTCTCAAGGGAAATAGTGAATACGACTCGTTCGCGCAATGGGTCGTCTGACTTCTGAAGCCTAGAAACTCATGCTCTTTTGATCCTCGCTGCAAGCACTCTGAACTCAGCACCTCTTGAGATCTCTCCGTTACGAGCGAAGGAGCTTTGCACAGCTCCTGAATAACAGAGGACCGGCTAGCTCGATGCATATTGCCGACGTTTCGCAAGAGCAGCAGGTGAAAGGTATGATTGAGGTGGTGGACAGACATGGGGGTCTCGATGTCGTGCGTGTGCTTTCCAGTCCATGCGGCCGATATGAGCGAGTGCTGATTGAATACCTATAGATGGTGGCCAACGCAGGGATTACTATGGCACGAAAGCCGTCGACACCCATCGCTGAAGGTGCCGTTTCAAGTTCATTGAAAGTGTTTTGAACGCCGGTCTCATTCCACTCCTGGTAGTTTCAGCGGAAGACTGAGACCACACTATTGATGTGAATGCGCGAGACACTTTTATTTGCTACAAGTATGCTAGGTTGCGGACGGTCAAGCAAGGACGAGGAGGACGGATCATTGGTGTTTGTGCAGTTCTCGGGAAGCAAGGTGAGTTGTTCGACTTTCTTAAGACCAACAATGCCAATAGTGTTGTGCTCAAGGAATAGCAACTGACTGGCGGTATACGGCGTCCAAGTTCGCTTTGAGAGCGCATTTGGTCAGCAGGTATGAGAGATCTTTCTAGCAGTCCGCAAGCTTACATCAAACTCCGATCGCAGGCATCACGGCCAACGCATATGCACCTGAGTGGTTGAGCCTCCGATGCGTACGTCCAATTTCTCTTTCCAACTGAATTCGATTTTGGGCCTGCAACCCGATTGGTGCAAAATGCGGGAAAAAATGAAGAGGAGACGTAACAAATTCGAAAGATCGCAAGTGGCCAGAGTTCCTGCGCCAGTTGCTGATCGGCAGCCGCTTGCAGTGGAGGGAAATGTCGCCCCTCAAAGTTATCGGGTAGGCTTTGAAGTCTAGACGTCTATGTATTTTCTCATCCTTTGATCATACTTAGAGTCCCTGAAGATACAGGGCCTCGTCTCGTTCATTGCTTCCCAGGAGTCTCAGTTTATCACCGGTGCGTAGCTTGCAATGCCACTTGTTATTCAGATTTACAACACTTTGGGCGGACAGGACAAAGTGTTAGTCCTCAAGCCTCACATTGCACTTCACTTTTGTTGGACAACAGATTTCAATCAACGGTGGTATCTTTTTCGATTGAGTCCGACCTATGGATGCCCGTCTTCGCCCTGCCTTTTTGGTCTTAGGTTTGTGTTGAAAATTCATGCACCCGTTGCAACACCGTCTTTGAGTTTTAGGTTCTGGTAATCCTCTAAGTGTCATTCGTCCGAGCACTGTGTATAACCTGATTTGTCGTCAAATAATCCAAGTTTATGTGAAAACTTAGTTGAACTCAAACTTTTCAGCAAGTTTCCAAAAGTTTGCATGCAAGTCCGAACATGGGACATTAGTTGAGTACAAATTCAAGGCCGGTGAAGTCATGTTGAAAGTTTGAGTCCTTGGTGGAAGTTTGAGGTCCAACTTTTTCGCACGCATAGTTCAACCTTACAAAAGGGCAGGTATAGGCATCCATGTGTCAGACGGGACATCAGTTTGTCCTGCTGGTGGTCAAGTGGTGGTCTGCGATCGTTGATCCGGAGTGATGGCCACAAATTGATTTCCACCTCCTCGTCCCCGCTTTGCTATAAGAATCAAGCTCCCCATCGGCCTCTCAAGGGAATCGGTGGAAGATGCCTTGTGCATGCACACCCGACTGCAAGAGTATTTTGGCGTCAGTGCGAGCTGTGCTCGATGCCGGTGTCACTTTTCTCCAACACTTCTGGGAATTCGGACTTGCGGCCAAGACCGAGGGCCTGTCAGAGCACCACAAGACAAGTAGAAGGAGTGGCATCAGGAGTGCGCAAAGGAGTAGAGTCGCCCGGATGATCTCAAGAGCAGGAACGCAAGGTTGCCTTGCTTGAGCTCTCGACAAGCTCTGAGTCGATTTGGCTTTAACCATTTATTCTCTTTGAAGAGCCGTAAACCACTGGTCGCTTGTGTCCGTATAGACCTCACGGAGGACCCCTTTGCCGAGGGAACAAATCACCCCATCCCCGTTGGCATCATGTAATTCTGGCACTCACCCGCTTTTACTCTGAGCATTTCTATGGGAGCTGCAAGGAAAGGGACGAAATCGAGAGAGGTTGGAATCACATCTGGATACTGTACACTTGAATTTGACAATGACTAATTGAACTCCGTTATATAATCCTGCTGGGCTCGAACCGAATTGTATGCTGATCTTGTCTGCATTGAGCGCTCGCTTATTCGATACAAGTCATCAATACTGAAACATTCTCCGGCAACTTTTTTGTTGTTCGATTGAATCGAGAACACAACCACGTCCAGCCCTCCGATTTGATCGTTTAGGCGTACCGCATTGTCCCGCATTCTAGTGATATGCCAACCGACCGTCTAAGCGTGAGCTACAACACCAAATACAGATGTGAACTGTACGGCGTCGAAGAGGGAAGGATGGAATGTAAATGCGAGTTGCCTCAACAAGTACAGTGAACCGGCGGCGAACGACGGAGGGACGAGACGAGGGACGAGACGAGGGACGAAGGTAAATCGAAACTGAACTGGCGGCACTGGCTGATACTGGCCGATACTGGACTGGGCTGACTGGTCTTGGTGAACTACATCTGCACACACTGGGGGCAGGAGGAAAGTTGTATTGGTTCTCGAGGCTACAGGCTATATAGCTAGGCGTAGCCGAGAGATTGTAAATCAGAGATAATCAGTGTGTGAATGAATCGAGTAGAATGTAAAGTAGAAGAAAGGAAGTGTCTGGAAAATAATGGCTAAACGAAATACGCGGCGTGAACAATGGATGTGTGGGGATTCAAGTTAGAAAAAGGCAAATTGAAAGAACATGAGGCTGCAGGGACGTGGAGAACGACGAGATGGTGGAATGGTGGCGAGAGATGTGCCTGGAAGAAATGGAACGAACAAGATCCGAACGGGCGCCTTGCGTCGGCGATCTGTTGAATATCCGGAGCTGCGGGCCGGCAGCGCGTGAGCGTGCGCAACACTAGTTCCCTCCTTCTCATCTTTTCAAATTTTAGGAGAGAAAACTCCAGGAAGCTGGGGTCACGAAAGAGGAAGTGTCGGCTGAATTTCGATCGCGTCCGGAAGGCAAGGAATTCTCTCGTCACGGTACTGAAGTGTCGGCGAAAAATTCAACCCGGAGTTTTGTCCGTGTTTGCTGACTCTTGAACTGTGAACCAAAGTTGACCTTGAACCGCCCTCAGGGATCATTGAATACTGTTGAATTTAGCCAGCAACATAGAGGACCTCGGCTTGTACACTCGAACCAGTCCCTCGTTGGTACTTTTTGCGGGGAAGGTATTCTTATTGAAGGTATTCCTGAAATAAGGTGCTGGTCCGAGCCTAGCTTGTACTTTATGTATACACCAACGCTTCGTGCTGAACGTCAACGAACATTGAGAGGCTCGTGTCAAGTTCGCTCGTTCGAGTCGAGTCCGAGCCTTATTTTGGAGTGAGTTTCAACATTTTTTTTTGTAAGGCACCCATCCTCTACATATACAAAATTGAAGCTCTCAGCCTGCCTAGTACCAGTACCTACTACTACCCATCAGCTGGCTATAGCCTGACACTCCGCCTCTCCGTCACAGGGCTTAGGTAGCCTTAGGACGAGTCCGCTGCCGGTCCATCGCTCTGATTTTCGGATTACGATCCGAATTTTATCGAAATGTAGAAAGTGAGTGCATCACGAGAATACTAGCGAGGAAACACTCACGACTTGACACTCGTTCTTCAAGTGACCCTGTTCGATTCAAGGCCTCGGCATTCCAAAGGTGGGACATGCTTACTTTTGTTGTTCGGTCGACTGAAGAGCGTCATCATCTGTTGCAGCGCCGAGTGCCATAATGGATACACCGGCTTTGAGAGGGAGGAGGTCGGTTCGGTCATGGCTTCCGCCTGCAAATAGTTGAGCGTCATGAATGACACAGTACACCGCGACGCACCTTCGGGGAAAATGCCAATGCTCCCGTCGCGGTTCAGGCAGTCATATACGTGTCGGTCCATTTCCTGCTGGTCGACAAACGGCAGTTTGCGGAAATCAACGGCGCCAGCCTCGGTGAATTTATCGGTAATCTTCTCCTCCGTCGTGCTAAACTCTTTCTTGATCTTGAGCTCCGTGTCGGAAATAATCTCCAGCACCTCCGCGGAAGCACTCCCCAGCGATTTAGGCAACATGACTTGCATGCGTGGCTTGAAGTCGGAAGTGAAACGCGTCCCTTCGCCGATGACTTTGCACGGATCGTCGGGGATAGCCGGATGAGACCAGTGCCGGGTTTGGCCGAGTCTGCGGCGCGCTCGACGGGGACTGTAGTGAGAATGAGAGCCTGAGCATGAAGATTGGATCGGCCACATACTGCTGTTAATCAAGCGGGCCCAGAATCCAATGAACTTTCTCGTCATGCTCGAAGCAGCGACGAGGAACTGCACACGACGACCGCTCTCCTTGTACACCTCGAGCCCGAGCAACAGATCCAGGAACTGCAAAAATGACGTCAATTCAAAAGACTGAGACCGCCCAACAAGGACGCACCTGGTTATGGTGCGGAGCGCCGACGAATATGACGGGGCCGTCTTTCGGGATATTGTACGACCCTCTGGACCTTATTTCCCGGAAGAAGATGCCTGTGACAATCCTCCAGAAGAGCATTACAGAGGCATAGGACAAGTCTGAGGTCCGCCGACTTTTTGGAAGACATGGCTGGTCGTTACGGCGGGCGACGCGCGCGAAGAGGTGAGAGTGGTTCGAGAAGGCGCGAGGCTGCGGCGAGAGAAGGACGTTGGGGAGAAGCGGCGGCAAGTGATCACGTCACTCCCCAAACGCCACTGCGCGCTTGACGGGATTCGGATCGATTCGAATCCTTTTGTTTCCGTCAAGCTTCTTTGCGTTCTTTTGTCTTTGGGGCGTATGAGAGGAACCGTTCGATTGGTCTACTTAGATTTTGTCAGAAGCTAGATAGCGCGGCAATGCGCAGACCCTCAGTCGTCGTAAGAGACAAAAGACTGATATATTAAGTACCTAGATAGCGCGGCAATGCGCAGACTACATAGACACTCGTAAGTATGCTAGATACATAAGAAAGAGATAAAGGCACGTACCCCTCAGTCGTCGTAAGAGACAAAAGACTGAGGGACACGTGTCGATGGTGTGGACGTGGGTAAGGAAGTGGAGAAGCCGGGTGTGAAGGCCCGGGGCGGATGATAATCAACTTTTGACACCCCCACTCGACCCCGGCCGTAACCCCATAGCACGACAGAATTTGATATGTTTATCGTGCGGAAGTGCTTTGGTGAAAATGTCAGCCACCATTTCATTTGTGGGATACCACAAGACGATTGCTTCACCCGTTGCGACGAGACCATCGCGAACATAGTGATATTTGCGCTGAATATGCTTTGTTCTAGCGCGGAATTGAGGATCCTTGGTGAGGATGATAGCAGCTCGATTGTCACAGCGAAGTTCTGTGGGATTTTCCTGCTTGTGTCCAATCTCCTCGAAGAAGGAGCGCAACCATGCAAGATGTTGACCTGCATTTGCAAGACCAATGTATTCACTCTCTGTGGAGGACATGGCAACCATGCTTTGGCGTCGACTGGACCATGAGATGGCACCGTTGTTGGAGATGAACACAAATCCAGAGGTGGATTTGGATGTATCTGAATCTCCATTCCAGTCAGCATCAGAATAGCCGTGGAAATGCATGTCTAAACCAACAGCAGACCCGTCGTAGTGTAAAACCCAGTCTCGTGTGCCCTTGAGATATCGCAGGGCACGTTTGAGAAGAGCCCAGTGACAAGCTTTTGGGTTTGCACTATAGCGTCCAACCATCCCAGTGATATGTGCAAGGTCAGAACGGGTTCCAAGCATTGCCCACATGAGCATGCCTACCACACTTTGATATGAGAGGACAGGACCATCGGCACGGAAGGACATGTGTGTAACTGTGCGGTCATTATCTGGGTCAGTCTCAGAGGTGTTGGTATTGGTAGCCATAGGTGTTCTGACGGGGTCACAGTCAGACATTCCACATCGCGCCAAGACAGAGTCAATATACTGGTGTTGAGAGAGTGAAAGTGTACGCTTCTTGCGATCCCGATGGATGTTCAATCCCAGGATTTGCTTTGCAGGGCCCAAGTCTCGCATTTTGTATGATTGTCTGAGTTTCTCCTTGATACGATCCATGAACTGGCGTGAAGTACCAGCAAGAAGGAGATCATCAACGTAGACAACTAAGAAGCAGAGCTGTTTGCCTTCTTTGTAGACGTAGAGGCAGGTTTCAGAGGAACAGCGAGTAAAATTCATCTGGCGAAGAGTTTTGTCCAGAGTCCGGTTCCAGGCACGTCCAGACTGGTGTAAACCATATACAGAACGATTTAGCTTCCAGCAGTAACCCGAGGTGATTGAGACGCAGGATGGAGGCATCATGTAGACATCCTCTTCAAGCTCACCGTTGAGATAGGCGGTTGAAACATCCATTTGATCAAGCTCCAAGTCATACTTAGCTGCTAGTGCACAAATGATGCGAATAGATTCCAAATTTGCCACAGGGGCAAAAACCTCTTGGTAATCTATGCCTGCACGCTGAGTGAAGCCTCGAGCAACAATTCGAACTTTATAGCGCTCAATCTCTCCAGCCGCATTGAATTTGACTTTCAACACTGGCTTAGATGTTATTGGGGTGACACCTTCTGGAATGGAAACCAATTCATAGACTTTGTTTGCAATGAAGCTCGCTAGTTCTTCATCCAGTCCAGCCTGCCATTTATCCGCATCAGGTCCATTCATCGCCTCATCCCAGCTTTTGGGGATGTGGGAATCAACACCATCACGAGCTAAGCCAGCAAAGAACTCTATGTCTTCAGGATCAACCACAACATATGTTCCGTCCTCTTCCTCAATCAATTCAAGATGTTGGGGCTGAGGTGGAGTAGAGGGAGACTGAGCATCTGTTTCCTGTTCTGGGGTTGATGCTGGTTTGGACCGAAGTTGCTGTGGCTTTGCAGCTGCTTGCTCATAGACGGCATTTGGGTGAGTAGCCGCAGTGCGCTCTCGACTTGTACGTCTGGGAAGTAACTGAGGGACATCTGGCAGAGAAGGTTGTGGTCTAGGATGAGTTTCTGAGCGTGGAGGATCAAGTCGTACACCACCAACTCAGCGCAATGGTGGCCCGGATGGTGCAGAGATTGATTCCTGTTTCACGGACTGAGAATCTGAAGCCCCCACTGGGGAAGAAGTCTGAGGTACCCCCACTGAGATTGATGATTGCATATTTCCTGGAGCTACAGGAATTTTGACAATTTCATCAGAATCATCAGTGTCAAAGTAAGGGGTGTTACTTTGTTTGAGACCCTGGGCAAAGGTCTCGAAATCTGCTGTATGCTGCAGGCGTGGTTCAGAGGGATCTTGAACTTCCTGAGGAGCAGGTGAGCTCTCATTGAATTTGACATGTCTAGCAGTGATAATTTTTCCGCTGTCAAGATCCAAGAGATCATATGCAGCTTTTCCTTCATGATATGCAATGAAGACGGTACGCTTGGCATGATTTGCAAATTTGCCTTTGCGTTTCTTCTTTGGGATAAGAGGATAGGCTGGGCAACCAAATGGATGCATGTGATTGATATTCACAGGACGATCATAGGCACTTTCATAGGGAGTTTTCCCATTCTGTGCACTGGCAGGAGAACGAGCAACAGTGTAGACAGCATGAGACATTGCAAGGTCCCAATATTTTCGTGGGAGATGGGAAGCAGCTAGATTGGTAATAGAGCGAGTAACAAGAGTTTGATTCATTCGCTCAGCCATGCCGTTCTGCTCTTCTGTGTATGGGGCAGTGGTTTCATGTATGATACCACGTTGACGAAAATCATCCTCCATTTCTTTCGATGTAAATTCGCCCCCACCATCAGTTCTAGTGAAACGGTTCCATCCAGCACAGAATTCCCAGTGTCCTATGTGTGTTTGAAAATGCCGCTCTACAAAGTGACGCCACTCCTTGAGTTTTTTATAAACTTGGGACTTCTTGCGAGCAAAGAGAACCCAGGGCAATGATGTAGCATGGTCCACAATCACAATCCAATAGTGATAGCCGTTCACACTTTGGGGACTGACAGGTCCTCCGACATCTGTTGAAATAATATCTAGAGGTCCACGTGCAACAGTTCTGCTACGCTCAAAAGGCAATTTCTTCATTTTTCCCAAAGCACAAGGTTCGCAAAATTCTGGGACCCCTGTGAGTGAAGTGATTCCTGGTAGTTGACGACTTCGAAACATATGACGAAGGCTCTCGAAATTTGTATGCCCTAATCTCCTATGCAAGTCATTGATGTCTATGGCATGCAGCGCCCTTGGGTCAGTTCCGAGGGGCTCACACTGTACACGGTAGAGACCATGCTTATGTGTGGCTTCCAGGGCAATGTCCTTGGTCTCATCATGCTCAACAGTGCAGTGGTTTCCTACAAAATGAGAGCCAAGTTTCTTTGCAGCCAGTTGGTGGACTGAAATCAGAGTAACTGTGAATGCTGGGACCAAAAGTGCATTTTCAATTGAAAGTTCAACCATTCCACGTTTGGTTTTGCAGGATAGACGCATGGTACCTGTTGCAATAGCTTCGCATGAAGAATTATCACCAAGGCGTACATTTCTTGGAGGATCAAGACGGCGTAGAGAGGACATGTCGAAGTATTTCACATTCCCAGTCATTGTGCAGGAAGCACCAGAGTCAATGAGAACATAACGGCGGCCAGTAGAGTCCTTGACCTGAAGATGGCCATTTGAGTCACGTGCAACATAAGCAGAAATCTTCTTGTATAGAGCAGAGGAAACATAAGCTACGTTTGCTTCATTGTCTGAATCCGATTCCCCATCATTTGCTGGATTAGCCTGCTCATCCCTGGCTTTAGCCTTGCTCTTCCCACGCTTCTGTTTGCCCTGTTCCTTTCGATTCCTCTCTGCTGCCTTGATAGCATGGCAATCGGCTGTGTTATGTGTGTTTGATTTGTGGAACACACAGTAACGTTCCGAGGCTGCATTGGCTTTAGCAGAGGTGGTGTCTGAATCACTAGAATTTTCCTCGATGGGATCTGCGTGGGCTAGAAGCTTGGTTTCAACATCATCCAGAGCCAGTTTGGCTCCAGCAGCTACAGAGCCAGTGATAGAGGATTTGAGAGCTTTGAAAGTCACAGTGTCTGGAAGAGTGAGGAGAAGCTGTAAAGGCTGCAAGTCTGCATCCAAGGAGTATCCAAGGGAGTCAAGCCGGTCGAGCATGTTTCTGAACCGCTCGAGGTGCTTGTCCATGACCGTTAGAGTCACATTGTCCTGTCCCTCCTCCAAATGAAGTTTCAACTTCTGCAGCTGTAAAAGTGTGCTGAAAGCTATCTCTGTTTTGTTTGCTTTGGAAAAATCCCCCTTGAGAGCATCCCACAGAGCTTTGGACGCTGTATGGGTCTTGTACTTTGGGATGAGGGATTTGGCTAGACGAAGACGGATATGACCAAGGGCACGACTGTCCCTCTCCTCGAAGGTGTCACGGAGCGGGACTGTGAGAGTAGTGCTAGCAGTACTGGCAGTGGCAGCAGCAGCAGGGGGTTGGCCATGTTGTACAACAGACCATAAGCCCTTCTCGCGGAGCTCCGACTCTACCTGGATTTCCCAGTCAGGCCAGTCACGCGCGGTGCGGAGCGCCGTCTGATCCTTATCACGGGAAGCCATGATAGTTATCGATAAGAGTGCGAGTAGGTGTGTAGGATGTGGGGGAGAGGGAGTAGTGTGTCCTGCGAGGAGCACTTGAGTCTTGAAAGCCTGAGGGTGCTTGAGAGGTAGTCCGGCAGCTAGAAAGCACCGGGGCCCATAACCTGTCAGAAGCTAGATAGCGCGGCAATGCGCAGACCCTCAGTCGTCGTAAGAGACAAAAGACTGATATATTAAGTACCTAGATAGCGCGGCAATGCGCAGACTACATAGACACTCGTAAGTATGCTAGATACATAAGAAAGAGATAAAGGCACGTACCCCTCAGTCGTCGTAAGAGACAAAAGACTGAGGGACACGTGTCGATGGTGTGGACGTGGGTAAGGAAGTGGAGAAGCCGGGTGTGAAGGCCCGGGGCGGATGATAATCAACTTTTGACAGATTTCCCCGAAAGGATGACAGCCCTGACATGCCGCCAGCCGACCGACCGTGCCTCCGCTCTTGGCTCCTCTTGGTGATTGCCTTGGTCCCTCTCCGGCGGTGTCTTCTGATCCTCCCGTTCGGTACCAGCAGCTAGGGCTCGGAACTGGGTTAATGCCGTTCAGCTCTGTCAACTGACGTCGCGGTACGCGTTGTATTCTCTTCAAACTACTCAACTGGCAGACTGCAACGGCCACAGATTGCTTCTCCCTCCCCTCTTCAACAAGTGTGTGGTTGAGAATGTGCTAAAAGCTGGTCAACGGCTCCGATCAAATATTGATCCTCACTCGGCAAAGCTCAAACAAGAAATCTTTGCATTAGGGCCACCAAGCAACGTGAAATCTGCGGCCAAGCTGGAATGGAGCACATTGTTGGGACATTGAGTCGAGAGGCAGCAGCCTCCGGGCTGCCGAGACACCGCCGTGTGCATAGAAGTATTGGCCGAGGTACCTGTATCACTCAAGTTCGGATATCGGCTGTTCCGTCCCGGATCATCACTCTCGGGGATATCTAATTAGACCAATCGAACTATGACTCGGCGTATGACAGCTGTTGGCAAAATTGTAGGCCACTCCAAAAAATCTTGACACTCGGATTTCTGCACAAAGGAGGTAATGTTGGACAGATGCTGGAGCCAAGGCAGCATCGACGGTGGGGATTTGTGGAGCAAAGTGACATAGGTGCGTTCAAAGTTGACGATGAGAACCCGGTGTGGAATCCGTTGTGGATTTCACACCGGATTTTGCTCACCGGGTTTTTTGCTCACCGACTTTTTATCCGGTGAGCGAAATCCGTTGTGGCCAAAACCCGTTGTGATGGGTTGCTGCCGAGTTCCTGCATCGGTAATCACCGGATCAGCGGGTAGTGCTTCTTAGCCGCCGTCAAACCAGCCATCACAACGGGTTTCAACTTTGAACGCACCATCGAAAAAACCCGGTGCGACACTCGTTGTGGAAACCCAAAACCCGTTGCACAACCCGTTGCACACCGGGTGAAAATTTAACTTTGAACGCACCTATTCGCTGAGGTAGCCGAGATATCACGAAAATTTGGGCTCGGCCTACAATTTTGCCAACAGCTGGAAAATGGATGTCGAGACGCTCAAAAGAAAGCACGAAGGCACTGTCTCTGCCATCATCTGCAGTACTGCCTCTGTCCTACCTCTCGGACCCTCTCTAGATCTGGTCATGTCGTACCCCACTGCGTACCCGTCTCCACCGCCGCCGACGACCAACTCGTTGAGCTCCCATCAGCGGACGCAGCTGCGTCGTACGACGCAGAAACTTGGAAGGATTTTGGGCACGACACCTGCGCTTATCGAGGAGTCGGATGAGATGCCTTCCACGCGTGCGTTGCTCTCTTTTTTCTTCTACATTATGCATTAAATATTAACGACTCTGTAGTCCCATTGCAACTCCAACGCCTCGCAGTTCCTCTGCACGTACAGCTCTCCTCGGTCTACGACGACGGTACCGCGCTCAACCGATACCCATCCCGTTCCTCCTCCGACTCTGACTCTGGGCTATCCTCCTCTTCCTCGTCGTCGGATTCACATCGACGAACGAGATCAGTCCATCAGAACCCAGAGACGTACCCCAAAGTCGAGCGCCCGTTCTTGCGTATCGCGGTGGGCGGCAAAAAGTCGTCCAAGCGGGATTCGACACCACAGTCCCCGCCAGGCTACGACCCGCGCCATACGAGCTTCACGATCCCAGCCTCCCGCGCCCCCGCCTCTTTCAATGCCATCCCTCCGCCTCCTCCCAGCCCATACGGAGTCTCAGCTGCAGACCCGTACCACCCCTCCACGACGAGTGCGAGGCGCCACAAGATGGATAGGCTGCGGAGGACACTGGGCGAAGGCGTGCCTCTAGACCTTGTGTTCCGTGAGGAGGAACAGGTGCAGGAGAGGGAGCGGTACGGCACGCCTATGCCACCGGCCTACCCTCATGGAGCCCCTCCCCAGGCGCGTCGCCAGAAGAGGGTTCCGGTGCCTTTTGCATGATGCATGAGCGCTATGCCACTCGCCTTCTTTCGAACGACCACTGACGGTTGATATACGACTTGTACTTTCCTCTTTCCTTCCTTCACTCCTTTTGTATCACTCACTCGCTTCACAAAACGATGCCACGACCCACATCCCATACCCCACTACTCACTGTACTGTATTCGTTCCGCCTCTTCCTCATTTGCTGCTGTACAACTTCTCTCGAGTAGCAGTGCTTCTCCTCTAGTGTATCTATCTTGTACTTTGTGTAGACACGGTCGAATGACAGATGTATTTGCTTGCCCTCGATTCCATAAGAAAAACGCTTGCCAGTGGTGGATTGCAGAATTTGTACATTTGACTTTGCTACTACAGACAGACATTCAGAAGAAGACGAGACCATACGAGGCGCGCAGCGAGTAGACTACTTGTTGAGCTCCGTCTTGGCCTTGCCGGCGGTCTCCTGCGCGTTGCCTGTGAGAATGAGTTAGCGGGTGCGTTGCGAAAGAAGGGAGGAGCGAGGTGGAGGAAGACGTGTCGAGAGGAGGGGAGAGGGAGAGGGGGAGGAGAGGGGGAGGATGAAGAAAGAAGAAAGACACGTACCCGAAGCCTGCTGCGACTTGTCGCCCGTAATCGCGCCAACGACAGCGTCGTATTTGCCTGCGACGCGGTCGCTCACGCCCTCGGCGTAGTCCTTGGCTTGCGCGGCTTTTTGCTCTGCCTCGCCCTGTGGAGGATGGTTAGCCTTGCTCATCGACAGAGAGGAGAGGGAGGGGAGGGAGGGATAGTAGGAAAGGATGGGATAGTAGGAAAGGAAAGGAAGGAAGAGAGCGGAGAGGAGGAAAGGGAGGAAAGAAAGAGACACTCACTTTGGCGTGTTCCTCTTTCCCGCTGGTCTGCCACGACGTCGCGCCAGTCGCGTTGCCAATCTGAAGAAACATAAGAAGGTAGAGACGCGGCGAGGAGGGAGACGTACAGCTTCGACGAGGTTGCCCTTGACGCTGTGGTACTGGCCGGAGGTCTGGCTGGAGGATGGGTCAGTATGGGCGTGGAAGGACGAGAAGACGCGTCGTCGTACTTGGGTTCGGACATGTTGATTTGGGTTTGGGTGGATGAGGAGATGGTGGTGGGAGAGAAGAAAGAGGCGAATGGAGGACGCGTCGAATTTGGGCTGGATTTTATAGGCTGCTCTGGGCGATGACACATTTATTAAATTTTGGCTTTTTGGGTGACAGCCAACAGCGGATGTGAGTAATGTCGGGAAGCGAGGAAAGGGGTTCTTTTGGGCTAGAAGATCTTCGACGAAACGCTTCTTGGACACGCCCTGCGCCTCGACCAGAGTCTTTCCACAAGGGACCAGATATCGCAGGTTCTGAATCGTTCGAATCTTCGACGCGCAGGAGATTCGGAGTGCTCTCTGTCCTGGGATGAAGTTCGGCCTCAAAAATCTTCATTTGCAGCCTTCGGATTGTTCGTAGCTTTCAAATATCTTGCTTTGAAACCGACGAAGAGGGCCAACTGGCCTGAGGCCTGAGGACGGTGTGGTGGGCAGTGGTCGCCGGCCGTGCAATCAAAAGTGATCCGAATCACTGCCTCTCTTGCTCTCAACCAAACTCCCAACTGGCTTCCGACAATCGGAGTTCTCTCGCCGTCGGAATTTTCTCTCTCCGTCGGATTTTCTTTCACGCCGTTGGAATTCTCATTCAACAGCTTTCCTGCCGCGGCTATCACTCATCTTGTGCATGAACAGCTCCGCGTGACGGCCGCAGTGCCCTGCGCAGTAATCCATTTTCGCTACAAGCCAGTGACCGACTGCGCCTCTCGTACACTGATCACAATCGTTCGCCTCAAAGTATAAAATGTCGCCAATAATCCAAGACTCGTACATCAGCATGAAGTGGACCTCTTTCACCATCGTCTTGCTCTACGCTCTTCTGGGACACTCCCTGGACTTGAACCCCACGAAATTATGCCGAAATATCCCTGGCAGCCAAGGCTACCCCGACGCAGCGGCGTGGGCCCAGTTGAACGCGACGGTAGCTGGGCGTCTGGTCGATGTGGTGCCTTCAGCGAAGTTCTGTGCTGGAACGTGCTCGGACGCGCAGTGGACGAGCGCTCTGTTTAGGAACACTATTCCTGGAGCTATGGATCAGGTACGCACTGCTTTTTACGAGGAAATTGAAGACTGACGAGTGTATAGCCCAATTGGGAGCAGGGATATGATTTAACCCCTCCCTCTCTATGTCTGCGCAACTCCAGCAATACGTGTGGACAAGGCGATGTCCCCCTCTACTCCGTGGAAGCTGAAACAGTTGAAGACGTCCAGGTCGGCCTAGCATTCTTCCATTGATTCATCCATCCTCACTCACACTGCAGGCCGCCGTGAAATTCGCCAGCAAGTACAATCTCCGCTTGGTCGTCAAATCCTCTGGCCACGACTACCTCGGCCGCTCAACAGCTCCAAACTCCCTCCTCATCCGTACGACTCATCTCAGAAACGTCACTTTCACCGACAACTTTTTCGTTGGGGGCAAGAATCTGGGGTCGGCTGTTACTGTGGGCAGCGGGGTTCCAGCGCAAACGGTGTATCAGGAAGCAGAATCGCAGGGCAAGATCGCGGTTCTTGGGACTGCTGCTACGGTATGCTTGGCAGGCGGGTATCTCCAAGGCGGCGGTCACTCTGCTTTATCGCCTTCGTTTGGTTTGGCTGCGGACAATGCGCTCGGTATGTGGATATTCTTCACAGGTGTCGGGCTGGAAATTGATCGAGACAGAATTCCACGTCGTCGTTGCAAGTGGGGAGCTTCTCCAAGTCAATAGCGAGTCTCATCCGGACCGTAAGTCACCAATCCAGTTTCTCTTTCTCGACTTATTTCCTCCAGTTTTCTACGCCCTGCGAGGAGGAGGCCCCGGCAGTTGGGGCGTCGTCATCTCAGCCACCGTAAAGACGCGCCCCACCTTCAACGCTACACGCATCATCCCCGTCTTCGTCGCAGCAAAAAACACCGCCGCAGCAGCCCTCGCCACCGTCCACGCGGAACACATATTCGACTTTGATTCCGTGCACGCGGGGCAGTACTTTTACCTCCTCAAAAACTCGACAGACCCCAATGCACCGACGGTTTTTGAATTTATCACCTACTTCCCGAATAATATCACACCGGAGCAAAGCCAGGTGCTGCTCGCCCCGTTCTTGAACGCGTCGCTGGCGATCCCCGGCGTGGAGCTTTTGTCGATGCAGCAGACGTATGCCGATATCAACAGTATATTGTTCTCGCCAGATGATGCTGTCGGTGACAACGAGGTGCTGGGTTCGAGGTTGATCCCAGAGGCGGCGTACCACGATCCGACGAAAGTGGGAGAGGTGTATAAGGAGTTGTTGGATACAGGGAGTTTACTGTGAGTCGTTCTTTATTTAAACTGCTGCATACAGCTAATCTATGGACATATTAGGATTTTGGGGCACCTCGTTGCGGGCGGTTCGTTGCCTTTTATCAACACCCACCTTTTATTGACTAGTTTCCAGGTCAAGTCGCCAAGAACGCGGATATCTCGTCCGCTGTTAACCCTGCATGGCGTTCGGCCAAGACTCACGTCAGTCTTACCTTCGTCTTGTCTTTCAACTGCGAGATATTGATTAATTCCTCCTCCCAGCTGATCCTCGTAAACCAATGGACCGACTCGACGCCTCTCTCCGAAATCTCAACCATCCGCAAACGATTCCAAACTCAACAACTTCCCATCCTCGAGAAAATGTCTGGAGCTGATGCGGGGTCGTACTCGAACGAGGCGGATGTACTTGAGCCGCACTTCCAGACGACGTTCTTTGGGCCGGTGTCGAATTATGCGAAATTGAGCGTGATTAAGAGTAGGTATGATCCAGCGGATTTGTTCATTGTTGGTGCGGGGGTGGGGAGTGAGCGGTGGGATGAATGGGGGTTGTGTCGGAAGTGATATAGGGTTGGTTCCAGCCTGTCACTACACTGTAAAGCGATGGCAATTGTCAGTATTTCAGTATCTCATCAAGTCCTGTGGTCTGGGGGGTGACTCAAGTGGGATCATTCATCGGTGATACCTAGCGGTTCCGACTTTCAGTAGACAACATCCTAGTGAAATAGTACAGTACCATGTTCGGGGGTTGAACTTGTGTGAATGTTTAATGGTTCAAGTATGGCTGAATCTGAATTCACAGGATTGCGATCTTCAACGTTCAGAGCATCTTATGTCTCACCGGAAGTGTGGATAAATTCAAAAGAAAATACTGATATAGATAGTACACTGCAAGTACATACAGAGTTGAAAGCTGAACCCCAGATGCAAAACCATAAAACTGGACTTTCTGGTGGAGATGTTATCGAAGGAGTACTAGCTCTAGCAATTCAAGGTGTGCACGCATATGTTCTGATTTTGGGGGGCATCCACTGTGGCTTATGAGGGCCCATTTCTATCCACTCTAGTTAGAAGGGAGCCCCTTAAACGGAGTGCAGCGATCCTTTCCAGCAATATTGACGAATGCCCCATGTTCAAGGAGCAGCTTTGCTATGCCAAGGTGGCCATACTGGGATGCAAGGTAGAGCGGAGTCAAGTTGTCCTTTCCAGCAACATTGACTGATGCCCCATGTTCAACAAGCAGCTTTGCAACATCAAGGCGGCCATACCCGGACGCAAGGTGCAGCGGAGTCCAGCCATCATCCTGAGCAACATTGACTGATGCCCCATGTTCAACAAGCAACTTTGCAACATCAAGGCGGCCATACCAGGACACAAGGTGCAGCGGAGTCCAGCCAGCATCCTGAGCAACATTGACTGATGCCCCATGTTCAACAAGCAGCTTTGCAATGTCAAGGTGGCCATACCGGGACACAAGGTGCAGCGGAGTCCAGCCATCATCGTTAGCAACATTGACTGATGCCCCATGTTCAACAAGCAGCTTTGCAATGTCAAGGTGGCCATGCCGGGACACAAGGTGCAGCGGAGTCCAGCCATCATCCTGAGCAACATTCACTGATGCCCCATGTTCAACAAGCAGCTTTGCAATGTCAAGATGGCCATACCACAAGGCAAGCTGCAATGGAGTCTGGCCATTCTCCTCAGCAGCATCAACTGATGCCCCATGTCCAACAAGCAGCTGTGTAATGTCAAGATGGCCATACTGGGACACAAGGTGCAGCGGAGTCCTGCCATAATTGTTAGCAACATTGACTGATGCCCCATGCTCAATGAGCAGCTTTGCAACATCAAGGTGGCCATTCTCGGAGACGTGGTGCAGTGCAGTCCAGCCATCTCCTTCGGCAGCATCAACTGGTGCTCCATGTTCAATGAGCAGCTTTGCAACATCAAGGTGGCCATTCGTGGAGACGTGGTGCAGTGCAGTCCAGCCATCTCCTTCAGCAGCATCAACTGGTGCTCTGGCATGTTCAATGAGCATCTTTGCAATATCAAGGTGACCATATCGGGAGGCAAGGTGCAGCGGAGTCAAGCCATCATCCTTAGAAACATTCACTGATGCCCCATGTTCAACAAGCAGCTTTGCAATGGCAAGGTGGCCATACTCGGAGGCAAGGTGCAGCGGAGTCCAGCCAAGATTCTCTGTAGCATCAACTGATGCCCCATGTTCAACAAGCAGCTTTGCAATACCAAGGTGGCCATACTGAGATGCAAGGTGGAGCAGAGTCCAACCATCCTCCTTAGCAACATTGACTGATGCCCCATGTTCAACAAGCAGCTTTACAATGTCAAGATGGCCATATTGGGATGCAAGGTGCAGAGGAGTCCACCTATCTTTGTCTGTAGTGTCAACCGATGATGCCCCATGTTCAATAAGCAGCTTAGCAATGCCAAGGTGGCCATTTGCAGAGGCAAGGTGCAGCGGAGTCCAGCCATCATTCCCCGTAGTGTCAACCAATGCTCCATGTTCAATAAGCAGCTTAGCAATGCCAGGGTGGCCATTTGCAGAGGCAAGGTGCAACGGAGTCCAGCCATCCTGCTTAGCAACATCCACTGATGCCCCGTGTTGAACAAGCAGCTTTGCAATGTCAAGGTGGCCATAGTAGGACACAAGGTGCAGCAGAGTCCAGCCAAGCTTCTCTGTAGCATCAACCGATGCCCCATGTTCAACAAGCAGCTTTGCAATGTCAAGGTGGCGATACTGGGATGCAAGGTGGAGTGGAGTCCAGCCGTCTTTTCCAGCGACATTGACTGATGCCCCATGTTCAACAAGCAGCTCTGTAATATCAAGGCGGGAATATCGGGAGGCAAGGTGCAGTGGAGTCCAGCTATCCTTTCCTGGAGCATCAACTAATGCCCCATGTCCAACAAGCAGCTTTGCAATATCAAGGTGACCGTATCGGGAGGCAAGGTGCAGCGGAGTCCAGCCATTTTCTGCTGTAGTGTCAACTGATGCCCCATGTTCAACAAGGAGCTTTGCATTGTCAAGGTGGCCATACTCGGAGGCAAGGTGCAGCGGAGTCCAGGCATCCTTCTTTGTGACATCAACCGATGCCCCATGTTCAACAAGCAGCCTTGCTACACCAAGGTGACCATCCCGGGACACAAGGTGCAGTGGAGTCACGCCATTCTCCTTAGCAGCATCAACCGATGCCCCATGTTCAACAAGCAGCTTTGCAATGTCAAGGTGGCCATATCGGGAGGCAAGGTGTAGCGGAGTCCAGGTATCCGTCTTTGTAGCATCAACCGATGCCCCATGTTCAACAAGCAGCTTTGCAATGTCAAGGCTGCCATACCGGGACACAAGGTGGAGTGGAGTCACGCCATTCTCCTTAGCAGCATCAACTGATGCCCCATGTCCAACAAGCAGCTTTGCAATGTCAAGGTGACCATATCGGGAGGCAAGGTGCAGCGGAGTCCAGTCATCATCCTTGGCAACATTCACTGATGCCCCATGTTCAACAAGCAGCTTTGCAATGTCAAGATGGCCATACCGGGCCACAAGATGCAGCGAAGTCAAGCCATCATCCTTGGCAACATTCACTGATGCCCCATGTTCAACAAGCAGCTTTGCAATGTCAAGATGGCCATACCACAAGGCAAGCTGCAATGGAGTCTGGCCATTCTCCTCAGCAGCATCAACTGATGCCCCATGTCCAACAAGCAGCTGTGTAATGTCAAGATGGCCATACTGGGACACAAGGTGCAGCGGAGTCCTGCCATCATTGTTAGCAACATTGACTGATGCCCCATGCTCAATGAGCAGCTTTGCAACATCAAGGTGGCCATTCTCGGAGATGTGGTGCAGTGCAGTCCAGCCATCTCCTTCGGCAGCATCAACTGGTGCTCCATGTTCGATGAGCAGCTTTGCAACATCAAGGTGGCCATTCGTGGAGACGTGGTGCAGTGCAGTCCAGCCATCTCCTTCAGCAGCATCAACTGGTGCTCTGGCATGTTCAATGAGCATCTTTGCAATATCAAGGTGACCATATCGGGAGGCAAGGTGCAGCGGAGTCAAGCCATCATCCTTAGAAACATTCACTGATGCCCCATGTTCAACAAGCAGCTTCGCAATGTCAAGATGGCCATACTTGGAGGCAACATGCAGCGGAGTCCAGCCATCCTCCTTCGCCACATCGACCGATGCCCCATGTTCAACAAGCAGCTTTGCAATGTCAAGGTGGCCATACTCGGAGACATGGTGCAGTGCAGTCCAGCCATTTCCTTTAGCAGCATCAACTGGCGCTCCATATTCAATGAGCAGCTTTGCAATGCCAAGATAGCTATAATACAAGGCAAGGTGCAATGGAGTCTGGCCATCTCTGGCAATGACATCAACCGGCACCTTTCTATCAACAAGCAAAGCCAACACGCCTCTTTGAAACCCCATTTGTGTGCACATACATATTGCCGGTACAGTGTGGTCATTCCATCTCCATCTCCACCTTCCCTGTGATTCACACAACACAGTGTATTGGGTACTTCCATCTTCAAGCAGATGCATTGTTGTTGGGAGTAGCTGCTCTTGGTCTGTTGCATCACAGTACTGCAAGTGATTGAACCAGTGTTGAGCAGCATATACTGCAAGTGGGTACTTGACCTCACTATGCCAAGTCATATAATGGTCATTTTCTGAAAACACGAGGAGATAACGGAGACAAGTTTGTGTGATGAACCTTTGTGAGATACTCTTGCTGAGATCAAGAATGGATGCATGCTCCTTATAAAACTCTTGGGAAAGGACATAGTCTTGCACAGAAGAGTGTGCAAAGCTGATTAAGTCTCGGCCAGCCTCATCAGTGTTTATCACAATGAGGCCATCAAGCATGTTGAAAAGTCTTGAGTTGCCTGACCGTCTTTGAGGGTGATAGACTGATGTTTTGAGGTTGGAAAAGTCAAAATTTGTCAGGTCCAACCGGAAGGCAAGAGCATCTGCAAGTTCCTCCGATGATAGCTCTCTTTCCGAAAACACAAGCCACCGTAGTATGGCCTGAATGAAAACAGATGGCAGTCTTGGTTCCTCCTTTGCGCGTTTTAGAAAACGGCTGTAGATACTGAACAGATCAGCTGGCAGAACTGCAAGGACCTCATCCCATTCATCTTCCCAAGGACAATGACCTAGCTCAATAATGAAGCAAGCTGCCATACGGAACCTACTTGCATACTTAGTTTAGGCCAAGGATTTACATGAATCTGGCTTACATTCCATTGCTCTGTTCTACAATTTGTTCAGTGACTGCCTTGATGTGTTCAACATCATCAGACATTGCCAAAATCTTGCTGTAGACAAAGGATCTTATGTCCTCATGTAAGATTGATGCATGCAACTGTATCAAGGGTATGCCCTTGAAGCCTTTCTGAAATTCCTGGCGATGTTGACTTGTGAACAGCAAATGGAGCCCTTTTGTTGAAGAACTGCAAAGTGTGTCCACAAATTCCACAAGAGCTGTCCAATCCTTCTTTTGGCATTCATCCAGTCCATCCAGAACAATGTATGCCTGTCCGAGTTCTTCAATCAAACTATCAAGGAGTTGTTGGAGATCTTTAATCTGCGGCTGTATTTGTCCCTTCCCCAATGTTTCATGAAATGTCGAAAGAGTCCCATGTGGAGTGGGTGACATCCCAGAGAGCTGCCAGATGATAGAGCGCAACATAATGGTCAGGCTCTGTCTGTCATTTCTGAAGTCAAAGAAGAAATAGGAGACTTTTTTGCCACTCTTGACAAGATTATCAGTGATTGTTGAGCTGTTTGATGTCAGTAGAGATAGTGCCTGACATTTGGTCAAGTACCTGAGTACACTCTTTCCAGTTCCAGCTGAAATAGATTAGATATAGTGAGCATTGCAAATAAAGCCAACATACAAATTCCCTGGATCCACAAACTGCCAGGTGTATTGGTCCAACTGATGAGCTGATCATGCTGAAGCAGCCAAGTCCCAGTATCCTTATAGCGAAACTCTTGTAGCTGATGTTGTCTTTCCTGTGTATTGGGAGGATTTCCCAACCACTTGTACAAGGCACCATGATGATCAGCTGATCTATACAAAGATGAGACCAAGATCTATGCTGAGAGAAAATGTGAATGACCCTTGGAGACTACTATCACAATGATTAATTAACTTTGCGGGAATGTTGTCAAAAAAACCTTACACATTGACAATGGGGTTTCCTCCAGCACCACCAGTACCCCCTCTTTCATTCCCTGCTCCACCGTCGCCCCCTGGGCCACCTATAGACACAGGTCATGATTCATCAGGATCCCACTCTCTTGGATTTGACACACCATAGACATTCACATTCCCCCCTCCAAGTCGGTGAGTGTCAGACACCATAACCCTGATCTGCAGTTTGGTATCAAGGGGTATAGATAAACAGTGCAGCTCACTGCAAGCCAAGAACTCAGAAAGAGAAAGGTGGTGGTAAGAATTAAAGAACCAATGAGGCTGCCAGCTCACAGGACAAAATTTCTCATGATCCACTTGGACTCTGGTGATACATGAGTTACACATATTGTTGGTTGCCCTGACATTTATCACTATGGGTTACAACTGAATTGAAAGCTGTCCAGGACGGAGCTGCCGACACGACACATAAATAAGAGAAGATAAGGATAAGGACCATAAGGTAGTAAGTAGTCCATCAAATAGGAGCATGTGAGCCATGTCACGTAATCATCCCCTCACACGGATCTGTGGTGGATATGATGTGAAATTTCGACCGGGCCACATAAGTAGCACACAGGATGAACTCGGAGAGGAAGAGTGTGTCCACCGGTGATGTGGAATGTATGAAGGCCCTTGGTGGACAAAAGGTGTTTTCTTGTTGCCGCCACCATCATTTCCGTGACATCTTTGAAGATCTTGCGAGATTTGGCAAGATTTTCCAGTTTGTTCAAGATCTTGGAAGATATTGGATGATTGTCAACTTGCCCGGGCATTATTTGATCATCATCTTGCAAGATCTTGTGAATTTTCTTCCCCCCAAGACCTTGAAAGTTTGTGCAAGTTCCACTGATTCATTTTGAGGCCACTGATTTGCAGCGAATGTTCAAAGATTTTGAAAGATCGAAAGACAAAATATGGCTCATGAAGTCTAATAGGGATGCAAGATCTCACTAGAGTTGGTGGTGCCGTGGTGGCCAAGTTCAAGCCGCTACTGTGATCTATCATTTTATGTTGAAGAGTGCAACAGTGTGATCTATCCGTTTCCTGGCGGGTCAGCTGCCAACGGATCAGCAGCCCGAGTGGGTGGCAATCAGAAAATCAATGATTGCCATGTGGGATTTGCTCCGACACTTGCGGCCTTTAACCTTCCAAGATCTTGTGACACACCAGAGAATTTGTGATTCCAGTATCAATTTTTTATCTTTTCCCATTTGTTGTCTGACTTACAAGATCTTGCAGCCTTGCAATGCAGAAAATATCATCTGAACCCTGCTTGAAATACCACATTGTGCAAAAACTAGCAAGATATCAATGGATGTTACAAGAACTTGATTCAACTTTCAAAATCAGCCAAATCTTTCAAGATCTTGAGACTTTTGTTGAGATTTGAAGAAAGAACCACACAGCCCTGCACAATTCCAGGTTTTGTCCACCAAGGACCCTCAAAGGAATGGCCTGTCCCCTCGCGCCACAGGGTTGAGAATACGTGCATGCATATCAATGGATCTAGGGAGAAATCTGCAGACACTATCAGCCAAGATCGAGGGAGGACGGGAGGAAACGCACATAAGACTCGCCAACGACGGTCCTAGTCCGCCGGAAGCCAAATACTTGCCGGCGGCGTCGGCGGCGGGAGAGCGGAGACATACTGCTCGCTGTTGGGGTTACAACCAGAGGAGATACCCAGGGCGCGACTGTGCTGCTAACGGGTGCACCGCTGATAAGCCTCGACAAGCGGACCGAGGCCCTGTGTGGACATGACGGGTACCGGGGCGGAGTGGGGTCTTGGGCATTGCGTGACGTGTCGGTCGAGGATAGTGATCCAATGTCGGGCGAGCCAAGGGGGCAACAGCGGGCAGGGTATGCTGGCATGCACTGGAGGCCACTGCTGGTGGTCTTCAGGAATAGCGATACGTGGCACGGGACCGGGGATACGTGTGGCACGCAAAGACGGGGGACAGAGGCACCCGGGCGTGTGGGAACGCTGCTCGGTATACACGCCCAGATGTCGCATGTAGTCGTCCAATCCTTCAAGCTGACTTGTGCGTCCGTCTGGGAAAGGAAGGTAGCACTCCAGAGCTCTCTGAGCGTCTCCCTCTCGTCGCCGTCTCGAATATTGAGCTGGTGGATGATTTCAAAAAAATGCGTCGGCCAGAAGTAGATACGTACGTCATTACCCTGCTCAGCACTTAGGCCGTCCAAGCCACTGGGTGTCGGCTTATGATGGTGCAATTGATAATGCGAAGGCGTCAGAGATCGTCTGCTTTCGGCAGACATGGGTCGTCAGTCTTCATGAATTCCTCGTGCATGTCGCCGAGGAGATGGACCATCGGATGCGGATGGCTTGGATACGCCGACGCCACGGGGAAAATGAAGGCGGGAGAAAATGGCAGGTGTGGCTACAAGACGACGGTGAGCCAACGAATCGGTGTGACGAATGCAGGGACCCACCGGACCATTGCATTCAGTCGGTCGAAGACTGAGGCCTCTGACTGATCACAATTGAGACAGCAAGTGGCGGCGTGGCAGTTTGATCCGCGATGACTCTGTCCCCCACACCCAAGCGCTCCAGACTCAAGCTCAAGCACTTTGGGCCAATCTTCTGGGCTTTTCTCTGTTGTTCAGGCTTGAGCTGAGGAGCCGACCTCTTGTATCGTCCTGCGCTTATGTCAATCTCTCACGGGAAACAGTGAATACGACTCGTTCGCGCAATGAGTCGTCTGACTTCTGAAGCCTAGAAACTCATGCTCTTTTGATCCTCGTTGCAAGGACTCTGAACTCGGTACCTCTTGAGATCTCTCTGTTATGGACTACCCTATGGTGCTCCTGGCCACGTCAAAATCTGGCTAGCGCCAACTTGAAGCTCCGTGAAAAGAAGGGGACACAATGTTCTCCTTCGAGCTGTAGCCTGTGGGTGCAGTCAGAATGACTGGGTGCAATTGATCTCTGGATGGAGGCGTACAATCAGCATCTGTCCCGGACAACAAAAGACAGAGATTATTGTTGGAAGTATCATCAATCCCTCCTCGACGACGCAGAAAGTCCATTTCCCACCGGCAGTACGTAGCTCCGACTTTTTGTTTTGACTCGTGCTCTCTGCCTTTGTCTTCATTTCCCTCAATCCATGGCTCACACAATCACCCAGCACTCTACAGCCCCGATCCTCGGCATCCCAGAGGAACTCGTGGTCGAGATTGTTGTGTGCAGTCGTATTGACCATCTGTAGTCGATGGAGCCAGTACAGCAGGAGCAGAGCAATTGCGAAACTTTGTGGGTGTTTCAGATATTCATACCGCCTTCGTGCTCAGTGAAAGAGCAGTTCAAAGAAAGATCGCCGCTCAAAACTCTCGCGTATACAGCACTCACTCAGCTGATTCCGATTTCTCACAGTGATGCAGAGAAGCGACGGATGTTGCTGGTCTGGTGTCGTTCTTGGCTTCAAAGGAGTCCAAGTTTATTACCGGGCAAAGTGTAAGGCTTTTGACTGGTCTAAGTTCCTCAAGGCTGATTGGGTTCACAGATATCGATTAACGGCGGTCTATTTCTCGATTGAATCTATTTCATGTGTATCGCTCAATACGTGCGTCTTGCAACTCGGCAGTCGACCCATAGCGAAGTCGTCCGTTCATTGCGATGCAATTCATCCGTATCGTACACAGGCCAGATATTCAAAACGTCTATCCTTGGCTTATCCTTGCTCCTGGCTTCTCGGCGTGCACGGCCTGCAACTTGACTCTCAGATGACCTAATAGAACTCTATCCTGCACTCCATATGCTGTCGTCCAGAGGAGTCGCACTCGTTACTGGCGCTGGTACGTCTGTCGTCCCGAGCCAGGCTCAGCCCGCGGCATCGGGAAAGCCATCACATCCCGGCTCGCCGCGGACGGTTTCGTCGTCGCCGTCAACGACGTGTCAGGTCAATGCCAGGAGCTAAGGGGCGTTGCGCAGCTCCTGAAGACCAAAGGACCGGCCAGCTCAATGCATGTTGCCGACGTTTCGCAGGAGCAGCAGGTGAAAGGTATGATTGAAGAGGTGGTGGACAGACATGGGAGTCTCGATGTCGTGCGTGTGCTTTCACATCCATGCGGACGATATGAGCAAGTACTGATTGCATACTTATAGATGATGGCCAATGCGGGGATTACTATGGCTCGAAAGCCGCCGACACAGATTGCTGAAGGTGCCGTTTCAAGTTCATTGAAAGTGTTTTAGCCGGGCTAATTCCACTCCTGGTAGTTTCGGCAGAAGACTGGGACCGCACGATTGATATGACATTGTGAATGCGCGGGGCACGTTTCTTTGCTACAAGTATGTTTCTTGAGACTAACAATGCCAACGTGTTGCGTTCAAGGAATAGCAACTGACTGGCCGTGTACGGCGTCCAAGTTCGCTGTGAGAGGGCTTGCTCAGTCCGCGGGTAAGTGGAATTTTGTTGATCGATGTCATGTTGAGACCTGGAATCGCCGTAAGCGTTGGAATTTGGCCAGCATGGTATAGGAAATCTTCCCAACGCTCTGCAAGCTCACCTTGAACTCCGATTGCAGGCATCACGGTCAACGCTTATGCACCTGGAGTCGTTGAAACTCCCATGCGTACGTCCAATTTCTCTTGCCAACTGAATTCCAATTTGGGCCCGCAGCCCGATTAGTACCAAATGCGGGAAAAAAATGAAGAGGAGACGGAACAGATCGTAAGTGAGCAGAATTCCTGCGCCAGTCGCTGATCGGCAACCGCTTGCAGTGGAAGGAAATGTTGCCCCTCGAAGTCATTGGGTAGGTTTTGAATTTTAGACATCTACGTATTTTCTCATCCTTTGCTCAGGGCCCCTGAAGATATAGCGAGCCTCGTCTCGTTCATTGCTTCCAAGGAGTCTCAGTTCATCACCGGTGCGTAACTGGCATTGCCAGCTGTTATTCAGATTTTCAACCTTGGGCAGACAGGACAAAGTGTTAGCCCTCAAGCCTCGCTCATATGGTTGCACTACATTCACCTTTTTAACAACAGATTTCAATCAACGGTGGTATCTTTTTCGATTGAGTCCGAGTGACTGTAGTCTCGAGCTGTCGTCCAAGTCCCAGGCGCACTGGGATGCCAGCGAGAAAATCAACCTGGAGCTAGTTCATGTTGACCGAATGCCAAAGCGTTGAGCTTCGACGTTTCAACCAATCCGAGGAACAGGCAGCATCTGCCACCTGTTGAAAGGCTCATGGTTTCGAAGCTGTCCTTTTTGGCAGTGCGCCTTGAGTGCGCCTATTGTATATTGATAGATTGAAACTCTCAACATCGCAGACAGTGAGTGTCCTACATCGAGATGTATTCAGGGTTTTCAACTTTCTCATTCGACATGCGCGGTACACATCAGCTGTCGAGCTCAACATTGGAACCAAGTTCATCAATCGACGGATAATATCACCGATGTCAAGTGCTGCTCACGACTTGATGGCCGTTCTTGGAGTGAGCTTGTTCGATTCAAGGCTTGGTCATAATCGAGTTTGTCAATGTCGGCTTTTTTTTGCTGTCTGGTCGAATCGAGAACCCGACCACGTCCAGATCCAGTTTCCTCCAAGTTGGTGAGGAGCTTCGACGCCGAACCAGGCAAGGATGCGGCTATTGGCTGAAGCGTCCGGAGGGCAACGAATATTTGCTGCACTGAAGTGCCGGCGACAAATTCAACCCGGAGCTTGTCTGAATCCATGTCATTCGCCGAATGTTGAACTCTGAGACAACATTGAACTCACGAATGTTGAATTTTGAACCAACGTTGAACTCGAACCGCTCTAGATCACTAATGGATCTGGGAATGTATGCACCCATCCTTGGCGCTCAGCGTTGAACTGTCGACGCTCGTTCGAATCGGGCCTGAGCTTTGGGGGCTAGGAATGATTTTCTTTTTCTGCAAGGCGCCCACTGGCATCCTCATAGCCTGACACTCCGCCTCCGTAACAGAGTTCAAAAACCAGGTCCGTTGATCACACAGAGCCGTCGTAAGCTGTCCATATGATGAAGATGCTTTTGTTGCCCTCACTCAAAGTCAACCTCAAGTTCCTTTGCTTCGCTTTGATTTTCGAATCCGGAAGGAAAAGGACTTTATATTCAGGTTTCAGTGGATACAAAGTGAGTGCACCACGAGAAAAACAAGTAGCGAGCAAACCCTCACGACTTGACACTCGTTCTTGAAGTGGCCTTGTTCGATTCAAGGCCTCGACATATGCAGACAGGTACTTTTTTGTTCGGTCGATTCAAGGTCGTCATCACATAATTCTCTTTCCTTTCGGCAGCAATTCCGCCATTCCAATTTTCCTCATTACCGCAAGTGAGTAGCCTTGATATGTACAATATTGAGAACAACTGCATGTATGTACGAGTTTTCATGCAAACGCAAAGAATAAACGAGAAAAGAAAAGTCTAAGCACCCCACACCCCAGACACTACTACCGCTTGCCCCCATCCGGCGTCGACATCTTGAGCCTCTGCAAATCAGCATACGAACTATTCCGACTCCTCGGCGCACTCCCCGGTGCACTCCCCCCTCCCCCTCCCCCTCCCCCTCCCCCTCCCCCTCCCCCTCCCCCCCTCCCCCTGCTCCTCCACCCAGCATCGCAGTAAGCCCAGGAATAAACCCAATAACATCCTCATAATCCCCTCCATCGTCCTCACCCTCATGTTCATTCGTCCCATTGTTGGCGGAGGAATGGAAACCAAAGAGCCGTTCGTCGAGCCAGGTCATGGGGTGCGTGAGCCCCAGGCCCTGTGCGTCGACGGCTCCTGTGCTGCTCTTGCGGCGCCACAAACCGGGCGTGCCGCTCGATGGCGGGACGCTCGAGGATGGAACGAGGATTCTCCACTATGTAGACCAAGTTGAGTATGTTTCATCCTCAAAACAAACGAAAAAAGGCAAACCTCATTAAAGTCCTCGTAAAGATTCGGCCCAAAGTCATTTATGAGCTCGGACACTTCGTTGGATAGGTGGACACGCATCGCCTTGAGTTTATCGAGCGAGCGTTGGTTGCCCGGAATGAGCGCAGCGATCAAAGGAGGGAGCGACCTGCGCATGTTCAACACCAACAGCAAACAATAAAACAATTAAAACTCACTTCAAAACGTCCATACCCGCCTCACCAAATTTGAGCGCCGCATAGCTCATCAACGGTACACCAAAGAGAACCATCACAGGCGCGATAAACCGCCATTTGAGCGGAGCGTTGGCGCGGATCGCAAGGAGCGTGCCGATGATCGCGTAGAAAAAGTATAGCACAGGGGCAACGCCGAGCGAAATAAGCACTTTCCACGTTGCGAGCACGTCCCTTGCGGCAATCTTGACGCGTGAAGCGGCGAGGGCCTCTGTTTCAAAGCTCAAGTCAAATAAGCGCACGAAAAGAGTGAAAACGAACGAACCTTTGGCTTTCTTTCGCGAGATGATAGACGCCAGGATAAAGATCGGGCTATTCAACACGACACCTGGGAACGCGAATGTCGTCCAAACCGCAAGCAAACCGATTCGATACGTCAGCAAGGCGAGCACCTTCCACGTCGCACGTTGCGCTCGAGGAACCTATAAATATTCAACACCGTTACCTCTACATCCGAACATGTAAACAAACCTGGTGATCGCGCAGCCCCATATCACGCACGAGCCTATTGTACTTGAGGACGTCTTTACGAAGTTTCTGCACCCGTGGCAGGTCCTTGAAGTGCTCGTACCCCTCCAGCAGCCGGCGGTTCAACTCGACGACCTGGCCCAGAGTGAGATGCTGTCCCGGGGTCTTGTAAAGCCAGCGAACGGCTTGTATGAGCTAAATTTCGTTAGCCTCAGACGTCACACAAGCGAAACAGAAACTAACCATGAGCGTCTCATAGTCGGGTGCGCGGACGGTGACGGTCTTGAGCGCATTGAAAATCAACTCGAGGAATTTCTGAACGGCCTCGCGCTTCTGTCCGCCACCCTTTTTGAACATTTGGACCAGCTCCGGAGGCATGTCCAGCGCTTGACCGAATTCGACGACAGCACGGGATCGGAATTTGTGCGCATGAAAGTAGGAAAGACCATAGGGGACGATTTTAACCTGCAGTTTGGGATCGTTGGCCATGGCGCCGAGTGCCATGATAGATACACCAGCTTTGAGAGGGAGCAGGTCGGTTCGGTCATGGCTTCCGCCTGCGAATAGTTGAGCGTCATGAATGACACAGTACACCGCGACGCACCTTCGGGGAAAATGCCAATACTTCCGTCCCGGTTCAGGCAGTCGTATACGTGTCGGTACATTTCCTGCTGGTCGACAAACGGCAGTTTCCGGAACTCAACGGCGCCAGCCTCGGTGAATTTATCGGTAATCTTCTCCTCCGTCGTGTTAAACTCTTTCTTGATCTTGAGCTCCGTGTCTGAAATAATCTCCAGCACCTCCGCGGAAGCACTGCCCAGGGATTTAGGCAACATGACTTGCATGCGTGGCTTAAAGTCGGAGGTGAAACACGTCCCTTCGCCGATGACCTTGCACGGATCGTCGGGGGATAGCCGGATGAGACCAGTGCCCGGTTTGGCCGAGTCTGCGGCGCGCTCGACGGGGACTGCAGCGAGAATGAGAGTCTGAGAATGAAGAATTGGTCGGCCACATACTGCTGTTAATCAAGCGGGCCCAGAATCCAATGAACTTTCTCGTCATGCTCGACGCAGCGACAAGGAACTGCACACGACGACCGCTCTCCTTGTACACCTCCAACCCGAGCAACAGATCCAAGAACTGCAAAAATGACGTCAATTCAAAAGACTGAGACCGCCCAACAAGGGCGCACCTGGTTATGGTGCGGAGCGCCGTCGAAGATGACGGGGCCGTCTTTCGGGATATTGTACGACCCTCTGGACCTTATTTCACGGAAGAAGATGCCAGTGACAATCCTCCAGAAGAGCATTACAGAGGCATGGGACAAGTCCGAGGTCCGCCGACTTTTTGGAAGACATGACTGGTCGTTACGGCGGGCGACGCGCGCGAAGAAGTGGGTGGTTCGAGAAGGCGCGAGGCTGCAGCGAGAGAGAGGCGGAGAGAAGGGCGTTGGGGAGAAGCGGAAGCGGCGGCAAGTGATCACGTCACTCCCCAAACGCCACCGCGCGCTCGACGGGATTCGGATCGATTCGAATCCTTTTGTTTCCGTCAAGCTTCTTTGCGTTCTTTTGTCTTTGGGGCGTATGAAAATGGACGTCGAGACGCTCAAAAGAAAGCACGAAGGCACTGTCTCTGCCCCGCAATCATCTGCAGTACTGCCTCTGTCCTACCTCTCGGACCCTCTCTAGATCTGGTCATGTCGTACCCCCGCTAACCCGTCTCCACCGCCGACGACCAAACTCGTTGAGCTCCCATCAGCGGACGCAGCTCCGTCGTACGACGCAGAAACTGGGAAGGATTTTGGGGAGGACGCCTGCGCTTATCGAGGAGTCGGATGAGATGTCTTCCACGCGTGCGTTTGCTCTTTTTTCTTCTACATTATGTATTGAATCTTGACACCGATCCCTTTAGTCCCATTGCAACTCCAACGCCTCGCAGTACCTCTACACGTGCAGCTCTCCTCGGTCTACGACGACGGTACCGCGGTCAACCGATACCCATCCCGTTCCTCCTCCGACTCAGATTCTGGGCTCTCCTCCTCCTCGTCGTCGTCGGATTCACATCGACGTCCGAGATCGGTGCATCAGAACGCAGAGACGTACCCCAAAGTCGAGCGCCCGTTCTTGCGTATCGCGGTGGGCGGCAAAAAATCGTCCAAGCAGGATTCGACGACTATGACTCCACAGTCCCCGCCAGGGTACGGCCCGCGCCACACGAGCTTCACGATCCCAGCCTCCCGCGCCCCCGCCTCGTTTAATGCCATCCCTCCGCCTCCTCCCAGTCCATACGGCGGCTCAGCTGCAGGAGCAGACCCGTATCACCCCTCCACGACGAGTGCGAGGCGTCACAAGATGGATAGGCTGCGGAGGACACTGGGCGAAGGCGTGCCTCTCGACCTCGTGTTCCGTGAGGAGGAACAGGTGCAGGACAGGGAGAGGTACGGCACGCCTGTGCCGACCTACCCTCATGGAGCGCCTCCCCAGGCGCGTCGCCAGAAGAGGGTTCCGGTGCCTTTTGCATGATGCATGCTTTCGAATGACCATGACTCTTGATACACGCCTCTTTCCATCTTTCGCTCCTTTTGTATCACTCACTCGCTCGCTTCACAAAACGATGCCACGACCCTCATCCCATACCCTACTATCTCTGCATTGTATTCGTTCCGCCTTTTCCTCATTTGCTGTACAACTTCTCTCGAGTAGCAGTGCTTCTCCTCTAGTGTATCTATCTTGTACTTTGTGTAGACACGGTCGAATGACAGATGTATTTGCTTGCTTTCTGCAGGAGATGGAGCACTCGCACGAAACAGTTGTCGAGCTTGCATCGTGGTGGAAGAGGAAATGGCCTTGCTACTTATTCGACGCATTACAGAAGCGAACCTGGAAGCAAGCCTCGTCGTTCTCAAGAATTCATTGGAAAGAACACACTTGGTGGATTGCAGAATTTGTACATTTGACTTTGCTTCTACTACATACAGAGACTCAGAAAAGGACGAGACCATACGAGGCGCGCAGCGCGTAGACTACTTGTTGAGCTCCGTCTTGGCCTTGCCGGCGGTCTCCTGCGCGTTGCCTGTGAGAATTGAGTTAGCGTGTGCGTAGATGGAATGCGGAAGGAGGGAGGAGGAGGAGGGAGAGGGGGACGCGATGGGAGAAGGGACGCGATGGGAGGAGGGTAGAGGAAGAAGAAAGAAGAAAGACACGTACCCGAAGCCTGCTGCGACTTGTCGCCCGTAACAGCGCCAACGACAGAGTCGAATTTGCCTTGGACGCGGTCGGCCGCGCCCTCTGCGTACCCCTTGGCCTTGGCGGCTTTGATCTCGCCCTCGCCCTGTGGAGGATGGTTAGCCATGTTCGTCCACGAGGTAAAGGAGAGGGAAGAGAAGAAAGAAAGAGACACTCACTTTGGCGTGCTCCTCTTTCCCGCTGGTTTGCCACGACGTCGCGCCGGTCGCGTTGCCAATCTGAAGGAAGAGATGAGAAGATGGAGAGACGCGGCGAGAAGGGAGACATACGGCTTCGACGACGTTGCCCTTGACGCTGTGGTACTGGCCGGAGGTCTGGCTAGAGGAGACGTGAGTATGCGTGTGGAAGGGCGAGGAGACGCGTCGTCGTACTTGGGTTCGGACATGGTTATGAGAGGTTGGTTTGGGTGTATGAGGATGAGGAGATGGTGGTGGGAGGGAAGAAAGAGGCGAATGGAGGACGCGTCGAATTTGGGCTGGATTTTATAGGCTGCTCTGGGCGATGACACATTTATTAAATTTTGGCTTTTTGGGTGACAGCCAACAGCGGATGTGAGTAATGTCGGGAAGCGAGGAAAGGGGTTCTTTGGGCTAGAAGATCATCGACGAAACGCCTGCCCCGCGCCTCGACCAGCGTGTTTCTTGATATCTCCACGAGGGACAAGAAATCGCAGGTTCTGAATCGTTTGAATCTTCAACGCGCAGGAGATTCGGAATGCTCCATGTCCGGGATGAAGTTCGGCCTCCAAAATCTTCATTTCCAGTATTCGAATTGCTTTCAAGCCTTCGGATTGTTCGTATCTGGCTTTGCAACCGACGAAAAGCGCCAACTGAGGCCTGAGGACGGTGTGGTGGGCAGTGGTGGGCAGCGTGGCGCCGGCCGGGCAATCAAAAGTGATCCGAATCACTGCCTCTCTTGCTCTCAACCAAACTCCCAACTGGCTTCCGACAATCGGAGTTCTCTCGCCGTCGGAATTTTCTCTCTCCGTCGGAATTTCTTTCACGCCGTTGGAATTCTCATTCAACAGCTTTCTTGCCGCGGCTATCACTCATCTTGTGCATGAACAGCTTCCCGTGACGGCCGCAGCGCCCTGCGCAGTGATCCATTTTCGCTACAAGCCAGCGACCGACTGCGCCTCTCGTACACTGATCACAATTGTTTGCCTCAAAGTATAAAATGTCGCCAATAATCCAAGACTCGTACATCAGCATGAAGTGGACCTCTTTCACCATCGTCTTGCTCTACGCTCTTCTGGGACACTCCCTGGACTTGAACCCCACGAAATTATGCCGAAATATCCCTGGCAGCCAAGGCTACCCCGACGCAGCGGCGTGGAGCGAGTTGAACGCGACGGTAGCTGGGCGTCTGGTCAATGTCGTGCCTTCAGCGAAATTCTGTAATGGAACGTGCTCGGACGCGCAGTGGACGAGCGCTCTATTCAGGAACACGATTCCTGGGGCTATGGATCAAGTGGGCGCTTTTGTTTCCAGGAGGTCGAAGGCTGACAAGTGTATAGCCGAATTGGGAGCAGGGATATGATTTAACCCCTCCCTCTCTATGTCTGCGCAACTCCAGCAATACGTGTGGACAAGGCGATGTCCCCCTCTTTTCCGTGGAAGCGGAAACGGTCGAAGACGTCCAGGTCGGCCTAGCATTTCTTCCATTGATTCATCCATCCTCACTCACACTGCAGGCCGCCGTAAAATTCGCCAGCAAGTACAATCTCCGCTTGGTCGTCAAATCCTCTGGCCACGACTACCTCGGCCGCTCCACAGCTCCAAACTCCCTCCTCATTCGTACGACTCATCTCAGGAACGTGACTTTCACCGACAACTTTTTCGTTGGGGGCAAGAATCTGGGGTCGGCTGTTACGGCGGGCAGTGGGGTTCCAGCGCAAACTGTCTATCAGGAAGCAGAATCGCAGGGCAAGATCGCGGTTCTTGGGACTGCGGCTACGGTGTGCTTGGCAGGCGGGTATCTCCAAGGCGGGGGTCACTCTGCTTTATCGCCTTTGTTTGGGTTGGCTGTGGACAATGCGCTCGGTATGTGGATATTCTTCACATCTGTCGGGCTGGAAATTGATCGAGACAGAATTCCACGTCGTCGTTGCAAGTGGGGAACTTCTGCAAGTTAACAGCGAGTCCCATCCGGATCGTAAGTCATCAGCCTATTTTCTCTTTCTCACCTTATCTCCTCTACTAGTTTTCTACGCCCTGCGAGGAGGAGGCCCCGGCAGTTGGGGCGTCGTCATCTCAGCCACCGTCAAAATGCGCCCCACCTTCAACGCCACACGCATCATCCCCGTCTTCGTCGCAGCAAACAATACCGCCGCCGCAGCCCTCGCCACCGTCCATGCGGAACACATATTCGACTTTGATTCCGTGCACGCAGGGCAGTACTTTTACCTCCTCAAAAACTCGACAGACCCCAATGCACCGACGCTCTTTGAATTCATCACCTACTTCCCGAATAATACTACACCGGAGCAAGGCCAGGCGCTGCTCGCCCCGTTCTTGAACGCTTCGCTGGCGATCCCTGGCGTGGAGCTTGTCTCGATGCAGCAGACGTACGCCGATATCAACAGTATATTGTTCTCGCCAGATGATGCTGTCGGTGACAACGAGGTGCTGGGTTCGAGGTTGATCCCAGAGGCGGCGTACCACGATCCGACGAAAGTGGGAGAGGTGTATAAGGAGTTGTTGGATACAGGGAGTTTACTGTGAGTCGTTCTTTATTTAAACTGCTGCATACAGCTAATCTATGGACATATTAGGATTTTGGGGCACCTCGTTGCGGGCGGTTCGTTGCCTTTTATCAACACCCACCTTTTATTGACTAGTTTCCAGGTCAAGTCGCCAAGAACGCGGATATCTCGTCCGCTGTTAACCCTGCATGGCGTTCGGCCAAGACTCACGTCAGTCTTACCTTCGTCTTGTCTTTCAACTGCGAGATATTGATTAATTCCTCCTCTCAGCTGATCCTCGTAAACCAATGGCCCGACTCTACGCCTCTCTCCGAAATCTCAACCATCCGCAACCAATTCCAATCTCAACAACTCCCCATCCTCGAGAAAATGTCTGGACCTGATGCGGGCTCATACTCGAACGAGGCGGATGTACTTGAGCCGCACTTCCAGACAACATTCTTTGGGCCGGCGCCGAATTACGCCAAGTTGAGCGCGATTAAGAGTAGGTATGATCCGGGGGATTTGTTCATTGTTGGTGCGGGGGTGGGGAGTGAGCGGTGGGATGAGTGGGGGTTGTGTCGGAAGTGATACAGGCTTAGTTTCCAGGCCGTCACTACACTGTAGAGCGATGGCACTTGTCAGTATTTCAGCATCTCATCTTGAAGTCCTGTCGTCTAGGGTTGCGACTCAAGTGGGATCATTCGTTGGCGATACCTGGCGGTTCTGACCTGCAATAGACAACATCCTGTTGATAGTAGTACAGTACCCTATTCGGGGGTTTGACTTGTGAATGGTTCAAGTATGGTCGACTCACAGGATTGCGATGTTCAATGTTCACACCGTCTTATGTCTCACCGGGAGTGTGAATGAATGCGAAAGAAAATACTGATATAGATGGTACATGTAGACTGCAAGTAGGTACATAGTTAAACCCCAGATGCAAAAGCACAAAACTGGACTGGGCTTGACGCAACCCCATTGAGGAACTTTCTGGTGGAGATATTATCTAAGGAGCACTAGCGCTAGCAATTCAGTGTACGCACTCAAATTGTTTCAAATTTTTGGGGGCATCCAGTGTGGCTTATGAGGGCCCCTAGCTAGAGGGGAGCCCGGTTTCCTTGAACGGAGTGCAGCCATCCCTTCCAGCAATATTGAGAAATGCCCCATGTTCAACAAGCAGCTCTGCTATGTCAAAGTGGCTAGACTCAGAGGCAAGGTGCAACGGAGTCCAGCCATCCTCCTTAGCAACATTGACTGATGCCCCATGTTCAACAAGCAGCTTTGCATTGTCAAGGTGGCCATACTTGGAGGCAAGGTGCAGCGGAGTCCAGTGATCCTTCCCCGCAGCATCAACCAATGCCCCATGTTCAACAAGCAGCTTTGCATTGTCAAGGTGGCCATACTCAGAGGCAAGGTGCAGCGGAGTCCAGTCAACCTTCTCTGTAGCATCAACCGATGCCCCATGTTCAACAAGCAGCTTTGCAATGTTAAGGTGGCCGTTTAAGGTGGCAAGGTGCAACGGAGTCCAGCCATCCTCCTTAGCAACATTGACTGATGCCCCATGTTCAACAAGCAGCTTTGCAATTCCAAGGTAGTTATTCCGGCTTGCAAGGTGTAAAGGAGTCCACCCATTCTTCTCTGCGGTGTCCACTGATGCCCCATGTTCAACAAGCAGCTTTGCAATGTCAAGGTGGCTGTTTGAGGAGGCAAGGTGCAGCGGAGTCCAGCCAAGCTTCTCTGTAGCATCAACCAATGCCCCATGTTCAACAAGCAGCTTTGCATTGTCAAGGTGGCCATACTTGGAGGCAAGATGCAGTGGAGTCCAGTGATCCTTCCCTGCAGCATCAACCGGTGCCCCATGTTCAACAAGTAGCTTTGCATTGTCAAGATGGCCATACTCAGAGGCAAGGTGCAGCGGAGTCCAGTCAACCTTCTCTGTAGCATCAACCGATGCCCCATGTTCAACAAGCAGCTTTGCAATGTTAAGGTGGCTGTTTAAGGTGGCAAGGTGCAACGGAGTCCAGCCATCCTCCTTAGCAACATTGACTGATGCCCCATGTTCAACAAGCAGCTTTGCAATTCCAAGGTAGTTATTGAGTCCACCCATTCTTCTCTGCGGTGTCCACTGATGCCCCATGTTCAACAAGCAGCTTTGCAATGTCAAGGTGGCTGTTTGAGGAGGCAAGGTGCAGTGGAGTCCAGTGATCCTTCCCTGCAGCATCAACTGATGCCCCATGTTCAACAAGTAGCTTTGCATTGTCAAGATGGCCATACTCAGAGGCAAGGTGCAGCGGAGTCCAGTCAACCTTCTCTGTAGCATCAACCGATGCCCCATGCTCAACAAGCAGCTTTGCAATGCCAAGGTGGCGATGCCGGGACACAAGGTGCAGCGGAGTCCAGCCATCCTTCTTAGCAACATTGACTGATGCCCCAATTGTCAAGGTGGCCATACTTGGAGGCAAGGTGCAGCGGAGTCCAGTGATCCTTCCCTGCAGCATCAACCAATGCCCCATGTTCAACAAGCAGCTTTGCATTGTCAAGGTGGCCATACTCAGAGGCAAGGTGCAGCGGAGTCCAGTCAACCTTCTCTGTAACATCAACCGATGCCCCATGTTCAACAAGCAGCTTTGCATTGTCAAGATGGCCATACCTGGAGGCAAGGTGCAATGGAGTCCAGCCATATTTCTCTGTAGCATCAACTGATGCCCCATGTTCAACAAGCAGCGTTGCAATGTCAAGGTGGCCGTTTGAGGAGGCAAGGTGCAGCGGAGTCCAGCCAAGCTTCTCTGTAGCATCAACCAATGCCCCATGTTCAACAAGCAGCTTTGCAATGTCAAGGTGGCTGTTTGAGGAGGCAAGGTGCAGCGGAGTCCAGCCAAGCTTCTCTGTAGCATCAACCAATGCCCCATGTTCAACAAGCAGCTTTGCATTGTCAAGGTGGCCATACTTGGAGGCAAGATGCAGTGGAGTCCAGTGATCCTTCCCTGCAGCATCAACCGGTGCCCCATGTTCAACAAGTAGCTTTGCATTGTCAAGATGGCCATACTCAGAGGCAAGGTGCAGCGGAGTCCAGTCAACCTTCTCTGTAGCATCAACCGATGCCCCATGTTCAACAAGCAGCTTTGCAATGTTAAGGTGGCTGTTTAAGGTGGCAAGGTGCAACGGAGTCCAGCCATCCTCCTTAGCAACATTGACTGATGCCCCATGTTCAACAAGCAGCTTTGCAATTCCAAGGTAGTTATTCCGGCTTGCAAGGTGTAAAGGAGTCCACCCATTCTTCTCTGCGGTGTCCACTGATGCCCCATGTTCAACAAGCAGCTTTGCAATGTCAAGGTGGCTGTTTGAGGAGGCAAGGTGCAGCGAAGTGCAGCCAAGCTTCTCTGTAGCATCAACCAATGCCCCATGTTCAACAAGTAGCTTTGCATTGTCAAGATGGCCATACTCAGAGGCAAGGTGCAGCGGAGTCCAGTCAACCTTCTCTGTAGCATCAACCGATGCCCCATGTTCAACAAGCAGCTTTGCAATGTTAAGGTGGCCGTTTGAGGAGGCAAGGTGCAATGGAGTCCAGCCATCCTCCTTAGCAACATTGACTGATGCCCCATGTTCAACAAGCAGCTTTGCATTGTCAAGGTGGCCATACTTGGAGACAAGATGCAGTGGAGTCCAGTGATCCTTCCCTGCAGCATCAACTGATGCCCCATGTTCAACAAGTAGCTTTGCATTGTCAAGATGGCTATACCTGGAGGCAAGGTGCAATGGAGTCCAGCCATATTTCTCTGTAGCATCAACTGATGCCCCATGTTCAACAAGCAGCGTTGCAATGTCAAGGTGGCTGTTTGAGGAGGCAAGGTGCAGCGGAGTCCAGTCAACCGTCTCTGTAGCATCAACCGATGCCCCATGTTCAACAAGCAGCTTTGCAATGCCAAGGTGGCGATGCCGGGACACAAGGTGCAGCGGAGTCCAGCCATCCTTCTTAGCAACATTGACTGATGCCCCATGTTCAACAAGCAGCTTTGCAATGCCAAGGTGGCGATACCGGGACACAAGGTGCAGCGCAGTCCAGCCATTCTGATTAGCAACATTGACTGATGCCCCATGTTCAACAAGCAACTTTGCAATGCCAAGATGGCTATACCGGGATGCAAGGTGCCATGGAGTCCAACCATCCTCCTTAGCAACATTGACTGATGTCCCATGTTCAACAAGCAGCTTTGCAATGCCCAGGTGGCAATACCGGGACACAAGGTGCAGCGGAGTCCAGCCATCATCCTCAGCAACATTGACTGATGCCCCATGTTCAACAAGCAGCTTTGCAATTCCAAGGTAGTTATTCCGGCTTGCAAGGTGTAAAGGCGTCCACCCATTCTTCTCTGCGGTGTCCACTGATGCCCCATGTTCAATGAGTAGGTTTGCAACATCAATGCAGCCATTCCTGCATGCACAGTGCAATGGAGTCTGGTCATCTTTGTCAGCAACATTGACTGATGCCCTATGTTCAATGAGCAGCTTTGCAACATCAAGGCAGCCATTCTCAGAGGCAAGGTGTAAAGGAGTCTGGCCATCTCTGTCAGCAGCATCAATTGGTGCCCCATGTTCAATGAGCAGCTTTGCAATGCTGAGGTAGCCATATTCAGAGGCAAGGTGCAATGGAGTCTGGCCATCCCTGGCAATGACCTCAACCAGCACCTTTCTATCAACAAGCAAAGCCAACACGCCTCTTTGAAACCCCATTTCTGTGCACATACATATTGGCGGTACAGTGCGGTCATTCCATCTCCATCTCCACCTTCCCTGTAATTTACACAACATAGTGTATTGGGTACTTCCATCTTCAAGCAGATGCATTGTTGTTGGCAGTAGCTGCTCTTGGTCTGTTGCATCACAGTACTGCAGGTGATTGAACCAGTGTTGAGCAGCATATGCTGCAAGTGGGTACTTGACCTTCCTATGCCAAGTCATAAAATGGTCATTTTCTGAAAACACAAGCAGATAACGGATGCAAGTTTGTGTGATGAACTTTTGTGAGATACTCTCACTGAGATCAAGAATGGATGCATGCTCCTCATAAAACTCTTGGGAAAGGACATAGTCTCGTACAGAAGAGTGTGCAAAACTGATTAATTCTTGGCCATCCTTGTCAGTGTTTATCACAATGAGACCATCAAGCATGTTGAAAAGTCTTGAGTTGCCTGACTGTCTTTGAGGGTGATAGACTGATGTTTTGAGATTGGAAAAATCAAAATTTGCCAGGTCCAAGCGGAAAGCAAGAGCATCTGCAAGCTCCTCTGATGATAGCTCTCTTTCCGAAAACACAAGCCACCGTAGTATGGCCTGAATGAAGACAGATGGCAGTCTTGGTTCCTCCTTTGCGTGTTTTAGAAAACGGCTGTAGATACTGAACAGATCAGCTGGAAGAACTGCAAGGACCTCATCCCATTCATCTTCCCAATGACAATGACCTAGCTCAATAATGAAGCAAGCTGCCATACGGAACCTACTTGCATACTTAGTTTAAGCCAAGGATCTACATGAATCTGACTTACATTCCATTACTCTGTTTTACAATCTGTTCAGTGACTGCCTTGATATGTTCAACATCATCAGACATTGCCAAAATCTTGCTGTAGACAAAGGATCTTATGTCCTCATGTAAGATTGATGCATGCAACTGTATCAAGGGTATGCCCTTGAAGCCTTTCTGAAATTCCTGGCGATGTTGACTTGTGAACAGCAAATGGAGCCCTTTTGTTGAAGAACTGCAAAGTGTTTTCACAAATTCCACAAGAGCTGTCCAATCCTTCTTTTGGCATTCATCCAGTCCATCCAGAACAATGTATGTCTGTCCAAGTCCTCCAATCAAGCTATCAAGGAGTTCTTGGAGATCTTTAATCTGTGGCTGTATTTTTCCTTTTCCCAATGTTTCATGAAATGTTGAAAGAGTCCCGTGTGGAGTGGGTGACATCTCAGAGAGCTGCCAGATAATAGAGCGTAACATAATGGTCAGGCTCTGTCTGTCATTTCTGAAGTCAAAGAAGAAATAGGAGACTGCTTTGCCGCTCTTGACAAGATTGTCAGTGAGTGTTGAGCTGTCTGATGTCAGTAGAGATTGTGCCTGACATTGGTGAAGTACCTGAGTACACTTTTCCCAGTTCCAGCTGAAATAGATCAGATATAGTGAGCATTAAAGTAAAGCCAACATACAAATTCCCTGGATCCACAAGCCGCCAGGTGTGTTGGTCCAACTAATGAGTTGATCATGCTGAAGCAGCCAAGTCCCAGTATCCTTATAGCGGAGCTCTTGCAGCTGATACTGTCTGTCCTGTGTATTGGGAGGATTTCCCAACCACTTGTACAAAGCATCATGATGATCAGCTGATCTATACACAGATGAGACCAAGATCTATGCTGAGAGAAAATGTGAATGACCCTTGGAGACTACTATCACAGCAATGAGTAATCAACTTTGCAGCAATGTTGTCAAAGAACCTTACAAATTGACAATGGTATTTCCTCCAGCACCACCAGTACCCCCCTGTTTCATTCCCGGCTCCACCATCACCCCCTGGGCCACCTATAGACACAGATTATGATTCATCAGGATCCCACTCTCTTGGATTTGACACACCATAGACATTTACATTCCCACCTCTGAGTCGGTGAGTGCCAGACACCATCAACCTGATCTGCAGTTTGTTATCCAGGGGTACAGGTAAACAGTGCAGCTGCTCACTGCAAGCAAAGAACTCAGAAAGAGAAAGGTGGTGGTAAGAGTTAAGAAGCCACGAGGATGCCAGCTCGGAGGCACAAATCTGTACAAACTTTCCCATGATTGATCTGGAATGATCAGCTTAGCTGTTCACATGAAGTACACATATTAGATGGGTTGTGCAAAAGCCGCATGAACCGCATGCGGCTCTGTACGGCTTTTTGGCATTGTGCAGAGCCGCACAAGAAACATGACTGTCGATCACCGGGTGATGAACATCGGATCAATTTGTATCATCCCGCGACTGATTATCAACCTCGCCGGGTGCCGGATCAAATTGGTTGGCCCACAGGGAGCCGCATCTCACATTAATTTGGAGCAGCTCCACCATGACCTCAGCATGGTGTTCAGGCAATTCATCAAGTCTCGCTTCACATGGGCTCCACACTCGCCGTGGGCGAAGGTGGGGGCGCGGTTACGGTGTTTGTGGGATCAAATTCCCATACATGGGTGAAACCCAAAAGGTTTTCACCCATATCAAGATGTGAGCCTTTTAGGCAAGATCCGATCAGAGTGAGAGCCAAACAGGCAATCCCCTACTCTGTCAAGAGGAGGATTCTGTGGGGCTGAATGACTGATGGCCTGCAAAATTCAGTCCACCTTTTCCCACACATGTCAACCACTGACCCACATTTTCCTCCGTCCTTGATGTAAAATGCAATCACCCACTGGGGCCCGTGCCAAGCCGCCGCCGGCTGATAATTCCTGCCGGCGTCATGATCCGTCCCAGAGTAGGGGAACTGTGCTTGCACCGCTATGGATCCGGTCGCATGTCAATGTCCGGCCGTCAATTCCCGTGACATGGATCCATCCGGTGTCAATGGACCTGGTTTGAAGTGGGCTCTATCTAACTCAATTCTGGCTCGATTGCCCCGTTCTAAAATGCGGCGGGATCGCTGGAATTCATACTGTAGCCTCCGGCACTTGGGCATAGGGGGATTTCTGTACTTAATCATAAAAACCTTGGGCACTGGCACGGGCTTTTTGAGGGCTTTTATAAGTGTGGGGTAAAGTTTGGACTTGAACGGGGATTCAATGAGATCAATGAGATACCCGTACCCCCTCTACCTCCAATGTACAAGCTTTCAAGTGTGGGAAGACCATTTTTTCATATGACTTTGGCTCTTGTGCGATGTAAAGACAGATTCTGGGCCACAGAGACTTCTAAAAGGTTTTAATTCAGGACATATGTGGGCACTTCTGGCACAGAGAGCAACTCAGTTGCTTGAGAATCACAGTGTGGTCGAGATCAATTTGCTCAACAAGCATCCCCCCTGCGAATGTGGGCAGGTAAATTTTCTACGGCATACTCAGAGGATGAAATAGCAGCAGACCTTTGTGTCCGAGGTCACAGAGGGGGAAACAATGAAGGGCAAAGGTGTTGCATGCAAAAAGTCACTCAATCAGTGATGGTATCACTGATTCGGCATCTCGGCATCATCTCTTTAGTGCCACTTTCTGGACTGATTCCTTGTACATAATGGTGATCCTGCCCCGGAGGATTCGGAGGGCAGGAGTCTCCCCAATTCCCCTTTTCTCCTTCCCTCCCCTTTCCTTTTTTGGCGATTTTTTTGTAATTCTTTTGGGCTCCAACAAACACCGTCACCGAGCCAAGGTGGGCCATTATCAGCACTCTCTCGGCATGGTGTGCGGCATCAGAAGCGGTGTACACGAAAAATCACCACCGACGAGAAAGCCGCACGCGGCTTTGCACAATGCCATAAAAAGCCGCGCGGCTTTTGCACAACCCATGTATTGTTGGTTGCCCGACATTTATGACTATGGGTTACAACTGAATTGAAAGCTGTCCAGGACGGAGCTGCCAACATGACACATAAACAAGAGAAGATAAGTAAATAGGAGCATGTGAGCCATGTCACGTAATTATCCACCCACACAGATCCGGCGAGCGTTGTGGTGGATATGATTTGAAATTTCGGCCAGACCACATAAGTAGCACACAGAACCCGGAGAGGAAGAGTGTGACCGCCGGCGAGGCAGCCGCGGTGTAGTGGAACTTGCCCGTCAAAACGAGGGAAGCAGAGAGGAAGGAAAGGAGGGTGGCCATGGTGATCTCGAAAACATTTGAGTAGAGCTCACGTAGAGCGCGGCAAGCGGGAGGGAGAGCATCGTTGGCTTCCGCTGAAAGATAAAGCACACACACACATCATCACGCAGCCATCCCACCAATAAGAAGAGCTCCGGCGCATCGGTGCATCGAGCTCGGTGCGGGCCGCGAGACTGCATCCAGTAAAATGTAGGTGTAACCCTCAAATATTGAGCAGACATCGCATTCGACTTGCTCAGATTACACAAACGACATGCAAGTCGCCCCCATGGAGCCGTGGTCGAAGGAGATGAGGACGACATCGTGGAGGAGCATACAGTTGGTTTGAATGTAAGGGAAACGGCCTGTCCCCTCGCGCCACAGGGTTAAGGATACACGCATGCATGTCAATGGATATAGGGAGAAATCTGCAGACACTATCAGCCAAGATTGAGGGAAGACGGGAGGAAACGCACATAAGACTTGCCAACAACGCTCCTAGTCCGCCGGAAGCCAAATACTTGCCAGCGGCGGCGGCGGCAGCGGGAGAGCGGGCTCGCTGTTGGGGCTACAGGAAAGTAACACGAGGGGAGATACCCAGGGCGCAATTGTGCTGTTAACGGGTGCACCGCTGATAAGCCTCGACAAGTGCGCCAAGGCCGTGTGTGGACATGACTGGTACCGGGGCGGAGCGGGGTCTTGGGCATTGCGTGAAGTGTCGGTCGAGGATAGAGATCCAATGTCGGGCGAGCCAGGGGGAGGCAACAGCGGGCAGGGTATGCTGGTGGTCTTCAGGGATGGGGATACGTGGCGCGGGTCCGGGGATACGCATGGCACGCAAAGACGGTGACAGAGAAACGGGCGTGTGGGAACGCTGCTCGTTATACATGCCCCCGCCGAGCGCAGGATTGAGGGACCCAGAACGCCCAGACGTCGCATGTAGCCGTCCACTCCTTCAATCTTTTCACCCTCGACTTGTGTGTCGGTCTGGGAAAGGACGTGCGGAAGAGGGGTGGGTGTGCCCACGGATTCGACATCCGAGGGACCGGGGAGAGCAGCATCTCGCCATGGCGGGCCGGGAATCTTCGATCGAAGGCAGCGGGACAGGGACGCGCTGGGCGGGCGTGGTGGCTAGGTAGCACTCCAGAGCTCTCTGAGCGTCTCCCTCTCATCGCCCTGGTGGATGATATTTCACCAAAACCCGTAGACTGGTAGAAGTAGATACGCACGTCGTTACCCTGCTCAGTCACTCAGGCCGTCCAAGCCACTGGGTGTCCGCTTATGATGGTGCGATTGAGAATGCGAAGGGTCGTCAGAGATCGTCTGCTTTGAGCAGACATGGGTCGGCAGTCTTCAGGAATTCTTCGTGCACGTCGCCGAGGAGATAGACAATCGGATGCGGATGGCTCGAGTACGCCGACGCCACGGGGAAAATGAAGGCGGGAGAAAATGGCAGATGTGGCTACAAGACGACAGTGAGCCAACGAATCGGGAGGTGTAGCTGTACCACATAGGCAATGTACCCTGTCATGCCTGGGGGGTACATTTAATTGTGGCCGCAGCTTGACAACCCAGCCACAGTGTGCCCACATTGCATTTTACCCTGTCACAGCCTTGCTAAATGAATTGCACCCAGCCACAGCAGGGCAAAAGAGCTGCCAGCAGGCTGAATTGAACCCCAGACCTCAATGGTAGGGATTACTATATTAGGAATGACTACTTACTGCTACACTAGAGAACCATACTGGTTGCTTTATTTGATGCCAGTACTACCCTATTTGACCGGTCCTGATCTGATGCTGTCATTCCCATTGGATGATGCCCCTAACCACCATTCACAGCAGATATCGCCCTAACCGCCCGTTCACGGTGGATTACGAGTTCTTCCACTCACAGACCAGACGAAGCCGCGGGGGGGATGTCATTTGTTTAGGGGTGCACCAAACCTAACCTAACCCGCGTCTAACCGCCAATTCACTGCTGGATCTCAGTCTGAGGGCATAGTTTGGCTTGATGTGGAGAACCATCTGTCACTCTTATATAGCTCAGTTGGTCAAGGTGTCTGCCATCCACTCTCCCTGGATGACAGCAGGAGGTTTTGGGTTCAATTCCCCCTTGCTGCATTTTAATTTCTTTGCTGTGCACTGCCAAAGGTACATTGCAATGTGGGCACATGATGGCTGCCTTGTTAAGGTGGCACCTTATTTAAATGTACCCCCCTGCCACAGCAAGGTACAATGCATTGTGGCTACAACCCAGGGTGAGTTGAGCTGGACCAGTCTGGTGAGTAGACGTGGATTATTCCGCTGGTGAAAAGGCCCAGTGGAAACGGACGAAATCGGCAATCAACGGTCGAACTCGCCAATCATTTGCACCCATCATTTGCACGCAAGTAAGCTTGTGTTCAACACCATCATGAGCATCCGGATATCCACCTTGGAAGCTCCTGTTTACCTGCTAGATGCAGCTCAAGGCCACAACATTCCTCCACCTGGCGCGGACCTCATCCTGTTTTCAGACCAAGTGCGAGTCATTCATAATTATCTCTCGAATCCGTGGGCTCATCTCAATTGTGCGCTCTAGTACCATCGAATTAGCAGGTAATACTTGAAGGTCCAGAGCCTCTCCGTTGATGTGGATTTTCACGCTCTTCCAGAGGCATGCCGGCACCTGCTTTGTTCGTCAAATCCTCCTCCGACGTTGCGCCATTCGGTACCCTCGCATCCTACCACCACGCCCCGAATTTGCAGCCTTGGATGCAAGAATATACGGGCATTGAATTTGTCTCCAAAATGCCGGAAAACCACTCACGTTCGGCCCCACATCCGTACGCCGACGAAAAGTATGCGTATCAGGCCACTCCAGTCATCCCCCTAACGTGCCAATAGGATCATTACGATTGAAATATGGGCGCCCCAAGAATTGGCTGACCTCTACCGTCCCCGCATGCTGTGGGTGCTCACGGGTCCAGAGAGAAACAAATATCAACTCGACGTGGCTCAAAGCCCTCCCCCGGCATGGCAGGTGGCTCTGCAACGTGAACGCGGTCTTTCGGTGGAAATTCTCGAGGAATGTAATTGGACTGCGGACTGGGATGCTGTTGATGTTTACACCGGCACGTCAATCCCCATCCTGCCTTCCTATGAAGCAAAAATCCAGGGCCTTAATGCAAAACTTTTCCCTCACCAAGTAATCCTGCCCACTCCTGCTTCATGTACCTGCTCATGACCTTTCCAGCGCCAAGCCGTCGGTTGGATGATTAGTCAAGAGAACCCACAGCTGCCTACCGCAGAGCCCACACAGCTCTGGACGCTTTTGGGCTTGGGTGCGAACGCGCGCCCCACTTTTGGCCACGAGATCATAAAGTCGTTCAGAACATATCAGCCAGAACTAGGTCGAGGGGGTATATTAGCCGACGACATGGTTTGTTCTTCTCCACTCGCTTAGAGGTGGTGCTCAATGACGCGCAGGGCTTGGTCTGCCTCTTTGTCACCGACTTGGCGCCTAATGAACAACTTCCAGGGAAAGACTTTAACCGCTCTGGCCTTGTTCATGAAAACCAAAGACGAGCTTCTGCCGGGTATTGATCAGACCACTCTTATAGGTGCGCGTCTCTGAATACAGCTTGTTTACCGAATTTTTCATGTGCCTTCCAGTGGCACCCCTCAGTATTCTTGGTGTGTGGGAGGATGAGATCCGCGCCCGCTGTCCTGCACTCAAGTACATCAAATACTACCCCGGCAAGGGAAACACCACACCATCCGATTCGGACCCCAAGCGGTGGAAGAAAATGGATGTTATCCTCACAAATTATGAAACGGTTCGGAATGAGGAGAGAATCGCTCTCTTCGAGTCCTTACACTGGCGGGTGCGTCTTTGATATGCGGCTTCGATTTTTTCTTCTAAATACCACAACAAGGCACAGCGGCTCATTTTGGACGAGGCACATAAGATCCGCAATGCTAAAAGCAAAACTCATGAGGCCATTTCGCGTCTACGTGCGCACTCTCGCTGGGCCTTGACCGGGACTCCCATCGTGCGTGCTGTACCATTTGTACATTTGCAACATTGACCAATGCTCTTGAGCAGTTGAACGGCCAAGAAGTGCGATCAGTTCTCCGAACCTTCTGACCAATCTGACACCACACCCAGGACATCCGCTCTTTAATCTCAGTTCTCCAGATGTGCAAACCCATCACCGTACGTTGAACAAATCTGATCATATCGTCATAAACAGCCAGAAAAGGAGAAGCAACATTGGACGCAATACATTGGATCTGGGTCAGAGCCAGACCCCAAGCGTAAGGCCGCTCTTATCACCAATACGCAGGTGAGAAATATATTACGAGTCCATGCAAATGCGCGACACCACAATAATACGCCGAGTAGAAGCTTCTGCGATGCGTTTGTTTACGACGAACGAAAGAGGTCGGTTACCTTGAACTCTGTGGGGCGCACTCAAACTGGGCACTGCTAGACGCTGAACGCAAAAGGAGAAAAAATTGTGGCTTTACCTCCTGTACGTCGTTTGTGTCTCTGGAATCTGCGCCCACTTTGTTCAAGGTCATCTACCAATCCGTCGAAGTGGGGATGTATCCGCATCAAAAAGTCAGACAACAACATCTGCCGTAGCATTTTTATTGAAGAGTACCTGAAGGGTGTCTACCAATCAATTGCGCGGTCTATAGGAGCAGGCGCAGCAGGATCCAAACAACTGGTCATCATCCTCCGTTTGCGGCAAGCTGCATTGCACTCGGACTTGGTATCTGAACATCTACTCTCACAAACCACGTGAGTATGGCTTGGCTGGATGGATGTAGACGCTGCTGAATTCAACCCCAGTTGCCATATCTGTTTTGAGACCATCTCTGAGGATGAAGGCTCTGTCTCGTGTAACGGTGCTGAATCCCACACTTATTGCTCGAACTGGTGCGTCACTTTCTTAACTGGGTCGCGCCCTTATGCAGCCTTGCGGAAACATGCAGCGCTACAAACGAATGCCAGCTTTGTGTGCGTACACGCACACATGCGTCAATCTATGTCCTCAACAACGATTACATCCAGGAGAGTGCAGATAGCGACGAGGACGACGCAGACATGGAAGATACCACCCATCACTCCTCACCCCTGAAATCAGCAAAGCTCGACGTGTTGGTGGACCTCCTGCACCGAATCCCTGTGGGAGAAAAAGCTCTAGTTTTTTCCAGTTTTGTGCGGTAAGCGTTGTCTCATAGGCCGTATACATGGATTTATGGGCCTGACCTCTTGCGTCGCCTAGATTCCTCGACTTGGTGGAGCTGCGCTTGTCTGAAGAGGGTATAGAGTCGACCTCCTTCGACGGCAGGATGTCCCTCGATGACAAGAGCGCAAGTCTTACGCGGGCGAGTTGCGACAATAGGTGTTCCTGCTGAGGCTAAATTTGATCAGTTCTGCTGCGTTGGAGGCCCTGAAGTGATGCTTTTATCCTTACAAGCGGTGCCCAAATTCCTCTCTTTAGAAAACGGATCTATGCTAACAGCCACAGGGCGGTGTCGGCCTCAATCTGAATATAGCAAATCACGTCTTCCTCATGGACCCGTGAGCTGCCTCCTCTACTCTTCGAATTTGGTGGCTGATTTGCAGCAGCTGGTGGCAGGTATGTTGGACCATTTGCAAGATCGGCCAATAGCGATCCTTCCACGAACGACACCATCGAACAAAAAGTCTTGGCCATCCAAGCCGCGAAGCTGCAGGTCATACAACAGGAAAGCAATTTCATCCAAGCCCTTAATTGAAAGCCGGCTGACCTCGTAACAGGCGCTTTCGGACCCAAGCAAAGCTGGTTCAGCGCTTTCGTTGCAACAGGAGATTCGACGCGACAAGAAAGCTACATGTAAGCCCAGCCTTCCTTTTGTGAGCCCGCATGAGGGTGGATCGATTTAACAGTAATTTTGCATGCAATGAATGCGTTGTGATTCCTGCGGGCGGCTGCCGGATCTTTGGTGGAAATACGAATACGAATATAATTTGACTCAATGTCACAATCTCCCCGGAATATACGCTATTGCAGGAAACGACCAGACTGGGGGCACTCTTTTTTGGATTTCGTCGTGATCAGGCCAAATCCGCCGCGGGATTTCCTCGTAGTGATTGGATCCTCGTCTCCTCGTTGTGGGACTATGGTGGGTGCATTGAGGCAAATTTGTTACAAAACGGTATCTAGATGGCCCCTCCCTCCCTACGCGCTGCATTCTCTGGGAGCCAATCAAGGATCGGGACAGTTGTGTTCTCTTCTGCAGGTCCTAAGACGCAGATGCGGGCGATGATAGGATAGTCTAAGGACCCTGGATTTCGTTTTTCTCGTGTCGCGTCCGAAAAGATTACGAATGGTTTGACCAAGCCCCGGTCGTGTACAGCCTGGTCCGACTCGGGCCTGCTACTGATTAGAAAAGGCCATATAAAATTAAGAAGGGTGGGCACCTCCAAAAGATTGCTTCTTGGGATTCAGAATCAGGACAGTGGGCGGCAGTGTTAGCAGCCGGGGTGTCGATGGGCTTGTCATGGTTTGCAAGATCTGACATTGGCGGTCGAGCGCAAAATTAAATGGGGCTCATGGTTGATAGAACGGAATGGACGTACCCCATTGGCCTCCGGAGGACGTCTCGCAATCCGAGATGACACGACCTTGTACTGTGGATTCTTGGGAGTCGGAACTTGAGTGAGCAACGCTGGCCATTGTTGCGGGGTGTGGATAAGATCACACCGGCGGTACACGCCAGCTCGCGGCTTCCAGTGGCGCAGGGCAATGCTGAATTGCGGCGATAGAAATGGTGACAGAAATGGCCATACAAGTTCCTAGTCATTAAAGAACGCCAGGAAATTTGAAGCGAATGCTGTTCCACAGGTGGATAAATGACTCACATTGTCAACGGCCCTCCTCTCACTTTTGGTTTTCGAAATTCAGGTTGTTCTTGAGCAAGTTTCGGAGCTGATGGATGACCGGATCATCTCACAGACCAGACCAAGACGACCACCCAACGTCGAGATATATCTACGTGCCACTCTGCGCCCAACATCATCGAAAGTATCGCAGGGCAGGTGCTCCAGCGCAAGTTCTGTGGGTTCAAGCAAGCAGGGTGCGCAATCGTCGACGAAATTCGCAGGGCTTTGTGGCTGGGTCCCAACTACAAAGCTCGCAGGCTGGTGCTCCAGCGCAGGCTATGTGGGCTGATGTGAGCAAGCAAGGTATGTGCTCTACGCCCGTGTTGTACCGCATGATTGACGCGCAGGGCCTGGTGCTCCAGGGCGCGTATCTCTTGGTGAACGCTGAGGCTGCAAGAAACTCAATGAGCCCGCCTTTATAAACTACGAGAACAATGGAAGGAAGGACTTGAATTTTGCCGGTACTGGTTGGCCTATTATACTCGCCGTGCCACCGGCCCATCTCTTGGTCAAGCCTTTGTCCTATCCTATCCTATCCATCGTCAGTCTTTGATGATGGAGCTTTGAATGGGTCTGCATGCCGTCTCATTATCCATGCCGTACCACTGAGGTATCTCCTTGTAGGACCATTATGCCCTTTGGATGGCGTTTACCCGAGCTTGGACATTCAAGACAATAGGGCGGGGCATGCATCCCAACAAACACTATAAAAGAGGTGAGTGAATGTTCTCGACACGAAACCAATGATCCCCAAAAATCCCACTTCGCTGACCTCACTCAGCAGCATGCTTGATCGCGTCGACTCTCTCCCGTACACCACCAACAACTGGGCCGATGACAATGACAACGATGCCCATGCCCACCAGTACCCCTCGGTCCACCGATTCCGACTCCGAGGATGAGCAACCCGACACGCGCCCTCTTCCCCGCCGCAAGCCAACAAGCTGCCACGCGCCTCCCACTCTCGCAGCCCCGAAAGTCAGTCAAGAGCCCCCGGTGGGAGAAACGCAAGGCAGAGACCAACAAGCAGCGTTCAGGCGAACGCGTGTCCGCATTCATTGCACGTCAAGAGTCCTCTCGTGCATCATTCACTGCGACAACGTCTGTGCTCAATCGCGCCAAGGGGATGCGCAGATACGCAGGGCCTCTGGTTGGCGGTGATACGGTATGCAAGAAATTGTGTTCGACTCTGAGTATGGGCATCGTATCCTTCCTTAATGTTTGCTTTTTTACTTACGACCAGGCCGGTCTCCATCTTTGACATCCGCGGATATAAGACTGTTCACCGCGCCGCAGACAGCAAAAGTTCTCACATCAACGACGCGTGCATGGCCATCACAAACTTGGTCCGCAAGACGACCCCAACATTCGGAATAGACCAAGATCGTGGCGCGTTCAAGACCACCTATGTCAAGCCAAACCGTGGGTCGTCCAAGGTAAGCAAGGCTGCCAGTATCTATCATTCGGCTGTTAACCCATACGGTAGCTGCCGCAAATGCCTGCGATATGCGACACACCCTTGTATGAAGAGATGATGCCTTACATCGAGACCATTCGCTCGTACTCCGATGGTGTGCTTTATTCATTCTGTTATTTCTCAACGGTCATATCTCACCTCCCACTTAAGGCATCTTCGCTGCCGAATTCCCGAAGCTGCGTAGCTACTATGCAAACACCATGGACGCAATCCAGAACAGGCATTGCTGGTGGAAGGTCAAGTGCTACCCGCCTGGTGCATCAACTCCAATGGAGCGGGCGTCGTGACGAATCCACACATCGACAAGCAGAATCTCGGCCCTGGCCTCTGCTTTGTGATTCCCTTCGGGAAATTCAACCCCGTGTGCGGCTGCAAGCTTCACATCAAGGGGCTTGGCTTCACCTTCCAGATTGCCGCCGGTCAACCCATTTTCTTCCTTCAGCACACTATGCGTTGAAATATTTGATATAGACCGGACTCTTCTCATACCCGGTAGAGGGCCCGGTCAGAAGCCGCTGCGACATTGTCGATGGAGACATGTTTCTGCGGGTGCAGCCTTTTGGGGCACAGGTACATACTGTTTAGGGGGCTACGAGGAAGGCCTCGTGTGGGACTTGGCGGTCGGGAGAGAGCGCTTTCGAGCCAAGTGCTAAACTTTTTGGCTGCGCAATACCATCGGATATTCTGGCCTCAATTCAGTCTGTTCGTCCATCCCGCCTGCCTAGTAGTAATGAATGTGTTGAACCAACGTCCCCTCCAAGCCGCTCCTGCGAGTTTGCATCGTGAGTTTACCGCATTGACATCAGAATTTCAGTCAGTGTAAATGGTCGAAATAGGATTCCGCATATGCTGACAAAGCCTACCGCACATTGACATCAGTCAGTGTAAATGCTCGTATGTGCACAAACATGTTCCGAATCGACCATCTTTCCTTCTTCGCCTCCCCCGGACCTACGGCTGGCTCATACTGTGCTTACCATCCGCTTATCTGGATTCATACGCCGCCTATACCCTGCTTATACCATGCTTATACCCTGCTTATCAACCTGAAACCGAGCGCACAACATCGAGCACGCTCTCAGCCTTCGTCACGCTCCGAGCTACGGCGCACCAGCACGCATTTAGAGCCCGAGCCATCTCCAGTCAGTGTAAATGGTCGAAATAGGATTCCGCATATGCTGACAAAGCCTACCGCACATTGACATCAGTCAGTGTAAATGCTCGTATGTACAGAAACACGACCATCTTTCCTTCTTCGCCTCCCCCGCACCTACGGCTGGCTCATACTATGCTTACCATCCGCTTATCTGGGTTCATACGCCGCCTATGCCCTGCTTATACCATGCTTATACCCTGCTTATCAACCTGAAACCGAGCGCACAATATCGAGCACGCTCTCAGCCTTCGCCACGCTCCGAGCTACGGCGCACCAGCACGCATTTAGAGCTCGAGCCATCTCCACGGCGTTTCCATCACCGACTTTATTGGCGCAAATATGTAGTAGGTCTTTATTTCCACTACATCTCGTCATCCCTTACCAACAACACACAGGGCTTGGACTGCATCTCATGCAAAACGCCGCATCCTTGCCGTCCGACCCGCATGAGCCGGTCCCAATGCACATTCGAATCTGCTGGCCGAGGAATCAATCCGTTCTTCTAGCGCTTACTGAGGGGAATCGACACGGCGTGGCCTAGGATGGAGAAATGGATGCGTGAAGTTTTTTTTATTCTCTGCCCTGGTGCGTAATGCTCGCCATCCATGAATCTCCTCCTGATTCTTTGCAGGCAGTGGCATCGAAGAGTGACCTGCGGCCCGGTGTTTTTGCTATACATGCCACCCTACTATACGACCCTCTTTGAGGAACACGACTCGAAGTAGATTGCAGCTGGTTCTCAAATATTCCTCCCGTTAGCTTCGAGCAGATTGTAAACTGAATTCCAATCACAGCAACGTACATATGTAGCAGTAAAGTACAAGTAGCAAGGCACACTTTTTTTTTGGAAAGGGTCTCCTCAGCCTCGCTCTCGAAGTCCATAAGTCATTAGTCAGAGACGTGGCCCTCGCCCTACACCCGCGCCCGCCCCGTAACTCCACGTGCGTGCAATTCAAAAAGATGCCAGTAATATGTGCGGAAGAATACTCAGATGTATGGGTGAATTCAGTCGCGTGAGCTCTGGGTTCCCCTCGGAACGTAGTCATTACTCTGCTGCAGATTCTTTAGAGCGGCGACGCGGAATCCAACCCGTGAAGTTGCTGCCCCCTGGGAGTAGTGCTTGGACCTTGTTCGTCTTGCCTTTTCCTGTGGCGGATGACTTGGCGAGGGGTGCTTTTGTGCGTGGTCGTGCCTTCTTCTTCTGCGCCGATGGGGGAGGACCGCCTGGAATGAATGAGTTATGTCTCCTGATGAATGGAATGGAAAGAGCGGACTAGACTGGTAGAGCGAGTCCTCTTCTCCGCTGTCGCCGTCGTGGCTCCCGTGGCTCCCCTCTCCATCATTCCTGCCATCCCGACGGACACCGGGTGCAAGATGATGGACAACCGTCAACCATTCCTCAGCGTTCTCGGGCAGAGGTGTCTCGGGGAGGCCAGCGTTCGCAGGTTCACCGTACGCCTTGGCGTCATCTTCGCAACACTTGTGCAAGTACCTGCGAGCCAGTGAGTTTGCGACACGAAGAAAACAGAATCAAATGACTCACTCGACTACCCATTTGGGGAGCTGTGAGTGCAGTTCATGGAGAATGTCGTCGATATTACCCCAGAAATTGTTGCCTACTTCGCGGCGCTGGATTCATGTTGAGAAGGTACACAAAACCCAAAACACGCAGCTCACCATCAAGGCGAAGCGATAGTACGTAAGAATTGTCGGCTGCAGGGTGACACACAATTTTTTGAAAACCTTAGGGATCACGCAGTCCAGGTTTTGGCCTTTCTTCCCGGCTCTGATGGATTCAAGGATCTGATAACGGGAATCAGCACAATGAACGCGTTCTGGTGAAAGACACAGACCGCGGTTTCAATCACATCCTTGGCGGCAGAAATGAGACGGCTCGTCGTCGCTGAGAGTAGGGCATCGTCTTCGGGGAGCCCCGGTATGCCACATTTGTGCAAGACCTCCTAGACAAGGGTCAGTACAAAGGTAATGATGGCATCGAAAACGTACGACAACGCTCTCGGACAAGGCACCATCGTAGTATTGGATGGTGGGCATGAGAAGAAACGCATGAACTATTTTTTTCATGTTTGCCTATCGCAATGCTCGATCAGGGGCGGGTGAGCGAGAAAGAGAAGAAACACACCTCAAGGGCACGACCGATTTTCCACGGGCCCCGCTTTTTCACGGGCGACGCTTTGGACGTCTTCGGGACGGTAACCTGCTCAAGCGCCCGTTCTTCCTCGCTATACTCCGCCGCGACGTTGTCTGGGTCCACGGGCCGGCCTAGATGCTTGCGGGGAGATTTACGCACGTCGGGTAGAACAACGTCACCGGCGCCGCCGTCATCTAACCCGAGGAACGTCGTGTCCGGAAAGATGGCCAGCGGGCCGATGGAAAGCCTTGAAGATGGCCTTGCACGTTCCTCCACAGTCACACGGGCTGGGGACTCGCTGAGTGGAACACCTCCACAGCGATGATCCCCGGGGACCTCTTCTTCTTGCTCAACCATATCCGCTCCCTCACCGTCGTCGTACTCGCGAGGTTCATTTCCCCTCCGCTCGATCTGCTTCTGCTGACCCTCGTCCTGCTGACCCTCGTCTGCTGACCCTTGTCCTGCTGACCCTCGTCCTGCTGACCCTCGTCCGACTGGCCAACGGCGCCTGGGAGCTGCGAAAGACTATGGCGGGGGCCCAACACCGCCGCGTACTCGTGCTCTTCCGTATGGCACTCAAGGCTGATGGCCGCTTTCGGAACAAGCCATGGGGTCGGCTTAATCTTCCGTTTTCTGGGCTTTGACGCGGGCTCCGACACGGGCTGCTGGCTGAGTATCTGGATAAGATCTTCATCTAGGAGGCGAACCATGAGATTGAATGCACACAGGAAGGGAGGAGACGTACCCAGTTCTCCTCGCAATTCAGAAGAATCCTCGAGGGTGCTTGCCTTCGTGGTAGGCGACGCTTCTCCTGGAACGAGTCAATCAACACTCGGCGATATCGTGACCAATGTCTCCTGACCTTGCTGCTCTTCCTGCAAAGTCTTGTCTGCTCCTCCACCCCCCTTGCCGCCTTGCTCGACGCTTTCGTCCTCTTCTTCCTGCTCGCCGTTGCCGCCTTGCTCAACGCTTTTGTCCTCTTCCAGATCCTCACTGTCGTCCTCTTCTTCGCCGGCTGAGAGTCACAGGTCAGAAGTCAGCAGCTGCGTGTTTGTGGGGTAAACACTTACCGGAGGCGTCTCCGAGGGCCATCTTGTCAAAGAGGCTGTCCAAGTCACCTTGGGCGTCTCCGGTAGCAGACTGCACATTGGAGCGAGCGGGATCCGAAACCCTTTGAAGACAACACCTTCCCAGAATTCGATGGCTTCTTTGAAGAGTTGCGGAAATTTTTCCGAGAAGGAGTGGATGAAAAACAAGATGTCGAGATATCTGGCCTTCCAATTGATCAAGGTCAGCTGGCCCTCTGCCTCAAAGTGCTCTTTATGACCAGAGGCGCTGGAATGTGTTACTTGCTCAACCTGGATGTCAGATATAGGTTAGATGTACGGGAAACAGGGACAGATAGAATACGCACTGTGTTGATGAAAAACGCCATGGCGTGAATCAAGATCTTTCTGACCTTCCACTTGAATCCCACAGCCCTGCCCGATGGCTTCGAATTGGGCTCGCGGTAACCCTTCTCCCCAAAGAGAGCAAAACGAGCAAACTGCTATCGAGTCAACTCTGAGACCAGGCTGGAGGGAATCTATGCACACCATGGCTAAAGGCCAGCTGATTAGAGCGCCCCTGTTGCTGCTCTTCCCGTCCTTGAAGAGTAGGGGTGGAAACCGATCCAACAGAACATTCTTCTTGCTAGGGTTGAAGGCTAGAAGGCGTTTAAAGCCGTCGCGATCTTGGGCATTCTTGATCAGCCCGTGTGTTTGTAAGATCTCGCTCCATCGTTCTCGCGCCTTCTTAACTGTCTGATGCCTTTGAGCCTTGAACTGGTGCTCAAACTATTGGGGCGTAGATGAGTCTCAGAGATGAATGAGCGATGAATGGATTTACGTTGTAGAAAAAATGGGCGTGATCTTGAGGATCGACGAGGCAATGCCAGATCTTGGGGACATGCTTGAAGATGGTGTTTCTGACCCAACGTCGCAGGTCCCTTGGCTCCTTCGCTTCCCCCTTTGCATTCCCGTCGCTGAAGGCCTTGGAGGCAGCCAAAAACAGTGCCGCCGACGTCGCCGGCACCTCCGTGGGTACGGGCCCAAAGTGGTCGACATCGAGCCACGCGTACTTGAGGACAAAGGACTTGCCTATGTCTATTATTGCGGCTCGATATCCCAGAGTGTCATTCCCGCGGAAGTCGCGTCCCTCATTGGTGGCGCTCTTCGTCCGTGAGCCCATGCTCGCCGCCTTCTCAGATGCAGCAGCACGGTGCCGGCCACTGCTCTGTTTTCTGGGTGCCGGTTCGACGACGGCGGGGTTTTTTTTGGGATGCCGGTGGCGATCGGAAGCGTCAGAACGCTTTTTTTGGAAAGTGTCTTGGGGCAGCGGCTTTGGAGCAAAAAAACATCAGAGAAGTCAGGCAACGCTTGTCGAAGAACAGACCTCGCTGAAGATGCCGCGTGGCTCGGCAGACTTCTGCTGCTCATTAGTATCATGGGGTCAAGAAGGGAAGCGTCAACTACTTACATGCTTTTTCGCCTGGTTAGACGGGCCTCTGGCCGTCTCGCCATTGCCGTCGCTGTCGGCCCCCGTGAGCTTTCGAGCACAAAGTGTTAAGTAGACTGGAAAGCAATGACAAGAAGTGGCTACCTGTTGGGGCCTTCCCTGCGAGATGTGAATTTCTGCAGTATACGAAAGTGCGGCAGTGACTTACGGATCGTTGTTTTAGTTTTTCGTCGATGAGTGACTCAAAATGCTTCAGGATAATCAGCCGGGGGTCAAAGCCGCTGGACGGAGAGACAGATACCTGTCCGAATAGTTGCAAGACGAGCCTCGGGTTTATTGCCTACAGAGACGGTCCATGAGGCTGATGTCGGTGGGAAAACAACAATAGGCTCATACATCTTGTGCTGTCTCTTTGCCCGGGTGGGAGACAGGGGCGTCTGTAATAGTTGACTTAAACTGGACAAAGAGCATCAGGCCTAAGAGTGAAGATGAAAAAGCGGGGCGATGAGTGTACCTTTGGACGCCTGGAGGCCGCCTGTTTCTGGACTGGGCCGTCCTCTTCTGACTCAGCGGGTGTCTGGGAAGGTGGGCATCAGCTTGGGCTGGCTGGCGATGAAAGGGATGGGTGTACCTCGGGTACGGGGCGACGCTGTGCTTTTGGACGCCTAGAGACCACTTTTTTTTGGACCGGGGTATCCGCCTCCGAGTCGGCGAGCATCTGGAAAGTGGGCATCAGGTTGAGCGAAGAAAAACCGAAGGGCATGGAATACACGGCGAGGCGCCTTGCGCTTTTCGGGGAGAACCTCCTCTTCCTCGGACGTGCTTTCCTCCTCCTGATCAAATTCAAAGTCTTCTCCACTCCCTGAACCCGAGTCAGAGTCGCAAGTCATCGAGTTGGGCAAGGTTTGTTGGTGGTCGATTGAGAAGCCTTGAGCGCCACAGTCGGTTCAACATCGTCTCGTGCCGCGAGCTTAATCTGACGGCCTGGCGGCGGTTTCATGGAAGATGAGGAGGAAGAGATGGAAATCAAACTTATTACCTATTACTAATCACGCGCGCGGAACGCTACTGCAAGTCTAACTCTCTTCCTCTGCATGACGGATTCAGATAATTCATGGTCGTGCACGCCCTTAATACTCGATTCAATCTCCAGTACCAAATCCAATGCAGAAACCGCAAGATTCCACGAAGCATCCAAAGTATTCAAAAACTCGAAGCGTGTCAATGCCGGTTCAGACATGCTGGCTAGCAAAACCCGCTCGCTCAATGGCTCACCTGCTTCCGGACTATCCCAGAAAAAAATCAACCGCATCTGAACTTACTCACCACAATCGCCAGCTCTCTTTCATCCCGACGCCTAATATGTTCGCTTGCTCTTACTCTTGGCCTACACGCTGCTCTAGGTTGTTCATCCTGTGCTAATGACTAGCCTACTATACCCTTCTTATACCGCCTTTTGGCCCCAGCCGAGCGCTCTGACCCAGCACAACATCTGGCTTCTCAGATCGTTTTCGCCGTCGGTCGTTATCACACGTCATTTCAGATCCATTGTTGACGGTCTGCGAGTCCTGCGGTAACCTCACAAGGAGTTTTCAAAACGCCTAGGGCAGCGTCGCCCTGAATTTCAAAAAGATGCATAGCCGTGGAGTTGTGCGTGAACGGTCGTCGCCGTTCAACACAGTAAGTCCCATTTTCTCATCGCCTGACACCGCAACGATGCTGATGTTTTTGCCACTACTAAGCATCGAGGAGAGACCTAGTAATGATGCATGTTTTGAAACCAGCCCTAGATTTTTCCTTTAACTGACACGGGAGGCAGCAGACGGCTCGTGGCCTGACCGAGAACGATCCCCAAACTGGGAGTCTGGATGGTCCCTAGGAGACAAGCAAGAATGATACAAACCCTTTTTCGTTTTTTTTTTTGGCGCGTAATATCAAGAATTCAGTCATCGAAATCGGGTGGAGCGTAAATGCTCGTAAACAAAGAAGTTGCACTCTTGCTTTCATTGTGTCTTCCGACCAACCCTGAATTGACCACCTTTCCTTTCTTCGCTTCCCCCGCACCTACGGCTGGCGCATACTGCACCTACCATCCGCTTATCTGGGTTCATACTTGGCCTATACCCTGCTTATACCCCTCTTATACCCTGCTTATCAACCTGAAACCGAGCGCACAACATCGAGCACGCTCTCAGCCTTCGTCACGCTCCGAGCTACGGCGCAGCAGCACACATTTAGGGCTCGAGTCATCTCCACGGCATTTCCATCACACCGACTTTGTTATCGGCACAAATAGGTCTGTATTATTTCTATTACATCTCGTCTTCTCTTACCAACAACACACAGGGCTTGGACTGCATCTCATGCAAACAGCCGCATCCCTTCCCGTCCGACTCGCATGAGCCGGTCTCAATGCACATTCGAAATGGGCTTCAACTGAGATCTACATCAACCATCCTCATTTTGGACGACGAGCTGGCCATGGGGGATGCCCCCCACTCTCCATTTTACTTCTCGTATGCCCCGGATCGGCTAATCGACGATGTGCACAGCCCAAGCCCAAGCTGTCCAGGCATCAGCTGAGCACAGTACCCTGAGTTTGCTGATCAGGCAGAATGCGTGGTATTTGGACGGCATGTTGGGGTGAGGACGATTATTTGGTTGCATTGAAACTTCTCGACTCGAGCGGAAGGTAGAGAGCTCCCGGTCAGGTCCCCTCTGAGAGTTGTGGACGGGTGTTCCCCGCGCATATGTTATCATGATTTATTCAGACACTTTTGACCACAAGGGCCAAGGACTCTGTATCATTCAACATTCAAATGTACGTGAAATCACAATGCAAGTCAATTATACGCTATCCCCAGGCTACATGAGGCTTCCCAAGAGGTCAGAGCTGAACCTCCGCAAGCGACCGGAATTGAAAAACGCCCCCACATTGACCATGTCCACGCCACGTGCAGGGAACACTTCCCCGCGTCTCAAGCTGCTTGCGGGGGGGGTTGAAGGTCGCCGACAGCGGTCAGAACCGTGTGGACGTACATACGCCGGCGGCAGGCGTGCAAAAGGATCCGTGTCCAGCAACGGCTGAGCTTCACTCGCCTCAGGAAAGGGTGCCATCATGGGCGAAGACGGCCAGGTCGGTGAAGGGCAGATGGCGAGGAACGCACAGTAGGTCTTGAGGTCCTCAGCCTAGGGGACGAACGTTCATAGACACATTAAACCAAGAGGTCGAGTATGATACGCGCACGCATTTTTGAATTTCCGCTATCTGGCGCTCATCCTCTGAGCGATCGGTTGTTAGTCTTGAGACCGCCGTGCCGTGGTTTTGGTCCTTGGCAATATGATTGCGTTGATTTTGATTGGAGTTGGTTGCAGCGGGCACGAGACTGAGAGGGAAGATGTATCTAGCCGCGGTCGAGTTAAAATATGTGCTACACACCTCGCGTGCCAAGACGACATGCCCAAGGATGCGAAAGATTTCAGCTCGCCTGAGCGGACTTCTGTGCTCAGTTGGCCAGGGGTGGCGTGGCTACAAGGACCTCAGCACAACTCACAGACAGCCTCCAGGCTGAGGCTTACGTGTTGAACAATAGCATAAGGGCGCTGCCGCGCGCTAGGTCGGAGGTGATACCGGAGTCGCGACGCAGGCGGGGCCAAGCGCGCTCATAAAAAATCGGAAAACGCCCAACAGGACGTGTGGCAACGGCTGACGACAGCGCTCGTGGATGGGTGGTGATGGTGGCGGTATCGGGGGTGAAAGTGCTGTCACGCCCAGTATACAACTGTGCAGGGGAAGGGGGCCGAGGTATCTGAGTATATGACAGGCAAGGAGAATAAGATGGGGCCTCAGAAGGCGAATATAATGGCGGGACGCTAGCGCCGTCCGAGCCGTGGGACCGTGCGGACCGTTGTGAGGACGAGGACAATCTTGGTGAGGGCAATGCGGACCACGTCGAGTACGAGGGCTGGAAGGAAGTGTAAGACTGGAGCGACGCGCGTGCCGATTGGTTTGCTTCTTCTCGTAGAAGAGGGCGGAGTCACACACTGCGACGGTATAACCCAGGACAACAACAGGGGCCCAACAACACGGCTGTGATGAGGAGCAGCACGCCGAGCACGATGAGGATGGGCGCGAGGGTCTGCACGCCGGTGGACGACCGAGCCAACTGCAGAGGAGGGAGGGAAGAGTAGCTCGTCTGAGAGATGGTCGAGCTGCAGAAAGGTGGGTGCATCAGCCGCCATCGTCAAAGCAAAAAAGCTGGAAACAAGCGAAAAGAGGGCGAGCAGGCGTGCGTGAGCCGAAGGTCTGATTTTACCCATCCTTGGACACACCACAAAAACAGTTGAGAAATAATAACATACCTGGGTGTAGGAGCCATTGCGGGGTGCTGATCACAGAAAACAGAAATTGAGTGCGTCAAGTGAGTGGCGGGGATGTAAGTTGAATGAGGGCGCTAGGAAATAATAGCGTGCGAGAGCGGGTGGCAAACAATTTACGTGCTTGATACCTTAAGTGCCATCTAACAGCATGTGCAATTGAACCGAACCGTCGATTTGCCTGGTGTTGGCATTTGCGAAAAGTGCGGCACGCATTTGAACCAGCAAGAAATCTTTTAGGAAGAAGAGACGGTGAAATGGCCGCCTCGTGTTGTGGTCCTGGCTCGGCGGGGCGGCGGTGGCGGCTTGCGTGACAAGATCTGCGAGCAAATAGAGCGGCAACGCACTCCAAGGGACGCATCTTGTCGAATAGTCTAAATCTAAGAGCGGGACAGATGCACGCACGAACAAACAAATTCCTCCATCTGAATCAACTCCAAGTTTGTGCTCTAACCAGGTCCATTTCTTGCGCAAGGGCAGCGGCAGATCATCTGTGCATTAAACATGGACACCGAAATTCCTGGACCCATCATGAACGCCGTGGAGGTTCGGGCTCCCCGAGTTCAGCCTTCACGAGCGGCCAAAGACAACCGCAGCACCCAAAGACTTACTGCCATGCTGTTAGGAAACAGCTACGACTACGCTATCACTGACGACGACGATGACGATTCATTGTCCCACGCTGGGCCTCACTCACAACCACCTCACTTTGGATGCCGCCAGCGAGGAGGCTCGGAGTCAGGCCGAAACTTTCAAAAACAGGTAAGCTCATCATCTCTCCATCGCATAATTGAAATTGGAATCTTCCCCTAGAATCTGGCGTCGAATCCATCCTCCAACATGCTGATTCCGCCCAAAATGAAGATGGGGAAAAATATGTCCATTGGTGCCTTCTGCCTAGAACACAACGTCGCAGCAGAAGTTGGTGACCGATTGAAGGCCCATGGATTCCGCTATTCTCGGTCGTTTCAATTCGTCCAGCTGGATGAACTCAAAGAGATTGGGTTCATGCTCGGGGAGATTGCGGAGCTGAGAGCTGCAGTCGCGGAGTGGGTTGGGGTTTGATCTTTGAATGTGTGTACCACTGCTGGCAATTCAGTTTTTCTTGTCTCGTTTTCTCTATCATTCCTTCTCATATCGTGTGGCGCCCAACGAACCAATGGATGAGAGCGGAGGTTGCCTTGCGCGTTACATAGAGAGATTCTAGTGAAGGTGTATCTCCTCATCCGCCCACTTTCCTGAGCCTGATCACCAGGCCCCACTTCCGCACATGGATTGTGGTCGGGAGCGAGGCAAGGGAGCTCCCGACGACTAACACAACTCCGGCGGGAGATGCAAGAACGGAGGCTGCCAAAGCCAGGAAGAGTCGCATCCCATGGGTTCGATGGCAGGCGGCTGAGGTGGTTGGAGATGGCTCGAGCTCTAAACACGTGCCGGTGCGCCGTAGCTCGGAGTGTGACGAAGGCTGAAAGCGTGCTCAATGTTGTGCGCTCGGTTTCAGGTTGATAAGCAGGGTATAAGCAGGGTATAAGCAGGGTATAGGCGGCGTATGAACCCAGATATAGCGGATGGTAGGCACAGTATGAGCCAGCCGTAGGTGCGGGGGAGGCGAAGAAAGAAAGATGGTCGATTCGGAAGACAGAGTGTCGACATACGAGCATTTACACTGGATCATGATGTGCGGTAAGCTTTGTCAGCATATGCGGAAATCCTATTTCGACCATTTACACTGACTGAATTGTGATGTCAATGTGTGGTAGGCTTTGTCAGCACATGACGATGCAACCTCGAAGGAGCGGCTTGGACGAGACGTTGGTTTCAAAACATTCATTATTACTAGGTGGGCATCCCAGCCCATCCCATACTAAGCGTAAACTTTTCAATAGGATGTTTGTGTACCCTGTCTGAGGAGCGGACACCCTTGCCTCTATCCAGAATTCGGCAGAACGAATGCGGCAAATACACGGTGCATTGATTGTTTGCAGTATAGGAGCAAGCGGTGTCAGCCACCAGCCCCGAATAGCTTCCTGGATGCAAAACTGTACCCATTTTGTGAGACTCGCATTTCTTGCGCCTCTGCCTCTGGCTCATTTTGACATGCACACAGCGTCTCAGACGCTGACATCCCTCGCAGCGTTTCATAACATCGCAGTAGATCAGGGGCAGACACCTGGTCGTTGGATGGTCGACGAAAAACCCACTTGAATACGCAATACTCGGGCTGCAGCATGGATGGAGCCTTCGAAATGGCACCCAACTTGATATGAACAATTATTTGTTGTACCTACGGAAAATAACAGATTTTGAGCATTTACATTGACTAAATTCTTGTGCGGTAGGCTTTGTCAGCATATGCAGAAATCCTATTTCGACCATTTACACTGACTGAATTGTGATGTCAATGTGCGGTAGGCTTTGTCAGCATATGGGAAATTCACGATGCAAGCTCAAAGGAGCGACTTGGACAAGACGTTGGTTTCAAAACATTCATTATTACTGGGATGGACGAACAGATTGAATTGAGGCCAGAATATCCGATGGTATTACGCAGCCAAAAAGTTTGGCTCGAAAGCGCTCCCTCCCATGATCCGTGCTTCCCGCCATGCAGCTCATATAGTTGAGACAACGCGTTACAGGTGGGTTGTAGCCCAGAGGCGTAACGCGTTGTGAGTCGGCTGTTGCCCACCGTCAATTTTCTTCGCTGCGGCTGTTCGGCATTGTTGTTCAGCAGTTTGGGGTGCCGGTTTCGGCCGTTTTGCTGGTTCCATCAGCTGTCGGACTTTGAAAAAAGGCTGTAATGCAAAATACAGGGATCAATTCGATATTTACAGGCCCGGCAGGCTGTTACGTCCCGTTCCATTCTCACCAACTCCGGACCAATCTTGACCCAACTCCGGTTCCGGCTCCAACAAATCCGGATCAATCTTGACCGGACTCCGGTCCTCGTTCGGACTTTTGCCCTTCTTCAATTTGTTACGTCCCGTTCCAACTTCATCCAAACTCCGGACTCCGGTTCCTTTAACCGGAGTTCCGGTTCCTTTGACCCAACTCCGGATCCATCCCATCTGTCAGGCCGAGTCCTGCTTCTCGGACTACACCGGGTATTTTGGTTAATCACATGAAAAAGGAACCTTGACATGCTCTAGAGTGACATCCACTTGATCACTCCGTGCGGGCTTAATCACCTTATATCCACTTGGCCGGTTATGTCCGTTCTCAAGTCTATTTTAGTGTCTTGACAAATATCTCTCACACTTAGTATATAAGACTTTCCTTTTGTACTCGGTACAGCAGTTGGAATATTAACGTTCCTGGTCTATTCGACCTTGGCTGCTCCGAGCCCTCCTCTCCTCCTTTCTCGTCTTGTCTGGATTGCTTCCCTTGGAAGTAGCGTAGGGAACCCGGTCACCCTGGGTCTTTGTGGTGTCACCGGTTGGACTCCATCTCCCTCCTCCGACTTTTCGTCCCGCTCCGGAGTCCTTCGTCCCGGAGTTCCGGTCATTCTTACTCCGGTCGTCCTTATCCGGGATTCCAGTCAGCCTCGGATCCGGCACCTAACACAGGCTCGGCATCTGTACACATATGTAAATACACTAAAAAAGCGGTCCAAAATGCGCCAATTGCGCGCCGCACGCGTTCGACAGCCACCCCACCCCCACAGGTACCTCCTTCCCCACGTCGCCCCGCATACACGTCGCCCCTACATCGCCGCTGGCACTGCACCGCCCTCTGCAGCCGGGACCACCGCCTCCTCGATACCCTCCATTCCCTCGCCGCCACCGTTCTCGATATCCTGCTCTGGCTCGGCTGGTGCACTGGTTGCTGCTTGGATAGCCGCATCACCCGCTCTGCTCCCGCTCCCACTTGCGCTTGCGCTCCCCCGACCTGCGAATCTCGCGCGCGGCGGCTTCTGCGCGCCCTGCATCCAATCCGGCCTGCGTTTAGCATCCGGGTCCCTCAGCATAGAACCCAGTCTCGGCGTTGTTTTCGTGCGAGCGCGGCGTTCCACGACCGGCATCAACTCCGACGGATCCGGCTCCACCTGATCGTCGTCGTCGTCGTCGTCGACGTCGACGTTGGCACTGGCAGCAATGGAGGCGGTCATCTGCTCCAGTGCCCAGCGTACATCGGCCACGGCACGGTCCCACTCGTCTCGTTGCTGCTTTGTCTCCACCACAGCGTCCCACCACCTCAGGCACGCAAGGACGTTTAAAAGGCCGTTCATCCCCGGCTTGTTCAGCTCGTCCCAGGATCCCGTACCCTCCTGCACAAGCGTCCCCGCCTTCTTCCTCCACGACGGGTTGATCTGTACCCACCACGCCCAAAACTGTGCCGGGGACATCCCGATCTCAACGCCCGCAGGGTCCTTGGTACGCCCGATGCCCACCCACTTGCTGACTTGTACCGGCCGCTTTGCAGTTCCCCAGGCCGTTGCGCCCTGCATTTCACCGTTAGTTAGATTTCCGCAACGAGACGCAAAAGCTTACAATACGAGCAGGCGGCGCGTTTTCCTCGTGCTTGTGCCACAAGTCCACCACCGCCTCCCAATCCGGACCTCTCTCGCCTTCCATCATCTTCTCCTTCCACGCAGCCGCCCAATCCACGAGCGTTGCCTTACGCGTTTGGGGACGACAACCCCGCACCACCTTGGGCTTGTTGACGTGCACTCGTGTCGCTTCCCCCTCTCCCTCCTCCTCCTCCTCCCCACTGCCATCATCATCCTTCCCGCCGTCCCACCCATTCCCAGCCCCGTCACTGTCCTCTTCTGAATCGCTCTCGGTGTCCTTCTTGCCCCGTTTCTCCTTCCTCTTGGTCGCACCCTCCTCGTCCGCGCTCGTCTTGGCTCGCTTCCGCCTCTTCCCTTTTCCCCTCTGCTCCTGCTTCTCCGCGGCTCTCTTCATCCCAACAAACGCCGCAACGGTCGACAGCCCCGTACCCAGATTATGTGCGCGGTACCCGGCAGCATTGATCTCCCGCTGGAGATCATCCGGGGTCAAACGCAGGAGGGAACGAACCCGCCGCTCTCGTTCCTCGTCGTTCAGAGCGAGCAGCTCCGCACGCATCGGCTCTGTCATGCCTGGGATGCCCCAGCTCTCCGTGCTGCTGGCTGCTGTCGGAGCTGTAGTCGAAGACGGCATTGTCGAATTAATGGCAGTGGGATTCGGGGCAGTGGTCGAGGTTGACGTCGTGTTCGGGGTGGTAATCAAGGTCGAGCTCGGGGTCGGCGTAGCAGCAGAGGCAATGACCGGTCCTAACTCCATCATAACATCGTCCTCGTCCTCGTCCTCGACACGCTCGTTGTTGGGTGCAGGGGGATCCGGTATCATTCGAATTAGGTTGGGCTGCGCAAGCATATGGACCGGGGGAGCGTTTTCGGGTGTCACGACCGCGCTGGCTATCGGGGGGTTGGTCTGGGGAGGCGTCGTCGTCGGAGGTGCTCGGTTAGGCGCTCCCGACGATGCTGCCGTCGTTGGGGCCGGTTTGCCGGAGGCCGCTGCGGCTGCCACCTCCACGGATGCGCCCGAAACGTCCTTGCCTGCCTCTGCACAAGGTAGTTAGTCATCTCATCTCATCCCGTAGCCATCCAAAATGTACCTTCCTCGACCTGCAGCACGAAGGTCAAAAACAATTTAAGCATCTGCTCGTAGGCATCCCGATCGTGCCTGGGCCAGGCTTCGCCATCAACCTCGCCCGTATTAACGCTAGATATATATTTAGCCCGGATGTAGTGAGACGATGAAGGAGACGACATACCTCACGACATCGAAATTACCAGCCTCAGACACGCGTGCGGCGACCAGATTCAGCGTATACCCGGTGTACGCTTGGACGCCTCCCAGCAGAGAAGCAAGAACTGCCGCCATGTTGCTCCGGCATTTCTCTTGCACGTCCACGTCAACACTGGGTAAGCCCTCGTCTGCGATGGCTTCTTGATACGCCTGCAGCGCGGCCTGGTGCTCCGTTTCCCGCTCCGCCCTCAGCGCACTCTGGACTTCCTTCGGCTGCTCCCCAAACATCTTCTTCGCCAAGGCTACTCGCGCCGCGAGCTGATCCTTCTTAGGCACGTTCGCATGTTCCTTGTTGAACCTGGTGGTGACGGCCTCTGCGTGATCGTCATGCTGCATGAGGAACTGCCCCATTGAGGGCCTCCTGGGCTGGTGGGTGTCGTTGCCGTGCATTTCGGCGAGGTGTCCGAAGAAGGGGTTGGAGCGTATCGACGCAGATTTGTTCCGCTGCCGGACGAACCAGTTCTTAATTTTCTGGGGTTCCGTCAGCTGAGTCCATGTGCGTGTGGTGAAAAAAAAAAAACGCACGTCCTTGATTTGTTTCTGCACGTTCGCCTTCTTCTCCCTGTCCTCCTCCGATAGATCCTCCTCCTTCTCCTCGACTGGTGCCGCGCCCACTTCGGGTTCCTCCTTCAGCGTCAGCCTCCAATGAAACTTTTTCCAGTATTTCATGAAGAACGCGCGCCAGAAGTCGTCCAAGGCGTGCCTGTTCCCGGGCTTTTTGAACAGAGCAGAGGCCTCCATGTAGTCCTCCCATTTGGAGCGCATGAATTCCAAACGCTGCCCTTGGAAGTGGCACGGATTGCCCGTTTTCTTGGGCTCGTCGACGACCTGGGACTCGCCGTCACTGCCGGAGGCAGCATCGTCTGTCGGTGGCGGAGCTTTCTTGGTTTTGGCTTTGGATTTGGACTTCTTGCTGCCTGCGGCCATGGAGACGAGTGAACGCGAGAAGTCGGAAAAACGCAGTGAGTTATAGGTCAAGATCGGGTAAGCGTAAACAAAAGCCCGTTGTCGTATGGTAATTTTGTTTGTTATGAAAAAGGACAAGGCACTCCATTCGCACTTATTGAAAATAGTACTTATTCAGACTTGGGCCAGGCACATGCCCATCATTCCATCATCAATATTGATATCATTATCAGCTGATCAACAAAGTTGGAATCACACGTGTTACCTATTATGGGAATTACTTGGAATAGGAAATACTCTGAAAGGGAATTACCAAAAATAGGAAATACTCTGAAAGGGAATTGCCAAGAACAGGAAATACTCTGAAAGGGAATTGCCAAGAACAGGAATTACTCAGAAAGGGAATTGCCAAGAACAGGAATTACTCAGAAAGGGAATTACTCAGAAAGGGAATTACTCAGAAAGGGAATTACTCAGAAAGGGAATTCCCGCAAAAGGAAACATTGGACAAGGGCAGACACCTAGAAAGGAAAAGGAAGAGTGCCTGGGATGGAAGTTAGGAATACCAAATATAGACATGAGTTCCCAGGCTTTTAGTATATAAGAAGGACAGATTTCAGCTGAGAACCCAACCAACCCACTTCTAAGCTGACTTCTCTTCTACTTTTGTAGTAGTTAGAACCTAGCACAGAATTAACTTCACATCATTTCTCATCTTCTTGCTCCGTCTCGCGCGCATATTACGCCCAGCACTTGAGCAACTTAGGCAAATCTTCGAATTGCCATTGCCACAGCCGGCAGTACAAGTCTACGTCGAACCCATTTTAGAAAACATCTGAGCTAGCCTGTCCATCAAGCGACACGGTAGTTATTTGTTCACATTCAGAAGCAAGTTTACGCACGCACGCACATTCAAGTCAGGAAACATTTGAGCTAGCCTGTCCACGAAGCGATACGGTAGCTATCTGTTTTAACCAGTCAAGCCGAAGTACAAGTATTAGGAGATAATTGAACTAGCCTGTCCATTGAGCGACACGGAAGTTAATTATTTCACAAGTCCAACTAGTTTCACGTACGAACCAGACCGACCAGTTTAGTCCATCACTGATCCTATTTTCTATTCAAAACACTACTACCCACTTCCCCGAACCATTAGTGAGTTTGGCCTGAATTTAATTATTCCCGCCTGCTTACTAGGAAACTTTATTTTCCGTCGACATCGTTTCGGTTGTTTGTTACTGATCCCAACTCCGATTTTCACACCATGCAAATCCTGCAAACAATAGATTTTTCTGCTAGTATCTACAAACGAAAGCTAACTAGTGTACAAGTAAGTAAAGTTGCCAAAAGAATGCAGGTGTACACCTGTAAAGACCGCATAAGTAGGCTAGTTAGCCCTGTACCTAGGGGGGGTAGTACAGGGCTAATTAGCCCTGGCTCGTGCTTCTACACCAGGCTTCTACACATGCTTCTACAACTCTAGAAATGCCTGCAAGTCTTATGCTCCTACTGCCTTGGAGAAAATAAGACAAGTCCCTGTCGGCAAACTCGGCATCTAGCTGGGTATCATCAATTTTTGATGGAGGGGTAAATTAGTGATATCTCTGCCAAATTTGAAGCACAATAATGGCGGAAATCATGATTGGGCTTCCTCCACTGATCAGATCTCATCAAAATGATTGATGGCATCAAAAACACAGAAGCTGTAGAGGATGGCATGGGTGGTCACATATCAGCACATTTATGGCTGTTGATCACATTACATCAATGATTGATCCCATCACCCAAAATGCAAAGTTGCAGTCTCAAGAGCTACAGGGGTTGCCGGTAGACTTGTACCTAGAAGTGCTCCCATCACCCACAGAATGGAGAACACTGAAGAATCACTGATAAGCAAGGTGTGAGTGCTGGGTCCCTCATCGGTGATCAATGCTCCTAACCCACCACCATCATTCCCTGCATAGTCTACTTGTTACTCTGTCGCTTTTTCTATTGTTCCTTTTGCTCAAGGTCTCAAGATCAATCCTCCCTCTAGGCAATTTCTTTTGTCCCTCACCCAATCCACACCCAAATGATGCTTCAACCCTTGTTGTGAATGTGCTTTTATGAGATACAACACTTCTGGTTGGTACCCTTGCCCAGAAACCTCCAGAATACAGTCTGATTTCAGTGACATTCCCAATTTGGCCACTACTCCCAAGTCCCAGAAAGGAAATTTTGCGGTTTTTCACTGGTATCTTGTACACTGGTGGGATTGTGTATGAACTAAAGTGCTGGGCATCTGCCTTGAGATGTTACTCATGATATAGGATGCTTTTGGAGCCAGAGGGATACCTTACCCTGCCTATAACAGCCACACAAACTGATTTTTTTGGAGAGGATGATATCATGTTGAATTTGATTTCCCAAATGCCCCTTGTCACTTCAAATGAGTAGGGGGAGTATAGACACTGCTTATTGATACACTAGTTCTTGCCTGAGAGTGATACTGAGGCCATTTCAGAGGCCATGATCTTCAAGCTGATGCTGGTGTATGAGGCCAGTAGTAGGGGACAGGCCTTGATCTCTTTGTCCAGAAGTTATATTAGAACCATCTCAATACTTCTGAATAGGTTAAGAATGTTACCTACAAGACCAAGAGCATGTTTAACCTGAACATCCTCCATTTTCATGTTTGTGGTATACTACATTATCTCTAGGCAGGGTGATGATACAAACAGGGTAAGAGAGCATCCTGGAACTCAAAGTTCAGTTAGAAGCCAGGATACCTACTAAGAATACAGCAGGAAGCTGAGATATGTATGTGATCAAATTTGGATCATTCCCTTGATACTGGCTCCCAGGTGGAGTTTCAGCTTCTGGGGATATGAAAAATGGATTCCCCTTGAAAAACTGGTCCAGAATATGTATTCATTGTCCCAGGCTGGTTGAGATTTGCAGGTGCACTGGTTGAGCCCGAGAGCAAGTTGAGTAGCATATATGCACACCACTCAAAGTGGAGTGTTCATCATACAAATGTTCATAACTCAACAACCAATGAGGCAACCCATGTGAAACTATATATATTCTGAATCCTCTGAGATGGGAGAGTTCATTAGAGCCCACCATCAGCCCATTTGACCAACCCCTTGACCTGTAATTCATTGATCACTCTCAGGTTGATCTCCTTTATTCAAGGAATGTACAGGACTCAAAGTGTGATCTTGTATGGTAGGAATGGCTGTCTGGGATACCTGAGCAATATAAGACAAGCTGGCAACCCAGGGACATCCTGAGTCTGAGGAATGGGACTGTATCACTGTCAGAGGAAAACTCACTCTAATCAGTAGTTTTGACCCCAGGCTACTCCAGATTTGCACCATTTCGGGCTTATAAAGTCTGAAACAAAATTTAGAAGTCCTTTACAGATTATCCTCTCAAGGAGAAAGGGCCTCAAACCAGCAATTGATCTCCAATCAACCCTGGTGTCTCTCAACCATATTGTGGCATAGACCCCAGTAACAAGCTTTCAAGGAGACCAAGGACAAAGCATGAGCAGGCCAACATGATTCCCAGCCAGAATGGATCGCAAATAGCCATGAAATACCGGGGACTTCCCCTGCCCAACAAACACTGATGTATCAGCCTGGCATTGCTGACCTATGGGCATTTGGGGCTTGTAAATGACATTAATGCACCCATAGAACCTCTCCTGACATTGGCTGCTGTACAGGGTTGCATGGAGTAGGTGCATTGGGCAAAACTTCCTTTTTGGGCCACTTGGAGTAGTGGTCCCAAATAGGACTCGGCATCAAAAGGGTCTGATCAGCTGCATAGGTGGATCCAGATGAACAACTAGACTTATTTTTGCACTCAAATGGGGCCAGGGTGATAGATGGAATGGGTTGAGGTGTGTAACAAGTTGTGAAGTGAAAAAAAAAAGCAGGGATGGGACTTGAACTGCTGACCACTCCAAAATTATAGTTGATAACATAAGAGCAAGATACCATTGAGCCAAATGACCATGGAGACAAAGCCTGGGTGGGTAGCTGCGTCCCACTGGCCTTGGCATATCTGTGAATCCAGTCCAGACTCCAGATGCCACTGATTATTAAATGTTGTCCATTCTATGGGTGATGGGGACGCTTCTAGGTACAAGTTTACTGACAACTCTTGTAGCTCTTGAGCTGTACTACAACTTTGCATTTTGGCTGATGGGATCAATCATTGATGTAATGTGATCAACAGCCATAAATGTGCTGATATGTGGCCACCTATGCCATCCTCTACAGCTTCTGTGTTTTGATGCCATCAATCATTTTGATGAGATCTGATCAGTGGCTGAAGCCCAATCATGATTTCTGCCACTATTGTGCTTCAAATTTGGCAGAGATATCACTAATTTACCCCTCCATCAAAAATTGATGATACCCAGCTAGATGCCGAGTTTGCCGGCAAGGACTAAGTCTGTCTTATTTTCTCCAAGGCAGTAGGAGCATAAGACTTGCAGGCATTTCTAGAGTTGTAGAAGCATGTGTAGAAGCCTGGTGTAGAAGCACGAGCCAGGGCTAATTAGCCCTGTACTACCCCCCCTAGGTACAGGGCTAACTAGCCTACTTATGTGGTCTTTACAGGTGCATTTATTCTATTTTATTTGGAATTTACAGCTCTTTTTGAGTGATATGGCACTCAGCCGTGGATGCCGAGGGTGCCGGGAGCTCCAAACGACGGCAAAAGCAAGCCCAACAATTAATCAAACCGTCCTGCGATGCCGGTGAGGCCGCAAAAGCCATGTCCCTGCCGGGGGGTCGTAACGCGTTGCGACCTTGGGTTACAACCGGGGACAACGCGTTACGACTACCATATGAGGTGCGCCATGAATTAACAAGCGAACAACAAGTGCCACACGAGGCCCTCCTCGCCGATGCTCCGTAGCCTGGACAGTAGCAAAAACCATCAGCCGAGTCAGCGATGAAAAAAATACGACTTAACGTGTTGCGTCCACAGTCCGGACGACGATCGTTGACGAACAACCCGCGGCTATGGTCCGAGCTTACAAGACGCGGCACGATGCGGGCAACAGGGTCTTGAAGTTGCCGGTATGGAAGTTGGGAGGTTTTCGATCTTCGGTGGCTGGGCGGACGGAGGGGCGATACGTACGCAATCTACACTTGGCCTAGCATTGGGCGGGGAATTCTCTGAGGAGCCACAGAGAAAGATCCTAAATCACGAGTCAGATGGCGAAGGTCTACCTGCGTAGGCAATAAGCTACCTGAAGGCAAGGTCTCATACCGAAGCAATAAAGACAAGCGTCTGGCCGGTGACCAGTGGGCAAAATTCCTAGCCGATTTGAGGGTTCAATAACCCGCTGCTAAGTGGAAGCCTTGTTTACACACTAGGCAAGGTTAGTACCGGACAGGACAAGGGGACTGCAATGCACCTGTAGCACTGAGCACAGCGGCACAATGGAGGAGAGCACCAAACGACGTGTTGTATACATCGGCAGAGGAAGCGTCTGAGCGAAACGTTAGTGAATCAGACTCTTCAAACGAGTTGAAGCCATACTTGAAGGATTCATATTTCGACGAGAAGCTTCAGTTGTGCTTGAATGACCGTGGAAGGCCCTCCAACGGGGAGCGGGAAACGACAGCCTTCTTGGCAAACATTCGAGGACGCGCGGTGCTTTTCCCTTCTCGGGAGAGAAATCTGATTCAACGTCAGTAAACGATTCAGAGGTACCAAGATGGAAGGTAAGAAACAAGGACGCGAAGAGGCCTTTGTTGTTGCGGTTTGTGTCGATTCCGCACAGCTGACAAATCCAACCGCACATTGCCTCTTTCTCTCCAACAGCCTGGAGCTAAAACTCTGCTTCTGCTTATTATCGCCTTTTTCTGTTCTTCTGCGTCACTTATGCGTCTTACGCACCTACACTTGCCGACGACCCAACATAGGACATCGGAAACGCGCCCTGCTGCAGCCTATAATATTTGGCGAATCTGAGCGCTTCCACACCTGTGACCTCGCAACCATACCCATCGTGTCTCACCTGAGGTCTTTCTGGGCCGTCTGGACTGTCCTCGTCTGGTACTCCGCGCCGCACATCTATTCGACTCGTGCTCACAAAAAAAGTGAAGCGCGCCTGCCGGCTTGGCTTTGTGGTCTCTATTCTTCCATTCAAAAGTCTTGTACAACAAATGGGAGCAGCAGAACATCTACGAAAAACACCTCCCCCACACGCAAACGGTCGAGATTAATCGATCCCAAGATCAATCAAATTTCGAGTATTTCCACTGACCAAATATTACGGGCACTTCCACTGGGTGACAAAATACACCAGCTCAGTCCCTTACACGCCATCTCGGGCAGCAAATCGTTCCGCGTCCTCTTCTTGATTCACCAGAATGACAGGTTGTCGTCCTTGTGCACGGGTGATGGGAAGGTTACTTCCATATTGGGCGAAATTGATCCCGGATGTGCTCCTCCTCAAAACCGCGAAAAGCTCGACTGTGACCGAGGCTGCAGAAACGCGCTCGTAGAATGCTGCACCATTGCACATGCCGCATATCCCGCCGGCGGTGGGAGCCCGCTCGTCGTCGTGTGGTATGGAATGGCGGAGGAGGAGATGGTACCACCGCATCGTCGGAGTTCAAACGGTGCGGACGGTGCATTCTTGAAGGCCTGTGTCTCTCATTGAGCGGCAGGGGTGATGGAGGTCGCAGCCACCATCGATTTTGAGCAAATACCACCGTACAAAGTCAGGCAGTCACTCACGTCCACCACCGCTTCCAGCCAGCAGACAGCCGGCTCCACAGGTCCCGGGAACGACTTCCAAACCTCAAACTCGTCTTATACACCGTTACCCACGACTACCACCGCTTGCATATAACAGACGGCCCTCTTCGCCATGGCACGGACGCGATTGGTACGACGCGGTCGAAGGGCCTACGTACGGGAGGGCCCTGGATGGAACTACATTCTGCTCCGCTTATGACGAGGCGTTCCTCTGGGCGCCGACTTGAACAATCTGGCTTGGTGGGAGGTCAAAGTGGGCGAGACGAAGTGGCTTCGAGGGCGGATACCAGGGTATCGGCGGTGCGCGGACAGTGCGAATCCGATTGTCTGGGTTGCGGCCTGCGTTGTCCAGCGCAGGCTCATCATTGGTAAGTGTCATTTTGCCGCATGTATCTCTTTTGATTTGCGGCAGAACGGACGGTGCATCTCAAGCTCAAGGCACTCGGCGCTCATCTCACACCGTACCAATGCCCGGGTCCTCGCTGCTCCGTCAAGCATCGCGAATGGTTTGGGCTCGAAGAGGCAGGGGGTCTCAGAACCGTGCTCCACATCGTTCATCAGTCGGCGACCTGTTGTGGCTCATCGTGCTCTGTGTGGGTTTCAATCTTTCCATACGGCTTATGGAGCGCATGGTTTCAATTCTAGGGAGTTTTTCAGGTGCAGGTCCGTTGTTCTTTGATTACATTGGGATTTCCGACCTGATGCGTCCATGGGATAGATAGTGTTGTACATGTATACACCGTAGTAATATACCACATCTTCTTCAGCCGCTTTTTCCGTCTTCTTGTCACGCAACCCCTCCACATCCTTTTCGTGCCTCCTTCCCATCAAGTGCGGCGTCCATACAACACAAAACGAAGACAGCACCATACCGAAGGAATATGAAGGCGGTTGGTAAGCGAGAGCGCGCCGGCGGATTGCATACGTTGTAGTAACGAGGTAGCCCGCTCTATGAGCACGCCGAGCGTCACAGACGGTTGGACAGCCACAGGCCCGAGGGTATCTGAGAATATGGAGGCCGCAGAGGAGGGAGAGTGGGACGGAGTATAAGTATTTGGTGTCGGTGTCGGCGGCCGTGGTGGGTCGGTTTGTACTCCCCGCGATCGCACGAGAAGGAACAGAGGTCGGTGCTGACGTTTCTCCAGCGTCGCGTCAACATCCGCGTCTTGATTTTCCTCCCCTTCAATGCTGGGCGATGATTGTCGAGCTTGCCCGAATGACGTCCATCTTGTCTCTGAATTGGCCAACCAATCGGTTGGGGACAGAGGTCGTCGACCGGTTTCGGCGTTAATGGCTCCTGGATAGAGGATCAGGGAGCTGCATGAACTTGTAGAGATACGACTTACATATCTACGAGACGTTCGCCGGTCTGTGTTATAAGACTATTGAAATGGTTAGCGGTCAATTTGATAGACGATGAGAGGAGGTACATATCGGACCCAGCATTACAGATGTAACACTTGATGTATGGAAATGTTGTCGAAGATGAGAGGGCGTACTGGCTCCACTTCGGGGTGGCGGAGGATTCACCCGTTGATCCTCGACTTCCTCTTGCAGCGCACGGCAATCCTCCCGAGCATCTGCTAGCAAGGTCTGCAACTCGGCGTTATCACGCTTCAACGTCTCGTTATCGTCCACCAGAGTCTCCAGCACGCTGACAAGTTCTGGCTGCTCGCTTAGAGGCGCACCGACTGAACGGTGTAGCGCCTCAATACGCGCGCGAGCATCGGCGAGTATGGACTCGGATGATTCGAGTCGATGCTCCCGCTGCTCCTCCAAGGCAGCCTGAAGTCTACGAACGTCACTTTGAAGTTTTGCTGGAAAATCAGACAAGGTCCCAGAATAAATTGAATGACGTACACGTCCGCTCTTTGAGCGCTGCAAACCGTGACTCGGCAAGACGAGCCCGCTGCGACTCGCTATCCCGTTCCTGTTGCATATCATCCTTCTCCTTCATCGCCGCCGCTAGTCGCGTGTCCCATCCAACCGAGCGGGCGTGAGACGTGGTGAGTCGTGAGATGGTGGTTTTGGCCTCGGCAAGCTCTTGCAATATGGTCTTGTGAGAAACTTCGGTAACCTCGTTGTTGACGAGCGCTTGAGTGAGGCGCTGTAGAATAATGAGAATGAGGAAACTTGAATCCAAAGACGACGCACCTTTTCCAAAGGCTTGTTCTCCTTGGTCAACTCATCCAGCTGGTCCTGTTTCGCCGCGAGAGCTGCCTCGTTACTCTCAGTTTCCTCCTCCAAGGACCGGGCGGCGCGTGGCAAGTGGCAAGTGGCTTCATGTCTCCGCACGTACGCTTCGTGTCTTTGCAGCAACGCCTGCCCGACTTCTGCAAACGAGTCAGTTTTGCAGAATAGCAACGAAATTGTAGCGGACGCACCTGCACTCAGCGTTAACCGGCTCTCCAGCCTTGCCTTGACTGCAAGCCATGCCTGCAAATTCTCGCAATCGTCCAGGCCACAACAGCAGCATAGCGTGGAGAGTGGTTCCGGGGATGGAACGCGCAATACATTATCGAGGGCTTGGGTGAGGTCGTCTATGGTCACAGTGGCGTCGTATAGGCTGTCCCGGTTGGTTACCGGCGAGTCGGGTGTGGGTGGAGAGACTGAGGAGCTCCTTGCCAATCTTGTCGGCATGTTTCGGACGCCATGCCTCCGGATGAGCGGGATGATGAGGCTGCAGAGGTAGGCGTAGCCATGGACCTTGGCGAACGCGGAGAGGAACCGGGTGCAGGTGGAGTTGCTTCGGAAGAGGGAAGTCTCGCTGTCTGCGAAAAGAAGAATAAGCAATTGACCATAGACGAAAAGAAGATTCTTACTATAACAGCAAGGGCAAGGGCCTTTTGTGCTTTTCAGACCGTCAGACCGTCAGCAGAGTAGAATGGCTAGCCGGTATATGTCCTGCAGAAGCGTAGCGTCGAAGCTGAGTTATCAGACGAGTGACGGGCGCAGGGAGGAGACGACAACTTGAAAGGGAGGAGGTGCGACTGAGATGAGATGAGCCTCGGAGGAAACGTTGAGCGGATCGTCGCAGCCATTCGGAGGAGGAGGAGTCTAGCGCCTAACATACGCGCAGCCTTGCAGCTCCTCAGAAAGGAGGAGGAGGGCAACGAATGCGGGCTCTCCCAATAGAGTCGTGCAACATCCCAAGAGTCTTTGGGCGTACATTCGGGGCCAAAAAGCCTCTACTTTGACTCGAGCCAAGCTACTGACACGTCGATGGAGGGAACGACGAGGAGGCCGGTGACGAAGGTGGCTCGCTGGATCCCGGGTTGATCCGCTTATCAAATGACCGATGGACTTATACTTTCAGGCTGCAACTTATACATCGCCTCTAAGACGAAATTTTTGCTTATAATTCACTTATAAGAGGTGTGTTTTGCTTACGCACTTATGGCTCTTATAAGTACTCATCAGCGGGGTATAAGTACGACAACGTTTTTCGGACATCCATCGTACTAAGTACTTACTTGGTCTAATTCTACTCGGCTTCGACTTGACTGTGCAAGTCTCATTGTATATCACTTAAGTAATTTCAGAACGTGGGACTGTCATTCAACCACCATTCAAGTCCGCCGAGGGACCTTTCAAGGTAGCCAGAATGTTACATTCTGGCGGTTCTGGTGGTTCTGGCAGATACCTTGGAGCTTTCTGGCCTTCTGGCGCCAGACGGGCCAGAGCGCCAGTTACTCCCAGAAACTCCCAGAACCCGCCAGAAGAAAAACATTTTCCTGATGCAACATTCAGTTTCAGTATGAATGCCAGACGGCCGCAGAGAACACACCAAGGGAAGCCACGTCAGAGGACGTTTTGTCGGGAGAAGAAGACGGTGAGTGGCAGCTCGGGGAGGATGTGCTGCTCGGAGGAGAAAGCAGAGGGGTGGTAACGGAGGATGATGTCCGCGCACTCCAAGCCAAACTCGACAATTTCCCCGAGGAAAAACACAGCCGAGAGGCGGTGGAGATCGCCAGCACCTGGAAGATCTTCAGCGCACGGAGCAAGCCGTGGAACACCGCCGAATCCCAAAAGGTCCACACCGCCGAGGGTAGCGACCTGCTTGATCTGAGCCGCTGGAAGGACATGATGGAAAGGAGTCGGCAGGGTCTACCCCTCGTTGACGAGGAGGAGGATGACGACATGCGTGGTGCGGGGGAACACAACGGAGACACGGAGGCTCGGGTCGAATGTTTCAACAAAAAGTCCCGGCGCAGAAAGAAGAAAGTAGGCTAAGCGGCAGAGCCTGAAGAGGAGGCGGAGGATGTTATAAGATAGAGGGCGTGAGATCCCCGCACCCTTACATAAGCAGCCATCACCGCCAACCCGCAGCTGAAATGGGAGGGTCCTGCCGGCACTTCAGGGTCATTTTCTCAATACAATATATAGTATAGACCTGTATCTTCACTTCCTATTGACCAGATCCCTGAAAGATGAAAAATTGGGGGAGTTATTAGGGCCACAATATTTTCGATTTTTTTGTGTTTCTACCCCATTTTCAAGGCCACTGGAGCATTTTCGATGAAATTCATGTCGCGAATTTTGCCGCTGCACAGCCACCACGTGACCACCGGATCACTCGAACCGCTGTCAGCAAGCAGCTTACATGAGGCTTTGATGGGCTTCAAGGGTTGTGGAGATGGCCTGCTGGCACAGTGCCTGGGATTCAAATGCGAAGCTGGAAAGACTGATTGCTGCTGCAGAAGAATTCTTTTTTTCCAACCTGATTTTATCAACCAGAAGCCGGCTCTTCAGGAACTTGTTGAGAGCCGTGGCCACATCTGTGACTTCTATCCAAAATACCACTGTGAACTCAACTTCATTGAAATGTACTGGGGGGCTGCCAAGTACCGCTACCGGACAACCTCCAGAACCACAAACATGGAGGAGATGGAGAACAATGTCAAGAACTGTCTGGATGATGTTGAACGGCTCTCAATTATTTGGTGAGTGCTTTGTGAGTTTAGTTTGAAAGAGTTCCATTAACCCCAGCAGTTGTGCCAATCGTTCAGCCCATTTCATTTCGGCATATGCACATGGCTTGACAGTCGGAGATCTCACCTATGTCAATCGGAAGTACAAGGGGCATCGTATCTTGCCGCCCTCAATGATTGCAGAGATCAAGGCCTTTATAGCAGTCCATACATAGTCAGATTAGGTCCACTTAGTACTTTTCAATCGTTCTGGCTGTCCCAAACCCATTTCTGAACTTTTATTTTTTTCCGAACCTCAGATTTTGCCGTGGGAAAATTACATAACGCTGCTTATATAAGGTGCGGAGATCTCACGCCCTCTATCTTACCCGCTCTAGACCCCAACGATCTGAATCCCGAGCAGAGACGTGCATACGACATCATTATGTGGCACGTCGACCAAACGCTGGCCGGGCACCAACCACCGCCACTGAGAATGATCGTGTACGGCGAAGGGGGGACAGGGAAATCCCACGTTATCCAGACCGTCACTGACGCAATGAGCCAGCGCGGAGTCCCGCAGTGGCTTGTAAAAGTGGCTTTCACGGGCATAGCGGCAGCAGGTATAGTAAAACTTTTGCAAAGAAACATGTTATGGATCATCCGTAGGCTTTGAAAAAGTTCAGGTTAATTCTTATCTATGGAAGAGACTGCCAGAACTAGTTGACCGGCTGGCACGGCACATCCGGCACACCGGCACAGGCTATATATGGTATTAAAAATTGATTTTCATCCTCCGGCCTTCTCGGAGAATCCCCTATGGGAAGAGAACATTGATGGCTCCTTCCAGATGTGATAACAATCCTGAAAGAGTAACCGGCACATTTGGACCAGCAGCATGCATCAAAAAAAGATGGGGGATCAAAAAAATCAAAGTTGTAGAGCCCCTCGAGAGCTACAGGAGTTGCTAACATTGTTTTACATCAAACTGATTGGCTGGCCCGCAAAACGTAAAATCCTTTTTCAGAGGCAAGTCTTTGGAAACCAACACCAGGTTTTGAAAGCTGAGTGTGTCCCAAGGCTTCATACCAAAGGAACCATTATGTTTTCTAACCTCAGAGTGGCATTATCAACTCTGAATTCAAAAAGTGTTTGACATTTCGGATGCTATTCCCGATTGAGCCACTACGCTTTCCTCCCAAAAAGGCAATTTTCACCTTTTGCACTCCCATTGGATCTGCCTCTGGGATCCTTAACAAACTTGACTGACAACAATTCTTCTTTCAATCCTTCCACATGTTTTGGCCAGAAGTTTGTTACCACTTTGTGTATATACCAGTTGTAAGAGTGGAAATGGTCTGTGCATTTTTGCACCTTTGATATCATTTCCATGTAGTTTCATGCTTTTGTGATCTGTGAGCTTAGCATGTTCATGTAGCACTTAGGATGCTAGATCTCAAATATCAGTCCAGATCTGAGCCATGGGAGAGTGTTATAAGTGAATGAGATAAAAGGTAGATTTAGGTGCAGCTATTGATATTGGCAGTTGATAACCTGATCCTGAGCACCCCAAGACTTCAATGAGTATTATCAATGACTTTTGAAGTCCCTTACCATAAGGTGCACAATAGGCCAGGTGAAAGTGGGAAAAGTCATCAAATCCCATTTTCACTGTATTGCTCATGCTCTTGATTTTTCCTCTGTGGTTGAAGTACATGGGACAAGTACCCTAGAGTATAGGAGGCCAGCACAACCAAGATCAGCTGAATACCTGCACAGAAAGTAAAGTTATATGCATAGAGATTTTGTGATCATTTTGGATCATTCTGTTGATAGAAGACAAAGGGAGTGGAATCTGGGATATTTGAAATCACCACTGAGGAAAGGGAGCTCAGGGGGTCCAGAAAGTGTCCTTGATCATGAGGGTTGGGGGAGAATCCATGGAGTTCTGTTCAAGAGCTCTACTGGACATTTGACCAAATTCTTACCCTACAATCCTGCCAGACCCAAACACAACCAGTGGAATCTTGCAAATGCTCTTGCAAATATGGATGGGTGGAGCAATTCTAAGATGTTCCATCTAGTTTTTAGACTCCCAATACATGTACATGGCCCTGTAGGTGCACAACAAGGGGGATCAGCTCAAAATGATCACACTCATAACTCAGGTTTCTCCTCATGTTCTGGCCAGTTTCTTTGCTCTAATGGGGTCTACTGGCAAGGGAAATGTTCACTGTGGTGTTGGAACCAATGCATTAGCCACAGGTATTGAGAACTGGTGCACACTTACATTTGAAGAATTGGGTTGAAATCTCTCTGGAATCAAGGGCCTTGGTTGAACCTTCTTCAGATTAGAGTTAATATGATCCAGGATCAGACCTACAGGCTACAGATCACACATCTGGGCACCAGAATCATTCAGCACCAGGAAATCAGTGTTTTCAATCATACAGCAATTGTGCCTCTCAGTGAGTGTAAATGGGGGTTGTAAATACATGGAGTGCATGGGAGGGAGTGCTGCAATAGTTCCATGAAGATTCAAAAGAATTGAGGGAATGGTGCTAAAGGTATAAAGGCAACAAAAATGGGATGAGGGTACTGGGATTTGAACTTGCGACCTTGGCAAAAACAAGTAATAAGGGGAGAATTACTAGAAAGACAAGTAACCAATAGACTAGACAACCACTACCTTGGAGCAGTGGGGAGTCATCTCAGCTACCAGGTACACCTCCTTTGCTAACCCACCCGACCTACCATGCCGCTGTGCCCTAAAACATCACCATCAAAACACCCTGAGCAATAGGCCATACATTTTGAACAATGTAATACAGGCATTTCATTTTTCTGAAGCCGGGGTTTGGAAAGTATTTTGCATTTTGTGAGCCAGCCAGGCATTTTGAGCCAGTATTGTATAGGGTGATTCTGTAGCTGCAAATCAGCTCTACAACTTTGATTTTTTGATCCCCGATCATTTCTGATCCATGCCGAGCATGTGTAGTCAATTGATGCAGTGGTATCAGTCATCTCCGGAGCCATTGATGGCAATTTAAGATATTAATATCAATTACCCATTAAATAGAGCTTAACCGAGAGTTAATCTGGTTGTTCAGTATACCCGATACTGCCCCAGGATGCCGCCCTGATCCCTGTGATGGATACGGTCAGAGATAAGAGATTCAGTGCCTTTTGGGTATAGATAATATTTAACGTGTTCTTTTGCAATACCTACGGATGATTAGTAACGTGTTTTTTGCAAAAGTTTTACTGTATCTAGTGATAGCGGCATCCCTCATCAACGGCAAGACGACACATGAGATTGGGAAGATCTCCGTCAAGAAACCCAATGTGTCACCTGCGAAAGCATCAGTTGAGTGGATGCAACAGTTCTGGAAAGGTCGGAAATACCTTATCCTCGATGAATATTCCATGCTATCAAAATCATTCCTCGCCAAACTGTCGACAAACATCTGTATCGCAACTCAGCAGCCCGGCCAGGCGGAGACGGGAGAGCCGTTCGGCGGAATCAATGTACTGGTGTTTGGCGACCCACATCAGTTCCCACCGGTAGGGTGCAAGGATTACGAACCGCTCTACAGACCGATGTCGTTTTCTGACGCGCCGCAGGCAAAGACAGGGGCGGAGATATTCGCCCGTTTCCGGACTGTTGTAGTCCTTCGACAGCATATGCGTACAGGCGATCCCGTGTGGAGAGAGTTTCTGCAATGCCTCCGAAACGGCCGGGTGGAGGAGAGCGATATGGCACTGCTAAAGACACTGCTGCTCGGGGACCCGGCATCAAACCCACAACCCGACTTCGGCAAGGACCCATGGTCTGAGGCGTTACTGGTGACTCCGAGACACGGCGTGCGTCGCCAATGGAACGAGCGTGCCATCCGCAAGCATTGTGAACAGACGGCCAACCAGTTGTTCGTCTGCTATGCGGAGGAGACGGTGAATGTGAGAGCACCCACACCCACCGAGCGCTACGCTGTACTGAGCAAGCTGTTGCCAGTGCCGGGGAAAAAGAAACCCAAGCAGGTGCTGCCAGATACCGTCGAGGTGGCCATTGGGGCGAAGGTCTTGGTGACACGAAACATCGAGACGGACCTTGACGTCGCCAACGGTGCGCGAGGGACGGTCGTGGGAATAATAACCCACCCCGATGAGCCGCCAAACCCCGGTACAGCGGTGGTAACACTGAAGTATCTGCCATTGTACATCCTGATTAGACTGGATCATACACGCATCCCCCAGCTGCCTGGACTCGACCAGGGTGTGATACCGGTGGAGCCGCACCAGCTGCAACAGAGCATCGAGATAAGCACGGGGACATCGACGGTGACAAGGCAGGTGCAGCGACGGCAGTACCCCATCACGGCAGCGTACGCGTTCACAGACTATCGGTCCCAGGGACAGACGATCCCTATGCTGATGGTGGATATCGCGTCCCCGCCGTGTGGTGCATTGAGCTTGTTCAATCTATACGTGGCGTTGTCGAGAGGGGTAGGGCGGGATAGCATACGCATATTGAGGGAGTGGAAGCCGTCACTGTTCCTGAAAGGGCATGATGTGAATCTGCTGGCGGAGGACGATAGGCTTGATCTGTTGGATCGAAACACGAAAGCCTGGTGGGAACGCATGCAATCGGGGGTGAGCGATGGGGATGAGGTAGATATGCAGCAGTAGTACATAGAAGCCGCTGATTCCTGGTGCATGCGTAAGCAGAGAGGTGAACCGTGTGCCAAAGAAACTGACAGTGCGCAACGCTGCAAGAACCAGACAGCCGCAAGTCCTGAAGACGCCGCAAGTTCAATACCCCGCAAGTCCGAAGACGCTGCAAGACTCGAAGACACTGCAAGTCCGAAGACGCTGAAAATCTCACGCTCTCAAGACCGAAATCCCTCGGGTTGCAAGGCGGCCGCTGCCTCTGTCTCACTCCCCTTCCCGTTCTACTATACTCTCCTCTGTATCCATGTTGTATCCTTGTTTGCCAATGCATTCTTTTTCTTCTTCTGAAGATCGAGTCCAAGCAATGGTTATCAATAGGGAAGCCAGGAGATCCAGAGCCCTGTATTCAGACCAGCCTCTCTCAAGTTCGTCAGGCTGTTGAAATTTCATCAGGCGGATGAGCGATTGCGATCTCGAGAGATGTTAAGTAAGGGCGGATGGAAAGTTCATCAGCCGGATCAGCCTCCCAGCCCTCGCGGCCCATATATGGCCTGATATGGTCATACATGTTTTTCCCGGTTTTGGTGATGCACTCAAGGCGGCCAGACAAACATGGGTGGAAGGAGGAAGCGGACGCCTGGAGGGAGGACGGAGGTTGGAGCGCGAGGCTTCAAAGGGAAGGGATACAGAGTGCCAGAGTTCATGTTCTTGCAGCAGCAGCGCACACGTGCACGATCTGTTCGTTCTCTGGCATCAGCTGTTTGCTTCCAATCGCGGGTGGGCACTGGAGGAGACATTGGTGAGCTGAAAGCGCGACATGGTTGGCGGCAACAGTGGCGGATAGCGGCGGATTTCAAGTTGTTGGCGGTACACGTGTAGCAAGTTACAAGTAAGCTTGTCTGATGTCCGACTTGATCGGAAAAAGGATTCAGTATACCTTATCCTTGAAAACGCAGCCGGGCACATAATGCCTTTTTACATTCGTACTTCTACCCTGGGCGAAAAAAAAAACTTCGACAAGAACAATATATGCGGGAGAGAACCAGCCTTCTACCAGAGATGATCGGATCACAATATAAAAGAAAGCAAGTTATGTAATTATGACCTGGGAGAGTAAACCTTGGCAAGCAAGGTAACAACGCACATGCGGTAATAGGGGAGGTCAGAGTGGAGGGAACCCGAAAGAAACAACCAAGAAACTCACTTCGAAACTATTTCGAAACTGAGACAGTTTCGTTCTAGTTTCGAAGTGGCGAGTTTCGAATCCGTGACGAGGTGGTCAAAGATCACCTTCGATTATCGGTCGAAACTCGATGCAGTTTCGAGATCAGTTTTGTCGCAGTTTCACTTGAGGTCTGTCCACTCTGACCTCCCCTAATAGTGGATGAAAAACCATCGGAACTGGATCGTAACTCACTTCGGAACTGCATCGAGTTGCGACGGAGAATCGAGGGTGATCTTTGACCTCCCTCTTCGCAAATCGGAACTGTCAGAATCGATTCTGGTCGATTCTCGGCTAATAACCAAGTTTCGATCGAGTTTCAATTCTGCTTTGATTCTGGCTTCGGAACTCATGTTTCCGAGCATTTGGTCCATCAGGAAAAGCCCCCAAGGTAATTTGTGACATTTTATCAGAAAAAGTTGGAAAATATCTGGGAATGTCACCAAACACCGAAAATGTGTACAATATCTTTCCTCGGCGCAAAATGTGTAAGTAGTTTGCTCAATTATCTCAAGGGTTGCAACAATGTAGTCTACAGTTCCATCCACTTATCCAGCCATTTGCCATTCTCAAGTCAAACCAGAAGTCATAGAAAACACAAATGGCATTCAAACTAGATACGACAAGAAGAATAGTTATGGAGGATGTAGTACTACAATGGGCCTGTGCCATCCCACTGACAAAATGAATCCTAAAAGGCACAACATCAGAGCTGGAAATGGACCGGGATAGGTAACGCACCCATAGACCAACGAAGGGCGGCGGATGGTCAGCGATAGGTCAGGGACAAAGAATGGTAGCGGCCGTCGAGGACTGCGGACATGTGTCAGTGATTGATGGATCACAAGCAAACGGAGCTACTCACGATAACCGTGATGGTGCCTGCCCGCGGTGATCGTAACCCGTAAGCCACGTGTATAGGTGCTCGGCAGCAGAGAGCATGAGGAGGGACAGGAGGGACAGCAGGAGGGCGGGCGCGAGGGTGAGGGTAAGTGTGAGGGGTCTGTACAAGTCTATGTCAGCCCACCATGCATTGACCAATGGGCAAGGCACGCACCGGACACCACTTCAACAGCTATACAACGGCGGAGAAAGCTGATGTTGAGAAGAGAGCGCAAGAAGCCGGATGGTGAGGAGTAGGAAGAGTCAAAGCAAGGGAGGATGGTGAGAAGAGATGGTGCGAAGAGATGGTGGGAGGAAGCAAGCCGTTCGTGCCGAGGAACTCACAAATGCACAAAATTGGGGCGTGAGTCTGACAGCAGAGGCGGGAGACAGCTGTGAGAGTGCACCAGGCCTAAATAGGCCTGCCGCTGTCTGCCAGGCCAAATGCGTCCTGGCCAGGCCAAATCGGGCCTGGATCAGGTCCACACATGACACCAGAGCCAACCTATGGTCGAAATAGTACAGTATTTTCAGATTGTTGGGGCATCCACGTGGCTTAGTACGAGGGCCCGCTTCTATCCCCGCTAGTTAGAAGAGAGCCCTGCATTGGTTGTGCCCTATTAACCGGAGTGCAACCATCTAGGCTCGAATCCAGCCTGTCGTGTCGAAAGTACCACAGACAGGCTGGTCGATTTCGGTTGATGGAATTGAGTTGTGCGATCTATGATTTAATTTACCCGAAAAGGCTGTTCAACATGGGTCGGCGGCGGGTTACACCTCATTTCTGTCGATTTCTGTACTTATTCAGGCGTAAAAAGTAGTTCTGGTACATTTGCTATTTACACAAAGCCTTTTTGATGTTGTCGGCACCTCGGAGAGCAGACCAGAACACCTGGTTTACATGTAATAGGTCAAGCCGATGTCGCCGAATAGCCTTTTATGGTAAATTGAATCAGTGATCGCTCGTCTTGATTCCATCAAACAAAATCAACCGGTCTGTCTATCGGCACTCTTCATAGACAGACCGGTTCCGGTCTAGCAGCCATCCTTTCCAGCAATATAAACAGACGCCCCATGTTCAACAAGCAGCTGTGCGATGCCAAGGTGGCCATACTGGAAGGCAAGGTGGAGCAGAGTCGTGCCATCCTTTCGAGCCACATCAACTGATGCCCCATGTTCAACAAGCAGCTTTGCAATATAAAGGTGTCCGTATTGGGATGCAAGGTGCAGCGGAGTCCAGCCATCTTTTTCTGCAGCGTCAACCGATGCCCCATGTTCAACAAGCAGCTTTGCAATGTCAAGGTGGCCATACCGAGACGCAAGGTGGAGCAGAGTTACACCATCCTCCTCAGCAACATTGACTGATGCCCCATGTTCAACAAGCAGCTTTGCACTGTCAAGGTGACCATATCGGGAGGCAAGGTGCAGCGGAGTCCAGTCAAACTTCTGTGTAGCATCAACCGATGCCCCATGTTCAATGAGCAGCTTTGCAATGTCAAGGTGGCCGTATTGGGACACAAGGTGCAGCGGAGTCCAGTCAAGCTTCTCTGTAGTGTCAACCGATGCCCCATGTTCAACAAGGAGCTTTGCAATGTCAAGGTGGCCATACTGGGACGCAAGGTGGAGCGGAGTCCAGCCATCATCCTTAGCAACATTGACCGATGCCCCATGTTCAACAAACAGCTTTGCAATATCATGATGGCCGTATCGGGACACAAGGTGCAGCGGAGTCCAGCCATCTTTTTCTGCAGCGTCAACTGATGCCCCATGTTCAACAAGGAGCTTTGCAATGTCAAGGTGGCCATACCGGGACGCAAGGTGGAGCAGAATTATGCCATCCTCAGCAACATTGAGTGATGCCCCATGTTCAACAAGCAGCTTTGCAATGTCAAGGCGGCCATACTGGGACACAAGGTGCAGCGGAGTCCAGCCATCTTTTTCTGTAGTGTCAACCGACGCCCCATGTTCAACAAGGAGCTTTGCAATGTCAAGGTAGCCATACTGGGACACAAGGTGGAGCAGAGTCCAGCCATCATCCTTAGCAACATTGACTGATGCCCCATGTTCAACAAACAGCTTTGCAATGTCAAGGTGGCCGTATCGGCACACAAGGTGCAGCGGAGTCCAGCCATCTTTTTCTGTAGCGTCAACCGATGCCCCATGTTCAACAAGGAGCTTTGCAATGTCAAGGTGGCCATACCGGGACGCAAGGTGGAGCAGAGTTATGCCATGCTCGTCAGCAACATTGACTGATGCCCCATGTTCAACAAGCAGCTGTGCAATGTCAAGGTGACCATATTGGGAGGCAAGGTGCAGCGGAGTCCAGTCAAGCTTCTCTGTAGTGTCAACCAATGCCCCATGTTCAACAAGCAGCTTTGCAATGTCAAGGTGGCCATACTGGGACACAAGGTGGAGCGGAGTCCAGCCATCATCCTTAGCAACATTGACCGATGCCCCATGTTCAACAAACAGCTTTGCAATATCATGGTGGCCATATTGCGACACAAGGTGAAGCACAGTTATGCCATCCTCCTCAGCAACATTGACTGATGCCTCCTGTTCAACAAGCAGCTTTGCAATGTCAAGGTGGCCATATTGGGAGGCAAGGTGCAGCGGAGTCCAGTCACACTTCTCTGTAGCATCAACCAATGCCCCATGTTCAACAAGCAGCTTTGCAATGTCAAGGTGGCCATACCGGGACGCAAGGTGGAGCAGAGTTATGCCATCCTCCTCAGCAACATTGACTGATGCCCCCTGTTCAACAAGCAGCTTTGCAATGTCAAGGTGACCATATCGGGAGGCAAGGTGCAGCGGAGTCCAGTCACACTTCTGTGTAGCATCAACCGATGCCCCATGTCCAACAAGCAGCTTTGCAATGTCAAGGTGACCAGACTTGGAGGCAAGGTGCAGTGGACTCCAGTCAAACTTCTGTGTAGCATCAACCGATGCCCCATGTTCAATGAGCAGCTTTGCAACATCAAGGTGGCCATACTCGGAGGCAAGGTGCAGAGGAGTCCAGTCTCTGAGCTTCTCTGTAGTGTCGACCGATGCCCCATGTTCAACAAGGAGCTTTGCAATGTCAAGGTGGCCATTCTTGGAGACATAATGCAATGGTGTCTGGCCATCCTGGTCAGCAGAATTGACTGATGCCCCATGTTCAATGAGCAGCTTTGCAATGTCAAGGTGGCCATCCTCCGAGACGTGGTGCAGTGCAGTCCAGCCATGTCCTTCAGCAGCATCCACTGGTGCGCCATGTTCAATGAGCAGCTTCGCAATGTCAAGGTAGCCATACCAGAGGGCAAAGTGCAATGGAGTCTGGCCATCCTGCTCAGCGGAATTGATTGATGCCCCATGTTCAATGAGCAGCTTTGCAATGCCAAGATAGTGATAATGCAAGGCAAGCTGCAAAGGAGTCTGGCCATCCCTGGCAATAACATCAACTGGCACCTTTCTGTCAACAAGCAAAGCCAACACCCCTCTTTGAAACCCCATTTCTGTGCACATACATATTGCCGGTTCAGTGTGGGCCTTCCATCTCCATCTCCACCTTCCCTGTAATTTACACAACACAGTGTATTGGGTACTTCCATCTTCAAGCAGATGCATTGTTGTTGGGAGTAGCTGCTCCTGGTCTGTATCATTGCAGTACTGGAAGTGGTTGAACCAATTGTCAGCTGCATATTCTGCAAGTGGGTACTTGACCTCACTATGCCAAGCCAGATAATGGTCATTTTCTGAAAACACAAGGAGATAACGGATGCAAGTTTGTGTGATGAACTTTTGTGAGATACTCTTGCTGAGATCGAGAACGGATGCATGCTCCTCATAAAACTCTTGGGAAAGAACATAGTCTCGCACAGAAGAGTGGGCAAAACTGATTAAGCCCCGGGCAGCCTCATCAGTGTTTATCACAATGAGGCCATCAAGCGTGTTGAAAAGTCTTGAGTTACCCGACCGTCTTTGAGGGTGATAGACTGATTTTTTGAGATTGGAAAAGTCAAAATCTGGCAGGTCCAAGCAGAAAGCAAGAGCATCCGAAAGCTCCTCTGATGATAGCACTCTTTGTGAAAACACAAGCCACCGTAGTATTGCCTGAATGAAAACAGATGACAGCCTTGGTTCCTCCTTTGCGCGTTTTAGAAAATGGCTATAGATACTGAACAGATCAGCTGGGAGAACTGCAAGGACCTCATCCCATTCATCTTCCCAATGACAATGACCTAGCTCAATAATGAAGCAAGCTGCCATACGGAACCTACTTGCATAGTTAGTTTAGGCCGAGGATTTACATGAATCTGGCTTACATTCCATTGCTTTGTTGTACAATTTGTTTAGTGACTGCCTTGATATGTTCAACATCATCAGACATTGCCAAAATCTTGCTGTAGACAAAGGATCTTATGTCCTCATGTAACATTGATGCATGCAACTGTATCAAGGGTATGCCCTTGAAGCCTTTCTGAAATTCCTGGCGATGTTGACTTGTGAACAGCAAATGCAGCCCTTTTGTTGATGAACTGCAAAGCATGTCTACAAGAGCTGTCCAATCCTTCTTTTGGCATTCATCCAGTCCATCCAGAACAATGTATGCCTGTCCGAGTTCTCCAATCAAACTATCAAGGAGTTCTTGGAGATCTTTAATCTGCAGCTGTATTTTTCCTTTTCCCAATCTTTCATGAAATGTCGAAAGAGTTCCGTGTGGAGTGGGTGACATCTCAGAGAGCTGCCAGATAATAGAGCGCAACATAATGGTCAGGCTCTGTCTGTCATTTCTGAAGTCGAAGAAGAAATAGGAGACTTTTTTGCCACTCTTGACAAGATTATCAGTGATTGTTGAGCTGTTTGATATCAGTAGAGATAGTGCCTAACATTGGTGAACTACCTGAGTACACTTTTCCCAGTTCCAGCTGAAATGGATTAGATATAGTGAGCATTGAAAATAAAGCCAACATACAAATTCCCTGGATCCACAAGCTGCCAGGTGTCTTGGTCCAACTAATGAGTTGATCATGCTGAAGCAGCCAAGTCCCAGTATCCTTATAGCGGAGCTCTTGTAGCTGATGCTGTCTGTCCTGTGTATTGGGAGGATTTCCCAACCACTTGTACAAAGCATCATGATGAGCAGCTGATCTATACAAAGATGAGACCAAGATCTATGCTGAGAGAAAATGTCAATGACCCTTGGATGCTGCCATCACAGCAATGATTAATCAACTTTGCCGCAATGTTGTCAAAAAACCTTACACATTGACAATGGGGTTTCCTCCAGCACCACCAGTACCCCCTATTTCATTCCCTGCTCCACCGTCACCCCCTGGGCCACCTATAGACACATCATGATTCATCAGAATCCCACTCTCTTGGATTTGACACACCATAGATGAATACATTCCCACCGCTGAGTCGGTGAGTGCCAGACATCATAAACCTGATCTGCAGTTTGGTATCCAGAGGTACAGGTAAGCACCGCAGCTCACTGCAAGCCAAGAACTCGGAAAGAGAAAGGTGGTGGTAAGAATTAAGGAAGCCAGCTCAGAGGCACAAATCCATACAAACTTTCCCATGATTGATAATGATCAGCTTAGCTGACATGAAGTACACATATTGTTGGTTGCCCTGACATTTATGACTATGTAGTATGGGTACAACTGAATTGAAAGCTGTCCAAGATGGAGCTGCCGAATTGCTGCCGACATGACACATAAACAAGAGAGCATGTGAGCCATGTCACGTAATCATCCACCCTACACGGATCCGGCGAGCGTTGTGGTGGATATGATTTGAAATTTCGACTAGGCGAGATAAATAGCACACAGGATGAACCCGGAGAGGAAGAGTGTGTCCACCGGCGAGGCAGCCGCGGTGTAGTGGAACTTGCCCATCAAAACGAAGGAAGGAGAGAGGAAGGAAAGGAGGGTGGCCACGGTGATCTCAAAAACATTTGAGTAGAGCTCATTGCACGTAGAGTGCGGCCAGCGGCAGGGAGAGCATCGTTGGCTTCCGTGGAAAGATACAGCACATATCGTCACGCGGTCATCCACTGATAGAAAGAGCTCCGGCACATGCCTTCCGGCGCATCGGCGCGTCAAGCTCGGTGCGAGCCGCGAGACCGCTGCGTCCGCCATAAGTTGGGTGTAACCTTCGAATATCAAGCAGACATCGCATTCAGCTTGCTCGGATTACACAAGCGACATGCAAGTCGTCGTGGTCGAAGGGGATAAGGACGACCTCATGGAGGACCATGCAGTTGGTTTCAATGTAAGGTAAATGGTCTGTCCCATTGCACGACAGGTTGAGGATACACGCATGCATGTCAATGAATACCGCGAGAAAGCTGCAGACACTATCAGTCAAGATCGAGGGAGGACGGGAGGAAACGCACATGAGCCTGGCCAACAACGCTCCTAGTCTGCCGGGGGGCCAGACACTTGCCGGCGTACTACTGTGCTGTTAACGGGTGCACCGCTGATAAGCCTCGACAAGCGCGCCGAGGCCCTGTGTGGACATGACGGGTACCGGGGCGGAGTGGGGTCTCGGGCATTGCGTGACGTGTCGGTCGAGGATAGAGATCCAATGTCGGGCGAGCCAGGGGGAGGCAACAGCGGGCAGGGTATGCTGGCATGCACTGGAGGCTACTGCTGGTGGTCTTCAGGGATAGGCATACGTGGCACGGGACCGGGGATACGCATGGCACGCAAAGGCGGGAACAGAGGCACCCGGGCGTGTGGGAACGCTGCCCGTTATACACGCCCCCACCGAGCGCAGGATTGAGGGACCCTGAAACGCGCAGATGTCGCATGTAGTCGTCCACTCCTTCAAGCTGACTTGTGCGTCCGTCTGGGAAAGGACGTGCGGAAGAGGGGTGGGTGTGCCCGCGGATTCGACATCCGAGGGACCGGGGAGGGCAGCCTCTCGCCATGGCGGGCCAGGAATCTTCGATCGAACGAGAGAATAGGCAGCAGGACAGGGACGCGCTGAGCGGGCGTGGTGGCTAGGTAGCACTCCAGAGCTCTCTGAGCGTCTCCCTCTCGTCGACCTGGCGGATGATTTCACAAAAACACGCAGGCCAGAAGTAGAGACATACGTCGTTACCCTGCTCAGTCACTCAGGCCGTCCAAGCTTATGATGGTGATTGAGAATGCGAAGGGTCGTCAGAGACCGTCTGCTTCGAGCAGACATGGGTCGGCAGTCTTCAGGAATTCCTCGTGCATGTCGCCGAGGAGATAGACGATCGGATGCGGATGGCTCGAGTACGCCGACGCCACGGGGAAAATGAAGGCGGGAGAAAATGGCAGATGTGGCTACAAGACGACGGTGAGCCAACGAATCGGTGTGACAGATGCAGGGGCCCACCGGACCATCGCTCTTTGCATTCACCAAGTCGGTCCAAGACTGAGGATTGAGGCAAGTGGCAAGTGGCAGTGACGGCGCTTTTGATCCGCGATGACTCTGTCCCCGACACCCAAGTGCTCCAGACTGAAGCTCAAGCACTTTGGGCCAATCTTCTGGGCTTTTCTCTGTTGTTCAGACTTGAGCTGAGGAGCCGACCTCCTGGATTTGCATGTATCGTCCTGCCCTTATGTCACGGGAAATAGTGAATACGACCCGTTCGAACTTCGCGCAATGGGTCGTCTGACTTCTGAAGCCTAGAAACTCATGCTCTTTTGATCCTCGTTGCAAGGACTCTGAACTCGGTACCTCTTGAGATCTCTCTGTTATGGACTACCCTACGGCGCTCCTGGCCACGTCAAAATCTGCCTAGCGCCAACTTGAAGCTCCGTGAAAAGAAGGGCACACAATGTTCTCCTTCGAGCTGCGGGCGCAGCCAGAATGATTGGGCAAATGATCTCTGGATGGTGGCCTCAATCAGCATCTGTCCCGGACAACAAAAGACAGGAATTATTGTTGGAAGTATCATCCTCCTCCACGACGAAGCAGATTCAAGTTCATTTCCCACCGGCAGTACCTCTGAACTTTTGTCATGACTCGTGCTCTCTGCATTTTGTCTTCATTTCCCTCAATCCAAGGCTCACACAATCACCCAGCGCTCTACAGCCCCGATCCTCCGCATCCCAGACGAACTCGTTGTCGAGGTCGTCGACGCAGCCAATTACTCTACTGAGCTGACCATGTCTCACGTCTGCCGTAGCGCCAGACAGTGGTGAATGCTTCGACCTTCTGGATGGAGGTCGTCGTCAACCTCACTCGGGATGGGTCCCTCGAGATTTGCTCGAGATATCCAAACTCTACATCGAACGCCCGCCGCCGCGCCAAAATCGCTTGACTCTGGGTGCCGCATCGGACCTTAACCACAGAGCCTCAGGGTTCTGATTCCTGATTGCGTAGATCGTATCGTGGAGTTGTCTATCCAGTTCCGGTCGCGTCAAGCGGCCGACACGATCATGCATGCGCTCCGAGGTGTTGGGGCTCCTTCCTTGGAATACTTCTCAATCAAGAGTGCGTGCAAAGAATACAACAATGATCACGTCGCCGACCTCTCCGGGCTGGACGCCCCGAGTATCGTCTCTGAGGCTTGACCGCTGCATTTTCGGTCGCAACATACCTGGGTGGATGAGGACTTCCCTCACGAGCCTCATGCTCATCGACTCGGTCGTGTTGCACGATACGAATTCGTGGGCGTTCCTCTTCGACCCATCCTCTCCGCCTCTGCAATCCCTCACTAGCCTCTACCTCGATTGGAGCATCGGCGTAAACTACTACTCGGATCCCCTCGACCGGGACATTCACAGCACTTCGCTCATGCATCTCAGCTTGGAATTCTACTGCGATCACGAGAACACTGTTTTGGACGCGCTCACCGCGTTGCACTTGCCCGCCCTCACGCATCTCATTATCTACGGCTCCCATGGGGACAATATCTCGACGATTTGCAAACACTGGTTCACCCTCTCTAGCCCTCAACCTACCCTCCCTGACGTCGCTCACGTTGGCAAATATTTACGCGAGTGGGAAGTGTAGCGAGGATCGGGAGTACAGGCTTCACGCCGAACATCCTTGCCGGCCCCAATTCGCAGTCGTGCTTTGAGCATTTGGAGAGGATCGAGGTGTGGCCGTTGGGTGTAGAGGTGGATGCGGTGTACGAGGAGCTCCAGGGCGTCGTGCGGAGTTGGAAATCGGAGCGCGTTCCGATGTTGGTGCTCCCGCCGCATTTGTATCAGCGGGAGTGTTGGAGTGTTGGAAGGGGAATCAGGTGGAGTTGTTATGGAATATTGAGCCTAGCATAGGGTGAAGGATTCGGATGATTAGAGTGTATATGCGTAGTAGTCGGAATGGATATAGTTAACGCTCGTACATGTCTTCTCGAAGAATTGATCATAGCCAAGAAACACTGATCGGTTTCAAGTACTGCTCCCCGCTTGATGCCCGTTCATGGAGTGAGCTTGTTCGATTCAAGGCCTCGTCATCATGTGTAACTTCCATTCCGTCAGCTTTTTTTGTTGTTCGGTCGAACCGAGAACACAACCACGTCCAGCCCTCCGATTTGGTCGTTGAAGCGTACCACATTGCAATTGTCCCGCGTTCCAATTCCCTCCTCCTCATCTTTTCAAATTTTAGGAGAGAAAACTCCAGGAAGCTGGGGTCACGAAAGAGGAAGTGTCGGCTGAATTTCGATCGCGTCCGGAAGGCAAGGAATTCTCTCGTCACGGTACTGAAGTGCCGGCGAAAAATTCAACCCGGAGTTTTGTCCGTGTTTGCTGACTCTTGACAAACCCTTGAACTGTGAACCAAAGTTGACCTTGAACCGCCCTCAGGGATCATTGAATACCGTTGAATTTAGCCAGCAACATAGAGGATCTCGGCTTGTAATTATGTATACACCAACGCTTCGTGCTGAGCGCTGAACGTCAACGAACATTGAGAGGCTCGTGTCAAATTCGCTCGTTCGAGTCGAGCCCGAGCCTTATTTTGGAGTGAGTTTCAACATCTTTTTTGTAAGGCACCCATCCTTTACATGTACAAAATTGAAGCTCTCAGCCTGCCTAGTACCAGTACCTACTACTGCCCATCAGCTGGCTATAGCCTGACACTCCGTCTCTCCGTCACAGGGCTGTTGACGGTCGAACGTTTTCCTTCGCTGTGATTTTCAGATTGCGGCGACAGTATCCGAATTTTTCTGAAATGTAGAAAGCGAGTGCATCACGAGAGTAATAAGTAGCGAGGACACTCACGACTTGACACTCGTTCTTCAAGTGAGCTTGTTCGATTCAAGGCCTCGGCATTCCAGAATCCAAAGATGGGACATAGTTACTTTTGTTGTTCGGTCGACTGAAGAGCGTCATCATCTTTTGCAGCAAAGAGCGTCGAGCAGCTTGTCATATGTTCAATGAAATCAGTTGTATGTACAAGTCTTCGATGTAACTAAACGCAAAGAATAAACGAGAAAAGAAAAGTCTAAGCACCCCACACCCCTACTACCGCTTGCCCCCATCCGGCGTCGACATCTTGAGCCTCTGCAAATCAGCATACGAACTATTCCGACTCCTCGGCGCACTCCCCGGCGCACTCCCCGGCGCACTCCCCCCTCCCCCTCCTCCCCCTCCGCCTCCCCCTCCTCCACCCAGCATCGCAGTAAGCCCAGGAATAAACCCAATAACATCTTCATAATCCCCTCCATCGTCCTCACCCTCATGTTCATTCGTCCCGTTGTTGGTGGCGGAGGAATGGAAACCAAAGAGCCGTTCGTCGAGCCAGGTCATGGGGTGCGTGAGTCCCAGGCCCTGTGCGTCGACGGCTCCAGTGCTGCTCTTGCGGCGCCACAAACCGGGTGTGCCGCTCGATGGCGGGACGCTCGAAGATGGAACGAGGATTCTCCACTGTGCACACCAAGTTGAGTATGTTTCATCCTCGAAATAAATGAAAAAAAAGACAGACCTCGTTAAAGTCCTCGTAAAGATTCGGTCCAAAGTCATTTATGAGCTCTGACACTTCGTTGGATAGGTGGACACGCATCGCCTTGAGTTTATCGAGCGAGCGTTGGTTGCCCGGAATGAGCGCAGCGATCAAAGGAGGGAGCGACCTGCGCATGTTCAACACCAACAGCAAACAATAAAACAATTAAAACTCACTTCAAAACGTCCATACCCGCCTCACCAAATTTGAGCGCCGCATAGCTCATCAACGGTACACCAAAGAGAACCATCACAGGCGCGATAAACCGCCATTTGAGCGGAGCGTTGGCGCGGATCGCAAGGAGCGTCCCGATGATCGCGTAGAAAAAGTACAGCACAGGCGCAACGCCGAGTGAAATAAGCACTTTCCACGTTGCGAGCACGTCCCGCGCGGCAATCTTGACGCGTGAAGCGGCGAGAGCCTCTGATTCCAAGTTTGAGAGATAATAAGGGCACGAAAAGAGTGAAAACGAACCTTTGGCTTTCTTTCGCGAGATGATAGACGCCAGGATAAAGATCGGGCTATTCAACACGACACCTGGGAACGCGAATGTCGTCCAAACCGCAAGCAAACCAATCCGATACGTCAGCAAGGCAAGCACTTTCCACGTCGCACGTTGCGCTCGAGGAACCTATAAATATTCAACACCGTTACACCTCGACATCTTTGCATGCGAACAAACCTGGTGATCGCGCAGCCCCATATCACGCACGAGCCTGTTGTACTTGAGGACATCTTTACGAAGTTTCTGCACCCGCGGGAGGTCCTTGAAGTGCTCGTACCCCTCCAGCAGCCGGCGGTTCAACTCGACGACCTGGCCCAGAGTGAGATGTTGTCCCGGGGTCTTGTAAAGCCGGCGAACGGCTTGTATGAGCTAAATTTCGTTAGCTTCAAACGTCACACAAGCGAAACAGAAACTAACCATGAGCGTCTCATAGTCGGGTGCGCGGACGGTGACGGTCTTGAGCGCATTGAAAATCAACTCGAGGAATTTCTGAACGGCCTCGCGCTTCTGTCCGCCACCCTTTTTGAACATTTGGACCAGCTCTGGAGGCACGTCCAGCGCTTGACCGAATTCGACGACAGCCCGGGAGCGGAATTTGTGCGCATGAAAGTAGGAAAGACCACAGGGGACGATTTTGACCTGCAGTTTGGGATCGTTGGCCATAGCGCCAAGTGCCATGATAGATACACCGGCTTTGAGAGGGAGCAGGTCGGTTCGGTCATGGCTTCCGCCTGCGAATAGTTGAGCGTCATGAATGACACAGTACACCGCGACGCACCTTCGGGGAAAATGCCAATACTTCCGTCCCGGTTCAGACAGTCGTATACGTGTCGGTACATCTCCTGCTGGTCAACAAACGGCAGTTTGCGGAACTCAACGGCGCCAGCCTCGGTGAATTTATCGGTAATCTTCTCCTCCGTCGTGCTAAACTCTTTCTTGATCTTGAGCTCCGTGTCTGAAATAATCTCCAGCACCTCCGCGGAAGCACTGCCCAGGGATTTAGGCAACATGACTTGCATGCGTGGCTTAAAGTCGGAGGTGAAACGCGTCCCTTCGCCGATGACCTTGCACGGATCGTCGGGGGATAGCCGGATGAGACCAGTGCCCGGTTTGGCCGAGTCTGCGGCGCGCTCGACGGGGACTGCAGCGAGAATGAGAGTCTGAGAATGAAGATTGGGTCGGCCACATACTGCTGTTAATCAAGCGGGCCCAGAATCCAATGAACTTTCTCGTCATGCTCGACGCAGCGACAAGGAACTGCACACGACGACCGCTCTCCTTGTACACCTCCAACCCGAGCAACAGATCCAAGAACTGCAAAAATGACGTCAATTCAAAAGACTGAGACCGCCCAACAAGGGCGCACCTGGTTATGGTGCGGAGCGCCGACGAATATGACGGGGCCGTCTTTCGGGATATTGTAGGACCCTCTGGACCTTATTTCCCGGAAGAAGATGCCGGTCACAATCCTCCAGAAGAGCATTACAGAGGCATAGGACAAGTCCGAGGTCCGCTTCAGCTCGAGGCTGGCCGACTTTTTGGACGACATGGCTGGTCGTTACGGCGGGCGAAGCGCGCGAAGAGGGGCGGTTGGTTCGAGAAGGCGCGAGGCTGCGGCGAGAGAGCGTTGGGGAGAAGCGGCGGCAAATGATCACGTCACTCCCCAAACGCCACCATGAAAATGACTTCGAATATACTGGCTGGAAAGCTCTTTGACCCGCAAAGTCGGAAACTCGTCCCGAACCAGCTCATCGTCGTCTCCAGAACGACGGGTCTCGTCGTCGATGTCTCCACTTTCTCGCCCGACTCCGACGCGCTTCTGGATGACCCCGACACTGTGGACCTGCGGCACCTGATTGTGGTCCCTGGTTTCGTGGATGCACACGTCCACTGTGCGTGGTCTACCGCAAAGAAACGACTTGTTTGAAGCCGACGACTCCAAGTTTTCCTGCATTCTTACGCCGAGACTTCCTGGGTCGACCAAGTCACCAAGGAGAGTCTAGCTGAGCGCACCGTGCGGGCCACTATCCATGCACGCAAGACCCTCATGGCTGGATACACTGCTGTCCGGTGCGTATTGCATTCCACGCGCAATACTGGGTACTCAATTCTGTGCAGAGATCTTGGGACGGAAGGAGCGGAGGACGCCGACATTGCATTGCGCAAATGCCTGTCTGGACCTAACGCCATGATCCCTGGACCACGATACTTTACCGCCAACCGAGCCATCGTGACGACGGGCAGCTATGGTAAGACCGTCTCCCCATGAGTGTCGCATTTTCTGACAAAGTACAGGACCCAAAAGCTCAATCCGTCTCAACACGGAAGGCATCGAAGGCGTAATCGGCGCTGAAGCTGCTGACGGTCCTGCCGACTGCATTCGCGCTGTCCGAAGACAAATAGGCGCAGGGGCGGATTTGATCAAGGTAACTAACTCTCTACCACGAATGTGTCCTTTACGCTCATATCCATAGATCTACGCCGGTCGGTAAAACCTCTGTGCAAACCTGCCCACCTCACGTCACCCAGACTACCCAATCCGCTCCCGCCTGGGCACCCTCTCCCCCCGGGTGGCCACCCGCTCCATCCCAACCTTCAACAACGAAGAACTCAAAGCCCTCATCGACACCGCCCACGCAGCCGGCCTCAAAATCGCCGCCCACGCCAAAACGACCCCTGCAATCGCAAACCTTCTCAAGCTGCGCATCGACTCTATCGAGCACGCCTCGGACCTCCACACCTCCCCTGCGTTAATCCAAATACTCGCAGACCCCGAATGCAGCACGACATACGTGCCCACCCTTGCCGCGTACTACACCATGGCTGCCGACATCGAAACCGATCCCTCATGGCTCGCTTCATCCAAATCCTTCCGCGCCGTCCTCGCAATGGGGCTGGGCAGCGTCTCAATTGCATGCGGAGGCGACACCGGTGTATTCCCACACGGGGACAACGCCCTCGAAATGGACCTCATGCACCGTCTCGGCGCACCATGGGAATGGGTCCTCCGGTGGGGCACTCTCGGCGGGTGGGAATGCATCAGTCCCCGTGTCGTCTCCTCCGAAGGGGACAACGACGTTCCATTCGGCTGCATACACCCAGGCTGGGCTGCAGACATTGTGGGATTAGCCGGCGACCTCGAGTCCGACTTTCCCAAGACGCTGCGCCGCGTCGAATTCGTCATGAAGGGCGGCAGAGTGTACAAGCAGGACGGAAAAGAAGTTCCCATGTAATAGCGACGAGTATTTCATTCATTTTCTACTTGCTCATTAACCAAGGACACAAGTACAGTACAATGCCCAGAAATACACAGTGGATACACAGCAGGTAGTCAATGTACCCAAGTTATCGTGAATGAATAAGTACAGGGATAAGTTTGTCACAGCAGTAAGATATAAAGAATCTAAAAATCGAAAGAAGGAGAGAAAGGCTTAAATTTATCGGGCGCACGGACCATCAAATCCCCTCGAGGTATCCCGAGTCTTCCATGAACGTGCTCCACCGCTCGTCAAGCCGCGAATCCCGCGCGGCCAGCCCCAGATTCGCCAGCTCGGCATTGTGCGCCTGAAACGCAGCCTGGGCAGGGTGATGCTGGTGCTGGGGATGCGTCGAATACATCTCAGCCGGCGGAGGCGGAGGCGGCTCGTGATGATATTGATGCTGCTGTTGGGGCCGGTAATGCGGATCCCTGTCGCGGAATTGTTGTTGTTGTTGTTGCTGCTGCATACGATGTTGGTGCTGGTGCTGGTGCTGTGCCCGCTCAGCGTCAATGTTATTATACGCCTGTACAGGCCATCCAGCATACGGCTGTGACGGAGCTGGCTGGTGCATCATCCCGTCCGAGCTGTAGAACCCATGAGACTGCGGCGGCTGCTGCATCTCCCGCCCATCCATCGGAGAAGTCGCATACTCCGAGTAATGCTGCTGCTGCTGTTCCCACCTCGACGAATCCGCATCGACACTCGGCCGCTGCGGCCGGTAATTTGACGAAGAAGGCATCGAATGCTGGCGCTGTCGCGGCACAGGCGGTGGCGGCTCGAAATGCCCTCCCGCAAACTGCCTGGCATCAAATGACCCGTAATGCGAGATATCCTCCCGACCCTGCATTGGCGTTGGCTCCGGCCGACTCTGCTGCCTGCTCTCCGTGATGGGGTGCTGTTGCTGCGGCTGCACAAGAGGAAACCCAACGGACGAAGCCCCTCCGCGCTGCACGGGCCCAGAAACGAATCTGGTATGCCCAGCAAAGATCGAAAGCTCATCATCAGCCTCCTCCTTCACCTTGACCGGCAACCCCGTCGGGCCCAGCACCCCACTCATCTTCCACAGCAAACCACCATTGTCCGCACCAAGCGGAGACGGGTCGTTCTGCGCCGCAGCAAGAGCATGTCTCGCCTTCTCGCTCAGCTTCGTCAGGATGGTCTATCAAATCATCAGCATGAGGACAAACAGAGTCGCCAAGAAACTCACCAAAGCTCTCGTCGCCCTCCGACTATACACCGACGCCTTTGAAAACAACACACAAGCATTATCCAACTCGGTCATCGCCGACGACGCAAGCGGACTCCTCGGGCCCCTCGTCACAACCGTCCCAAACACCACAGCCGCACTAAACGCATACGTCCACATCGTCCAAAACCTCGCACAAGAATTCGGCATCGAGGTAAACTGATCCCGCACGGACTTGATGATCGTCCCACTGGCGCGGTACGCCGCAAGGAAAGACGGAGCATACGTGCTTTTGAGCGGGTTCGCAGGCTGCTCGATGATAGCTTGCGCGAAGAAGCTCCGGTGGATGTACATCAGCACTGTTCCGATGTCAGTTTTCCTATTCTTCGACTTCAAAAGGAGGGCTCACCAGTCTCCCGGATATGCTCCAACACACATCTCTGCATGCTCAGCCCAACATCGTCCGCAGCCTTGGGGTCCTCGAGCAACGACGGCAGCGGAAACTCGCGCACTTTCCGATCGAGCTCCATAATCGTCGCATACGTCGGCGCCTCAGCGGTAAGCGTCCGCGACGTCACATCCGCCACGCACTCTGCGGCAAAACGAAAGTTCCAGACTTCGACTACGAGTCCATTGGTAAAAAAGAAATCCCAGACGAGAAGCGAGAGGGACGTACAGTTTCCATCCCGATCCTTGTAATCCGAAGATTTTGGAAACCCACAGTCGATGTATGCAAGTGAAAAGGACGGCGGTCGGCCAGTGTTGAGACTCTACAGATTCAAGTCAGAGTCTATCTCATGGGGGAAAAAAATCCTCGTACCGTCCAGACATCTCCAACGAATAGATCCCAAAACAGAATTCTTCTCCGTTGGACCATCTTGGGCGACAATCCCCACCTTGCGCTATCCCGATCTACAAAGTCGTCAGCCTCGCTCCAGACCAAAGAGAAGAACCACTCACGCAAACCAATAGTCTGACTTAGATGCGCTGCGAGTGTGAGTAAACTCCAGGTCATCTCCATACTCGGCTCGGCGTCCTCGCCCTTCTTCCCAGATGGGCCCGAATCAAGCCCAGTGTATATACTCAGCATATGCAGCGTCTGTATCGTCACCAGACTCGGTTTCTCCAACACAGGCTGCAACGCCAACGCAGCCCTCGCAATCTGATGCAAATGCTCCCCTTCAGCAGCAACGCGCTGTCGATGCGCATGCGCCACGGGATCATCGTCCGGAACACCCGGTGGGGCAGGCAAGACAATCGCCCCAGCCGCCAAGACCATGAATAGCAGAGCCAAGTCATGTGGGCCCGTATAATCCTCCTCCTCGCGCGTGTTATCGCCTTCCTCCACATCGGCAGCGACATCCGCAGTATCAGGCCCATTGCCTCCAGAGCCTTCCCACAGCTCGTCATCGTCATCCGGCCGCCCGTAGGCAGTGTAGATGGCATGCGACATCTCGCGCACCTGTCCAGGCGTCACGTTATGAAAGAGCCATCCGAGGTGTGTAAAGTAGCTTTCGATGAGGCGGCGTGCGTGGGCGCGCCGTGGGAGATGGGAGGTGACGAGTGCGTGGACAGCTTGGGGAGGACCGAGGGCAGTGAGTGGGAAGGATGCAGAGGAGAAGAGGGTGGAGGGCGAGACGGAGGTCGGATGTGGGGGTGATGCACCCGAATTCGACATGTACGAAGAGGGCGCGCTGCGAGAGGGGGATGCAGGTGACGAGGCATGTGTCGAAGCCGGGGAGAGGGATTGGGAGGACCGCGATAGAGAGAGGGAAGAAGGGGAGTCGGAAGCAGAGGCGCTTGTTACACTGGCAGTGTCTGATACATTCGAGAGGAGGAGACTCTGGCGCAGGATAAGCATCGACGATTAGCATAGAGCCAGAGACGCACCTCAGACCCGCCAGTGGGCCCAAAGAACCGTGATATACCATGGTCCGAGATACTAAGGGTCCCGAAAGCATCAATGACATCGCCCGAGCCCGTGCCAGACGTTGTGGGGGTCCGCCCTTCGGGGCCCTCGAGCGACTCCCAGCTGCCCTCTGCTCTTAGACTTGCCGGGTCGTCGGGGATTGCAAAGTCCTCCCCGTTGACCATGAGTGGGTGGGCCGCGCCGTCTGGGTCGCTCTGTCGTGCATGCAGCGTCGTGAGAGCATCTTCGAGCAGCCTAATGCGCTCGCCCATGCGTGCAATCTTGCGGTGGAGATGTTCCGTTGCTGCGAGCACGAATCGAGTGCCCTGACCCGTTGCGAGGGCGCCGTTGGGACATAGAGCTGAGCATCCACGGCGAACGCAGGACTGGCAAGGGATCTGCTTGTCGCACTTGATTTTCAGGCTATAATCGAGGTCAAGGAAGGCGATACAGAACGAGTCGTAGAGGACTCACCGGCGACATTCCGCGCAGCTTACTTCTCCTAGAAGTGAGGCGTGAATACGGGCAGCAAGCAGAAGAGGCGAATGGACTGGCCTCTGCTGCGTTTAACCTCGAGTTCGCGTGCATGGGAGAGACTGCCTGAAGGCACATAGTCGGCGGTACCGCTATCTTGGATTCGCTTGGAATTTGTCTTCGGAGGCTTTGACTTGTCCACGGGCATCAGCGCAGTGGCCAATACGCAGGAGAGCGAGGGTAGGGGGCAGCAATAGTACAAGTTGAAGAAGAAGAGGTAAAGGCCACTGGCGTGTGTCTTCGCTTCTGTTGGCAGCTCTCGATTCGGTCAGAAAAGTATTCCAATCTGGGTATGCCGTAATCACACGACCGCTTGGCTCCTTGGCCGATGCAACCATACACACTCCTCGAGAGCAACGGACTACAGCAACTACAGCATCTTCCCAGCTCTGTGCACGGATACCGCCGGAATGTCCGGATTTATCTTGCGCATTCGCATGAAGACCCACGCAGCTGACATAGCACTTCTTCGAGCATCAACGTAGCATCAGTACGTAACCTCCAGGACAAACATTTTTGCAACCGGGTGTCCCCATACGGTAGCATACGGTCTGAGCTTCGGCGCCGAACAGAGTCTGCAGAGTCGAATTCCCAACCCATTTCACCTCGAATAGCTTCCACTTTTCCATTCGACGGTTCCGAAGGTGATATTGCAAATCTCGGTTGACGGAATGGCCTTCTTCCGCCAATCATGCCAAAATCAAATTAAATCTCTAGTGTCCACCACCTTCCTTCGATCAATGCATGCGCGGCCGAATTCTTCAGTGCAGATCATCCACGTGCGCAAGTCCTCATTTCCTACGTTCCACTTTCCACTATGTACTGTTAGGTTCCCAATTCCGCAACAAAAAAAACCACCGGAGAAACACCCTCCGGCGCTATGTATTGCTTGAACGCCGCAACCGGTTTCTCAATTCTTTTGCCCGGGTCATGACAAAATACGCTAGCATAAACACCTGCACCGCAAAAGTGCTGCTGCGCATCCGAATCGGTTCACTCCCTCACTGCCCACCGCGGGACGTCGGGTTGAGCTAGAAAAAAGGCTGTACCGCCCGACAAACAAACACGCTATACATTCAGGGCCGGGGTGACTTGCACTAGTTGAACATTATCAGTATACCGGAAACATGATTTTCGACCTTAAGGCCGGGGGGTAAGGTGTAGGTATAGCTGCATGGCGGTAAAAATACCGGTATCAGGTTCAGTTCCAATTGAACCTAATTGAACTAACAAAACACAGATGTACTACCACACAAGTCCGAATCAATTTCCAGTATGTACACGCGTCGCCGTGCCGCCGTGCCCTGATAATTATATAAGTACTTACCCCCGCGGCCCACAACCTACAAATGGACAAAGGAAGACAAAGTTGGACTCGTATTTCAACCCTGCTGCGCACCCAGCGCGGTCCACCGGCATGGCGATACCTTTCTCTGTTGATCCGCGGTGCTCGTCGTTCTCTCCGCAGTCAGGGGCGTCGATCCAAGAGATCTATAAATATGAACGGTACAGGAAACATGTACATACAGACGTCGCGAAGACGAAGGAATCAGGTAATGGTCGAGGTCTGCCGAGGTCCAGCTGCTGTCGTAACCACTGTATGTACCCCATTGGCGTTAGCGTGGTGCATACAATGGATGAAGAAAAACCCACGTGGCATGGGGAACCAGCCAAAATTCGCTGCAGTGCTCAAGCAGTGCTCCAACGAAATTGCCAAACCCGAGCGGAGCGGACCTACATTTCCTCCGAATCCTCGCGTGGCATCTGATTATCAGAGAACGTATTACTGACCGGCGCCCTCCGGCGCCCTCCCTCCCGAAGAGATATCGAATCGTCGTCATCATCGCTCACCACCGAACGGCCGAAGCACCGACGGACTGCGGAGTATCCAGGGACCCACGCTGAGCACTCCTTCCCTCGCAACGCACACAGTCGTGATAGCGACCCCGAAGCAGACGCCGTCGCCCTGGACCTGGACACCACTGACAGTGAAGATCTCCATCCGAGCCTCCGAATCCCCGCCGATCATGACTCCCCTCAATTGGTAATCGCAAATTGCCTTAGCACGAACATTCGTTCACAGGCCACATGGCACGGGATTCAATGTACCACGGGAGTCCACGCGGCAACGTTAACATCTGGCAACATCCTGTCGAGAAAAACGAATCACAGTGCGAGGATCACCAAAACCTTAAACTCGAAGAAGACGGCGGTTGCGACCGGGTGTGTGAATTCTGAACACGGTACCTGGCTATGGTCCGAGAGGCAGAAGACATCGTCCCAAGAAGGCCTAGCGTAGAGTCAATCCAGGCCAACTCAATCGACAAAGAAACCCACCGTTGATTGGAATCTAAACGTTGTTCAAAGGTGAATGAATGACTACAGCATGGACGCTTGTGCAATGGCCATCAGCAAAACTACAAGTTAGCTTACAGACGCTTACCGACGCTTAAATTGGCTTCGATCACCTTCCCGCGGCTTTTTTTGTCTTCGAGGACCTTCCGCTTTTTCTGGCTTCTGGCTTTTCTGCACTTTCGAGACTGCGAGACTCGGATCCTTGGATTTTTTGTCCTTATTGGCTTTTGCTCTTTTGTATTCTTGTCAAGTTGTAAATACCCAAATAATATCAGTATGGGTCCATGATTCAGTACCAACACCCTACTAACACGCAATCCAGGACTTGACCCGGGTGACGGCGCTGGTTGGGCGCTGGCCCGGCCGCCCGGGTGATGCTAAGTAACACCACAACGCTGCCGGGTACAGAGCCCGGCGGCGTGGGGAGTGTCAGCGAGGCTGAAGAGCCAGACTCAGAGTTGCGTCGGGGTGAGTGAAGGCGACGATGTCGTGGGGGAGGCTGGGGAGGGCTTCAAAAATTCTTGAAGTCCGTTGCCGAGATGATGACGTGACATCGGCGTTTCCAAGGCCGGTTTCACGTGATGTTGGTTGGTGACTCATGCGTGGCAACGGCCGCTAACAACTCTTTACTTCGCTCTCCCATCTCGTCTCCTCCCGAGTCCAAGTGTCCATCCCGTCCTGAGTCATCTGCTCCCCTCCCGGATGCCGGGGTGGCCTCTCTGCATGGTGCGTCCTCTCGGAGCTCAAATCCTCTAACTGACCGTGTTGTGCATAGACTCCCCTTGAGAATGCTACCGCGGGTGGTCGATGTCGACAGGCGTCAACACCACTCGGTGCGTGCAGTCATAACATTCCTCACTTTTGTGTCTCGGCAAACACTAGCCACTTTCGCCGCTCTCCTTCCCACACCGACTCCGGCTTCCAACCGAGTCCGCTGTCTCGCGTCCCTTCAACGTCGGCGACGTGAGTACCATTGCAGCTCTCTCGAGTCTCTCGCTGACTGTCCCCCCCGTCTCATAGTCCCTTTTTCTGGCTCAACGCGCGTGAGAGCATGCGGCGCTTCCTGGCAGCTGTTGGGATATAGGACAGCATGGTGCGTAGTCAGATCCCCTCGGTGGCCTTTGTTTTGAACATTGTCGTACACCCCCTTCCCGCTGTCGTCCCACGTCACTGTCGCTGGTCGTTCCGTGTCATGATTGCACCCCCGTTTGTTTGCGATTGGGCATTATCGGCGCACTCATTGGTGGAGCGGCCGTCTGGTTCGGTGAAAGTTGCATGATTGTATAGGATAGCTAGTATGTAGCATCCGTTGTACCATCCATTAGCATCAATATAATGTTCCTATTCATCCTTTTTGTGTCTTTTCTGAGCATTGTGTGAGCCTGGTCCACAACTGCTTTTAGCACCTTTCGAGAGCTTCTCGTGTCTTCTCGGATCTTGTAAAAGGAAACGGACCTGGCCTTTAAAAGCCGAAAAGTGCTTTCGGCTTTTCTGGCTTTTTGGCTTAAAAAAGCCAGAAAAGCCAAGTTGTACTTTTGCTGATGTGAGGACTAACCTGAATCTGACTTGCAAAATGCCAAGTACTATACCCAGTAACTTTGAGGTGCGACATTCCCCAACACTGCATTCATCCTGTCAGCGACTGACATGGTTGAAATTCTGGTTACTACAGTCTCTCGAATTCGTTCCGTCAACTTCATTTTGCACTAATTAGAGGTTGCAGGTCAAATTCAAACGGGTCCAAGAAACAATAGAGCAGGTTTACGTCGACACTTGAGGGATGCCAGATGGTGGGACCTCGGCCGCGAGAAACCATCTCTAGGAAAGCCTGCTGCCCGAGAGGGAGTGCGAGACATATCAAAGGCACAGAATTTGAAAGGATTGTCCCGGTCTAGCATGAATCCCATCGACAGTGGATGCAAGGTGAGGGTAAAAACCAAGAATGTTCTTCGATCACCAACTTGATCACGACATGAGACTGGGCCCTCCAGCCCCGGTTCAGTTCATCCATAATTGAAGACAAGTACAAATTCCAGTCCGACCGTCGACTCGGGACTCAATCGAAATAGATACCACCGTTGACTGAGATCTGTTGGAAATGTTGTTAAATGAACCAACTCGGTGAAGATGAGCGCTTACCGTTTGTCCTGCACGCCCAAGGTTGAAAATGCCGTTAATAACTGGCATGCAATTCATACGCACCAGTGATGAACTGAGACTCCTTGGAAGCAATAAACGAAACACAGTTCGCTATGTCCTCCGGGACCCTATCATAGTATGGGATTAGTAAAACGTAGAAGGACAAGGTTGAAGCAAGCCTACTAACCCAATACGTTTGAGGGGCGACATTTCCGTGTACTGCATTCGTTAACACAGAGATTACGGGAGAATCTTGGGAACTGACGAGCTGTCTGATCTTTTCAGCCCCCTCGGCACTTCCACCGCCCGCGGATCGCACTAGATTGAATCGTTAATCGAAAATCAAAGTTCAAATCCATGTGGAACGTACTCATCTCAGTCTCGATCCCCCCAGGTGCATAAGCGTTGACGGTGATGCCTGAGATAGCTCAACGTGCATTTACGAAGGACCGAAAGATGATCTGCCTACCGTGCTGGCCGAACTCCAACGCTACGTCGAGTCCAGATCAAAATACTTGACACTAAAATCTATATCACAACCTACCGGCAGATTGAGTGAGCCCTCTAACCGCGAACTTTGACGCCGTATACGGCCAGTCCTCTCCTATTCCTTGAAAAACACGAATATCAACGCCCTCAATCTCAAATTCGAACAACCACTCACCTTGCTTCCCAGCAACTGAACAAGCACCAATAATGCGTCCCCCCCTTCCCTGCGTAATCATCTGCAACCCAGCGTACTTGTAGCAAAGAAAAGTGCCCCAGGCGTTGACACTCATCGTGCGATCCCAGTCTTCCGCGGAAACTAAAAGCCAGGTTTAGACTACCCACAGGCTCTTCGAATCTCGCCAAAAAAAAAAAAAAACCTTCTGCAGTCCGCTTCCATAGTTGCCTAGGACCCCCGCGTTGGCGACCATCTAGTATCCAAGAAAAGAAAGAAGATCAGTCCCCACTTGTCGTTTTCCAAAGGTTCACACGAGAACGCACCACATCGAGTGCCCCATGTTCCCCCACCACATCCTCAATCATGCCTTTCACCTGCTTCTCTTTCGAAACATCAGCAACATGCATCGAGCTAGCCGGTCCTTTGGTCTTCAGGAGCAGCGCAAAGTTCCTTAGCTCCTCGGACTGCCGAGAAGTGTCATTGACAGCGACGACGAAACCGTCCGCGGCGAGCCGGGATGCTATGGCTCTCCCGATGCCGCGTGCTGAGTTAAGAGTGAGATGAAGTCGCCTTGCACAGGAAGATCCACGCACCAGCGCCAGTAACGAGTGCGACTCCTCTGGGCGACATGGGATAGGATGCTAAACTTGCGTTTTGGCTGCCTGAGAACGGGAGACACTGAGAAGGATGAAATTGCATCCGAGTTCCAGCGACTGAGACAAAATGGTCCACGGTGGGAATCCGACTTCCCACAGATTATAATAGCATTTGCTTGAACAACCAGAAAACACAATCGACAAATGGACCAGTAATCGAAATCTCCGAATCAGATCAGTCTTTCCGGCTCGATGGATGGGATAGGGTTGAATACAAACACGACGTCATTTAATCTGAATTTGTCCAGTCAAATCCAGATAGCCGCACTCGCCTGTGATAAAATGAGACTCTTTAGAAGCCATGAAAGACACCAAATCAGCTGATACCGGAACCGAATTGAATACATCAACCTCTGACTTGCTTGAGAGTATTTGACGGATGGCCAATTGTCCAAGGCTCACCATCTGCAGTCCCGTGTACTTTTAACAAAGAGAAGTGCTCCATTCGTTCGTGTTCATCGTGCGGTCCCAATCTTCGGCCGAAGTTGAAGGGAGTTGATCATTCAGAATCTTCAACCTGCGTACCGGCGCCCGTGACAAGTGCGCTTCCTGGGTTCTGTCAGGTCATTTGAACCAAAAGCTGTGAGCCGCTGCCACCGAGAAGCTTCAGGATGAGCCAGGACTGGACTGAGCTTTTTTCGATATCCAGACTGTGTGAATCAAAAGAGGGTCAGTCCTACATATGCGTCGACTCGAAAGGGAAACCTGGAGTGAGCTCTGCCTGTGTTATGTCTCGGCGCGCGCATCGAACAATACACATAAAATAGATTCAATCGAAAAATAGACCGCCGTTAATCGATATCTGTGGACCCAATAAGCCTTGAAGACCTCTGAACAGCCAAAAAAAACCTTACACTTTGCCCGGTAATAAACTTGGACTCCTTTGAAGCCAAGAATGACACCAGACCCGCAACATCCGTCGCTTCTCTGCATCACTGTGAGAAATCGGAATCAGCTGGGTGAGTGCTGTGTACCCGAGAGTTTTGAGCGGCGATCTTTCTTTGAACTGCTCTTCCATTGAGCACGGGGGCGGTATGAATCTAGGAGACACCCACAAAGTTTCGCAACTGCTCTGCTCCGGCGGGACTGGCTCCATCGACTGTAGATAGTCAGTACGACTGCACACCAAAGTTTAGTAAGCGTACGCATGGGAGTGTCGATGGCGCCAGGCGCGTAAGCGTTCACGGTGATCCCTACCCAAATCAATTTCTCTTCAGCAAAAAAGAGACTTGATACCGTGTTCGCCAAACTCGAGCGCTAGCGAGCCGTTGAATTACAGCTAAACTTGACTCGAGTTTGCTTGCCTGCAGACTGAGTGAGCCCTCTGACCGCGAATTTCGAGGCAGAGTAAGGCCACTGCGTGATCCCTCGTTTTCCTGCAATCGAGGAAGCGCCAATGATTCGGCCCCCGCGTCCCTGCTTGATCATCTGAAGTCCCGCGTACTTGTAGCAAAGGAAGGCACTCCGTGCGTTTATATTCATAACGCGCTCCCACTCTTCCACAGAAACTAGCAGCCAAATCAGTATAAATGACGCGACACTGGGGTCAATCACCCACCCTGAGAGATTGGGGTCCTCGAGAGCCCTGCAACGCCCGCGTTGGCGACCATCTACCATCCCAAGTCAACATCCCTCGCGAATCCAAAGGGAAAAAAAGCACGCACGACATCCAGACCGCCGTGTTTCTGCACCACCGCTTCGACCATCTCTCTCACCTGCACATCCTCCGACACATCGCCAACATGAATCGAAGTCTCGCGCTCACTATTCTTTGTGCGAATCTCCTCCACGAGACTCTCCAACTCTTTCATCTTTGCTTCAAGGTCGTTCACGGCGACGTCAAATCCGTCTTCGGCAAGCCGCAACGCGACCGCCCGACCGATCCCTCGTGCTAGCGAAATTGCAGCAGAGGGATGAACTGGAGTGGATGGACGTACCAGCGCCGGTGACGAAGGCGATTCCTTTGGACGACATGACGGTGGAAGTCAAGGTGATCTCGGCATCAAATCAAACTCAGTCCGGATTTAGGCCCAAAAGAGGCCAAGGTCCATCAATAATGTTCAAATCTCCGCCCGACGGCGAGTGACAATACAAATTGCCTCCGAGCAATTGAAAGTGATTTTTCCGACACAATCCACCGCTTTCCCTGTGAGGAGGAACATGCAATGGTACGTGAAATTAAAAAATTAAAATGTCCACCTCATGTCGTTTGACCTTGCTGTATCCAACAACTCCTTATACCCCTTACACTTTCGTCGGATCGCGTACGTCGCTTCTGGGATATCACGCTGCAAGGTCCACTCTGTATGAACTCCCCCGAGTTGATCTCCTTCTGAAGATTTAAATGTGCTGGCCATTTAGCAACAATGCGAGGGCAGGCCAAGGGCTGCTTGCCAGTTTCTAGCAGTGAATCAACTCCGAAGCCATGATCAGTGAGAATCTCGTTCGATTCGAGACTGGGTCATGGGGAAGGAGCGCTGTAATAACTTTCTTTTGGGCGGAGATGCAATATTACGACGGAGGCCTTGAATTGTTCAACCTGGGTTTCCACATGCATTAGTCGGATATTCCCCAGATTGAACCGCAGCTTGAGCAGCTTTGAATGTTGATATCATTCCTCTTGATGCTGGTATCTCGACTCTCGGTCCACATCGATTGAACGATTCTGATTCGTTAAATTCATGTAGTAAATCAGCACCATGTGTTTGTTTGAGTCGAGGCTAAGCCATAGAATAATGTACATTGGTCGGTCTTTTTCCGTCTTCCGTTCACTACGCGCAGGATCCGGAAACATTCCCGTTGAATTATTACTGTAACTGGAAGCTCTGTACTCTGAAAGAGAAGGCGTACACCAGCCACGAGCCCACGACTTCGAGCCAAAGAACAAGCCCGCAAGGCCCACAAGCTCTGCAAAGTTGATTCCCTCCTGGAACAACGTGAGCACAGTTCAAGGCAAGTTCAAGGGCTGCTTTCCAGCAGTTATCCAGCTCCAGGTCACCAGTGAGGCACAAGGCTCGTTCGATTCGAGAAGGAGTCCTACAATGGCATTCGCCGACTTTTTCTTAATCAGAGATTGTAAACATACCTCTCTAAAGGCCTCCTTCTTTCACTTTGGGAAACAGACGTAGGAAGAATCAACATAAATAAAAAAATCCTACTCCTGTGCCCTGGACTTCTGTACAAATTCTCTGTCCTCCGCACTGAGCCCATGCTCAAACTTCTTGAACGTATCAGTCGCCTCGAAGAATTCGTGCTCGATGATATCCGCCCGCTCTTTCGAACGCGGTTTGATCGTGCACCTGAATCACTGCATTCCGTAGCCTCCTAGGCAGAGGGTCTGCCTAGGGCGCCTCGGCAGACCCTGCTCAGTCCGACCCTGGGGGAGAGTCTGCCTCGGTCTGCCAGGCTTGGTATGGGTTCCTGGCACTCGAAATTAGTAGACAATTAGTAGACAATCCCCGGGAATAGAATGAACCGGAAGGCGCACTGAACCTGCGAGCGTTTGACGTGAGTCGTGGGGAACTTTTCGGCTACAAATGCGGCAAATGTGATGCTTCGTCAAGTGGCAGTTGCTAATTTTGAGTTCGTCTCGGTGGCAACGGTGAATTTCACTGAGACAGTGGAATGGATATTAGCATTGTACGCCCCAAGGCCGAGCCAACCCTGCCCCAACCCTGCCCCACCCGGGCAGAGGCGATCTAGACCCACCCTCGGCAGACATAGCCCGACCTGGGCAGAGTGGGGTCGGGCAGACCTCGCTTAGGCACATCGGCAGACCTCGGCAGACATAGCCCGATCTAGGCAGGGTCTGCCGAGGGGGCCACGGAATGCAGTGAATGGTTCCGGTGCGGTGAACATGCCCTGCTCAGTCAAATTCAAATTTAAATTCAATGGGTGGTTGGAGATACATTTGAGGCATCTCGCTTTACTCACCCTCTGATAAGCGGACGTATCAGGCGGGATAGGATTTCCCGACGCGTCGATGTCCGGGCTGAATTGGAACGCCCATATGAGATTCACGGTGTTGAGATTCTGTAGCCCTTGGTCAGTAGCGTGATGATACAGGACAAGACGAAGGATGGAGACGGACAATTGAATGTTGCGCCAAGTGAATACCGGGGCATATTCTCTGCGCACAAAGTTTGTGAGTAATCCAACGGAGGCAGCTGGAAGTACCAACGCGACCAACGCCAAAAGGCAAATTATGTCGCAGATCGCTTCCATCAACCCCAGGCTTGGTGCCATTCTCAGTCAACAGGGATCGCTCGGGAGAGAAGGTTTCGGGGTCGTCGAATAAATCTGTTGGAGTCGGGGATTCACGTTGAACGGATTCTAGGATATATGCTCACCTGGGTCGTGGAAGATGCCGTCTAATACAGAGTCAGTCCATTGAACTGTGATTTTGAAAAGAAGACTCACAGACGTTCACAAAGATGGTGGCGCTTTTGGGGATGGTGTATCCTTTGTACTACACGTGAAATCAGCGTATAGAACAGCCAGTACACCAGAAACACTGTACCTCCTCTGCCGCCAAGGTGGAGTGAGGAATCAGTATGGGAGGACTGGCCGGAATCGGTGGGTCTCCAAAATCAGAGCACGGATGTATGGCAGCTCGTCGAGCGAAAAACCATCCAGAGTCGGCATCCGATCAGAGCCAACGACGCGGTCGATTTCCTCTTGGGCCTTCTTTTGTGCTTCGGGATAGGCTGTCAAAGCGAGGATGAGGGTCTGGAGAAAGGACGAGGTCGTGTCCGATCCGCCCTCGATGAGTACACCGCCAAGGTATCTATTGACTTCAGTGGTTGAAGAGAAGGAGTGAAGAAGTGCCGACCCAATCATCTCCGCATCCATTCCCAGCTCCTCTTGGCTTTTCAAAATCTCCTCCATATAACACCCATTCTCCTCCCCTCTTCCCAGCCTCTCCCTCGTATCGTTCAGCAACCCAAAATACAAATCCCTCTGCAACTTCCTCGTTCGCGCGCAGTCGCGCTTCCATTTTGCCCACCGCGCAGGCACGTATTTGAGTAGAGGAATCAAGTCGATTGGGGGCGGCGACCCGGGCTCGAGGACGCGTTCCCATTCGTGCTGGGCTTCGAAGAACGCCGTAGTTTCGCGGGTCTCGTATCGCGGTGCGCGTTTGCCGTACAAGACAGAGAGGATGACAGAACTGGAGTATCGGCGAATGTGCGTGTAAAAGCCCTAGTGAATGTAAATAGTTTCTATTGGGGGGATAGTGCGCACGCCACCCACGTCGGGCTGGGAAAGAATGTCGTGAAGAAGCTGCGTCGCTTCAGCCTGTTGGATAGGCAGGTGTTTTCGTGATTCTTGAGGTGTCAGGATGGTGTGAGCTGCCCGGCGGAGGGTCCTCCAATTTTCCGCTGAGGGACACGAGCATTGAATACTGATTAGCTTGTGACCCGCAAGAAATGACGAACTGTATCGTGCCAACACTGTATTTAGTCCGCCGGTCACACAGTCGGCGACGTGCATCGCAGGCCTGTCAACCGTGTTGCCGCTGCGCTGGTCCATGAGGACCTTGACTGCCGCTGGGTCGGTGAGCACCACCGTTGTACCGGGGCCAATCTTCAGCTACAGACGTGTCAGGATATCCGTCGTGCTGTAAAAAAGAGCAATCACCGAATAAAATCCACCATACTGTCGAGCCCATTCAGTGAATCTAAAGGATGTGAATGACGATTGGGAATGGAGTAATGGCAGTTTGCGAGCACCTGAAATGAGCGCATTCGGTCGGGAAGATGTGGAGATTGCCGAGGAGGGGCACGGTCGGGGGACCCGGGGGTAAACTTGGTTCGCGAGAGCCTATTTTGAGGAGTCGAAAGCATAGAAAGACAAAGAGGACACCGAGTGGGAGGAGGAAAGACATGTTGTGTATAACATGACACGTTATACTTCATGCGGTATACGGCCAGGTGCAGTGCCTGTAGAGGTCTGAGGACGGCGGCCTGGTCGGACCTTGAGAGCTCTTCATCAAAGATATGGTGGAGCCGCCATATGTGCCGGCAGGTATTCTGGGATAGAATGGCAGAAACTGGTAGGACTCCGACGAATGTTCGCAGGCAGAAGTTCGGTGAGGAAGACCGTTGCTGCAAGCACAAGGTTTGAACACTTGCAAAGGCCTAGTCTCTCCTACAGACCTTCGACGCTCCGAGCCCGTAACATCCGCAAAGAAAGAGAAAGCCGAAGATGCCCGAAAAGAGAATGATTATCGGGTGACCGCCTCCCGCCCGAAAGATTTGTGAGCCGGAGAAGCAGAGCAAGGAGGCGCAGCCATCCCAATCCCTGCTTGCGCATGGACGCGGGAAGCAAGTGATGTGCACAGTGACACAACGAGGACGCCACATCGTGCCGCTCGCCACATCGTGCCGCTCGCCACATCGTGCCGCTCGCCACATCGTGCCGCTCGCCACATCATATCGATCATAGATGGCCATAGCCGTGAGTGTGATCAATTTCCGAATCATCCCTTGATCGTCCCTACTCTTGTCGGAAAAAAAGTGTGGTGCTCTATAATTGATTATAAGCTATTATAAGAGCCATAAGAACGTAAGAGACACAGCTTTGATAAGAGATTTATAAGTCACGAGAATTGTTTGTAAGAGGCTTGCAAGAGACCTGGGGTTTCTTACAAACACCCAATAGGCTCATCGCCCCACCTCCGGCCTCCGTTGCACTGTCTCCGACCTCCCACCCGCCCACTGCTGAGCAATGAGAGCACTTGGAGCGCCTACCTTTGACCATCCGACTCTTTTTTCCTCTGGCCTTCAAACTTCAATCAATGGCCATACCAGTGACTCCCTCGACGCTCAATTGTGTCCAGCGAGTCGGCGACACACGACCGCAAACGGCAATCGGCACACCAGTTACTCGACGGTGATGGAACTCGAATCGCTGGCGGACGAAGTGGCGGACGTATACCGGGCATTGATCACACCCCAGGTGAGTCGGCATGGTTAACTTATCGACATCCTGCACGGGAACTCACCTGCCTGCTTCTCCGCCCCGTCCCCCTGTGATGCTTCAATCCGACCGGCCATGCCTGACTCCACTGAGACACAAGCTCTCATGGCTGAATCCATCCAGTGGGCCTTGCCATGCCTCGATGCCGCCCTACGGCATCTTCTTACACTCTTCCAAAACTGGCGACTCGATGTGAGCCCGCCATCTTGGTCCGTCGCGAACTGAGATTTTTCTGGGGCACGGGTGGGGCACTCAACTACCATGGGCTTTGGTCGAATAGTTACCTTGTATCGTACGTAGCACTCCGAAATTGATTCATTTTGATTGAACTACAGACCTTGTTAAATTCCAAAAATCCCGGAGATTTAAACATCCAATCAGCCTGCCGGTACTGGAGTATTAGGTTGGACAAATAGAGTTGAGGTCGCAGGAGGTCATTCAGCTGAAGCCATCTACCAAATGAGCGGACATGCATGGATGGATCAATCATGCAGACCTGGAAGACTTGATGTGGAGCATTTGGATACCTGAGGCCTGCCGAACTCGTGAATGCCAGTCATTATGACTGACTCTTGGACTCTCTGAATCAAGTCAGTTAAAAGTGTGAAATTGAATGTAGCCCGTCCTCTATCGCTTTTCCCTGATGGTTCCTGGGCGCTGGAAGCGTCGAACGCATGTTACAGCTGGGAGTATTCTAACCTTGACGAAACCGAGGCGCCGGAAGAGACATACAACTTTACAAGCGATTGCCAAACGAAAACCGCCACCGTCCTGGTGATATCCAGCTTGTCACCGCTGCTTCAATGTCTCTCAGAACCCCGAGATATTAACTAGATTACTCTACTTTGAGGCAGTCTTCGTCTGCAGCTGAAGGAAATTCACGGAATTGAGATGGAGCCTCCCATAAACCCATCGAATTCCGGGTCGGGTCAAGACCCATACTCGCTGGCGCGGGTTCTATTGCTTTTCCCCCTGCACCAAACGGTCCAAACAACGGCCCTCGACGGGTACGAAATAAACACGAGAAGAGTCAACTTCAAAAGCCCGTCTGTGACGGGACCTTCCAGTGCCTCGACTCCGACCCTCGAGGCGGGGAGAAGATGGGGGAGAGGCGCCTCGGCAGAGATGCAAGAAGTGATTTGACGATAGCGACAACATACAAGAAAGGGTTACGTGAGAAAATGTACATTTCGATCCTTTACGCTCACTTGAGGAGGTCTTCGACGACGTGATCTTCCGTAATCTGTGCAACGTTGGCGCCGCCGTAGTTTGGCCGGTATAGGACGTCAACCTACAAAAGTGAAAGACAGGATGGGTAAGTGGCGACGGAGAAGCGAGGAGCTAAGGACGCACCGCTTTGACTCGGGGAAACCCAGGGCCTCAAACTGGTCGATTCCGCAGCAAAAGTATCCTCCTTGGCAACACCAGCGCCAGGCGGCTGCGCGTACATCCTTGTCGGCATCTTGTCAAAGCTGTGCTTGCTGGTTGTGTAGTAACCCTGACATCCTGCACATTATTTGGACAATAGACTTGGGAGAGAGATCAGGGTGGATTTGAGGGTAAGCACGGGTGACTAGGTGTCTTTGAGGATGAGTGTCCAGACCGACGGCACCAGATGCGGACGACACATTCGGGTTATAGACTCTGGTCATGAATTTCAGCTTGATGGGCTGGAAGGGTAGGATTCAAGTTGAATGCGCAGATAAGGCGGCGACTGAAAGGGTGTGCACGGGACATATGACTGACAATGAGCGGGTGGATGTCAAATACATCTGAGGAAGGAACATTAGGGATCAATCAGAGCGGCAGAGAAGGAAGACAGACACGGCTTGGGAGTTCCATGAGTGAGTCTCTTGCCGGCACTTTACAGATGGTGAAGGATGGAGAAAGGAAGGGAGCGAATTGAGAAACCCACACCATGGATGTGCGGCTGGACACATTGAAAACAGTAATGGGGTACTACCTGTAGAGTGTGAGCAAACAGCCTGAATCGGTCAAGGGGGAGGGGGAGAATGTGCGTATTAAGGCCCTGCTCTGCAGTGGGAATCGGGCTGATGGGTTTAGGGATACTTACGGTGAGCAAGTGTCCATCTGCACCATGACTATCTATGGATCGTGGAGATGGCCTGCGTTTACACACATTCATCATCAAGGATTCAAGGAAGTGTACCGAAACTGACAAATCTACAGGCTTTGAGGGCGAGAATGGTGTCGTAGAGGTCAGCGACACACCTGCGGGATGCCACGTCCAGCGCCTTCTCCTCCACAACTTTTTCCGAAACTTGAGGTAGTCAGTTTCCGCAAGGTTTCCGTAGCCAACAATGGCGATTGCAAGTGGATTGAGTGAGCTGGCCAGTGGCCGTTCTGGATGTGATGTTGATGCGACGAAAGAAAGGGACTGATGAGCGTCACGGGCTGCTGGGCTGTGCGTGACTGGTGTCACGCCCCGTGATTCACAGAATTTCATGCAGCATGCACTTGTAGTGCACTCTGTTGGAAATCGGCACTTCAGAAATCTCACGGACACGGAATATTCAGATTTGTAGGATATCGGGGCTGCGGCGCAGCATATAGCATTGGCCCAGTCATTTACCTACCCCTCATGGAACGCGCCCATGCCAGATTACCCTTCATCCATAGGAAGTGGTACCTCTACTGCTTTTGGTCCTGCTCCAACGGGATCTGGCTCAAGCGGTGTGTCCCGCTTCCAGAAGATGGGGTCTGGAAAGCGCTCACGCCGTGGCTAAAGTGATACTGCTCGTCGTTTCCTACCCTAACTATTTATTTTAGTCTCATATATCACCACTCTCCTTTTCACTTGCCTTCCACACTCAATACCTTCGCTACATACAATAGTATATCGGTTTTGTTTCCGCCGTCCCATTAATCAAAAAAAATTAATTTGAAAAAATATGCTAAGAGTATCTAACTACCGAAGCGGACCATCCATTACAGTCCTGCACCCAGGATTCGCCGTGCCTATCAGAATGAAGCACTAGCCCTCCCCTCAGCCCCTTGAAGTGCAAATTGAAATGTGTTATATCACAGGAAGGGAAAGCGTGAACGTCGCCCTGCTTCAGACCAAAGCAAAAGCCAGTTCGTAATGGCAAAGGCCTCCCCCCGTAAAGTTGCCAAAGGGTATAACAAAACACAGCAAATTGTCACCGCCATCCTGGTGAGCCCAGGTGCAGACTCGCACATTGAGCACAAATCCACCAAGTGGATAGCAGGGAGAGGAAGCATCCAAGGGAAGGTGCTCCATGTAGATACTGAGCTGGTCGTACTCATCAGGAAGGTATTCCTTGAGCTTGTACCAAAATCAGACAGTTATACTCAATGATAGTGAAGAAGACTCACAGCGTCGCGAACTAGCTCAAAGATATCGGTAAAGGCTTCCACCATGGCATTGTACTGCTCGACGTTGTTCATGTCCTTGGACCGATGCGGCTGGCGTTGTTCAAGGTTGCAACGCCCATTGTGGTCTTTGCGTAACTCGTAAGGATGCCCATCCGGTGCCCCATCACCCTGTGCAATAAATCAGTGCATATTTCTTGATTGTGTATAAAAACATACCTGTTCAGCATATCGTGCGAACCATGAGAAGTGCCACGCCGTATATTGGTAGCCAGGAGCCTGAGAGTCGCACCATACATACTCTTCAGGCATGAAGGTGTGGACGTGTACCAGCGCATCAGTCAAGCGCTGCTGGTAGTCTTCTGGCAGGGTGAACAGCAGCGACAAGAACTTGCCGTTGTCGTCAACAATTTTGAGAGCGTCTCTGCAAACAGTCAAAGGAAAACGAGGGAAAATTGGCTGAATAACACGTACCCACCAAGGATATCAGTGGTCGATATGGATATACTCCCCCAATGTGGCCTCCCCGCCGGCATGGAGGTTGTCAATCTGGAGTATACAAGTCAGAATATGGTGTTAGAATACTATGGGCCTACTTTGTGCTGTAAATCTGCCAAGTCTTGGACCTCGGGCGCCTGTGAAGCAAGCTCTCTCTGTTCCTCAGTGAAGCTTTCTCGGTTGTGGCGGTTAACGGGGCATGGCTTCTTCTTAAATTGAAGTGGAGACTTGATAACCCGGAGCGGTGCCAGAAGAGGGTTGCTCAGATGTATCCATTGAGGTACGTTCTGCTTGCTCCACTCTGGGGACTGATAATGCAATGCAGGATATCTGAATTATATGAAAAGGGTAGAGAGAGAGATGTCATGAGCACTCACTGCGTTACCAGACTATCAAAAATCTTGTCCCACTTCTCTATCTCTCCAAAGCCAAAGGATATCGTCTCAGCCTCGGCACCAATGGGCTTGGGCACCATGTAATGAAGTTGTAATGAATCAAGATAGGTGGAGGTGTTCTGCATGTGGTAAATGGGTATCATGAGGCGTTGCACCATAGGTAGCCACAGATCATCTACAGTGGGATAAGATAAGCAGGAGGGAAGTAGAAGATGCGTACACTTAACACGCCTGAGTGCGGAGGCTAAGGATATGATGTCCTCCTCTGTTGCGTTGCGAAGAAATTGAGTTCGCAAGTCCAAAGCCGCAATAATCGGCAAAATATACAATGTTCCTCCATGAAATGTGAGTGGAGAGAAGGCGCGTGGTTAATAAATTCTCACCTCCCGCACACAACACGGCCAGCTTCTTGCCGGCACTGAGGTAGTCCCGAAAGGTGGTGGGCTTGACGGTGGGCGCGTATCTCTGGGTAAGTATAACATCCGTGAGCTTGTCCTTGGTTGTCTTGGACCTCATCCCGTTCTCCTCTCGGACACTGTGATAGAATTGATATCAGAAATGAATTGCCAGAGAAGGAATGGCTTTACCTGTGGACATTCAAGGCCAATTGCACCAAGGCCATCATCCAATGCAGCTCCCGCTTCCGTACACCTGTCTCTAGATTTTTGATTGCGGCTAAAGTGACCCCGATGTCTGTGGATGTGGAAGAGGGAATGTCGTCAGGAGTGGTGATGGAAGAGAGGATGTCATCCAGCTGCGCCCGGCGTTTGCTGCCAAACACATGCAAAAGGTCTGACAATAACTTGCCAGCGCGTTCTGTAACAACCCCGTTCTCTGGGTCATGAACCCAGCCCGCTGGTACTTTTTCCCCTTTCCCTCCCTTCTTCCTGCCGCCCCAACTCTTGGGTTCCTGGGATTTCTTGGAAGATACACCCGGTGCGCAAGTCTGACATGCGGCGTCTTCACAAGGCATCTTGCCAATGGCAGCAGCGGTCTGGGCGGCTGTCTTGTGTTTTGCAGCACCCTTACGTGGGCAAGGCGAACGTGCACGCCCTGTGCGGCGTCGAGGTCGAGGACGCTTGGCAGGAGGTTCGCTTTGATCTCCCCCTCCCCCTTCTTCATAGTCTTCATCTTGCTCTCCCTCTCCCTCTCCGTCACCCTCCTCCTCCTCTTCTCCGTCGTCATCTCCCTCTCCCTCTTCAGGCCGCCTTCTCTCACTCCCTGGGGGAGGAAGGGTAATCCACAATTTGGGGCGAGGAGGAGTATCCCTCAGGTCTGCATCCCCTTCTATTTCCAAGTCCCCAGTCTCGTCCCCAGTCTCCATTGCCGAGTGCGCATCCCCATCTGAATCCTCGTCGTGAGCCGAATAGTGGATGTTGAGAGGGGAGAAGCTATCATCGTCATCCATGTCGAAAGAGTAGAAGCCATCCTGGTCATCGTCCAAGCCCATGGGGTCATCCACCGGAAGAGGAATGTCCCAGGGATCGACAAAGTCAAGGTCTGGTTCGGGCACTCTGTGAGAGCGAGGGCGTCTCTGAAATACATCGCCTTGACTATCCAAGGATTCGGAGCGGAGGCGTTTACCCAAGACGACGGGGGAGTCCATGGAAAATGGAAAGCCGGTGATTGGTGATGGCAGACGAGGAATGGGTAGGCTGCTGAGTGGAAAGAGCTTTCCCGTTTTGATTGGGGAGATGGTGTCCCCGCGGACTGTGGGGGAACTGGCCGGTAGAGGGCTCAGAAAAAGAGAAGAGGATGGTGATGCAGACGGCGTTGGAGTGCATGGTAGGAAGAGTGGCTCATTGGTCGGAGGTGGAAGACGCGGGGTAGTCATCATATGCAAGGGAGAGAGGGCCAATGTTCCTTGCAAAGCTATTAAGCAGGAAGTTGAGCAGGAAGTTACCAAAATCAGCGTGTAGAGTACTCACTAGGATATACGGGAAGACTACGTGCACGGGGTCGTCGAGGAAGGGGTGCAATTTGTCGACTAGATAGGTGGTTGACTGCCGTTGAGGGCAGTTCTTGGAGATGTGGTGAGCTCGGCGTCGGTGCCTGTTGAGCAATTTGGCTACTAAATGGGTGGTTGACTGCCGTTGAGGGCAGCTCTTGGAGATGTGGCGTGCTCGGTGTCAGTGCCTGCTGGACGCGGGTCTGCAGCTCTGTCAAGACGGTAGGTAATGCTCCTGACTGGAGATTCAAGATAGCATCAGCCAATTCGGGAGGGATGAAGACGTTGGGCATGGAAGTTGGAGTTGCTGGCCACAGTTACGGACGTCCGTATTTTTTCGACACGTCAAGTCACGGCCCTAAAGGTGTGACAAGACAAGGAACGCGTAGTGGGTGAGCTGGCAGTCGACAAGCGACGCGTTTGTTGATTGACAAACAGATACATCTTCTCCTCCTCCTCCATCTCCACTTCCGGACCCTCATCATCCATCCCACCGTATTTGGACTCCCAATCAAGTCATGTCGACGGTGCCACGCTAGTTAACATTGGACCATTGTAGCCCCTGGAGAGGGCTGGCTCGGGTGCGTGTTGATACACTTTTTGGCCGTTCCCATTTCTAATTGAACAGTAGGACTTGGCCTTGGACTCTATGCCGCACTTGGTAGACATGACCTTCAACTCCAAACCTGCACTCCGGCCAAATCAACAACTATCTTTCCCTCCTCCCCGGTCCCGGCCCCATTCTCTTGCATGAGCTGTGGCCACCATGTCGACAGCAAGCCGCTGGGACGTAGATCCTGGTCGCAAGCCGTCCCCGAGAGGGTTTTGACCAAGGGATTCCGAGGGAAGGTGGATTCAGATGCGCTCTGGATACATTCTCGCTCATGTGAGTGTATCTCCCCCAATCCTTATGCGTTTTCTTCGTGGCTGACCTCGTTTTGTTCCCTAGAATCTATTACCTTCCACCTACATATCCACCAAGTCATCCGGCAACAGAGCGCATTACGATCGGACGTCGAGTTTGCAGCTCATCACTTTGAGACTTTCATTCAGGTACGTCTAGCTCACCCAATTCTTGTCCGTTCCACTCAAGTCTGGGCTCGTTCTCTTCCCCTAGATGGACCCCTCCTGGTGCATGCACTCGCCAAGCCGTATGAAGCCAGAGCGCGTCGCCACGACGTCGAGTTTGCCAGCACATGACTTTGAGACTGTTTCATTCAGGTACGTCTAGCTCACCCAATTCTTGTCCGTTCCACTCGAGTCTGAGCTCGTTCTCTTCCTCTAGATGGGCCCCTCCTTGTGCATGCACTCGCCAAGCCGTATGAGGCCAGAGCGCGTCGCCATCCGACGTCGAGTTTGCCAGCACATGACTTTGAGACTGTTTCATTCAGGTACGTCTAGCTCACCCAATTCTTGTCCGTTCCACTCGAGTCTGAGCTCGTTCTCTTCCCCTAGATGGCCTCCTCCTGATGCGTCTACTCAAAAACATGTTTGCGGACTGAGCGGAACGCCATCTGACGTCAAGTGTGCCAGCTCATAACTGTGTTTTCACTTAGGTACCTCAATTATCGTCCATTTCACTCAAGTCTTGGCCCGTTCCCTTCCCCTATATCTCCCACCTCTGGTCTGAATGCTCACCAAGCCTTATGGGGACTGAGCGCATTGCTATCGGTCGTTGCGCGCGCCATCCCATCACTTTGAGATCATTTCGCTCAGGTATGTCTAACACACCCAGTTCTCGTCCGTTCCACTCAAGTCTGGGTTCGTTCTCTTCCCCTAGATGATCCCCCTCCTGGTGCATCTACTCTATGGCCATTGAAACAGAAGTCACATCGGCAAGGGGCGTCGAGTCTGCCAGCGCAGCAGTTAAGTTCGTCCATCTCTTCTGATTCTTGTACATCAGGCTCATGTCTGAATTAGTTACCTTCCCCTAGCTGTTCATCCTCTCATGTGTACCGCCAGAACGCATCATCGCTGGCCATGGACACTATTGATACATTCGACGCTATTGATACATATATATACTAGTCTGAATCTGAATCTGCTTCCCCCTCATCCGATTCTTCACCCAACTCATGCTGAACGTGCAACAGAAGATCTAAAGATCTTGCCCAAGCTACTGCTCGTGGATACCAGATGCCCCGAGGGAGGATAGCAGTTACCTCCTTCCCTCTTGTCCCAGGGCAGAACACCTCTATTTCGGGGTATTCCTCTTCCTCCCACTCCTCAGAAAGAACTCCATATCCTCCAGGCGCGTGCTCAACCTCTTCCAGGACAGATTCCATTAGAAGCAGAAACTGCTGCTCCACATGGGCGTTCTTGAAGGGAGAGAAGTGGCGAGCAACCTTGACAGGAGCATGGCGAATGTTGCTATTCAGGTCGGCCGCAATGCGATTCTCTAGCTCCTCCACCTCCTCCACTTCTTCCCGGTCGCTATCCTCCTGGCCTTCATCCGCGGAGACACCAGCACCGGTTTGGTCTCTACTGCGCCGAAGACACCGCCCTTCCACGCCGTAGTACCTGTTGATGGCGTCTGGATGTATTCCGTCCAGTGGATCCTCACGGTACACTCCCTCTGTCAACTGGCCAAGGAAACGTATGTCCTGGGACGGACCATCAATAAAAGAGAACCCGGAAATAAGGCATGGCTCACGGCAGGGCTCTGGTCAGAGGTCAGGCCAGGTCCGCGAATAGGGTGCAGATTCCATTCCTCCTGGAACTCCGTACAGTCTTCATTTATTTCTGGAAGGAACAGCCGATGGAGTAACCAGAGGTGGACTGGGTTCTTGCGGTCAAGCCGATGTAGGCGCCCGAGTCTGGTGAAAAAACCACGCCAGCGTCTTGCAAACTGTGTACCGACTTCCACCCAGAGCCGCTCAATTCTTGTATTTCTTGTAGAGCTGCGAAAGATGTCGGACTTGCAATGGAATGGGAAAGAGATGACGCACGAGCCCCACATGAAAGATGCACGGCCAGGTCCCCTATGCATTACCATCCAAATGGCGACTTTGGTATTTCCACCGCCCCGGTCACCGCGCATTCGGGAGGGAGTGCCATATTGCTGAATGGCGTCAAGGAAGACCTCGAGAACAGTTGCTGAACGGTTGTTGGTACTGGCCTTGAGGCCGGTAACCTGAGATGCATTGTAAGGAAGAACACAATAACAACTGGGTGTTACTCGCCGTCCGACAATAGCCGTCCACAAACCCATGGATGACAATACCCCACCAAATGAGCTTGTGGTGCCCGTCGCAGTGCCAAAGGTAGTTGGGTCTGGGCACCTTGTATCTTCGGCGACGTAAAGCCAGGCGGCGCCGCAGAATCTGCCCAAGGCTGTCAACCCTCTTGAGCGACAATCTGGCCCTTTCCCTCTGAACCCGAAGCCCATGACGCCGATAGTATCCCTGAAGGTATCGTAGACCGGAGGTGGGTTTCTTGGCCTTGTATTGACGGGTGATGAGGTCAAGAGCATCGTCGTCAATGTCTTGGAAACGCTGAGATATTCCCAGCTCTCTGAGACGTTTGCGCAAAGTGTGGCGGTGGATTTTAAGAGCAGAAGCAAGTTTGCCAAGCTTGATATTCCGATTGGGAGCGACGGCTTCCTTGAGGTAGTCTGGATTAACCTCCTTGCGAGGGCGGCCTCTATTGGATGAGCTTTCCACAGTAACAGGCTGCAGTAAAACTACATTGTCCCGTTCTCTTGAATGGGATTAGCATCAAGTAGGGAAAGGGAAATTATGAGACGCACACCCCCTCGGCCGATAATGCAGACATTTGGAGCTCGTACACCAGAGGTCCCAAGAGATTGGCGCAGCTGAAAGCCCAATCCCCTGGCAAGTCGATTTCCATTTGCTCCAGGACAGGAAGCAGATTGTCGAGAATGTTGGAGGATATAATTCGGTAACGCAGTGTGTCGCTGTCCTCCCTCCGCAAGGCATGCAACGCGTGGGTGTACGCGTTTTCTAGGACTTGATACCCAGTGGTGATATTGGCATTCCAGCCTTGCTCCGTTTCTGGCAGAGGGGGAAGGTGGTCCGGAAGATGGGTGATCATGGAAGACAAAAATAAAGACTTGATCGGTCACTCTCCCTTCCCTCCTCCATGGCCAGACATCCCAAGCTCTACTTCATTGATGGCTCATTGATTTTAAAGGTGGACCCTGCATATTTCCAAGCTGCATAAATTAACTCCATTCCAAGGCCGGCGACGGATCTGACACTCTCTACAATGTCTATCGGGGCACCATGATAGCCTCCAGCGAGTTCTTTCAAACAATGCTGAGCCTCCCTCAAGAGGGAATGCAGGTTTTGACGGAGACGGGGGATACCAAGAGTTGGCTGCAGCAAGCCAAGGATTTAGGGCTTGACGGCAGTTGCGATGAGAAAGCGCTCACTCTTCCCCCGCAATTCCGTGCCCAGGAGATTGAGATTTTTCTCGACTTCATGTTCACCCAAGGGTGAGTCCAAATTCAAGCAAATGGAACAAGAGCTTACCGCCACAGCTGGATGGTCCTGAAACCCAGTCCTGAATCTCTTTGCGCCATTCTGAAGCTCAGCCATTACTTCGTTGTCCAACGTGGTATAGACTGGGCCAAGAATGGTCTGGACAGTCCCGAGGCCCTGCTGCCAGTGATGCGTCTCAGCCTTGGCTTTGCCTACGGCTTTGGTCACTGGGTCCGCGGCGCGTTTGATGCCCTATTCTCCATACCCATCAACGACTTTGAACCTGCGGAGGAGTATCTCATTGGTTCTGTTGCTTTTCTCACCCTGGCAAAGGTGCAACAGAAGGTGTTGGAGACGCGTATTGATCTTGCATTTGCCCCTGTGGTCGTTAATCACAGTAACTCTTGCAGTAACCATGCGTACTGTCAGATGCAGTGGGATGGGATGTGGAAATCTACCGATGGCGTTCTTGGTGCACTCCTGCGGGATGAGGAGCCTGGTTGCCTGGTTCTAGCTGGCCTCCCTTCCTATCCCCATGGTGCCATGAACGTCGAGTGCCATCGCCGTACATGTGATGGCTTGCAGGATTCGGATGATAAGCCCAGTATCTTGAAGGAAGAGGAGAGAATTATAGACGCAGCAGTGACTCAGTTGCTGAAATCCATGGGTATTCCAGGCTAGTACTTATAGAGCAGTGTGAAAAAAAAGTTGTGTGTGGTACCTGAAAGCTGTGTGTTGCCAACAAAATGTGTGTGTTGCCAACAAAATGTGTGTGTTGCCGACAAAATGTGTGTGTGTTCCGAAACTTGTGTGTTCTTATTAAATGTACAAAATGAACACCATAGGACTCAAGGTAGGGAGATAGCAGGGCGAAAATAGTCCAGCCTGAAGATTTTGAGGTGGAGAATGGGCCGTAGAAGTCAGCGACGCACCTGCGGGATGCCACATCATCCAGTGTCTGCTCCTCCCTGCGGTTCATTGTGAGGCAGCAGGCTTGAGGCGGTTGTTTGCCATAGTAGACAACGCCGATGCCGAGTCGATTGAGCAAGCTGTCCGTTCCGGCTGGGACGAAAGAAAGAGAGTCTGTCACATGTCACGAGCTGCTGGGCAATGTGTGACTGTCCCCGTGATACACTGTTGACTCAAACCAAACCACCATGTCGAGTCTCGACCACACGGTCTGCCTCACCCGCCTCTGCCTCCACGACTGACCTGGAATCCACCGACCCGCTTTCACACCCCGGCTCCTCCGGTGTGCATGTGAGTTTCCATCCTTGGTGAAAAGCTTATTGTGGCCAACATGAAACGGGTGTTCTAGGTCACTTCAATTTCTATTCTCAAGAACGCAAGTGCACAAGAGCTCATCCGCTCTGGGAATGCCGCGTATAAGGAGCTACTCCGTTCAAACATACGGAGCCAGGAGGAGTACACAAACCTTGTTCGGGGTTACCTACGTGTGACGGAGTATTGCCAATACATTGTGGGGTTGTACGCAGATCTCAGGTGTGTCTCAAAGTTTCGGGCTCTCTATTGCAGCCATTGATTCTATCTGAAGGGCTTCGCTCCCGGATGACGTTGATGCCTCGCCGTGGCAGTTTGACCCTCAGCAGCCTGCACTGCGAGAGGCACATCTCGACCAATATCAACTCCTTCTTCGCATCTCGCCCGAACTCCGGTGGTCTGTATGAGGTCAGGGATGATCAAGGGATGATGTATTGCAGCTAGGAAAACATGTGTGCTGCCTGGTGGGGCCGTTGTTTTTGTATTTTGTGATGTTTGTTTGCTTTAGTCTAGACTCACTGTGCCGTCAAGCCGATTTGGCTCAATTTGTTTATCAAATCAATGGGGCTCTTATTGGCTCTGATCAACTGGTCTCGTGCTCTTATAGCCTTTTATAGACCCCATCAGAGATCACGAGTCTGATAATAGATCTCATTATTAGACTGTACTCAGCAGCGAAGGTTCAGTGACTCCTCCCAGGAACAGTTGGGTTCTTGGTCAACGATGAACGATTCGACCAACTTGGTGAACGCAAAGAGCAATGGTCAGGTGGGTCCCTGGATTCGTCACACCGATTCGTTGGCTCATCGTTAGGGATGAGCACCGTCCCCGTCCCAAGCCGTAAGACGGCCGTCCGTACACGGTTACGGCCCGTACCCGTCGGCCTACAAGCATCCCATAAAGACGGGCGGCCGTCGACGGGTTCAACACGGGTTCAGCATAGGAAATGCTGATTCGCGTGCTTCTCCCTTGAAACCCGCTTGGAGCTCAAAGTGAGTGTTCAATCTAGGTAACTACAGTCTCAAAATTGTGCAAGCCACTTGGCACGATGCTCACCATTCGTTCTTTCCGATTGATGGGTTGATGTCAACTCTGATGCGATGTTTGATGTGCAAGAAAATGGGTGTTATTCAGCAGGTTGGTGGCGATGTGAGGTAGATTTTGTGTCCCAGCAACAATTGTTGCACCTTGGAACATCTTCTGGCAGAGGATCATCTGCTATGAGATGGTTGCACCAATCCTCGCCCGTCCCCGTCATGTCACGGCCGTCAACCGTCAATTTCACGGCCCGTACCCGTCTCAGCTTGGGCGATTGACGGCTGTCACCCGTACACGGACGGTGCTCATCCCTACTCATCGTCGTCTTGTAGCCATTTTCTCCCGCCTTCGTTTTCCCCGTGGCTTCGGTTTAATCGAGTACTCAAGCCATCTGCATCCGATCGTCTATCTCCTCGGCGACATGCACGAGGAATTCCTGAAGACTGAGACTGACGACCCATGTCTGCCGAAAGCAGACGATCTCTGACGACGCCTTCGCATTCTCAATCGCACCATCATAAGCCGACACCCAGTGGCTTGGACGGCCTGAGTGACTGGGCAGGGTAACGACGTATGTATCTACTTCTGGCCTGCGCGTTTTTGTGAAATCATCCACCAGCTCAATATTCGAGAGGGCGACGAGAGGGAGACGCTCAGAGAGCTCTGGAGTGCTACCTAGCCACCGCGCCCACCCAATGCGTCCCTGATTCACACCTGGGCTCACGTCTATTGACACCGATGTCCTGCTACCCACGGCGCGCCTATTCTCTCCTTCGATCGCGGCCCGTGATGCTGCCCTCCCCGGTCCCGGGCCCTCGGATGTCGAATCCGCGGGCACACCCACCCCTCTTCCGCGCGTCCTTTCCCAGACGGACGCACAAGTCAGCTTGAAGGATTGGACGACTACATGCCACGTCTGGGCGTGTATAACGAGCAGCGTTCCCACACGCCCGGGTGCCTCTGTCCCCGTCTTGCGTGCCACGTGTATCCCCGGTCCCGCGCCACGTATCCCTATCCCTGAAGACCACCAGCAGTCGCCCCTGGTGCATGCCAGCATACCCTGCCCACTGTTGCCTCCCCCTGGCTCGCCCGACATTGGATCTCTATCCTCGAGCGACACGTCACGCAATGCCCAAGACCCCGCTCCGCCCCGGTACCAGTCATGTCTACACGGGGCCTCGAACGTAGTGGCCCTGCTTTCTTCACCACACTCTCCTCGGCACCACACAGGCCCCCAGCTCGCTCGGCGCTTCGCGCCTCCCTCGCTCGCACTGTCTACACGGGGCCTCGACGCGCTTGTCGAGGCTTAGCAGCGCTGCACCCGTTAACAGCACAGTCGCGCCCTGGGTATATCCCCTCGTGCTACTCTCCTGTAGCCCCAACAGCAAGCAGTATGGCTCCGCTCTCCCGCCCCCGACGCCTAGTACGCCGGCAAGTATTTGGCCTCCGGCGGACTAGGAGCGTTGTTGACACGTCTTATGTGCGTTTCCTCCTGTCCTCCCTCGATCTTGGCTGATGGTGTCTGCAGATTTCTCGCTACATCCATTGACACAACATCATCCTCATCTTCTTCGACCACGGTTCTATGGGGACCGCTTGCATGTTGCTTGTGTAATCTGAAAAAGCCGAATGCGATGTCTGCTTGATATTTGAGGGTTACACCTACCTTATGGTGGATGCATCGGTCTCGCGGTTCGCACTGAGCTTGATGCGCCGATGCGCCGTGATCCTATCGGTGGGATGGCTGTGTGACAATATGGGCTGTATCTTTCAGCGGAAGCCACCGATGCTCTCCCTCCCGCTTGCCGCGCTCTACGTGCAATGAGCTCTACTTAAATGTTTTCGAGATCACCATAGTCACCCTCCTTTCCTTCATCTCTCCTTCCTCCACTACACTGCGGCCGGCTCGCCGGTGGACACTCTTCCTCTCCGGGTTCATCCTGTGTGCTACTTATGTGGCCCGGTCGAAATTTCAATCATATCCACCACAATGTTCGCCGGATCCGTACAGGTGGATGATTACGTGACATGGCTCACATGCTCCTATTTACTTATCTTCTCTTGTTTATGTGTTGTGTTGGCAGCTGCGTCCTGAACAGCTTTCAATTCAGTTGTAACCCATAGTCATAAATGTCAGGGCAACCAACAATGCATGTGCTTCATGTGAACAGCTGATCATTAATAGATCATTCCAGAGTTCAAGTTGGCAATGGATCATGGGAAAGTTTGTACAGATTTGTGCCTCTGAGCTGGCATCCTCGTGGCATCTTAACTCTTACCACCACCTTTCTCTTTCTGAGTTCTTTGCTTGCAGTGAGCTGTGCTGTTCACCTGTACATACCCCTGGATAACAAACTGCAGATCAGGGTTATAATGTCTGACACTCACCGACTGAGAGGTGGGAATGTGAATGTCTATGGTGTGTCAAATCCAAGAGAGTGGGATCCTGATGAATCATGACCTGTGTCTATAGGTGGCCCAGGGGGTGATGGTGGAGCAGGGAATGAAATAGGGGGTACTGGTGGTGCCGGAGGAAACCCCATCGTCAATGTGTAAGGTTTTTTGACAACATTGCCAAAGTTGATTACTCATTGCTGTGATAGTAGTATCCAAGGGTCAGTCACATTTTCTCTCAGCATAGATCTTGGTCTCATCTTTGTAAAGATCAGCTGATCATCATGATGCTCTGTACAAGTGGTTGGGAAATCCTCCCAATACACAGGACAGACAGCATCAGCTACAGGAGCTCCGCTATAAGGATACTGGGACTTGGCTGCTTCAGCATGATCAACTCATTAGATGGACCAACACACCTGGCAGCTTGTGGATCCAGGGAATTTGTATGTTGGTTTTGTTTTCAATGCTCAATATATCTAATCTATTTCAGCTGGAACTGGGAAAAGTGTACTCAGGTACTTGACCAATGTCAGGCACTATCTCTACTGACATAAACAGCTCAACAATCACTGATAGTCTTGTCAAGAGGCGCAAAAAAGTCTCCTATTTCTTCTTTGACTTCAGAAATGACAGACAGAGCCTGACCATTATGTTGCGCTCTATTATCTGGCAGCTCTCTGAGATGTCACCCACTCCACATGGGACTCTTTCAACATTTCATGAAACATTGGGAGAGGGAAAAATACAGCCGCAGATTAAAGATCTCCAAGAACTCCTTGATAGTTTGATTGGAGAACTCGGACAGGCATACATTGTGCTGGATGGACTGGATGAATGCCAAAAGAAGGATTGGACAGCTCTCGTGGAATTTGTGGACAGGCTTTGCAGTTCTTCACCAAGAGGGCTGCATTTGCTGTTCACAAGTCAACATCGCCAAGAGTTTCAGAAAGGCTTCAAGGACATACCCTTGATACAGTTGCATGCATCAATCCTACATGAAGACATAAGATCCTTTGTCTACAGCAAGATTTTGGCAATGTCTGATGATGTTGACCATACCAAGGCAGTCACTGAACAAATTGTAAAACGAAGCAATGGAATGTAAGCCAGATTCATGTAAATCCTTGGCCTAAACTAAATATGCAAGTAGGTTCCGTATGGCAGCTTGCTTCATTATTGAGCTAGGTCATTGTCATTGGGAAGATGAATGGGATGAGGTCCTTGCAGCTCTCCCAGCTGATCTGTTCAGTATTTACAGCCGTTTTCTAAAACGCGCCAAGGAGGAACCAAGATTGCCATCTGTTTTCATTCAGGCAATACTACGGTGGCTTGTGTTTTCACAAAGAGAGCTTTCATCAGAGGAGCTTGCAGATGCTCTTGCCTTCTGCTTGGACCTGGCAAATTTTGACTTTTCCAACCTCAAAACATCAGTCTATCACCCTAAAAGACGGTCAGGTAACTCAAGACTTTTCAACATGCTTGATGGCCTCATTGTGATAAACACTGATGAGGCTGGCCGAGGCTTAATCAGTTTTGCACACTCTTCTGTGCAAGACTATGTCCTTTCCCAAGAGTTTTATGAGGAGCATGCATCCATTCTTGATCTCAGCAAGAGTACCTCACAAAAGTTCATCACACAAACTTGTATCCGTTATCTCCTTGTATTTTCAGAAAATGACCATTATCTGGCTTGGCATAGTGAGGTCAAGTACCCACTTGCAGCATATGCTTCTCGACACTGGTTCAATCACTTGCAGTACTGTGATGCAACAGACCAGGAGCAGCTACTCCCAACAACAATGCATCTGCTTGAAGATGGAAGTACCCAATACACTATGTTGTGTAAATTACAGGGAAGGTGGAGATGGAGATGGAATGACCACACTCTACCAGCAATATGTATGTGCACAGCAATGGGGTTTCAAAGAGGGGTGTTGGCTTTGCTTGTTGATAGAAAGGTGCCGGTTGATGTCATTGCCAGAGATGGCCAGACTCCATTGCACCTTGCCTTACGGTATGGCTACCTTGGCATTGCAAAGCTGCTTATTGAACATGGGGCATCAGTCAATGTTGCTACGGAGGATGGCCGGACTCCGCTGCATCTTGCCTCCAAGTATGGCCATCTTGACATTGCAAAGCTCTTTGTTGCACATGGGGCATCAGTCAATGCTACAGACAAGGATGGCTGGACTCCGCTGCATCTTGCCTCCGAAGATGGCCACCTTGACATTGCAAAGCTGCTTGTTGAACATGGGGCTTCAGGTGATGCTACAGAGAAGGATGACTGGACTCCACTGCACCTTGCCTCCCAGAATAGATATCTTGACATTGCAAAGCCGCTTGTTGAACATGGGGCATCAGTCAATGTTGCTAAGGAGGATGGCTGGACTGCACTGCACCATGTCTCCGAGTATGGCCATCTTGACATTGCAAAGCTGCTTGTTGAACATGGGGCATTGGTTGATGTCATTGCCAGAGATGGCCAGACTCCATTGCACCTTGCCTTACGGTATGGCTACCTTGGCATTGCAAAGCTGCTTATTGAACATGGGGCATCAGTCAATGTTGCTAAGGAGGATGGCCGGACTCCGCTGCATCTTGCCTCCAAGTATGGCCATCTTGACATTGCAAAGCTCTTTGTTGCACATGGGGCATCAGTCAATGCTACAGACAAGGATGGCTGGACTCCGCTGCACATTGCGTCCCAATATGGCCACCTTCCCATTGCAAAGCTCCTTGTTGAACATAGGGCATCAGTTGATGCTACAGAGAAGGATGGCTGGACTCCACTGCACCTTGCCTTCCAGAATGGCCATCTTGACATTGCAAAGCTCCTTGTTGAACATGGGGCATTGGCAGAGTCTCGATTTAGTTTGATCAACTGATGACTGACTACAACTAGTACAGCACGTGGTAGTCATGCATCAACCATCAATTGGCGAACTCGGGCTACACACATGTACGGCGACCTTACTGTAGCAGAATTGACGAAAAATGGTCACAGCAAGCTGCTGACCGGGCCAGTTTTGCTGAAAAATGAGATAAAAACCCACGAGGCAAGCTAGTTGTGTTTAGTGATCAGTTGTGATGAGTCGTGGGAATGTCTAGTCGACTTAGTCAATTAGTCAAACATCGGATCAGTAATCAATCACTAGTCAACTAGACGCTAATCAAGCGAGACTCTGGGCATTGGTTGACACTACAGAGAAGGATGGCCGGACTCTGCTCCACTTTGTGTCCCATCATAGTCACCTTGGCATTGCAAAGCTGCTTGTTGAACATGGGGCATTGATTGACACTACGGAAAAGGATCGCTGGACTCTGTTACACCTTGCCTCCTCAAATGACCACCTTCCCATTGCAAAGCTGCTTGTTGGACATGGGGCATTTGTTGATGCTGTAGAGAAGAATGGCTGGACTCCGCTGCATCTTGCCTCCCGATATGGCCACCTTGATATTGCAAAGCTGCTTGTTGAACATGGGGCATCAGGCAATATGGTTGGAAAGAATGGTTGGACGCTGCTCCACCTTGCATCCCAGTATGGCCACCTTGGCATAGCAAAGCTGCTTGCGGAACATGGGTCATTCATCAATATTGCTGGAAAGGATTGCTGCACTGTGTTCAAGAGGGCGCAACCAATGCAGCCTGGCTCCCTTCTCACTAGAGCAGATAGAAGTGGGCCCTCATAAGCCACAGTGGATGCCCCCAAAAATCTGAAAAATATTTGAGTGTACCTTGAATTGCTAGCGCTAGTACTACTTAGATAACATCTCTACCAGAAAGTTCCTCAGTGGGGTTGCGTAAACGGTAAAACCCAGTCCAGTTTCATGGTTTTGCATCGAGTGTTCAACTCTGTATGTACAGTTGTACTTGCAGTGGACTATCTATATCAGTATTTTCTCTTGAATTCATCCACACTCCCGGTGCGACATAAGACAGTCTGAACATTGAACATCACAATCCTGTGAATTCAGAGTCGACCATACTTGAACCATTCACAAGTCAAACCCCGAACAGGTACTGTACTATTTCAACAGGATGGTGTGTGTCTACTGAAAGTCAGAATCACTAGATATGGGCAACCGATGATCCCACTTGAGTCACACCCCCAGACCACAGGACTTGATGAGATACTGAAATACTGACAAGTGCCATCGCTTTACAGTGTAGTGACGGCCTGGAAACTAACCCTGCATCACTTCCAACACAACCCCCACTCATCCCACCGCTCACTCCCCACCCCCACCCCAACAATGAACAAATCCCCCAGGAATAGTGTTCCTAAACAGAGCGCTCGTCCACTGCGCGTCCGAGCACGTTCCAGTCACACCACTAGGTGAATATTCCAGCTCCCCGAGCATTGGTTGATTTTTCAGAGTACTAAATCACCCAACAGTGTGGGGGAAATCACCAAAAATTGGAGTGCATCCGGGAGTTGGGACAACCGGAAAACCGAAAAACCGAAAAACCGGGATTCTGGTGATGGCGGTGTTTTGCCGTTCGGCATAAACACATCAGATCACTTACTTACTCCTGACTCACTCGACGACACCAGGCCCGTTGTCTCAGCTTGCGCCCGCGCCTACCCACCCGACGCCCGACCTCTGTCTCCTGCCAGGCGCACGCGGCGCCCGTCGTCATCGTTGCACCGTGAAAACGGTCGGAGGTCGGATGGCATCATCATCGAGGCGGCAATATTTCAAGACCCGCAAGCCCACGACAGCTATTGGAAGATTGGTGGAACCATTGCAGGGTTGAGGGAGGAGCTAGGGAGGATAGAGACAGTCATGGCGAGGCTCACCCGCACTCGTGAGTGGCTCAATATCCTTCGCCCAAACTCTACATCCAGGGTCCTCAACCTTTCCCGCATCACATCCCAAACCTCCACGCCCCACAAGGCCTCCTTCACTTCCCCTTCACCTCCCTGACTCTGATTGACGTGGTGGGCCACTGGTGGCTGGCCCCGCCGTCGCGCTCTTCAAGGACACATCTGCCGCTTGCCCTCCTCAATGCTCATCCCGCCCTATCTGCTCCTCTTGGGTCCGACCAGCCCTGCCGAGCCCCGCTTTGTCACCTCCAGTTGGCGTCCTCAATCTGCAGCTCCCGCCGGTCGGCTGCTTGACCCCTCTCACAGTAGACACAACGTACAGTGTCACTCTATTCTGAATAAATATTACATGGTATCAAGTATGGATTGGCCAAGAGAGCGAAGGAGTGAGTGAGTGGGTGCCGAGAGGTGCATATGTTGGCCGTGATGGCAGCAGCAGCGGCAGATCACTGCAGCACAGCCATCCGATCACCGGTTCCGCGGTTGTTCCAACTCCCGAATTTTGTGAAAAATTGGTGGTTCCGGTTCAATTTGGCGTTCGCGTTCGAACGCGTGTGCTCCTGCCCAAATGCTGAACCGAACTTTGCGTTCAGGTTCAACGAATTGGTGAACGTGAACACCGAACACGCGTCCGGTTCAGTTCGGTTCAGGTTCGAACCGATTCCTTGAACCGGACCCACCCACCACTATTCCCCACTTGCAACGATGATGCGGAATTCTGTCTGAATCAATTTCCAGTCCGGCACATGTGAAGAATATTGACATACTGTAACATTCACCAGCACTTGCCAATGCTCCTCCCTGTAGTATTATTGCAATTTGCAAAGATAATGTCCGATCGCCAAAATAAAAAAGTTTTGATTAGCGCCGACATGTGGCTGTTCATGTAGTATGTAATGCACACGTCCTCTGTCCTCCTCTGTCTCTCTCTCCTTCTGTCCACTCTCTCGACATGTCTGATTACGACAAAGACGACCAATACTCTGACCCCGATGATAACTACATGGACACCAACCCGCAGGAGTACGCGCTATTTGCAAAGCGCTTGGAACGCGAAGAGTCGATTTCCCCTCAGTCGACGTGTCAGACTCGCAGCAGAGGACACAGGCAGACCAACGAGGGTCAAGAGAGAGAGCAAGAGAAAGAGACAGGTGGAGAGAGACAAAGAGAGGGACAGGGACAGGGACAGGGAGAGCAAGAAGGTGTGTGTTTCTTGGCAAGGGCCTCGGGGTGCCATTCGACCACCACCAGAATGTCACAACAAGACTTGTTTCACGCGTCCAACAGCGGTAAGATGCTGTGGATTGGGTAGTGCGCTACTAAAGCTCATAAAATGAACTGAATAAAAGTCTAGGAGAGGGTACAGAATACGACAACTAGCTACTGCTTTTATACTACGAGGAATAAATCTAAGATGCTACACTAATTGTCCTGGCTTCCGACATGCACCATTGTCCTGCACCTTTGTCGTCTCCTATTGTCGTGTCTACACCGTGTTCTTCATAGAAGCCTGTCATGATCTGACTGTCAGGAACTGGGTTTATTTGCATCGGTTCGTATTGTATGTATCCGTATACTTGATGTACAGCCTACGTATGATATGAATCAGTACTTCTATCTTCTTGACTTCCACGTCCCCTGTCGCACTATTGTCCATTTGCGCACTCGAGTGTCTCCTCAATCCTGAGCCTCGTTGGCTCTAGCAGCCACCTCCGGCATGCATTTTTCTGACACTGACAGTTCACTGATCAAAAACTTCTTCCCTCATCCATGCTGTCGTTCATAAATATGAAACTGTCCCACATCTTTAAATTTTTTAAATAATGTCTTCCTCGGCTTCTTCCTCAATCCGATTGAGATGGGGTTCCCATGACTTTAACGCTGTGCGGTGCCAATGTATATCGGGTTTATTTGGTGTTGTCACATGCGCAAATAGGTCAGCACGTGACAGATGTGGGTTTATCCGATGTTTGCACAATCTGGATAATTTTGTTTCTGCACAGCAAAGGGCAGACTCTGGTGACCCGAGAAAATTTGAGAGAACAGGCCACATATCTAGCTACCAGACCCCAACAGTAGACCGTGGCACCTGCCCTTGGTCCCATTATATTACACCATCTTCGATGAGTGGTCCGGATGCGGGTTTCCCACTGTACATCAATAATACTACCATAGGGCCCTTGGGCCCACACGCAACATACTCTTTACAGGCCGACAGCTCATTTCGCTCCAGTCCAAACTCCCATGCGAAAATGGAGGTCAAGTGCAGGATCAATCGCATACTGAGTCCGAACCGAGCGGCTTGACCGGTGGTTCAAACTCCAAAGAGTACCCCTGGCCACGGCTTTCTCTCTGGTAATAGTATGCAGGCCTAGGCTTTTACATAAATACAAGAAGCATGAGATACTGGAGCTGATGACTCAAGCAGCATGCTAGGCATGGGAGTAAAACTTTTAGCGTTCCTACCGGCACCGGCTCGAATCGAACGAATACCCATTGATGGTCCAGCATGATGCCCAAGAGACTTGGCATGTGTCGCTGTACCCCTCCAATAGAGAATCAATAATGACCCGGGCCTCGCTGCAACCGTGACCTGAAGCCTTCAAGTTTGCCGAACTTTAGGAGGTAATTACCAAGCCACAGAGTTGCGAGTGCTCAAGTAGTTCTTGAAGATGGGTCAAGCTTGGGCGCAGGGTCCGCTGACATCAGCGCAAAATCTGCAAAAGATCCGACGGGGAAGAGATAACCAATGGCAAGAGAGAACGAGAACAATGTTGACGGCGCAGAGGACGGATCATTTTGATCAGAGCCGCACTGCATGTCGGCGTTGACACTTGCCAACAGCGCTCGAACAATGTCAATTCACTGCATCTCCGCAATGTCCTGGTACACATCGACGCCTGCAAGTTTGCTCTCCAAGTCTCCTTCTCGTCATCCCCCACTTTGAGCAATGGCCACGACCTCAGTCTCAAACGACCCAAAGCTTCCTCCGGAGCTGGAGATGGAGATCTTCAGGACTGCAGCCAGGCTGGCTCCCCAAACTATTTCACATCTCCTTTGCGTCGCACACCGCGCTTTTACGTGGCAAGACCTTCACTTTTTTGGTCGAATATACACTCATAGTTTTGTAGGATTGAACCCATCCTATACGAAACTCTCATCCTCTCGTCTTCCACGTCCCTTGCGCTCGAAACGAAACCACCCAGTTTCTGGGCCAGGAACGTGCGGAATGTGCATATCGTCAAGTCGCCCGACAAAGCTCTCGTCTTGTCAACACTCTCAGCTTGCACCGGGCTCGAGAGCTTAATGGTGCTCCGCGACGAGGACACCCAGGATATTATGCCGCTCCTGGCCCCGATGAGGCTGAAACGCCTTGACATCGACGTCGGGCAGCTTTTCGGTCCTCAAGTCGCCACCTACGACTTGCACTTGAACCCTACATTCGCGGGGCTCACGCATCTCTGCATACAAGACGCCCACACCTTCAAATTCACAGCATTCTCGACCACACTGCCCCTCCTCCCCGAACTCACTCACCTCCGGTTGGAATTCGGGGGACTCGGAGCCTCGGGGTTGAAGCTGTTTTTGCGGGATTGTAAACAGTTGCGGGTGTTGATCAGTACGACCCCGACAGAGTTTGGTCCCGCGAGTCTGCCGACGAAGGGTCTCCACGATGATCCTCGATTTGTGTTTCTCGGTAAACGCGTCGGGGAGAAGGATTATATCGAGGGGTCGCAGTGGGACTCGTGGGCGCGTGCAGAGGCGTTTGTTGAAAAGAAAAGGCGGGGGGAGATCGACCCTGGTGAGTCCTTGGATATATTCTGGTTGACTTGATCTCATGTCTTTCAGCCTGGCGTTGTTGGATTGAGGAGTCTGATATGATTCCGTTGGTTCGTTAGGCCTTTGTTATATTTTCGTATACCCTCGATAGATGCAGGCTCAGTATTTATTTAGAAATAGACACAGTTGCGTGGCGGATGCACATCGACCAACCTGAAACCAGAGGTAAACGACAAAAAACATTACAAAGCGCGAAAACACCGACTAGTAGGGTATCATATCCGACTCCTCAATCCAGCAACGCGACTCTGTTTCAAACCCAATGAATAAGCACGACCTGCACAGACTGGCGAGCGAGGAAAGTGACGGACCAGGCTTGACCTCTCCCCGCCTCTTCTTCTCAACAAACGCCTCCGCACGCTTCCAAAAATCCCATCCACCTTGGACCCTCGCTCTTGCCCCGGACTCCCAATTCTTCACAATCTCATCAAACGTCATAGGCATCAACACGAACCGCGGGTCACAATAAGAATAAGACCCGGGTTTGAATTCGAACAGCGTCCGGCAAGTCTTCTCCAAAGTGCTCTCGAACACTTTACACGTAATCAAGACCTCGAGTTGCGCGCACTGAGATAGCGCACAATGCAACGCCTCGGGGTCGTAGACGATCCGAAAGCAGAGGTGGGTGAGCGCAGGGAAGGCTGCCAGCTCTCGGATGCCAATTTCCCTCGGGTCGAAATCCAGCACGGTGAGATGGGTGACGGACATGAAGATTCCGTGTGGGGAGAATGCACATGTTTCCCGCAAAATCATTTGCAGTTGGGGTTCAACCAACAACGGGAGTAGGTCCTCGCGGATGTTGATGCAGAGGTTCCGGACGCTGGCACATGCGGAGAGGACGGAGAGTGCGAGAACTCTATTTTGCATGCCCAGGTACCCGGGGATCAACAAGTTGCCGACATTCCGACTCCAGAACGTCGGGGGCTTGGTTTCCAGCGCGTAGCGGAGGTGGGGAAGATTGTCGGAGGAGAAGATGAGCGTTTCGTACAAGAGGGGCTCGATCCTGCAGACTTTTAGCCTTGGGAAGTAAAGGAACGAGATTGAAGATCGTGCTTGCTCACCACGTCAAAACGCGGTGCGCGACGCGTAGGAGATTCGGAATGGATTTGGGGTAGAGTCTGGCGGTGGTCGTGAATGCCTCCAGCTCCAGTTCGAGTGGAAGTCTTGGCTCGCTCGAGCTCATGGTACGAGGCACAAAGGAACAGGAACCTTCTGCGCACTTTCAAGATGAAGTGCATACATGGTCACGTCGCAGCCTCCCACGAGAAGCGAGGAAAGCCAGTCGATCTTATCGATCTTCTTCAGGGTTTTCGTCTGCGACCCTGAGGAAGAGGAGAAGGACGCCGACAGTCGACATAATTAGGCCGCGTCTCTCACGAGTCACAAGAATGTAATGAAGTAGAGGGTGAGAGTGGATGGCGCGATTTTGAAGAAAGAAATCCAGGTGCTAGACCCGAGCGAATGTCAGTTAGAGTTTCGTACAATCCCAGAGTAAAGACGTGGGTAGTGGAATCCAGTGGGTTTTCCCACGTCTGGGAAGAGCTGCAGAGCAGTAGACTGGACCGCTGCCATCCCGACTTGGTAGCAAAGGTAGACGGTCGCCCGCCGGGAATCCTTGAGATGCCAGATGTGCCTCGTGTCTTCATAGTCCAGGGAAAGAACCCACTGGACCCCATCCGTTAATTAACCAGGTTTGTTGGCATTCCGTATATTCGGGTCCCCGAGTCCGGGTCGAGAATCTGCAAAGTGAGAGCTGAGCACAGCCGTGCCGATGAAATGATCCGCCTTGGCGCGATAAGATGGTTATCAGCTGCGTCGAGGAAGGACGAGGCCTCAGGCAAGCGCCTTAGCCTGAGACTGCCAGAGTCGCTGCTGCAAAGGCTCAATCACATCTTACAGTGCACATCTCAAAGCGGCATCAACCCCGCCCGAGTCCAAAAAAACCGCTGGTCACTCGATTCTTCGGAGCCTCTCTCAGGCCGACTCGGACTGCCCACCAATCCTGCTGTGCATTTAGCACGTTCGATCACCATATGCAGCCGTCTATGAAGACCCGGGATCTGTTTCATACCTGGGCGCCGGACGGGAGTGGGGACTAGGCCCCATTAAGGTACATGTCGGAGAATGGTGCGCGGAGGCTGGGTAGGCGGGGAGGGAAGGCAGAGCACGATGATGAGGCAGGGAGGGAAGAGGGAGGAGGAGAAGGAGGAGGAGGATGGAAGTAGGAGAAGGAAGAGGAGAAGGCTGGAACATTGAAGCGAGGTATGAGGTAGAGAGGTGTGGGATAGAGAGCACGACGAGGAGGTGGGAGAAGGGTAGGTACATGGGAGGAAGCGTAAAGGGAGGCAGAGGATAGAAGGACAGACGAGAATGAGGGGGGAGAGCGAAGAATGGGGCAGCAAAGCGAAGGACAAGGGGAGAAATGAAAGGTAGGTAACGGGCGGAGGATGGACCCGACAGATCTAGAAGGGCAAGTGATGCAGTCCGGGGATTGGAAAGTGGACACGGCGGACGAAGGGCGAGACTTGAAAGAGGGCGGATGGGCGGCAGAAACCAGTAGGCAGCAGGCAGGCACCGGGGCATAATCATAACCAGATAATATAAACGGAGAAAGTATGGAACAAACTGGGAAGGAAGCCCGCATATTCAAGACCACAATACGTACAGGGAAGGCAAGAGGAGGGAAGAAGGAACAGAAACTTGAAGGGAGCGGATGTATCCAAAAAAGACAAGAAAAAGAGGGGGTGAATCGGGATACAAGGAGGTACACGTACATGACATACAACACGTAGTGGGTGAAGGCGGTACGGTAGGGATAAATAGAGGATAAGACAAGCGATAGCAAGGTGTCACAGCGAGGGTAATCCAGCCGTCCGTCCGTCCTGAGTTTTGGCGAGAAACGACACAAGGCGGGTACGCGGGGAGCGTAAGGGACTAAGCCTGGAGTTTGAGGTGAGTGAAGAGCTGGAGATGGGAGAAGAGGATAAGAGACGCACCTCCGCCTCAGCGGTGGCCTCTGCCTCAGCGGCAGCCTCTGCCTCTGCCTCTGTCTCTTCTGCTATAGTTTCACCGACAGCAGGCGCAGCGGATGCGGGTGCTGTAGCTTCAGCCTGTGGACGACGTATTAGTCAGCAAGTGAGACAGGCAAGACAAGGCGGGAAGGGGTCTCACCTTGGATGCGGGCTTCTTGGAGCCAGCACGAGACGCAGGCTTGACGGAGGCCTTGGAGGCGGGCTTGGAGGCAGGCTTGACGGATGCCTTGGAAGACGGCTTCGCAGCAGCCTTGGAAGCGGGCTTCGACCCAGCAGCTTTGGTAGCGGCCTTGGAGGCAGGCTTGGCCTGAGCAGAGAGACCCAGTGAGTTGACAAAGTAGACACAGAGGGTCTTGATGCGAACCTTCTTGGCGGGGGGAGCCTCCTCCTCCTCCTCATCGTCGCCAGCGTCGCCGTTAGCCTCGTCCTCGGCTTCTTCAGCGGGAGCCTCCTTGCGCTTGCGGCCTCGCTTGGGCTTCTCGGCAGCCTCCTCGTCATCCTTGGCCTCCTTTGGCTCCTTCTTGGCACGGGGCTTTACAGCCTTCTTCACAGGGACCTCTGCTTTGGGCAGATCCTTGATACGGCTGGAGCGACGGGGCTCAGCAGCGGGGGCAGTCTCGCCATCGGAGGCAGCGGCAGTAGCGGCGGCTTTTCTGGGCATCTTGGATTCGTCGACGGGTGGAGAACGAGTGGGGCGGCGGGAGAAGGATGAGCGCAAAAGGTAAGACGCGTGAGGCTGCCAACGTTGCCCCTTGTTTGGGTCATTCCATCATTTTCCCAGCACGTGCGTCGTGACAACGAGTCAACACACTTCGACTCTTTTCGCGTCCTTTAGGTGCCCACGTAGATTCAAGGCCGGAGATTTTTGTGGTACGTGTCATCCATCTCGGGCCATATTCCAGCACAAATTTGAGAGATTTAGAGCAGGATTGGCTTTCCCAGGAAATTTTCGGGCAAAAACGCACGGACCATGGCACTTGGACGAAGTATCTACAGCGCTCCAACTCCTACCCTCACCATCCAAACCGCCTCTTGTCCACACCGCGCGCCGTGAACACACTCGCTGCGGCGGTGTACTTGGAAGTATCTACAGCACTCCAACCGTGGCACCGTGCCGACCCTCACCATCCGAAACGACTCTTATCCACACCACGCGCCCCAGGGAGCTGCACCGCCAACACACTCACCGCTGCGGCGTATAATTACTTAGCGACCTTCCCAGCGTCGAGACTGAAGGTATCGATTCTTCCCGTTACGTGTCATACACCCAGCTCCATCTTCAAGCGCGATTTAAATAAAGAGCGGCGTCTTTCCCCAATGCCCACATGTACAAGACGCCCGAATGATTTCCGACCGACGATTCGTTGGGCGCCGTCTCAGAACCAATCAAAATCCATGGATTCAAACACTGGCGGCGGCTGTGGAAGCTAATGCTCATCATTCCTCGGAGTCCGACGGTCCCGAGTGGAATCATCTCCCACTGGACCATCTGCCACTGGGTTAGAACCACTTCCCGGGTCCGACAAGCATCACGGTTAGGCCCACTTATCTCACCCTCCGAACCCATTTAAACCCCCCACCTGAGGACCAATAACCGCAGCTCACAAACTCCCATGTCGTTCAAAGGCGTCGCCCTCGTCACTGGAGCCGGTGAGCCCTGCGTTTCCACCCCGGAACAACGGCTTATCATGCACCCAGCGCAGGGTATCGGAAGGGCCATAGCACTGTCGCAGTCAACGATATCTCAGTCTCCGAAGACCTCCAGAGTCTCGTCAAAGAGATACAGCAACGGGGCCGGGCTAGCTCTATACACGCAGCCGACGTGTCGCAAGACGCGCAGGTGAAGCAGATGATCGAGGCCGTGGTTCAGAAGCATGGGAGTCTTGACGTCGTGAGTTGGTTCCTTGTCAACTTGCGTCCCATTCACTGGAGTATGTAGATGGTCGCCAATGCTGGAGTCGTGGGGCCTCCTGGGATGGAAATCGCTGATGGTCACCGACTTTAAGCCCAATTGCATTAATCATGCTAACGTCCAGGCTAGTTACTGTCGAAGAGTGGGACCGCGTCATGAACATCAATGCACGCGGGACTTTCCTTTTCCTACAAATACGCTGGGCTGCAGATGGTTAAGCAAGGACGCGGGGGACGCATCATTGGGGCATCTTCGCTCGCTGGAAAACAGGGTGAGTGGCTGGCGTACATAAAATGCACCTGGCAGAAGATACGCCTGACTTCCTTTGAATAATCAAGGTCACAACACCCAAGTGCCGTACAGCGCTTCCAAGTTTGCGGTGAGAGGCCTTACTCAATCCGCAGGTGAGCAGTTTCACTGCGATCGGTTGCGAGATCTATAAAATTTTGCCAGCGATGGAATTTGGCTCGCATGGCAAATCTTATTCAATCTCCGGCGCTTATAAACTGAGGGATCCGACTGGCAGGTATCACCGTCAACGCCTACGCGCCCGGTGTCATCGAAACCCCGATGAGTACGTCCCAACAACACAGTCGAATTTAGTTTCCGACGACGATTGGATACTAGTGTTTGGGGCGCTTCCCACCGAAATGCGAGCCAGTGTCGGTCTCTCATGTTGTCCAACACCGCGGTGACTGACGAGAAGCAACTCCGTTCAAAGCGAACACGCCCCTCAAGACCTTCGGGTAAGACATCCATATTCAAACCGCCTCTCTCGAAAGTGAATTTCAAATCCAGGGTTCCTACAGACATAGCCGATTTCGTCTCATTCATCGCTTCGAAGGAGTCCAAGTTCATTACAGGACAAACTGTTTGTTCTATGCACTTGAACTCCAGGATGCTCAGTACTCATTTTCACAGATCTCGATCAACGGTGGCCTCTTCTTCGATTGAATCCTTCTCGCCGTACATATATGTGTATTACATCACCACCCGAAACGCCTCTTATCCACACCACGCACGCCAGGGAGCTGCACCGCGAACACACTCCCCGCTGCAGTGTACTTGACGACCTTTTCAGCGTCGGTATCTTCGCCCGCCTCGTTGAGAGAGCCACTTGTGACGAACAAAATGTCCATGTCCGGACCTTTCCGCGTTTTTCAATAAATGGGAATAAATGAATGGACTGGAACGTACCACCGAATACAGGCGCCGTGATATTATTCGCGGTGGGGAAAATGATCTCGAGGTCGGGCGTTCCGTCTGGCAGGTAGCGTGTAACTTTGGCACCACTCCACTTGGCCACGTAGACGCGGTCCTGGTCGTCGAGGCACATACCGTCTGGGCGCGCGTCGTACGGCGTCGTCACCCAAACACGCTCAGCTGACAGGGCGCCCTTCGAGTCCTTGTAGTCGTAAGCTCGGATATGTGGTGCGCGCGTGTCGGAAATGTACCTGTTCAATCAGTTCGCGTTCAAAGCAGAAAAGAACACAACTGACATGGTTTTCAGGTCGCTCGTGATGCCCATTCCGTTGGGAATCGTAAACCCAGCCAGGACCTGTTCAATCTTCCATTCGTCGTTGGCACCTTTCTCGACTCTGTACACTTTTCCGGGTTGGCGCTGTTCGAGGAAGGGCTCGCCGCGTAGAGTTTTGCTACCGCAGAAAAATCGACCAGATCCATCGCACACCCCGTCGTTGAACATCCTATTAGGTTGTTCAGGGGACTCGGCGTAGCACGTAGGGTCCGCAAGGGGGTTCGATCCAATAACGTGTGGACCGATCGCCAAGGGCTTGGACGACGACGAAGGTCGAGAGGGGTCTGCTGAAGGGAGGAGAGCGAAGCCGCGTGTGGTGCCTGCGATGAAGCCAGGGTGATTCTTGCGCAGCGCAATACTGCCGATACAGGCGTCATAATGGTCAGTGGTCAGCTGTTTTGTCGCATAGTGGTAGTGGTGGATGCAGTTTTTTCCTCTGAACCCCTGGTGAGTGCTTCGATTTGAATGGCAACTGATCATCTTACACGTCCACGAAATGCAAAGCACCAGACTCCCGCTCCCAGATAGGCCCTTCGCCGAGCTGGGTGTCGATGCGGATGAGTGGTTCACTGGAAGCTGTGAGGACTTGCATGGTGAGCGGAGAAGAGCGGGAGTTCAAAATTCCCCTTTTACCCCACAGGCCACGCGCGGCGGATAAACTCCATTCCACGCGGGGTACATAGATCAACACAGCCGCCCCCGCTCCTCCTTAAATTTTGAAACGAAATTTCAGATTCATCCGATTCCCCACCAAGGATGTCCAACCTTGCCGCTACCGAATCGCGCAGCAGCGACGCGACCGACCTCTCCAAAGGCGCGGACGCCAAGTTGGAGTACCAGCCAGGCCTTCCCGGGATCATCGAGGACTCTGACCTGCAAGGGGACGATGTCGACGAAGCTGCGGCGGCGTTGCGAGGACAGAGTCTGGATTATACCGAGCAAGAGGGTGAGTGTTCCCGTTTCTTGCGTGACCTCTTCGCACGTTGAGTCCAGAGAGCCGCGTCGTGAGCAAGATCGACTGGCGGATGATGCCCATAATGGCAATCACCTGCGGCCTGCAGTTTGTCGACAAATCTGCCGTCTCCAACGCGGCTACCTTTGGCTTGCAGTCTGACCTCCACCTTCACGGCCAAAACTACTCTTGGGCCGTCTCTGTTTTTTACTTTTCATACCTCGGCGCGACTTGGCCCTCGACCTACCTCCTCCAGCGTTTCCACCCCGGAAAGGTCATCGGAATCGCGTGTGTCCTTTGGGGTGTCTGCATCCTCGCCATGCTCGGCGTGACCAACTTTGGCGGCCTCATCGCCTGCCGTTTCCTCCTCGGCGTCTTCGAAGCGCCCCTCAGCCCCGGCTTCATGATGATAACGACGCGATGGTATACGCAGAAAGAGCAGCCGTTCCGGTTCGGTCTCTGGACGCTCCTCAATGGCTGGCTCCCCATCCCTGCCTTGGTCATGTTCTACGGCCTTGGCCACGCGGGCGGCCCGCTCCAGCCTTGGCGGCACATCTTCCTCGTTCTCGGGCTGGTCACGGTGCTCATGGGCGTCATCGTGTTCTTCTTCATCGCCGATTCCCCCGCCAACGCACCGTTCCTGAACGACCGTGAGCGGGCGATTGCCGTCGAGCGTATCGCGCGGTGCCAGACTGGTATCAAGTGCGTGCCTCTCTTCTTGTTTCTCCGAGAAAGCTGAATAGTCCCTCCGCAGGAACACGCAATGGAAGCGCGAGCAGTTCATCGAGGCGCTGGCTGACCCGCGGGTCTGGCTCGTCGTCGCGACCCTCTTCCTCTCCCAATCCGGCGGCGCGGTGACCACCAACTTTATCGGGATCATCATCAAGGGCTTCGGATACAACCAGCTGCGCTCTCTTCTCTTGCAGACCCCCGCGTTTGCCATCCAGGGATTCATCTGTCTCATCATCACCGGGCTGGTATCCTTCACCAAGACGTTCAGGAACCTCAAGCAGCCTTTGCTCAGTATCGCTGCGTGCTGTGTCATTGCAGGCACGGGTGTCGTCTATTCGACGACGCCGACGGCGCAGAATAGACAGCTGCTGCTCGGGATGATGTACATGATTGCGCTGAACAACTGCAGTTTCACGACGATCATGTGAGTTGTTTTATTCGTTGGACGTAGTTTTACTCACTCGCCGTGCAGGTCCGTCATCGGAGTGAATTTTGCTGGAGCCACCAAGAAGAGCACGGTGTCTGCGATGACCTTTGTCGCGTACTGCGTTTCCAACATCGTTGTCCCGCAGGCCTTCCGCGGGACTGAGGCACCCACATATCACGTCCGTTCACCTTCTTCTTTTGAGACACAGTCCACTGACTCGACGCAGAGCGGCATCCTCACCGTCATGTGCTTCCAAATCGCACTCGTCATCTGCTACTGGGCATCGTGGGCGCTCATGACGTTGGAGAACAAGAGGCGAGACAAGCTGCAGGCTCGGCATCCGCATCCGGACGGCGAGAAGGGTGTGGATAGTGCGATGCAGAAGGAGGATGTGTTGCAGGGCTTGAAGGATTTGACGGATCGGGAGAATATGACGTTCAGATATTCGCCGTGAGGAGAGGAGACATACCTTTACGTGCACACGACATGCTCTTTTGCCGTCGTTCCCCACCTGGCTAACTAATTGTAACTTCATCTGTACTGAAACATTGTATTGCGTACTACCATCCCAACGGTCTCTGTTGCTTAGTATCTATCTCTTCAAGAATGACCACATCCAATCTACCCGCCGTCGCTTGCTTCTCCGAAAACCCCCAATCCCAAAGACTAAGCGGACCCTGGCGCTTCCGAAAGGTGGGATTCCGATTTGCAAGGAGCTGCGCAGTTCTCACCCGCCTCAAATTCCCTCGGAGGACCAGAGTCTGAAGGTCAGGGACCAGCCGACGCTCCTCAAAATCCTCAAAAAGATTCGCCCACTCATCCGGATGGACGTGCCCTACATCGAGGCGAATCACACCACGGACAGCTGGCGACTCCAATAAATCCACCAACCCCCGCGTCGGATGTGCAATCCCCACGACACGCAGATGTCGCAGCTTGCAGCCCGATCGGTACAAAAAGGTGCTGATGAGTGTCGGGTCGGTGTCTTCGTACTCGACGTGCATGATGAGAAGTTTCTGCAGGCGGGGTGCGACCAAGACGGATAAAAGCTCGCTTCGACTCTGTCTCGACCCGCCTGCGATCTCGAGCGACTGGATTCTTGTGACGATTGGGGTGGCGCCGCCGGCGCCTTCACTGACATCAGGCACGCGGAGAGTGAGGTGAGAGCCCGGGGAGAGGAGGGGAAGTATCTCTCTGATATCCGACGTCCGGAAACTGCGGAAATCGCATGTCCGTAGCTGTGACCACGGGAGCCGGAGTTGTGGTGGGAAAGGCTCTGTGCCCAATGTGAGGCCCAGATGCGTCAGGGCGGGTAACGAAGCGACCAGATCTGCGTCAGGTGCGTCGGTCGGCAGGACTGGGCGGCCGAAGCTCATGTCGTCATGCACGGCGAGCTTCCTGAGCAAGGGGAAGGCGATACCGAGGCTTGCAAAACGGGCGAAATCTTGGTTCTCAAAGAATGTAATGTCCTTCCAGCGATGTGCCACAGCGAAAGCATGTCCAAAAGTGGGAGTGAGACACCCGCGCCAAACGAATAGTGAGCGGGGCATTGTGCGCGCGTTCAAGCTGCGTCTGCCAGAATCGTTGTGGGACATGAGGCATCCGCACCGGGGTAGGGTCGAAGGCGTATGGAGTGAGGATGAAATGGTTCCACAATTCGGAGGTCGTGACAGCGACCGACCGCCATCGCCGACAGACTCGAGCAACAACCCAAGCGTGATTGTGGGCGGGGTCGAACGGGGCCGTGACGTTGGAAGAAAGACGAAAGATCTCGGACAACATCTCGTTCGGCATCCGACGCAACGGCGACACCACAGCCTCATTCATCCGGATAAAGCCCTCGAGCTCGGTGCGTTGCGTCACGAGGAGCGCGATAGCATCTTGGACGCGGGCAAGGTCCGTCTGTGTTTTCTCGATGGCGGAGGAGATGGCAGCAACCTGCAGATCGGATGGGATGTCGTTGCTTGAGACAAGCCCTCCGGATGGAATGCCAAGGTTGAGAGGTCGGAAGAGGTTGCAATGAGCGGAGCAAGACGAGTCGCAAGGCATCCTGCCGTCGATGAGGTAGGTTCTCGATGAAAAAAAGTGGGACTCACCGTACCCCAAGTCCGAGTCGCAGCAACAAGATAACCTTGAGATAACCAGCAAGATGACCAGCCTTATAAGTCACCGCCGCCGGCACTCACGCCAATGAGAAGCCCTTCATTGCGAATACTGATAGCGAATAAATCGCCGAGAAGAGCTCGTGCTTTGTCGCGTGTCTTGGACGGGGCGTCGGGAACTGCAGTGGATACGTCAAGGAGGTCCGCAGTGGGTGCCAGCGCCATGTCGCTTCAGCGTGTGAGCATTTCTCGAAGACTTGTCGTTGGCCCGCTATCTGTGAAGACAGCTCGTGGATTGAGTGCGGTTCTGTTTCAACCTGGGTGTCGTGCTGCCAGTGGTAGTTGGCCGGTAGCGGGAAGAACGCAAATCGTCAGAAATTGATCCGCGGCAACTGTTCTTGTTCTCAACCTCATGATCTTCTCGTTCTCGGCACTTGAGGTTGCTCGAGTCTTGTTTTGACGCTGATGATTTTCTGCTTCAGCTCAGCCATATGAGTCACCCCTGTCAGTCTCTTGCAAGTTGCCGACTCTTCCATCCCGCTCTAAAGTTAAAAGCGTGCTCGGCCGAACCCACCTTCCAGCACAATTTCAAGTGGGGCCTTCTCGGACACTGACGGACCACTCGGCCTAAACTAGGGCAAACCACCCCGACTCACTGGTTGGGCGTCGTGCGACAGGCAGCTTGAGACATTTGCGTCGGGAAGTCAAGTGAGCGCAATCGACAAACACAAGTTGGCCGTCATCCTCTATCCGCTTCAGAATCCAATGTAAACTCTGGCAACTCGTGCCGCCTCCACCCCCTGGCATCCCGAATAAGGCTAAGGCCGTAAGTAGTTGGCAGCTTGCGGCGCCCGAAAATCCAAAACACCGACACTATTTAAACCCCCCGCTGACCGAGAATTCCATCTCACAAACACCCATGTCGTCCAAAGGCATCGCCCTCGTCACTGGAGCAGGTAAGCAGCGCGTTTCTGCCTGGAACATTCACTCACCATGTAATCACCACAGCGCAGGGTATAGGAAGAGCCATAGCACTGCGGCTCGCAGACGACGGGTTCGACGTCGCAGTCAACGACATCTCAGTCTCCGCAGAGCTCCAGAGCCTCGTCAAAGAGATACAGGAACGAGGCCGTGCCAGCTCCATACACGCAGCCGACGTGTCCCAAGATGAACAGGTAAAGGAGATGATCGAAGCAGTGGTTCAGAAACATGGGAGTCTAGACGTCGTGCGTGGCTTCTCCATGACTTGCGTCCCATTCAACTTCAGAGGATCTAGATGGTTGCCAATGCTGGAGTTGCAGGGCCTCGCCGAATGGTCATCGCCGATGGTCACAGACTTGAACCAGATCGCAGTCTTCATGCTTACTTCTAGGCTAGTTACTGTCGAAGAGTGGGACCGCATCATGAACGTGAATGCACGCGGGACATTCCTTTCATACAAATACGCGGGGCTGCAGATGGTTAAGCAAGGACGTGGGGGACGCATCATTGGGGCGTCTTCTCTCGCTGGAAAGCAGGGTGAGTGGTTAGAATGCACCTGGCAGAAGATGAGCCTGACTTCCTTTGAAAAATCAAGGTCACAGCACTCAAGTCCCGTACACGGCTTCCAAGTTTGCAGTGAGAGGCCTTACTCAATCCGCAGGTGAGAATAAGTTGCACTCAGTTGGCAAAGTCATAAAAATTCCCCAGCGATTGAATTCGGCTCACATGGCAAGTCTCAACGGTTTTATTTCCTCCATCGACTAACCGATCTGCCTTGCAGGTATCACCGTCAACGCCTACGCGCCCGGTCTGATTGAAACCCCGCTGAGTACGTCCGAACGACATAGTCGAATCTAATCTCTGACGGCTGAATCCTAGTGTTTGGGTCGCTTCCCAGTGAATTGCGAGCCAGTGTCGGTACCTCTCATGTCGTCGAACACCCCGGTGACTGACAACAAGTAACTTAGTTCATAGCGAACACGCCCCTCAAAGCCTTTGGGTAAGATATTATCATATTCGAACCGCCTCGCTCAAAAGTGAATATCGAATCCAGGTTACCTACAGACATAGCCGATTTGGTCTCATTCATCGCTTCGAAGGAGTCCAAATTTATTACAGGACAATCTGTTCGTCGTATGCGATCACAGAATGCTCGGTACTGACTAGTCAAAGATCTCGATCAACGGGGGCCTTTTCTTCGATTAAATCCTGCTCCTGTATTACATTCCAGAACGTCGATTTTTTGCAAAATCGTAAAAGGACTCAGTCGGTTCGGATGGGACAGCGGCGCTGTCAGTCTCCTACACAGTGCGAAAAAGAGACGATTTCTTCTGGAGCATTTTGGCTGATCGCGAGCTAGGAACGAGAACATTCGTTTTGCACTTATCATTTGACACATGAAGAATTCGCAAAGATCGTAACTTGAAAGTGAGGAACTAGAGAACTGACTCACATGAGATTTCTCCCTCGGGTCCGACATGAACATGTATTCCAGCCGCTGCAAAGTCGCGTATCGCCCCGACGACATCGGGAGTGGGTGCCAGCGCCATGTCCACCGACTCTGAGCCCCACAACAATTGAAGGGCGCGCATCGGCGGGCGAGGCGAAGCGTGCCACGCATAGAGAGCATTGAGAACGTGCTGATACGTCCAGGCGTTGCTAGGTTGTCGTCCTCGCAGCGTCAAGATGCTGAGGTTCCAAAACATGTCGGAACTGCTGAGATCGTTCATGAGGGATACGACGAGGTTATCCTCCTCGGCGTCGGATAGGCAGCGTAAATCGAGCTCTGTTGCATGGGGGAGCAGCCCAGAAAGGTCGTATAATGGAAGGCGGGTAAGGAATGTCATAGAGAAGGAGCGCAGCGGGGAGGGCGACCTCTGCAGAAAGGCGAGGATGTGCCCAAGATCCGCTTCGTCTTGGCAATATCCAATCACCAGGCGTTCCAGGGAGGGGAGATTGAGATGGCGAAGAAGGCCCGCTATACGGAAGGATGCCCCCTCGACAAATCGACCTAGGTGCAATATTTTGAGATTGTCGTGTGTCGATGTATTGTGGAGGTTGGCTGGGAGTGTTCGGAAGGATATCTTGTCCACGACGAATTCGATTGCGTTTGGGAAGCATTCCAGCAACCGGGCGCAGGTCCAAGCATCCCTTTCGTACCACTGGGAGACACTCCACCCCGAGGACGAAACTGGATTCTTTTCCTGGCCGATGGTCACAGTTTCGATAAAGGGAAATGGAGCGTGTAAATCGGGAGTCTGAAACCACTCTGGCTCTGGTTTGTTGGGAAAGTACAACTCCAGATTCCGTACACGAGCCTCCAACTGCGACTGGATCACGGGGCTCAGCGCGTACAGTTCTCCGTGTAGCGACATGCGTAGCGGCAGGTTGCCCGCACGAGCAATCCACAAGTTCACCAGCAACTCGAACTTTGGACGGACGATGGTGGGAATACTGATTCCAGTCCACAAGGCGGGCGTGGACAGTGCAATCTTGCGCCATGAGCGAGACACCCCGAGGAATAGCAGAGGAACAGCGGTGATGTCGGGTTTCGGGATACCGCCTTCGGGCAGGCACAGAACGAGGACGGCCGATGAAATGTCCCGCGGAAATCTCGCAAATGGGTCGAGAATCGTGTTCAGTTGCCCTTCAGAACATTAGCTTGTCGACTTGACGATCAAGACAAATCTTCCTGCCTTGGGTAATGCTCAGTTCTTTCTCAAGATTTGCCAAGACTTGTCGTTGATCCGCTATCTGTGAGGAGAGCTCGTGGATTCGAGTGCGGAGTTCTCTTTCCCTGGGAGGCATGGTAGCGGGAAGAATTCGAACGGAGTTGTCAAAAAATGATCTGATGTTCTTGTTCTCAACGCTCACGTCGGTACACTCACTCCCACCTTCCAGCACAATGTCAAGCAGGTGGCGCCTTTTCGGATGCTGACGGACGATGTCAAGGTCACCATTGCATTGCAGGGTGGCCTTGCCTTGCTCCCAGCTCAGCGCCATCCAAGATCATCGATCATCGATCATCCTCCATTCACTTCGGAATCCTACGCGAACTCATGGTAGCTACACACGAACGGCGGCTATCCGATCCAGAAACCTATGTCACCTCTACTCACAATATCGATTCGTGCCTTTCCGGGCGCTTCATACAGAAGGAACAATTATTGTAGGTATTACACAATGGCAACTGATTCCCGCCCGAATCCCACCCAGCATTGAAGTGGGAATCCAGCTGCGGCGTCCGAAAACACCAGCGCTATTTAACCCCTCCACCTGACCGAGAATTCCATCTTACAAACTCCCAAACTCCCATGTCGTCCAAAGGTATTGCCCTCGTCACTGGAGCTGGTGAGCATTGCGGTTCTGCTCCCCGGAATGTTGGCTCATAATGCACCTCAGCACAGGGTATCGGAAGAGCCATAGCATTGCGACTCGCAGACGACGGTTTCGACGTTGCAGTCAACGATATTTCGGCCTCCGCAGAACTGCAGAACCTCGTCAAAGAGATACAGCAACGGGGCCGTGCCAGCTCTATCCACACCGCCGATGTGTCGCAAGACGCGCAGGTGAAGGAGATGATCGAAGCGGTAGTTCGGAAACATGGGAGTCTTGACGTCGTGCGTGGCTTTTCTTTGACTTGCGTCCCGTTCGTTGAATCAGAACAAGTAGATGGTCGCCAATGCTGGAGTTACAGGGCCTGGCGGGCCGAATATCGCTAATGGTCATCCACCTTAACCAGATTGCAGCCTTCATGCTAACTTCCAGGCTAGTTACCGTCGAAGAGTGGGACCGCATCATGAATGTGAATGCACGCGGAACGTTCCTTTCATTCAAGTACGCAGGGCTTCAGATGGTTAAACAAGGACGCGGGGGACGCATCATTGGGGCTTCTTCAATCGCCGGAAAACAGGGTGAGTGGTTGAAATTCGAACAAAGCTAGAAATTGACGTCTTTTCAAGGTTCCTTTGTCCATTGGGCGTACACGGCTTCCAAGTTTGCAGTGAGAGGCCTTACTCAATCCGCAGGTGAGAATAAATTGCACTCGGTTGGCAAAGTTACGAAATGTCCCCAGCGATTGAGTTTGGCTCGCATGGTAAGTCTCCGCAGTTCTATTTCATGCATGGTCCAACTGATCCGGCTGTAAGGTATCACTGTCAACGCCTACGCGCCCGGGCTAATCGAAACCCCGATGTGTACGTCCGAACAACCCAGTCGAATCTAATCTCTGACGTCCGAATCCTAGTGTTTGGGGCGTTTACCACTGAAATTCGAGACGATGTCGGTGCTCCTCACGTCGTCTAGCGCCCCAGCCACTAACGAGCCGTAGTTCAAGGAGAAAACACCCCTCAAAACTTTGGGGTAAGATGTCATACATATTGAAGCTGCCTCACTCAAAAGCCAATACAAATTCCAGGGTGCCAACAGACATAGCCGATTTCGTCTCATTCATCGCTTCGAAAGAGTCCAAGTTTATCACGGGGCAAACTGTTCGTTGTCTGTCATTACAGGATTCCCGGTACTGACTATTCAAAGATCTCGATCAACGGTGGCCTCTATTTTGATTAAATCCTTCGTTTCGTACGAACCCGCGTATTACTTACCTTCAAACAAAAATGTTACCTTCAATGCAATTTCAATGCTGAATGATAAAAGGGCCAGGTCAAGTATTTAGGATGAGACGGCACTGAGATTGGGCTCTCATACAATGAAAAAGAGACACGAGTCTCTTGAACCTGCGAGGCCAATCGCACAATGATTGTAAAAAGAGCCCGACGAATCATGGCGGCCCGCCACTGGCGGGAAGAACGGAGTCGTCAAAAATTGATCCGTCTTCTTGTTCTCGACGCCCATCTCGGCAAACACTGACTTGACTGCTGGAGTCTTCCTTCGACGCTGATGTTTTCCTCCTCCAACTCAGCAATCACTGTGTCAATTTCTTTGAAGTTTTCGGACTACTCCCTCCACTCGCTCCAAAGGGTGCTCCGCCGGCCGAACCCACCATCCAGCACGATTTCAAGCAGGTGGGTCGGACGCTGACGGTCGACGTCAAGGGCACCATTGCAGCAGGTTCTCTCATCTCAGCGGATGTATCCCGTAGCTGAGCGCCATCCAAGATCGTGCTCTAGTATCCACCTCTGAATCCAAGTTCCAACGCAATCATGGTCCGATCTAGAAACTCATGCCACCTCTTGCCTTTCCGGGCTCTTCAAACAGAACGAACAACCATTGTATTACACAATGGCAACTGATTCCCGCCCGAATCCCGGCTAGGATTCAACTCTGCGAAGTTAACGTTTGGCATCAATCCAGAATGAGACCAAGGCCGTTGTACGGCCGTAGTTCCCAGCTCGCGGCGCCCGAAAATCCTAACCTTCCAGCGGTATATAAACCCACCACCTGACCGAGAACTCCATCTCATAAACTCCCATGTCGTCCAAAGGTGTTGCCCTCGTGACCGGAGCTGGTGAGCATTCAATGCGGTTCTGCTCCCTGGGATAAGTAATTGACCCACTATGCGCCCCAGCACAGGGTATCGGGAGAGCCATAGCACTGCGGCTCGCAGACGACGGGTTCGACGTTGCAGTCAACGATATCTCCGTCTCTGCAGAACTCCAGAACCTCGTCAAAGAGATACAGGAACGAGGCCGTGCTAGCTCCATACACGCAGCCGATGTATCGCAAGACGCGCAGGTGGGGGAGATGATCGAAGCAGTAGTTCAGACACATGGGAGTCTTGACGTCGTGCGTGGGTTCCTTGGTGACTTGCGTCCCATTCACTGGAGTATGTAGATGGTCGCCAATGCTGGAGTTGCAGGACCTCCCGGGCTGAACATCGCTGATGGTCAACTTGAACCAAAATTGCACTCTTCGTACTAACTTCCAGACCAGTTACTCTCGAAGAATGGGACCGCATCATGAACATCAATGCACGCGGAACTTTCCTTTCATACAAATACGCAGGACTGCAGATGGTGAAACAAGGACGCGGGGGACGCATCATTGGGGCATCTTCGCTCGCTGGAAAACAGGGTGAGCAGTTTATTTAAAAATCGAACAAAGCTACTTAGAACTTGACGTCCTTGAATAAAGGCGGCGTCAACCAATGGGCGTACACGGCTTCCAAGTTTGCAGTGAGAGGCCTTACTCAAGCCGCAGGTGAGGAAAAGTGCATATATCCAGTTGGGAAGAGCTGTTGAATTTCCCCAGCGATTGAATTCGGCTCGCATGGCAAGACTAAACTGTTCTATTTCATCCATGGACTAACACATCCGCCTCGAAGGTATCACCGTCAACGCCTACGCGCCTGGGCTAATCGAAACGCCAATGAGTACGTCCGACCAACCCAGCCGAATTTAGTTCCGACGATGGGAAATTAGTGTTTGGGTCCCTTCCCACCGAAAGGCAGGACCTTGTCAGTATCTCATTTTGTCCAACGCCGCAGTGACCAACGAGGAGTAGCTCAAAGCGCAAACACCCCTCAAAACTTTCGGGTAGGATTATCATCATCATCATATTCAAATCGACTGGCTCAAGATTGTGGTTGTAAATTCCAGGGTTCCTACAGACATTGCCGATTTGGTCTCATTCATCGCTTCCAAGGAGTCCAAGTTTATTACAGGGCAATCTGTTCGTCGTATGTGATCAGAGAATGCTCGATGCTGACGATTCAAAGATCTCCATCAACGGTGGCCTCTTTTTCGATTAAATGTGTCACGTCGTACGAACCTGTGTATTACTTGCATTCATACAAAAAACGGCTGAGGACCGGTAGGATGAGACAGCAGTTTCTTATACAGTGACGTTCACTTGTCTTGTACAATGAAAACCCTTTCGGCAAATCATCTTCCTTTTTTGGCACATCGGAGGTAACTCGACAGCAAGTATCCATTCGTTTATTTGTATGTACACAGGAAAGCATCAAACACAGCAAACAGAGCAAAAAACTATGAGACCGCCATGATCATCCCACCATAACCAGCATACCGTGCATCAAAAACCGGGTCATTAAACACGCCCCCAGGCTTGAACGCCTCCTCCTCCTCGCGGTCACTCCCCATCAACGTATCCTCATCTTCGTCCCCATCCTCATCCATCCCATCCTCTTCATCAGCATCGTCCCGAAACACCCTCACCCTCGTCCCTCCCGCAACAAAATCCTCCACAGGCACCGCCCCGGGCGTTGCGAACGTCGACCCGTGCATCTCAAGCACCCGAAGTGGCCGATGCTGCTCAGCATCTTGACCCTTCCCAATGAGCACAGCACACAGAAGCTGCGCCGGCGACGAAAGTATCTTTCCGCCCTTCACGCAAAGCGTATCCGTACATCTCACAGCTGCCAACGCATTCGAATCCATGCCCACGAGCTCAAGGTGTGGGACCTCTGGTGGATGCTGGAGTGGGGACCCAGCGAGGTGCGTGCGCTTGAGTTCGAGAGCAGCTAGATGCGGGAAGGGCTTGCTCTCGAGGTTGGAGGGAGTGAGAGCGGCGAGGAGGGGAGAGGCGTCGACGGGGGTGAGCGATGCAGGGTCGCTCGCGTCCTCGATGTGCAGCGCACGGACGTTGGGCGCGGCAGCTGAGAGGAGCTGTAGGAAGGCGAGGCCCGTGGGAGCGGATACGTATCCCAGAGTGAGGTCCCTCAGCTCTGGTAGCCAGAGGTCGTGAGATGACGATGCTGGGGAAGCACTAATGGGGTCGAATAGAACCGGACCACTCCCATTCACCACAAGCCGCGATAGACGTGGAGTAGACGCCAGAAGGCCCTGCAGCTCCGAAATCGTCGGCTGGGTGGGGACGGGGTGGTACGCCAGCTCGAGCGATTGCAGGCAGTCTGGAAGTACCGAAGCAAGGGGCTCCCAAGCTGCCGGCACGCCACGTAAGCTGAGATAGCGCAGATTTGGGAGGAGCAGGGAAGCGCCGCCGTGGCCGCGGATCGAAGAAAGGAAGACGTGGTGGGGGTTCGAGACGGGGGAGAAGGATGCATGGGCTGCGTAAGAGTCGCACCGCATGAGGCGTAGGCTCTCGAGATGCGGGGCACCGTTGGCGGCGAGACATGCCTCCAGAGGGCGAAGTGCGGCGTGCATGGGGGAGTACACATCCGTTAGGATGGACAGCGAGCGCCATCGCCCGATGTGTGGAAGTAAGACTCCCAGGGCGGCACTCATATTCTCTGTGGAGAAGAGCGGCTTGTAACAACTACACTTGCTTTCAGACTTGCCTCCAAGAAAGACAAAGAGATCGAAAACACACCTCTCATCCTCGAAATCCCAATCATGGTCCCGCGCGTCAATGAGAATATCGACGAGATAATTGCAAGACAGTTGGAGGTAAGTGGATATGGGTGATACATCCAAAACCCCGACGTCCCGGACCAAGTTCGGGGTAATACAAAGACTGGTGTAGAGTGCAGGCGTATTGAGCGCAACGTTCCGCCACAACCGGCTGACGCTGGCATACACGAGCGGAGTCTTGACGCTCTCAGCGTTGAAAGGCTGGCACTCGTCGTCGTGAACGTCGGGCGGGACGGGCTCGTGCGTCCCGAGGACAAAGATATAAGCGAGTAGCTCGACCGGGAGCGAGGCGATTGGGGAGAAAGCTTGATGATAGTAATTCATGGCGAGGGGAAGTAAAGAATCGATTGTGGCCGCCGTTGCGTTTAAGTAGCAGTCATTTCTTTGTCTTCGCGCAGAGACAAAAGAGACTGATGACGGTTTCCTGATAGGGCCTCCGATCGGAGAAGACGCTATTGTCTTGGATATCTGGCCTTCGAACAGAATGGTCGTTGCTGCAGCAAATACAATTGAGCAATTGGAAGGGCGAGGGACCCGTCGCTACCCACCAGACCATCTTGCGACCGAGCTTATATCGAGCCCGAACGAGTCAGAGTTACCTTGAGAACTCTCGCAGGCCGCGTGGGAATCCGATCGTCTGCTCTTTGTTGACCTAAAAAAGGAAACCTTACACCTGTTTGGGCCATGTCCTTGTGCTGCCCATGCGCCATCAGGCGGGGGAGCAAATGGGTTAGATGATACTACATGACATACACGGCGGAAATAAGACTACAACATGCAAAGCAGAACGAGAAAGATATACATTAACATTTCAGAGCGTCGCAATCCCAGCACTGAACCCCGGAGAAGGCACCGAGCTCGTGAAATCGGTAGGCGAGAACATGGCATGTCCACCCCCATCCGTAGACCCGTCGTTAAACATCGCCAACACCTCCGCGTACATCCGCGCATCGCCTCCACCCCCATTCACTAGCCCGTCAATCTCAGAAAAGGAAGTAGCGCCGTACTCGCCCGGCTGAGGATCCGAAACGAAAAAATCGGACGGCGAAAAGGCTTCAGGGCTATGACTGCTCCCGCCGCTGTTATGCGACGGACTGTTCTCAGCGCTACTCGAACGCGCGCGAGCAGCCACCGATTTTTTGCGCACAGGCCGTATCCAAGGTGGCCGAGAGTTGGTATTCGTCTCTGGACTCTCCCGCGGCGCATCAAGAGGTATCTGAGTCACTGCAAGACCGATCGTTTAATAAAACGTGAGAAGGACTAACGAGAAGACTTACACCGACAGAATTCTTCCATCAAATCCCCGGATCTCAGACCGCAGACATACCGCCCGCTGAATCGCCTCAGAAGCCCAACGCACGAGCGCAGTGCATCGAGCCCAGGCGGAATCAGAGGCTGTAATGTCTCCGTCTTGCAGTTCAGTAACACGGCGACAAGCGTCCGTCCCGCCTGCGTCAGCTGGTGAATAACATGCACCCCATCTAGCCGCTTGTCAACCCATTGTCCGTCTCAAGGAGATACACGAAACACTCACAGTACGTCATCAACCCCTTCTTCGCGACAAGCAAGTGGGACGCAATAATCTGCAGCGCCGAATAGTGCGCCTTGACCATCGCGTCCGTCTCCACCTCACTCTGCGGCGGCCTCATCTGCGGGTCCGTCGGCGCAGTCCGCTCCGCGACCAATTCGGAGAACCGATGACGGTAAATGAGAAGCTTCACAAACTGCTCGGCACAGTGCAGCCTCACCGCCTGGGTGAACCGAATCGTATCCTCGCTCGCCAACGTCTCGGCGTTGTGAGCAAAGTATGTCGGTATCCCGTGGTGGATCTCGTCCAACAGGCCTTCTTCTTCCCGCAACTCGCGCACACGGCGTGAGCCTGCACCGCCCAATAACGCTCCAGCATGCATGAGGAATGAGCCTGCAGATGCATCTCGCACAGGGGGGATGTCCAGAACGCTCTCCAACACCACAGCCATCCGGAGCGCACAAACAAACGCCGTCATGCGACAAGACGTGTCAGGCGGCAGCACCGGCGCACCCACTCCTTCTCGTGTGATATACTCGTCATCCACCTGGGCGGGCTCCCCGACATCACAGTCCCTCAACCGCAACATCGGCGGGCGCCCAAAATGGGCACTCAGCTGCTTGTCCCAGATATACACACACCAGAACGTGCGTTTTCGCACCTCGTCCTCGATGGGGTCGAACAGATCATACGTGTCCGCGTTCCGGTGCAGACCAGCGTCAATGGAGATGGTCACGGCCTCTGAGAGGAGCGCGGCAGCCTTGGAGAGCTTGCCGAGACCGACTGCATAGACTGCCGCTATCAAGTCGGCCTGGATCGTGTATAGGGTGGGCCGATCAGCGATAGGGAGCGTCCGCAGCCGCCCAAGTAGCTCAAACCACTGGGTGCCAGCAGATATGCCGTCTTGAGGGGAGGCGCGCACACGGGGGTCATCCATGTGTCGAGAAGCGAGGCAGCATATGGCGACGATGAACGCGCCAAAGCCCGGCTCGCCCCATTTTTGCGGGTTTCCATAGTCCTAATTAATGATCGAATGAGCGGGAAGGGATCAACAGACGATCAGACACTGACAGCGAGGAACGTCGGAACGTGGAGAAATGGCAATAGGTAGTAGGAGGTGGACAGATAGCAGTGTACGAGGCTAAAGGCAATTTAGAAAATGAAATAGTCGCGATACGGTCGCATACCTGTCCATGAGTTCCGGTGCGACATACGAAGTAATGAGTCGCCATAGAGTCTGCGGATTGACATCGGTGCGGCGCGGGGTGCGGTTGGGGAACCAATCCTGCTCCACGGGTGCCACTGACGGTGGAGTGGCAGCGTCTGAAGAAGGCACATGCCGCTCGACCAATAGATCAAGGAGAGGAAGACCCGACGTCTCGCCCTGCCACCGCGTGTAGCCTTCATCGTCAAAATAGAGATACGACGCTGACAGAGAAAGACGCGATGTTTCTTCCGCAAGCTGATCCGGAGACGAAGCGTCGCCGGAAAGTAGCGGAGTCGCTATGCTTTCGTCAATCTTGAGCGGCTTGGGCGTAAAGTGGGTCGAGGGGTTGGTGAGGGGGAAGACATGCAGCGAGGGCGGTGGCACCCCAGAAGCAAACGACGGGAACATGAATGGTGCAATGGGACTCGCAGGCGCGTCGCCCATCGACATCGGGTGGTCGTCCCCGGCGTGACCCGCAGCAAACACAGCAGGCGGAATAGCCTGAATAAGGGTTTCGAGATGGTGCATCCTATCTTCGAGCGTCGCAGTGCGTTTCGACTTGTGCGGATGGGTGCGCTTGCCAGGTTCTTCGAATGTGCACGCAGAACTGGCAGCCAGACATGCCTGGCATGGATGACCCTCGTCACACTTGATCCTTCGCCGCCTGGACAAGTTCAGCCATGAATATCTGCGAAAGAAATAACTGACCGACAACGGTCACAGGCTCTGGACCAAAGTTAATAGAATTTCACCAGAAAAGTGCCCACAATACGTACCTGCTGAGCTTGAAGCGGCGTTCCTTGAGTATGGCCGCCGCCGCTGCCTCTTGCGTCTCCGCTGTCGTCACAGGCGGCATCCACAATGATGGAGTGGTACAAGAGCCGCTTTACAAATTCACTGAAAGGAGGTCACGAGTCAGTGGCAGGTCTTCTTCGATTGCTGATCTTCTCTCAAGAGCATCCCGCTGGCTTGATTATTTTATTGCACAGGTATAAGTACGACAAATAAATAGCCCAATTCTACAATCTCTAACTACAAGAACGAGCAGGGCGCAGAAATCCGAATGCAAGTGAGTGAGTGATGTGAGGTATAAAGGTTATACTGTAGTCAAAAAAACGAGAGGAAGGATATCGAAGCTCATACCGCACGCGCACCGTCCCACGAAATCTCGCTCGCGCGTCGGTTTGGGTCATGTCCATACACATCTAGCTCACCCTGCTGGTAGCCATGTGCTTGATACTGATGCTCCTCCCGCTCCAGATCCTCATGCCCACCAAACGACCCCTCTGGCGCAGTCGCGTAGCTGGCATAACTCGCCTGGCTCGCCGACCGAATAGAGTGCCCCCCACCATGCCCCACCGATCCCGGTGGTTGGTACGCTGACGGCGCAGGCCGCACCGAATGCATCTCAAATTGTTGCTGCATCGGTGGCGGTGACAAGGTCGCAGGCGATCTGGGCATGCTATCGGACGTCGGTGTCTGCACCGGCCCAGGTCGACCAGCCCGCACACTCGCTCTTGTCGTCGCGATACTTGACCTGCGACTTGGCGGTGTGCTGGTAATGTCGCCGTTCGGTAGTCGGTACTTTGGTGACGGCAGAGGAGATGGTGGTGGGATTTCGGATGCAGAGTAATATGACGGATGAGGACTGGCCGGGCCGCGATTTATTGGTGGCGCATACAAGTATTGTGATTGTTGCTCCTCGTTCGGAGGGGTGTTGTCCGTGTAGGGGCGAAGGTGGTTGTTGTTGTCCGTGTAAGGGCGGGTAGTCATGGGTATGTCGACAACGGTGGTGCCAGGACTCGTCGTATTGGCCGGTTCATACTGAGACAGCTCCGACAACGAGCGCGTGTGCTGGTCAAAGAACATTGGCGCCGTTTCCGGCTCCCCAGCGGTCACAACCCCGTGACGTTGCTTCCCATTACGGTGGTGGATCCCGAGCTGGTCCTTGAGATCGCCCTTGACCCACATCTCACGAACAATGTCTTTGTCGTAAGGCTGATACACCGTCGCGTAGTACTTGACGATGAACCGCGGTGCTGTGGACGAGATCAGACATGGACGAAAAGAATAAGAAAAGAGACGCACTGAGGCAGATGAACGTCGTGACCAGCACCGTAGCCCAGAACTGCAGTCCTCCATACAGCACAATAAACTCGTCGATAAAGTTGTAGCTGAAGAAGAACGAGTAGACGACAATCCAGAGCATCATCACAATCGACGATCCAAAGACTGTGATCCAGGTGAGCACCGTCCAGCTGTGAAAATAACTCAGTAAAGCCGTGAAAAGTCGTGGTCAGACGACGTACTAGTTCGTACTCATCCCGACATACGTGTTGGCAGCCCAGATGGCGGCAACAGCGACGGTCGTCCCAAAGTCCACGAGCGAGTCGATACCCTTGCCGTTCCATGAAATGGCAAGTCCCGTCGTCCAGATAAGGTAAGGGATGAAGTAGATGACAACAGACTGGTACAGCCCGTCGAGCATGTACAACCAGAACTTGGTCGACGTGTACTCGAGTCCACGAATACCCCGAATGTACAGCTGTGGGTAGGCCAACGCGGCTCGCGCATTGATATCCTGGTCAAAGGCTGCCGGAAAATGAGTTTCAAGAATGTCAAAGTAAAAAGACGTGCGTACCGCCGAGGACGATGACAGGAAGCGATGTAAAGGCGAGATTGCACAAGAGGATGAAGGTGTAGTGGTACAGGTACGTCGCGTCAAAGCTGTTAAAGGGCATGAACCAGAACATCCCAAATGTCCAAATGACATTCTATATCCAGCCGTGTCAGTCATCATCGTGGTACAGGAATACGGCATCACGGACCTTGTAGAAAAAGTTGGCATGCATGTCGGCGACACGCTGGTACGACCACCGCCCGTGCACGAGCAACAGTTTCGTCAAGAACCGGAATTGTCCAAAGGCATAGTCGGCGGACATGGCAGCTTGCGAGCCCTCAAGCCCAACGAGCCCGCATCCGATATTGGCCTCTTGAATCATCGCGACGTCGTTAGCACCATCTCCGATCGACAAGGTCATGGCCTTCCGGCCCTCCTTGACCTATTACCGAGCTCAGTCTTTCGTAAAAATACACCGGGGAGAGCAGACTCACGAGCTTGACGGTCAACGCCTTCTGCGCAGGCGACACCCGACAACAAACAACCGTCTCGCACTGCGTCCCAAGATTCAAGAACATCTCCTTCAATTCCGGATCCAGCGCATGTGTCAAGGTGTCACCGTCAATAACGACAGCAAACGCTCGTTGGGCGCCGGGAACAAAGCCGCGTTTGCGCGGATCCCAGGAAGGCGGACCAAGCACCGAGGCGATCTTGTTCAGCCCCGCCTCGATCTGCGCACGCGCCTGTTGCTGCGAGTCGGCCGAAAGAATCATCAAATCCATATCCTGCTTGAGGAGGTTGCAGCTATATCCGATCTCGATGGCAGTTTGAAGCTTGTCGCCTGGTGCAAGGTCAGCAAAGTCCTTGGAGAGTAGATACAAAACGCACCAGTCAAAATCCACAGTTTTATCCCCGCACGATGGAGCATCTCGATAGCCTCGGGTACCCCCTCCTGCAGCTTGTCCTCCAGCGCAGTGGCCCCAAGGATCTCAAAATCCTTCTCAATCAACTCGCAAGCCGCCTCGATAGCTTCATCCCGCCCATCAACCCGATTCGTCGCCTCGTCATACACCCTGCCCCACTCCGCATACTCCTCCTGCGAAAGCACCTTCCACGCAACACAAAGCGTCCGCAAGCCGCTGTTCGCAAACGCCTCCATATCCTTCCTCGTCGCCTCCTTGAGCCCAGGATCATGGTCCGCCTTCAACCGCGCATAAATCACACTATCCGCACCCTTGCAATACATCACAAGCCTCCCATCCGACGCCCGATAAATCGTACTCATGCGTTTCCTCGTCGAATTGAATTCCAAAACACGAAGAAGCGTCCACCGCTCCACCTCACCCAGCACCTCGATCTCAATCATCTCCCGCCCCTTGTTCACAAACGCGAACCCAACGTCCCGCGCTGCAGCCACCAACGCCGCCTCGTCCGGACTCTCCGCCTTGTATTCAATCTGAATCTGCCCAGCCGGGCCCTTGGCCTCCTCCTGCCCCTTGCGATCCGCCAGCACGCTATGACACAAAGCCAGCGCGCGGAAGAACGCAATGAGGTGGGGCCGCTCCTCGTTCTGTCGATCCGCCAGTGCAGTAGCCAGCCCAGGGGAAACAAGCGTCAGCTTCTCCGGTTGCAGGTAGCGACTCGACCAGCCGCGCTCCATGGTGTTGATCATGAGCTGCTTCAGCCCAGCGAGCTTGGCAGCAAGTTCATCCGGGTCCATCGTGTCCGCATGCCCCGCCCGAGTAGCTGCACCACGCTGCGCTTCCGTTATACCCTCGCCGTACGCGGTCCCGTTGACGGAGCACTTTTGGAACTCCATGACGTTCTGCGTGAGCGTGCCCGTCTTGTCGGAGAAGACGTATCTGGAGAATACATTTAGCTTATAATCCTCAGAAAAAAAGGAGAAAACGCACTCGATCTGCCCCAGGTCGTCACTGATATTCCACGTCTTGGGCACACATGGCGTATCGTAACCCTGGAAGTACATCTCCACGTCCTGCGAGATAAAGTAGGCCTGGATGGTCTTGACAATTTCGATCGAAATGTAAAGCGAAATCGGGACGATGTTCTGGAAAGCCACGATAGCCGACCTGAGGCAATGTCAGCGGGGTATAAAGCTGAAAGACGGGGGAACGTACGCAAATGTAACGATGCCATTAACCACGGCGATACTCGTCGGATCCGCGCCCTGCTCAAAGAACTTGGCGCTCGTGTCTGTCCTCGTATCAAACACCCCGCTGAGCACGCCGACGACCATACACATGACGATCATGAGGATAAAGTTGACCGCGACGTTAAAGTTGGTCTCGCGCTCAATCTGCATATCGAGTCAGAACCCTTGTCGCATAAAAAACTAAGGATACGCACCTTGCTCCGCTTACTGGGCGTATCACCTCCGTTGAGAACAATCTTGGTATCCGCGCCCGTAAAAACGACCAGCCCAATGACCCAATTCGTGTTGCGCAGCGTGCATCCACGCAGCAGCAGCTCGTTGATGCTCACCGGCTCCACACGCTCCTCCCAGTTACCATTAGCGCCGTTGCCGCCACCAGGGGCAACGTTGTCGACCCCTCGCGCATGGACGGAGCTGAAATTGGAGTTGACGGCCGAGTAGTCGCGGTAGCGCAGGACGCCGTGGTAGATGTAGAGGTTCTGGCTCGGCGGGTCCGAATCAAGAACGAAACGCGCGCGCTGGACTTCTTCCTCGGCTGAGGACATTCCACGCGTTGCGCTCAGTGCTTTTCGGAGCTAAAAGGGGCTGGATGAGCACACCAGCAGCAGTTCGGACGGAAACTCGCCTTCAAGTTCGTCTCCCCGTCCAGGTTCTTGGTCTCCAAATAGCAGTTACCGTCGGGGTCCGAAGTGGCGAGAACGACAATGTCAGCAGGAACTTGGTCATTGTCCTTGAGCATGACGACGTCGCCGACTTCGAGCTTCTTCCAGAGGGTGCGTTCCCATGTCGCGGCACCGGCATGTAGGTTGGGGTCGATGACGGGTGGTGGGGGATATGAATGGCCGCTTCGCATACTTGCGTTGTCGCTGACACCAACATTGAGCGTGCTCTGGCTCGAGCCACCGTAGACCAGATCAGAGGCTTCCTTGGCGCGGAGCTTCTTGACACCACGACTGACAGTACCGGGTCGCTTGAGACCAAAAAGTTTCTCGAAGAAGTCACGGGGGTCCTGCGGCTGATTGGGGTTGCGTATTGAGAGGCGGGTGGTGGGGGAGTTGTTGACCTCCTCGTCAAGGCGGCCACGACGGTAATCTTCGATGCCGTCCTTGATTGCGGTAACGGTCAGAATGAAGGCGAGGGGCAAGACGGCGGCGGCGCCCGAGGTAGCACCAAAGACAGGGAATACTGAGGAAAGGGATTAGCATAGACTCGTTGATACAGAGCACAAGCACGCACGTTGGAGAACGACGGCGACGAGGAAGAACATGTTAGCAACTCTCCGGAATTGCTCGTACAGATTCCGCGGGATGAAGGTAAGAATAGTGTATTCTGTACATTGCAATGAGCACAGTCCGAGTATTGCAGCAAGACTCACTCGTCGTCCGGACTTTATTCCGAGGGTATATGACCAAGGGGTCGCCCTTGCTGTCGACCTCCCCGCGCGGGAGCGGTGTATTGACATACACGTTGCGCCTCCTCCCATCTGGCTTGGGCCTGCCTGGACCGTCCTCTGCATCCCCCTTGCGGTCCTTGTATTTCTCGCCCCGAGAACGAAAGAACCTCCGTCTACGTCTGGTCTGCCGGTCGTCGGCCTTGATACTCTCTGTAATGGCGCTGTGGGCCGTACGGATGGTGCGCAGGCGAAGTTCGGGGTCGATGGTGTCGTCCTCGCCATCCGAGAGCTCCTCGGGCAGCGGGTGGCGTCGCTTCAAGAACGACATAAAGTAATGGAAAGCGAGAAATGGGTGTATGTGTCACGTGCAGAGAACGGCACTTGCTTCCTCCTGTTGACCGCCAAGCGGCCAAGTACGCCGAGTAACCACCGACTGCGCAATTCTGTTCTACGAAGAATATTTGCGAGTATTTTATTCATCCGTGCCGTCTTGGACGTCACCGACGCTTACTCGACGCGCCGACAATCAGCGCATCAAAGAGATTCAGATTGGCAGTGGCAACATCCACGACTGCCGCGTTCTTGACCGCAGTTGACTGTTTTGAATCAGCGCCGTACTGCTGGACACTGCTACCTCCTCCAAGTTCAATCAAACAGCAACCCTCATCACACTATTTCGGAGGAATTCTGCCCGGTGTGCCCGTCTGCGTTTTTTACAGACAGCGGATGGCCCAGCGGACAATCCCCGCGCGAAGATTGTCTCCCGTCATCTCTTCGCATTTTCATTCGCCGTGTACTCGTGGCCGCGGCATCTCGAAACCGTCTAGAGTCAGCGAGTACTAGTCAACGGCGCCACAAATCCACTCTTAGTCTACACCGGCATCTTACACCTCCCAATGGGATACGAAACCTACAACCGATTCTCCTGGTCATTTGGCAGAAGGAGGATAGATACTGCCACGTAGCATCTACACCCGACTCGCCAAATCACACCAAAAATCCCTCTGCACCGATGCCCACTGGCTCGTCACAAAATACGGTACATCATTCCTCCCCTTCCCGTCCACATCCCTCCCCAGTCGATACCGATGCGGTCCCGCCGGCGAACGCGGTGTAAACCCAATCCGATACCGCCCCAATAAAACCGGAACGACAACTGACACCTCCATCAGACCTATTCCCGCAATTAGCTGTATGTACATCGCCAGCATTATGGACTTACCGATATTCTTCCCAATACACACCCTCGGCCCCGTGCCAAACGCCAACAACTTGCGCTCCATTTCAAGCAAATGCGTTTCGTCCACCTCCAACCACCGTTCAGGCCGAAACTCGCCTGCATCGGAACCGAATGCTTCGATTTGCCTGTGCACGACGAACGGGCTCATTGAGACTTGCGTGCCTTCCGCAAGGTAGTGATTCCCGCTCAGAAGCAAACCGCCTACGCCTACGGTGCGGGGGAGAGGCCACGGAATCTGAATCAATCAATTACTTCCTTGTTCTGGAAAAGCAGCCGAGACGCACCGGCGGATGCAGGCGCAGGGTTTCCTTAAGGCAAGCCTGGAGAATATTCAAAGCCTTGTAAAAGACGCCAATCGTTGTGCACAGACCTGAAAATACACCAACTTGCACGCATCCTCGTAGCTCAACGGGAACACAACAAGCGCACTTTCAATCTCCGCCTGGACTTTGTCGTATATCCTACCGTTGCCGACGATATATCGAATCATCGCGCGCATGGTCTTTTGTGGACTTGAGAGAATTAAATCTTGGATGGTAGATGAGACTCACGATGGCGGTGGTATCTATCCCCAGGTCATTCAATTTTCGAACAGAAACCAGAATAAGATATCACCTGAACCAGCGCCGAGAGTTCATCCCCTGCCAAGAGTCAAGTTGCGGACGAGTTCCTCAAAAAAAGACGAGACGTACACAGCAGCTCTGACCTGATCCCGACTAAATACAGAGCCGTCCGCGTTCTTGGCTTGCATAAACATTTCCCTGAATGAATCAGAGTTAAACCGGTCGCTGCAGCGGTCTGCCTCGTACATCATGTCTGCCCCTTGGCTCTCGAACCGATTTTCCATGGAGCTGAAGACGAAGCCAGGGAGCGTGGCAGGATTCGTGCGGTCAACAAACCTAGTATTCCAGAGTTCATTTCAGATTATACAAGTTGAACCCAGATTTACTTACCTTCGAGACGCCCACCGGACAAACGGGAGCAGAAACGGCTGCGTGCCCACTGAGAACTTGTTCAACCCTCTGAGTTACGAGTTGAAATAAACACGCACGGAAGCAACTCATCTCGAGTATCCTCTCCACAAGAGGAACCCACCCGCGCCTATCCTCCCCAGCACAAAGACCAAACGATTTTCCCAACTAGAGCCCCTCAGTCTCAACGAAAACGAGAAGACGGGAACTGACCACCATCCTCCCAACAGCATCCATCGCAAAGAACTGAATCGCCTCCCCGAGATCCAACGTAGCTTTACCTTCCATGGCAGCAATCCTGCGATCCAGAAGCGCTAGGAACTCTCCGCACGCAGCTTGGACACTTCCCTCAAACTCGGATTGCATCTTGGTAAGTGAGTACGCAGCAGACTCGGCGCGGCGCATCTCGGCGTGCGATTTATTGTCGAGGGTTGAGAGGAGGTTAGGGCCGTCGAGGTCGCGTAGAGCGTCATAGAATTCAGTTTTCTTCAGGGGATGCTTGAACCTCGGAAGATTCAAGTGGCTTTTCGGAGCCTGGAGGACTGACACACCGATATATCTGGCTGATTGCCTGGGGACTAGAAAGAGAGCAGAGTAAGGCTTCATGACCGTATTTCTTGTGGAACTCCAGTAATTTCCAACCCTATACAATCCGTTCCATGAAGACTAACACATTTGGGTCGGAATCTGAAATACTCACCATGTCCCGCTTAACCGCCCGTGTCGACTTCCACGACCACAAGCCTGTCCGGGAGCCCAGTGGTCCAGGAATGCATGCAAGTGGGTGAAAGAGCAGGTTGTATGAAGCGAAGGAGCAGAGAGCCAAGGCAAGGAGATAGAGGAGCATTTTGGGTCTCCAAGAAGGGGACGATGGAGTTTAATAGGTAGTCGGTGGTTCCCTCCCTCCGGGGATTCATTACCGACCTTGCTGCGGTGTCAGACAGCCTACCGTCCCAATGATTTGCATCTCATGATTCTCATCGAATCGGTGCACTGGGTTTCCTTTCTTTGCGCGCTGGTTCCGTTTGAGACGGGGTACAATAGGTTGGCTCCGAGATGCGTTAACAGCAAATCGTGAATGGACAGCTTGGGGTCACATCCGGGGACGATGGACGTTGAGTTTGAGAGCAAACCAAAGCCGAACCGGCAAGGCCAAACAAAGTCAAAACAAACCGACGCGTCTCTTCCTCTTCCACAATGGCGACAAAGTCCTTAACCCCTGCCGAGACTCCCGCGTCTGACGCTGCCGCTGTGTTGCGAGAACTAGACGCGTCCTCTCCCAGTCGGAATTCCAAACTCCCAGAGCTTGAAGGCGTTCTTCAAGGTATGTTTCATCCTCGTTCTTATAGGCTTTTGAATCGACTCCAATAGAACTCGAGAAACGAATCGACCCAGTATCCAAGCTGCCTCTCGAAATTACGACCGCGATTTTCATTCTCTGCCTCCCCAAATCGTCCTGTCCCGCACCAGCGCCTTCCAGCGCTCCCATGCTTTTGCGCAGCGTCTGCCGCTCTTGGAAGGTCATAGCCCTTTCCATACCCCAGCTATGGTCATCCATACGCCTAAACACGGAAATTTCAGTGAATTTTGGGTCGCTGGTAGCCCTTTGGATCGCACGCGCACAGTCGATGCCACTGTCCATCTCCCTCCACGGAGACCTCACCGCCGTGAAGCCTTCCCTCCGCGCCATCATCGACCAGCACTTCCCCACCTATGTCCAGAATTTGGAGTTGTACATCTCCAAGGGAAGGCAGCTCGACAAACTCAAGGGCCCTTTCGCTTCCTTGCGCACCCTCACTCTCGGCCAAGATGACCCTGCATCCTTCCTCGTCCATTGCAGCTGTGGCGAGGAACACGACGGTGATGGATTTTTCGGCCGCGATGCACGCCCGTGTGTCAAATTCCTCTCCGCCGCTCCTGATCTCGTCGAGCTTGCCATGGATCGCATCTTTTTCAACGTCCCATTCAAATCGATATCCACTTCATCCCAGCTGACGACCCACTCGAGCCTCAAACGTCTGTTCCTCGGTGGATTCGGATACGACGCAAAGCGTCCTGAGCCCATCTCGCACTGCAGCGTCCAAATCCTGCAGTACCTCACCCTCCCCTCGTTGGAGCGCCTCGTCATCTTCAGCCTCTCAAGCCCGAGTGAAGTAGAACCCCTCTTCACCTTCCTCCAGCGTTCATCCGCTTCATTGCACTCGCTTTCCATCGGCCTCGATCTTCCCTTCCCAGTAGTGCGCCTGCTTCAACTCATTCCCAACATAAAGGAACTCGATTTGAACTTCCAGTGGTCCGAGACCGCCGACGAATTCGTTCGATCCCTCATGACCGCCCTCCATTCGAATAATTCTGTGAATTTGGTTCCAAATCTTGGTCGCTTGATGATTCGTGGGCCGCAGCTTGAGCCTGAGACGTACGAGGACGTACTTGAGGTTCTTTCCCCTCGGCGCGGCCATGGTTCTTTCGATTCGTTCAAATTCATCTGGGTCCCCGGCGATCGCCGTGAGCGGTCCAATGTGAATTTGGACGAAGCTCTCATGAAGAAGGCGCCGAGCGCCCATGTGTTGGAGGCGATGCGCCAGCTTGTCGTGGATGGGCTGGAGATTCATGTTGGGTTGAAGGATCGCAATGTTGTGGATGTTTGAAAGTTGTGAGTTATTCAATTGTGGGTTCAGATGATATTCTGAATCACCTTTGTAGGTTTTCAAATCCATCTCATAGGTTATGAACGACTCGAGCTTACTTGAAGCTTTTCTTGAACGCTGAAGGTCTCGTTTTTGTAGAGGAATACTGCCAGATGTCATACGCACCGAGATTGTAAATGTAATCAGACACCAGAAGAGAATGAAGTATTATAAGGAATGGCGAGCGGGCTACACGATTATGCTAATGAGACAGAAGAAGGATACACAGAGATTTCTAATGTACAGATTAGGATTAGGGACAGAATATATATATGATAACCAGGGCGAAAAGGGAATGTGTGGCCTCAATCGTCGGCGATATTGTTGGCCCTCAGATACTCGGCGTACTCCCTGACGAACCGACTCGTCCTAGCAAACCTCGTCAGTTCAGAAGTTGGGGGGAAAAAGCACAACACTCACATTTGCTGACTGATCTTCGACCTCATCTTTGGGTCCATCTCAGTCTCCAACTCCCGCAGCTGCGCCAGGTGATCCTCGCTCTTCTTGTACGCCTCCAAATACAACTTCCTCGTCGCGCTCGCCTTTTTACACCCCGCCTTGCGATTCAAATGCCGCACCAATGCGTCCGTCCTCGCCAGAAGAGCAGGACAGCCCGAGCACGGGACGCGCATCGACGGCGTGTGCACGGAAACATGGCGCGTCATGTCAGCGCAATTGCGTGTAATCGCAATGCAGCCGTTGATGTTGCACTGCAGCCCGTTGCCGTGCGGGGTGCAGCCCTGGTCGAGAAGGAACCAGTAGCGCTCGGAGATGACGTCTGCGTATGGGGGAGGAGGGCCAGTGCGCGGCGGAGGCGGGGGCATCAGAGCGGGTGCAGGAGTTGGAGTGGGCGGTGGGCTGGGCCGAGCACGCTTTGGAGAGGGGCCTGAGTGGCGCGTCGCTTTGCGCTTGGGGTTGGGCAGGCAGGGGCCAGCGTGTGGGATGAATACACGGGATGGAGGAGTGGAGATTACGGTTAATTTGGCCATGGGGCGTGTGGGCAACGGGCGAATGGGGCGGTTGACCGGCGTGACAGGACGGTAGTCAAAGTCAGAGTCGGAATCGTCGTCCTCATCTTCCTCCGCGTCCGAGTCGCCAAACAACGAGGGTGACGAAGACGAGGAATCGTCAAAGGAGACCGAAACGGGTGAGAAGTGTGGAAGGGAAAACATGTCGATGTCGTCCTCGAATGGGTCGCCCAGGACACTGTCGTCCACGAACGGATGCTCCGGGACGGGAATGTCCGGAATCAAAACCGAGGGATCAATGCATCCCTCCTCGATTCTCTTGCAAGCCGGCTGTCGCCAGGCCGGCGCGCGCCACCCCGACGTCTCGAAGCTGAGACCCATTCCAAATGGGGTGGTGGGAATGGGCAGGATGGCAAGGTAGGGAGTGACTGAATCGCAGTTCATCAGGTGCGTCGAAGGTATGGTATAGGTGCCGGGGAACTGGAAGTCGAATGAAGGAGTGGAAGGCGCAGCGCAGCTGCGGAGAACAGCCAGAATCTGTTCATCAATAGAAGACGTGAGGTGGTTGTCGTAAATCGTAGACATGGTAGAAGGATCGTGAAGCAGACACTGTCGCAGACAGAGATGGACCGGAGCGGGGGAGTGGCGAGCATTACTGGGGTATTCTGGGTTTTAAGTACACTTTCCCGACAATGGAGATTACCCGAGCAAAGCGCAAAGGCGCTTGGTTGATACACCGGAATTGGAAACTCCGTCGAACTCGTGGCGAGTTTGCAAAGAAAACAGTGGCGTGGAAGAGTCAAAGACTTCAAAGAGATTGTCGACAAAGGCGATTGATGTATCGTGAAGATCTTGGAGAAGAGGAAATCAGCCGCTTGGCTTTGACCTGAAGACGAAAAAAGACTCGAGTCAGTGTTTGTGCCGAGATGAGCGTTGAGAACAAGAACGGTTGCGGCGGATCAATTTTTGACCCATCACCATGATTCGAACGTCCGTGCGCCAAAGGGATTTCATCGTGCAACTGACCTCCGAGAGCCAGGTTTAAAATGATCCAGCGGAACTCTTCTCCAACTCTGAGATCCAAGCGCAAGAGAGAGAGGTCTATTTATTTGTCACCTCAGGCCTAGGAACTTACTTAGTTCGAAAGTGGGCGACGGCGGTGCTTCATTCTTTCTTGAAAGTGGAGACAACCGTGAACAGGATCGTACCAGTTGAAGTCTGCAAATCGTCTCTTGTCATGTTATACAACCTCGGTCTTCTTTCGAATGTGCAAAATCAACGTGCTGGATTGGATTTAATACAAGAGCAGGATTTAATCGAAGAAGAGGCCCCCGTTAATTGAGATCTTTGAATAGTCAATATCGAGCTGCCTGTAAGTAATGGCGTAGAACGAACAGTTTGTCCTGTAATAAACTTTGACTCCTTCGAAGCGATGAATGAGACGAAATCGGCAATGTCCGTAGGAACCCTGGAATTGACAACCACAACAATTTTGAGCGAGTCGGTTTGAATGATATGATGGTTTCTTACCCGAAAGTTTTGAGGGGTATTTGCGCTTTGAGCTACTCCTCGTTAGCCGCTGGGTGTTAGACAAGATGGGAGATACGGACGCCGTCCCGCATTTCGGGCCCGGGAAGGAGCCCAAAAACTAATATCCAGTCGTCGGAAAGCTAAATGCGACTGGCTGCTTCGGACGTACGCATTGGGGTTTCAATTACACCGGGCGCGTATGCGTTGACGGTGATACCTTGGATCGGTTAGTCCATGGATGAAATAGAACGGTGGAGACTTGCCATGCGGCCCGAATTCAATCGCTGGGGAAATTCTATAACTCTTTGTCGCTGATTATCTGCAGTTGTTCTCACCTGCGGCTTGAGTAAGGCCTCTCACTGCAAACTTGGAGGCGCTGTACGGCACTTGGGTGTTGTGACCTTAATTATTCAAGGCATGTCAGGCTTGCGATTATCTGGGAGCCGCATTTCAGTCACTCACCCTGCTTTCCAGTGAGTGAAGATGCCCCAATGATGCGCCCCCCACGACCTTGTTTGACCATCTGCAGCCCCGCGTACTTGTATGAAAGGAATGTCCCGCGTGCGTTGATGTTCATGACGCGATCCCACTCTTCGACGGTAACTGCCATGGAAGTCAGCATGAAGAGTGCGATTTGGTTCAAGTCTGTGACCATCAGCGATGACCATCCCGGAAGGCCCCACAACTCCAGCATTGGCGACCATCTACATGCTCTGAGTTTGACAGAGACACAAGTCAAGAAAGGCCACGCACGACGTCAAGACCCCCATGGTTCTGAACCACGGCCTCGATCATCTCCCTCACCTGCGCGTCTTGCGATACATCGGCTGCGTGTATGGAGCTAGCACGGCCTCGTTGCTGTATCTCTTCAACGAGGCTCTGGAGTTCTGCGGACACTGCGATGTCGTTGACTGCGACGTCGAAACCGTCGTCTGCGAGCCGCAGTGCTATGGCTCTTCCAATACCTTGCGCTGGGATGCATAATGAGCGAATATTCTGGGGTGGAGACGCAGTGCTTACCAGCTCCGGTGACGAGTGCAATACCCTTACACGACATGAGAGTTTCTGAGAGGGGATTCTCGGCCAGGTGGGGGGTTTAAATAGTGCTGGTGTTTTCGGACACCGCAAGCTGCCCAACTGCGCGTACGGCCGTAGCCTTGTTATGGATTGCTGTCAGGGACCGTGAGTAGGGGCGGCTTCCGAGATCGGATACCCGCCGTTCGTGTTCAGATACGATGAGTTTGTTGGATTTTGAGGGGGATACAGGACGACGGCAAGTCGTTCAGGAGGCGAAGCCAGCTGCGGTGGTGACCTTGATTACTTGAGTCCTTGAGGGTCCTAGCCCTTGAATTCCAGACGCAAATGTCTCAAGCTTCGGGTCGCACGGTGCCCAACCAGTTAGTCGGGAGGCATTCCGTCAGAGTCGGAAGTCCGAAAAGGCCCCGCCTGCTTGAAATTGTGCTGGAAGGTGGGTTCGGCCGAACACGGTTCAGCGATCAGGCAAGACTCGAACAGCATCAATTTCCGGGATGAGCGTTGAGAACAAGAAGAGTTGCCGGCGGATCAATCTTTGAAGACTCCGTTCTTCCCGCCAACATGATTGCCTTCAGGCGCTTTTCGAATCATTGTGCGATTGACATCGCAGGTTCAAGATAACTCAACCTCACTCGTGGCTCTTTGTCACTGTATGAGAGACTGACAATCGCAGTGCTGTCTCATCCTACATCTGATTTGGTCCTTTTTTCATTCAGCAAAGGTTTAAGGTACTTGTCAACATTTTTGTTTGAAGGTAAGTTATGCGCGGGTTTGGACGACACGAAGGATTTAATCCTATTCAATCAAAATAGAGGCCACCGTTGATCGAAATCTTTGAATAGTCAGTGCCGAGCATCCTGTAATGGCAGACAACGAACAGATTGTCCTGTAATAAACTTGGACTCCTTCGAAGCGATGAATGAGACCAGATCGGCAATGTCTGTAGGCACCCTGGAATGTGGTATTTACTTTTGAACAAGGCAAATTCAATACGATATCTTACCCAAAAGATTTGAGGGGTGTTTGCGCTTTGATCTAATCCTCGTTAGTCACTGAAACGCTAGACGACATGAGAAGGACCCACGGCGTCTCGAATTTCGGTAGGAAGCGACCCAAACACTAGTATTCAATAGTCACAAACTAAATTTGACCATGTTGTTCAGTGGACGTACTCATTGGGGTTTCGATTAGACCGGGTGCGTAGGCGTTGACGGTGATACCTTCAAGCCGGATCAGTTAGGCCATGTATGAAATAGAACCGCGGAGACTTGCCATGCGAGCCAAACTCGATCGCTGGGGAAAATTTATGACTTTGCCAACCGAGTGCAACTTATTCTCACCTGCGGCTTGAGTAAGGCCTCTCACTGCAAATTTGGAAGCCGTGTACGCCCATTGGTTGAAGGAGCCTTGAAAAGACGTCAATTTCTAGCTTTTTCCCCCGAATTTTTCAACCACTCACCCTGTTTTCCGGCGATCGAAGATGCCCCAATGATGCGTCCCCCGCGTCCTTGTTTAACCATCTGAAGCCCTGCGTACTTGTATGAAAGGAACGTTCCGCGTGCATTGATGTTCATGACGCGGTCCCATTCTTCGAGAGTAACTGGCCTGGAAGTTAGTACGAAGAGTGCAATTTGGTTCAATTTGACCATCAGCGATGTTCAGCCCGGGAGGTCCTGCAACTCCAGCATTGGCGACCATCTATTTTGATTCAACAAACGGGACGCAAGTCAAGGAAAGGCCACGCACGACGTCAAGACTCCCATGTTTCTGCACCACCGCTTCGATCATCTCCTTCACCTGCGCGTCCTGCGAGACGTCGGCTGCGTGTATGGAGCTGGCTCGGCCTCGTTCTTGTATCTCTTTGACGAGGTTCTGGAGTTCTGCGGAGGCCGAAATGTCGTTGACTGCAACGTCGAAACCGTCGTCTGCGAGTCGCAATGCTATGGCTCTTCCGATACCCTGTGCTGAGGTGCATTATGAGCCAACATTCCAGGGAGCAGAACCGCAATGCTCACCAGCTCCAGTGACGAGGGCAATACCTTTGGACGACATGGGAGTTTGGGAGCTTGTAAGATGGAATTCTCGGTCAGGTGGAGAGGTTAAATAGCGCTGGTGTTTTCGGACACCGCAAGCTTCCAACTACGGCTGTAGTTGGGACCATGGGTGTTATCGTACTTATACGTAATCGTAACTAAATAGAAGAGATCACTTCGAACAGGGAACAGCGGGCGCGCGATGGATAAGTCGAATGGGGTCAGAAGGCTGTGTATACGCTGTGCGAGCGCGGCGAGTTGCAAGCGAGTTGAGGCGTAATAATCTCAGCGCCCACGGTGCGGTGCGGGTGTTTAAGTTGATATTCCAACAGTGGGTACTAGGGACGGCCTCCTAGATCGGATATCCGCCGTTCGTATTTACTAGATACCATGAGTTTACGTTGGATTACTTAGGCATATAGAGGGTGGTTGTTGGAGTTTCATCGTAGGTAGAAGGGCGCGTGGCGGCGGGGCTGTTATCAATCGTGGATTGGAGCTTTCCTATGTTTCACGTAGTTGGAGGTTAAATAGCCATTAGGGACGGTAGGTAGGTACTTAGGTAGGTAGGTGGTGATACACGGCATGGTCCCGGTTTGGGGACGTATCCCGGAGTCATAACAGGCACGAAAATACAGCTACTCCTTCGGCCCCCACCTCAAATGCTTCAGGAGCCGATAGAACCCAATCCACACTTGAAGCGCAAGATTACCTTCAAGAAGGTAATCATCACAGAAATGAATATCCGTCCCTCATCAGTTATACCATTTTGAGGAGGGCCTGCTACTGGTCAGACGGAAATTGTCCCCTACGTGTTTGTAACCAAACTATTCTTGTTCCCTTCGAGATCCCTGGATAGGCGAAGTCAGCGCGTTCGGATCGACTCACGACGCTCACTTTAACATGGTGCTCTGGAGTAAGCCGAGCGGCTTAATTCGTCAGCGGCCTGCTTGAAATTGCTGGAATATGGGTTTGGCCGGTCGGCTGGGTCGGATGTCGAAAAGTTCAAAGAGATTGAAAAAGGCTTGGACTTGAAAGCTCGAGCAACCTCAAGTCAGTGTTTGCCGAGATGAGCGTCGAGAACAAGAACAGTTGCCGGCGGATCAATTGCTGACGGCTTTATTCTTCCCGCCACCATGACTCCCAGGGAAACACAACTCCGCACTCGAATCCACGAGCTCTCCTCACAGATAGCGGACCAACGACAAGTCTTGGCAAACCTCGAGAAAGAACTGAGCGTTACCCAAGGCAGGAAGATTTTGTCTTGATCGTCAAGTCGACAAGCTAATGTTCTGAAGGGCAACTGAACACGATCCTCGACCCATTTGCGAGATTTCCGCGGGACATTTCATCGGCCGTCCTCCTTCTGTGCCTGCCCGAAGGCGATATCCCGAAAACCGACATCGCCGCTGTTCCTCTGCTATTCCTCGGGGTGTCTCGCTCATGGCGCAAGATTGCACTGTCCACGCCCGCCTTGTGGACTGGAATCAGTATTCCCACCATCGTCCGTCCAAAGTTCGAGTTGCTGGTGAACTTTTGGATCGCACGTGCGGGCAGCCTGCCGCTACGCATGTCGCTGCACGGAGAACTGTACGCGTTGAGCCCCGTTATCCAGTCGCACTTGGAGGCTCGTGTGCACAGTCTCGAGTTGTACTTTCCCAACAAACCAGAGCCAGAGTGGTTTCAGACTCCCGATTTACACGCTCCATTTCCCTTTATCGAAACTGTGACCATCGGCCAGGAAAAGAATCCAGTTTCGTCCTCTGGATGGAGTTTCTCCCAGTGGTACGAAAGGGATGCTTGGACGTGCACCCGACTGCTGGAATGTTTCCCCAACGCAGTCGAATTCGTTGTGGACAAAATATCCTTCCGAACACTCCCAGCCAACCTCCACAATACATCGACACACGACAATCTCAAAATATTGCACCTAGGTCGATTTGTCGAGGGGGCATCCTTCCGTGTAGCGGGCCTTCTTCGCCATGTCAATCTCCCCTCCCTGGAACGCCTGGAGATTGGATATTGCCAAGACGAAGCGGATCTTGGGCACATCCTCGCCTTTCTGCAGCGGTCGCCCTCCCCGCTGCGTTCCTTCTCCATGACATTCCTTACCCGCCTTCCATTATACGACCTTTCTGGGCTGCTCCCCCATGTAACAGAGCTCGATTTACGCTGCCTATCCGACGCTGAGAGGGATAACTTCATTGTGTCCCTCATGAGCGGTCTCAGCAGCTCCGACATGTTTTGGAACCTCAGCAGCTTGACGCTGCGAGGACGACAACCTAGCAACGCCTGGACGTATCAGCACGTTCTCAATGCTCTCTATGCGTGGCACGCTTCGCCTCGCCCGCCGATGCGCGCCCTTCAATTGTTGTGGGGCCCAGAGTCGGTGGACATGGCGCTGGCACCCACTCCCGATGTCGTCGGGGCGATACGCGACTTTGCAGCGGCTGGAATACATATTCATGTCGGGCCCGAGGGAAGAAATTTAATCTGAGTGGGTTCTTTTACCCTCACTCTCAAGTTACGATCGTTACAAATGGTTCATGGTAAGTACATTACAGGTGATAGACTCGTTAAACGGCGCTTGACCCCCTCACCGCAAACCGCATGTCGTGTGCAAGTGAATATAAGTATCATCCAACTCTCCGAGTCCTCTCCCTCACGGCGAATATCTAAAGGTCATATTCTCCCGATCCGTCAAATCCTTCAAACCCTGCAACACATCCTCCTTCTTCTGCATCGCACCGTCCACACCCTTCTCGCCGTCCGGATGCGGATGCCGAGCCTGCAGCTTGTCGCGCCGCTTGTTCTCCAGCGTCATGAGCGCCCACGAGGCCCAGTAGCAGATGACGAGCGCGATTTGGAAGCACATGACGGTGAGGATGCCGCTCTGCGGTCGAGTCAGTGGATTGTGTCTCAAAAGAAGAAGGTGAACGGACGTGGTATGTGGGTGCCTCAGTCCCGCGGAAGGCTTGCGGGACGACGATGTTGGAGACGCAGTAAGCGACAAAGGTCATCGCAGACACCGTGCTCTTCTTGGTGGCTCCAGCAAAATTCACTCCGATGACGGACCTGCACGACGAGTGAGTAAAACTACGTCCAACGAATAAAACAACTCACATGATCGTCGTGAAACTACAGTTGTTCAGCGCAATCATGTACATCATCCCGAGCAGCAGCTGTCTATTCTGCGCCGTCGGCGTCGTCGAATAGACGACACCCGTGCCTGCAATGACACAGCACGCAGCGATACTGAGCAAAGGCTGCTTGAGGTTCCTGAACGTCTTGGTGAAGGATACCAGCCCGGTGACGATGAGACAGATGAATCCCTGGATGGCAAACGCGGGGGTCTGCAAGAGAAGAGAGCGCAGCTGGTTGTATCCGAAGCCCTTGATGATGATCCCGATAAAGTTGGTGGTCACCGCGCCGCCGGATTGGGAGAGGAAGAGGGTCGCGACGACGAGCCAGACCCGCGGGTCCGTCAGCGCCTCCATGAACTGCTCGCGCTTCCATTGCGTGTTCCTGCGGAGGGACTATTCAGCTTTCTCGGAGAAACAAGAAGAGAGGCACGCACTTGATACCAGTCTGGCACCGGGCGATACGCTCGACGGCAATCGCCCGCTCACGGTCGTTCAGGAACGGTGCGTTGGCGGGGGAATCGGCGATGAAGAAGAACACGATGACGCCCATGAGCACCGTGACCAGCCCGAGAACGAGGAAGATGTACCGCCAAGGCTGGAGCGGGCCGCCCGCGTGGCCAAGGCCGTAGAACATGACCAAGGCAGGGATGGGGAGCCAGCCATTGAGGAGCGTCCAGAGACCGAACCGGAACGGCTGCTCTTTCTGCGTATACCATCGCGTCGTTATCATCATGAAGCCGGGGCTGAGGGGCGCTTCGAAGACGCCGAGGAGGAAACGGCAGGCGATGAGGCCGCCAAAGTTGGTCACACCGAGCATGGCGAGAATGCAGACGCCCCACAGGACGCACGCGATTCCGATGACTTTTCCGGGGTGGAAACGTTGGAGGAGGTAGGTCGAGGGCCAGGTCGCGCCGAGGTATGAAAAGTAAAAGACAGAGACGGCCCAAGAGTAGTTCTGGCCGTGAAGGTGAAGGTCGGACTGCAAGCCAAAGGTAGCAGCGTTGGAGACCGCGGATTTGTCGACAAACTGCAGACCGCAGGTGATTGCCATTATGGGCATCATCCGCCAGTCGATCTTGCTCACGACGCGGCTCTCTGGACTCAACGTGAGAAGATGTGTTGCAAGGAAAGGGAACACTCACCCTCTTGCTCGGTATAATCCAGACTTTGTCCTCGCAGCGCCGCCGCAGCTTCGTCGACATCGTCCCCTTGAAGGTCGGAGTCCTCGATGATCCCGGGAAGGCCTGGCTGGTACTCCAACTTGGCGTCCGCGCCTTTGGAGAGGTCGGTCGCATCGCTGCTGCGTGATTCGGTAGCGGCAAGGTTGGACATCCTTGGTGGGGAATCGGCTGATACCTGGAATCTTCGTTTCAAAATTTAAGGAGGAGCGGGGGCGGCTGTGTTGATCTACCCCCGCGTGGACGCGTGGAATCGAGTTTATCCGCCGCGCGTGCCTGTGTGGGGTAAAAGGGGAAATTTGAACTCCCGCTCTTCTCCGCTCACCATGCAAGTCCTCACCGCGTCCAGTGAACCACTCATCCGCATCGACACACAGCTCGGCGAAGGGCCTATCTGGGAGCGGGAGTCTGGTACTTTGCATTTCGTGGACGTGTAAGATGACCAGTTGCCATTCAAATCGAAGCACTCACCAGGGGTCCAGAGGAAAAAACTGCATCCACCACTACCACTATACGACAAAACAGCTGACCACCGACCATTATGACGCCTGTATCGGCAGTATTGCGTTGCGCAAGAATCACCCTGGCTTCATCGCAGGCACCACCCGCGGATTCGCTCTCCTCCCGCCAGCAGACCCCTCTCGCCCTTCGTCGTCGTCCGAGCCCTTGACGATCGGTCCCCACGTTATTGGATCGAACCCCCTTGCGGATCCTGCATGCCACGCCGAGTCCCCTGAACAACCCAATAGGATGTTCAACGACGGGGTGTGTGATGGGTCTGGTCGATTTTTCTGCGGTAGCAAAACTCTACGCGGCGAGCCCTTCCTCGAACAGCGTCAGCCAGGCAAAGTGTACAGAGTCCAGAAAGGTGGGAGCGACGAATGGAAGATTGAACAGGTCCTGGGTAGGTTTACGATTCCCAACGGAATGGGCATCACGAGCGACCTGAAAACCATGTCAGTCCTTTTATTTTCTGCTTTGAACGCGAACTGATTGAACAGGTACATCTCTGACACGCGCGCACCGCATATCCGAGCCTACGACTACGAGGACTCGACGGGCGTGCTGTCAGCTGAGCGTGTTTGGGTGACGACACCGTACGACGCACGCCCAGACGGTATGTGCCTCGACGACCAGGACCGCGTCTACGTGGCCAAATGGAGCGGTGCCAAAGTTACACGCTACCTGCCAGACGGAACGCCCGACCTCGAGATCGTTTTCCCCACCGCGAATAATATCACGGCGCCTGTATTCGGTGGTACGTTCCATCGCATTCATTTATTCGCATATTAAAAAAACGTGGAAAGGTCCGGACATGGACATTTTGTTCGTCACCAGTGGCTCTCTCAACGAGGCGGGCGAAGATACCGATAGTGAGAAGGTCGCCAAGTACACTGCAGCGGGGAGTGTGTTCGCGGTGCAGCTCCCTGGCGTGCGTGGTGTGGATAAGAGGCGTTTCGGATGGTGATGTAATACACATATAGCGAGAAGGATTCAATCGAAGAAGAGGCCACCGTTGATCGAGATCTGTGAAAATGAGTACTGAGCATCCTGGAGTTCAAGTGCATAGAACAAACAGTTTGTCCTGTAATGAACTTGGACTCCTTCGAAGCGATGAATGAGACGAAATCGGCTATGTCTGTAGGAACCCTGGATTTGAAATTCACTTTCGAGCGAGGCGGTTTGAATATGGATCTCTTACCCGAAGGTTTGGAGGGGCGTGTTCGCTTTGAACTAAGTTACTTCTCGTTAATCGCCGCGGTGTTGGACAACATGAGAAGGACCCACACTGGCTCGCATCTCAGCGGGAAGCGCCCCAAACACTAGAATCTAATCGTCGGAAACTAAATGCGACTGTGTTGTTCAGTAGACGTACTCATCGGGGTTTCGATTACACCGGGCGCGTAGGCGTTCACGGTAATACCTGCAAGTCGGATCGCTCAGCTTAGAGTTATAAGCGCAGGAGCTTGAATAAGACTTGCCATGCGAGCCAAACTCCATCGCTGGTCAAATTTAACATTCCCTCAACCGATCGCACTGAAACTGCTCACCTGCGGATTGAGTAAGGCCTCTCACCGCAAACTTGGAAGCGCTGTACGGCACTTGGGTGTTGTGACCTTGATTATTCAAAGGAAGTCAGGCGTATCTTCTACCAGGAGCAATTTAAGCAAGCCTGCACTCACCCTGCTTTCCAGTGAGTGAAGATGCCCCAATTATGCGTCCCCCGCGTCCTTGTTTAACCATCTGCAGCCCCGCGTATTTGTATGAAAGGAATGTCCCGCGTGCGTTGAAGTTCATGACGCGGTCCCACTCTTCAACAGTAACTGGCCTTGAAATTAGTATGATTAACGCAATTGGGCTCAAAATCGATGACCATCAGCGATGACCATCCCGGGAGGTCCTGCAACTCCAGCATTGGCGACCATCTACATACCATACTCCAGTGAATGGGACGCAGGTTGAAAAGGAACCAACTCACGACGTCAAGACTCCCATGCTTCTGAACCACTGCTTCGATCATCTCCTTCACCTGCGCGTCCTGCGACACGTCGGCTGCGTGGATAGAGCTAGCCCGGCCCCGTTGCTGTATCTCTTTGACGAGGCTCTGGAGATCTTCCGAGACCGAGATGTCGTTGACTGCGACATCGAAACCGTCGTCTGCGAGCCGAAGTGCTATGGCTCTTCCGATACCCTGCGCTGGGTACATGGTAAGTGAATATTCCGGCGCGGAAACGCAGGGCTCCCCGGCACCAGTGACGAGGGCGATACCTTTGGACGACATGGGTGTTTGTGAGATACAGTTATCGATCCTCAGGTGGGGGATTTAAATGGGCTCGGGGTTGACATAATTGGCGATAACGCCGATACTAGTAGTTTTTGGGCACAGTAAGTGGTCCTAGTCCTGAGCCCTGTGGGTTTCTGAGCGAAGAGATGGTCCCGCTGGGGACCGTCGGACCCCGAGGAATGATGAGCTTTAGCTTCAAGATCCGCCGCCATTGTTTAAATACCATGAGTTTGAATTGGATTCTGAGACGGCCCCCAACCAGTTAGTCCATGGCCTAAAGGACACCGCCGAATCGTCCGTCGGACAACCGTCGGACGTCTTGTGGGCGCTGTGGAGGATGCCGCTCTTTATCTAAATCGTGCTTGAAGATGGCGCTGGGTGTATGACACGTAACGGGAAGAGTCGATATCTTGAATCTTCTGGTCGACGACACCGACGCTGGGAAGGTCGCCCAGTTCACTACAGCCGGGAGTAGGTTCGCGGTACAGCTTCCTGGCGTGCGCTGTGTAGATAAGAGTCGTTTGGGATGCTGAGGGTAGTTGTTGGAGTGCTGTAGATGCTTCGTCCAAGTGCCATGGTCCGTGCGTTTTTGCCCGAAGATTTCCTGGGAAAGCCAATTCTGCTCTAAATCTGTCAAAGTTGTGCTGGAAGATGGCCCGAGATGTATGACACGTACCACAAAAGTCTCCGGCCTTGAATCGGTGCGGGCGCCTAAAGGACGCGAAAAGAGTCGAATTGTGTTGACTCGTTGTCACGACGCACGTGCTGGGAAAATGATGAAAATAACCAAACAAGGGGCAACGTTGGCAGCCTCACGCGTCTTACCTTTTGCGCTCATCCTCCCCCGCCGCCCCACTCGTTCTCCATCCGTCGACGAAACCGCCAAGATGCCCAGAAAAGCTGCCGCTGCTGCTACCTCCGATGGCGAGACTGCCCCCGCTGCTGAGCCCCGTCGCTCTAGCCGTATCAAGGATCTGCCCAAAGCAGAGGTGCCCGTGAAGAAGGCTGCAAAGCCCCGTGCCAAGAAGGAGCCAAAGGAGCCAAAGGAGGCCAAGGAGGACGAGGAGGCTGCTGAGAAGCCCAAGCGAGGCCGCAAGCGCAAGGAGGCTCCTGCTGAAGAAGCCGAGGCCGAGGCTAACGGCGACGCTGGCGACGATGAGGAGGAGGAGGAGGCTCCCCCCGCCAAGAAGGTTCGCATCAAGACCCTCTGTGTCTACTTTGTCAACTCACTGGGTCTCTCTGCTCAGGCCAAGCCTGCCTCCAAGGCCGCTACCAAAGCTGCTGGGTCCAAGCCCGCTTCCAAGGCTGCTGCTAAGCCGTCTTCCAAGGCCTCCGTCAAGCCTGCCTCCAAGCCCGCATCCAAGGCCTCCGTCAAGCCTGCGTCTCGTGCTGGCTCCAAGAAACCCGCATCCAAGGTCAGTGTGCTTATTCCTCGTGGTTATCTTTCATACCGATCGGTATCACACCTACAGGCAAAAGCCACAGCGCCCGCATCCTCTGCGGCCCCTGCTGAAGAGACTATCGCTGAGGAGACCGAGGCAGAGGCTGCCGCCGCCTCTGATGACGTCGAGCCCAATGCGGAAGCTGAGGTAGAGGCTACCGAAGCCGAAGCCTGATCCACCCTCACCATGTAACGAGTGCCTCGAGCATCATGCCCGTCATCTACCTCGTCGTTACGTTCCTCGTTTCCCCCTTCCTCAATCCCTTGCGATACCTCTCCTCCACACGTCCGCGCCACCTCAAAGTACCGTACAATGCGGGTCCTTCTGCAACTCGTTGCCGCCGGACCTCCTCCTTTCCTGTTCTGTATCCGCGCCGAACCCAATGTATCCGTTCTACAATCTATTTCAACAACCTGTTTTTTGCGCCTGTAGCATTCCTCGAGAATGATGCCTTTCTCTTCGCGTGTACGAGGCCCGCTCGTATAGTGACGAGCCGCGAGCTCGTCCTCGCCTTTTTCTCCCCATTTCCCATACCATCCTTTCCCCGCTCCCGCCATAGGTGCACAATTCCGGCATCCTGCCGGTTCTCTTGTGGGGCCTTATCTTTGTCTTGGACGGGAGCTCGGCCACAGCCGTGGCCTGTGCTGCGGTGGTGTTGACGCCACGGCTCGGTGGTGTCTCTCCTCTGTAGTCCGGGATTTCTTTGCTCCTACGCGGCATCGGACACCTTGTCTTGGACGGGTGCCTGCAGCGTGGGCGCTCGGTGGTCTCTTTTGCCCAGCGGGCCTGGGCTGCATCATCTCTTCTTTCTCGACATCTCTTCCTTCTCGATGTGTCAGCGTCGTGGGCGGCTTCTTCTTCCTGTACTATGGGAGGCTGACACGCTTGGTCTTGAGGACTGGCCCGTCGCCGAGAAGAGTTTCGCCATGGGCATTACCCGTCGGGGGTGTCAGCCGCCTCTTGGGTGTGCCATGGCCGTGTGTCCTTCCTTTCCCGGCGTGGCGGTGGCGGTGGCGTTCGCAGTGGAGCTGCTCCACTCTCTGGCTGCAGCCCGGCTAGCTAGCTATGAGGGTGGGGACTGGGGAGTTTCTACCACTCTTGCATGTCATAGCCGGCTCCACCTCCCTCGGACGCTGGACGAGGAGTTGCGTGCGTCAGTCCCATTTGTGCCGTTTTCCAAGATTGTATGTGTCTCCGAGTCGTTGCGGCAGCTTATATTGGCTGTTGTCCAGTCCACGACGCAGCGAGCGGTACGATGTCCGTCTATACCGGGTCTCCCAGTGGTGGGAGACTGCAGGCCAGCTGCGTCACCCGAGTCTCGGGGGGCTGAGCGCTATTTACTTAGACTGTTCTTCACGGGGTCCGTATTCTCGTTTTGGCGTCGGGATGAGGGCACGGGATGTGTGGGGCGCATGTGTAGCCGATTCCCTATACTTCGGGGGCTTCCTCACGGTCGTTCCAGTTTGGCTGCTGCTTGTGGTACCACGGGAGGGGTGTAAGTGCTGCTGCTAACGATGCTTCCCGATTGATGTCTGTGGGGCCTGTCGCAGCTCGTCGTGCTATCCACATACATATCGTGACGAACAACAATGCCCGTGTATTGCTCGAGTACAATTCCATTCCAATAACTTTTAGGTGATCAAATGGTCGGAGTTGTCGAGCTCAAGTTGCTGGAAGCATCTGTGCCTACTGAGGACTCGGTACTGTGCACATTTGCTCTATGGCTCTGTGGAAGGACGATTCTCAGGCGGGTGCTAATCTGTTCCCCAAGTCAGCCTTGAGGTTTTCGCAATGCTCCTGGCTCGGGGAGGGGATTAATCGTGCGTCATTCTCATTCTCCTCAGAATACGTTCTCTACCAAAGCGCTACATATCTGCCAATCCCGTTGGGCCTGAAGCACCAATGGGTTCCGCACCTTCAACTCGGATACCACTCATGGTTTATCGATGTTCTGCAACAACATTCCCTGAAAACTGAGCGCCCTTTACAGAATCTATTTAGCTTTCTTTCCTCCGCATTCATTTGTACCATTTCAGTGGAAACCTACTTATTCGGATACTTACAGGCGGACTTTACCGGCGCGAGCATTACCGAGAGTTAAACGAACCCTGTGTGCGCAAAGACAGCCCGGTGAGTCAAGCCCCCGAGTGCTCGACTTTGTGTGCCATCGCGGATTTCTCGTATCACAAGGTCATCGCAGATCCTCCGAGTAAATGGACGAGCGCTCATTGTAGATTTGGGGCACTGGACTTCCGGCGGATAAGTTATAACTTGCGTCCCGTTCCACCCGCAGGCAGCGTGAAACCCACTTACCAACCCATCTGCATTTATTTTGCAGGCACTCATTGGGTATTCACGAATGCGACGTCTTTCAACGAAAGGAGACCTGGAGGTAAGGGCCTGTGTTAATAGGCCTTTCCCTGTACTGAGATCGTGTTTGTAGCGAATGTATGTACGCGGGGGTTTCGAGCAGGTTCATTCCGCGGTTTACGCATCCATGGATGAGGAATAAACTCCGGGACGATTAGATGGTATATAGTAACTAGTGTACTCGACAAGCGACTCGTTCAACAAGTCGTGTCCTCGATCATCTATGGATGCCATCGTGCTCACACATCCAACATCGCGAAGCTGGTTTAAAAATTGTCAACATCTCTTCCTTTGGAATGAATACACTCACCCGGCACGATCTGCCCTTTCCTCTTCTTCTCAACAAACTCCTCCGCAAGGATCCAAAAATCCTTCTCCCCACGCCTACCCGCCTCCCAATCACGCGCAAAGTTATTATGCGAATGGTCCTTTGCCATGAGAACAAAGCGGGGTTCGTCCTCGATCGCAAGGCGCCCGCAGATATCCGCCAGCCCCCACTCGGGCTCGATTTCCGTGTGCATATTCACGAGCACCCTCAGGCCTTTACACCCCGCGAAAACGATCTGAAGCTGTCTCCTATGGACGAAGGAGTTTAGGCAGAGATGCGTCAGTGCGGGGAGGAGGGTGAGTGCGTCGAATGATTTGTCCTTGTGTAGGAAATCAATGAGGTCGAGGTGCGTTGCGTGCATAAAGGCGGGGTGCGGCAGGTTTTGCAGGATGGAGCCGTTGTCGAAGAGCTGTGCGAGGGAGACTGTTATGCGTTTGAGGCGCTTCGTCTCCAGGAGGGGAAGTATGGACGGATTGGTTGACATGATCACAAAATTTGTGAGGCTGTTGCAGGAGGAGAGGACAAAGTGTAGTTCGGTGGAGAGCCATGGGCTGTTGTGGACGAATAGGTTCTGCAAGCTGGATTGCAGGAATTCGGAGTTGTCAGGCCCCATGGATTGGATGGTCTTCAGGAACCTGGTCCACGGCTCCGAGTTGGTTTTGACCATTAGCGTGCGGTATAGCAATGGGTGAATCCTGTCTCAAATGTGTTAACGGTCAAGTATGTTGATTTTTTTTGTTGTTTACCATGCATAAATGCGACGGGCTACTCGCAGAAAGGCGGGTATGCTCGCCTTGTGCGAGAGAGCGGCGCATTCGAAGATGTCCCGTTCCAATTCTGGTGGTAAGAAGGGGCCCATGAAGAGCGGTCTCAGCTTGATCGTCCCTGTGTCAGTTTTTCATGCGAAAAGGAGATTCTTCGTCAAGTTCTCAGATCGACTCGACATCTTCAGCAAAGTGACAGCCAAGCGGCGGGCTTGCGGTCGTGAAATATCGATTGAGTATCCAGCTGCATGAGATTTCAGATCCAGCTAGATATTATTCGAATGCGTAACAGTATAAAGAGCTGCAGCTTGGAGCGCATGAGGGTTTGCAGAGAGGAGGAAGCTGCCTAATCTGGAAATGCGGTGCACTGACGTAAACCCATGTCTCTTCCTCACGCAAACTACGACCCTCGGCGGGTGTGCCTCAATCCGTTCCCGGAGGTCGATTTTAGCAAATATCGTCGAACCGTCGGCGTATACATCGCAGGTGGCCTCGTACGTCCCGCCGGAAGCCCTCCCAGGCCGCCACATACTGAGCTGCGCACCCACAGTTTGCGCTCGCCAACTGGCTTTTCTTCGACGCCTGCATCCTCTCAGCGCACGCAAAGACACCATGGGGGCAACCCGACACTCCCGTCCCCGTGCACGTCACCTTTGTCGACTGGATTCCCGGACTGTGCTCGCTCCTCGGGTACCTCGTCATCAACCTCATCGACAAGGATAGGATCCGAGGCCAGGACGGGTTCGGCGACCCCCGCGCTGTGTGGCGCGCGCGCCTCTTTTTGTTTATTGGGTTTGCTTTGATGGCAGGAGGTGTGGCTGGTAGCGTCGTGCGTCCCTTTGCAAATGATTTTTTTCCCGGGCTAACCCAAGGACCAGACTGTGCTGGTGATCAAGTACATCGTCCCTGACCACGCGGAGCAGTTCAAGTACTATGGCTATGCGAATGTCTCGCAGAACGTCGCGCTCATGCTGTCGGTCGTCGTCTTGTGGATGGCGCAAAACTCGAGCGACGAGTACGAATACAATCTCACTCTCTGAAAAGGGCATCGTCATCTACTTTTGCTTATTGTTTATTTGTCCACTGATATGTAGGAGGAGTCTCTTCTGTGTACCTGTAGATGTAACGGCTGTCGGAACAAGAATTTCTTCCCGAGACCGCAAGGAAAACCTTGCGTTTCGTTCTTCCTGCACTACATCTTTGTTGAAGAAGCTTGGTGAGCACTACTCGTGATCTTCGTGGACGCCAGTACATATCAAGGAATCAAATGTACCTGAGGTAGCGGCGAATCAAGTTCGCCATTGGTTCTTTCCCCGCATTCAATAACAATCCCGCTGTACTAGGACAGCGGCCCCAGGTATTTACTGATGCTATCAGCGCAATGGCCAAGTGTATAAAATGCGCCGAAACCGCCCCAATGACCCCAGCAAGCATTCTTCATTCGCCCCACGATCTGCGATCGTCCACCTTCTTTTATTCGACTGCACGCATCCAACCCTTTTTGCTGCTTTGCCATCTGCCCAATGCGTTTCAACCTCCCCCTCCTCGCGCTCACAACCACCCTGGCCCTCGTTGCTGCTGTACCCCTGGGCACTCAATACCCTGTACGTACCCGGCCGGGCTCACCATTTTTTCGGCAGAGAACTTCAAACTGACCGAGTGTACAGAAACCTAGGGCTGGCGTTGTTCAGCGAGAGCCTGGTGTCCGCATCGCGTCGGACTCAGTTTCAGCCAGGGGGTCCTTCACGAACGCGGACTTCAATATCACCGTGCAGGCACTGGCGACCATTGTACAGGACCTTCAGAAGGTCGTCCAAGTGATTTGTCAAGACTTTTAGGTCACCGATCTCCAGTACCGTTCCAAGACTTTCAAGTTCAGGATGACACCCGGACGATTGCGACGGTTGTTGAACTTGATTGCAGATGGGAAATTAGTTAATATTGACCGCGAGATACCATGGGGGTTGCTGACGAAGGATTATTTGATATTTAAACCAGTGAACGTAGGAGACTGTTGGAAGTTCTGGAGAGCGCATTCGTGTTGAGTCAACTACTTGGTACATACTTGCTCTGAAGCATCCTCGCTACATCAAAAAACCACCTTTCCAACTCACCTCCCCAACCACCGATCCTACGCATTCCCCGGCGACGTCCGTCGAGAGCATTAATATTAGCGCCTTCTTGAACTTCCACCCAGGCGTGACTCGGAATAAGTCCAATCTCAGGCATCCTTTCGCGCTGCTGTCTCCGCAGACGCCAATGGTGCGATATACACCACCACACGACACTGCTTCTCGATAAGAACACCTCGGTGAAGCGCTCGGAGCAGCCTGGACTGCATGGAGGGACCATACCCAGTAAGCGGCAGAGCGTGCGACGGAGTACTCGGGAGAGGGTGAGCGCCAGAGGTGGGTCGAGCCCCGGTAATATTCGTAATTCGTAGGAGCGACATGAGAGAAAAGTACGAAAAATCAACCAAATGCTTTGATCCTTCATGGCTGCTTTGAATCTGAGCCAATCCATGGCAAGCAAATTGGGTTGTCAAATTCTGACATCCCCACACATATTTCACAATTTGGCCCAGCCCTTCGACTCTCGAGCGGAACAAGGGCAGAATTATCAATGCAACACTTCCGGTTACTTTCCGTCATGATGTACTCGTGATTTTCGTGGAAACCAGTACATATCGAGGAATTCAAAGTACCTGGGGTAGCTGCGAATCAAGCTCGCCATTGGCTGAGCGCTGACACCCCGCATTCCCGCTGTATGTACTACGTGGGACAGCGGCCGGGTATCCTCCACCGTATGCAGCCCACTACACGTAGTCCGGAAAGTGACCGGAAATCCATGTAAGTATGCTGGTTTTTCCCATTATCCGTTTGTGCCGAAATTTGTTCTCAGCATTCTTTGGGACGGATGTACTCCCCCGAGGTCAAAGATACCCGTCCAGAACGTCTGCATTGAACAATTGAGGATGAAAGTTTCTGCACTCCCAAAGGTTGAAAATTGGCCGAAGATCTGTTTACTGTGAGCTTCTTGGGTGGATCTGGGTGGCTCCAAGGACGATACTGTACTGTAGGAATCATGTATCAGTATCTGAGAAGGAATTATGCCAGGACATGCCTCCTCAGTGCAAAAATAACGCTCTAGATTTCACAACATATCAGCACGAAAATCAACCAAATGTTTTGATCTCATGGCTGCTAATCTGAGCCAATCCATGGCAAGCAAATTGCGTTGTCAACTTCTGACACCCCCACACATATTTCAATGACACAACATCCACTTTGGCCCAGCTCTTCGACTCTCAAACGGAACAAGAGCGGAATTATCAATGCAACCCTTCCGGTTACTTTCCGTGAGGACGTGTACAGCGCGATTGTCAAGCGTATAAAAGGCGCCGAAACCGCCCCAATGACCCCAGCAAACATTCTTCATTCGCCCTACGATCTGGGATCGTACCTCTTTTCATTCATTCGACTCCACACATCCAACTGTTTTTCGCCCTCATGCGTTTCAACCTCTCCCTCCTCACGCTCACAACCAGCCTGGCCCTGGTTGCTGCTGTTCCCCTCGGCACTCAATACCCAGTACGTACTCGGCCGGGTTCACCGGAGGGAAATTCAGAACTGACCGAGTGTACAGAAACCTAGGGCTGGCGTTGCTCAGCGAGAGCCTGGCGCCCACGTCGTGCCGGAACCGGTTTTAGCCGGGGAGTCCTTCGCAACCACGGGCATCAATATCACCGTACAGGCACTGGCGAGCATCGTACAGGACCTCCAGAAGCTCGTCCAGGACGTTCAGGCGGCAAATTAAATAATATTGACCGCGAGATGTCACTGTGGTTGCGGCTCGAATGTATTTGATATATATTTGAACCAGTGTTGGATTGATTACGTTGGAGAGGAAGGGTCTGCTTATACAAAGCGCATTTCGTGTTGAGTCAACTTGGTACATACTTGCTCCGAAGCATCCTCGCTACATCGACAAACCACCTTTCTAACTCGTCTCCCCATCCACCGATCCTACGCATTCTCCGGCGACGTCCATCGCTTGCACCTCCTGAGTCCAAGGCTTGACTAGGGCTAGGACTAAGCCCCATCTCATCCATCCTCTCCCATTGACGTCTCCGCAGGCGCCAATGATGTGATATGCACCACCACACGACGCTGCTTTTTGAGAAGAACACCTCGGTGAAGCGTTCGGAGCAGCCTGGGCTGCATGGAGGGACCAGACGTAGTAAACGGAGGAATGTGCGGCGGATTACTCGGGAGAGGGTGAGCGCTAGAGGTGGGTCGAGCCCTGGTAATCGTAATTCGTGAATCGGCGTTGAAATAAATAAATAAGAGAAAAAGAGGAGAACGGCGCACAGATCACATCCGTCTCAGCATCGTCGATCATCGTCCCAGCTTTGACGCTGTAATTGCCATCTACGACCCAGCCGTTGGGGGCGGCTGCGAGTGCTTGGGCCACTTTTTTGCGTAGTTCGGAGGGGGAGGATTGGACCCAGTCTGGGTTCCAGTACAACGCGTCGAGGGAGATGAAGGGGACGCCTAGAATGTCTGCGAGCCGCTTGCCGACTGTGCTCTGATGAAGGTGAGTGAGGTGAGTGGGCGAATTTATTGGGGATTTGATTACTTGCCTTGCCTGCGCCTGGAGATCGCGGAAGATTGAATTGTGACTGGTTCATGCTGTGAAGAGACGCACCGCAGTTACCCACAATGCGGATTCTATACCTCCCATTTGCATCGCCCAGTAGCGGTGGGAGCGACATAAGAGAATTGCGTGGCTGCCACCTCATTTTCCCAAGGTCATGTAAAATAATATATTCACCGATTAGTTATGCAGCCAACAGAGATCTCGAGCTACTTGCTCCGAACCATCTTTTCCACATCCGCGAACCACCTCCGCAACTCGCCTCCCCAGCCTCCAAGCCGCCGCATCCTCCGCCCGTCGACGTCCGTGCCGACATTGACGCCAATTTTCTGCATCCTTTCGCCCTCGCGCCTCCGGAGAATCCAGTGCCGTGAAAGGCACCACCAGATGATGCTGTCTTTCGAGAACAATACTTCCGTGAGGCGTTCGTTGCAACCGGATTGGCATGGCGGGGCGAGACGGAGCAGGCGGAGGACCGTGCGCCAGATGAGCCGAGGGAGGTAGAGCGCAAGAGGCGGGTCCAGCCCTGGTGGTTTAGCATTCACAACTTGGGGAGGAGAGGAAGGATAGGAAATTCACAGATGACGTCCGTTGAGACGGCTTCGAGCATAGGGCCGACTCTGTTGGAAAAGTTCCCGTCTACGACCCACCCGTTGGGCGCGTTGGCGAGCGCGGCAGCGACGTTGGCTTGCAGCTCCTCGGTCGTCGACTGTTCCCAGCCTGGTTTCCAGAAGAGCGTGTCGAGTGGGATGAAGGGGACGCCGAGGAGATTCGCGAGACGCTCGCCGATGGTGCTCTAAGGGAAGTTTTTATCCGTGTCAAGAGCAGAATTTGCTGGACTTGCCTTGCCCGTTCCTGAGAGTGTCAGCGCCGTGAGTGGTGCCGCTGGTGCAGCAGCTTACCGGAGTTTCCGACGATGTGGATTCTGTATTTCCCCTCTGCGTCGCCGAGCAATGGTGGTGGTGCCATGAAGAAGAGCGTTGTCGAGTGAGTCACTGCCTGCGACGACTTTATGAAGTTTTTCGGGACCGTGATACCGATCTGCGTCCGTGCGTAAAGGAGCCTTGGAGAGCAAGTTGAGAGCAAGGGGAGTCAACAGCAATACCGAGACCCAGGGCTTGTCGTATAGACTCTCCGAGCTGCAAGGACGAAGAGGGCAAAAATACGCTTCGCCGATCACAGAAGCGGATCAACGATGCGGGGCCCCGATCACGATTTAAGCCGGCTCCGGCACCAGCTTGCTCCCGACCACAATGCGTGTCGAACAGATATTCCACCAGCAGCCACCACCCACGGGGAACCCATACCTCACCGACCCGGTGCTTCCGAGTCTCTTGAAACGGCTGTTACCATCTAGGTGCGTTCCCTCATTGTGGCCAAAGGAAACTAAGACGAAACTGCTCGCCAGCGCTTTCGAGATCATCGAGCCGGACCTGGCACGCTTGGGAGACGAGCTAGTAAACAGCAAGTAATCTTCCTCATCCTTCCTTCCTCTTCTAATCCTCCAATGTGTTCAGCCATACGCCCTCTGGCGCCGCTCGTCAAGGAAGCTACTCTGACCCAATATGACGCTTGGGGTAATCGCGTCGACGTCCTCCAGGTCTCCGAAGGCTGGAAGACGCTCAAGGCGTTCGCTTGCAAGGAGGGCGTCATCAGCATCCCGTACACCCGCAAGTTCCAGGAACACAGCCGTGTATATTCTTTCGCAAAGGTCCTCCTCATGGTCGGCGACTCTCATGTGGTGCGTTGCAGTCCTGGAGACGCCGTGAACTTTGACGTGATCCGTGATTTTTTTCTGGATCCGCAGATAATGTGTCCGTACGCGATGACCGACGGTGCCGCCCGAGGTGCGTAGGTTGTCGGCGTTCCGACATGTAACCAACCTAGTGGTGACAGTCATGGAGATCTCGGGCTCGGACAAAATGAAAGAGGAGATCTTGCCACGGTTGATCAGGTACGTTTGACCACTGGTATGGGAGCCGTTTGTGAATTAGAGCAGCCCCAATCCGGAAAACGCGTACATTTCGGGTCAATGGATGACCGAGGTGAGTTGCTTCATTTTATTTCATTCAAACCGATAACATTCGTCATAGAGCAGCGGTGGTTCGGACGTCTCGGGAATCGAGACCGTTGCGCGCCCCGTGGATCCACAACCCGGCGATCTAGGCCCAGCATACCTCATCGACGGCTTCAAGTGGTTTTCAAGCGCAGCAGAAGGCAACATGTCCGTCGCTCTCGCCCGTTCTGAATCGCACCATGGCACTGGCGGCCTCTCCCTCTTCCTCGTTCCCGTCCGCCTCCCTCCATTTCCCACCCCACTCTCCAACAACATCCTACTTCACCGACTCAAAGACAAAGTTGGCACCAAGGCAGTTCCCACCGCCGAACTCTCTCTCAACGGTGCTCGTGCATGGCTCATCGGACCTGCCGGGTCAGGCGTTCGACAGATTGCCCCAGTTCTCAACATCACCCGGATGCACTCGGCCGTGGGCTCGGTTGGTGCACTCATGCGGTGCCTGTCCCTCGCACGTGCCTATGCTGGTGTACGGGTTGTGGATGGCGGGAAACTACTTAGTGGAGTTCCCGCACATATGGAGACGCTGGCTCGTGTGAGCGTCCTTTACCGTGCGTTAGTGCATCTCGTGTTTGGTGTGGTCGTTTTGCTGGGCCGTACCGAGTGCGGGGTTGCGAGTCCGGCGGAGGAAGGGAGATTGAGGTTGTTAACGCCTGCTACCAAGGCCTTTGCTGCACTTACGACGGTTCCGGCTATGGAAGAGTGTATGGCTGCTCTTGGCGGGCAAGGGTACATGGAGGAAATGGGTATGGGGAGGTACGTTGACGAGTTTTATAAATTCTCTAATTTATTGATTCGTTTTTCAGACTCATCCGAGATATACTCGTCGAAAGGATTTGGGAGGGTACCGTCGATGTACTCGCCCACGACCTCATCCGTGCAAGCCGTGCTAAAGGCGTCATCGAGGAGTTCTGCCAGTGGGGACAAAATGTGATTGCGTCCGCCCGACCTAAGATTCCAGGCCTCCCACGCCTGCAGTACGCCTTATCTCAACTGCCCACCTTCTTCCGCAAGACGTACAACCCACTCATGGGGCGACCCCTCCTCTCGCTTTTCGCGCAGGTTGCAGCCGGCGTGTTTCTGCTTGAGCATGCGATTTGGTCGGCTTTGTCTGGTGGGACTGATGAGGCTGCTTTTGCGCGGTGGGTCGCAGAGGGAGGGATGGAGGTCTCGTTGGGGGAGCTCGCGGCTTTGGATGGTCTGGACGCGGACGGTGTGCAGGACCGGATTCGGGTTAATAGCGAGATGGTCGCGGTTCCTGAAAAGGCTAAGTTGTAGTAGGATAAGCCTTGTGTTGGATATTTGAATTACTGAACGCACGGTTGTGAACCCTTGTTCAAGACGCGTCACGTGACAGTCCTTTGTTCCACGCTGTGGACCCACGCTTGGACCTGCGCTTTAACCTTTTCTCACGGCCTCGCACAAATACTCCCAGTGGTCTTTGTCTTGGACCAGTCCATCAAATGTGTGTGGACCCACGAGGCGACGCTTTTCCCCTTTCGAGTACTGGCGCCCCAAGCTTTGAACATGTACGTACATTCTTTGCGATGGCTTTTGAATCTGCAGCTTTGGAGGTCGGGAGGGTATTTAATGGGCGACGAGGCCACCCAGAAATCCACCCGCTAGACCTCAACCATGTCCGACTTTATCCAATTCTCCGACAACCCACTCGAACGCGATTTGGAGATGTCCGGCAATTCGTTGTTCAATGTCTACAACCCCTACGCGCCTGTGGTGCCACACTCGGGGTACGACTTGAACCCTACACCCGGCCTCATCGACAACCCTTTCTTCGCCCGTCGAGCCAGGAGAGTTACGCATGTATTGATCCCGCTCTCTTGTGCTCCGAGCCTGCTGCGCCACAAGCCAGCTTCGTGCCGGACGCGTCCCCCTTCTCCATCGACACTTCGAATTCAGATGGCATGAATCTTCCATTCAGCTGGAGCAATCCCACCCTCTTGTACTCCGAGCCCGAGCCAGCTCCGCAGCAAACCACCTTCGTGCCAGACACGCCCTCGTTCTCCATCGCCGTTCGCAACGAGTCCAAGGGCATGGGCCTCCACTCCATCTCGTCCAGCTCGAGCGCCATCACGCACTCCCCCGCGCCACCGTCTAAATCACCCCGGATCCCCAAGAATCGCTCACGAACCAAACTCACCGTCCTCCCGCGGTACGAGTACCTCCTTCAACACGGAACCCTCCAGATGCACGGCTCTGCCGTGTGGATCGCCTGCAACGTCCCATCCTGCCCATTCTTCGGGCGCCCCGCAGACATGGTTCGCCACCTCGCCACACACAACCCCGAGCTGAGACCACGGTGCGGTGGATGTCCGGCGGTGCTTGCGCGTCAGGACGCGCTTAAACGGCATCTGGACTGCAGAAGGCAGTGCAAGTACCCAGACGACGAGCGGTTGGAGGCGAGGGAAGTGTATATGCAGAATGCAAGGGGGAAGGAAAAGATGAGGAGGTGTGAGGAGGAGGAGAGTGCCAAGATTAGGATGGCGTTGACGCACGAGCTGTGAGTTTCCTTTTTCTGTTTGAATTTTCGTTTGTTTCTGACTTGGTCTTGTAGTATCGCTGACTTTGACGACTTTGTGGGGAAGACACGGATTAAACGGGGTCCCAAGCCCAGAGCCGCGTGAACCATCTCCATTCTCTTGTATTCTGCATTGTAACCTGTGGCGCATTCGTATGGAGGCCCGGAGCATCGCGCTTTGAAACGCGATGATAATCCATGATGGCCGATGTCAACGAGTGCTCCGAAGTAGGGACCCCGTAACCGTCAGCTCATTCTTCCGTATTACAACATTGATTTGACATGCGGCATGGCGCCAACTCTGAGGGGCAAGTACAGCCGGATCAAATTACCATTCATCTGCATTCATGAAGTCCTCAGGGCGCTCTTCATCCACAAGACAAGTGCTTCCTCCTCCTCGGCATCAATGCGAGCACTCCCGTCCACTTGATCGACCAGATTGTTCAAGTGTTGCAAATGATCAGAATCTACGTTGAGATATGATGAGAAACTGAGTTGTGAACCACAAACCAAGACCATCCCCATTATTGACGCCCCCATGTAGTACTGCCCAGCTGCCGACTCCCCGCCGCGCAGCTCCTCCATCCCCTGGAGTAGTTCTAGTTCCTCGGCGCCACTAGCCTCGACACAAAAACAACCCACCTTGAAATCCAGGGCCGCATACTAGTCCTCGGGAAATTGAAACATATGGGCTGGAACACCGGCGTTGAGAAGGATTTTATTCCGATCCTTGCATTTGGCGGTGTTGTTGACGCGATAGTATGAATCCAGCTCGGATTGTAGCCATTGGATGAAGACCCAGTGGAATGTGAGGCTGAAGAGCTGATCTGTTCAATTTTCAATCACTCACTGCAAAAAAGAAAACCATGCACGCTTCAAGTAGGTAGGGCCTTCGGATTACGGTAGGCGGGACGGTCGAGGTTCGGTTTCAAAACTGACAGTTGAACTCTCGGCTAGATTGTGTATCACACCTCATGATTTTTGGGTGAATTTACTTGTGTGGTGTGGTGCCGGCTTCGGATCAGATCATTATGTGATCCGAACAACGGCAGCCGCATTTTTTAGAGATCTGCGGCAGTAAGTGTTCCGATTTTCAGGGACCTGAATCTTGCGTTCTGTGAGGGTTAGGGGGGAAACATGTTGGACCACCGTCCTGTGTCATGATTTACTTGTGCCTCGGGCAATCCTCAGGTGTGCATCAGTGGCTTCTATCCCATCAGTGTTCTCATTGTTGATCTTGATTGTTGCTACCGACCCGACAAGTCCACGGTGATCGGACCATTGTGGGAAGTATCAAAAGTGATTATCATCGTGATCCAGCCGCCATTCAAGATTTAAGATTGAAGGAAGAGGCTTTACAGTCCTTTGAAAGGGTCAGAAAATCATCTACTGCTGGCTCTTACCATCTGGAAGCCTCGCAAATCATCCGATTCAATATTACGTCCAAAAATCCACTTTTTGATAGCTGATCTAAGCGAGAGTCCAACTGTCAATTTTGAAATCGAACCAGTCGCGCATGTACTCGTCGGTTCCTATCGCCATGGTGAGAAAGCGATCGTCGTCCAGCAAAATCTCTCGCTCGTCGTCATAATCCGATTTTGGTTCGTCCGCGTTCATGTAAATCAACACGGCGATCCTTGCACAGTTCGACAGTACATGCACCGCTGCGGCAATTTCGCAGTCGTCGCAGAGTGCAAGATGAGTGAGCGCGGGAAGGTGACAAATTTCGCTGATGATTACGGATGGCCAATCGGAATGGAAAAGGTCGAGATGGGTGAGAGTGATGTACATGTCAGCAAGCTCGAGTTTCTTGGTCAGCCCCTGCATGGACGACGCTAAGCGCTCCAGTTTGGAGAGCGTAAAGCGATTGGAAAGGGATTCAAAGTCGAGATCAGAGCCCAAAAGCACAAGGGACTGGGTTTCCGTGGCCACCTCCAGGACAGCTACCAAAAGCAGACGAGGAATGGTCTCTGGATACGAGAGCGCCGCTGTCTCGAAGATCTCCCTCTCCAGTTCCAGAGGAAAGCTGGGCTCCATCGCAGATGAGGGTTTGGGACAGGAGAGAGTCGGATCAATCATCAATCCCAAATATCTGTCAATATGTTACCTCTGACCATCAAACCGACACGGCACCGAGCGACCCTTCTTGAACGCTACAAATGCTGCTTCAGACATTGATTGATATCCTTGAGGAGTATGAACTTTCACACCATTGCGTTCCAAGACGATGAGTCTCAAGGCCACGTGAACCATCTCTCGATCTGCTCAAGCCTCATGTCAACGCGTCATGGCCAATTGCCATTTATATTCTGCGCTGTACGCTCTTCCGCACTCATGAGCTCTTTAGATTATTGATGTATGTCCATGTTCTTCGTATAATAATAAAAATGCACATTGATTCAGTAATCACAGGCGTCGAACGCGTCGTGCACCAGCTTGTTGAAAACGGGAGTTCCGATCCCAGCTAAAAAACCCAACAAATTTCAGTAATCATTTTTCGAGCACCGACGATAAACTCACTCAATGCGTCCCATCCTTTCACCGCTTCAAATGCAACCTTACATAATACCGTTTAGCCACTTCGTATTTCGTTGCACCAAACAAAACTCACCGACGAAGCAGGACACAAGAAACCAGGGTTTCTCCCAGCAGTAATATCAGTAAACGACACCTGATTCTTGTACAACCACGGATTGAGGAACCCCAAACGCTCCTTGCCAGCCGAGATCAACCGATCGTTGACGAGCGCGATAATCGAAGCAAATGTCGGTGCCGAGAGACTCGTTCCCCCGATCTTGGAGTTCAACTTTTGCGAAATGAAAGCAAAGTTGTTGCCCTGGACGGCGACGTCGGGGTATCCGCGACCTGTTCTGTTGAATGTCCCGGGAAAGTCTTGGGGGATAGTGGAGAGGAAGCTCTCGACGGCAGAGTCTTGGTACCATGGGCGGGGGAAGATGTTGGAAAAGCCGCCACTTGTGAGATTGACTGCGATCTCGGGACTAAAGCCCTGCGTTCCACCGACGGCCGTGACCCAAGGACAGGAAGAGGGGAACACGGGGATGAAGGTGGTCAAGTCGCATTGTGTGCTGTTGTCGTGGTTTCCGCGTACACCACCCTGGCGGAGAGTTAGAAGGTATCCATGATGAAAGGGGGTGCTCACATCTCCAGCAGCGAAGATGACAGAGATTCCACGCGCTCCCAAGCTCATGAAACCATTACAAAGCTTTCTGTTCCCACGGTTCAACAATCGGATCAAAGGCAAGAAACGTGCTTACTTTGCCAGAGCATCCCCGACTTCAATTTCGTTGAATGCAAAAGACGTCGAAATCACCGAAGGCGGATCATCCAGTCCTTCGAGGAAAGAAATCATATCCATAAACTGTGTTTGAAGCTCGCCGCCTCCAAGCGCTAAAAAGTCAACAGGAATACCAGTCGCCAGTCCTGTTCGAGTTACTTAGCCTTCCATCGTGCATACAAGTAGCAAAATGCCTCTCTCACCGACTGAATATTGTATGTCGAGATCAGCCTCTAGCAAGAAAACATCGAACGCGCTCGAATTCGTCGAATTCGTGCCGAATGATCCGTCTCCCAGTCTGATCAAATCGACTCCCGTATCGCGCGGCATGTCTGGGCGGAATTTCTCCAGAAAGTCCTGTGCGAACACTAATTCAGTGCAACTGGGTAGAGTGAACGGCGATAAATACCGAAAGGGATTCTGGCGAAGTGAAGTGCCTTGGAAACCCGTCACAAGCAGCCTATTGTTCTTCGTGCGAAACCGGGTGGGCGTCTTGGGAATCCCGTAAAGCTCCTGCAAACAGCTGGGGGTGATCGCGCCGTTCGGATCACTGGTGTTACACGATGCCGCAGGCTGAGCCGGAGTCCATCTCTGCTGTAAGCCGGCGGGGTGGACCGCTGAAAGAGGCGAGTCTGCAGAGGCGAAGAAATTCGTGCTGGGGTAGATCACCTCGACGTGTCCCACAAGTTCCGGAGGGAGGGAAATCGACAACGTGCGGGTGATCGGATGCGCGAGCGCGCGATGGGAGTATTTTTCGTATCGCGTACCAAAGAGTTTGTTGGCTTGGGAGACCGGTAGTGTCAGTGAGACCCAGTCGTTGTGCGGGGAGATTGAGGTCGCGTTGAGTGCGTTTGCCGTGGCGAATCGGTTGAACGCAGCGAGCGTCTCTGACGAAGGCTCTACAAACGATTTGATCTGTGCATCTGTGTCAGCCTATTCCGCTAGAAAAACAACGGTCAACGCACCTCCTCTGTTGACAGCCATTGCCTAAACACGGCAGTTCCGGGGGTTGAAATAGACCTCATCGTCTCTTCGAGGCCGGTGATGTTCTTGGCAGTCAAGGCCAATCGCAGAGTAAGTTGCTCACTCTCAGGCGCTGCCCCACGACGGACGAATCCAGCGGGGGCGACTGCACGACTCTCATGCAAAGTGAGCCCTGAGACCGATGCGATGAGAGCGAGGATGTGGAGGAGGTTGGACAGTGGCATGAGGATGAAGTTCTCCGGAATTGCATGTTGGGCGCTATAAAAACGTTCAGCATGGGTGGACGCCAAACCTGTGCAGCAAGGCATCACGACGTAAATGCGTTTCAAAATTCAACCGATACCCGGTGCCAGCGCCCGCGCCCGCGCAAGGGTCTACGAAGCTAGAACATCGCTGCTTAATCGTCGTTGTATCAAGTGATCTTCAAAGCCCCAGTTAGTTGTAAATAGACGCAGTTCTGACCTGCCGCCGAACCCAAGACCGTGAATCGACTTCAAGTCGGCGTTTTCCGCATGCCGATACAGTGACCAGGGTAAGTAAAGTTATGTGATGACAGATCCGAAAGGTAACGGACTCGGAGGAATACGGACTCGGAGGAACACATACAAGCGAGAGATGATGAGAAGCCGAGAGCGTGTAGAGACGCCAAGCTACTGATTCTGCCGCGACGGGTGGCTGTAGAGTCCTTTACACTCCGGGAATTACCCACCTCCACCGAGAGCCAGATGAACGAAGATGAAATTAGAAGACATGAAGGCGACCATTTGATGGCTGGCGAAACTCTCGTGTTGAACTTGCACTGCCGATTCGGAGGGCGTTGGACTGGGCCTGAGGGAACACACAAAAGAATTGTATTCAAGAGGGTAGCTACATTAGAACATTCAATCCAGACCGTATTCGTATACTTATCGAGGGAGAGTGGAAGGTGTGAGACTTGTAGAGTATCTTCGTAATCATATGTACTCGTTCAGAGAGAAGAAATGTGATACATGAGTCGTTACGTTCATTCGTCTAGGCGCCGCTGGGAGTCGCGGTAGTCCACGGAGACACTTGAATCATCTATGAGTCGCCGTGGTTCCACTCGAAGGGTCCAATCTCACCTGGGCTGCAATCCAAACCCGTCGTATCATCCTCAAGAGGGTCGCAGCACTGCGCAGCGACATCCCCTTCGTTGCTGAGAAACAATGAGTACTTGTGCTCCTTCATCAGCCTCAAAACAAGAAAACTACTCACCAAACTTGCATCCCACGCAACACCATGATGGGCGAGCACTCAATCCCAATAATACTACCCACACCCACTTGTCCGTTGATCCCAATTGCCTTGGCTAGGCTCTTGCAACAGAAAGTCGCCGTGGAGGTGCATGTACCCGTGGGGGTGGACGGGGTGGGTTGTGCGGAGGGCGATGCACCAGAAACGGAGGTAGGAACAGATGCAGCTGGAAGAAGATGAGCTCAAAGTCCTATATCGAAACGGAAGACTCACCGAGACTACTGGCAGGGTGGGAAACAATGCTCGACGACGCAACGGGGAGAGAGGACCCAGCCAAACCGCTAGCACCCACACGAGCTGAGGAGGCAGCAACGGAGGAAGACGGAGCGGTGGCACCGGAGGCGGCGCTAGGCACAAAGAAAATGGTGGAAGCCTGAGCGGCGGCCGAGGAGACGGCTGTGGAGCTGGCCTTGACAGCAGGGACCGAAGAAGCCGGCGCGGATGCAGCGACAGAGCTGGCTGCTTTAACAGACGATGCGGCAACAGACGAAACCGGCGCGGATGCAGCAGCAGAGCTGGCTGGTTTCACTGATGAAGCAGGGGCTGACGAAACCGGCACGGAGGCAGCAACAGAGCTGGCTGCTTTGGCTGATGAAGCAGCAACAGAGGAGACAGGTGCTGAAGCTGCGACAGAGCTGGCTGGTTTCGCTGATGAAGCAACAACCGAAGAAACCGGTGCGGATGCCGCGACAGAGCTGGCTGCTTTCACTGATGAAGCAGGGGCTGACGAAACTGGCGCGGACGCGACGACGGAGCTGGCTGGTTTGGCTGAAGAAGCCGCAACAGATGACACCGGTGCGGAGGCAGCGACAGAACTGGCTGGTTTCGCTGACGAAGCAGGGGCTGACGAAACTGGCGCGGACGCGACGACGGAGCTGGCTGGTTTGGCTGAAGAAGCCGCAACAGATGACACCGGTGCGGAGGCAGCGACAGAACTGGCTAGTTTCGCTGACGAAGCAGGGGCCGAAGAAACCGGTGCGGATGCAGCGACAGAACTGGATGCTTTGCCTGACGACGCAACAACAGACGAAACCGGCGCGGAGGCGGCGACGGAGCTGGCTGCTTTAACAGATGAAGCAGGGGCGGAAGAAGCTGGCACGGATGCAGCGACAGAACTGGCTGGCTTGGCTGATGAAGCAACAACAGACGAAACCGGTGCAGGGGCCGAAGAAGCCGGCGCAGAGGCAGCAACTGAGCTAGCTGGTTTGGCCGATGAAGCAACAACTGACGAAGCCGGCGTGGATGCAGCAACAGAACTGGCTGGTTTCACTGATGAAGCAGGGGCTGACGAAACCGGTGTGGAGGCAGCAACAGAGCTGGCTGCTTTGGCTGACGAAGCAGCAACAGAGGAAACCGGTGCTGAAGCTGCGACAGAGCTGGCTGCCTTCACTGACGAAGCAGGGGCCGAAGAAGCCGGCGCGGAGGCAGCAACAGAACTGACTGGTTTGGCCGATGAAGCAACAACAGAGGAAACCGGCGCGGAGGCAGCCACAGAGCTGGCTGCTTTAACAGATGAAGCAACAACAGATGAAGCAGGTGCAGGGGCTGAAGAAACTGGCACGGAGGCAGCGGCAGAGCTGGATGGTTTGGCTGAAGAGGCAGCCACCGATGACACCGGTGCGGAGGCAGCAACGGAGCTGGCTGGTTTCACTGAGGAAGCAGGGGCCGATGAAGCCGGTGCGGATGCTGCAACGGAACTAGCTGCCTTCACTGACGAAGCAGGGGCTGAAGAAGCCGGCATGGATGGAGCGACAGAGCTCGCTGGTTTGGCTGATGAAGCAGCAACTGACGACACCGGCGCGGAGGCAGCGATAGAGCTGGCTGCTTTCACCGACGAAGCAGGGGCCGAAGACGCCGGTGCGGATGCTGCAACAGAGCTGGATGGTTTGGCTGATGAAGCAGCAACAGACGACACCGGTGCAGAGGCAGCCACAGAGCTGGCTGCTTTCACTGATGAAGCAGGGGCCGAAGACGCCGGCGCAGATGGAGCGGCGGAACTGGCTGGCTTGGCTGAAGAAGCAGCAACAGATGAGACCGGCGCAGAGGCAGCCACAGAGCTGGCTGGCTTGACCGATGAAGCAGGGGCCGACGAAACCGGTGCAGATGCAGCAACAGAGCTGGCTGGTTTGGCTGAAGAAGCAGCAACCGATGACACCGGCGTGGAGGCAGCAACAGAGCTGGCTGGCTTGACCGATGAAGCAGGGGCCGACGAAACCGGTGCAGATGCAGCAACAGAGCTGGCTGGTTTGGCTGAAGAAGCAGCAACCGATGACACCGGCACGGAGGCAGCAACAGAGCTGGCTGCTTTCACTGACGAAGCAGGGGCCGAAGACGCCGGTGCGGAAGCTGCAACAGAACTGGCTGGTTTGGCTGATGAAGCGACACCAGACGAAACCGGCGCGGAGGCACCGACAGAGCTGGCTGCTTTCACCGACGAAGCAGGGGCCGAAGAAGCTGGCGCGGATGGAGCGGCGGAACTAGCTTTGACTGACGAGGCCGCCGCGGAGGAAGCGGGCGCTGACGCTGCGACGGAGCTCGCTTTGACTGACGATGCAGCCGCTGAGGACACGGGTGCTGACGCTGCGACGGAGCTCGCTTTGACTGACGATGCAGCAACAGAGGAAGCGGGCGCTGACGCTGCGACAGAGCTCGCTTTAACAGACGATGCAGCAGCTGATGAAACCGGTGCAGATACTGGAGCGGAGCTGGCCTTCAAAGATGAGGCCGCCACCGAAGAAGCCGCCGCTGAGCTGGCCTTTACTGACGAGGCAGCGGCTGAGGACGCCGCCGCCGAGCTAAGCTTCACCGAGGACACAACGCTGCTAGAACGAGCGGACGACACAGGGGCGGTGGTGGGTGTAATTGTCGTCGGACTGGACTTCACAGAAGACGCAGAGGAGCTGGGACGAACGGTCGATGCCGATGCGGGGGCGGGAGATGGGCAGGCCTGAGTACCGGTGGTGACTGCAAATTGTCGTCAGCCTCGTCTTCGGTGCTATAGAGGATAATACTCACTGTGAGTGCAGTCGATGGCGATCCCGGCCAAGTCAAGTATATTGTCGCAGCATGTAGCCTGGTGATTGTTATTGGGACTAGAAAAAGAAATGAGAAGCGGTCACGCGAAGAAAGGAATCGCGACGTACCAAGTACTCCCAGTGGCAGGCGCGCATCCAACACCGATCTGACTTCCACGAGCCTCGTTGCCAACGTTGTAGCCTCCGAGGAGCTTCTCGATGTCGACGCCAGCCGTGGAGATGAAGGAATCGCAGCAGAAGGTCTTGCGTGTGCAACCTAGACGATGTCAGCTTCATCCTGGTATGTAAAGATATCACGTACTCGAGCTACCTCGAGCATCTAAACCGCCTCCACCGCGGGGTTGAGTACTAAGAACTGCCCCATGGACATTGAATGCGAGAGCAGTGGATAAGACGAGGAGAGAATGAGACCGCATGAGTTGGCTTGTAGAGGAGTGGATTCATCGTAGGGTTTTATAGTACGCCCTACTTTCTATCGAAACTGCTCAGTGGAATCGAATGGATTCCGTTTTCAAGTGGAATTACTTCGCCAGCTGCGTTCATGGAATTTGGTGCGCTGGCCAGAGTCGAAACAGATATTGAAGTCCAAGTGTGGAGAGGATGCGCCGACGAATTTGTTGCTGAGGACGCCAAGCCACGTTGTTAACTATCCGGCAGAGAACGAGAGGCGGCACGACGCACCATCAATGCAATCTGTCGTCGAATTACCTCGCCAGCAAGGCAGCCGCGCCAACGAGCTCTCGGCTGCGGCGCATCCAATTCATTACAGGCGCAAATGATTTCGGAACAAGGGCAGCCGAAGGCAATGAGGGAGAGCCGACGAGGAGAATCGGAGATGGTGGTTGAAAGAGAAAAGCTTTCCCAGCACGTGACTCGCCATTGGCACAAACCACCACGACGATGCGTGTATCTCCGATTCAGGATACGCCAAGGGTCTCAGTCTCTCAGAGGCAGAATTGGTGACATCCCCAGCCCGTGAGGAAAAGTCTGCTCTTCAAGTCTGCTGCACGCCCACACTGCCGGAATCTTCCAAAACCCTGCTTCAACCCTGCTTACTTTGAGATCTTGGACTTAGCGAGCTGCGCCGCGGCCGAAGCGATCGCGCGCCGTGTCGCACCAACGTGACGATAAGCCATAACACTAGGTCACCGTTGCTACGCCTACGCATCGCCCCTGGGACCTCACCTTCGACACGACGACATCCAAATTCCTCCTTCACTCGGTCTTCGCGCAACCTCTCGTAATTGCCTATTTTCAATATCTATTCGAGCGTTAAGAATCTGTATACCCTCTCTACTGCGATGCTAAAGCACTAATGCAGCGTTGAACAGTTTGCCGAACACAGGTGTACCGAGCCCAGCTAAAAGCTCGTCAGATCCATAGCTTTCCAACCATTACTTGAAGACTTACTCAGCGCATCCCATCCTTTCACTGCCTCGAATGCAACCTTGAAATGACTCAATTCATAAACATCTCGCTTCCGAGGCAGCTCACAGATGACGCAGGACACATGGATCCTGGGTTGTTGCCCGCGGTGATATCAGTGAACGCAGCTTGATTTTGATAAAGCCACGGATTGAGAAACCCCAAGCGCTCCTTCCCGACAGACAGCAGCCTATCGTTGATCAGCGCAACAATAGCAGCGAACACAGGCGTCGAAAAACTGGTTCCCCCAAGCTTGAAACCGACGAGGCCTTGAGATATGAATGCAAAGTTGTTTGCCTGCAGAGACACATCAGGGTATCCGCGCCCCGCTCTGTTGAACGTCCCGACAAAGTCTTCGGGGATGGTTGAGAGGAAGCGCTCCACCGCGGTGAGTTGGTACGCCGGTCGAGGGAAGAAAGCGGAGAAACCGCCGCCGGTGAGGTTGAGAGCGATTTCTGGATTGAAGCCTTGCGTGCCGCCGACGGATGTCACCCATGGACACGACGCAGGAAATACCTTGTTTGGTCATTCAATATTCAATAATCATCAGATCTTGGCCATCTGTATCGTACCGGAATGAACGCAGTCGAGTTGCATTGTGTGGGGTCGTCGTGGGTTCCGCGCACACCGCCCTGGGATAAAGTAAGCAGTCTGGTAAAGACAGATGACACAGACCAACATCTCCAGAAGCGAAAAGCACCGAAATTCCACGCGCACCCAGAGCTGAATACCCATCACAAAGTTTCCTGCATAGAAGGTTCAAGAGAGTCGGCAAGATGAGGGCCCGGCTCACTTTGTCAGCGAGAACCCGAGGTCTTCTTCGCTGAATACGTAGGATGTACTCATCACTGAAGGTGGATCTTCCATAGCCTCAAGGAAAGAAATTGTGTCTAACAAGCCGGTGGGCAACGACGAATCATCCAGTCCGCCGACTGACAAGAACTGTATAGAAACTCCAGCCGCAAGACCTAATTGAATTGCATGAAATTAAAGAATCGTAACCAGTTCAAGGGACTCACCGACTGCATATTGTATGTCGAGATCCGCCTCGAATGAATAGATATCAAACGACCCATTGCTAGTGAAATTGGCATTGTCGATTTTAATCAAATCGAACCCCGTATCTCGCGAAATGTCGGGTCGGAAATCTTGCAGAAACTCCTGAACAGTTGGTAAGTAATGGCGACATCCGGGAGAGAAGCCCCACGCACGGAGAGTGACTCCCGCGATGGAGATCTGCCTTCGTATCCGGTGACCAGCAGTCTATTATCCCTCCGAGAAGCCGAGGGTGTCGACGGAATGTCGTACAGGCTCTGTAAACACGACGGGGTCATTTCGCCGGCGGGGTCGCTGGTATTACACGATGGATCGGTCGTTCCTTTCTTCAGACTCAAGCCACGGCCAACGGACGGAGGTTTGGAGGGGGTGAAGAAGGCTGTACCAGGATAAATGGCCTCCACATGCCCGACAAGCTCAGACGGGAGGGAAATCGAAAGCGTGCGCATGACGGGCTGGGTGAGCCGGGGATGACGGAATCTCTTGTATTGTGCACCGAAGAGTGTGTTGGCACGGGAGACCGGAAGGGTCAACGAAACCCAGTCGCCGTGAGGGGAGATTGATGTTGCGTTGAGCTCATTGGCCACAGCGAACAAATTGAACGCTTCGAGAGTCTCGGAAGAAGGTGAAACGAAGGCTTTGATCTATTCAGTGTGAGCAATTGACCCAAGAAAGGGGCACTCCACACACCTCGTCGGCCGACAGCCACTGCCTGAAAACAGGGTCTCCCGGGGTAGAGATGGACGTCAAGATATCCTGAAGACCGGAGACGTTCTGGCTGGTCAACGCAATGCGCAAGGTGATGTCGTCGTTTGTCGGGACTGAACCCTGGTCGATGAATCCAGGAGCGGCGGCAGCACGACTCTCATGTTGAAAAAGGGAGCTGGCTAAAACCGAGGCGGAAAGGATGAGAAGCTTAAAGAGGTTCGATAGAGTCATTGCACGGGTTTGAACAGACTCGTTCGCGCCCAGTTTATACCTATAAGTTACAACTTGTCGGAGACTGCATAACTGCGACCATGCTCTGAGAATCCATGCTCTGAGAATCAGCCAAGTCGGAATACCAAGACCGGCTTGAGAACTGGGCACTGATTGAGCGGTAGAGATGAAGTATCAAGGAGAGATTACTCGGTGCTCGCTCACACGAGGGAGTTGAGGGCCGACTAAATCCCGTCCTCCGGAAGAATCCAATGCCGGGACCCTACGAACAAGATGAGTCTGTCATCTTTTCAGCAAGAAAACAAACCCACTCGGCTCAATCTCCTTCCGCCTCTTCTTCTCAACGAATCTCTCCGCGCGCGCCCAGAAATCCACCCCACCTCGCGCTCCGACATGCCAGTCCTCCTGATACTGGGCCGTAGACAGTGCCATGAAGACAAACCGATCGTCATTCACTACTCTCTCTGGAATGACTGGCGCGTCATCTTCGGGATCGCTCGGATCCATGGACACGAGGATCTTTATGGTCTTGGAGTTCCCGAGCACATGCTTCGCGCCTCGCAACACATCACAGAGCGTCGACAGCGCCAGATGGGTGAGTGCCGGAAGGGCCGCGAGCTCTGTCCAATGCTCAAAGTACGCCGAGTCGGATATCCCGTCGAACAGATCGAGGTGGGTGATGGAGGCGAACATGGGGAGTGTGAACTCCACAGCCGTCACTGTAAGGTCATCAGAATGGAACACGGGCTCTAGGAGGATAGCCAGGCGCTTGAGGTGCAGGGGCTTGAGGCGTTCGAGGAGGTATTCAGAGGTTGCGGGAAAGACAGTGAGGGATTCGACATCGAGTGCTATGTCGAGGACTTGTCCGAGGTCCGACATATGCGTGCTAACCCTCATGTCGGCGAAGACGTGGCGAACGGCTTTGCGCAAGAACCCGGCGGGTTTCGTTCGCAATGCCGGTAGAAATGCGGGCTCCTCATGTCCAATGACCGAGATGACTCGATAAAGGAAGGGTTCGATCCTAATTTTTCGTCATGATTCATTCGGGAAAATGGATACAATCTGACCATGTCAGGACCCGATGGGCGACGAGAAGGAGGCTGGGGATAGTCTCTGGGTATAGGACCGCGGATGTCTCGAAGATTTCCCTCTCCAACTCAGGCGGAAAATATGGGTCCATCGTATGTAGATGGACGTTCGGGACAAGAGTGAATGATATCAATCAAATGATGGGCATTTGCGAGAATTGGGCCTAAGTAAGTCTCGCCGAATACGCGGGGTGACAGAGAGTACGATTCCGCCTGTGCGCGCGGGTCGTAAGTGTATGATGGAAGAGAATGACTTGTGGTGCCATCAGACGCAGATCAGATGGTCCGTGCGCGACCGCCTTGCGACCGCCGCTTGTCTTCCGCCACAACAACGACTCGGGAGCGAATCGGACCCCAGACCTTCCGTGTCCACGCTTATGCATGGAGTGTTGCCGATACCCTTGCTCACCCAAATCACCGCTTCCTAACGATCCATCGGAGACCGTCTGAATCGGTATTGCAGGCAACGATACTAACTTCCAGGTGTATCCCATGTCACATGTGTAAAACTGGACCAACCGCGAGCTCAGAACCAACCGCAGACCTCCGTGTGCACATGTCCGCTCAGATAGCCCCATCTGAAGCTAAAATCTTTCCATGGTGCCTCACTTTGGCCTCACTGCAGCCCGATCTCCTCGCCTTCGGATGGCAGATTCAAACAAAAACCCAGCACTATTGGACGCACCAGCCTTCTGGAATCCCGCCGTGACGGTGAAAGCGCTCGCACCCGTCGTCCTGTCCTGTCCCCCGGGCCGACAAGTACTAGGTACCTGGGGTCAAGATAAATGGAAGTCTGATTCGCTTCGTGAAGATTTGAAGTTTCCGGAAACTTCTACATAACTTTCCAGAAACAGAGCCTGACTGGCACATTGTGCAGCCGCACTACCATAGCTGGAGCCTTCTCAGGCTTTAGATATGAGTTGCTTGTGGCGCGGGACTACGGTGGGTGACAATAGACGTGGTTCGGACTTCGGTGCATACGGTGTTGTGTTGGGAATCTGGGATTCCGGTACATTCTGACTCGCCACTGCCGGAATGTTCTAGCACATTCTCTTTTGCTGACTGATGCACTTTCTTGGATTCACGTAGAATATTCTAGTTACATTGTAAAGTAGTATATAAGCCTGCTGAAAATGTAGGCGTGGGGCATCCGTTTGCCCTAACGCATCTTACCTTAACCGGATTGCGATTGCAAACTTGGAATCGGTTCGACGCGGATCAACGCGCTCACGGCGTAAATCTCAACATGTTGGCCAAAAGAATACCATGCAGTCTCACAGGTACGTTCTTTGCGGAGAGTTATGCTGGCTGATGGCCCCTCCTAGGAAAAAACACGGCGCCGCGATACTCCCTGGAGCCGTAAGCCACGGTTGGATTCTCGCCGTGCAGTCATCCTCTTCTCACCACTCCGGTTCAAGTGGTTCAACCCTTGCACCCCCAAACCAAGGGTAGCTCCCCGCTTATCTTTTGTCTCTCAGAGAGCGAGTACTCTGGCCCAAGATAAAGAGAGGGAAGGCGGGGGACGGACGCACTGTTCACACCAGTCCCACAAGTATACTTGGGCGCATGCTTCTTTTCGGCTCGTCGACCAACTCCTCAAACTCCCCGTCTGCCAGAAGAATATACTCAAGCTTACCGTGGTGGTCGACTTTCCATGATTATTGTGATGCCGTTTCAAGCTGGGCATAGCTGCGTCCAGATATCACTGTGGATCTCGCCGATCGCTACAACATCCGTGCCGCAAAGCATACATTCATCATGCAGGCCGAATACGAGGCTTGGTAATGTCCCTTTATTTGTTTATCGTAACTCAATGGACAGAACCGGGACTGTGAGATGGAAGTGAGTATTGGACATTGCCATTTGTTATTGATGTCGGACTGATTTTGCATTAGATGCTCAATGATACGGCTTTAAAGGATGTTCTCACTGCGACTTTGAAGGCCTTCAACAGTGTGGGCGTTACCATGGCAGGATCGGACATAGTTCCGATGCACCAAAAGTAGTCGCTGTTCGCGAAAAGGATGGGTCATGGCCATTTTTTTGTGCTAGCAAAGTGTATATCATTTCTTTCCATACAGGCAAGAAAAATGTCAGCCGTGTTTGAACCTTGAAGGTCGATTGGCCTGGGATCCATGCGTCAAAAGCACTCCACAGTCAGGTGTGAAGGATCGACAACAGAAGATAGTTTAGATGCCGTCCTCTGGTATGATCCAGTGACGAGACTCTGTGAACCAGTTCAGGTCACCATATTTCCGAGAGATAAACAGAAACACACTTGGTTCGATCTCTCCGCGCCGTTCTTGGCCACAAACCTCTCCGCACGCACCCAAAAATCCGCCCCACCCCACACACCCACTTCCCAGTCACGTCTGTACTCTTGGGATGACAGCGACATGATGACACAACGCTCATCATCCACAAACATCACCTCTTCCCCCCGTTGTCCCAACTGTACCCCGGACGCATCCATGAGAACGAAAACCCGGATTCGCTCGCCGCAACTAGCAAGATGGTGGTCACTCGGTCCAGCTCAGATGTAATACAATCCCTGGACAGAGCTAGATGTGTGAGGGCGGGGAGAACCGAGAGTTTGGACGTCCAGCCTCCGTCGGTGAGGTTCAGTAGCGGGTCGAATAGGTCGAGATGGGTGAGTGAAGCGAACATGGGGAGCGTCAGATCTACGGTACCGCCTGCTTCGGTGAACAGGGGTTCGAGAACGATTGCAAGCCGCTGCAGACGCAATGGCTTGAGGTGATCGAGAACGGATGGAGCCGTTCTGGAGAGTACTGCGAGAGATTGGAGCTCCGTGGTTCTGCGAAGAACTTGGTTGACGGTGAATGTAGACGCCGCACCCGGAATGTCGGCGAATACGTGGCGGACCCTGGTGCGCAGAAAGTCGGTGGGTTTGGTACGGAAGGTGAGGAGAAGCTTGGAGTGCTCGGTCCCCGTCAAGGATATGACGCGGTACAGGATGGGTTCAATCCTGATTGATGAGACCACAAAGAATCTGTCGGATGCGTCTTACCATACAAGGACCCGATGAGCCACCAGGAGAAGACGAGGGATGCAGTCTGGATATAGAGTGCCGAAGTTTGGAAGATTTCTTGCTCCAGCTCGACTGGGAGAAAAGGTTCCATGGTAGATGACATGATGGGTTTGGGACAGAGAGACTTCGGATCAAACTTCGGATGCCAATGTCGGGTGTTATCTAGCAAAGGTGATTACTTCCAGAGCAAGCCGCCCTGGACTGAGCAAGCTCTGTTTACTAAGAATGCAAGGTAATGAGCCGAGATGAGGTTGAGGGAAGGCGGACTGAGGAGATGCCCCGTGGCAGACGCTGAAGTGTTTATGTATTCGAATCAAGAAATGTAGAGGGCGAGAGATATGCATATCGAGCAAGATGTATCATCGGCTCATCCCGCGCTAAATGCCGTCCTCAGGTAGAATCCAATGACGAGACTCTGCAAAGGAGATGAGATCAAATTAGTGGAACGAAGCAACTAAAACAAACTCGGGACAATCTCGCCCCGCTTCTTCTTTGCGATAAACTGGTCGGCGCGAGTCCAAAAGTCCACCCCACCCCTGGCGCCGATTTCCCAGTCGCGCTGGTATTCTCGTCGTCAAACGT